>OY796894.1:14000699-16400699 GCA_963680785.1 Diplosoma virens | reverse complement strand
TAAGTCCAAAATTAAATCGACAAATGTTCGCAAACGGAGCTTCATATTTATTGAATATATTTTAATTGTAATATTTTTTTCTTTTTTTTCGATGACATCATAATCTGGAATTTAATTTGTATCAATTTAGTCTCTCACTCGTTTTGATTTAAAATTTAACCTGTTCGTCAAAAGTACAGCCTGTTTTTTTTTAAATATACATTGTTTTTTGCTGTTGTTGTTTTTTATGTGTGTGTGTAAATTAAAAGTTAACTAATATTGCTAAAATTGTAGAAACTTGATGAGGGCTGAAGTAAGCCGAAAACGTTCGTCTTTATAAATAATTTTTAATGTTTGTGTAATAAAATGAAGAATGCTGAATCCATTATGGCTGCTTTTCTCAATTGTTGTCTGGTTGAAAAAACTACCTCTTTACCGAAACTTTAATTAATTATTCATCGACGAGACACAAGCAATATCAATATTCTCCACACTTGCTACCACTTCTTCTGAAGCAACTCTGCCTCTTTTTTCATTTTGGCTTTTTTTAGCATCTTGCTTTGGAGAATTCGGTTTGATCGAACCATCGCAATAGAGTATATGCCTTTTTTTGCAAGAATACAAAAAAGTCACTTTCATTTGCATTTTCACTATTAAGAAGCATAAGCAATCTGACCATCTCATCATCATCTAATGGTGCTCGAAATGTCATATTTCTTTCAAAAAATTGTTAACCTTTCTGAAGAAATTAGTCGACTTCTGAAGCAACCGATTGACTTTGCTGAAGCCTAGAGCTAAAAAGTAAAACCAATAATAAAACTGCTTCTTGAATCGACGATAATGGATGTTTATTCTATGATAATCTTTTTTTGCTAAATCAATGAAATTTTTTTACTTAGATATCTCATTTAAATCGGCTCAAATAACTTTTGAAAATATGATTTCTACCCACATGCTGGAGGTAAAAGGGTCCATCCTAAATATAGTAAGCGCATATGCTCCACAGGTTAACTACAGCATGGAGGAGAAAAATGATTTTTGGGAAGACCTGGATGGATTGATAGAAAGTATATCAACAGAAGAGAGGATAGTTCTTGATGCAGACCTTAATGGACATGTGGGCGAAGGAAACATAGGGGATGAGGAAATAATGGGGAGGTATGGTGCTGGAACAAGAAATAAGGAAGGATCAATGGTTGTGGATTTTGGGAAAAGGATGGATTTGGCGATTGTCAATACTTATTTCAAGAAGAAAGATGAACACAGGGTAACATATAAGAGTGGAGGAAAAAGTACCCAAGTAGATTATGTGATGTGCAGAAGGAGGAACCTGAAGGATATGTGCAATTGTAAGGTAATATTGAATGAGTGTGTCGCAAAGCAGCACCGTATGATGCTATGCAAAATGGCTCTTATGGTGAAAAAGAAAAAGACAGAGAAAGTAATGCCAAAGATACAATGGTGGAAACTGAAAGAGACAAGCTGTCAAGAAGCATTTAGACAAGAGGTGACCAGGATTTTGGGAGGCAAGGATGGGTTACCTGATGAGTGGGACAAAACGGCAAAAATGCTAAGAAAAACAGCTGAAACTGTACTGGGAGTGACATTTGGGAAACGAAAAGGGACAAGGAGACATGGTGGTGGAATGAGGAAGTTCAAAAGAGCATAAAAGAAAAGAAAGAGGTAAAGAAAGCATGGGACAAAATAAGAAATGAAAATACTAAAAAGGTATCCAAAGAAAAGAAGAATAAAGCAAAGAAAGCAGTTGCAATGGCAAAGGGACGTGTGTATGATGATTTGTATGCTAGATTGGAAACAAAAGAAGGTGAAAAGGAGTTGTACAGATTGGCTAGGCAGAGAGACAGAGCAGGGAAAGATGTACAGCACGTGAGAGTTATAAAGGATGAAAATGGTAATGTTATGGTAAATTCAGAGGCAGTGTTAAAGAGATGGAAGGAGTACTTTGAATAATTCTGCTTGTTAAGATTCTATCATCGAGCACCATTCCATTGCACCTGACGAAGTAGGCACTAGCCCACAAAAGCTTGTGCTCAAATAATAAAAATAGTCAACTTTAGTGCACAATGTTCTGTTTCTCTCATTTTATTTGAAAAGTTGACACGGCTTTCCCAATTCTATTCCTTCTAATTCTTCACTAAATGAAACTATTAGCAGATTATCACCGAAATTCACAATTTTTTATTAAGTCAAAATATAGCTGAAACGGGTCTTAAAACAACTTTTATGTAACATGATGGTTTATTTTTAAATAAACAACTAGAATTCTTACTTCTACTACAGTACTTAGGTTCCATGAAGTCATCACGTTAGCGTAAGTTGATATAAAGTAAGTAACTTGGTGGGGCAATCTTTTTGTAGCACCATTTCACAACCTAACTTAACTGCTACCTCTTTTCACACTTTTGTCATTTTTTTACGGACAAAAGAAAGTTTTCCCGTAGTTTCTTGTGTTTTGTAAATATTTTTAGCAATTTTAACAAGTCTTTCCAAGCAGTCTTAACAAACAGCTCAAATTTTTTGTGATTTCTTTAAATAAAATACTAAAAAAATTAAATAAATAATTTTTTAGGACATCCATATCTTGGTATCTTTGAAAGCAGGTGAGAGCAATTGCTTGAGCGTTGCTAAAGTAACGCTTCCGAGATTTTCCTGACCGTCAGAAGAATAAATGTAAGTGAAAATGAAAAAATGATGTATTTGTGATGTTACAGATAAATTGAAGTTTTCTTGAAACTTCTTCGCTTAGCTATTTCAAACATTATAAGCCTAACGTACAGCAATCGTAATCAAAAACAAGCCCAACAAAGTGTATTTTGTATTTGAATTGAAATAGATTTTTTTACCATTTTAATTGAGGTGTGGCGCAGAATTTTGGTGCCATGAGTAAAAAAAGTTTCAAAACACTGGTCTAGTGTCTTGCTTACTTCTTTACGTTGCAGAAACAAAAACAGGTTTTATTGTTGTGTCAGGTCTACCTCCATATGCCGCCTACCCGAATGCGGCCTTAAGTTTGCCAAGTAAATGTTATTTATGAAAAATGGATAACGCAAGCGTGACTTCACGCGAGTATCATTGTATAACAAATTTCTTTTACCAATTTCTTTTTTTTTGTTAATTATTGCTAATTTTTTTGGTTCGTAATGCTTTTTTCGGCTTTATTTGGGCTCGTTCCCAATACGAGCGTTGGCGGTAGTATTCGTCGTCGTCGTTTGAAGGGCATCCAGGCCAGATACAAACAGGACTGGGGCCGAGAGTTTATCCTTTTACTACCCCAGACTGCTGCACTGCCTGGATCAGATGCTGGCAGTGATGTCATTAAGCCAGCATCGAGTTTCGTCATCCAAAACCTTCAGACCTCGTGCTCCATGTGGTGCCCGATGTATAGGGCACGCTGTTAGTACATGGTCTGCGGTTTGCTCAGAGGCGCCGCACTCGCAATCGTAATCGGCGGTAGTATTCTTTGTTTGTTTATTCATTTTTTATTTCTTTCCGCGCTTAAGCGCTAAAAGAAGCAAAAAATCAATAAAAAAACAAAAAATACTCCCACTAACGCTCGTAGTGGAAGCGAGCCCTTTGTCGTGCCGCAACAAGAGCATTGCTCCTTTTTTCTCTTTTACGTTATTACAAGTGTGTTGATTTTTTCTCTTCTTATTTTTATTGATTAAGTGCGCGTTCAAACTAGGAAGTGATTTCTATTCATTCTATTCATTCTCCAGTCAGGCAAATCCAAGTATTGCAAAAACAATTAGTGTGACGACAAATTTTGGCCTGTGAGACCGGTTTCCGAATTTGAAAATACTGGGACTATTGTGCCATTTCGTTTCTCGTTTCCCAGTTTTACCCACAAAATTTCCAGTAGTTTGTAAATTAAAAAATATTTTTCTTGCTTTTATTTGTATGCTTTCCGATAAGATAATTCTTTAATATTTAAATCTTTAATGCTATATCAAGTTACAATTGTAATATTCGTTTAAATTTTTAATTCATTTGGTTCCTCAGATGACCCCCAACGTTATTGTTAAATTATTCGTTCTCGCTCATACGAATTCAAACAAGAAAATTTATATCATAATAGCATCAAAATATAACCGTTTTAGAGTTTTTCTTTCTCTTTTGTTTTGTAAATTTTAGAATTATAGATTAGTGACATTTTATTAACTGCTGAAGTTGATACGATAATCAATTTGAACATTTATTAAGAGCCTGGGAATTTTTAGCAAATTATTTCGTTTAATATACAGAAGCTTTTACAGTGTTTCATAAGTTAAGTACGTATATAGCTCTTTCAACAAGCTGTGTATCTGGCGTGCTGAAGTACGAAATAAACCTTTTAAAGAAAGAACTGCATTTAGGTTTGATAATTGAAAAAGTAGACAATTTAACGCCAAAATTTTAATCAATTTATCTAGAACTTTTTGTAAATTTAGCTGTTGTTTCTAGTCTACTTTACACCTCAAAATACCGGGATGTAAAAATTTTCAAATAGAAATCTTGATCGTCATAATATATGATCATCGATTAATATGCATATAATAAATCTAAAACATTGTTCACAATTTTTTTCTTTTTCTGGTTTTGAAAAATGATTAAAAATCAAAAATCCCATTGCACATTTCAATGAAAATCTGAAATTGAGAACCAACATTAAACAGGTATTATGTGATATTTACTGTTTATTATTACAGATACTATGATACATTTTCAAAAAATCCTTTACGCTATGCACTGCAGTGTTACGAAATAGTGTTAAAAATCAATTTTTTTCGATATCCTTCAGCGTAAAATTTAACTGAAGTCAAATATATTTTCTCTTGTTTTTTGATCAGCACTAACCATATCGATTTTATTTATTCATAGTTAAAATATTACACAAGGAAATCAATGATTTTTTAAATTGCTATAGAGACAAACAAGAAATATTTGTGTTTTTTACAACAACATTTAAACATATTAGTCTGGTTTATTTTGCACATTTTTTAAAGATATTTTCCAAATTAAAAGTAGTTGCTAATACTTAAAAGGGTGTCAAAAACAAAAAACGTATTTTGAGAGTTATCCATAAAGCACTTGGTTATTTGCACTTCCTCCATTTTTGATAGATGACTTTGTACACATTTTGGTGGCTTCTGAGGCAATACGCAAATTGTCTGTCGCATTCACAGATTTCTCTTTCCTTTCCAGATCCACCTGCAAAAAAACCTTTTAGTTTGACTGGAAACTCAAGCACCGAGCAAAAACTCATACTTAGTTTCACCAGGCGAGGAAATGCTTGAGCTAAAAAAATTGTCACGAAAACACGCTCATTTCAAATTTTAAGCAGTCACTTGGGAAACTAAAAACATACGAATCGGCAAGAATTGTAATAAAAAAGTTTCTTACTACATCTGTTGCCAAAAATACACCACACGGTGTACCAAGTTGAGCTGATTGGCTTTTCTGCTTGAATGTTTTTGAAGCACAAGTCGTGCTGTTTGCAACATCTAAAAAACAAGAAACTTTTTTTCTAAAAGGTTTAACTGCTTTTTCGGGGTAGTCAGTCCGACTGGCAAGTAAAAAACGAAGGGATGCTGCATTTAAGACGCCGGAAAATTTTTTGGAGGGCTTGGCAAAATTTTTAAAAAGGTCTTTTTTTGGTCGAAAAGACACTCACAACAAACGCAAATTTTAAGCGTTGGTCTAATGGTGGAAATGTTTATGAAAAAACTTAGTAAAAACCAAAAAGTAAAGGTTTTCACTTTTTCGGCCGTGGTGTTTTATTTATTGAACCCGCAAATATTTTGATTTACTCAAAAAGGTGGAAGGTCCCTGTTTCTGATGGAAATCTTTTCTATTTTATTGACCTTCATTTTGTTCTAAAAAAGTTTAGGCTACGCCTTTAAACTCAAGTGAATACTTTTTTTGAGCTTTGTAAATTTCGAGAAAAATTTTTTCTCCAATTTGCAAAAGTTTACGTTTGCTTAGGGTGCCTTTTTAACAAACAAATCACCTGTTTTTAAATCTTGTCTCCTTCGCTAAATTACTGTTATATGCTAGCTAGGCTCTTTTTGATAAAAGCTATGTAACTCTTTGTCTAAATCAGGGGTGAGGAACCTGGTTACATTTGCTATCTGCACTCCAAAATTAAAAAAGTAAGTCTGGGCCGCATTAAACTTTTTGTTAATTTAAGAAAAAAGATAGTTTCTTGACAGATCATGCTTTTTCATCTAGTTCGTCATGTCAAGACCTTTTTTATCTTCACTAGCATTAAACAACTATTTGTCCTTCAATATCAAGTGTAGAAGTCAACTTTTACGCCAAATTCAAAGTGAAGACCAAAAAAACATGGCACGACGATTGCTGAGCACTAGTTTATTCTATAGTTGTTTCGGTGTTCACCTCGATACTAATACTTTTTTCTGGTAAGTCTACATTTCTATTATCATATTCTGGTTCTTAATAAAGCAAAAAAGCACCATTTTCATGAAAGAAAATGATATGCTTCTTCGCAACCACACGCGTGGCGCATTAAAATATCTTGTAGGTCGCAGGTTCCCCTCTCCTGGTCCAAATTGACATTTTTCAGCTTTGATCAGTCAGTCAGTGTTTTTTTTATTCTCGATCATTATTAAACAGTTTAACACAAAAATTATAAACATTAAAAAGATCAAGAAAATAAAGTTTGGTCGAGATTGCTCAGTTGACCTAAATTCCCGTTGACAAGCTGCGCCATCAATCATTACTACGCAGGCTAATCACGCGCTGGTTATGCAATCTCTAATTTGTTTAACTATTTATTGTAATATTTTATGTATTCTTATTCTTCTTTCCTTTTTCTCCCATTTCTTAATATTTCACTTGATCAAGGTTTTGTGGCCATACTTTCTACTGTATTATTTCTGCATTTTTCTAATTATCTTCTGTCTGTTTCAACGTCTGACGTTGTGCCGTTTGTTCCTTTTCTTAATTTTTTTAGTATTTAGATTTTATTGTATGACTTGGTTAATAATGATCAAAAATTAAAATATTAAATGAAAACTGAAAATTATGTAATTTTAGAGACAAATCCAACACAATGCTTCTGTCTTGCAAATTTCAAAAAATTCTCCCTTTTTCCACCTTTAACGTCCCAGAATATACTATCTCTATCACGCAATTTGTCTATTTTTGAAGGATAATAAAGCTCATTGTTAACTAACCATTTTGACTAAAAGCTTTATGCTAAAGAAAGCGAAGCGCAAACTATATAGTTGCGCCTATTAAATCCAGTAAGAATTAATAAAAGAAAATTTAGAGAAATAACAAATTATTATAATTATTAATTTTTTAAGCGTTGTGATAATATTTAAAACTGCTGCACAGATATTTAGGGGTGCTGCAGCATTAAAGCTCCTATGGACAAGCCACTACAGAGTGAAAGGCTCCGGAATAGCGCAAAATTTTGCCGCGATTTTTTTGTGCAAAGCTTTTGTTTTTTTTTCTCTTTGAATTAACGTTCGATTTCGGGATCAACAGTTATTAGTATTGTATTTTATATTTTTTTCGTCTATTGTACAATTAACAAGTAATTTATTTTTTCTCTGTCAAATTTTTTATTTAGACTCTTAATTTTTAAAAAATAAAAAAATCTTGCTATAACACTTTTTTTTGGAATACAATTCATCCTAAAGTAATTTAATGATGTTTCTGTTTCCGTTTGTCTGTTATTGTTAACATTACAAAAATTTGGTTCAGGTGTTAAAAGTGAAAACTTAAAGTCAAAAGGAAATAGAGAATTTTTATTTACCATAGATCATCCCCGAGTGTTTTGGGGTACGTTGTTGATGGCGACCGCAATCTACAAGGTTTCGATTCAAGTTTAGCCGAGTCGCCATGCTGTTTTCTTATAAAGAATGATGCATTGCGGTATCTCCTACGCTCGGTGGTCGAACAAACAGTTCTTAATTACAACGCAGTATATCAAGTGCCGATCGCAGTTGCACAAAAAAATTACAAATCGTCCGAGGAACGACGCCTACAGGTGATTTTGGTCCGACCAATCGCTGCTTGTGGCTCGATGTCACCATGCATTGTTATGTCTGTACTTTTTTTAATGGCTGCTGAACCGGAACGGGAAAGTAAAGTACCTTTAGCTCAGTTATTAAAGTGAGCCATTCGCTTTATTAGTTGATCCTTCGACAAATTTAACAACCGCAAGTTCGAAGCAGATGGCAACACCACTAGGCGGCTGGAAAAAAGTCAATTGAGTACGAAAGATTTACAGAAGCTAAAAATGTTTTAGTTGAAACCAAACAAAACTCACTCATCTAATTCGTCTATGATCGGGCCTTCAGTATTGTAAATTCCACAGTAACATCCATAGTCCCAATATCTTTGCGGACTTTTTACTTTGCCGCATACCATTTGATTTACAATGTTGATAAATTGCGGAAGCCTGAGAGCGTCTGCGCTTCGCTGAAAAAATAAAACATTTTCTTGATAAGTTCGTTCGATTGATTCTTGTTTAGTATTATCCGTCAAAATACTTTGGATGATAAAAGGCTTTTAAGTGGACCCGAATACCTTGACTTTTCCAAAAGTAAGTCGGGGTAATTGTTTGACGTTGTCCGGCAGTCAGACGGATAAATAGAGATGATGAATAACGCAAGATTTGTTGCCTCTACGTACGCAAAAACATTTCCGGCTTATCTTTCGCTTACTGCTTTTAACGTTGGAAATAGTACCCAAAACATTACCTTTTTTCTTAACTTAGACCAGTGTCGCTGCACGCTAGTAAGCCGCGAAACTTTTTAAAAAGTATTAGTCCAGTGCTTCGCAGTTGGTGTGCTGCGGAAAAACGGCAATGTAAACATATAGTACATTGGGCATGGATCATGCTACACACATATTAATTTCTCAGCTCTCATTATGTCCTTATGTAGATATAAATTGTTGGTAAAAAAACATTAATTTTTTGAGTTATTTGATTAAAAATTTTATCCAGTTTATTTAGCTAACATCGTTTTATCCTAGAGACCTAGACTAATATTTACAGTCATTTTGAAAACAAGATTGAATTTAAAAACTGATTGAAAACATTTGAAAACTGATTGCTAAGCCAAGAAAATTGGTGTAAAGTTTCTTTTGCAAAAACACAACATTATGACAACGACAGCAGCGGAACCAAGACCGTATTGATCGCGGTCGTAATCAAAACAACGCTCTATTCTGTCTTGATGACGTGCTGCCTGCAATGCCGAATTATTGGTCTATTCCACTCAGAAATGCACAAAAGGAGTATGGCTTCTACGGCGGCCTGTGAGTGTGGCGTGAAGGAGCAGACAGCTGAGCACGTAATAACATCTTGCCCATTTAACTCTAGCCAAATGGAGCCCGTACTCTCTCAAATATCGACAAGAGCCTGATGACCTGGCTGATAGAAACATGTCCGGCCATTTAGTGGACCATCCAGCTCCCGTTCATGTCCCACAAACAAAGAAAAAGAAGTGAAGAAACAACTCATGTACAAGCAGCTTTTAAAGGAGATAAAATTATTGGAAATGATACCAAGATCAGATTTTAAAAATCTTTATTTTTATGCTTAGGCGCTTAAGCTTACAACCAATAAAAGTACTGTTTAATTCAGTGTTTTATTTTAATCGTTCAATAACATAAATTTTATCTTACCTGTTCAAGCAAAATTGCAACTACGAGAGTAAGCAGCAAAATTTGGACAAATTTTTTCATTTTTATCAATGAGATTTAACAAAAAAGTTTATTACTGTAAAACAGAAAAAAACTTTGCATAAAAAATTATAATATTTATCAACCCATAAAAATCATCGGTAGTTTTTTTAAATTTTTACTTTTTAAAACGCATATAGTCAAAGATTCAAAACTTGAATTACTAACAACTGAATCTTTTGCTTAAAACAGATCTAGATTTTAATCTTGTTCAACGAAAAGACAGCTAGTTTTATTACTCAAGCGTAAAATATTTCAAAAGAAAAGGCAGCTTTATAGCCTTACTCGGTCATTATATTTGAACAAATAAAGCAATTATTTTATCGTTAATGAGGCAATTTATTTGATTATTCTTTTTTCTTTTGATAATACGGGCAATTTTATCTTTTAAGGGTAGTTCATTATTAATTAACTAAACTGTATGATGACATGTGAAAATAACTTAACACGTTCGGGGGTGTTTTAATAGAGACCTAATTGTTAAAATATAGGTTATTACATTTGAGTAATTATATATATCGCAGATAAAAACCATAACAATATACTGTAGCTGTGGTCTACCGTGTCAACAAGTCATAAAATTTTGTGTGTAAGAGATGGATTTTTAAGAGGTTTATTATTAAAAGAAAATTAGTAAAATCGAGGTGAAAAACAAAGTTGAAGTTTTCCACGTATTACGTGGCAAAAGTTTTGTCGACGTGGAGCTGTTACAAGATGCTAATTAAAATGTGAAAAGAGCACTAATTTCTCTCTAATTTTAATAAATGGAATTTGAGAAGTTAGGTTTTGTGTCACGTTTCGGGAAAAATTATGTTTAATAAAAGGAACTGAATTCAAAATTTATTTTGCTTTTTAAGATCTTTTTACTTTAGATTTACAAAAGAATTATGTTTTAGAGTGAAATTAACACAGTTTTTAGCTATTGCTTGCTCACAAGTAATTTTAATTAATTTTAATTTGGAATAACTTAAAATATAAATGTACTAATAAAGATTTTTTTAAATATATTGAAGTCATCACATTACACTTACACCAAATATCAAAAACGACAACAAAGTTGTTTGAGTTTAGGAAAAACCTTCACTCTAATTCCAACTCGAGTACGACACATAGCCAACTTTTTGATGAATATTTTATAAGGTTATTGTTTAAGCTCGGTAAACAAGAAATTGCTGGTGACAAAACAATTGTTTTGGTGTTATGAAATAAGGTTTACAATTTTTCCCAAAATCAACAAAAAACCAACGTTTTAATCTATATAGTGAAGAAAAGATTGCGCCATTCTTAAACACCACAGATTTTCTTATAGTTTTCTTTGTTACTAACTGAAATGTTTAATTTACTAAAGAAAAAAACTGATTTGTCTTAAGCAAATACATATTTCTGGTTTTTAGACTTATACTTATTATTCTTGAGCTGTAGTTAAAATAAACGTAAAATCAGAGCAAGAAATTTCTAATAAAGCTTTAGCAAATGCTCCAAAAAAATTTTGTCACAAGAGGTCGCTCTTGATTCATTGAAACAAAAATTATGGAAATTATTATGACGTGATGTGTCATAATTATTACAATAATCTTATTACGACAACAAAAATTTTGACTCAGGAATTTTTTATAGAAGGACCTTTTGATAGATCATTTGAAATCACTGTATTAGTCTATTTCAATTTTGGCAGTGAGACATACTAGATCCAAATTTAATCAATTACCCTAACAACAAATAGTTAGATAAGGATATTCTCTCAAATACAATATACCTCTTGAAAAATCAAAATGTACCCCAGTTTGAGAACCACTGCTTTTGAAAAAATGTACACAAAAGAAACCACCGTGCATGCTTTTAACATGAATTGCCACGCAGTCTCCAGTTAAATAATTGTCCTTCACAATAAAAACAATTGACACCGTCACCAGAACCCATGTTATAAAAATCTGCGTCCGCCAGTTTATGTTGTTTTGGACTCTCCTGGTCATACCAAGATTTTGAAAAGGTTCGGATACGACTTTTTTTGTCATCCATGTGCGGTTTTTGCGAGTTTGAGCAGCGAAACATTTCAGCTTCTTTTTGATGAATGTTTAAATGGTAAATTGAAAAAACTTTGTTGATTTGAACAAATTTGAATCAACTTGGTTGGAACTTGCTGAATTTTTGCTGATTGAAAGACTCGTTCCTCGCCTTCTTCTTTATTCTGTCACTTTTCGGTGTTGTTGAAATATCGTTTATTGTCAGTTATAAAAGTAATAACTTTGGATTTGAAAAACAATGTAAGGTAATAACAATCGATTTGACGATAAATTTGGCAATCCAATACTAAATGATTATTCAATGAACTTGATTTAATGAATTGAAGCTGGATGCAACAATCGTGGCAGCGAAAAAGACGAAGCAGACGTGGACGGAGAAAACGAAGGAGACGTGGACGGAAGAGACAGGTTTTTCAATTTTGTCGCGAACAATTAAAAACCAATCGTGTCCACAATGCACAATTGAATAAACTTACCCAACTACAGAGAAAACTCAGAACACTTCTTGATTACTGGGCGCTCATTCAAATGTGAAAAAAAAACAAGGAAAACGTACTGCTCACAAATTAAATAAACGAATACATAAGAACGATCGAAATCCGAACCGGGCAGAGCCCGATAAAAAAATCTTTTTCGGTTAAGCAGTGGTTCTCAACCTTTTTGTTACCACGTACCATCTAAGTATCTTTTTGTTACACTAAGTACCACAAAGTTCATTAAAATATTAATTCCTTGGATTTCTTTAAATGCAAATGGTGATATTATTTACTACAGTTGTAGCCTATCTGCTTTTCCTGCACAAGTTGCTTTACATGCCATCACCACACTCACTGCACATCAGAAATCATGGGAGGATCATGTAAGACAATTCTAACTTTATTTTTAATACTTATCATTGCAGACAAGCCCTGCTTACACTCCCATGCGCCTTTTGAGTCAAGAGTTAGATAATTAAAGGCCGTTGTTAGCCAGGAATTGATTGGTAAGCATTTTTTATGCTTAATGTTAGCTGCCTTATTATATTGGATGTCAATGTTTGTCTTCTATCATGCCGTTTGATATGTGATTTGATAAATGAACGAAGAATAGATTAAAATGTAGGGACAACTATCTATGCCCAAAAAATAATGCATTAAAAGTGTTTTAAGGAGTTTTAAATGACAGTCAATTTTTTGATGCAACTTTTTTTGGATTGTTTTTACTACAAGGAGAGATGTGTCAACTGTGAACATTCAATACTTTTTTGGTTTTTTTGTTCATACGCCATAAGTCTAGTTTTCATACTGAAGTTTGCAATTTAGAAGCAAAATCTCCAAAAGAGCGTTTAAACCTTAAAAAAACTGATTTACTGATGATAGTAAATCTATATAAATATATATAATAACATAGTCAGAAAAAATTTTAAATTAAGGAAATATATATAATATATATATATAATAACATAGTCAGAAAAAATTTTAAATTAAGGAAAAAGTTACTTGAATTTTACACAAAAAATCACAATTTAAATGACCCAAAATTTCTATCAAGACTTATAGTTACACTTGTTGGACATTTTTGATACTCTCATCATCAAAAAATTTGCAACAAGTACCTACAAGTCTTGATAGAAACTCTGGATTATTCAAATCGTAATTTTTTTTGTGTTTAAAATTCAAACAGCTTTCTCCTTAATTCAAAAACTTTTCTTGCTATACAGTATTTTCTTGTGAGAGCAAATTTACATTTGTACAGAAAAAAAAAAAAAAAACATTTGCTCTTTAAAACATTCACAACATTATATGTTCAAAACACCAACAATAGAAACGAAGCAATTTTATGACAAAGATGTTTAGAAGTTTTGTTCACGTGCCACATTAAACTTGCACTTGCGCTTTGAAAACAGCTAAAATAATTGCGGTGTCTGAAATTGAAAAAAATTCTGCTGGTAGATCAGTTCTCGCATGCAAATCATCTGTTAAAAATACCCATTTGATTATTGTATTGATTATACAATAAATTTAGTTTATTGCAATAAATTAGCTAAAACCATAGTAAATCCATTTATTACCATACTACCAATAAACATCTAAAAAATATAATTTAATTTGAGTATTAGATTTTATTAAAATTCGAAAACTGCTCGCGTACCACAGGTTGAGAACCACTAGGTTAAAGTAACAGTGACTTTTTCAAAACCGCTTGTCGATAAAATTTTTTTATTTGTTTATTTAGTTTTATAAAGATATGACTGTGATTTAGAACTACTTGCTAACAGGGACGGGGTGATTTCATGACAAATGTAATCGATTACGTTTGCGATTATTTACCCATTCTGCAATCACGATTACGATTACTCAAAATAATCACGTGTTTTTTGATTGCTACAAGATAAACTCTGAAACCCATTGGCAGAATAATCTTTACGTTAATCAGTATCACTGTCACACTTCATTCATAATAATTTTAATCATAACGATGTAATTTATTCCGCTTTAAATTCGAAGTTTTGTTATGAAATAATAATCGCGCCGCCGTGAGCGCTGCTCTCGTATTATGCGATGTAACGTCCGATTCGCTTTTCTCTTTACGTCCGACAGTATTGACCTAATATGTTTTTGATCAGCGTCACTGTAACAGGATATTCGCGTATATACTAGGTGGTTCTAGCATAAGCGTATTCTAGGAATTGTAGAATGATCTGGTTTCTTCGAGTGAGTTCGCCGTCACGTGGTGTTTGTCTATTTATACGCTCGTTAAATCGCAATCACAGAGACGAAAAAAAGAAGGCGGACAACGACGACGAAGCCGTTTTGAGAGAAAGTAGAATTTGGGGGCGAGTGTTGAATTTATTTTGCGCCAGTGTTTTGGAGTTGTGTTCTACAGAGGTAGAATCATTTGTGTTGATTCAATCAAGTTATAGTGTTGATTTCGCTTTGCAGTTTGGCAAACCGTGGAATAGAATTTTCGTCGGTCGTGACTTTTGTAATACATTCGTTCTTATTAGAGACAGTGGTCTCTGTTTGTTGTGAAGAAGAGTCTTCAACGGATCAATCCGAGCTTTCGTTCGAACCAACTGTATAAAACCGTCAGGCTCATAGCAGAACTACTTCTTGAACCGGAATAAAATAAAATTTTAACACAGCTTTGTTTCAGCGCAGGTATTCCGGTTACCTAGCTCAACTGGTCCTTTAGGATTCCCGAACAAAGTCTGTGACAATCACGATTAGCATTTAAAATGTTTGTTGCATTCATAAACGTATGTTTTGAAATCGTTACTTTCATAAACAAAAGTTTTGAAATATATCGATTACATCTAAGTTTTTCTCAAAGTAATCGATTACGATTACATCCACGTTTTTTTCAATGTAACCGACTGCGATTACATAAAAATAATTATAATTACAGTAATTACAATTACTGATTACAATTACTTCATGTCTGCTTGCTGAGACCGCCAAGCAAGGTAAAGTGTTGTAAAGTATCTTTCCCAAGTTAAACGAATGACAGTTTTGCTGAATTAAAGATAAATTAGGATTAGCCTTCGTAAAACCGATCAGGACCTTTTTTACTACGCTTATTTCACTTAGTTAATGTCTTTCAGATTTTAGCTGTAGGCCAGGGGCATCCAACCTCTGGCCCGCGAAGTATATTCCGAAACTACGTAAGCTAAATAAAAGTAGTCATGTTTCTCAAAAAAATTGTTTTTTGAAAAAAAATGAGTACAGAAATTGATTTTAAAGAAAGTAAAGAGCAAAAAAAGTCTCCAGCAAAATTCGGCCAATTTGCTTCACTAACTTTGAATATTTTGGATAAGCCAAAACGGACCTCGGTTGAAAAATGTATTTTTGGCCCACCGTAACCTGGGCTTATCGGCGAGCACTCAAAATCATTGAACCGAGGAATGAAAAAATTAAGATGGTAAAAGTGTCGTTGACGTTTTGTAAGGGCCTATGATATTGATAAAGATAGACCTATCAAACTTTATACAAAATTAGGCCAGTGGCGGATTTAAGAATTAGGCCTATTTAATAGAGTCGATGTCTCGAGACACGTTTTTTCAAGCCTAAGTCTTGTCTCGGTCTCGGATCTCTGCATCTCAAGTCTAACTTAAGGCATTGCAGCGATGTGGGCATCGGCTTACCAGCCAAAAAAAAATTGGGGGCAATAGAGTTTTGCCCAAATTTTGCGACGTTTGCCAAAGTCTTGATTTTTTGGAACTTTACGGATAGGAGAAAAAATTTATGTGAAATTTAATGTGAAGACAAAAAAAAAGGTCTTCACTTTGATTCTGTCTCCAGTTTCTTTATTTTCGTATCAAAGTCATAGTGAAGACCTTTTTTTTCTACAAAATTTTTTTTAGCAAACGTTCCGATACATCTCTTCGAAAATATGGTAGCTATGCCTACTTAAACTAAAGCAACTTATGTAAAGTCTCGTCTCAGTCTCGGTTTTCAAAGTCTCGTCTCGTCTTGGTTTCGCCACTCCAAAGTCTCGTCTCGTCTCAGTCTCGAAGTTTCTTATCTCGAGTTCATGATAGAAAACTGCTTAAGGCATTGCTTTTACTTAATTCTCACTTGAACTTTGTGTTCTTATTTTTCCAAATTAATGTAGCAATTTAGGGGAAGACTCATTTTCTTAGTCCCATCTGAATCTACCTGTACCGTATTGCCACTGCTCACGCTGTTATGACATGATAATGGTCATTATCTAGGCTTGTGCGAAATGCGAACATGGGGAAGAGAAGTTAGTTGGCTGTTTTTGGTTTTTGCAGTTTAAAATTTTTTAAATTTGAAGTTTGAAATTTTAAAGTTTTAATTTAACTGTCAAGCTTGTTAAAACGCTGAAAATATTCAATTTAAACAAGCAAGTCAGCGCTTTGTTTTTTCGTTTTCAATAAACTTGAGAAAAATTAGTGTCGATTAAATGGTGGTTATTTATTGCTAAAAACTTTGACATTTTTTTATTTAAATATGGTACGCCTGAAGTCATGCTGAGAGTCATCCGAAAGTTGTGGTTACGGAGAGAGGCACTTACCTTCGACTGCAACATATCCATGCTAAAATAGGCTAATTGAAACTGAGTCATCAGTGGTTCCTGCTTTTTGCCGTCAACGTGTGAAACTTAACAATAATTAGAATCATTATTAACATCTGCAAATAAAACCAAAAAATAATTGTAAGGTGGTACTAATGAGGTTGAAACCTTGGGAAAACTTACCAGTTTTTTCTATTGCGTGCTATTTAAATCAAAATATAACGATAATTTGGAGTTGAATTTAAATTACCGGATTTAAAAAATAATATACAGAGTGCACATTTCAGACCAAAGTTGTACGATTCCAATGGTCCGACAAACTTCGAGTTGGAGTCCTATGTGTAGCGGGATAGTATCCCAGTACACACTTAATTGGTTCATACAGTATTTAAATTATATATTTTGGCAACCCGCTTTTACAAAATCTTTTTTCTCAAAGTCACTAGAAAATACAAGTTATGCAACACTGATTTCATGGCCGCCATGTTTGGTCCCGATTCAGCGATCAAGCACATGTCAATTTGGGATACTAGATTGTATCAAGGCTATGCGATTGGCAACAAAGGTTTTGTACAGTCGAGCTGTGCCTCTGACGTACTGTAGTATTGCTGTAGATTCTGTCCACATGAAATAGTCAATTTGGGACCAAACATGGCGGCCTTGTCACGTCACAATAGAGACCAATGCGTTGCATAACTTGTATGTTCTAGTGACTTTGTTTTTTCTTGGTCTCGTTTTGTGAATAAAAAATGAAAATGTGCTTTGGTTCTTTCTTTTTTGGGGAATAATGTTATCAGATAGACATCATCAATGTTAACAAAATATAAAGTTGATATAATTTCTGGACAATGTTAGTCTTTTACTGATGAGCTTAGAAGACTTCACTAACAACGTCTATATTGGTGATCCTGACTAACAACGCCGACGAATCAATAACAAAGCCTACAACCCGACGAAGTTGAAGTACTATTTTGCTTTATATGTTATTATATGTTTATACTTATACAATTTTATGAGTACATCTGTTAATCGTTATTTTTTGCGTTCTGTCATGGAACATTCTACACAAAATAATAGTGATGTTAATATTGCTAACAATATAAACCTAAAAGCACTCAATACTACTGCATCTGAGGTCCTTTTTCAAACCACTCCAGTTAAAAAAGACATTGATGCTGCTGCCAAATTCATTGGTGCTGGTGCTGCTACTGTTAGAGTGGCTGGCTCTGGAGCAGGAATTGGGTCTGTGTTTGAAAGTTTTATTCTTGGATATGCCAAAACTCCATTGTCAAAGCAAAAACTCTTTTCTTATGCCAATCTTGGCTTTGCTCTGTCTGAAGCTATGGGACTATTCTATCTTATGATGGATTTTGTCATTTTATTTGCTTTGTAAAAACATCTTTAAAAACATATATTGAGCTACATATGGCATTGTTGATTGTTTGTTTAACTGGCTCCAACAGTCAATGAAATAAAATCAGTAATTAAATCAGAGTAATTGTTGATTCTTTATATTAAGGCACAATTGCAATAAAATCTTGTGTTTACTGTAAACTTTTTACGACTAAAATGTATCATGTTGTATTACATTTATTAAAATATTTGTGTTATTCTTGACCTTACAGATCTATCAATTTACCCTGTAGACTTAAAGATTATATAGTTTGACCAGATTAACTTGCTATTTTCTTTACTCTGTTTTCTGTGCATCACTGTAAACTGACATGACTACATTATTAATAAACTGTCAATTATAGACTATGTGATTATATTTGTGCTATGCACCTTATCATGTACTTTTATTGTTTATTTTGTTTATCTTAATTTTGTATTTGTTGCATCACCATCAAGAAATAATTGACTATTTGTGGTATAGACTGCAACTGCTTATGTGCTACACCATCTTTAATACATAGTCAACTTTCTTTGCCTATTTTAAGTTTTTGTACTTTATGTACCTCCTTCATTTTGGTTGAAGGACAATTATAATAATCTCCATAGTCATTTTGTAAATTATCATGCATATGTTCTTATGTCTTTTTCTAGTTTGCTGTGCATATTATAGAGTAAAAAATTTTTTATCTCAAATAGTTTTCAAAAACACCTTATTGTGTTAATTCATATTGCTTTGTTAAATATGATATGTCTACAGTCATGCAAATTGATATTTTTCTGTACGTAAAATGTTGCATAAATTTGGTCAGAGGGGAAATCTGTAGCGGGATAGTATCCCACTACACACTTAATTGGTTCATACAGGATTTAAATTATATTTTGGCAACCCGCTTCTACAAAACCTTTTTTCTTTATCTCGTTTTTGGATAAAAAATAAAAATGTGCTTTAGTTTTCTCTTTTTTTGGGAATAATGTTATCAGATAGACATCATCAATGTTAACAAAATATAAAGTTGATTTAATTTGTGGACAATGTTAGTCTTTTATTGATGAGCTTAGAAGACTTCACTAACAACGTCTATAATTGGTGACCCCGACAAACAACGTCTACGCCTGCTGAAATGTTAAAGTTGAATTCAAGTCAAAGTCTATTAAAACTCGTCTCCTTCAAGTCCGAATTTAACGCCAATTTGTATCCATGAGTTTTTATTTTCAGCTAGATTTAACATTAACACCTTTTTTGGTCTTCACTTGAATTTAAACAACTTCTTTATTTTCAAGTGAAGTTATGACAGGAAAAAATTAAAGTATATTGCTTGGAGTGAGTTTTTTTCTAAGCAAGATTCAGCAACAGAAAAAAATTTAATTTTGTTTGGTTCGAGTCATTTACATCTGGAATCGAGTTGATTTCGAGTCAGTATCAGATTTGAGGTTTCGTGATGATTACGATTCCTTTATAGTGGGAACTCAAGTGAGATGGTAAGCAGTGGCGATTAGACCTCAGAAAGTGAGGAGGCCACCTTGGGGCCAAGGTATATTAAGAAGGGGGCGAGTGACAAAAACATATAGAGAGGAAAAATTGTAAGTTTAAAGGATCTTTGCCACCGGGTTTAAGAAAGTAGGCTATATTATATATTACAGGGGTGGCCAAACCTATACCATGTTGGAGCCGCATATCATAAATCCAAACTTTTAAAGAGCCGCAACACAAAAATCTAGAAACATGAAGCTATTTACTGATAAAAAAAAGGTCTTCACTTGAAATTATCCTCAGATTTCTCATTTCTCGTCCGAAATTAATAGTATTCTCTAAAAAAAGGTCTTCACTTGAAATCATCCTCAGATTTCTATTTTTCGTCCCAAATTTATGGTGCTCTCTAAAAAGAAAAAGTCTTTACCTTGAATCAATCTCGTATTTCCCTGTTCTCGTCCCAAAATCATGATGTTCTCCACAAAAAAAAGGGTTGTCGCGTGAAATTATTCTCCAATTTCCCGTATAATTTTTCAAAAGGTTCAAAGAGCCGCCGTTTGGCCACCCCTAGTATATAACATAATACATATATATTTACTATGATTTACTATGTGCATTGTGATCTACGTGCTATGCGTTATCTTGTATTTTGTGTTTATTTTGAGCCAGTTGGTTGGCTAGACTAACACATCATTGGATAAACAAGCTCGTTTAAACTGGGGGCCAACCCGGGGGCCAAGAAAAATCTGAGGGAATGGACCCCTCTGGCCTCTCCCAAAAATCGCCCCTGTTGGCGAGTCCTTGTTCTAAAGCAGGGGTGGGCAATTTCTCTAGTGGGCGGACCGGATGTGGGAAAATGAAGTCCTTGGTGGGCCGGATTATTACATGAATAGTATTCAATATCTTAATCACATATTTATTCACTAATGCAAGAAATAAAATAATAAATCGTGTTTAATGTAAAGTTTAATTTTTACAAAAAATAGAGACCAAAAAATACATAACAAATTTATCATTTTATCATAATGTACGTACTAATTGTACTTCAATAGCTTCTGAAGTCAATGAGACATTTGTGGTCGATCAAAGTTGTCAACAAGTTGTTTGAACTCTGGCTGAATGTTTGATGTAGAAATTCTTAGTAAAGTCTGCAGGTGAACATCAGTTAGATTGGAACGTAGCTTGGTCTTGTTAATGTTCATGGTCGAAAATGTTTGTTCACAAATGTATGTGGACCAAAACAAAACGAGTAGTTTCATGGCCATCTTTCTCAGATTGGAAAACTTGGATGCATACAGTAATGCACAGTGGCGGCTCGTGGCTTTTGTTAATTGTGGGGCCAGCAAAACAATTATTGAAATGTCAAAAAGTTCCATTCGTAGACTACCTAAATTTAAAGGCGGGGTAAATAAATTTTTAGCAAAAAATGCGATATTTGCTATCGCGATATCGATATTGTAGTATTTGCTAGTGAGTAATTTGACACTATTTACTGGAATGGCTTGTTTGAAGTTAAATTATTTTGATCTGGAAATACAAAAATCACACAAAATATAAATAAACTAAGCATGTTATTTATAAATGAAAATGAACATAACTGATAAACAACCACAGCTGTCAAAAAACATGCGCTGAAAAGCAGAAACTGCTGTCTCACAAAACAATGCACAACATCACCCAATATCAACTGAATAATAACTAATTCTTTAAAGCTGCACACGGGCAGGCGCACACGCAGCTAACGTCCGCTTATAAGTTACGTCTGTTTGGGCCAGACATCGCTGGCCCCAATTTTGTGCTATTGACTTGCATAGTAAAATCTTCACAAAGCGCGGCGCGTGAGTTGGTTGGCTTGAGATGTAAATGTATAGGAGTAAACGGGCCAGAATATGTGGGCCCCTTTTGGATCGTTTTGAAGAGACTTCAAAAAATATTTGAAAATATTTCTCGTTGTTTTTCGGTTAACTGTTACTTGGCACGCATGTAAACATTTTGATATTTAATTTAGGGTTTCTCTTTAGAAATTCACATATTATTAAGTCAAATTTTTAGTGGGGCCCGACCCCTATGCCCCCTATGTACGAGCCGCCACTGGTAATGCATAAAATTTGTCAATGCTTTTAGATTAGAATTTCTCTTTCAGGGTAGAGTCACATTGCAGATCAATCAGTTCTAGCTGTACAGCATCCGGCGCTTTTTCAAAGTCGGCTGTAAACGGTGATGACAAAATATCAAATTCAGCAGCAAGTTTTTGAAAGTCCGCAAAACGACGATTAAATTCATTATCCAATGCGAATATTATATTGGTGTACTTTTCAGTTGACATCATTGGTTGTGCCGTAACTGCAAGGGTTGCAAAGTGTGTTGTTATTCTGACTGAGCTGGTGAGAAAACAGTTTTAGCTTTACCCTGAATGTCTTCACTGTTGAGTAGATTTTGTGAGCAAAAATGTCCTTCCGTTGAAGTTTAATGTTCAGTTCATTCATATGTTCAAAAAGATCGACTGCAAATGCCAAATCTGACAGCCATTCTGATTGTTTCAGTTGAGGAAAATCTTTATTTTTCCCTTTCATCTCCTAAAATAATAGAATTTCTTTTTTTAGGTCCCAGACACGTCTCAGAACTTTCCCCACACTCAACCAGCGTACAGCTGTATGATACGGAACACCACTGAATCCGCGTCGCAATCTTCCAGAAGCGTGATAAACCGTCTCTGATTTAGACCTCTCGCCCTAATGAAATTAACAATCTTTACAACTGGATCCACAACATGTTTCATGTCAAGCACCTTTTTACACAACACTTCCTGGTGTATTATGCAATGTAGAAATATTAATTCCCTAGTGCAATCGACCTCTGCAACACGGTCACTTAGTCTCTTCAGTAGACCAATATTCTTTCCTGTCAATGATTGACAACCATCCATAGTAACACAGACCATTTTCTGCCATGGTAATTCCATTGTACGAAGAGCATTTTTTACACATTTAAAAATAACTTCCCCGGTAGTTGTGTCTTTCATTGATTCCATGGAAAGCAATTCTTCGGTGATTTCAAAGTTTTCTGAAATGCCTCGTACAAAGATGAGCAGTTGTGCAGTATCATCAATGTCAGTACTTTCATCCAATGCCAGTGAAAACAGTTGAAATGAAGGTACAAGCCCTTTCAATTGTGATGTCACGTCTTTACCAATTGCTGTAATGCGGCGAGCTACGGTTCTCCTCGATAAACTTACTTCTTCAAACTTCTGTCTGTGTTGTGGACAGATTTGATCAGCTACATCGAGCATGCACTTTTTTAAAAATTCACCATCACTGAATGGTTTGCTGTGTTTAGCAATGTTATATGCGACCATAAAGCTGGCATGAGTGGAAGTTTTCTGGGCTAATTTGCCTTTTACGAATACATTCTGCTGCCTAGCAAGTTTTCTGTCCAGTTCTGTTGCTCTACGTAGTTTGCCGTTCCACTGCTGATAAATTATTGCCATAGTTTCCATATATCGTCGCATGATAACGACTAATGTTTTACTGTTTTAACACAGCAACACTTTGACCACACAACAAACATACTGCTTTGTTGCCAACCTTTGTAAAAAATATTTTGGCATCCAATCTTTGTTAAATGCTCGACACTCTCTGTCAATTTTACGTTTCTTGGGAAATTCCATGGTTAATAAAACTTAATATCAAATCTAATTTCTGTAAAACAATAATAATAATGTTTTGTAAAACTATTTTTACTAAATCAAAATTAACAAAATTAGAAATTATTGTAAATTAAGTTAAATAGTTTATGAAAATCGTACAAACTCACCCAAAAATAAAGTAGGCTACTAATAGCAGGTATTTTAAAAAATATTATTATCTTTGGCTTTACTAAAATTGATTTAAACTATTTAAATGAAAAACAACATATAGCAGAAATGCATCCTGGGTCTCTTGAATAAGTCACCGTAAGCAATTTTTTTCAGTGAAACTAACCCAGAATCCCCCT
Source organism: Diplosoma virens (assembly GCA_963680785.1). Classification (NCBI taxonomy): domain Eukaryota; kingdom Metazoa; phylum Chordata; class Ascidiacea; order Aplousobranchia; family Didemnidae; genus Diplosoma; species Diplosoma virens. The sequence goes on along the minus strand of OY796894.1, from coordinate 16,377,101 downwards.
TTCGGCACCAGAATGGAATAAAGAAAAAACCAAGAGAAAAAGAATCTTTCAAGAAGGATAGAAACCACAAAGGGATCCAGGTTAGTTTCACCGAAAAAAATTGCTCATGGTGACTTGTTCAAGAGACCCAGCATCATTTAGCTTTAAAAATTTATACATTTATTACATTGCTACAAATTTATTTTAAGCTTTAAAAAAAAACTGAGTATAATTCAAAGCAGATCTTGATTTGATCAGTAAGATTATTTCAAACAATGTCAACCTTTAATAAATAATTCCAAGAAATAATTAAACTTTTTGGACTTTAGTATTAGAGATCAGTTGCAAAATAAATGTGAATGAATAATTTGTGTGAATTTCAGTATCTTTTTTATTTGTAGCGTACGTACTTATTGAATTTAAGTAAAGCTATTTGGGTGTCTTTAAGAAGTCACTGTAAACAATGTTTTGGTGAAACTAACCTGAAATCCCCTGCATAGAACAAAAATGAAAAAAGAAATCAAAAGAAAAGGATCTTTTTAAAAAGCAATAGTAACCACAGGGAAGATACGGGTTAGGTTCATAAACAAAAGTCACTTACAATGACTTCTTAAAGGGACCCAAATCCTCTTAGTATACTGATAAGATGACTGATTATGCTTAACAGTTTACTATTGTATTACAATAATGTATTGCAATTTAAATAACACATTTTAAAAGTGATAACTATTTATTGCTTTAATAAATGAAGCTGAAAATTAAGATTAATTTATTAAAGTTATTTTAAAAAATTATAGTCTTTTTTATTGAAACAATAAAAAAGTTGGATATAAAGTGCACAAATGGATTATATTTTGAAATTTCACAAATTTAAAAAATTTAGTTAATCCACAAAAAGTTTGCCAAGACATAATTGTCCAAGTGTCTATGCCAAAATATGTCAATTATGTGTGTTCTACATAATCTCAAACCAGCTTAAGGCCTAACATTGTATAGAAATGAAATTTAAGTAAACAACGTTAACTTATTGGCTATATCTAGCTTTTATAACATTAAAATTGCACTTATCTAACTCAGTGGTGGATAATGGGTGAGGTGAATAAGGCAGTCGCCTCAGGCCCCCCTTGTTTTGGGGGCCCCCTCGAAAATAGCACATACAGTTTCAATCCGCTGCATGTGTTTATTCAGAATGTAAAGAACGATTCTGAGTGAAGACTTTTTTTTTTTTTTAGAGAACACCCTGATTTTGGAAGAAAAATAGAGAAATCAGAGATGAAATCAAAGTGAAGACCTTTTTTTTTTTTTAGAGGACACCATGAGTTTCGGAGAAAAATATGCAAGCCAAGATCAAAGCTCTTTTTTTTCTCAGACAACATTAATGTTTGAAAATTCTTGCCTCGGGCCCCTAAATTGGAATATCCACCACTGATCTAACTTAATACAGGTAATAGGCTACCAGTTGACCTGCCAGTCCTTTGAATGAATGAATGAATAAAACAGTTTATTTTCACAAATGAGCAACAACATTTACATAAGCACAAAGCGATTTTTTGTGAGGAAGCACCGAAAAACCGTTAGGTTATCAAAGTCAAGGTGCTCCCTGTAGTTCAAAAAAAAGAGAAAAAAAGAAAAACAAAACAAAACAACAATACAACAAGGGTAATACAAATGACTGACTTAATTACGTAAATGGTAAATAATAGTTAATAGACCTGTTTCCTGTGTAAAACGAGAATTCTCGTTGTGCGATCACATCTTTTCATGACTAAGGTTTTTTTTTTCAAAAGTAATTTGATAGCACATTAGTTTCGACTTCACGGATTTTTAATTTCGCTGATTCAAAAAGTTATGGCAATAAAACGCTTTGAATGTTATTTCCCGAGGGACGTATTACATTAAACTGAAATCTTTTTAGTACGTACAATTGTAACACAATAATTAAGATCAGGATCAATTATAATGCATTTAATTTTACATGAGACCTAGCGAGTTATTAATAGGTGCTTAAGAGTGCGTTTTTATATTGCTTATTGAAGGTATGCAAAGGTAGTTTCTTTAAATTAACGTCAATTTCATTCCAAAGTTTGACACCGCGATATTGTAATTTCTTATGACCTGTTTTTTTTGATGCACGGGGGAGAAAATAATTGGCAGTTATATTATTTCTCGTTTCATAATTATGAATATTTCCAATTTTGGTAAAGCTATTTTGGAACATCTCTGGTAATTTATTAGCCTACTGAATAGCTTATGCATAAATTTAGCCAGTTCTAATTTATACACATCTTTTATTTTTAAAAAATTTAGTTTTTTGTATAATTTAGTGACGTGGGCAAATTTCTTACTACAGGTAATCGTTCGTATGATGTTATTTAACCGCACTTCGATTTCATGAACTTGATTTTGTGAAGCCGTACCCCATATAGTAATACCATATTGGATACGGCTATATGCAAAACTGTAGTAGAGCATGTGAAGAGTCTCAGTTGTCACATATTCACGTAGCTGATACAATAAAGAGCAACACTTAGCCAATTGTAAGGAGAGTTCTTTGATATGTGCCGACCAATTTAAATTTTCATCGATGTGAACTCCCAAGTATTTTACTACTTTATTTCTATCTATTTGGATATTATTTATTAGTACTTTAAAGTTTGTGTTGACTGCACTAGGTAGATGCTTGTTGAATAGTAGATATGTTGTTTTTGAGTAATTAAGTGATAACTTGTTTTGGCACATCCAATTATCTATATGATGCATTTGAATATTAACTTTTTTTTCGAGTTCGAATAGGTTATTATGTGATAGGGTTAAGTATGTATCATCGGCAAATAATGTAGTTGAGAATTCAGACGCTAGTGGCAAATCATTAATATACAAAATAAAAAGTAGTGGACCTAAAGATGAACCTTGAGGTACACCACATTTGATTTTTCTTAGAGTAGATTTTGACTTGGAAATTTTGGTGTATTGGTATCTATTGTTAAAATAGCTTTTCATCAGTTCGAGAGCTATTCCTCGAAATCCATACATGCATTCTAACTTTTTTATTAATATAGCATGGTCTACAGAGTCAAATGCTTTGCTCAAGTCTAAAAACAAAGAACAACTGTATAGCCCTTGATCAATATTATGTAGTAGGTCATTGTGGATTTTGCTAATTGCTAAAGTAGTAGATGAATTTTTTCTAAATCCGAATTGTCGGTCATTGAGTAGATTGTACCTTATCAAATAGGAATAAATGCGAGTATGTAAAAGTTTTTCAAAAATTTTGTTAAATTGGCATAGCAAGGATATCGGTCTGTAATTAGTGGTTTGAGTTGAGCATCCTTTTTTAAAAATAGGAATAACTTCTGCTATTTTTAGCGAGTCTGGATAAACACCAGTGTTCAAGCATACATTAAAGAGATTGCTTAAAAAAGTAGAAATTACAGGATTAGCAAGTTTAATAAATCTAGTTTCGATATCTATTGTTCTGCGTGCTTTTCTATCTTTTAGTTTTGTTATTAAATTAAACACTTCCTGAGGGGTACAAGGAGAAAGAAATATAGAATTACTTATTTTTTTGATTTTATTTAAATTACTCTGTGTATCAGGTGGCTTATCCTGTGCAGATATTTTTGCTGCCATCCTCTTTCCAACACTTACAAAAAATTTATTGAAATCCTCCGCAATGGCCTGCGGATCTGTAATTGTACAACCTGTATTTGTTAGTATCTTAGTAGGTCCAGAATTTTTTTGTTTTCTGTTGTATACTAGTTCATTAACAATATTCCATACTTTTTTGGAATTATTTTTGTTATCTTTTAGCACGTTGTGATAGTAATCAACTTTTGCTTGTTTAATTAAACGATTTAATAGATTGCGATAAATTTTGTATTTATGACTTTGTGATGTGTCGGGCTTCTCACGCAAATTGTTATACATTTTGTTTTTGATTCGGATCGATTTCAGAAGACCGCGAGTCAACCACGGTCTACATCTAAGCTTATTTTCCTTTCTCGAAGCTTTTCTCATAGGTGCAAATTCGTCAACAACATTTTCAAATTTTGTTACAAATTTGTCGTACAATTCACGAGGCGAGCTTATATTGCTGTCTATTAGAATGTTAAGTTGGTCATTAAGAGCATTTAAGAAAATTTCTAAATTAAATTTGGTCATATCTCTTACTTTATAGTCATTATTTTGCGTTTTTTTTACTTTAGTAATTGCCGAGACAATTGCAAAAGTCGCGTAATGATCACTTAAATCACACGTCAATACACCAGATACTACTCGTCTTTTTCTGTTATTTGTGTAGATGTGATCGAGTAACGTTTTAGACGTGAGACTGATTCTGGTTGGCAGGTCGATTAGACTGAGGCATGTGCAACTTAATAACATATCCGCATATCTTCGAATTGAATCGTTTGTGGATATTTGCATTAAGTCAATATTAAAATCACCGAAGCAATAATATTGTTTTTTATTGTTATTTAGGGATATAAGTATTTCGTTTAAGCTATCCTTAAAATTATTTACAGCAGAGGCCGTTGCAATAGGATGCCTGTACACTACACCTACTACTATCGGGCCTGTTTTTGTATGAATATCAATCCATAAATGTTCAGAATTAGGCAAGAGGTAATTGGAGTATTGATTTAATTCAAATTTAATCGTATTTTTTATATACAAACCAACACCCCCCGCATTGGTCGTGCTGTCACTATGAATGAAAGTATAACCATCTAGATTAAAATTTCGGTTAATTTTTTCTTTTTGTAATTTGGTTTCAGAGATAGCTACGATATCTGGTTGGTTTGTAAAGCTGGACAACAAATTATTTAGTGAGTCTATATTTTTTTGAATGCTTCGAACGTTAAAGTGAATTATAAATAAGTCGTCATGATTTTTTTTGTCAAACAAGTTTTTTTTACAAGCATCTACATAGTAACTAGTGGAAAACAAATCGCTATAATTGTGATCAAAACAATCAGTGTCAGCGTTGTTGCAGAGGTGCAAGTCAAGGTTGGGGCGTGAGTTTGCCATTGTGCAAATTGATTGTGTGATACAATTTTTCCCACGCTATTGGAAGGTTACTCCTTACAATTGGCATCGTCATTAAAAAGCAATGGTAAATAGTTTAGTTTTTGAAAATCTACATCAATATTATGTTTAAAGAGATCATCAGGGGTCGATATTGTAATCCAATCTCCGATTCCCTCATCTTTTTCATTGTTGCCAATTTTACCTTCATATTTCGCTGATTTCTTCATTCTAATGCGACCGTTTATCGTGTGACATAGTACAAATTTTCCGCCGCATTCATTTTTAACATAGTGGAGCAGTTTAGATCTAAGTGGGGTAATATCTTCAGTAATGAAAGCATCCGGAAAATGTTTACTGTCTCTTAGCCGAGATTTTGCTTTTAGAAATTCGTTGCGTTTTTTATACGACAGAAATCGCACAATTACTTGTCTAGGTTTTGCATCAGCTGTTTTCTTTTTTTTGCCAAGTCTATGTGCCCTTTGTATATCGGAGCTCTTTAGATCAATTTTCAATTCCTTAGCTAATTCAAAAACAATATTTTCGCCGTCATCTTGTTTTTCTTTGCTTTCTGGGCTGCCATGTATGCGAAGATTTTCTCTTCTACCATATTGTTCAAGCGCATCAACATTGAACACATTTAGAGAAAGTGCCTGCTTTAGCTTAATATTTTCTGCTTTCAAGTTAAGCATTTCTTCGTTGTTATCGTTTAGCTTGGCTTTTAGCTCGTGCACCTGACTTTCCAATTTTTTCATACAACTGTATATTTCATGCAGTTTTTCTCGATCATCACTATTAAAATTTGCTGTATTACTAGCAGAAGATCCTTCGTTGTTACTTGAGTATTTATCTTTTTTAGAATTTCGACTCATTTTTGAAGCTTTTCTGACTACAATAGGAGAGAGAAAAAAGAACCTTTTGCTTACGCGCTGGCTACAAGCGAATGTCCTTTGTACTCCAGTCGAGTAAAGCGGAAAGCGTAAAAAGTTGAAATATTTCAACTTTGAAATTTTTCCGCTAAGCACGAAAAATTTGGCGCTTTGACGTTTTTTTTCCGCTTTCCGCTTTTAGTATGAACTAGCTTTTTCCGCTTTTGTTTTTTTGCGCTTTCCGCCACACGCTCAACTTTTTCCGCTTACGCTTTCAGTGTAAACAAACCTTAACACTAACTGTCATGTTGTCACGCAGTAGTGGGAGATCTTTACAACACTCTCTGCTGTGACCTAATTTTCAGCAATCGCAGTGAAATAAAATGTAACATTTAAAATCGTCCCAGCGGAATGCAGTGTCTTACGCCAGTTACCGCTCGTGTCTCGCACTGACAGTTCGGTGAGAGCACAGCGATCGACAACTGTCAGGAATGAGGCCTCGGGCCACATTACAGGGTATGATTGGATACAGTCTGAGGGCCGTATGTTGCCCATGCCTGTTCTAAAGGCTTGAGGAATCTCGTTCACTGTTTGCGGTTACCAAACCTCGCAGATTTTGGGGATTTCCCGTTTTTAAAAAGTGTCTTTTAGGTAAAACTTGGCGCCTCCACCAGGTTTTAGAGAGGGGGAGAATTGGTTATGATGTGCATACTACTTAATCTTTTACTGCAATTGTCTCTGATTCGACAATTACCAGACAAAAATGTTGCTTAGCCAACGAAGCTAGAGGTCTACTGTATTATAGTTTAGCTCTGATGTTAAAGAATGCCACACAACTTTTTGAAGACAAAAAAGCAAATTAGATTTAAAAACTTGAAGATGAGCATTGTTAAATTGTAAAGTACTGGTAACGGAGGTCAGCTACTTGAATATATTTAAAATTGCTGAATATGTTTTTCATTTAATTCTTATTCTATATTTTCAGTTTTTTTTTAAACTTTGAAGAAAAATCATAATTATTAAATTCATAATGTGTAATTTTATTTATTTAATAAAATGATTTTCATAAACACTTGTTCTGTTGTTGTTTAATCTATATATTTTACATTAAAAAATCTAGAAAGTTTGAAGATGTTTAGCAATAAAAGTTATCATGGACGTAAGTACTTTTTTATTAATTAATATTGCAATTTTTATTTTGATAAAATCAAAGTTTAAAATTTCAATTAATATTAAAGGTTTCTTAAACATATAAATAGTTCTTAGTAAGCAAGTAATATTCAGTAATTTAATTGAAAATAAAAAAATTAATATAATCGAAACTCATTAGAAAGCTCAAAAGTATATAGGCTTTCAAACAGTATTAGTAAATACAGTAGAAAAATATATCTAAAAAATTGAAAGAAAATTACTAGTTTGAAAGTTTAGGAATTTTTTTCTGTTGTAGCATTACATTTATCCCCTTGAAAAATTTCTTGAAAGAATATTAAGTTTTTTTGAAATGTTTCTTAATTTTCTTATTTCTGCAAATTTTTTTTAAAAATTGCTGCTGTTTTATGGCTTTTTATTTAAATTGATTCATTTTGCAATATGTGGTGGTTATTATTTTAAGTTTTTAGATTTTAAATAACTTCCAATTGCTTATATACAGCTCACCAAAATGGTCAAGTAATTCATTCTGGGCATTTTATGATATCATCTGTTGCTGATGATCAAGAGGAAAATGAAGAAATATCCCAAAGTAGTGTTTCTCCAACTGGTCATGAACAGTCTATGATGATACAAAGCAGATATGATTTTTCAAACGTTGAAAAACAAACCAAAGTAATAAGTAATAAACATACCCTAATTGACAAAATAATTCATTATTTTATTGTTACTTGCTTAGTTATTTATAAAAATCAAATAGAGTTTTTGGCCTATAAAGCTGCTTATTAGCTTATTTTGCCATTTTGGAAATAACTACCAAAGTGTTTTTTAAATCTGCATCTATTTACCTTGGCTGATCTACAAAGCAATAATTTTAACATAACTTAGTAGATTTAGTCAAAAAAGATATTTTATCACACACCTTTGAGAAGCTTAATTATAGTGTTTCTGTCTTTATCAGCAACTTTGTTGGGTAGCATTGAATGGTGTCTGTGTAGACCAGTGTTTCCCAACTGGTATGCCATAAAAGGTTTCCAGATGTGCCACAAAAGATTTTGGAAAAAAATTATTCAGGGATGATTTTAAAATGAAAATTGAGAAATCATTGAAAAATTTTCAGTGAAAGCCTTTTTTTTTAGATATTACCATGATTTTGAGACAAAAATTGAGAAATTGTTGACAAATTTTGAGTGAAGACCTTTTTATTATTATTCAATATAATGGGTGTGCCATGAAAATTTAAATAGCTGAATAGTGTGCCACCATATAAAAAAGGTTGGGAACCACTGGTGTGGACAATGTCTTTGTTCAAATCTTTCACTAGTATGTTGTATCCCTTGGAAAAACTTATTGCAGGATGCTTTCTTGTGTTTAGTGCTCTTAGCAAGCAGCTTTAAATTTTAGTTGTAATAACACTAAATAGAAAACTAAAAATCTAATGAAAAAAATTCAACTAAACACCAATATTTTAATATCTCCAAAAGCAAGTTGGAATAGCTGCTTGATGATTACCCTAAGTTTAGCACCTTCATCATTGTCCTGCCTGTCAGAACAGCAAATAAGTGATATGTATGAACAAATGTCTGTATGGCAATGTATTATACTACAGCAAACTGTTGCCTTAAACTAACTATTCATAGCATAGAATGTCAAAGTATTTACTTAATAACTTTGTGCAGAAATTATTCTGTAAAATAGCTATTATTGTCAATGTTTTTGTTAATTATAGCTAATGCATACAGCATTTTCAATTCCACTTGCACAACTTGCCATGTTCAATCAAACTTCTCTGCAACCCTAAAAATAAAATAAAGTTTTGAATTGTATTTTGATAATTGCATATGTGGTTATTGTCACAAACACCAAAAGGTTGTTTGACAGAAGTACTCAACTAACGTCACTCTTTTTAAGACTTTTTGTCTATTCTATTTACTAAAATAAAAGTCATGCATTATGCTTCTAAAGAAACGCATTGTATTTTTTATGTTAATAAATTGGTTTCATGTTATTTGTATAAAAATATCAAGGTCATTCCACATTGCTCAAGTTTTTTTTTAAGTTCAATATTGATAATATGGATTTTTAGAATACTCCTGACTCTAACTTCTCAGGTCATCAACCAGCTTTTTGGATTTTTTTATCTTAAAAAATAAATAAATAATATAAGTTAAATAAATACTAATGAGTGAAAACTCTTTAATGATAATTCAACTTTTAAAAATAGCAGAAGCCAGGAGTTGGAAGAAAAATTTTACTAATTCCTGGCATTTTTTGATCTCCACCTTTAAATGATTATGACTCTGCAAACTGAGTCACAATCATTGTTTTCCATAATTTTTTTACTGCATATTTGGGGAGACATTTTGGTAGGTGCAATTTTTTTTAGAAATGACTACTATTACTGCAACAACCCATGACAAAGTTTCAACCTTTATTAACAAAATTTGGTTATTCAATGAGTTATGTTTTATGACATAAATTATAAATGTTGTAGTGTAAGCTATACATGTTAACAGCAGACACAATAAATATGCATGAAAAAAAAAAGAAATATTATTTTGCCTGTGCACAGTCTCTAAAAGCTCTTTGCATGCACAGGTACTTACACATGCACACATACACAGCTTAAAGGGAACATTGGGTATGACCCAAAGTTGTTTCACAAAATCATGTTAAAGTTACTGCATCTAAAAAAATATTTTTATTTTTAATTAATGGCTAAAATTTGTTTTTTTCTTTGAAGGGGGTGAAGATCTTTTTGTAGTTTTTGGTTCACTTTTGGAAATATGTTTGCATTACAAGAATTTTAGAGGTAAAAGTTTTTCACAAGTGCTGCCAAAAACTATGACTTGCTTCAAAAATAGGATTTTTGTTAGTATTATAATAATTATGTATAACCAGAATTGACCTAATCCAAAGTCTGACTTTTAATTGCATGTAGAAATGTAATGATACACTTAATAGTAACAAATGAAAACTTAAAAAATATCAGATTTACAGCAATTAAAAGCAATAAAAAAGAAACCAACAACCTCATTTTGGATAAACAAGATGTGATAGTTACTTAAACTTCCATGCAAATTTCTGAAAATAGATTTTTAATTATCCCTGTAGTTTTTGTTTCTGTGTGTTTCTTTTTATTTTCAAATTTTTTATGTTTTAGCAAACTATCTGTTTGACCCTTGCATGTTATAGAGTGATACTTGAATTAACTAAGAATTTAAATGATATATTTTATAGGACACTTATCAGTTTGGACCGACGTCTTCAAAACATATTACTATTGATTCGTCATTGGCCAGGCTATTCAAGTGTATGTCACTCGCTTATCAAGGGTTGGTTGTTTAGTTTCTTCAACTTATTTATTTTATGGTTAACTTTATTGTCGACGTATTAACATAGTTTAGCATAGCCCTGTTTTTTAGAGGAAAAGTTATTTCTCCAAAATGGAAAAATTTTAAGGGAATGAAACTGACTGTCAAGGACAAGATTCGATTAAACAATGCCATTTGGAGAACATGGCATATTCAATGCAAGTACCACAATGTCATCTTTTTTTGTGCCATTTCAATTTATTTATTATGTAATAATCATTTTGACTTAAGCTTTTTTTTCATTTTAATTCACAATGCAATTACTGCTTCGCTGGAAACTTTTAACTTGCGTTTTGCTCGATGTCCACCAAACTACCTGAGGTAAAACCTCCTTTATTTTGTAGTAAAATCAAAACAACGTTGATTTTTGGTGCAGCTCTGCATTCTACAACATGAATGAAACTATTTATAAGATTACGAACAATGTTATTTAAATAAAGTATTATTAAGAGTAATGACACACAAAAAGCGGCCTATAAAGTAGAAATGCAATTTAAAACTTATTTCTACAAATCCTTCAATTTAGCAAAGAAACTCGTGACTTTAGTGCAATTGTTCCAATCAAATCTAAAAGAACTCAAAAGAAAACAAACTGATAATAGAAAAAATAATGTTGTGCGCAATCAAAAACACGAGAAAGACGCGGTACTGGTGAATATTAATGTGGATGATTATCCTTTTGTCTGCCCATAAGTTAGGTAGATGCCCATATACACTGGCCCCGAAACAGAGAGTCATTTCCAAATTTTGCGCGGTTTTTGCAGCGCATGTAGCAACAAATAAAATGTTTAAAATTTTTATGTTGTTTTCTATTCTATCACTTAGGCCACAACATTCATTTACTTTTAAAACTAAACCTAATTTTAAGAAAAAAACATTTAAGTTTTTCATTTTATTGTAACTCAGGTTTTCCTTCAGCAAAAAAAGTTGTTTTAGCTTTGTTTTGTAAGGAAATTTAAAATGAATAAACCTTTAGTAGACCATGAAAGATTGTGTTTAATTTGTCTATTTTGACATTTTATTAATTTTTTATTTAATTTTGTTTTTAAAGATATCAGACAAATTAGAAAAGGTCAGTTTATTATTCAATTTGCTACTCCATTTGATGTGGATTTCGATTCCCATGCTCGGCCAGAGGTGGGCCTTGTGTTTGCTTTATTTGTGGTCTAGGTCAATTAATACACTTTTAATAGCTGTATATTTAGTAAAAACATGTTATTTGATTGTAATTTTGACTGTTTTAATTTCATTTCTATTTTATGATAAAAACACGTTATATAATGCAACGCAACGATAATAATGATGGAAACAACTTTTTGTTTATCGAATGGAGTTTTTTTTTCTAAATTGTAAAGTTACCAACCTTGAAACTTTACTAGTGTTTTTTTAGCTTAGTGTAATCAGAAGCAAGTCTTCTACCGATGTTCTTAAAAAATTGTAGACTGGTAAATCTTGTTTGTAATTACTTTACATAATAGGTTAGTCATTCTTGTGATAGCTCTGCTATATTTAAAATCAAACGAAAACAAGCTTTTATGCCAATGAAACATATTTAATAATATCAGATTGATTTTTAGAGTATCGCAAAATAGCATTCATATGAAATTTTAAAATTATTAAATGCAGTTTTAAAAGAACAAGTTATTTTTAAACTAATCAAACTCTACTTTTGTTTCATAAAAGTACTTTTCGAACAATTAGAACTACCGGTACTCTTCATGAAAATATATCTGATGCTTTGCTTACAAGATAAACATTAGTAATGTTACTGATGCATTTTATTAATTTATTTGCCGATCAAAATCTTAATTGGTGGCACAGATCAAAAGATTATAATTGCCGCTTTCTTGCTATACTAAACTTTTTTAAAACCATCATTTTGTTAATGGTGAACTGCATTTTTAGTCTGATGAATGTTTAATATACGGCATAATTCCTGGAAACAACATCTAATTTATGATTAATTTTAGGTGAAATCTCATCTTGTACACATTATGTCGAATCTATGTAAAAAGCTGTATTTGATAAAATTGAAACGTTTTAAAAAATAGAAAGAAAAAAAGTCAAAATTTACAAAAGAACTTTTCAAAACGTTGCATGAAACGCACTGTTCAAAAATTAAGAAAGGTTTGGAATTTTGCTAGTTTTTTTCCCAAGTTTGTTTTGATCATGCTAAATCAGAACTGATAGCTTTGTGAAATTGCTTTAAAAATCATTTAAAAGATTATATTACAAAGCTGAAATTCAAATCAATACTCAAGTAATATTCATGCATTTTAAGTCTTGATTTGCTGCTATTTAAAGACTGCTTTTTCTTTGATAAATAGAATTATACGTATTGGGTATTAATAACATTGTTTTATTAGTATCATTATGTTCATTGTGTTTGAATATAACTATAATTTATCAATTATTCTTTTGTGCATTGTATAGTCTCTATACTTTGTGTATTGCATCTTAAACATACTACATTGTTATTGCTGCTAGAAAGCCCATAGGCAAGCTTTTTATTTTTTACATTTCCTGGCATTTTTCTTGAATATTTGCTTTATTTTCTTATTTCCTTCCGCGTTGCAAACGTAACAAAAAGAAAAATGGACTTTGTCTTTCTGTTTTGTATCATAATTAATCCTTTTGCTGCCGAATTTTTCTCGGCACGTTTGCTGCTACTGCCGTATTTACGGGGCAAAATCATGATTCTACTGCCGTATTTTCGGGGTAAATTCATGATTTAAAATCAAAGTCAATCTTTTTAAAAATTCTTACTTTAGAACCGTTAAAATGTTACTATATGCACTTTTTTGTTGTAAACATCAATAAGACACTAAAAATAGCAAATTAGAAAAGAAATATGTTATTTTCTACCTTGAAATCTTCTTATGCCTAAAATGTTTGATGGTATTGTATCTGGTAGACACTGATTGCCAGCACCATCCTCGGCTGCCTGATCAACCACTACATCGTGTACATTATAAACATTGTCTCCATCTTCAGACTCGATATTGGTCAATTTACTCAGTTTAAAGTCGGAGTCTCCCATTATTTCAACGATAACCTGAGTTGTATTGAGCCTTCCGTTTTGTTTTCGTTTACCATTTGCTATGGTACCACTTACTTCTCAAATTTTTGGCAGGAAAATGAAGAAAATTGCAAAACATTTACATTCATTTCGACATTTACTCTTAAAGTATTAGAAATGCAGATCATGGGAAAACAGGGACCTGCTAATGGAACGGTACTTTGTGACGCGACTGAAGTCACGTACGGCATTTTGCTACAGAGACACCACAGTCGCATACGGCAGCAAAAGGGTTAAGGAAAAACGATATTATACATTATTTGTATTTGTCTAATTTTCTTATCGCAGTAATCCCGCTGTTGTTGAAATTTTTTTTCTTTGCTTTGTTTATTTGTATATTTTATGGCTCAATAACAATTCGCTTGTTTTAAAGGCGGTTGTTTTGGAAGGAGTTTATTGGAAAAGAAGAATTGAAACAGTCGTTGCTGAGTACAAGAAATGGAGAGCTTTCTTTTTAAACAAGGTAAAATTTGTTCTTCACATGGTTTCAAATTCAAGTATGCAATTATTGACCGTAATTATGTCGCATTTTGTAAAAATGTTTTGATTCAGACATTGGATTAAAAAAGCAATTTCAACAAATATTTGGGGGGTTAAAAACATCTATTGATCACTCCATTTTTTTTTTTTATTAAGCAGATAGAGAGCAATAGTGGCGATTCCGATTGACACAGTCTGTGTTCAGCTCCTGTCTCAATACCCTGATGTATCGGTGGGAAAGACAACATAAGGCGCTTTCTTTTGCTCAACAACAATAGCAAGCAGCTTTATGCTTTAAATTTTCTATGAAACATGAGTGGGCAAACTTTTTAGCCCGCAGGCCGGATTCAAAAGATGATTTTGATCGAGGCCCACACTAGTATTTACAACGTGAATTTGTGCCTCAGACTTTTTCGATCAAAAAAAAGTCTTTTTGATTTGTTACACCATTCTTGAATTAAAGACAAAATAAGGTCTTCATTTTGATTTGTTACACCATTCTTGAATTAAAGACAAAAAAAAGGTCTTCATTTTACTTTCTTGCACCGTTTACATTGAATGCTTAGTGGGCCGGGTTTGGCCGGCGTGCCGTGGTTTGCTCACCACTGCTATAAAACTTTTGAAAAACAAAAATTTCAAACGAGCACCAAAACCTTGGCTTCTACCAAAGCAAATCGGGGTAATCATTTTATTGTTGTTCTAATTTACTGCCTCTGACTTTATCTTTCGAATCAGGAAGATAAGTAGAGGAAATTCAATGAATGCATTCTCCTTTGTAATTTAAACCTTTACACCTGGAAAATCAAATGTGCATTTCTACTTTTTCTGTTTAATTTGCTTCATCGTTAAACACAATCACGTGATCGACCTATTCGCTATTTATAATTCAGTCAAAACGCTTTTAATCAACTTAAGTAATATACAGTGGTGGCCAAAAGCTTAGCAACACTTGAAAATCTATTAAAAAAAAGCAAAAAACTAATTAAATTTGGCCTAATGGAATACAATTGACTGTTTAAAATATTCAAATATGCTTTTTTTTATTTGTTTGAAATGATAAAATCATTTACTTGATTAATTATTTATAATTATTAATTTTTTAATTATGTTGAGCAAAATGACACCTGGACAAAAGTATAGCAACACGTTAATTTTTTTTTTTTTAATTTTCATCAACATTATTAATATTTTGTGCTATAACCAAATTTTTTTATCACAGCCTTACATCTCTTTGGCATAGAATCAATGAGTTTTTGACAAAAACTGAGATCAATGAAATTGTAGCACTCAATCAATTTTTTTAAGATCATTCTTGTTTTCCGAATTTTTTGAGCTCAGATCGAATTTAATTTTGCGCCAGATGTTCTCGATCGAGTTTAGATCTGGGCTTTGGGTCGGCCAATACAAAACTTTCATTTTAAGATTCTTGAAAATCTTTGAAATTGATTTGGCAGTGTGAATGGAGGCATTATCCTATTGAAAAAAATGTTCTTTCTGCCCATGGTCTTTTTCATGAATGGACTGACAGTATTTCTGACAAGCTGTCCATATCTGGAAGCATTCATCCTGCCCTCCAATTCGACCATGGGTCCCATCCTATGCCAAGAAACAACCCCAAATCATGACAGAGTTGCTACCCATTTGTACCGTGGGCCTGGTGCACTTGATGACCAGACAACATGCTAGACCAAACACATGACCAGACAACATTGACATTTTTCCGTTGAGGATTGGAAAAATGTGTTGTTTTCCGATGAGAGCGAGTTTGTCAGAGTCCACAGCAGCAGCAGAGTCTATGTGCGGCGTATAGTGGGGGAGGTACACTCCATCAAGTGCACCAGGCCCACGGTACAAATGGGTAGCAACTCTGTCATGATCTGGGGTTGTTTCTCTTGGCATAAGATGGGACCCATGGTCGAATTGGAGGGCAGGATGAATGCTTCCAGATATGGACAGCTTGTCAGAAATACTGTCAGTCCATTCATGAAAAAGACCATGGGCAGAAAGAACATTTTTTTCAACAGGATAATGCCTCCATTCACACTGCCAAATCAATTTCAAAGATTTTCAAGAATCTTAAAATGAAAGTTTTGTATTGGCCGACCCAAAGCCCAGATCTAAACTCGATCGAGAACATCTGGCGCAAAATTAAATTCGATCTGAGCTCAAAAAATTTGGAAAACAAGAATGATCTTAAAAAAATTGATTGAGTGCTACAATTTCATTGATCTCAGTTTTTGTCAAAAACTCATTGATTCTATGCCAAAGAGATGTAAGGCTGTGATAAAAAAATTTGGTTATAGCACAAAATATTAATAATGTTGATGAAAATTAAAAAAAAAAAATTAACGTGTTGCTATACTTTTGTCCAGGTGTCATTTTGCTCAACATAATTAAAAAATTAATAATTATAAATAATTAATCAAGTAAATGATTTTATCATTTCAAACAAATAAAAAAAAGCATATTTGAATATTTTAAACAGTCAATTGTATTCCATTAGGCCAAATTTAATTAGTTTTTTGCTTTTTTTTAATAGATTTTCAAGTGTTGCTACGCTTTTGGCCACCACTGTACGGCTTCTTATTAACTCTTATCTGTTCAGGTGATGCCGATCAAAAGTTTACATTCGAAAGAAACAAGCGATTTCGATTCGTCACGTGCTCATGAGGAGCTCACGCTGACCGACTTCACCGACAATCTGTTTTCCACCCTCTCCCAGCAGCCTTTCCAGTTCCCACATCCGAGAGAGATTGGTGAGTAATCACGTTTGATTGCAAGTCGACTTGATCCACGTGTTTGTAAGCTTCCATTTCCGCTTGACGTTTTTACCTTGAAATTGCGATAATACTTCGATAGATTTGTTGCTGCTAAAACATTTTTCTTTTTGATACATTCATACTTGCGATTGTTGTTTGGGTTTCATAGCTTCACCGCTACCGATTTTTAAATCGATTATCCCTTTTTGGATTTTTACCCTGAATATATGACTTTAAAGTTGTTTTTTAATTATGACATCATCTTTGTTGATTTGCGTAATCGCTGCGTCGTCTTTCTTTATTTTTAAAACCTCAGAAACCATTTGTTTTAGAAGCATTAAAAATGAATGAAACCCAATAACGATTTTGTATTTATATCTCTCTTCTATGCGTATGATCAATGATCATATTTTGTTAATGATGCTGTCGGTATTGGTCTTACATTCACCTTGTAAACGAAAAAAAAACAGATAGAAGATTCTCGAATAACAATGCAAAGCATTTTTTTTTTTAAATTTTGTGTTTATGCTTTGGATCATCGCACGCGTCCTTTTTTAGAAAGAAGTGGTGTGAGTTGAAATTGTCGAGTTTTTTTTCAAATTCCCAAGCTAAAAGTGAAAAACAGAGATGCAATCGTTAACAAGCACTTCGCCGCCGAACAATGCAAGAAGCTTTCTTATATACTGTACAATCGCGGTTACGGTCATTTCCTTCGACGAACCAAACCGCGCAGAGTTTGCAGCCGCGAATTCGTTTCTATCGCCTAGCTATCAGCGTTGCCATGTTAGTGCAACCGCGCACTAACAAGTAATTTCACGTTTCAGCCATTCACGCGACCAATTCGGACATGATTCAACCGGGTCTGCTGCAGTTGCAGCCGTCCGTCGAAGATTTCATGGATTTTGATGCGTTTCCAGGTGAGATTTTTATGGTTGGCATTTGAATTTTTTCTTTGTGGTTTACAGCAACAGTTTCTGTTACTTGCTCGTACGAGTCTGCTCGGTTTTTTGTTTTTACAGTGTGTTTGCAGTGATAAAATTATCAGTTTTAACGAACAATACGCATTAAACTGAAGTTTTTGTTGCTGTTCAGATTTGTTCAGTCCTTCGAGAAAAACGACCGTTTCGTTCACAGGCGGCCCCAGCCAGGTTCCTTCGGATTACTTTCCTGACAGTGACGTCACATCGCTGGTGTTGGGTCCAAGCGTTGCCCAGCCTGGCGTAAGACCAGCTGATTCTACTCCACCGGTATCGACTCGCTCTGCCATTTTTCAATTGCAGTTACCTGCTTTGCGACTCCTGTTCAATGCTGCTTTGTGCATTATGCACTAGCAAGCAACTCTTTGTTTGCATTTTTGGAACGATTCCAAACTTCAATTTAAAACATTTGCTTCGAAAATAAGCGGAACCAATCTTTTATTGTGTTTAGCGCCATTTCGTATATAATTTAAATAAGTATAATGTACGCCTGAATAGTAGGATTTTGTATTTTTCTTCCTTTTAACTTCTCAAGTTTCACAATAAACTCCTGTTCGGGATTTTCCCTTAAACATTCGACTTGCCAATCCGTGTCGTGATTCTCACCTCGTTTTGCTCCCGTTCAGGTCATGGATTTTTCTTCCGGTGCGGTGGGTCAAACAACGAGAGAATTTTTTCCCCAAATATCTTTGAGCGATCCCGTTTTCTCGTCCGTTGAGTTTTCTCCAGTTTCCTATCAGCAGCATCCGAAACGTGAGTTGGCTCGTGCAGTGCGTGCAGCGCCTTCACGCGATTTCGTCAACATATCGAATTACAGCGGATCACTCCGGCCTCGCTCAGAGCTCGCTTCCGGCCGGCGATCAGTCGATGCTCGGCCACCCGCAGCAGTTCGTCGACCCGCGACGTCACTCGAGCGTTTCCCCCCAGTCGCATTTGTCGATCGTCGGGGTCAACGTTCCGGTGGTGGTGAGCTCTAGTGTAGTTGTTGCCTTTTTACAATTTTCACTTTTTTCGTGATGTTTCCTGATCTCGCTTCACGTCGCCATGGACCAATGCCGCCTCGCGCTAATTAATCAAGCTGCGGTTTCGCCCGAAGGTGTTTTTCGCGTTCTTGTTTGTTATGATCGTTTTGCTTGCTTTGCTTTTTTCTTTTTTTTTCCATTACATCAAGTCATCTGGCATTATGTGCTATCAGTAACTACTCTCGTTGCCAAGGTGAATTTTCAATTCTTTTTTTATCGTGACGTTATTTCGTAATTTCTTACATCGAAACAGCAATCGAATTCGATTTAAAATTCATCCGTGCAATAACTGCGGTCAGAACGGGTGCAACTTAACATTGTTATGCAAGCCTCTGCACATATACATGTTATGCTGCAGTTGGGCGTTTGGCCAAGCTGTCACTGTTTTTGCAATGTGTTAAATATCATTTTCAACCAATGAACAACTTTCTCTGACGTAGACGCAACCGATATGCATAATCAATCATCATCCAAATCCAACAATCAACCAAGACAATGTCGCAAATTACTCGCCGTTTTCTTATGATTTGAAACTAACCGCCAACGACGCCAATAAACTCGTTGTCAATCCGCCTCAGGTACGATCGTCAGTCGGTGAATTCAAAATCAAGCCTTTGGCTTTGAACTCTTGTGTTTTTTAGACTTTTCAAACTACTGAAACTTTCCAAACAAATATCAATTATGTTCCGTCTGCTCCTTTGCCCGCACAAAAAGCAGCACAGACGCCAACGAACTTACCTCAAGGTATCGCGTCAGATGTCGCATCGTCGCGTTTTTCGAATTACTTAGTCGTCACGCTACTAAACAACGTCATTTGCTGTCGTCATAGGTGTTCCTGCCTCAACAATCCCGAGCAATCAACGAACGCACAAGCATCGTAAACGAGGGAACCACTTCACATTACCCCTAAATACCGCACACCAGATCAGCCCGGTATGTGATGATGACACGGCTGATTTTGTATTTGTTTTCACTTTTCAATCGAGCCTTCAGTCTCGATCAAAAAATTGATATTGAACTAGTGATTAGTGTAAAAAATTTTGCATCTGGTCAATCCCGAGTTGCGCCTTGTTCTAATTTAGCTCGCCGTGCAGCAGAATCTGCGCAATAAACCTCATCCTGTCACCCCTCACTCCGGCCAGAAATCCTCCTTTCCCATCCCGGAAAAGCGCAGAAGTCTCCCAGAAGATAAAATGCTAGCTTTTTCCTTCGAATCAGGCGATGCGTGGTCGTTGCCACGCCAACAGACCTCTCCTAAGGCCAATCTATTCGCGGATGTTGATATGGAACACAGGACCCCAGGTCGGGTTGATTGAAAGGAACTTAAGTTTTGATTTTAACCTTTACCCTTATAGATTCCACTTCTTTGCTCCAAGAAACCGACCTAACACAAGCGGTGAGTGAAAATCAGTCTGTGGTGCAGCGCAATGTTGTTCATGTTTTTGTTTACCCCTGGCACAGCCTCTTTCGTTTTGAAACAAATTAGGCTTTTCTATGGTAAATAAAAACCAATAGTTTATTCGAATAAAATTTATTGCACAATTCGGTGATAACCTGCTTTTAGGAAAAATTTCTTTCATTGTTTTTTGATGTATGAATAAGTTTGATCAATAGCGATGGTCGAAAATTGCCGATCTTTAAAATAAAGCTGTCGTAAACATCCTGTTAACCACACGTGGTAAGTCGGACCGAATTCGACTTATGTTTTTAAAAATCATGCTGGTCTCAATTTGGTTGTTTATATACAACCGTAGCTTGTTTTCACTATATACGGTATATATATATATATATAATAAAAGTGGCAAGAAATTTAGAATTTCTAAATTCTAAATTTTGAGCCTTACAACTAGCTTGCTTACTCAAATATTTTTAAATTTTTAAACTTTAAATTTTCAATTTTATTTTATGTTAATTAACTTATATTTACTTTATCCGTAATATTATTACTTTTGGTTCTTAACTATAATAATTAGCTTTTTCGTGCGTTTTTTCTTAACTTTTCGTCTGCGTTTAGAATCACTTCCTGATGAGCCGAAAAGGCGAAACAGACTGTTGAGGTTTTAATAAAATCTCTTGTGGCTTTTGTAATATATATATATATATATCAAATTAAGTATAAACACTGCAGATAAAATTTTATTTATTAAAATTCGCGACAGTCTGTTTGACCGTAAAAACGGCTCATCAGGCGATATTCTGAAATGAAAATAAATACAACAACCAAAATAAATAATCCGGGATAAATACTAATAGAATAAAAATAAGAATAAAAAATAATAAATAAAAAGTAAAATAAAATAGAATATAAACGGGAAATTATACAAATTTTGTACAACTTAAAAAAACTATAAACAGCTATACCGTATCCTAATAAAAAATAAGCGCAACTGTGCAAACGTAAGAGGATTTTTAGTGATTGACAAGTGACGCGCTATAAATTTGCAGAAATCGTGACTAATCAAAAAGGTTGTAAATGATAAAAAATCGAGTTCGATGCTTGGTGAAGATTACGTAAAGTTTTTTAATTTAAATTTGTTTTTGTGGCGACACTTGCCGGTTAGTTCCGTTCGTTTGTTGAGAGTGCTAGGTGGGTCTGCAACTAGGTGGGTTTGTTGAGAGTGCTAGGTGGGTCTGCAACTAGGTGGGTTTGTTGAGAGTGCTAGGTGGGTCTGCAACTAGGTGGGTTTGTTGAGAGTGCTAGGTGGGTCTGCAACTAGGTGGGTTTGTTGAGAGTGCTAGGTATATATATACAAAGATAAGTACTTTCAATACGAGCTACTACAGTGCTTTATGATCAGAATCAGCAAAATTTATTTTTGATTAAAACACTACGAGTACGAGGTCTGTTCAAAAAGTATCCGACCTTTTTCCCTCTCGCCAATAAGGTATGAGCAAACTGCCCGTGCAAAGCGTGGCTGCACACACACACATTCACGCGTAATCGTGAAGCGTTTCAGGCCGATTCGTCATTCGTATCTCTCTGTGTAAAGCATTTAGTGCAGGCGTGTAGTACGTGTTCATCGGTTTTTTGATTTTCAGAAAATTTCATTTCAATGACAGAACGCATCGAACAGAGGTATTGCATCAAGTTTTGTCAAAAACTTGGTGATACTCAAGTTGAAACAATTCGAAAGATTCAACAAGCTTTTGAAAATGAGGCCTTAAGCCCAACTCAGATAAAGCAATGGTTTAAACGCTTTAAAGATGGCCGTGCATCAGTGGAAAGTGATCCTCGCTCAGGAAGGCCATCCACAAGCCGAAACGAGGAGGCGATGGATCAGGTTCGTGAAAAAGTGTTGGAGGATCGTCGTTTAACAGTACGAGAGATTGCTGCAGAAATGGGAATAAGCCCAGGCTCAGTTCATTCAATCCTAACTGAGGATTTGAACCTGCGGAGAGTGTCGGCTAAATTTGTCCCCAAGCTGCTGACGGAGCAACAGAAGGAACTCCGGAAGGAAATTTCGGAGGACATGCTGGATGTTGCAAATCATGACCCAGAATTTATCAAGACAATCATCACTGGTGATGAGACCTGGGTTTATGGTTATGACCCAGAAACCAAGTTTCAATCATCACAATGGAAGCATCCGGAATCACCACGCCCAAAAAAAGCTCGGCAAGTCCGCAGCAATGTGAAAGTTATGCTGACCTGTTTTTTTGATTCCCGTGGCATCGTGCATCATGAATACGCACCAGAAGGTCAAACAATCAACAAAGAGTACTACCTGGAGATTCTACGTCGCCTTCGTGATGCTGTGCGAAGAAAGCGGCCAAACATGTGGGCAGCAAAGAATTTTCAGCTTCACCACGACAATGCTCCCGCTCATTCTGCACATGTGGTCCAAGCTTTTCTAGCCAAAAACAGCATGCCACTTATTAGACAGGCTCCTTACTCTCCCGACTTAGCACCGTGTGATTTCTGGCTGTTCCCTAAGCTAAAAACAACTCTGAAAGGGAGGCGATTTCAGTCAAGAGAAGACATTACGAAAAAAGCGACGGAGGAGCTTCAGAGCATTCCGGGGGAGGAGTTTATGAAGTGTTTTGAGAAGTGGCAGAAGCGCTGGGATAAGTGTGTGAACCACCAAGGGGAATATTTTGAAGGAGATTGAATAAAACTTGCAAAATTTATTGTGTTGTGTGCTTTATACAAAAAAGTCGGATACTTTTTGAACAGACCTCGTATATTTAAGTACTCGTATATTTAAAAATTTTCATTCGCAACAGTCTGTTTCGCCAAAAAACAACTCGCCAGGCGATTATCTAAACCGTAAAAGAAACAACTAACAAAAATAACTACGCAAATATATTAAACGAGAAATAAAATTGAAAAATTTAAAAATATACAAATAAACAAAGCAAAGAAAAAAAAGAGAATTCGTCTTGATGCTTGCGCCTTTATATTTTGTTGATCTTGAAGCCTGATTGCCGATTTGTAATTATTCTGCTGTTTGTTTTTTCGAACTAATAGATAAAGCTCGCTTGCAACTCTTTGCAATTGAAACGAATTTTTTGTCCACTGTTATCGAGAAATACGAAAGACTTATGATCCTACGTGTCTGCGTAATGCTTTAAAAAGCGATTTCTCTTCACAGGACACATCGCAGGGCCACTTGTCGCTGTCGAACGAGCAGAAACGTCGATTCAACATCCGGGTCGCCTTCACTCGGCTTCAGACGCTGATATCATCCAGCGGAAATCATTCCAACTCCAAGGTAGTTCGACTCCGGACAGTTCCTACGCTTTTATAGTGCCTTCGTAAATGTCATTGGTTACATTGTTTAATTTTATGAATTGCATCCCGGTGGCACTGCTGGTTTAGTTGAGAGCTTTTTTCAGTAAATTCGTTTCTTCAGTTTGGTTTCTTTCTTTCGATTAGCGGCAGGTCACCTGATCGCCTCATACTTCATTCGTCATACAATTGCAAAGCATCGCTTTCAACCATCAAAAATCAATCGAAACGTTAGTTTTTCTTTCGCCGCTCGTCTTCAATTTATTTGCGTGCGTATTGCGTGTAGATTCGCCTAGACTTGAGCCTTTGACGTCATAAACCGTAGGCGATTAAATTTTAAATAAAAAGTGGCTACAATATCCGCCGGTTCTTGTATCGCGTTTCACATAAATAGCTCACAAACGCGTTTTAATGTCCAACAATGAACGGTTCCTATCTCAGATCAGCAAAGCAAGCATGCTCAACAAGACGGTTCAGTATATTAAAGGTTTGCAATCTGACCGCGGCAAGATGGCGCAAGAGATTCTAAACTTGAAAAATGATTTAGAAAAACTGCAAGCTTCTATCAGGTAATATTTAATCAGTAGAAATCTTATTGCTTTGGAAAAAAATTTACTCCAAAATCAAATTCATTTGACATTAATCTCGCAGCAGACTGTCGTAAACACAGGAAGGTTGAAACGATTTTTCAAGTGCAACGAAAAAATTTTGTGTTTGAAATTTTTGCGAACCTTTAAAAGCACTGCCTAGCCTAAACCCTGACCTCACCCTTTTCCAGTGCCTCCCAGTCTCAGTTGCCCGCCACCGGCGCCCTCCTCCCCCGGCACCGGTCCGATCAGGTCGAGTGGATGTTCAAGGATTGGATTCGGAATCGGACTCGACGGGAGTGGAAGTTTTTCCTCTTCAGCAAAGTCATTCGTCCGTGGTTCGATTCTTACCAGCGCACCGTGTCGACGGCCCGAATGAGCGACTTCAACCACAGCTTCGCGGTGTGGCTGCGCGACCACTGCTCCCTGCGCGTCCTGCGATCAAGTACGATCTCGTGCGCCATTTAATGTTTTGTGACGTTTTTCTTTCGGGATAGATGACGTAGAAAGAAATTTGCTCGTAGATCGGCGAAATTTGAAAATTTCGCGCAGTGTTCCTGACCTTTTTGTTTTCAGACATCGTGCACTCCCTGCAGGTCATGTCGACCTCCACCTGTATTCTTACTGAACCTACCCGTGTTCAACAGCAAATCGAGGAGAGCGCGAAAGACGACGACGACGACCAGCAAAAGTAAATTCCAACTTTTTTTTCCTTGCAAATTGGATTTTTTGATATAAACCGATTTTAAGAAAATTTCGCTTTGATTTCTCAACCCCTTTGGCCCCTAAAGGTTTTCACTACGAGCGTGGAACGGAGCATTCTTGGACCAAAATGTCTGGAACGTGGTAGAACTTTCGACAAAAAGCAGTGAGCCAATCCAGTTGAAAACATTTTATTTACACGTTGACGTTTCGAGGGTAAACTTTTCTCATTGTTTAAAGCAAAATACTATTTTTTTTTCTCTAAAAACTGTATTTTGCTTTGACTATGAAAAAAGTTCTCTTTCAAAACGTCATCGTGTAAATAAAAAGTTTTCAACTGCATTGGCTCTTTGCTTTTTGTTGGGACCATTTTTTGTTTCTTTTGATTTTTTAGCTTCGCTAAGCCCTTTAAGCGCAGAAAGAATTAAAAAAATCAATAAAACAAACAAAGAATGCTCCATTCCACGCTCGCAGTGGAAACGAGCTTTAATTCTTGTTTAAAGTCGAAACTTGCTTCAAACGTGTTTTCATTTACAGTTTACTTAACATAAGAGATCGATAGCTGTGATGCTCAGTTGTTTAAACTCCACGTTATTAATCAACAGATTCCTAGTTCTCGGTTTAATTCTTCGGTAATATCGCTGTTCGTTGTGAAGACAGCTATTGTCGATATGGCCTGAACCTATTCGAGATAGATTGTAGGAGAGTCTTAAGAAACGCCTTCTGTCCAAGTTGTTGACATTAAGGGGGCGAAATAGTCTGGTACTAAATGATGATAATGTAGATTTTTTAATGCAACAAATGCTCAGTCTAAGCATCGAACTCGTGTCCTTTTGAAGACGAGTCGGTCTTTCCTGACTTGCAACTATTCGTCTTAATTTATAATTGATATAGTAAATGCAAGAAAACATGTGCTCCGACTGATCAATGAACTGATTTCTGTGAGATTACCAGTCGATCATCTATCGCATTAAGCTGCGCTTGCCAATTTTCTTAATATTGTTACATTTTTTTATACGGCAGGCATCATCCGTTGAGCTGACACAAGTTTTTGTTACTTCCGCAAGGTACTTTGAGCAACGCTTTCAGCAAGAAGTTGTCTTCTATCGCAATATGATTTTTCCCTTTTACTTATTTTTATGAACTTCTAGTCAGCTTATGTAACATCGCTCGTCTTCAACATTATGATTTGCTCCCTATTATTCATCATATTGCTAAGACAAAAATTCCTTTCTTTTTGAATCATTTAAATCATATTTTTTTGCAGTATTGCGTTGTTGTTGTTTTGATTTGATTTTTTTTTAACAATTCCAATAGTGTGCTTTTTTTTCCGTTGGCAATGGTTTTTAACTAGTTCAAAAGTGATAATCTGTAAATGACCGTTTGTGATGTACCGATCAAATTCTATTTCTGCTTTCACTGTCGTATTGTTCACTCCAAGGTGCTTGTGTATAGTGTGGTTATTAACTGAGCTTTTGGAACAAATTCTAGTCGGTGATCTGTCACACGTTGCAGTGCCTTAATTTGTTCTTGACTAACCCTTTTTAACATCAATTTACTAACATCGCATATTGCAGTCTTTTCTAATTGAATTTTGGCTTGAAAACTTCCATTTTTGGTTGAATTCTAGTATTCACATGTGTTTACCTATACATACACTACAGGCCAAAAGTTTAAGTCCACCCCTTGAATTTTCAAAGAGCGGTTAAGCCAGTCTGTATTGGCAAATAATTTTCATCAGAAACAATGAACCCTTGTATAATGAAGATCGACAAAATGTTTTAACAAAGCCTGACTAACTTTTATTGGATTTCGCTGCCATTTCAACTGAGTTTGGATATAAGCTCCTTGTGAGGGTTATCCTGACTTCTTCCTTGCTTATTGCTTATTCCTTAAATTTTTAGTTATAATGAAGTTAATCCATATTCTCTACTTTTCAGAAGGTGTTTGTCTAATTTAATATCCTTTTTTTTACAGAGATAAAAATTGATAAGAAAACATTGTAAAAAATACTACTGTATTTACAGTAGTTTTCATCTATTATTAACTATTTACGGAGCCCTTCTTATAAAATGGCCAAGAAAAAGCAGTTATCAATTGAACAGAGGGCGAGAATAGATATTCTTGCTGCAGAGGAATTTTCACAACGATCTATTGCCAAAAAATTGGGGATTTCAAAATTTGAAAATTCAAGGGGTGGACTTAAATTTTTGGCCTGTAGTGTACGTCAAATTTGACTTTGTAAAAAACCTTTTTAAGAGTGAAGTTTACTTGGATTGGCAAGCTAAGCTTAAAATAATCTTCATGTACGTGTGGCCATTTCTAAAATAACTTTGCTCTCTAATCTTTTGTCATAAAAGTAATTCCAAAAATTAAAAAGTGAGCGATGACGTCATTTAAGAGAAAAACCATTCACAGGCTTATATCAATATCAAGCAAATACATCACAGTTTTTAATAGTAAAAATCAATAACTTTTTTTGATAGGCTATAAAGAGAAACCTTTCTTAATTTTGTCTTCATTCATTTACAAGTTTTTGTCAATTATTTTTCCGTTTCATGGTTAAACGCCGCATTTCTTTACCTATAAATATATGTGGTTTTACTATTTAATGACGTTGCGAAATGCTGATTTTTTATTTATCGAATAGTAAAAAAACTGGAAGTAAAATTTTTTTTTTAATTTTCAAACAATCGAATGCCTTTGAGAATCGTGATAATCTTCACCAGCGTTTAGCTTTCAATTTTGAAACAAAAAAAATAAAATAATTAAGTTTATGAAAAATGTTGATGCATCGGATAGTGTAACCACTTGGCTCGTTGAAGTGATCGTTGCTTTTGCATGGCCAATGATACTGACGGAAATATTTTATTGAACTCGTTTCGATTTTTTTGCTAGTCTTTAAAAAGATTGTTTTCTTAAAAATTTCTTTATCAGAAGAACTCGTTGGCAATGGCGAACTGCTGGAAATACGCATTTAATAAACAAATAGCGAACATCCAAAGTGAAGGCATCTATGATTGATTGAGAGAAAGAGCACCAATTGATTGGTAGAAAACGCTCTAGTCCAGAGATAAATTCTTTCTGACAACAGAGAAAGAGGTCAAGAAATTTAATAAAGGTGGCTTTAAGCGTTTTCAAGTGGAAAGATGATCTTGCTGTAGCTAAAATCAAGAACTGATTAGTAATAAAAAATTTTTGCTCAATTTTTGTTTTCTGTTGCATGTTGTCAAAATGAAATAACTCCGTCAGCACCACAGGCCATCTTAAAGTTCTGTACGACAAAGAATTAATTTAAATCGTTACTTATTGGTGGTTATCGTCCTTTGCTACAACTTTAAACGTCAGTTTGACCTTTAATCAGACCATGTCACTTCAACGCCCTCGTAATGCTTTTTTGGTTCGAAAAACGCCTTGCCTTTAACTGGATTTTTCTTGCATTGATTAGTTTTTATCTATTTTTAATGTTCTTTTTTCGTGCGTGTTTGCTGCCAACTGAAAATTAAATTCGACCTTCGCTTATTAAGTTTACGAATCATTTTTATTTCGTCAGTCGCTAATTAGGTGAGTCGTTCTAGGAGTCCTTCTTTGCCATCCACTTGTTGGGCGCACCCTGTTTCGCTTCAACATTTTCTCTCCAATCTTTAACGTCCGCCTGAAAAAAATGAAGTTTGCTTCGATATATTCAAAGGGCGACTTAAGCATTTTCTGTACGTTTAATAGCAGTTGATTTGTCGTTATAGAGAAAGTATGATAACGCCAACGTTTTGGATTAGAATTGCCATCAGTCAGTCGAATGCAAAAGCAATTCCTGAATCTTGCCAAAATCAGCGTAAAATTTTAAAATATCAATCTTTATTCAGTTGTTGCCTCGCGGTTGCGCAACCGCCTTGCCCTGCTTAGGCACTGGTCAATTGCATTTCTAAACTTGTAAAATTTTAGTTTCAATTTATAGCTTCTATAATTTTCTTTTTAAGCAGCCATCTGTTTGTGAAACATAGCGCAACCGTTACAATAGTGAATCAGAAACTAACTAAATTACCTCATCTTTTTTCGGTCCATCTTTCTTGACGGATTTCAGGTTCGATCTAAGATCCAAAGAAACTTTGTGTTTCGAACCAAGAAGAGCGCGCAGCATCTGATCAGCAGACACGCGGACTCTACGGAGCGGTGGACGACGGAATTTTCCTCTTAATTCAAAAATTTTCAGATTCAAATCTTCAATCTAAGCAATATTGCACTGTTGTATTCTTCAATCCGGTGGCAGTTAAAATAAATATGAATTAACTAAAACTGCTCAAGTCTGATTTGCATTTCTATTTCGATTTTCAACACTTTATACGTTGAATAAAATACACTAACAATCAGTCATGGTTTTGGTACTGAGCCCCCATCAAAAATGTCAAAAAGTGCCCCCTAGGCAAAATATTGCTTTATTTCTTCACAGTAGTACCATGACGGTGGTCCCCCTGCTTTAACTATAATACGAAAGTAGGGGACATCATTAAAAGCGATGACCTTTTTTTAGAGATCATCACTTTTTTGGGACGAAACTGGAGATCTAAACATTAAATAAAAGTGATGACTTTTTTTTAAAGAGAAAAAAAGATTTCTCTTTTTGAATTAGACTACTTTATTGCAAAATAAATTGTAAAAAAGTCTTGACCCTCTTTGTAAGACCAACACTGCTGACATTCTATTGTTTTAAGTTAAAAAACCTAGTCCACAGACAAGCAAATTGTATGTAGCCTTCCATTTGTCTGCAAGAAGTAAAAAAATCTTGAAGAACCATTTAATTTGCGATCACAATCAATGCCGTCTATTCAATTTCTTTTCTTGTGATATAAACTTTCGTAAAGGTACATCGTCACTTTCCTCTGTTCGGCCTAGTTGACAAGCAGTTCTAAATCATAACATTGAAACAAATATATAAAAATTTTATGTTTGTTTTACTTTTAACTTCCGAGTCTTTGCCGTGGAAAAATTTCTTAGTAGCCGACAAGAACAAATGAAAATAATAGTAAACAATGCATTATACATAGAACTGGAAGAAAGTCGAAAGTTTTGATTCTTAAGTCTGTTCCGAGAAAATTAAATCTGACGTCAAATGATTACAACTGTACAGAAAAATTATAACTTTGTTATTTACTTCCTGGTCGTTTTTTTTAACTTTCGCTTCGATATCATATCTTTGCTCATCCACCTTGTCAATCTTAGCGTGAAGTTGTCGACAAAGTTCCTAGTAAACAAAAACATGATTCTAAATCAATCGAATAGCATATTTTTAATCAGGTAAAAAAATATAATTTTTAAAGCATTTTAATTAATGTAAAATCAATTTATTGCTTCTTAGCCAATGTGTCGGGCAAGCTAATCTCTTGTGATGCTTGTAAATGTTTGTGCTTGTGGAAGCAAATGTTATTGCGCGTTGTAATGAAAAAGAAAACTGTTTAAATGAAGTGAATTTGAAACACATCTCTTGCCATCAATTCTTGTTGCGTCATCGACCGTAAGTCTCCGATTGGCTCCAATCGCTTGCTCAGCGCAGCTTTCTTCTCGACAGCCTTTCTCTCTGCTTCTCGCTTCAGCTCTTCGCGTGCCTTGTTAAGTATAAGTGATTTGAGCAGCATAGACCTTTGTTGAGTCATTTTTTTCAATCCACTTTGATTCTAAAATCGATATCTATTGGAAAAACCGCTTTGTTCTTGAACTAGAAATTGTTGTTCTTTATATTTGTGTTTTTTTGAAAGGTTCATGACAACATTAAAAACAATTTTTGTGACAAGATATTTTTTGAAGCGAAGGCTTTTGCTTGTCCTACAGGTTGTGTGTTTACTATGCAGAATGTCTATGTTTGCACATAAAGCAAAGTTTAAATGCGTTATCTTCGCACGTCAGATAAAATAAAAAATAAAGAACAATAATGCAGGGTGTGGTTTGTTTTAAAACGCCATCGTCTAGAAAATTTTTAAATTACATATTTTTAATTCTGATAAAGCTTGTTTTTGAGGGTTTTTTTTGGGTGTGTATGTTGAAATTCAAATTTGTCCATGACATTTAAATTAACATTTTTTATAAAAATAATTGAAACATTGCAGTCCATTAAATATGAAAAAAACAAAGCAGAAAATTTTAAGGTCGTGATAATGGATGAAATTTTCAATGGTTTTACGTTTTCAAGTCAGAGTTCTATAAAAAGTCAAAATGGTTTTATGGTGGCCGAAAAATAATTATTTACCTGAATAGTAAGGAGAAAGAAGCCGTTTAACACTGCAACATCTTAAAATATATCTATAAGTTCTATTTCTTTAAATTTACTTAAATTACTTTTTCGAAATTACGTGGCGTCGTTTTTTCTGACCAAAGAGTTGCGCTTTTGCTCAGAGATGGAGGTGAGGGTTTCTGCTCTTCTTTTTTTGTCTGTTTGACAAGAGTGCAATTAAAAGTAGATAATTAAACAAAGTACAAACAATAAAAACTGCGTCACATTTTGTTGAAGTTTGATCTCTTCGTTTTTCTCTTCAATATGTTTTGTTTTTTCTTCCTCAGTTTTTCTTTCTTTCTCTTCTTCTTTCTCCTCCTCTTCTTCCTCTTCCTCTTCTTCTTCACTAGTATATTCCTCTGATTCCGACCCAGAAGACTTTAATTTTTGTACAAAAAAAATACAGACAAACAATATTAGGTTTGATTCCATTCTAATAAGTTATTTTTATTGCAACATTTTAATTATGATATTTTTTAAGAGTAAATTGCACCAAATAATTATTCATTGCATCACTATAAGGAAGTAAAGGAAATCAGCTAATTAGTAAGAAAGTAACTCCTTACCTGTTCCTCAGTACTGCTCATCTTGACTTTTGTTTATTCTTGTTTTAAAATAAAATTGAGAAAGCTTTAATTTTATTCAATAAATGATGAATAAAAATATTCAAATATTAGTAATCTGTAATTTTTGTAAAAGAATATAAAACCTTTTTAACATTAAATCAGGGTTTTGATACAAATGAAAAAAGAAATTTTAAAACATAATAAGTATGCAAAATTTTACATATTAAAAAAAGCTTTACGTATAGTAATACAATTATTATAGGTTTATAAAGTTATCATTTTAGCGCAGAGAAAATAACCTAAAATTGGAGCTACAGGTAAAAAATGTTTATTCAAGTCCATTTCTTCGGCGAGTGGTTGAGTAGATAGGAACGTCGTTTTGATGACAATTGATGATCAAAAGAATTTCGGTTCAACTTTTACTCTAGTTATTTCGATGTGTCCCTGGAAAAAGCACTTTAGGGCACTCTCTTTTATTTGCCTGTTTTAGCAAGCAGTTTTAATTTTCCGTCGTAACACTATCCAAAGCCAGAAAACAAAAAAACTTGATTCACCCGTAATATCTTGGCATCTCGGAAAGCAGGTCAGAAAAAGCCCGGAGTAATTGTTTGATGATTGTCATGAGTTGAAGGGTTCCCATTTTTTCGTTCAAGTCAAGGGGATAAATAAAAATAAAATAGATAGAATGAATAAATGAATCAAAGATTAATGTCTGTTACAAGGTTATAATTAGGATCTTTTTTTTTGAGATAAACAATTTTTTGAACTTTTTTTCAGTTAAATTTTGATTTAACAATTTTTGGCCTGTTATAGGTTTTACGGAAAAAGTTCGGTTGAAATGTTCCAAAAACGTAGATTACGAAAGAAGAATTATACATTTTTTTGTCGACAGTGAAATAAAAATCTCAGTTTATTTCATACATTAGTTATCCACGATTAAGAACTCTATGAAAATGTGTTTTTCTGCTTAGCAATTAATTCGTACTTCAACATCATTTCAGAAAAATATTTTCATGCATCACCAACAATAATTTTGATCTTTATGTTTTTATAAAAAACATGCTTAAATAGACATTGTTTTTTTACTAACAAGAGGATAAGACTTATTTTTAACAAATCTTGAATTGGTAATCATTTTACGAAACCATATAGATCAAAGATTTTTAGATTGAAAATGGTGCATCTCAAATGAAGACACTAAAAATCTTCAGAAGAGGCACAAAGTTAAGGGAAGATTGTAAAGTCCAGCTTATTATATATTGCTGATTTAAAAATTATACGAAGAAAGAGGGCGAAAGTTCTAGATTACCTGATGTAAATTGCAGAAACAAAATATTCAAAGCATTTACACTGTAGCTGCTCAAAAAACTACAAAAAAAAGAAAAGAGTTTTTTAATGCAAAATTTTATAAAGTAAAATTTTAACTTTATTTTGACCAATAAAACTCATTAAAAAGATTTTTAAGCAACCGAAACCAACGTTGTGTAAATTTCATGATGTAATGAAACCCTGAAAAAAATTTTAATCGACATATTCACTGCAGCGACTTCTAGTAATATGCCTAATATTTTTAGGTTAAGCCTTTTTAGTTTTTAAATGTTTGCAAAAGCTTTCAATAAAGATAAATTTTAAAAGAGAAGTAAAAGTTACACTATAAGCAATTTAAATGTCTGGTCAAAACTAAAATACTATTGCCGTGTTTTTAATTTTTTTTAAAATAAAGGAAAAAAAATTAACAGTTAAGTTAGATCTTTACAATCTGCAACAATATCACATATATGATTGCATAATCTTGATTTTACTGCATTTCCCGTTTTGTCTACGTAAAATTTTAGTAAACCAAAACGTTTTTCAAAAATTCCCTTAAAAATAACTTAACCCTTAATCACTTCATGAAATTCACGATTCTAGTCTAATGTTCCTCTTTCCGCTAAAATGTCTTTGACAAGTGAGCGAAAGCACAATCCTAGCAATACTTGCTGGATTTTATTACGTTGCAAAGACGTGGTCACAAAACAAAACCTGCTACTCGTCAACGTTATGATGTCGTCGTCACTGACAGTTTAAACGTCAAAATCTTTATCAGGTCACTGGTTGAAAACATCTGGTGCACCCGTTTATTTGATTACACGTTATGGTTTTAAACAAACTTGTTTCGGTTCAAGCATAATTATTTTTTATTTAATTAGTCTATGCAGCCTGTTTCTCAAATAATTTTGCTTCGTAACAGTCTGCTATTTACGATTTAATAAACTTATAAGAAAATATTGCCTGGTTAAATCTTTACGCAAATTTTAAATGTTTTTCTTTTGGTGAAAACACTGATGAAAAAATTACCTATCTGCATGTTTTTTTGGTAGAGTTTTCTCTATTACGTTGCACTTTGTTAATGAAACTGACTAATTTATAAGAGCGAATCATTTGACCATTTTATTAAACAGGTGGTTTTACATATGCGGTAGCTTCTGACGCATGTATAGATTGTTAATGACTTGCTAACAAAATCTCTAAAATTAAAGACGCCATTTTTCCAATTTTAAACAAAAAAATTTTAGTCATAAATTTCTTCATGAATAAGATTTTTAATCGCCCTCTGCAAAGCTGATTAGGCGCAAAAGAGTGTTGCGTAAATAAATTAATGTTTTAACATTACTTTTGCTCTGACACTTTACTTAGTTATATTCATTTATAAATTTTGAATTAATAATATAAAGGGATTATTTCAACGGACTAAACAAAAGGTTAAAAAAATGTTTTCTCAAAGGTCTCACATAACTTAATTTTAGATCTTTTACAGAAGAAACATTGAGAAAACAATTTTAATTATTAGTTAGTTGTTTGTTATTTTTTTACTTTTTGCTGTGTTCTCCAAATCTTTAGTTTTTGGTCTTGTTAAGAAACAAGTGGATTTTAAAATTCTTTTGGAGAATTTCAACTTCTGCTTGCAATTTCTTAATCCTTAATGAGCTCGAAAGCAACAGACCACGTTTTTTCGACTACGTCAAACAAAAAAAAACAAGTTCTTTATAACGAGACATTGTTCTAATTCTAACCCGATTTTATTGGCAATTTAATAGTTTTAAAATTATTGTACAAAACTCTACAATCTTTTTCCGGCATCGAATTTATTTTCTAAAAGCTTCAGCAAAAAACTTGATAAAAAGTAGTTCAAAAAATAAACAAAAAATTTGACGTATTCGACAGAAGTATCTATCTTTATCTTTTAAAAAATACTTAGTATTACTTTGTCAAAACAAATTTTTAATGTTTTTAAAACTTTGTACTTTTTTTATAAAAAATACTTTATACTTTTTTGGAGCTTTTTTTCCTACGTAGATGCTACAACTCGAATTTCGCGTTATTAACTGTGACGATTGGAAGCTTGTCGAAGAAAGTTTCAGATGAATCCCGATCCGCTTCGGATATTAGAGATGATGCGCGATTTAAAGTATTTTGTTTTTCAACTCTTCCGTTTCTCTCCGAATTTTTATTTTTCTTTATGCTATCGTTATAGCTCGATTTGATTAACAGAGACGCACTCCTGGATTTTAGTTGGTCCTCTGGAGGAGCTTTTTCGCTTCGTTTCTCCTTGAACGATAGTTGTCCGGATAGACCAAGAGGCAAAGGCGTGCTAAAAAAAAATGTATTATAAAAGGTATTTTATTAGACTTTAGGGAGCTGTGTCATGGAAGTTGAACAAAAGCAACGTTATAGGTTTCACTTTAGAAAATTCTGCTTTAAAAGTATTGTACTTTTTAAACATTTTTGGCATTGATTGGCGTTCAGTTCTTCGTCCTCGCAAACTTTTCACTAAATTAGATTACTTCTTTAACCAATAGTGCAGCCTCAATATTCACGTTATGCTTTGAAAGAAAGAGAGTTCAGGTTTTAAGTCCTGGTCGTGGCAAAATTGGCAGCAAAATGACGAGTTGAAAGAGATTTCGTTAAAAAATTTAGAAAACTCTTTCCAAAGAACTAGTTCTTAAAATATAACAGCGCAAACCCACTTTTTACTAACTCAATTTGATTTATCGATCTTGTTATATTCAATAAGAGCGCGAACACGTTCCTTACTCAATTTTGGACGACAAATAATGAAACGGCTGATGTATCCTACCGCCACTGAATGTCGCCAAATCTTTTCCAGAAGAGAATTCGTCTTGTTCCTGCAATTGCAAACAGTTGTAAAAACAAAATTTTGCTAGCGTCAAGGGCTTGTTGAAAAAAATTTGAGACAAAATTTGGAAAACTAGTCTTTCTTAAACAAAAATAACAAGTTTTTTTCAATTTTTAACAAATTTTTGAACTTAAGTCATTCCTGCTGCAATCAAAACAGTGTTAATAACTTTATTATTACAAAAACATATCC
Source organism: Diplosoma virens (assembly GCA_963680785.1). Classification (NCBI taxonomy): domain Eukaryota; kingdom Metazoa; phylum Chordata; class Ascidiacea; order Aplousobranchia; family Didemnidae; genus Diplosoma; species Diplosoma virens. The sequence goes on along the minus strand of OY796894.1, from coordinate 16,341,173 downwards.
CGTTTAAACATCTTTGTAACGTTTCGAAATCGTTTGTCTATATTAATCTCATCATATCTGTACTCTTTTCATGTTTTTATTTTATCTCTATATTCCTCATAAAGGACCTGCTTCAGCAAAAACAAGAAAGTGAGCAACAAGAAGAGAAAAACCGAAAGCTGTCTGGTTGAAAGTTCAAGCTTTTTTGTTTTTTTTAACGAGTTACGTCACTATATAATTAAAAGCTGCTCGTTTAGGACCCAGCTTAAGAAAAGAGTGTTTTTTCAAAGGCTTAACAAAATGACAAAGGGAGGATTCGAATATAGATCATGCTGTTTCGCAGTATAACAACTGAAACAAAACGTGTTTGAAGAATGATTACATAACGTCTGAATTTTCTAAAATAATCTTTAGTCCAATCGTGCTTATTTCAAGTAAACATCTATCGAGCCGAGATAGTCAGATTCAACTTTTCGTTTATCATAAAATCTATCTAAATTATATTTCCTTGTTATATGAATATCGTAAGTTATTCTTGTTTAACTTTCCAAAAATATGCCAATTTTACACAAATAATAACCTACACCAAGTTCTTTCATTGCTTGCTGTTCTTTGGCGCTAGAATATGGAGTAAAAGAATCTTTGGAATACCTATGAAAGTTTTCGTAATTCACCTGTGTAAAAAAATTCAGGTAAAGTGCAATGTTAAACTTATAAAAACTTTAGTTTGTAATCAATTTAGTTTTTCTATTTGTTACAATACCTCAGCTTTTTATATGGGAGAATAAAGATAAGAATTTTATGAAAATTTCAAACTCGATTTTTTTTGTAGCCCCAACCAAAATCGACTAAAAAATTTTTCTACCAACAAACCTTTTCATCGGTTTGATTTGTTCCTAAATAATGCTGCTTTAGCGTTAGCACTAGAATCTGAAATGACATCACCTCATAGTACTCTTCTCCGAGAAACAGGACTTCATTAAATCGATGGCCCCAACGGACTTCATCTTCCGTATATGAACTCCTAGCCTGACAAGTCATGCCTGAAAGTTTTTATAAGCATATTATTATTCATATGAGTTTTTGAAAACTCTGTATTTGGCAGCTATGTGGCAGAGGAAAATTTTTGTTTTTAGTGGAAGAGATTTTTCAAAAATTAGCAAGTGTTCATTATTTCTGATCACTGGCATATACTGTTAGTAAAACATTTCAAGCAATCATATGTATGTTAGTGGTTGTTATTGTCCGTATAACTAGCGTGTCCTTAACTACTATGAATTTTGCTGCTATAAAACTTTTAAACTACTTACAAAAATAGAAATTAGTAATAATATTAAACGTAACAAAAAATCTACAATTACTTATGGATGTTATTAGCAAGTTGCAGCGTGGATCTGGCCTGTACAAGTTGAAATGGTTTAAGGTTTGCAAGAGGAAAACCAATTATTTGGCACGCTTTCTTTTGTTGTTGTAACGTTTTTATGTTGTAGTCGAATATGTGCAGTGAGCACTCTTTTTCATATGAGTAACTGTTGAAAGATGGTCAGAGGAAACGTCAGAAGATGTGTTCACACAATCAACACTTTGTTCTCCGGAAGCTTGAAAAGATTTTGCTCTGGCCAACAATTGTTGAGTAATTACCCCTTAAGGTTCTTTTAATCCCCTTAAATGGGAAAAACCCGAGTAATTAACTTTGAAATGGCATCTATAGTTAAAATTCTTTGAACTAAAACCTCCTTTTTGCAAATAAGACGCAGTTTTTTTTAAAGTTTGTTACACAAAAAAAAGCTATCTATTGTATATTTTGATTTAAACCATCTAGCCTTACTTTCAATTTTTTTCTTGTTTGTTTTACAAAATGCTGAAAACAAAAGTAGCAAATACACAATTACATAAGACTACTAAAATATTACATAAATTTTATTTTTGATTACTTATGCGCAAGATATTAGGCGAGAAACTCGATTACTTCCAGTATTAAATAGCTATGCTTGCTGTTCAAAAACTATTTGCAAAAGTTTGTATTTCGCACGAGTATTTGCGGGCAATTTGACGATTTTTTAAATAGTTAATTTGTTTTTTAAATATTCCCACCAGTTGCTTCCACCATTCCTTCCAGAATCACAATGACCTCAAATCTTTCATTTTTCAGGTCGGCTTTACTCATGCTCCAGAAAGGCGACTTTTCGTCGATCACGTGAGATATGATCAAAGGCGTCGTCTGAAAAATTTAAGAACTCGCGAATGCGCTAAATATTTGTTCGACGAACAATTTAATCCAAAAAATGAATAAAAAAATGTAACAAAGAAATCTTTTTTTAATTGAAAAACGTCATAAAAATAAGTGTTCAAACCGTTCTCGCAACCGAAGTAACATTAATCTTAAGCGTTTGATCTTGTGTCATCCGTGCATTAACAATATTTAATGCAGTCTTTAAAAACGTTTTAGATTTAGCGTTTTAATAAAGACAACTATAAATCATTGAAACATATAATGACACAATCTCTCACAATAGGCCGAAGCATCTAAAGACATTTGATCAAGTATTAAAAAACCAAAACAAAACAAAATTTCGCTGGTCTGTGTGTTTAATATACTTTGCAATTTTCTACTTGTTCCATAAATGCACAACGTATCTTTGTTTTTCATGTCGGAAACAAATATAAGATAGGCTTTTTTAATAAAATAAATTGATTGCTAAAATAAATTATCAAAAAATTGACTTAAGCACATTTTGTATTATTTGATTTAATTTACAGTGTAAGATAAATAAAAAAAAATAAAAATAAAAAGAAACAAATAAAATAAATTTTGACCGGCTTCAAGGTAGCAACTATGTTTATATTGTCAGATCCTCAACTGCAAATCAAGTCCCATTCGCACACTTATGAAGATGCACAAAAAAAGGTTTTTGTTAAATTTTGGCTAAACAATTTTGGTCTTTTACGAAAGTTTTGTTAAATTGCTGCAAAAACGCTAATTTAGTCAATTTTTAAAAAATTGTATTTTTTTCTATCCTTGTTTGTTGACATTGGGATAAAAAACCACGATTACAAACACTACTAAAACGTGTTCTTCTGCGTAACATTTATTTCCTATAAAAACTTGCATTCAGAAAAATAATTTCTTGCATCAGCAATTGTGAATTTGATGTACGGTAAATGATTTTTTCAATTTAAAAATTTTTTTGATTTCGATTGGTCATCCTGACTTGCAGAAAAACGTCGGATGGGCTATACTTTGGGTAACCGTCAGCGATTACCCTAACCTGCTTCCAGAAATGCCAAGATATTGTTTGTCCGATTGTCTTTTCAGTTTTTATTGAGAAACATTATTGAAATTTAGAGCTGCTTGTTAAGACCGCCAAGTAGAGGAAAGTGCCGTAAAATGTCTTTTCCCAGGATACAACGAATGACGCGATTAGGTTTTGAACCGCTAGGATATCGATCGCGTTCCCCTTCAACACGGTGCTCTTAACCACTCAAAAACGCTGCCAATTGTTTTTTGTTAAAAACACAAACAACTCCCTTTAGATAAAATTTCTTCGCAATTCAAGCGAAGATTTATTTTTGTTCTCAACCAACTTAATTTTCTGGTTTAAATTTCAGGTTTAAAAAGGCAAATTTTACTATAAATCCAGGTGAAAACCGAAAAAGGTCTTTATTTTTTCTAATAAGGTTTTTTTTGGATAAGGGTAACTTTTCAACCCAGATAGTTAAATTATGCGGAAACCCCAATTGCGGGATCTGAACGCCCAAAAATGATTACGCCAGCGGTGACGACGCCTTTGCAGTAGTAAAATGACGCACTTATAGGGAGTTTTTGATATAAATGAAGAATTCTTAAACTGAAAATTACACACCCCAAAATGGGGGCTATAAAATTTTTAAGAGAAGCTCAATGTTACTGGAATGTTGTAAAACAAGTAAAATTTGTAATGTTGATTTAGAACTTATAAAGAAATTAATGTTGATTAAGAACTTATAAAGAAAAAAAGATCACAAAATTTTAAGAATGACGTTAAAAGGTTGCAGCCATAAAAGTTTTAGAATACCAGGTATAAATTGGAGAAACAAAATATCAAAAAAGTATTTACAGCTGTTAAAAAATCTTAAAAATAAGCAAAATAAATTTTTGTACGTAAAATTTAATGAAATAAAATTTTGATAAATTTAAACTTTATCTTAAATTTTTACATTATTTTGACCTATAAAATTTTGCAAAAAGACTACTGAGAAACCAAAACTAACGTTGTGTAAGTTTCATGATGTAACAAAGCTCAGAAAAACTTTTGACTTTATTGACTTTAGCAGGCCCTAGTCATTACAAAAATAGTTTAGCAAAATTAGCATCGTGTTTTCCCAAAAATAAGGCAGGGTTAATATTGATTTTCATTCTAAAATATGACACTAGGGCTTATCTTTGGGGTATTTCTTTTCGTTACAGAAAGCAATAAGATTCTTGTCCTGTGATTCCTCCACGATTCCTTTGTTGTACTCGATTAAATAACTTTTTCTCTGATCTTATTTCGGGATGAAAATGAGCAAAAAATATTTTTTAACCAATGTGGCAATGTTGAGCTGTTTATCTAAAAATCAAGCAATCACGTAATTGTTGCGAATTAGGTTCAAGTGTTGCTACAGCATGCTTCTGAAAACTAACCCTAATTTTATGACGTCATAATTTTCCAGTATCAACTAGAGCAGTGGCTCTCAACCTCTTTTCTATGCTCCTGCCTTACAGATCCACACTTTGTCATTTTCTCCCCGTCATCAATCAGAAAGATAGTTAGAAAAAAGAAAATTATCAACAAATATTCTATTCAAATTTAATGAGAGCTTTGAGCTTCATGTTGAGAAATTAAGAGAGAAAATCGAGGAGAAAAATATGTCAACTTTACTCGAAGATCTCCGCGCTTGCAAATTCCAAGTGTTTCTCTTTTCTTAGTCAAAATGTCCGAAATAGCACTAAAAGCAAATTTAACTAAATGAGTGATTGAAAATGGCTGAAGTTTGGAAAACAAGAGCCAACGTCGTCGTCGTCGTCATCGTTTGAAGGGCATCCACTCCAGGTCAAACACAAGTAGGACACTGAACATCTGAACAAGAGCCAACGAAAAGTTTGTATTCCGGAGAATATCACTCAACTATGACTGGACATCATTGGCAATTTTGTCAAGCGGCGGCGAACATTATCATTGCTTAATGGCAAAGAAGAAAGTTGGTGGCCTACTTTTCCACTGTCAAGCATTGTTTGAAGATATATCTTAAAAGCCAGTTTTAGCAATTCTTTACCATCAGTGTGCGGTTGTGAAGTTTCTTCGCAAGTAGGAAACTAAGTTCATAGCAAGCTTGCAATCCACGTTTAATAAATTACTTTGATTTTTAAATATTGCGATAAGTGATATTTGCTTGTTCTTTTGCCTGCGTTCATTTAGACGTTGAAAATATGCGAGAGGTTTTTCTACATGTTCTGGGTGGACGTTTTTAAGTGGTCTTCTAGTTTTTTGTTACTCATTGAATCGTTACATAGGGATTTACAACATAGCAAGCAAATTACGGTTTGTTTTTATCTTGATCATCCGGGACAAATCTTAACTTCAGATAGCTGGTGAAGTATAGACAAACCTTTTTCTTACTTTGGTTTGATGAATAGTCTTCCTCTAAAACTGTACGTTTTGCATTTTTCAAAATTGAAATTCTTTTGGTTTATGTTTTGAATAGTGTTTTTGCACTACTATGCTTAAAAAATAGTCAACGATAATAAACGTATTAGCCAAAATATCGAAAGTATGTATGATACATCCGTGTACTGTTACAGCATTATTCACCTTTATTTTCCAGACCAGTTGCGGCTCATGAGCAAAATGCTTGGGGGTGCAACAGAAAAGAGGCTTTTTTTGTGATTTTATTTTGCTTTATAAGACTATTAACTGATATGGATCAATTTATAATACTTCAATTTACATAGCTACTGCACATAGCTACTGTACATAACCAAAAGGAAAGCAAGGCAACAAAACCATTGTCAATTGGTTATGTTTAACCCTGGCTGTAAACTTGTTGTTCTTAAACTAATACTAAACTTTTCTTAAATTACTTCCAAACTACAAGACTACCTAAGTCTAATCTTGCTTATTTGGCAACCGTTTTTTCTTTGCTTGCTTGTAGTACTTAGTACTGAGTACTGATACTGTTCACTTAGCCTAGTTAAACAATGTACAAAACTTTTTCCTATAGAAAAATTGATAAAGCAACTCAGATCATTCTTTCATTTAAACAAACTCAAAAAAACGTAACTTGAGCTGTAAGAAAATGCAGCTTCTTAACCCTGCAAATTTACATGCATGTTGAAACTTACATACGTGTTGAAACTCTGCAGCGCAGAGCAGCTGTAGGTCAGCAGCTGCCGCTATCATAAAGGATTTAAAATGGTGATTTTTTTAATTTTTTCTCCCAAATTCCCCCTTTAAACAAGCTTCCTTCCATAGTGAGCCAAGTGGCTCCCGGTTGAGAACCACTGAACTAATAAGTCTTATTTTTGGGGAAACATGGTAAAAGAAGCTTTAGTTGAAGAAAAAATCACCCAAATTTTGCCATGGATTTACGCCTTTGCGGACTGGAAGTGTTTTAAATGATAAATTAAATTTTTTCAACTACTTACAAGAAACAGCCGATCCGAGCCATTTGCATATCCTACATCTAGTTGCGTTTGAAAGAGGGGAACGAATTCTCCTTCAAGAAACTGCTTGCCTTGGACAAACTTCGCTTGTATTTGTGCTTCGACAATATGCGAGTTGCGCAGATCCCCGACTCTGAACGAAAAGCGTCACGTGTAAAAACATGGATGCTGCTATAATCAAACCACATCATAAAATGCTGTTTTCGATAGCCTTTTTCGCGTTTTTTGTCGTTTTCACCATTTTACTCATTAACCACAATCGACAGGCAGACCCAAGTTACCCTCCGGGATTACAAAATATGTTTTTACGTTCCCTACTCAACAAAGTCGTTCCTTTTCGTCTTCGCTTTTTAAGAACAAAACGAGACTGCTGTTTTTTCTGTTTAAAAAAAATATGATCTTTCTCTAATAGTTTTTGGACTCCACTCTTCTCGCTAGTCGCCACCTCATGTAATAAACAACTACATTTCAAGTAATATGAAAAAGTAATCAATTTTTTTAAGTGCAAGTTAATATGAAAGTTAAATTTAGTAGAAAATGATCCAAAGGAAATTTTTGCCTGTCATGGGTCACACTTCATAATGACATTATGGCTTATGTTATCGTTAAACAATGAAGAGCCAAAATCTTTAGAAAAGGATGGTCTTGGGCAATAAATTGTTTTAAACAAGATTAATTTTTGTTCTTCAGAACCATTTAAACTGCTTTCATTAGAGTTAAAACATCTTTTTGTAGTTTGTTCTTAACGTCATGAAAAGGACGCCAAACAAAATACTTTTCATATATGAAAGTAACCAAACTTAAAGTAGCACTGCGCTGCAAACACCTAAACCAAAGCGAAATTACTTAAAAAATGCAGCTACTAGTTTACAGCTAGACTTTACTCGAAGATTGCTCTCAAATGTCACATCACCTGAACATGAAGCAGAGTTTTCCATCGCGCAGAGCGATGCATGCCCGATCGCTGAACACGAGTGTTTCAGTTCGATTCTTCGGTTGGGAAATCTTCATGAACATACAACCAACCTTTGAATACAAGTATTGTGTTGTTGTTGTTGTAGGTAATGTTGTTCTTTTTGTCCCTCTTTAAAGGCATTTCTTAATCCTCTATTTGAAGGGTTTTTTTAAAAAACTAATTGTGTGGTGGGCTTGGTATATGATAGAAGGGATTTGACTATTTTAGCTAGAAGGCGGTGAAAAACCTTTATTGTTTTAATTAATTGACTTTTACGAGACAAATGCTCTGAGGATTTCTAATATTTTAATAGTTACGAAGGACATAATAAAACCTATATTTATTGTGGCAAAAATTGGACGTCAAAATTATGATTTTAAAGTAGTGGAGATCAAATGAAACAAAAAATATTTACCTCGAGTCGGGAATGCCCCAAAAACATTGGTCAGCGTTTGTTTCCCGTACTTCACCTGAAGCCTACTGTCATCCCATTATCAGCATTTTATATGATTATACAGCACTATATGCCTCATAAAACTGCTATATTCTCAAAAACTTTGGTACCCTTTAGGGTAAATAATAAGCCCATTTGAAAAACACTTTACAACGCTAAAAATAAATGATGTGAAAAAATAGGGTAAAAGTTTTATGGCGGGCAATTTTGCAATTAAGATGGATAACAGAAATTTTGAAAATATGTAATTTAATGTTATACTACGCATTTTTTGCAGTAAAAGCAAATAGACTAAAAAAAGACTTTATAAAATTGTTCAAAGATTAGTTAATCAAAAGTAGTCTTAGTCAAAATTCGCTTTTTAACCAAACGAGACTGCATTAATTTACGTGTAATTTTAAAGTACTGTATCATTGATTTATGCATAGCCGTACCTACCGGTGGGGCAGGGGAGGCAATTGCCCCCCAAGTTTCCAAGATTAGGAAAAAATTCAAATTTTTCGAGCAGTGACAAGAAAATATTTGGACAAAACCATAATTTTTCGGGCACCGATATGAAAAATTTGGGCAAAATCAGGAGTTTTAGGGCAATGACAATGATCAACTGCAAGAAATAGTTACCAAATTTAGGTGAAGGCTTTTTTTTTAGAGAACACTTTGATTTTGGGACAAAAATTGAAAAATATAAGACTGAATTCAAGTGAAGAACTTTTTTTTTGAGATTACCATGATTTTAGGACAAAATTTGTTCTCCGTCCGAGAATCTCAGACCATTTTTTTGTCCTAGCCGTAATGGACTAGAAAATCATGATTTGGGCAAACGTCACAAAATTTGAGCAAAACTTCATTGCCCCCCCAAATTTTTTTGGCTGATACGCCTATGGATTTACGTAAGAGGTTGTTTTAAATCAGGAGTGGGCAAACTACGGCCCGTAACGTCTCTGTACGGCCCGGAAAACCTCAGCCAATACTCTTTACTCTCTTTTCGATTTCCATCTTGGTGATCTCTAAACAAAATTACTTTCAATCAATGTCCAAAATTTGGGATCAGTTCGTTTTTGGGACGAAAAAGGAGATTTTGGACATTGATTGAAAGTTATGACCTTTTTTTGAAATCACTACGTTATTGGGGCGTAAATTTCGATTTTGGACACTGATTAAAAGTGATGATCTTTTTTTTTAGAAATCACTTTAGTGCGGCCCGCAAACAAAATTAACTTGTAAATTGGCCCTCGAGCTAAAAAGTTTGCCCACCCCTGTTTTAAAGTAATCGTAAAGTTTATAGATGATTAGATTTTTTTTAAAACCAACTGCTTTATGTTTTTTGAAGATATTTCAATATTTTCTCTAAAAAATTGGTTTTTCAACCAATCACTCTATCTTGCACAATTTATTGTTTACGCAATGAGCATGACAACCAAAAAATCAAATAAGCAGCTTTCATACGTTCCCAAAGGTACGCAATAAATCAAAAATCGGTGAAAACCGTGTTTTTACAGAGGCTCATACAAAGCCTCAAGAGACTAACAACATGTCGAATGTTTCCAAGCTGCTCGAGAAGCAAAGGGTTTTTGGGCACTGGTGCATGACCAAAACGGAATCAATCTCACCATGAATGCATCCACGACTGATCCAAAGATGCTTTGAATCAACAAGAGGATGATAGCTTCAATGCAGTTGTCTGTTATTGTTCTTGTCCCATATCCGATTGTTATCTTTAGCAAAGAAAAGTCTCGGCTAGATACTTGTTCATAGCTTAATAAAAAATTTGAAAAAACAAAGACGCTTCCATTTTGCTATTATATTGCTTTTTAAGCATATACCGTAGTTTTATAATTAATATTGGCTTAAATATTCGTTTTTTAATGTAAAAATACAATTTATCTAAGCAAAATTTTTTTAAATCAATACTTGGTTGACATTTTATTTTATTTAGAAGACCGAGAAAAGACAACAGTGGTAATTATTAGCAGCTTCAATTGTTTAGGGATTGTTGTATTATTTTACTATTTGCTGATATTCTATTCGCACTATGATTAGCAAATATTTAGCTTTTATGTATTGTCCCTATTATTTTTTCAATAAGCTTTATGTCTAGAGTTAATCAACTTTACGAAGTGGACCCTTTTTACTGAGTTATCAAGTGAGTTACTGACCCTTTTTACTGAGTTACTGACCTGGGTTTCCATTGAAAAAAGAAAAGAAGACACGAACGAGTTGATGTTTGTTACGCAAACGTCAGACGAAGCAGGGTCGTTCAAATCGCCTCTACATCACAGAAAATTAATTTTTTGCAAAATTTCATTGTCTTTTTTTTTTTTTTGTAGTGAATGTTTTTTGCTTTGTCTTAACGTTTTATTCTTTTGATTTGTTGAACAATGGCAAACACTTTTAGAGTAATCAACCAACGGATTATTTTAACCAAGTACCTAGTCGGTACTTAACCTGGTACCGGATATTCCTAAAGATGCAGTTCTTACAAATTTATTCTATATATTTTAAGACAAAATAATTTAAATTGAAAAATCACTCGTCAAAACTATCCAGCAGAGAATACATTAACGGCTAGAGAATTTTTTTAAAGAATAATTTTTTTAAAGAACCGATATTCCAGTGACTTGAAACGAACGTAAAGGCCGCGACTTTTAAGTGGTTTGCGCAGGATTGTTCTCAAACGTACCACAAGAAGTGGCCTAACAAGTTTCGAACTCGTTGCTTTTTGGTTATTGTTCTAATCTTATGCAGAAATCTTTTATTTTCTCTGAGTTTTGAATTTATATTTCGCAAGATTCGGTATTGATTAAATTAAAAGCCTCTGGTCGTTACAGCCTGTGATTTGATGGAATTTAAAACGTTTACGCATGAAAAGTTTACGCTTTATGAGATTTATTGATCTTTTGAAAGGTCGGCAAGTTTTCAAAAATTTTCTGAGTTCAAGACTAAAAGTAACTTAACATCAAACAAACAAATAACATAAAAGATTTTTGGAAGAAATTGTGTTCTTAAATAATCCAATTAAATTCAATTAAAGTCGCTGCTTTAATCTTTTTCAAGCTAGGAGCATAAAACATTGTTAGTGAAATTTTTAACATCAAACTTTATTTAATTTTGATTTCTTAAAATTGTATTAAATTAATTCTAATGAAGTTCCTCTTTCTTGAAACAGAAAGACTGTTTTTTAAGGAAGACATTAAACACTGACCTAGACCAACTTTAAACAACAAAAAATTAACTGCACCCAGTAAAGTTTTTTGTTTTTTGTTACTATTAATAAAATTTTCTTTTATTTTTGGTCCATTAACATTAGCAAATATAAGTTGAATTTTTAACGAGAAAATGCTGCTTCCCAATTAAAAACTGATGCAAACTAAATAAAGTCAACAACTTATCAAATTGGCGGAAAGTAAAAGGACATGCAATAGGCTACGACTCATGTGCCTTTTGAAACTTTTAAACCAGGTACATTGTTTTCTTTTCGCAAGTAGCGACCGGATAGTCTAGTGGTTAGCGTTTCCGTCTCCGGCTGACCAGATCTGTGCTCAATGTCCAGCTCGGTAAAACTTGTTAAAATCTTGTCAATTGCTTATCACCGTTGTGAGTATACCGCATAAGTGACCGTGTTGCTGAGGTCTAATATTGCGGAGATGACCAACACAAACTTATGACACACTTTAGCAAAGAAAATGAGTAAAACCAAAATCTTCGTTCATTTCCTGCTTTAGATTTTAACTTTTTTGATTTCTAAGCGTGTATTTCGAAGTAGAAATTTACCTGTCAAGTTTTTTTTCTGTCCTTATGCGAACATGGCGTGTTGGTAAAGGTTGTTACTTGTAGTGTTATCTGACGCAAAACTACGATTATAGTTGTTACTAACTTAATGATATTGCTATTCTTATTTTCATTTACATTTATCGACCCGACTTACTGAAAAACGTCAGAGGCACTATATTTAGGGCGACAGTCAAGCAATTACCCTGACCTGCTTTCGGAGATGTCAAGATATAGCTGTACGGTTGAACTTTTTTTATTTAATTTTTTTATTTAGAGATATGATGGAAATTTAGAACTGCTTGCTAAGACCGCTAGGCAGCGGAAAGTGTCTTTACCAAGGGCACAACAGAATGACGCGAGTAAGTTTTGAACACCAACCATGTCGATTGCGTGTGTCATAAAAAGGCGCTTTTAAAAGATTAGCGTTGCGCGATTCCATTCGTCCATGCACAAATGGGGTCTCGCTCCTTCACTGAATTGCGAGTGTAGCGCCTCTGAGCAAACCGCAGACCATGTACTAACAGCGTGCCCTATACATCGGGCACCACATGGAGCACGAGGTCTGACGGTTTTGGATGACGAAACTCGATGCTGGCTTAATAACATCACTGCCAGCATCTGATCCAGGCAGTGCAGCAGTCTGGGGTAGTAAAAGGATAAACTCTCGGCCCCAGTCCTGTTTGTGTCTGACCTGGAGTGGATGCCCTTCAAACGACGACGACGACGGCGGCGCTTTTAACCACTCGAACATGTTGCCGACTTCGTATTTAAAAAATATTTGAAATCATGATATTTAAAAAAGCTGGTCGTGCAATCCTTGCTTTTTGTTACGCAAATATTGATCGCAAAAACTAGGAGACAAACATTTCTAAACAACTCAAAAGACAAGCGAATACCTGATAAAAGAAATCAAAAACCAAAGTAATGCAAAAAGAAGCCAAGTGAAAATGTAAGTCCCGACAAATATGGCTACGTTCCAGCTCCACCTGAGGTCGACTAAGGTTGTAAAGAGGTCTGTGAAGTAGCGAAGAGCAAGAATATTTTCGTGCCGTACGTTGCAGCGGCCATTTTTCGTCACAAACCTTAATGGCCATGAAAAAAGTTCAATGATTGAGAAAAAGTGCTAAACCAACAAACTCCGTAAAGACCACAGTTTCTTATTGAAAGTTAGAATAGAATAATGCAAGGTAATAAAATCTTGTTTAAGAAATAGTTTTCAAACAGCAACTCACTGTTAGACACAAAACTACATTTTTATCTTTAGAAAAGTAAGTTTATCATTGTAAAATTACCGATTTCAACTTACCTCGCTCTTGCTCGTTTTTTCTTACTAAATTCTTTTGATTTTTCTGTGTTGACTTGAGAGTTTTCGTCATTTGAATCTGTTTCTCTACAAAATAGACCTTGTTTAGATCAGTGTTTTTCAAAGTAAACCGCTTGGCTCCCCAAAGAGCAATTCGTTAATCTGACGAGAAGAATCGTTGAGGCAGAAATTGAAGAGTCATTTGAATATAAGTTGATTCAAAATTACTTATTACTTTCCCCCGAACAAGAATTACGACCTACTTTATAGTTTCGCCATGACAGCTTATAAAGCTTGTTTCCTTAAAGTAAAGCTTATAAAACTTCTTTCGTTGTTTTCTTAAACTTTTTTGATATTTGGAGGTTATTAGATAAAATGAAAGTTTAGGAGTGCGCAACTTGAAATGGCCTAGAAATTTTTTAATAAATGTCATTTACGTTTTACTAGCTCTATTTTAAAAAAGAATAGAAAAATACTTTGACTCAACACCAATTAGTTGAGCAATGTTGTTAAAATTAAGTGATTTACAACAAAAACTTCTCAAATATACTAGGATCTTGCCACTAGATTTAATTGGTCTGTCACAACTTTCTCGCAAATCTTAAAAGAACAGTTGAACCAGGTAACCCCAATATCTATGCTGAAGTAAAGCTGTGATTTTTTGTTTTTTTTATACCGGCTCAAGAAATAGTTTGCCGCGAGACTGAATTCTTGATACAGTTAGTTCTGGCTAAGCACGAATGAATTCTCTCAAAAACTTCTCTAAACAAATACGTAGCAAGAAACTACAGTTTCTAACTATAAAGAATATATTATTTACAAAGTCAAACAAGCTCAATCAACTCTCACTCTTAAGCTTCATAAACTTCAAAGCAATTCACAGCGTCAACAATTACTGTGAATAATCACTTAACAATTTTGCTGACTATCACAATTTAGCTGACTAATTTTGCTGACAATTAGCACCGCGATAGCTAATATTAAACTTGATAGTTCGTCCAAACAATTTTATCTCACAATAGAATTAACTTCCAAGGCGTCAACACTTGACCCTTAAACAACTAAACACATAAACAATTCCCCACAGAGGCGACAAAAACACAAAACAATTTCTACACTGTAACCCGAAAAAGAACTGGAATGAATGAAAAACAAACTGCACGCTCTATGTGTATATCAATCAGCAAAAATTCCAGCGAAAAGCGAATATACAGGGTGGCCCACTTAAAAGTAGCCCGATCTCTCGATAGGTTGTGGCTCACATAAAAGTAACCTGATCTCTCGATAGGTTGTATAAGTGATAGGTTGATGTGGTGATGGCTTCGATAGGCCAACTGACACCACAAGACAAAATGCAATTCTTTTTCCAATAAGATGGCGCTACATGCCACACGTCTCACAGATCACTTACACGAGTTCATGACATGTTTACGGAAGAGAGAACAATAAGCAAAGGGTTATGGCCACCACGTTCCCCGGACTTGTCATCATGTGATTTTTATCTTTGGGGGACTTTAAATCAAAAAGTTTATGCAAATAATCCTCACAATCTAGACCAACTAAAGGAGAACATTACCAACTTTATCAGGAGAATCATTAGAGAAGAGCTACAGGCAGTATCTGCAAACGTTGTTAAACGTGCCCAGAAATGCATAGATGTCAACGGGGAACACTTCCAGCATCTTTTACAACATTACAGGTAAATAAAACAATCTTTTATAACACTACAGGTAATTTAAACAATGCTACAGGTAATTTAAACAATGAAAGAAAGTTTCTCTTCTCTACTACATTTTCAAAAACAGGAATTCTTTAATAATTATTATGGATTTTTTGATTTGAATAATTTTTTGACATATTAGGAATTCTTTAGTAATTATTATGGCTTAGTAATCGAACAAAGCGCTTTATAACGTCACAAATACGATCATAAGACCAAGTACAAAACTATTTATATAACATACAAAATGGAAGATGCTTTCAAATAGTAAAATATAGTCGAAATATCACTCACTGCCGCATTGTTCTTCTAAAATAGTTTAAAAACTTCAGTCAATCAATTCGCTCTGAGTAAAGCGACACTTCAAAATTACTTTTAAGAATACCTTGCAACAAAATGAATTAAGCAGGGGGTGGCGTACCGATTATGCAATCACTACATAACAATGGAAAAAATGACGTCGCAATTGAAAGCTCAGAAATTAGTGCAAAACGCTGAAAATTAACTGTAGGTTCAAAAATTTTAAATTAGAATCAAGAACGAAGTGTGAGATGCTTTTTTCGATTTTTTAAATTTATTACCATGTATAGCGTGTGGCATTATTCCAAATTTCTCGTGATAATTAAACAGCCCAAAAATCTGACAAAATAATATTTTTCAAATTATAAAAAAAGCTCTTCGCGTTTCCCGTTGGGATTAATCACCTGAAAAACCCGAATCAAACAGACCCGTCAACAAATAAATGACAACTTTGATAAAAAGGTTTTTGGCAGTTTTTAAAATACTAAAAGAAAAGAAAATAAAAACTTTTGAAGCATTTTTAAAATAATCCTAAATTGTTTTTCCTTTTCATCCTTTTCAAATCTTTTTTTTCCTACAACATGTTTTTGATTGCGGAAAAATGCATTGTTCTTCTGCCTTCAATGTGGCAGGTTTTCCATTTTCTTGATCGACAAATTTGACACAGTTGTCGCCAAAGGTTTGAAGCTGCTGAGATTGTACCCGCGGTAACGTGTGGTGGTAGTCAGCAGTGTGGTCGAGTGGTTAAAGCGCCAGGACTGTGATCGACATGGTCTCAGTTCAGAACCTACTCGAGCCATTCTGTTGTGTCCTTGGAAAAAACATTTTACGGCACTTTCCCCTGCTTGGTGTTCTTGGTAAGCAGTTCTAAATTAAAGTCACATCTCTATTTCAAGTGGATAGCAATATCGTGGCATCTCCGGAAGCAGGTCGGGGTAATTGCTTACCAGTAATGGCTTTAATAAGGTGCGAGAGGTGCGGTCGCACCGGCTCCCCCCTAAAATAGATCAAAAAGTGGTCCCCTCTACACAAGAAATTGCTTTATTTTTACAAAGGAGCACTAGGACGTCGATGGCACGTCAAAAAAAAAGAAAAAAAGTTTTTAAATAAATGCCTCCGTAATTGACAACATTGTGTACACTCTATACCAGGGGTCGGCAACGTTTTCTTTCCAGTGTGCCAAGTTGTGAAATTCAATGTCAAAATATACGTTTGCGTGCAGATGTCTTCAC
The DNA here is from genome assembly GCA_963680785.1 of Diplosoma virens. NCBI lineage: Eukaryota > Metazoa > Chordata > Ascidiacea > Aplousobranchia > Didemnidae > Diplosoma > Diplosoma virens. Next base: position 16,324,777 of record OY796894.1, on the reverse strand, counting down.
TTCGATTTCATCTCTAATTTCCCTATTTTTCTCCCAAAATCAGGATGTTCCCTAAAAAAAGAAAAAGGTCTTCACTTCGATTTCATCTCTGATTTCCCTATTTTTCTCCCAAAATCAGGGTGATCTGTAAAAAAAGGTCTGTAAACGTGTTTTTGAAAAATATTCACGACGCCGCGTGCCTTATAAAATCACCTTGCGTGCCATGATTGGCACGCGTGCCGGGGGTTGCCGACCCCTGCTCTATACTACTACAATTCTGAGTGAAAGTACATTACATACTACTGCTGCTACAAAATTGAAGACCATAATTTTTTTTTTTTTAGAGAACACCATAATTTTTGGGAGAAAAATTGGAAAAGCTGAGAAGAATTTGAGGTGAAGACCTTTCTTTTTTTTTTTGAGAACACCATGATTTTTGGAGGAAAATAAGTCTGAGATGGATTTAAAGTGAAGACCTTTTTTCAGTGATGACTTTGCTTTCATATACCAAAAACTGCTTCAGCTACCTTTTTTGGAACACTAAATAGTGGCCCCCTCACTTTTTTGCACTGGGCCCCCCTTTTTGTAAGGCCATCACAATTGCTTATCCTATGTATTAGCGCCTCCGTCTCTTTCCTGCGAGTCAGGAGGATTAAAATAGAGATAAAAAAAAAGCGTAAGCGTTGATATCAAATCTAGGGATAGAAATTTCAAGCGGGCCCAGATGCGACTGAGGACGTTACTTTAGTCTTAAATTGACAAACAAAAACTTTTTTTAGCTCTTTTCAACTTAATTTCGGCCGGGTTTTTTTAACAACGGCCCTGGCGTGTTGCCAAGAAGGCAACTCAAGACACGCTCGGCGTAGTAAACAATTAAAAGTAAAGTATGGCTTTGTTTTTTTGTTTTTTTCGGGGGGGCATCTCTTGAAAAAACACCAAGTCGGCCCCACATAGAATTGCAGCTCAACAAATTATACGTTATATTTTGACCAGTAGCGTATAACTAAACTGCAAATCTTTTAAAAGCAGCTTAGTTGATACGAAATCAATATATCTCGAGAATGGTTTATTGTATTAATAGTTATTTACTACTAAGATTCAATAAAAAATCTCTAAAACAATATAAGTGGGCCATGGTTATAGTATAAATTTAATATATCTATTTTTCAATTGCTAAAGCAACGCTTTTTCCAAAAACAAATTCTTGAATCTCTAGAAAAAAACTCATGATTTTTCTTCTCTCGATTTCAACCGCAAAAAATAGCAAAACGTTTTCAAGTTCATTCCGATGGTTTACGGGAGACTATGTAATGCAATGTTTCTCAAAGTGAGCCACTTGACTCCCTAAGGAGAAATTTGAAATCTCCAAGGAGGAAAAATCACTAGGGGAGGAATCAGGAAGAAATTTGAAAATTTCAGTACAATATGTAAGTGAGGCAAAAAAATTGGTACTTCAAAGTAAAAAGCTTTTTTGGAATTACTACTTTTTAGGGATGAAAATATCAGCAGTGTAATTGAGTGGTTAGAGCACTGTGATTGTGATCAACATGGTCTCAGTTCAAAACCTACTTGCACCATTCCGTTGTGTTCTTGGAAAAGACATTTTACGGCACTTTTCTTTGTTTAACAGTCTAGGCAAGCAATTCCAAATTTCAGTCATATCTCTGTATAACTAAAAAAACAAAATAAAAAAATTTCAACCAGACAGCAATATCTGGGCATCTCCAGAAGCAGGTTGGGTTAATTGCTTGCTTTATCTATTGTATTGTGATGCTTTCTGCGAGTCAGGAAGATAAATCTGAGAAAGATTCAAAATTAAATGTTAATTTTTGAACTTTCTGGGATAATTGAAATTTGGGTTACAAATTTGGATGAAGACAAAAAATTTTTTTACTTTGATCATCGAGGTATTCTTTTTTAGAAGGGGAAATGATGGTAACTAAGTCCTGAAAGGGAGGAATATAGCAAAAACTTTTGAGAACCACTGATGTAATGAATTTAACGGAATTCGTAAACGCGCTTTCAAGCGTGAATGCAGCCGCGTGTAAAGTAGAGATCAAGAGGTCCACGCGCCCCACCCCATTGGTTTTTGTCGGAAAGCGCCACGATATCGGTTTACCCACCTTAAAATTGTCTTCAAATTAAAATGTTGAGCTGTAGAGTAAAAAATTAAAAAGGTCTTCATTTAACTATCAAACACAAAAACAGTTTTCTACCTTTAATTTGAATTAAAAGCAATGGCGTGTTTACGGAAAGGCGATTTTGCCCTACACTATTATATCGAAACAATTGCATATACGGGTATATAAGCTAATTTACTATTATAGACTTGAAAGTTTTGCTTCTTTGTCGCAATAAGTATATTTTGTAATAGACTCATTGCTAAGCAAAGTCAACATTGGTAAATATTTGAGTAGAGTTGTCTCCATAGCCGTATCAACCCAAAAAATGTTGGGGGCAATAAACTTTTCCCCAAGTTTTATCGACAATTGCTCGAATCTTGATCTTGTAGCACTTCACGGAGACGAGGAAAAATTCGTCCCAAATTTAGAGTAAAAACAAAAAAAAGGTCTTCGCTTCATATCCGTGTCTGATTTCTCCATTTTTGTCCCAAATTTAGGGTGAAGATTAAAAAAAGAAAAAAAAGATTTTCACTTCAAATCTAAGTTGTTTTCACTCAATAATCTGGATCGTCCTAAGTTCGGCTACTTTATTCTGTCGAGTGCGGCAGCGTGGTCGAGTGGTTAAAGCACCAGGCTTGTGACCAACACGGTCTCGGTTCAAAACCCACTCGCGCCATTCTGTTGTGTCCTTGGGAAAGACACTTTACGGCACTTTCCCCTGCTTGGTGGTCCTGGCAAGCAGTTCTAAATTACAGTCATATCTCTATTAAATTACAAGCGGACAGCAATATTTTGGCATCTCCGGAAGCAGGTCGGGGTAATTGCCTACCCTATGTATTAGCGGTTCCGTTACTTTCCTGCGAGTCAGGAGGATAAATATAGAGATGAAATAAAAAATAAAAATATTCTTCCAAAATATTTCCTTGTCGCTGCCAAAACATCAATCTGATTTTGCCCTGATAATTCACTGCCAGTGCCCGAAAATTTCTGGTTTTGCCCAAATTTTTTAGTTTGGGGGGAAATTAACTCTCTGCCCATTGGCTCGTACTACTATGGCTGCCTCTAATAAATTTTAAGTAATTATTTCTCTAAGCGTGTCTGTGTCTATTCAAGGAGAAGTGTAGGCTAAAGGAATGAATTTAGCCACTTGAGGCCGTTTCTTATAAACCAGTTTTGAGATATTGATAATAAAACACAAATAGCTCTAAAAATTGAGATAAAACGTAAAATAATCAAAATTCTTGTCTACATTTTTGGTGCCTGCAAAAATATTTCACATTTTTTATTCGGAAATTGGCTCTTTAGAAGTTCTGCGTATGCCACCGAATAAAAACTTCTTTTGTCTTCACTTTCTAAGGCAGATAAGACATTTCGACTTATTCAAGCAAAAACCTTTTCTTGTCATTAAAAAAGTTAGATAATCTGTGTTTTAGAGTCATTAAACTTATAGCAATTTAAGATTGTTTTTTTGAAAGAGAAAAACAAAGTATGTATGCTATTACCAAGCGCTTTTGCAAGGAATTCTTTGAGCGGATATCAAACCCACCAAACAGAGATAGCTAATCCACACAAACGCTTTCGCAGCTATGACGTCGCTAACAGACTCGAACTGAAGTCAACACGACGGCGATGCATGAGTGACACATTTTTAGCAGCTGTTATTCTATCGAAGCGTTCGCCGCCTAATTTGAATTGAGGCTTGGCTCAATAATGCGATAATAAAACAGGATTATTAACAGCCACGCTGTTATTTATAGTTGTCAGGACTTGTGAGATTTGGTGTGATCACTTTTGCCCACCCACAAGCAAAAATTTCAGCTAAGATAATTGGATTCTTAAAAGTGATTCCTACGCACAACATAAGTGAAAAAATTGGCAATGCAGCGCAATCAACCTAAAGCAACAGGAACAAAAAAGGAGTAAAAACAAAAAGGAATTGGTTTTTCTATTCTTTATTCACTTTTATTTGCAGTCGATACAACAAAAAAATATATATAAAAATGTATACATTGGACTGAATATTTGGCCCACCACGAAAGGTTCAAAGTTTGGACCATACTTTTTTTGATTAAAGCTGTCATTTTAGAGTTAAACCTTGCCTCAAAGTTGCTAAATATAAAAAAACTAAATGAAAGTAAAAGCATAAATGCACAAATATTGCAACAAAGACAAAACTTTTTATTCAAACTAAACCGCAATCGAAAAGCACTGCCCACATCGAAAATTCCAAAACTCTACTTTGCAGTAACGTCGGTAGATGGATTTAAAATAATGCAACACTTTTAACTTACAGACAATAATTAATCAACTTTTTAAAACAATACATTATCTTGAGTGGTGTTTTGTTATAGAACATTTATTTGAGTTTTTACGAAAATTCTGTTTTCAAGAACCGTCATGTTTATCTTTCTTCGTTTTAAAGCGGCAGAATTTAACCTTCTGGCTTTTTTACGACTCGTTTGAAATTTTAACAAACAACGAATGAGAAGAACTTTATCTCAATAAAACGATAAAGCAATTCAAGTAAAACCTGTTTCGATAATTTAAAGAAAAAAATAGAAAAAATCATAGATTTTATTAAAATTTAACCCTAAGGTTGGAAAAAAATTTTCAAAAAATTTGGGATTTTGTATCTGTTTATTTAAGGTTTTTTTAGCGACAACCTCTACATTTCCTGGCATTTACCTATTTCGGAGCCAATATAGTAGAATGGATTTTAGTATTTCTACTGATCTCGCCTGGCAACAGGTTCCGTCAACAAAAATAAATCTTTTTGTTCTGCCGTATTTGTTAATTTTTCTATGTTTTTTCTTTATATTGATTTTTTTTAATGCCTTTATTAAAATGTTTGAATAAATATAGATATTGATTTTAGATTTTTAGGCAATTTACGCCAGTTTTATCTCTCAAACAATATTAACGACACAATGTTCCCATTGAAATATTTTCTACTTGAAAAACCCTCGGTCACTTTTCTTTACATATCAAATCTGGTAAACAGAGTGGCTAGGGGCATGGGTAAAAGTGCTTAGGTGTTATTTTCATTGATCTTTTGCTTCAGAAATAAAAAAATGCTGAAATTCAATTATAAACTTTGTTGTAATGGCTTTACAATTAATCTTTTCCGCTTCCAGGCCGTCATAATGGGGTTAAAACTTTAACGGTTAACTAAGCCGGTGGTTCCCAACCTTTTTTTATACATTCCTCTTTTGGCCGTTTTTAAACTTTAATCTCTCCCTCAAATATCACAAAAATAAGGCTATAAACAAATGTACAAAAAACTAACTCAAAGAATAAACAAACGTTATGAAACATTTAAAACGGCGAAAAAAAATTTTTTTTGTACCCGAATTAGTCTTTTAGATGGGACTGAAGACACTCTACGGAAACCCAATAACCGGGTGAATTCTCACAGTCGGAACTAAAAATATAAAGGAGGGAAGGAGGTGCTAAATGTGCAAAGTGAAGATATTCAAGATGAGGACAGTTATGCCGAAGGTAAAAAAAATTACATGTTCGCTTACTACAAGCGCTGCAAAAAGAATTTTTTTGATTGATGATGCGGAAAAAACAAGAGAAATGAAAGAAAATGCGATCACTGCTGCGACGTTTAAAGAAGAGGCAGCGGTAGATCGTGAAAGGGTACACTACCCCAAAAAGACTAAGAAAACTTGGCAATGAAGAACGTTAGAGGAAAGAAAGTGCTTTTATTTTGTGAGGAAGGACGGTTTTTGCGACAACTAAAAAATGAAAAGATCAATTGAAGAGGTTGATAGAACGTGGCAAGGAGAGCTGACGCGAGTTACTGCTCCGAATGGTTTTGGAGGGGAAGGAACAATGGAAAGGGGAAAATAGACCAGAGAAAGCGGATTTAGAGTCAATGAGTAGGAAATTAAAAGTGGAACAGGCCCTGGTTTGTTTGGTTTGTTTGGGACAGGAGCTTAGACCGATTCAAACTTTAGAAATCACACCGTGCTGTTGACACAAGAATTTGAAGCAAATTGACATTTGAGACATTAGTTGTGTGATTTTTTTATTGTTAATTTTATGTACAACAGTGTTTTAATTACATTTTTTGTTAAAGCAGCAACATTAAGCTTCAAACATAAAATGTTTTTCTAGAAGTGTTGAAGAAAATTCTTCCCCCGAATTCATAAATTACCCTAGGAGAAAACTCCTCCCCTGTTGGAAAGGAACACAACATTTTGATTTAGAATTGCTTATTAGCGTAAGGTTTCAATCAAAATGTTGAACAAATAATTCATAAACTATGTTAATTTAATTTTTTTAATATATCAACGACTTGTATTTAATTCACAAGATAACTTTATTTTTAAAAAGTAATAATTTGGTTTTGCACCAACAAGCGTTGACATTTTATTAAAAATTTTGCAGAATAAATCTAATCTTTTGGTTTTGAGATTTATAAAAGATTTGATAGCATCAAAAGAGATTTATTTTCTTTATACTTGTACTTGAAATTTTTTTGGCGAAATACGACTCCCTCCGCTTGGCTTGTTTTGTATTAAAAAACATTATTGATAGCATCAAAAGAGGTGGCGGCGATAAAACCAAAGATTAAAATGTAAATAAAAAACAAAAAAAAATCTGAAATGATAAAATATTTTTTTAAATCCACTTTTATTAAATATACGAAACACAATAGCACCGACTAAAAACTTACGTATCAGGATTTCTAACCAATACGCCTTGATTTGCCTTTGAGAATCTGACAACGTCTACTTCAGATGACTTTGGAGAAGCTTCCCGTAAATTTATCCCAAATACACTATTTAATACTTGTCCCATTATGCGAGCAGTTGACTAAATTTAATAATTAAAAAAGCTCTTTTACAATTACATTTTGCAATTTTATCAAAAGAAATTTTTGCCTCTAAATAAAAAAATCTTTATTTGCTTTATATTAATACGAGTAAATGACTATTTGCAGTGGGCAATAAGACAACTTCATTGTATTAAAAACAATTTATCTGTAAAAACTAATAGTTTCTATCATTTTCGTAAACATTTTAAGAAGCCAGAACTGATTTAAATACGAAAGTACTAACTAGTGCGCAAACTAATTATTATCGGTTATACTATTGTAAATACGTAAGTAAGAAATGAAATAAATTTGTTAAAGTCTTGGCATAAAAGTTAGTGGTTCTCAAGCTGTTTAAACAAAGAGCATAAAAAACAATTCTATATTGAATAATTAAAGCTTGTGATACAGTGGTGGTCGATTTTTTGAACTTTACAGACCACGAAATAGACAATTTTTAGTTTGTTAGACTTACAAAAAGCATTATCAAAATGGAAAAAACGATTTTTTTAGCTTTATAAGTCCGAATTTTTTCAGTATTGTCCTCGTTACCGCTTGGTGGTTTATTAATAGTTCGCGCGACCTCATCAGCGGTCTGAATGTTAAATATTTTTGCCAACACACTATCCCCTAAAACTGCTGTGACTTAACCCCTAAAAATGACTTAGTTTTACTCATAAATAATTTCATTTGCCTAGAAATTACGGAGTTGCCACACTATGGGCTATGCAAATATTTAAACGAACCAAAAATCAATAACGAATATCGTACGAATATCGTCAGTCGGGTAGGCACACGTCTTAAATTCAAAAAAATAGGATTCAAAATATCAAAATGGAAAAAAACGATCTCTTTACTGTTCAGTTCAACTCTTTTATTCGTAAACTAGATCTGAAGATCGTAAACTAAATCAGAAAAGCAGATAGAAAAGATTGAAATCGTTAAACAGTTTGAAAAGTTTTATGGTAATTTTTCTCGCGAATCGAAAAGCAAATAAAAGGATTATTCTTTAAATTTCACTTCTAAATAGGAGAAACACCCTAATTTAATCGCCAAATTTCAATTTTTTAATCTTGAACCTTTTTTGCATTTTAATATAGTTGTTTATTCATAATACAGTAAATACATGTAAAGTTATTTTCTCAATATACTGTATTACATTTCAAAATAATGAACAGTTTAAGAAATAATTACTTTGCCAAAGCCTCCAAATGAAAATCGAGGCATTTAATTCATAATTAAAGAGTGCAACAGATCTAAGTCCCAATCAAATTATTTTCCACCATTCAATCACTAATTAATTAATCAATTGCAATATAATTTTTATTTGTTCAAAGGAAAAAGCCAACTAGAACCAGAGAATTTTTTAATATTTTTTTCTTAGGGCATATGGGATTTCACTTTAACTGATCACACGACCAGAAAGTAGGAAAAGATTGCCTAAAGTGAAAAGCCTAAACAAAACAAGTAGAAATTGCTTCTGATCATCGTAATTACCGAATTTGTTATTCACAAAGTACATCCGATCATAGAAGGACTTGGCCAAAAATTGTGATACTTATTACTCGTCAAACACCAGCCAATTGTCGATTTATCCGCCTTGGGACCGAAGAACAATGAATTATTGAATCTCCTTCTATTGTGACGTCAATTGGTCTGATCGATAACCGGTTTTTATTTCTGAAACGCTATTTTTACAACTAATTTACTTGAAACTAATTAATTATGTAAAGGAGCCAGCCTATATGATACTACGGCACTGGTGAACATCAAGTGACGCACAAAGTTGAAAGGTCGAAGAATTTAACTTTCGGAAATGAACGCGTTTTGAAGCTCCAGTTGGCGTGTACTTGGTCGTCCGATAAACAGAGTAAGCTTTTGTTCAGCCAATGAATTCGAACTTGTTCGGTTTTTGCTAATTTTAACTGATTTATGTCAAACGCAATAAAAGCCGAGCGGGAAATGCCACCGGCTCGTATTTGACTTTTAACACGACTTCAATCTGTCGGCGGCGGCAGGGCCAGCGTCAAAGCAATAAAAGGAGGAAAATTTTTTTGTGCTTCCCTGAACAACTAGCTTTGAAAAAATTAATAGCTAGTCAAAACAAAACATATTTCTTTTTATTTGTCTGCCTTTATAAAATGTTATTGATGCTCAACAAAACGTGACCTCGAGACATAACCCTCAAGTCACTCAGCTGCAATGCTTTGAAAGCCACAAGTCAAGGCAAGGCATCCTCTAATATATAGTAGATCGAGTGAAAAGAAGTGTTTTAATCTTAACAGCTTGAATGAGTCACGTAGCTGGCGGCACGTGAATAGCAGCTATTAACATTGTTACCAAATAATACAAACAATAACCAGTCGTCAACCTTTATTAAACCTTTTCATGTTTTAATGTTTTTAAATAGCCTACATCAAAACTAAGTGTCGCATTTTTTTTGCTTTTTTGTTAGTATGAATTCATTTAAAAACAGTCTTATCTTTTTTTCTGAAAATAAAACATATCATCCGGCGTCTTTACTAAAACGTTTCAGTATTTTTTTTATTATGACATGCTTATATTCCCTTGGGTAATTAACAAAATAATAAACGTTGTACAGTAATGTAATTATTTTTGTCAGATTGTTCAGATAAATCAATACTAAAGCAAAAATAAACCTTAATTACCTACAAAAAAAAGCGTAATTTCAATAATAAATAGGTTAATATAGAGACGGAAAAGGTTTGATTTTGCTAAGAACTTTTACCGAAAATATTGCACAGGAAAGAGTTAACTTTTACCAAATTTATTAATTTAGCGTTTTCATTGCACATGATTTTTCTTACTTTTTTCTTGTTCACCATGCTTTTTAATTCGATCAATGGTTCCTAATTGCTAACAGCGAACAAGAAATCTTAAAAAAAAAGATTTAAATCAAAAATCTTTTTGTCTTAGTAATTGAATTAATTATCACGTGTCAAAACAAATATTTAACCAGCAATTAAAATTTTTTTTTAACTTAATGAAGTTAAAGCACATAAAAATAACTTTACACAGAAAACACCATTACAGACTAAAAAAGAAGTCATCTCAAGTTTCGTAAGTGATTTTAAGTTTTTTAATGTTTAATACGATTGTTTTTAAAACACGAGTAAAGTATAATTAATTAAAAGTTTGAACTTCAGTTTTAACAGTTGAAATGGCCAAATTATTGATGTCTGCATCAGTAATAGTCAACCTTGAAACCTTAATACTCATAGCCTAAAAAAAGATCGTCAATTCAATTGGGTAAATAAAACTTTATAAAAAAATTAAATATTAAACATTAAGTTTTTTAATCCAGCTTTTTCTCTTGCCTCACCTCCGGCTAACATGCAGAGTCTGGTTAAAACATTGTATTTTAAACCACTCGCTTGACCTATTCTGTCTAGCAACTGCGCTGCACTTTGCCAACCCATTCTATTTTTGACCTTTTAAAGAAGGTATTTTATTATCAGTAATTGATCAAGTCAAAAAACAGACAACGGTTTGAAAACCAATTTAGAAAGCAAATTAGAAAAAACATGACTATCATTTTTGAACAACCTTTTGTTTTAGATAAACTATTCTATTAAATTTCAAAAGTTTTTTAAACAACATTTTCTGTATTTGGTCTTGTAAAATTGGTTTCCAAATTGAAAATTAAATCAAAATAAGCCTGCAGTTGTTTGAAACTGAACTTCATATTGGAAATTAAAGCATAGACAAAAAAGATATAAACAACTATTCAATACAAAATTTGAGATTTTTTAATGGAAAATAAGGTTTAACTAAACGTTTTAATAGTTGAAACTTATACATGTAAATAACTTCTGTGTCTAAAATTATTTGAAAAATTAAGCTTTTTTAATTAAATAATCAGAAAAAAAGCCTTAAAATAAAAAAGTAGGCCCCGTTTTTTTGTTTTTTGTTTTTTAGTTATCATTTGTTTTTGGAATGAAAAAAGGAAATTTAAAAGCAGCTTCAAAGTGATGACTTCTTTTTTTTAATCATCTCCTGTTTTTTGGGACAAAAATGGAGAAATTAGAAACAGTTTCAAAGTTATAACCTTTTTTTTAATTTTTATTTATTACTAGTTTTTTGGGACGAAAATGTTTGGGACGAAAACATTATGCCATCACTTTAGCAGTGCAGCATGATCAGACTTCTGGCAACCGTCAATAAAATTTGAAAAAACTACATCTCTCCTCCCCCCAAAATTTTATGCGGCCCGCAGCTAATTTTTAGTTTTGGGATGCGGCCCGCGAATACAATCAGGTTCCCCGCTCGTGTTTTAAAAGAAAAGAATTGTTCGATAGAAATTTATGGCAAAATAAACCGTTATGAGCTATCAAAACAAACTTGAGGTATCAGACGGCAGTATTTTAAATAATAATCAGTCAACAGTCAATCGATTTGATAAAGTTTTTTTAAAAACAGCTTGTTCATTAAATAGACCAAAACTTAAAAAAAGAAATAAAAATTTTAAGGTTTTTGTAAAAATTCAATCAAGCCATTAGAAATTATCTTAGACACTTTTTTAGCTTTTCAAGAACATTCTAGTTTTCTGTTATCCTTCACATTTTTACAACATTGATAAAGCAATTAAACAACACAATTTTATGACAAGCCAAAGAAAATTGCTCAACAACTAATATTACTTCTATCTCAATAAATAGATTTAAAAAATTAGTGTAGTTTTAAAGGCTTACAAAACAACTTTTGTAAAGTAATCTTTAAAAAAATTTTAAACCGAATTTTTAAAACCTTGCATTTTACTCTTAGTTATAATAATAAATTGAACAAACAAAATAAAAAAGTTTTGAGCAATTATCCAAGAAAACCTGTCAAGCTTTATCGCTTGTATTTTCGATGAGCCCTACCACAAAAAGCTGTAGGAAAGTATTGTAAACAAAGTACTTACAGTTCTGGGCATATCTTGTTATTTTGCAACTTTTCGCCAAACTTATTTAAGGATTTGAAGCTGTCGTTCGTCCCTTTCACAGACGGTTTTTTTGCCACCCTCCCCACCGGTATGTTGTCGTCCAGCATTAGTCCCATTCCTTCACTTAAACGGTTTTTCGCTGCTCTCCGATAAAAACTGACCTCGCGAGCAGCAGCACTGTCCTTGTTACAGCATGCTACTGAATAATCGAGCTTAATAGACGCCGGCCTACATTCGAAAAAAGACTGATTATATTTATTAGAAGCGACTGTTCCGAATCTATCGTAAAGCGGTACTATTACACTTGACGGTTTTGCGGTTTGAGTGTTTTCTTTCGCTTCAGCTTCCTCTGGCTTTTTGATCTCTGCTACTTGAATATCACGGTCGAGGCACTGAAAAAAAAGACAAACGAGATTGTAGACGCAGCCTAACTAACGTCAACGATCAACTTGTAAACACGAGCTCAACATTAAAAATTAATTGTTTCTTAATCTGCAATTGATGCTACGAATTCGGCGTTTGTTGTACTACAAGACCGATTGAAAGCATTACAAGAATATTGTTATTGTGATCTAAAAACTTTTTTCGAAGCGTATAACTTGTTTGTTGTAACCAAGGGATTTTCCTATTTAGTTTTTTACAAGGCAGCAAAGACTAACGACTCGGTTCAAACCGAGATTTATTGCCCAATATTGAAAAGTTTAATCAAGCTTCAACTAAACTACGATTAGAAACTATTAAGATAGTTTATGTTTGCGTCCATTTTATCTGCCGGAAAAAAGCTTCTTTTATGATAGGAAACAAAAAATAGATCGTCTAATTTCTTGGTGAACAATTGATAAATTCTTCAAGAATTAACCTCTCAGAAACTTAGCTAATTATTTAAGAACAACGGCTTATATGCAACCTGATACTTTCGGTCCCATTTCTTACTTAAATCATTTTGTCATTTTAAGTGATTCTTAAAGCTCAATATTTCTAAAATTACTCCAAAACCTGAAAATAAATTTACTTTTCCTTGTAATTATTCTGCAGTAGGCTCAATTTAAAAAACAAAACTTTAAAGCTTATTATTTACGTAAATACTTATACTAAAATTTAATTAGGTTTAACAATTTTTACGCTTATAACGTATTTTATTTAAGATTTCCCGCGTTACTCTAAATATTTGTACGACGCAAAGGTCTTGACAACCAAAGTTATATTTGGAACAAATTGTTAAATTACATTTTCTTTGATGTTCTTTGACGTTGACGTTTGACGTTCAAGATTTTTAATATGATCTTTCAACGCGGCATTTGCCTTTTATTTCTAGTTGCAAAACGGTGGAGCTAAAGTCTTTTTTAAGTAGAAGTAACATTAAGCCTCTTTTATTAAACTAGCAACGAAATTTCCTTAATAAAAAATGTATTTCGGGCCTTCGACGTTACTTTTCTATGTTTGATAATTTAAACAAGTACCCTAAATCTAGTTCAGGGTTTTCAAACTCATCGGGGTACGGAGACCACTAGGCTAATTTGGTGAACTCTGTGGACCTCTAAACAAAGAAAAAGTTTGCACAAGCTTTAGATCCCTTTTTGAAAAGTATGCTTTGACATTTAAAGACAAAATTTATACAGTACTTACAGCCTTAGGGATGCTTTAGATCTGATATGGGCAAACTGCGGCCCGCTAAGCCTTTTAATATAAACGGAGTAAAAAGGTAAAAAAGTTTTCATTTTTTAGGATTAGCAAACATTTTTTGCTTTTCACCTCCATGAATGGTGAAACCACAGGCGGAAAAAATTATGGAGGGGTAATACAGTGTTGCCCAAATTTTAAGCAGGGCATGCTATGGAATGGAATGGAATAGAAAATTTCCATATTCCATACCATTCAAAATCTTCCATTCCATATTCCATACCTTTTTCATACTTTGTATTATATTTAAAAAATCCTAAACTTTATACCATGTAAATTTTGATAAGTATTTTTATAAGTTTAACTCAGGCGTGGGCAAGCTTTTTAACTCAAGGGCCGATTTTGTTTTGTGGCCACCCAATAGTGTTTTTTAAAAAAAGTCTTTACTTTAAATTTGTCCTGATTTTCTTGATTTTTGTACCCAAAAAGTAGTGAATTTGTTTTGAAATTTTTGATTTTTGTCTATAAAAAGTAGTGTTCTCAAAAAGGTCTTCATTTTGAATTTCTCTCAAGTTTCTTAATTTTTGTACCTAAAAACAGTGATCGTTAAAAAAAGACCTAGAATTCGGTTGAAGACAAACAGAAATTAATAATTTTTTAAATTATTTGTTTGAGGCTTTCACGGGGCGTACAAAAAATTGTTACGGGCCGTAATTTGCCCATCCCTTGTCTAACTTGCCTGAATGATCAATCTGTAATTTTAGTCTTTATTCTCAATATGTGCATTTAAACGTTGATAATCCGCATCAATATTTTATTAGATCTAACAATCTTTTTTTGTAATTTTTTGTGGTGTATTTTATTCATGTTTAACAATTCTGAGATTACAGGAACTTTTTAAGTATAAACCAGTTTATAAATACATCTTATTTTTACTATTTAAACTGCAAATACTCCAATTGGGCAATCAAGAAGGCTATCTATCTCTGAATTTTCTGAAAGAGACAGACTGCAAGCAAACAAGGCACTCAGACTTGAACTTAAAAACTGGCCCTATATTAAAGTTGCAAACTGTTTAAACGCTATTGAAATATCACTAATCTGGTTGTTACTGTATTCTTTTTTTCCTACCCTATTCATTTAATTTTACTTCTTTTTTATCATTTGATACATCTGATTAATGGCAGCTTTATTGACTGCACTTAGTATGAAAACAACATTAAAATGAGCAAGTATGGAAAATGTATGGAAGTATGGAAAATTCTTTCCATTCCATTAAAAGATCTTTTGTTTCATTCCATACTTTAACATTTCCATATTCCATACCAAAATTTGCCTTCCATTCCATAGCATGCCCTGATTTTAAGACGTTTGCTCAAATCAGGATCTTCTAGTACTTTACGAAAATTAGAAAAAATTTTGTCTTGCCGGGTGAAGGTTAAAGGGTGAAAGTTGAAGGTTGAAGATTGAAGGGTAAAAAGGGTGAAGGTCAAAAAAAAGGTCTTTACTTTGAATCTGTCCAACCCAAAAAAGTAGTGCTAAAAACAAAAGTGAAGATTTTTCTTACAACTTCTTTGTGTATGCTTGAGGCACAGGTTCACGTCGTAAAAATTAGTGCGGATCTTAAACAAAATCAACTTCTAAATTCGGCTCTCGAGTTAAAGCGTTTGCCCACCCTGCTTTAGATAGTGTAAAATATAGATCGTAAATTATTATTTTACAGAAAAATCTGGTGAACCTTTCGATAGATTGCTATGAACCCCTAAAAAGGGTTCTTGGATCTCTAATTCAGAAAGCCTGATTAAGACATACATTGTATGGTCATATTAGGCCTACTGTAACAAACAAACTAAAATTACATTATTGAATCGAACAAATCATTTTTTGAATATTGACGGTAAAAAAGAGAAATATTGAAAATAATATACCAAAAAATGAAATATAAATTTTAAATTATTTTTTAAGCGCGTCAGAAATTTTTTCATTATTGTATCTACTGTTAATTATTTTTCATTGAGCTACGATTTGCGACTCTTTACCGCCGCTTCTCAAATGAAGCTTTGTGAGATTTTATTTATTTTTATCTCTATATTTATCCTCCTGACTCGCAGGAAAGCGACGGAGGCGCTATACATAGGGTAAGCAATTACCCCGACCTGCTTCCGGAGATGCCAAGATATTACTGTCCGCTAGTAATTTAGTAGAGATATGACTGAAATTTAGAACTGCTTATCAAGACCACCAAGCAGGAGAATGTGCCGTAAAGTGTCTTTCCCAAGGACACAACAGAATGGCGCAAGTGGGTTTTGAACCGAGACCATGTTGATCATCAGTCCGGTGCTTTGACCACTCGACCACGCTGTGAGAGTTTACTATATTAGAACTTTTCAAAGTAACAGTATCAGCTGTGGGACGAGGCAGCTCATAGTGAAAATTGGGCTTTTGATTTGAAGTAAAAGCTTTGTGTGGCTCCCAGTGCATATTTTGTTATTTTTGTTATTGTTCTTTTGTGATTGTTTGTTTTTTTTATGTTTATCGATATATCTACGAATTTGAACTTGATTAGGGTAGGTCTACTGTGTCATAAAAAAAAAAAATGTTTAAAATATTTTGGAAACAGAAAGATGAAAAAAATCAAAATTATCTCAGTTTTTTATTTTGTGTTTGTGTTACTTTTCGTGTTAGCGAGTGCTCCGTTAAATTTAAAGTAATTAAACTAAAAAAAGTTGGCCTACCTTTTTCACTGAGAAGCTAGCAGTCATTCGTTTCATGCCATCAACTTTTTTTACATTTAGCGAATCAGCTTTGTATAGTGAGCGAAGGGTTGTGAAACAATCACTTGGCGATGAATCAATGCAAGGCGTTTGGGAAAAACGGTAAGAGCGTGATTGAAGTTGAGAGCAGGTATTCCGCAAACTGATTTTGGCTTCTTGATCAAAACGTAAACTTCGGGTTTGAAATGAATTTCGAATGATTTGTTTTACGTTCAGTCCATGGATGCTCGCCCTCCTAGCCACACCTTTGAATTTCTTCAATCGACCATCGTCAGTACGCAAGCAAAAGCCGTTCTGAAGATTAGTTTGCTCGCGGCTGTCCAAGGAAAATTCTTTTAGAGCTGCTTTTGGAGAGCTCATAAGTATTCTACAGTGATCAACAACAAATACGAATTTTTTTGGTTTAATTTGCAGAAGTTCTTTTTTATATCAAATTATTTCAAATAAAGCAAAAATCTTCGCCTATTTTTAGGCCTATAGGTGGAAGAGTTTATTTACGCCATGAAGCATTATTAATTTTTTAAATATTTTTTACTAAAAATTTTAGAATTAAAAAAACGAAAGCTTCTTAGAATGAAGAACAAAATCGACTTTATGCCTATAAGTTTATCAGTAAAATTAAGCCTGTTAGCTTGCTATACTACAGCTCATGGAATAAAATACCGGTGGTTCAAGTTCAAAAGAAATGACACCACCTACTGGCAAATCATTTTCTTAAACTCTTGATTTAGGTACTAAAAATGCGACTAACCGTAGATAGCTTTAAGAAAAACATCCCAGCGCTAATCCCAGCCTCAATACAATAGCATAACTTTTCTTTGATTGCGCTGCAGCAACCGTTAACTTTAAGTAACGTTTTTTTATCTCGCCGTTTCTCAGCAACTGGCCAGAATTTTTCTGAAGTAGACTAAAAGTAACAAACGCCCGAGCAAGGTTGCTCGAAGAGCAGATAAATTTCGGTCAATACTAAATTGCATTGACTTTCCTATGTGAGAAAGTAATTGGATTAACCAGAAGCGGGTCTACAAATGAATCGAAAATCGATAAGAAATAGAACAGCGTTTCATTTAAGATTTGTTTGTTTACTAGTTGACTTGCAAGACAGCTTATTCGGGAAACTTAAGCTGTTCGATTAGAAACCATCGACAACTTTTTTATTTTTTATATTCTATACAACATAAAAAGTTTTCGAAAATTTTTTAAGGCCGTGAAAAAACTCCTGGCGAATTTCTGACAAATCAATCAAGAATAAATGTTTTACACTGGTTCAACTGTTTTTGCAACCCCATTCAAGATTTCCAATGAGTCACGCATTAATTCGGAAACGGTAGTTTGATATTGATACACAAATTTTGTTTTCGGTGTACGCTTTTGCTTGGGCCGTAGTGTTCTGCGCCAAGGTTAGATTGGATTTACTAAAGTTTGCCCCATTTCACGGATCATCATCATCATCATCAAAGTGAACGAAGCTTGGCCTTTGCTGACGGATTATTAGGACTCAATTACGATGATAATGATGCGAGTCCCGCACTCAACAAAAGTATCGATTAGGGGAAAGTGGGGTAAAGCAGAACAGTTTTACAAATTCTTTCATAACTTCTGCTATATACACTCTAGAGACATGGTTCCTGGTCGCAATAGTTGTGCCCCAGGTCTAGTATCTTCACATGCCAGCTCACAAAAAAATTTTGCCTAGGCTTGATAATATAAGCCAATTTCAAAATTGAAATTTTGTTCCGCTTTGCCCGAGCTTCAGGGCAAAGCAGAACGCTTGTTCTGTTTTGCCCCAATCATTATTCTGTGGGTTATTTTATTATTAATCCAGTTAGTTTGCTACTGCTTGGATTTATTTTAGCTTTCAACAAAATTAGACATACCAAAATTAATGGTTTGATTCCTTGTTGGGCAATATCGTAGTCAATAATAGATTTTAAATTAAAATAAAGAGTAAGACTAATTAATCTTAGATTGAAAGGCCTATTAGACATTAATGGCTTCATCTCTGAAAGATCACACACAATTCTATTTAAACACCACCTTAACTGAGCGTATTGCAAGCAAGCTTGTTTATATTGTAGAATACTGTATAAGAAAACAGCCAAATTTGAAATAACGAATAACACAGTAAAAAAGACAAACATGGCTTCTAAGAAATACTGCAACAGCAAAGCAAACACCCAAACTCGTCAAAAAATATTACAGTAAAAATACATTAACTTGGCTTGAAAGAAATAAAAAAAATGCAACAGTGCAGCAGTAAGCTAAACTTAACCTAACACAATTCTAGAAATAAAAAAGCTAAAATTTTATCAGCACGTAGAGCTTAGGTACACAAATCACAAACAAATCCACCACATCCGTCATAACTGGTGCATTTTTCATGACACCACTCTTTACAACTGTCACACTGGATCCAGTCTTCAGTTGGTGGATTAATGTACGGTTCACTACACATTGGGCACTGCCATTCACCACTTCTACCTTTCTTTAACAAAGATTGTTTTGTCTTGTTATTTGAATTTTTCATTTTTTCCACCATAATTTTTTTCTGGGGAGTGCTTGTCAATAGTTCAGCTTTTTTTCCGCGACGTTTTCGTGTGCTACACTGAGCCTTAGACAGTGGTGAAATTTCTGTCACACTAATTCTTCTCACAGTAGATGAGGAATGCTTCAGTTCATTGCAATTGTCTGCGGTTTCTTGAGCAGCATTATCACTTGTGTCAAGAGTTTCTTCAGCTGAAGTTTCTGCAGCATTTCCTTCCCTTGCAGATATAGATGAAACTGGAACTTGAACACTTACTGATGGAAAAAAAGCTGCAGCATTGCCCACATCTACTTGAGGCTGTTTGTCTTAATTATCAGTCACATTTACAGCAGCAAAATCTGCATCTGTAAAAATGTGTGAATTGAAAGGCACAATGCCTGTGCATTTAAAGCCTTTTGCAGCTTTTTGTACATCAGCTGATCGCAGGTATGCTTTGTTGAAAATTCCTACCACATCAAAGTGTGAAACTCTTCTGCCTGGATGGTTCAGCAACCACTTCTCAATTTCCTGGTTGTAATAGGTCTTTAAAGGCCCGAAGAAAGTACGATCGAGAGGCTGGAGTCTATGAGATGTGGAAGGTGGAATTGATAACATCATGATATTATTTTTTCGACAAAAATTTATAGCTGGCAATATTACATAACTAGCATGATTGTCTAGTATCAGCAGCACTTTGCTTTCAGGTGTTGCCTTTACTTGACTTTGAAAGTGAATCAACCACTGCAGAAATAAAGCAGTATCGATCCATCCACTAAATGAGCAGTATCCTATTGATCCAAAAGGAGCACCATTGAGTAGAGTTTGTACCATTCTTTTCCTGGGAAATATAAACATTGGAGGTATATAGTTTCCAATTGAATTCATTGCACAAACCACTGTGATTGTTTTCTCTTTTTCCAAACTTTTTAATTTGCCAACTTGCTTCATTCCTCTTTGACTTAAAATTTTTCCTGGCTTTTGCACACTTGATATTCCTGTCTCATCTATATTAAAAATTCTAGCAGGTGAGATATTATTTTGTAACAAAATTTCTTACAGTTTGCTGTAAAAAAGTTCAACCTGAACCTTGTTAAAGCCTATGGCTCTAGAAAGGCTTGTGACCTCCGGCTTTCTCAAACTCAGGTCAGGATGACGAGACAAAAAACCATATAACCAATCTTTACCAGCTTTGCTTTTATCATCATTAAACGGTACTGTTAGACCATTTGCTTGTGCAACATCATAAGCCAGTTTTCTTAAGCTGTCACAGCTTAAGCCGAATAGCATTTTCTGCATGTGCTTAATATGAGACACAAGCTCATCTTCGAAGTCAGGACTTAAGGCAGGTTTAAAGCGACCAAGATTCTTCGTACCTGGATTGGACACTTTATTGCGTACGTGTCGAAACAACGTAGATCTTGGTATTTTATAAAGTTCTGTCGCTTTTGAAAACGTTATTGTTTTGTTCTTTATACCTTTTATAGCAGCTTGCAAGTCGTTTTCGGACCATCTGGCGTTTTCAGTTTTACGTTTGTAATTTCTAACCATTCTACAATTTAGCAATTTACAGATAAATCAACCTAACCTAAATTGTATGTAAGCAAATGCGTAAAGTCAATATTCCAACCTTGATGAAAATACAAACAAGTTTGCATAATTTTATTCAAGTATATGCTATAATTCAATAAGATAAGGTTGCAATCAAATGACTATCTAACTTGGGGCAAAGCGGAACAGCATTCCCTTTTGCCCCAAAAGCAATATTTCGTTTTGCCCCAAACTAGCTTCGTAGACAAAAGTAACAAATCTGAAAATTCTTATGAAGCAAAATAGTTGTTCAACTTACGTTTGGATACTCTTTAGATGCACTTCAAACCCAACCTTAAACATGATAGCTCAGCAGCATAGCAAAAGAAAAAATTACTTATCTTCTCAACCCTTTTCTTATAGTAAGACATGCTTAAACTGAAATTTCTGCATAACTCCACACACTAAATACGCCAAGTAACGAATTTTGGCGGGAAAACCTGTCACCCGATAACTCTCCACGTGACGAAAAATGGTGGGGCTATTTCTTAAAATTTGTAAAATATTCCAATATTTCGTTTTGCCCCGAGTTCTGCTTTCCCCCACTTTCCCCTAAGCCCACCACAGATAGAAGCCAACTATGTAAATGCTTCAAAGGGACTTTTAAAACAATCTCCAGAAAATGGGGACGAATACAGTGGAAAATAGGCGTAAGGTAAAAGATTTTGGTTACACAGCGGCACGGATTTTGACAGAAGTTATCGAAAATGAAAATGAAAATCGGATTTGCCCGGCTTCGTTTCTTTTATCCATAACTTTCAATCGGCTCAAAAATGGTTTAGGTCGCTTCAATTGACCCAACGACGCATTCAAAACTGTCTTTTGACTATTTTCTTCTTGTATAACAATACACTTGAAGATGTGTTAATAGACTATATCAACGTGGTGTTGTGTCAGCTCTTGGTTACTGATGTTTATAGTAAGGTGTCCGATTCGGGTCTAGATTTTTAAACCCGAGTTTCGGGTTTAACGGGTTTCATATTTTAAAAACCCGGGTTTTACCTTCTTTAAAAATGGTGCTCTTAGTTTCCAACTACAAATAAAATAATCAAAAGCATTCATTATTTTACTTTATACAGCATACTTTTTTTTGTAAAATTGGCGCACAACAATCATGGCGTTAAAAGTGTCATCACTTAGTCTATTTCTGGTCTTTGTAGCAAAAAGACCCAGAAAGAAAATGCTCGTTCTGGTTACAAAAGTCTAATGGTAAGGAGAGCATGGTAAAGTTTTTCTAAATTATCCGGTCTTTTTTTGATTGTTTCTCTGTTTCTTTCTTTTCTTATATTTCGAAAAGATTTTCGCTGTACTGACACGTGACACATTTTAAAAAGAAAACATAAGAAACACAATGGTTTGCGGTTAACCAGGGTTGCGGAGTCGGAAGATTATAATCCGACTCCGAGAATTTCTAAATTGCCGACTCCGACTCCGACTCCCGGCTTTAACTTTGACTACGACTCCGACTCCGACTCCGACTCCGACTCCCTACTATGGGAAAAATATTTTTCTTAAATTAGATTTAACTAAGCAAAAATCATCCTTTAGAGTTGTTAGTCGCACAAAATAAGTCAGGTTTTTTTAAATATATAAAAAGATATTTAGTTTAAAAAATTATGTATATGAGTGTATATATATAATATCTTAGATCCTAGGTTAAGTAGACATCATCTAAATATATGGAATAGGTGGACTCCATGATTTTGCATTATATTTACTAATAAATTATGTGTAGGTTAGAGAACTGCCCAATCATTATTATATTGAATTTATTATCAGTGAGAAAAAAGTGTTCAAAAATATACAGTAGTGTCGACATAAAATTGTCGACTTAATAATTCTGCAAAATTTTATTTTTATATTCTGGTTTAGGAAGACAGTAGCCTACGACCTTATATAAATGAAACATATATTCTGGTTTAGGAAGACAGCATTTAAATTTCTTCGTTGTGTCGACAGTAGTTTACAAAAAATAAAGACCTTATATAAATAAAACATTTTCATAGTTTTCTGAGCATAATTGTCGGAACGTTTGAACAATTAAAAAAAAAGGTATTGCAGTAATGATTTATCGTAACTTTAACGTTTCGAGTATAATACAGGGTGTTTCAAAAAGAATACGCCAAAGTCCTTACGTATTTATTCAGGTCTATAACACTGTAGTGAACTGAATCAATGATTATTTGATAGAGTAATTATCTAAGTTTGATTTCGTGTTAATTACACCGCTATGGATAATGATCCTTCTGGCGCCATTACATTGATGAGAGCACGTTTTTTTACACTTAAAATGGAGACTCCTCAGCAGAAGGCATTTTGTGTGCTTGATTGTGCCAAAATAAACGCCGTTGTTTCGGCAGCGTGGTCGAGTGGTTAAAGCACCATTTTTTAAATCTCATTGTACAAAAAAAAACACATGAAAAGTTTTTTATTTTATATTAAAACCATAGAAAGTTACAAATTAAAAAGTTCAGACAATGATAACATAGCACACACTAATATCGATCAGAAGTTTTACTGCTATACTCCTTGCTTAGTGCTAGTACAACAGAAGAAAAGATGGAACAAAGTGGGGCTAACTCTAAGTCAGTGTAAACAAACATGTTTCAAGACAGATGAATAACACATCGCAGTAGCAATAGCGTGGGATTTTGCAATAAGCTTTGTTATTTTATTTATTCTATTTTTATCTCTGTATTTATTCTCCTGACTCGCAGGAAAGCGCCTCCGGCAATATACATAGGGCAAGCAATTACCCCGACCTGCTTCGGGAAATGCCAAGATATTGCTGTCCGCTTGAAATTTTAATGGCTTTAATTTTAAACTGCTTGCCAAGACCATAAAACAGAGGAAAGTGCCGTAAAGTGTCTTTCCCAGGGACACAACCGAATTCCCCAAGTAAGCTTTGAACCGAGACCGTTTCGATTACGATCCCGAAGCCAAGGCTTCGGCAAAAAATTACCTTTGCTTTCGGCACATCCTTACAAATAAGCATTACGAAAATATAGAAAACTGGGCAAAAGAACAACAAATTAAAATTACTGTCCGTGTAACTGATATAAACCAACTAAGATTGGTAAACAGATAAACACTTTTTTCATTGTACGCTGCAGTAGAAGAAAATACAAAACACAAATAGCCATCACAAAAACAAAACAACGGCTCTAAAAACAAATATAACTGTGTGATAGAGCCCTAAAAAAATACAAAAGAATTTTTTTCCAAATTAGCTAACTTGATTATTCTTTGCACTTTACCACGTCAATTTTCACGAGTAATTCTCCTGGCTGTTGAAAATTAGCGCAATGCGGTCGTAACAACGACCTGTCAATGTGATATTGGTCAAAATCGAATAGGTCTTTGTAATTTGGCACAGTAATATTGTCTTTATACTTTTGATCACATTCAGTAAAGTAGTGGCAGAGTCAGGAGTGATCCCTTCTCATCTTTCAATTCAGTTTCGACGTTGAAGCACTTTTTAACGTCAGGGCGATATACTGTAATTTGTTTGCCGCGCCAGATCATTAAAGACTTCGTTTCCCAATATCAAATGCAGGGCAAACAAGGTTTAAACCCTCAGTTAGATGGAGTTCTCGTTCTTGTGTGGATTCTGACTTTCCGTCTTCCTGCTTGATGTTGCCAACCTGTAAAATAGTAAGTTGTTATTTTGTAGTTCTTGAACAAACACCAAATGAAGAATTTATGTAAAGCGCAGCGTAACTTGCGCAATATAATTTTTGATTCTATGCAAAGTGCAGCGCAACAAACGCAATGTGATGTAGAAATTTATGTAAAGCGCACTGTAGGCTATTATTAAACTATATTAAGCGCGGCACAACTGATTTTTAAACAATTAAAACATAATGTACATTTTTAATTTATAAGCGCAGCCTAATCGGTTTTCTAATCATCTAAATTGAAAAACAACTAAAGCAGATTGCGCTTTTGCAAAATAGGACTACATATAGCGCAGTGCAACAAAGCTCGGTTGATTTGTTTAATCTTTAACGCGCAGCGCAATAAAGAGAAAATAGTATTTTATTTCTTGTGCGCAGCGCAAAGTGCGCGACGCTCGCAGAAAAAGTATAAAAGCCCAGTGCAACTTCCGCAATTGCCCAAGTTGCGCTTTACCTTTGGGTATTTTACAACTACCAAAAAAAATAACATTCTTTTTTCAAAATAAGGACTAACAGCTCATTCATCTTCGGTATTATAATAATTTAATCGAAAGTGAAATGTTTAGTGACTCTTGTTTTTAAAATAACATATTTTAGGTAAAAGCAGGCTGTCAAGAAATACACTCTCCATCAAAAATTTAAAGCCAAATGAATAAATATCATGAAAATCTCATACTAATATCGTCAACGTGTGCAACTTTACTCTGTCTGCACCAACGACAAGCCACCTCAACGTGGTGGTGCAGTCCCCTTCCCTACACTGGGGAGGGTCGAAATGGCTTGTCAATTCCCCGAGGGTCTCATCCTCGGGCGATTCTCTTTTGGACAACTCTTCTCATTTTTTATCCCTGCTGTCCAATGCGCGGTCACATGTGGATAGCACTCTTAAACCCAATTGACCGCCCCCTACCCCTTCTATTTTCTTTCGGGCATCTCTTCCTCGTCCCTCCTTCCACCCCAAACCTCTTCATTACTCATCCCACTCACCGCTGATTCTTATCTCTATGCTTCTCCTTATCAGCGGTGACATTCACCCCAACCCTGGCCCCATAGACCCCTGCTCTGCTCCCGTAGAGTCACCTGGGGAAACAGATCAATACAATGTACCGGCTGTTCTCTCTGGGTGCACCTCTCCTGCTTTGGTCTATCTCTCGCTGACTTCAGCAAAATCTCCCCGGGACACTCTTGGACTTGCCCAATGTGCCCATCCTCTTCTCAGCTCCTCCCCTCCCTCCCTAACTCTAATACCGTATCTTCATTCTTTTCTGTATCTCCATCCTCTCACACTCCAAACCCCCACCTCCACTCACAAACAACCACAAAACTATATCTTCAAAAACTAAACCCTCCTCCAAAACAACCTCGAATAAACCCACCTATCTTCCTAATCACCCCCAACTAATTTATACTTACCCTCCCTCAGCATTGACTACTCCTTCTCCTCAAACCCAACATACCACCTCTCCTCTCACAAAATCCTCTTTTCATCCTTCCTCTCCCTCTAGAAACAACCTCCGAATCCTACAGTGGAATGCTAATGGGATTCGCCCGCGTCGTACTGAACTCCTACACTTTCTCTCTCATAATCAGTACGATCTCATCTTCATACAAGAGTCACACCTCTCCTCTGACTCCACCTTCCGTATACCCGGCTACAAAACCCTCCAAAAGAACCGTTTTATGACGAGGAGAGGAACCACCAACTCTACGGGAAACCTAGGAGGAGGTGTATTGATACTTGTCAAAAACGGTCTATCTTACACTTCACTCTCTACACAATCACTCTCCTCCCTCGACCCCAGCTCCGATTATTTAGCTATCGCAGTTAAAATAAAAGGAGCCGCTCCCATACATCTTTTCAATGTCTATGTCCCTCCTATCCGCTCCTCTTCCTCCGACTCTCGCCCAAAATCCTTCTCACCCTTTCTCCTACCACTTACATCTTTGGCGACTTTAACAGCCATCATTCATCCTGGGACTCCCACTCACCAGAAGACCATTCAGGCAAAGATCTGTTTGATTGGCTCCTCTCTTCTGATCTTTTACCTCTTAATAACCCCGAACACCACACCCTACTACACCGTGCCACCGGAAACCGCTCTTCCCCTGATCTTTCCCTAGTTCCTGCCCGAATAGCCTCTAAATGCACATGGCAGACCCTTCCGGATTTCGGCTCAGATCATCTTCCTATCTCCATCACTATTCCCACTTCCCCTATAATTAACTCTTTCCACCGCCCCCCCTCATTTAACTATAATAAAGCTCGCTGGGATGATTACCTTACTTATATTGATACCCACTGCCCTACTCCCTCTAACTTTACAACACTTTCTCTTTCTGAAGCCACCCACACCTTTACCAAACTCCTCAATGATGCTGCCACTTCTTCCATTCCTTTCGGCAGCATCAATCGCCCTGCTAAAGCCTGGTGGTCTCCTGAAGTCGCAGATGCCGTCGCAAAACGCCGAAAGGCATTTGCAAAGACACACTGTTCCAAGAAGACCGCCAGCACTATATCGCTACTTCCAGATATACCTCCACTGTGATTTCTAAGGCTAAAGCCAAGTCATGGCAGAACACTTGCTCTAGCCTTTCTCCTAAAACCCGTCCCAGCAAAGTCTTTTCTCTACTTCGCTCCATCTCTGGCTCCCCCTCCCCAACTACTTCTGACCTTCCCAATTTCTCAAATTGCCATACCCCTGTAGATTGTGCCAACCATCTCTCCTCACATCTACAGTCTCATTTCTCTACCCAAACCCCAAAACCTTTTCGAAGCACCGAGAAAGCCCATACGAAGCAAATCAGTACTGCACACTGCAACACCCTGCATTCCACTTTCTGTTCACCATTCTCCTCAATTGAACTCTCTACAGCTATCTCTCAACTCTCAACCTCAACCTCCTCAGGCCCTGATCAAATTACCTACCCTCTTCTATCCCACCTACCACAATCTGCGTTAAACTTTCTTCTATACATCTTCAACCTTTCTTGGTCAACACACACCTTCCCGTCTGCTTGGAAGCAATCAACAATCATCCCCATTCTCAAACCCGGAAAACCCTCTGACTCACCTTCTTCATATAGACCCATTTCTCTCACTTCATGTACCTCCAAACTCTTCGAAAGAATGGTTTTAGGACGACTAACCTATTTTCTCGAACAACAAGACATTCTCTCACCCGTGCAAGCTGGTTTTAGACCTGGTAGATCGACTGTAGACCAGGTTCTCCTTCTCTCACAGTCAATCGCAGATTCCTTCCACCAATCTAAGCCAGGCGCACGTACAGTCCTTGCCACTGTGGATTTTGCGAAAGCTTTTGACTCAGTTTGGCACTCTGCCCTACTCTCTAAACTCCTCTCATTAAATCTTCCTCTTTGCTTTGTCGAATGGATACGATCCTACCTCTCAGATCGCCGTTCGAAAGTCCGTATCTGTAATTCATACAGTCGTCCTTTTCGTCTCCGAAGAGGAGTTCCCCAAGGTTCGATTCTAGGATCAGTTCTCTTCTCTTTATACATCAATGACCTTCCCACTTTCCTTCCTGCATCTGTTAAGACCTCTCTCTATGCAGATGACCTAGCCATCTGGGCCTCCTCCCCGAGTGTTGAGTGTGCAACCGCTGTAGTACAAGCTGCCCTCAACAGACTGGTGGAATGGTCCTCAAAATGGCGCCTTCCACTCAACCCCCTCAAATGTGAAACATCCTTCTTCAGCTTAGACCCCTACCAATCACGTATACAACCATCTCTGCACCTTCTTGACACCCCTCTCAAATTCAACCCTCGTCCAACCTTTCTCGGTGTAACCTTCGACCGCACTCTCTCTTTCGAATATCACGTCTTATCCTTACGGAAAAAGTTTCACAGCCGATTCCGTGCTTTCCGCTCCATTGCCTCTGCCTCCTGGGGTCCATCAAAAGAATCCTTGTGTACTCTATACAAAGCCTTTATTCGCCCCATCCTCACCTATGCTTCCCCAGGCTGGTTTCCCTTATCATCTCCTACACACATCACCTCCGTGGAGAGGATGCATAGATCTTCCTGTCGAGTAATCACAGGTTGTCTATCGTCCACTCCCATTCCTCTACTTCATATAGAAGCACTTCTACCTCCACTACGAGTCACCCTCACTCACCAATCCCTCTCCTTCTTTGAACGAGCCCTCCGTCTACCTCCCACCTTTCCCATAGCCTCTCTTGCGAACTCTAACCCCCGTACACGTCTCAAGAAGAGCGCATGGAGATCCTTCTCCAGATCACATAACCTTACCCCTAACCTACATCTTACCCGTGAACCACTAATCCTCTGCCCTCCTAAACTCCCCTGGTCTGCCCCATCTAATTACACAATCTCACTCCACCTCTCATCGCCATGCTCTCGCAAAGACTCCCCCTCCCTTCGCAACACTGCAGCTACCTCCCATCTTTCCACTCTATCTTACAGCGATATCTCTGCCTGGACTAACGGTTCGGTACCTGGCGGGCTGGGACAGGGTGGTGCAGGGATACACATCAAATGTACAAAGTGTGTCACTGCTACCTCGCTCTCCTTCTCGACTGGTCTCTGGGCTACCAGTTATAGCGCTGAAACGTTCGCTCTCCTACATGCTCTTGAGTGGTGTATCTCTCACTCCAAGACATGTAACTTCAAATCTATCACCTTCTTTTCCGACTCTTTATCTGTCCTATCAACTCTCTCTACCCCCTTACCATATTTAACCCTCAAATCCTTATCCAATACTCAATCTCTTCTTAACTCTCTATCTCAATCCGAGGTTGTCCATCTACAATGGATACCTGGTCACTTTTCCCTCCCAGGTAACGACTTAGCTGACTCTCTAGCTAAAGCCGGTGCCTCTCTAGATCCCTCCAGTACATCAGTGTCCCTCGCACCCCTTATCTCCTCCCAATGACTATCCCTCTACACCAGTTGGAGACGCAGTGTCCAATCTGGTTTCTTTCAACATCAAATCCCTTCAGTATCTCCCGAGGAGCTTACTCTCCCTCGCTCCGCTCGCTGTGCTCTCTCCCGTCTACGCTGCAACGGGCACAACACTCTCCTCAACTCTTATCTCCACAGGGTTGGTCGAGCCGAGACTCCTTCATGCAGCAACTGTGGTTCTGAATCACAGGATCTCTCACATCTCGTGCTCGACTGCCCTGTATTAGACCCCCTGCGTCGGGCCATTTTCGGCCACACCCCTTCTCTTCTGGACCTCTGGTCCCGTCCGTGGGGAGTCGCCCGACTATTGGGATGCCGCGGAATTGATCCGCGCCCACATCCCTAGGAATGAGTCGGGTAAAACCACCACCACCACCACGTTACTCTGTAGACCTTTATCGACAATTTGTCATGATAAGGTACTAAATTCCTGTGCTGTTACGATTTAAAGATTCGTATTTGCAGTGGGGTAAAAACAATATTTCAAAACTTTAATGCCACTCTCTTTTTTTTTGCAGAATTGAAAATTATATTTTGAGTTTTTCCATATGTTACATCATCAAGTGCTTCTAACAATACTTAAAGGTTAAAAACTTTTAGAAGTGGAAAAGGTCAGAATATTGCATTAAGTAATGAGGGCTTCAGTCATCGTGAAATAGCCAAAAGAATTGAGAGAAGCAGAGCTCGTAATGACAATTGTTTTGCGAATTCTTGATAAATACAATGCAAGAGACCCAGAAGGACGGCAAAAAAATTTCTGCCCACAGAAAGTAAAAAAAATTGGCATTGCTCAAACGTCTGTTAGTGCCTCAATTTCGATTGTAAGAAAGCTTTTCCAGAATAAGAAAAAATTCGAAAAAGTAAACAGTTTCAAATAAGTCAACTTTATTCCAAAATTAGCCGCATGAAGAATGTGCTAATTTTTGTCACAATTAATTTTCATTATATCAATCACAATTAAAAATACCTAATGAAATGCATATAAAAGCTATCGCACCATGGGTTCAGTCTCTAACAGTTACTAATCTTTTAACAAGATAAATACCCTGGTCATAGAAAACACAGAAAATTAAACCTCTTCTCTTAAAAGATCTCTTAAACAATCTTAAAAGATTAACTCTCTCTTAAAAGATCGTTTGGGAAACAGGCCCATCAATATTAACAAAAAAAAAATAAAAAAATCGTGAAATAACTTGTAAAAATTTAAGACTGAGTTGGAAAAATTTTTCGGCGGTTTAACTTTAAGAAAATCTTTGCAGGACTGGCAAACGAAATCTGTCGTGCTTTTAAGTAATAAAACCAAACAAATACCGACACCTAGTGATGTCATTCAAGACTACCAATTAATGTGCAAAGATACATTCGCTAAATAATTTTTAAAAGTCAAGACAGAGTTGTTGCCGTTATGCTTACCAGCTTGCACGTAGGAATTGGAGCCTCTTAAACTCAGGAAAAGTAAGATTTCAAGAAAAATAAAGAATAATGAATGCAATTTCACTATAGATACACCACAAAAATTTAAGTTCTTAATAAAGATGAATAGCAACACCTACAGTAGCAAATAAGAAAACATTCGGTTTTTGAATTACATGTGGAAGATATATAAAGTCTAGAGTTAGACGAAAAGATAAAGCTAGTTTACTTCAAAGAAATTTTAATACAAATTAAATCAGCAAGTGAAACAGGCAGTTTCATGTTTGCTTCGGGAAAACAACATATTAAAAATTGACCAAAAAAAAAACGAAAAAGCAATAAAAATTGGCTTTCGTTGACCAGAAGTTCAAAGAAAGAAAAGGTTTACGTTAGTAAAAACAAATGGGAAGACCTAGCGAAAAAACATCTGCTTTTTCAAGGAAAGCTGTATAAAGTCCACTTCAAAAGATAGGGCTGGTTTTACTTCCAAAAAATAGTAAATCATTTTATTTGGTTGTTCATCTTCGTATTTATCTGCTTCGCTTGTATTAACAATATTTCAAAAACGTTTTTAGCGTATTATTTTTATTGCAATAAAAATATTTTCCATTACCTCTGCTATAAAAAAAGAATATCACAGTGGCTTTAAAGTTTTGATCATAGTTTTTTTGTTGTAATACGGAGCAATTGTATTGCTCAATTTTTAATAAAACCTTTTATAAAAGTAATTTCGATTGTCACCTACTGCAACGAAAATCAATAAATTAATTTTGTTACAAGTACACAGAGAAGTCTTTTTTCTATTGGCTTTACAGTTGCGGTGGAGAGTGTATATTATTTTTAAACACTTACTTGATTGAGAACTTGAGGGTTGTAAAAAGGAAGAAGTGGAATTTTTCTTTTCGACTTCTGCAATAAAAAAAAGCGTAAAGTCATCACGAAAAAATACTAAGTTCAGGAATTACAGTCATAATCGGTGCAGTAACAAAGTGATGACCTTTTTTGGTCTTCAAGAAAATTTTTTGGCATGCATTCTACTTTCCATAGAAAATAATTTCCAAATATCCTGTTTAAATCATTTAGTCTTCACTTACACGTTAAGAAATGTTTTTTCAGGTACACGTTAAGGAATTTGAGGAATTCTTCACTTAAACGTTAAGCAAAAGAATCTAATATTTTTGGGGAGGTGGAGAATTTAGTTAAAAATTTTTATACAAAATCCAAATTGCAAATTTAAAGACAACAGCAACGCAAAACAATAGCCTTCAACAAACAAACTTTACGGATATCACGTACAAGGCGGCAGTACAGTCAACACTTAGAACATTTGTCCAATTTGTAAAATTTCGAATTTACAATAAAAACATTTTTTCTGTAATTTTGGAATTGAAAAAAAAATCCTCTTTACAAAAAAATAAAAAAGAAGACATTTAGTGACCCTTGTTCAAGAAGCAAGCAAATAATTGACTATACATCGCGACTCTACACTAGTAGACGTCTAACTTGTACAACAGTCCACTAAAAACAATTCGACGTAGATAAAATGCAGAATAAATCTTAGTATTCAAACTTGAAACTTTGTACGACGGCCACGGCCAAATTAAAATCGTTTAGTCCAATAAACCTTTTTCCAGTCACCTAGTGGACGCGGCAACTGTTGCTAACCATTCCAAGCTTTGGCTTTAGGTAGTTTTTTTTAGCAGCCAAGTCACAAGGCGGATAGCAGATTTTGATGATTTAAATTTGAGTTGAGATTTTAAAATTACTTTAAATTTTACAATCTGTTTGCTATGTAATGAAAACTAAGTTTTTTCAATTATAAGGCTAGACTTTGCATGTAGTCAAATACTGTAATTATTTATTTAAAAAATTTCCGAACATCTTTCACCCTGTAACTCGCGATAATTTTGCTTTTAAAATCTATTTGAATCCAATGTTACGTGGGTTAAATTTAAAACCGAAATTAGGCCCACGACTAAACTATTTGGTAATTGTATTATGGAAAGCAGATTTTCTTAATTTACAAATAGAGTTTTGGCAAAGACTTTGTTTTAACCACACAACAATTGCAAAAAGCAGTCATATTGGATTTAACTTCATTTTTCTATAAACTAAACATTAAAAAAATTATAATACAAAAACGAACATCCGAAAACGTTTGTAATATAATTTTTTTTTAATGTTTGGTTAATTAAAAAATGAAGAATGTTAAATCCAATATGCTGCTTTTTGCAATTGTTATGTAATTAACAAATTTTAATCATTTATCTGTCTGTGTCCACATTTTTTGTAGAAATAAGTAGAATAATTACAATTCTTCTTTTAAATTATATAGTTGCACCTGGTTTGTTTTTGGTGATTATGTGTATTCTTATTCGTTTTGGTATCTACAATATTATAGTTGCATGACATAATGAATTTCAGTTATTTTTTATTAATATGTTTTGACACTTTTATCCATTCAATTACTTGGAAATTTTTCAATTAGGCAGACGAGAATCAGTCCAAAACTCGTTAAAATTTACTTTAATTTAAAATCGATTTTAATCGAAAGATCATCATCAGTTAACAATTTTATCAATTCTTATTGAGTAAATTTTAACTAGTTTTGGACTGATTCTCGTCTGCCTAATTGAAGAATTTTAATTGAGATGCGTTTCACGTGAATCGTCCTGGAACCTTCATTCAGTGGGGTTAAACTGATCCACTGTGTTTTTTAACAATTTAGCTCCATTACTTTAAAAAATTAAAGACCACTAATTATGAATATTTACTCATTGTCTTTTGATGATTATACCACAAAAAAGCTAGTTACAAAGCAGCTAGCCACAAAACAGCTGGTATAATAGAGCTAGTGCCACAAAAGAGCTAATTACAAAAGAGCTAGCCACAAAAGAACTAGGGTTAGCTAACCCCAACCCTAACCCTAGCTCTTTCGTTGCACTAGCTATTTTGTACTAGGCATTTTGTGGCTAGCTGTTTTGTAACTAGCTCTTTTAAATGGACACCCCTTTTGATAAAGTTTAGTTTCTTGTAGCCATTATCTTGTAGAGTTGCTCGTTCAAATTAATCAAAAACATAATAATATTTTAATAATGTAACAATTGTTTTTGTTGCATTAAATATCATTTTAAGTTGATATGCAAGTATGTAAGCATTAAAGCTCATTGTAAATTATCAAACTATCTATCTTTCTATAATGTGATAATTTTGGAGTTTATTGCTTGTTTCTCTTTTCAACATTTGAAGTCATAATTAAGAGGCTGAATCACTTAATTAAAGACAGGGCAACCAAACCATTTAATAAGTTTATTATGATAAGCAAATTTTGTTTCAGAATCTAGGTAAATCTTGTTTAGTTTTAAAAGTTTGTAGATAATTATGTATGTTTGTGATGGTGGTAGAAGAATTGCTTTGAATAGATTTAATTAATATATATCATAATTCAAAAGTTTTTAGTGCATGTGCATATTGGTACTTAGATGAAAATGTCTCTATGTGCATGGAGTTGTGCTTTTAATTTAAATTAAACACTTATTCTCCAAAATTTGGTTTCATCGTAATTTTATTTCACAACAACCATGCACATCAAGGCATTTTAATTTAACCACCAGTATGCACATACACTGAAAATTTTTGAATCATGTATTTAATAGTTAAATTTATTGAAAGCAAAACTACAACCACCATCACAAACATACATAATTATATACAGGCTTGTAGAACAAAGCAAGAGTTCTGTAGATTCTAAAACAAAATTTGCTAATAATCTTTCCTTTGAAATACTACCTTACCATGGTAGAAAAGTTTGCATGTCTCAATGACCTGTAAAGCTGTGTTGGCCCGATATTTTACCTCTCCTGTTAAAAACATCCATGCAAAGTGGTTTGCAGATACAGACCAGACAAACTGTAGTTTACAAGACAGCAACTTCAAACCTGGATGGACTGTGCTCAAAAGCTGTGGCAAGCAAGCAGTCTAAAAGAAGGAAATCTCTCATGTAAAAAACCCCTTGCGGTTGGGATACACTGCAAAATCATGATATGTCAGCTAGAACATATTTTCATGCTGCCTTGGGCATCGCACAGATTAAAAAGGTCTGTGTTCAGGTACTTGGCAGAGGTATCTGTTCAAAAAGTAATTTCCTAAATAAGTCAGTCTCATCAACGTTAGGACACTGGTGGTTGATTTTTAATCACTACAAATTGGCTCATTTCTGCTTCCTGTCTGATCTCTATTGCGCTTGCTTTATCCAGTAAAAAAAACTCATCTCTGGCTTCTTGGAACAGTCAGTTTTTCAGTTTACTCACAAACTGGATGATCAGATTGCTGCTTCTTGGAGGCAATATACACCCAAACCCTGGACCACAAACACATAAATGAGTTTCTGACATTTATCTCAAACCCATCACTGAACATCAAACATCTATTTTAGGCAACCACACAAAGCACTGGGTGCATTTAAAATGCTCCCAAATCAGAACAAAGGACTACAACAACTCATGGTACTGCACAATTCACAGCACTTTTAACCACAGAACACAAACAAACACAACATCACCAAAGAACTTTCTCAAAGTCCTGCAACTTAATGCAAATGGAATTCGCAACAAAACAAATAAAATACAACTACTCGTTAAAATTACACAAGCAGATGTTATAACAATACAAGAGTCAAAACGCAATCAATCCCACAAAACACCAAATATTTCTCAGTTCACACCTATCATAACAGACTGCATGCACAAACAAGAAGGAGGCCTCTTAACTTACATTAAAAACAACCTAAGTTTTTCTCAACTCAATACATCAAACACCTTTGCAATAGAACTACAAATCGTCAAAATCCACCTTTCAACATCACGACAATTACATATTGCAAACATGTACATTCAACCCAAACAGTCCAGCCAGCTATCACAAACAAAAAAAGACTCAATTATGTCCAGCACGCTTACAACCATAACCAATCTTTCAAATACAATCATCACAGCAGATGTCAACACTCACTCATTGTTATGATATCTGCCAACCAAAGACCATAGAGGATAACTGATCAAAGACTTCCTGCTAAACTTCCAACACATCACTAAACACAACACTTCAACACATCTACCACCCAATCAAGCACAACAGCCTACTTCAACAGACATCACTACTGCTTCAGCAATTTGCATGACTGCACTAGCTAGCAGACTATCCCCTCCCTCGCATGAGATCACTTACCTTTATTCAGCACACTCTGTATACATCATAAGACCAAACAACTCACTTTCACTTCACTAAAACAACTACATCATTTAAACAACATGTTGAGAATCCCATCTCCTGCAGACCCCACAACACAAATGTTCATGAGGCAAACAAACACTTTATCAAGGCAATTTTAGATGCTGACAGACTCTTCATCCCTAAAGAAAATCGCAACAACTCAAATCACACTCACTTACCCATGCATATCCACAAGCTTATCCATCATTGTAAACATATTTGCAAACAAAACAGATTAGATCCACAAATCATTACTCTTAATATTCACTTAAACAAACAAATACATGAAAAAAACAAACACTTGGAAGCAACATCTTGACAAAATTGATCACAAACACAATCCAACTCCTTGTGGGGCACCATAGCAAAGCTATCCAACAAAAAACAACCTACAAAACAGAACAGAAGCATTTGCTTTGTAACTAAAACAGCCATCACTGACATAGACAAATCAAAAGCTTTTAATAAACAATTCACAAACGTCACTCCATATAGCACAAACAAAAATTGCCAGGCACCTAGATCATACAATCAAGAATCTTACCACAGGGGAAATACGACTTACCACTACACAAGTGCAATTAGCCATCTCAAACAGCACAAACAACAATTCCACTGGACCTGATGGCATAAACATTAGACACCTCACACACCTACAGCCACTTGCCATCAGATACCTCACAAACACATACAACACTGCCCTAAACACTAACACAATACCCCATCTTTAAAAACATGCCACAATCATCCCCATTAAAAACCAAACAAAGACCACAACATTGGAACAAACTATCAACCCATATCACTTCTAACACTCATTGCCAAAACACTATTACCATACATAACAGAAAACATTCCATCAACATGGATTCAAACATAAACACTCAACATGCACTGCTTTACACAACATCTGCCACCAAATCACCAAAAGGTTTCAACAATCCAAAACATTCACAATGCACTGTAGCTGTACCTTTGGACATGAGAAGGAACAGTGAACATACACAAACTCACACTTACAAACGTTCTTAACATCATCATCAAGTTCATAGCAACATAGCAAACTACATAAAAGGATGACAAGCATGCACTCAATACAATGGCACACTTTCAAAACTCAAATGAATCAACACTGGAGTACCACAGGGTGAAGTTTTGTATCCAACATTTTCAACATTTACACCTCTGAAATTCCACTTCCCCCAAAAGACGTACAAATCACAAAATATACTGATGACATAATAATCACTACATCTCACACCAAACACCGTAAGGCAGTTTAAAAACACACTAAACAAGAAGCTATACATTATCAAAAGGCAATGAGTAAATATTTATAATAAGCTATCTTTTTTTTTGTCAATTAATTGAATGGATAAAAGTGTCAGAACATATTAATAAAAATTACCTGAAATTCATTATCTCATGTAACTTGAGTGCAATAATATGGTAGATGCCAAAACATATAAGAATACACATTTAGAAATAAACCAGGTACAACTATATAATTTAAAAGAATAGTAATTATTCTACTTATTTTTACAAAAATGTTGACACAGACAGATAAATAGTTAATTTTAACAATTAATTTAAGAAAATCTGCTTACCATAATACAATTACAAAACAGTTTGGTTGTCTAGCTAATTTCAGTTTTAAATTTAATTTATGTAAAATTGGACTTTAATAAATTGTAAAAGCAAAATTTCCATGTGTTACAGTGTGAAAGATGTTCAAAAAACTTTTTTAAATAAATAACTACAGTATTTGACTATATGCAAAGTCTAGCCTAATAATTGGAAAAACTTAGTTTTCATTAAATAGCTAGCCAACAGATTGTAAAATTTAACTAATCTTAAAATCCCAACTCAAATTTAAATCACCAAGATATGCTATCACTAAAATCATGGTTAGCTTGGAAAGCTTGGAATGGTTAGCAACAGTTGCCATTCCACTAAGCGGCTGGAGAAAGGCTTACCAGTATTTTATAAAAAAAAAAACATAATAAATCCAACTATCAAGAAATGTCAAAGCATTCTAACATAATAGCAAATAATCGACTAGACTTACTTTCAGTTTATAAGAGCTGGTGACGAAACAATCACCTGCAGTGGCGATGAATTCGAAAATACTCCTTTACTGAACGAAACGAACGGAAAGGTCGTCGCTAGTAAACCGTATACTTTATAATTCAGAAAAGGGAAGGAAAGCGCAATTTAGACGAAACACTTGCTGTTTAAGAACCTATTTTTAAAATAAACTATTCAGCTAAACCGGCTTTCCAAAAATATATTATTTCTAACAACTTACTTGATTGATAGGTTTCGTAGACATTCTTTTCTTCATAAACCTTTATCAACCTTTGCTTCATAGAAAAACTTATTTATAATTGTGATCTGATTAGCTGAAATATAATTTATTACATTGAACAGCTTATCTCTTCGCCGTTTGTTATAGTGTTTTCAAATGCTTTTTAGCCGATTATTAATTCTGACTTGGCACAGCGCACAACGTTTTACAAAAAGACGTGCGCATTTGCTTGGTCAATTGTTACGTACACAATCAACATCATCAAGTTTTTCAACAAGTTTAGCCAAGAAAATTATCCCGATTTTGCTTTTCTGTTCACCTGAGTAATATCAGATGAGTCTGTATTGAGCTCGCCGTCGCGGCCCGCAATTTTAACATATTCGTTTATCACTAAAACTGTTGATTGATTGATTGATTAAAAGCCTATTAAATCATAAAAAAGTTTGGCAAACTGTTATGTTTTCCTTTTCGCTGCACCTTAGCACTTTCGCGTTCTTGGCAAATGACAGTGACTCATACTCAAACTGGTCCTCATGTTGCCATAGAACAGCGTGGTCCAACTACGGGCCAGCGGAACAATTTTGCACAAGTCTTGTCGATTACAAGCAGCGGCAACTTTTTTTTTGAAGAACGCTATGATTTTGGGACGAAAATAGGAACTTCGTAGATCGATTCCAATTGAAGACCTTTTTTTTTTTAGAGAACACTCTGATTTTGGGACGAAAATAGGAATTTTGCAGACCGATTCCAGTTGAAGACCTTTTTTTTTTTTTAGAGAAACACCCTGATTTTGGGACGAAAATAGGAATTTTGCAAACCGATTCCAAGTGAAGACCTTTTTTTTTTTAGAGAACTCTGATTTTGGGACAAAAATAGGTGTTTTTAGCCGGCTGAGGCCCGCAAACTCGAATAATTTTGAAAAGTATTTTTTTTTTTTTTTTATTTTAATCTCTATATTTATCCTCCTGACTCGCAGGAAAGCGACAGAGGCGCTATACATAGGGTAAGCAATTACCCCGACCTGCTTCCGGAGATGCCAAGATATTGCTGTCCGCTAGTAAGTTAGTAGAGATATTACTGCAATTTAGTACTGCTTGTCAAGACCACCAAGCAGGGGAAAGTGCCGTAAAGTGTCTTTCCCAAGGACACAACAGAATGGCGTAAGTGGGTTTTGAACCTAGACCATGCTGATCATCAGTCCGGTGCTTTAACCACTCGACCACGCTGCCGACATGAGTAGCCCACAAGAGTGCAGAAGTTGGACCACCCTGCCATAGAAACACTGCAACCACTTATACGCTATCTTTTTTTTAGTTAAAATTAAAAATTGAAAAAAAGCATTTTTTGAAAAATAGCTTGGAAATCAATACATTGATCATACAGCATGATCAATGTATGGGACAAAAAAAAAAGTACATACAAACAGTGTTTGTGACAAAAAAAAATAAACATTCATAATGCTTAATGATTTTTGATGAAATGCAATTTGTCTGGTTTTTTTCCAGAAAGAAATTACCTTAAATGTGTGTTTTTACTTTTTTTTAGGCATTCAATGTGCAGTAAAAGGTACAAAAAGATGAATAAAATATTAATAGTCAATAGTTGATAAAAGTAAAAGTTAACCAACCAAATTCAGCATAATCCTTACAAAAAATTTTAGATATAAAAAGAAACAATTATATTTAAAAAGTTAAAAACGCTGCAAGGTCACATATGTTTTCTTTAAATGTTAAATAAGAAACTTAGACCTAATTTTTCTAGAAAACTGGGTTTCGTTTAACTTTTGCCGTTACTGACCTCGCAGGCTTTGAGAATTTTCAAAAATTTAGAAAGTTATAATGTAAGAACCGCAAAGAGTAAACGAAATCCCCAAAATCTACTTTTTTAGCTGCTAAGCAATTACAGCAAAATCAAACTAAATTAATCTTAAATATAGCTGTTTTATTTAATTTTTGATTCTTCTTCTTTTTCTTTCGGACTTTCCCTTCAATCAGGCATAGCCACAGCATATCATCTTTCTCCAAACCGTCCTGTTTTCAACACCCGTCTCCTTCGCATCAATTTCCCATATATCTTCTTTCACTACATCTAAAAATCTTCTCTTTGGTCTCCTTCTTTTCCTCTTTTCCGGTAACTCCATTTCCATAATATTTCTTCCTACATAGTCTTGGTCTCTTCTCATGACATGTCCATACCACTCAGCCTGCCCTCCCTCATCTTTATTCTTAACTGTTGTACCTTAATTGTACCCCTGATGTACTCGTTTCTAATCTTGTCTTTTCTTGTCATTCCAATAGCAAATCTCGACATTTTCATCTCTGCAACTTTCATCTTTTTCACTTGTTTCTTTGTGACCTAGTGATCTATCTCAAGTCCATACACCATTTCTGGTCTTACCTCTTAACTGTACACTTTTCCTTTTACTCTAGCTGGTAAACTCCTCTCACAGATTACTCCTAATACTTTTCTCCATCCGTTCCATCCTGCCTGCACTCTGCTCTTTACCTCCCTCTCACAACTACCACTTTCTTGCACCGTTCATCCTAAATACTTAAATTCCTTTACTCTTGGCACATTTGTATCCTCCATTTTCACTGTTTTGTCATTATTTCCTCCATTTATGCAAACATATTTGATCTTTGATCTACTTACTTTCATAACTCTTCTTTCCAATGCATGTCTCCAGCATTCTAGTCTCCGCTCTACTTCTTCCCTGGTCTCTTTGTAAATCACAATATCATCAGCAAACAGCATCGTCCATGGTGGTTTTATCCTTACCTCATCCGTTAGCCTGTCCATTATCACTGCAAAAAGGAACGTACTTAACGCTGATCCCTGGTGCAGTCCAACCTTAACCTTGAAACTTTTTGTAGTTCCTACTGCACACTTCACCACTGTTTCGCTTTCCTCGTAGCCTACATATCCTGTACAAGTTGCACATACTTTTCCACTATTCCTTATTTTCTCATACAATAACACAGCTCTTCCCGTGGAACCCTGTCATAAATTTTCTCTAGGTCCATGAATACACAATGTAGCTCTCTTCGACCTTTTTTGTACTTTTCCATCAACATTCTTATAGCAAACATGGCATCGGATGGTTCCCTTTCCTGGCATAAATCCATATTGCTGTTTTCTGATCTCAATATTATCGCTTAGCCTGGCTTCAATAATTCTTTCCCATACTTTCATTGTGTGGCTCATTAGCTTTATTCCTCTGTAGTTTTCACAGCACTGTGCGTCGCGTTTATTTCTGTAGATTGGGATAAGCACACTTCTTCTCCAATCTTTTGGCATCCGTTCACCCACTAATAGTCTGTTGAACAGTCTGGTCAAAAACTTTATCCTCATCTCTCCCATGCATTTCCCAACTTCTACTGGCAACTCATTTGGCCCAACCGCTTTACATTTTTTCATCTTTCTCACTGCATTCTTTACTTCTCTACTGACGCAATTTAACTCTTCGTTAACCACTTCTGCTTCCTCTGTCCTAGGGTCTATGTTGTTTTCCTCGTTCATCAGTTTTCAAAGTATTCCTTCAATCGCTTTAACACTGCCTCCGAATTTACCATAACATTACCGTTATCATCCTTTATAACACTCACATTCTGTACATCTTTCCCTGCCCTGTCTCTCTGCCTAGCCAATCTGTACAACTCCTTTTCACCTTCTTTTGTTTCCAATCTAGCATACAAATCATCATACACACGTCCCTTTGCCATCGCAACTGCCTTCTTTGCTCTTTTTTGTTGATCTTTTTAGTATTTTCATCTCTTATTTTGTGTCATGTTTTCTTGGTCTCTTTCTTTTCTTTTATGCTCTCCTGAACTTCCTCATTCCACCACCATGTCTCCCTGTCTACTTTTCGCTTTTCAAATGCCACTCCCAGCACAGTTTCAGCTTTTTTCTTTAGCATTTCCGCTGTTTTGTCCCACTTATCCGGTAACTCCTCCCTGCCTCCCAGAGTCCTGGTCACCTCTTGTCTAAACCCTTCTTGACAGCTTGTCTCCTTCAGTTTTCCATCGTATCTCTGGCTTTACTTTCTCTGCTTTTTTTTTTACCATAAGAACCATTTTGCATACCACCATACGGTGCCGCTTTGCGACCCACTCATTCACTATTACTTTGCAATTGCACATTTCCTTCAAGTCCTCCTTCTGCACATCACATAATCTACTTGGGTACTTTTTCCTCCACTTTTATACGTCACCCTGTGTTCATCTTTCTTCTTGAAATAAGTGTTGACAATTGCCAAATCCATTCTCTTCGCAAAATCCACAATCATTGATCTTTCTCTATTTCTTGTTCCATCACCGTACCTCCCCATTATTTTCTCACCCCCTATGCTTTCTTCGACCGCATGTCCAATAAGGTCCAAACCTAGAACTATTCTCTCCTGTTTTGATAGACTTTCTATCAACCCATCCAGGTCTTCCCAAAAATCATTTTTCTTCTCTATGCTGTTGTTAACCTGTGGAGCATACGCGCTTACCATATATAGAATGAACCCTTTTATCTCCAACTTCATGGTCATTAGTCTGCCTGACACTCTCTTCACCTCCGGGACACTTTCAACCAGCTCCTCTCCACCACTATCCCTATCCCATTTTTTCTTCCATCAGCTCCGTTGTAAAATAGTTTGCATCTACCTCCAATGTTCCTTGCTTTACTCCTTTTCTACTTTGTTTCCTGTAGACACAATATGTCTACATTCCTTCGTTCCATCAAGTCTTCCAGCTCCTTCCCCTTCCAGTCATTGTCCCAATATTTAAGATACCCACCCTTACGAGTGAGCGTCTCCGTTTCCACACTTTCCACTGCCTCTTCACTCGCCTTCCTCCTCTCTTTCTCCTCTTGTTTTTGCTATGTTCAGCAGTAGCATAATTTCCATAGGTGCCCTGCTGCGGAACATCTGAAGCGGTCGTTAGTAACCCGGACCGCGACCGATCCAGTATGGATTTATCAAGATAAC
Source organism: Diplosoma virens (assembly GCA_963680785.1). Lineage (NCBI taxonomy): Eukaryota > Metazoa > Chordata > Ascidiacea > Aplousobranchia > Didemnidae > Diplosoma > Diplosoma virens. The sequence continues at coordinate 16,281,821 of OY796894.1, read as the reverse complement.
GCATTTGTATAATTTGGCAAAAAATTTTTACGTTGGATGCCCTTCTTGCCTCAACCCTCCCCATTTATCCGGGCTTGGGACAGTCATCAAGAAACACAGGAATGTGCTTCCGATGACTGGGTTGTTTTATTTAATTTTTGATAAGGAAGTAAAAACCTTTTCCATTACATGCAATTGTTATTGCAAACAAAAAAATTGTCTTAGAAAAAGCAGTTTTTGATAAAAAAAACTATAAGTAGTTTTTTAAAAGCAAAATTACCGAAATAAATAATTAGAATGAAAAAAACGGGTTGTCAATTCATAATTCTGATAAATTTTGCTTACTTTTAGAGCCAAAAAAACTTTTTTACCAACAAATTTTTTCGCTTACAAATGAGGCCTTAAATATTTTATTTGAATGACGCAAACAGCGTCATTTGAACGTCTTTATAAATTTTATGAATGACGCAATACCTAATATGCGTCATCAAAATTGAAAAGTGTTAAGCAAAGATCAGTTTTAAGTAAGGAAGTTGCTTCAAAGAAAAACATTGCCTAAAAGGCATAGTTTTAAAATTGGTTATTCTTTTTGTCCACCTGAACAAGAAAACTAGATGTTAAGTGAAAATCTGCGGTCTACAAAAATCGTATATTTTTTATCTTAATTTTCCGATCATTCATTCCTTTATGTATGCAATTTGCATCTGTGGATAAAGTGTTAATCGTAAAAAAAAGTCAAACATTTAGAGTATCTTAAGAAGCACATGAAAAAAAGCGATGTCTACCTAAGCTAGAATTTTAGATTATCAGTACATATACAGTTTGAAATTTTTCTCTTAAAAAAATACCACTAAGAAAAACGACTCAAACGAAAAAATTTATTCAGAAGTTGAGAGTAAGCTTAGCAGCTTGTTCACACAGCGAAGTTTCGTTCAGACCGAAATTCGAGGATTTAATAACGCAAAAACTTTTATGTCGACACCTATATGTCGACTTAAAATAAATGTCCCTCTAATCAACATTTTTGTAGACAAATGTGTCGACCAAAGCCAGAAAATATGAATATACATATATAACTGCAAATTACTGTTACTCTTCAGAAGAGTGTTCAATGGCTTCAATAGTCAGAACGATTATTCCTGATTATCAAAATACAAATATTAAAAAAAATATTTTATTAAAATAGTCCCAACAGTTGTTTCACCTGTAAGGCTTATCAGGGGACACAGTTAAAATAAATTTTTACGCTTCAAATGAAAACTCGCATCTTAGAAAAATAACGCTATCAAAAGTTTGGGTTTAAACGATTATTTTATTAAAGTAAGTGATTGGTTAGCAAATAATTACTTTTGCTACGAGATATCAAAAGAAAACATGCTGTAATGTTGCGCAAAAATGTATTCTTAAACTTGACCAAGCTGCCGAAAAGATTACCGGTAAAGCGTAAAAAAATTTAATAGTTAAAAGAAAGTGTTATAAAAGAATCTTTTTATAAAAAAATGTTTTTATAATACTCTCTCTTAACGAATGATCCATACTAATGTTTTATACAGTATAAAAAAAATTTTTATAGCACTTGCTCTTAACTAATGATCCATAAACTTTTTTACACTTTAATCTTTTCGGCAACTTAACCAAGTTTAATACATCTACGAGTATGCGCAACATTACAGCATGTTCTCTTTTGATAACTCGTAACAAAAGTAATTATTTGATAATCAATCACTAACTTGGGTAAAATAATTGTTTAAACCCAAACTTTTGGTAGCGTAATTTTTCTAAGATGCGAGTTTTCATCTAAAGCCTAAAAATTTATTTTAACTTTTAATTTTTGCTTATTTTATTTATTTCAACGTAAATAATATTGCTTTTTTTAATTGTTGAGTCTTACAGGCGAAGCAATTTGTTGAAACTATTTTAATACAACATGTTTTTTTGTTATATTTATGTTTTGAAAAATACGTATATACATATAATTATATTATATATACAACCCATTAACTATAATTCGTACTGTGTTTGAATGAAACATTAATACAAATCACATTTAGAAAACTAACTCGAAATGGCATACATAACTTGAAACTAAATATGTATTCTATACTTAATGCTTATTACATTTTCTGTACATCAAAGTATTTTATGGATAATTATGATGTTATCTCTAGTCTATTTTACAGTTATTATTTTTCCCATGGTAAATCGAACCCACGACAAACCTTAATGTTAATACAATTAATGACTTGTGTAAGGCCTGAGTATAGGACTAGACCCTGAGTGTTGTCTCCTGCGTATCTAGTCGGTTCGAAATTCAATGAGGTATGCATCACTGATGAGCTTTAACAAGAGCAAAACTCAAGTCTGGTGCTTCTTATTTTAGGTGGCATAGTTTTGTTTTTATCAGTAGGTAATGAGGTTAAAACGTAAATATGAAAATTTTATAATTGTAAAAATTTTTACAAATGTTAGTAATAACTATGGAATTTATTGAAAATGAAAATTTGAAAACAAAAGTTTATAAAAGCAAAAGAAACAAAAACTCATATGTAAAAGAATTAAAAATTTAAACCCACAATTATAGACTACAAGAAAAACAATAAAATGCGAGTAATTTTAGAATTTTCCTGAATCACCAACTGCATATAAAGAAACTACAGAGAAAAATGTTGACATTTTCATACCAATAATAAGCTCATCCTTATTTCTCTCAAATAAACTTCAGCCATTAGTTTGATGGCATGGAGTCCATCTTCTTCACAGTAATTCATGGTTATATATTGATAGTAAGAATATATATGTGAATTTTGTCGGATTTTGTAAACCAAATAAAAGGGGGTCTGTATCTCATGAATATTTTAATTATTGTAATTTTGTACGAGACTGAACATGCAGGCTCCCTGCCGTTCATTGACATTCATATTAGGAGATTGTTAAAAAATTCAACTTGGTTCAAAACTTTTGGTTGATATTTTTTTGAAAGAATAGAGCAAGAAGAATAAGTTTAATTTTCCAAAATTTTAATTTAATAATTTGCTCGTAAAAACAAAATTGCTTCTGTGAGTTTCTTCTTTATTGCAGCCCTTTGGTCTGTTCTGATAAGCCTTAGTGATAAAAACAGATGTTCAACACTCGCTTCTGTTGGAAAAAATACTTACTTAAAGACACGTCAAAAATAAAAAAAGGGGGCATTTGGGAGGTTGAAACGGATTAATGGCATTTACATTAATTTCAATGGAAAAATTCGCTTTGTCATACGAGCAAATTGAGGTACGAGCTCGGTCACGGAACGAACTAAACTCGTATGTCAAGGTACCACGTATTATAGAAAGAGGCTGCTTAGGATAGTAAATTGATTATGCACCTGACATTTGCTTCCTGTCATTGGATTGAAGAAAGGGAAGCAACTAAATCGGCTGCCCGAGCATAGCATTACGCAAAATATTATTTGCTTACAAATTAAAATGCAAACTTTTTATGAGTCGCACGCTGTGTCGCGCGATACGCGGCAAGGTTCTCTTAAAAAGATTACTGCACTGCACTCCACTGGCGTACGCGGCCGCGTAAGTTGCGCGGTTAAAACATCACTAATATGTAAAGAAATTGGACATGAGGAGTCGGAGTCGGATAAAATATTCCGACTCCGACTCCTAGTCTACTTGACAGTCCAACTCCGACTCCTTCCGAAAACCTCCGACTCCGCAACCCTGCGGTTAACGCTAGCGATATGGAAGTTATTTGACTGTTAAAACAAATTTAAGCCACCTGGTGTGAATTTCAGATACGAAAAAGTTGTGATAGTTTGCGGTTACCGCCAGCTGTGAGGACGTATTTGACTGGTGTGGATTTCAAAGTCGAAAAAATTGTTTGCGTTTTACTGGAAAACCCGGGGCGGACACTGAAGAAGCAATGTCACGTCCGTTTCATCACCGGCTTTGCACCTATTTGCGTATCTACAGGCTATGTAAGTGGGCACTGTATTTTCATGGGACAAGAATGACCATGGACTTCCCCATAATTTTACGTCCGAAAAATTTGTCGAGCATGTTTCTTACTTTACTTCTGGATGCGTCCAGGCATTGCCACTTCGTTCAAGAAATTGGGGGAAGAACGTGTGTCTTGATTGCTCTTGGGTGCACATCGGAGGTTCGGTGACGTGTGTACCAAGAATGGCTTTTTTGTGTTCGGTTCAGGTATGCAAGAGGCACCAACTCTAGTGGCTGCCGTGTACACACAACACATGTTCACGAGGAAGAATGTTTTAATGATAAAATCCTACACTAACACAGGCCCCGATCACGTAACACAGTGAAAGAATCGCGAACTAGTAAAAATCGACGTCATCACACCAAACAAAAGACGAGCTAGAGGAATTAGCGTGAAATCACAACAAATTACAACTCGCGCCCAACATATCCCGAATCAAATGTGGAAAAACTTGTGGAAAAGAAGCGCAGTATGTACAAGTAGCAGTACCAAGTAGTTTGGATAACAGTAAAAATTTCGAAACTGAAAAAAACTCAACGTCAAGACTTGTAGCGGACTTGGTCTATCTATATATGAATTTAACTTGAGAGAAAATCAAGACGTCTGTCGCATTTAAGAGTAAATTCACACCGATTGAAACCGCCACATTTTAAAACTATTCTCGATATGTATGACATAAAATAAAAATGGGTTCTGCGCCACAACAAGGAATACTTTAAAAAGTCTGCAATAATAAACTTTTTTCCCCGTAATAGTTCGTTAATACAAAAAGTTGATTTTACACAGAAGTTCAATTGAAAACGCTGCAGATAAAGAATTGCTGAAACGTTAACAAGTCATGATCTTGCAACGCAACTCGTTTGATAAAGAAACAAATAACGTAAGTAAACAGTGAAGTGATTTGATTCAGGAAATTACCTAGAAATATTGACGCAAAGACGAGCGGATCAGAGACAGCGGCACTTGACTGTCGTCATTAGCACTTTATAGAAAGGATTATCACATTGGCTTGCAATGTATGTTTGAATTCCGCAAAAAAAAAAGGATGCGAATGGACAAGTAAGGCACGAAACGAGCAAATTGCTTTTCTTTCGAAGTGATTTTGATTCAATATGATGAGGGTAAAGCGTTCAAACTGCGACAAGAGGAATAATTATGCGGAAAAAGGAAGATACGCGCAAGCGCTAGAAACATTCTACAGTGCAGGAAACGCTCTACATCGTACGATCGAGTTAAGGCTGAAAGTGCGGAGTACATACGCATGCTGACGTGTCGTGCTCGCGCCTAGAGTGCAACGAAAAAGGGGAAGCACCGAATTATGCGACATATCCGAGACGACGTCAACTTTTTCTCGGTCCGAGGAACGCCACATGCGTTTCCACCGTGCCTATACCGACGCGCGCTAACACACACACAACACGGAAAAGTCAACACGCTCCCTAATTAAACACATCCGTACTCGTACCACTGCGTATTCTTGTCCGTGTCATCGGATGCGACGTCCTTCTTCGGAGTAGGAGGTCGCTTCTGTTGATAGGACGAATTGTCCGAGTAATTAGGATCCGGATAATTACGGGTCCGGCGTAGAGGGGCAGCAAACGAAGATGAATCCGGAGGAATATCTTTTCGTATGGGAGCAGGAACCGATACGGCGTCCGGAGGCGGAATATCTTTACGAATCGGGTTAGAAGGCGTCAATATCGGACTTATCGCAGCGATGTCCACCGCACGAGAGGAGATAGGAGTTGATGTCAATTCCCTGGGATGAGCAACTCCGTCGTGGGGAAGTAACCGCGTGGCAGATCGTGAGTGCGTCACAATCCCGGATGACGCTGGAACAACCGCGGACACGGGGCGGCGCTGTAGAGACGCGGCCGATTTAGATCGGAGTGCAGTTCCGTTGGTGTGATTTTGGGATCTTGGAGACGGAGAACCGAGATTTTTATTTCCTCGCGGACTCCCGATCAGGCTGTCGAGTCGTTGAGCAGGAGTCATGGCGGTGGCGCGGGGGGGGTTGCTTGGAACGGGGGTCACGCTGCTGGTCGGCTTGCTCGAAGCGTGAATACTAAGAGGGCGTTGGTGGGAACTTGACGGATGCGACCTTACGGCGGCGATGGTGTCACTTCTTCCGGCTAAGTCGCGGGAATCCTGAACAAAGAACGTGATGTCAAAGCAAAGATTACATAGGAGTGTTCCTGTTTTGGGTTTAACAGCCACATGAAGAAAGTAAAACGTCTTCGAGTATAGGGATTGCAATAAGCTAGAGACGCCTAAACTGTGCGACTGTTTAAGGCTTGTTTCCACTACAAGCGTGGAATGGAGTATTCGATATTTCTTTCATTAATTTTTTTTGCTTCGCCTAGCGCTAAAGGGCAAAAGAAGTACAAAAATCAATAAAACAATCATAAAACGCTCCATTCCACTGCTCATAGTGGAAACAAACCCTTACGCTGGATTAAAACCGAAGTTCAACAAACACAAATACAATTTTTTTAGTTCACTATTAAGAGGTTGAATCAAACACTTTGAGAAACATTACCGATTATAGCTTTCTATAAAAACAGTGGTTTTGGAATTTTTTCTAGTTCGTCAAATTTTAATTTTGAAAACATTAAGTAAAAAACTTTTTAAATTGGTCGACGGCTGAAAGAAATTTTCAAACCATAGGCTGACTTTCAAATTAAAACGTTAGCAGCGATCTCAACCATAAAACTAAATCACTTTGTGCGTATTTTTGTTTTACCACTATTTGAGATCCAATTAAAAAGTAGAAAGATAAAATTTTTGTTGTTACGAACTACGGAACATTAGAACATTGTAAACACATCACCCAAATATTACCGCTACAAAACTAACACAAAAATTTAACGAAAATAGGTGCGTGTGTATGTGTGTGTGTGTGTGTGTAACTGTGCGTGTGTGTGGTGGTGTAACTTTAAAATATACAGCAAGCTGTAATCGAAGTAGCTCTAAACACGAAATCCAATGCCAACGTGTCTCAATCGAAAAAGTGAAAGTTCAACAGCCACAAGTGACCTTTTTAGCACACAGGTGCAAAGTGATTTTTACCGAACAAGTTAGAGAACAAGTAACCACGACTGTGGATAATATGCATGACTCGTGCAGAAACTGTTCGAGCGAAATAATTTCACTCCCTGGGGAGAAAGTCTTCACACATGGCTCGCCCTGTAAAGATTGAAATTAAAAAGAAGAGTTTTTTTTTTTTCAGGGGTTAGTTTTTTAATCACACACACACAATTCGAGAGTTAGTTGGGAGGCTACATCTGGTCAAAATTGAACCTCTGGTTTCTTGGAGGCGGCAACTTCGCTTTGCGATCGCACGACGAAAGCATCGCGCTGAAGATTTTTCTGCCCTCCTTCTTCCTTGGTGACTTTAATCAAGCCAACTTTCAAAAGGCTGCTGGGAGTTTTTTTCGAGCTCAGGTCGTCTTTGGAAGTTGTTTTTTGGCCAATAGTGGACAAATCGAGAGAGAGGGTTGATCTTTTGAGGACAGCTTCAGACCCCTGCACGTCAAATCGATCTTCGGGCCAGTGCCGAGGGGTCTTCTGTAAAGAGGACGTCGACCAACTGCTGGTTAAATTCGTTTTCTTGGCGGGACTGCGAGATCGTTTGGCAGGAACGGGTGGTATTTTAGGGGCACTGCTGTGCTTGTCCTTGGATAAAAAATTGAAGCATCGATAATTATATAGAATTTTCTCGAAGTTCTTACTGACTTACTTGATGGTAGCGATGATAAATTTAAGTTTTCAAAAATAAAAATAAAAATATAAAACTTAAAAAATATAAAAAAAAAATCGTGCTAAAAAAAAAATAAAAAATAATAGGACGAAAAATCAAAAGCAAACTTCAACCTCCTCCTTGGCTTTCCCACCGTCGTTTACGGTTGTTTCGAAGGACTGATCGATGTTATCCTGCTCATGGCTCCCGACTGACGATGTATCTACGGGTTTGTCTGAGCAAGTCAATGTTGCAATAAACAAAAAATAAATCGCAAGCAAGCAGACTTTGCAGACAGCATCACAACAGCTAGCGCTCATGCAAAGACGCGAACTCGCGTACTTCAAATCGCAAAAAGCGATTGTTTGAAAAACGGAAACTTCGAAAATCAAGCCGGCCAATGTGGGCGAAAATAAAATTTTACCGTAAGGCGGAGCATCGTTGGAACCAGACGAAGACTGGCGATTGTCGGACGAGATCGATGAGCCTCGCTGTGGTCTGACGTCTGCTGCAACACGCGCCGTATGAGTCGGTTAGTTTCCGATAGTCGCTGCTCGATTTAAAAAGCCAGCAAGGGCCATAATCGCGCACTTCGCAGATCAGGGCCGTGGTGCTGGATTGACCAAACGCAAAACTCACCCCTCAAAGCGGTGGTGCTCTTCCGCAGGTCAGGGTTGGCGGGCTGCAACGACAAGTGGTTGATGGCGCTGGTCGAGTACGTCATTCCGCCGAGCTTTGATCGACGCTTGTTCTCCTTTTCAACTGCCAGACAAAGAGACTTCCATCAACGCGGGACCAAACGTCACGGGCGCCCTATTTCCTTTTCAAGATCGTCGGGTTGGTTAAGTTAAAGTGGTTTTTGAACGGGGCCGGTTCGGTTTTGGATTTTTCAAAGCACGACGCGATCAGGATCGCGGAGTCTTGGTTTTTGCCTCGGGTCCGTCCATCTTGCAAGACGCACGTTCGCACATTTCTACTAATTTCAAGAACGACACGACTATTCTATCTAAAACCGGCGATTTGATCTTCAAGTCGAATCGCTGCGTTGCTGTGAAGCAGCGTCACCTGAAACCGGGAAAGAGTTCGAGTTCCCTTGACAGTTTGCCAAATCCCCGACCCTGTTGTTATGTCACTTTATTCAAGAAATAATTCAAGCGAACCATTTTTCGTGCCGATGCTTCCAGGCAGTGAGCAATGCCGAAGCAAGCTACTAGAACTGAAGATGTAAAGTGACGTCGAAGTTCAACGTCAGACGCGACAAGTAACACAGAAAACTGAATCTAGTTGAAATGAGAAATTAAGTTTTTTCCATGCAAACCATAACGAAAAGCGAAACCGTGCAAAATCAAAAGCAAAAATGGAAATACAAGCAACAGGCGAACGTAACAAAACCATGCACATTCCCATGTGATTTTGTCAAAACTAAAAGTAGCAATGAAACAAGCATATTCCCGAGTAACTGGCTTTTTTGACTTCACTTTCAATAGGATTTCTTCTTTTATAAAAACGTTTTTAAGGTACATCTTGCGTTTGTTCTGGAAGAGGTCAAAAAACTACTGCTAACTTTTCCGGGAATCTTTTTCGCCCAACTAATTCGTTCATGCAAATTCGGTTGAAGCCGCTTGCGTGCGTCAGTACTACGTCCATCACCACGCAAGCGTCAGTTACGCACGGCGACGCGCTTACGTTTATAGGTTCCTTTCTTGGGCGACGGATAGAGACGTCGGAGATGGTTAAATAAAGACAAATTACGAGAAATCCTTCCGCCAGCCGATGCCACTAGATATCAGAATCACACAAACCAGTTATAACCAGCTATTACTAGTGGCTTAAAAATACAAAATCTAAGGATTGTACCACCGAACAAAAACACCTGACAAAATGTACTTCTTGAGTGAAATGGATGCAATGCAATCTGCTATAGAAAAGATTTAATGGCAATTGGAAAACCTTGCCAACCTTTACATTTAAAACGAAATCATTCTTGAAACAAGGAAATCTTGAATAGGAAGTAACAAAATTTGAAGAGCAATAAGTTGAAGCCCACGGGAAATTTCGCAATAAGTTATAGAAAAAAATCCAGAAAAGCCACGAACAGTTATTTATGCCGTATAATAGACAGCAAGCTGACAGGAGTGAAATGTGCACAGTGCTTCGGTTCAAACCTCGATAAAAAGTGTTAAAAATGTCGCCGCATGTGTATCTTACGTTGTCAGTAAGTGTGTAATATACAAATGTCAATGACTACATCGACAGATAATAACTAGGTGCTCTAAAAAATCTAGATTATTGTCACTACATAGCAGCTATTGCATCGATCGCTATAACTAAATTATTGATACATTTCAAAATGCGAGAAGCTCGCAGGACTTGGCGTCGAAATTAAAAACACTGAAAACTTGAAACTTGAAAATTAATTCAATCAACAAGAAGTTAAGCAAAATAATGCGACACGTCATCATAACGAACGATTTCAGACCCGAAATTACTTTAACAAACTGGTACTTGCAAATGCATTGTCAGCCGGTAAGCGCAAAGCATACATTGTACACACAAACATACCCGCATCAACGACCTCGGCGAAATAAGAGCTCACTTACCGGAATTTTTTCGATTTATTTCGGCAGAAGCGCTGGGATTGTTCGAGTCAAAGGATCCAGAATCATACCGGGCTAAGTTCCCCGAATCATTGACAGGAGAAGTGGATCTTTTTACGGTTCCGAGTCCTTGATCACTGTTATTGCTGATGTTGGAGCTCGATCCGTGTGGAGGAAGACCGTCTCTCTTCCTCCGATTCTCGGAGCCTTTGCCGAGGTTTTGAAACGCTTTCCTTAGCGTTCCGCCAATGCCACCTAAAATAAATAAGTGGTGTTTCGATTAGCAGCGCAAGCGTGTTGTAGTTGCAAAGACAAATCACCACGGTTTCTTTTGTGCGGGGAGTGGCCAGGAGTTCTATAGATATCCATAATTTTCTCTTCTAGTTTTTCCTTCTGTCTACGAATTTCTTGCATTCGTTCTCTATAAAACGTCAAAGCTGAGTATATGACGCAAGTCGAACGTCATTACGACATACGCATACAAACGTCACTCACGTATACTGCTTTTGCTCGGCGTAAATCTGATCTTTGCTCTCGAGGGTCTGCGAGAGGAGCTCTTCGTTCTGCGACATGAGTCTTCCGATCTGTTCAAGAAGATGCCGATTCTCTTCCTCCAGGTTGAGCTTGAGCTGCATTAGCACCTCGCAGCGACTGTTTAGCTTGGAAGCGGCGATGTCGAGCTGCTGGTTGTGATCCTGAAGAGGAGGAGGAGGAGTTAAAAGAAGATTATGCCGGAAAAGTCAATCTAAGGAGCTGATTCAAATTTTTTAGTAAAATACGCTTCCATAAAATATGAAGGCAGCTGATAAAAGCTCTTTGCATCTATAACGTTTAAAGTTTCTACGATGGAGTTTATAATTTACATAAATTTGCACTATGCATACGGGTTGTTAAAAACGTAATTGATAAAAAAAAAAAAAAATTGTGGACATTATAACTCTATTCTTCAAATAATATTCCGTCAATAAACACAAAGAATATAGCTAACCCTTATGTCGGAGGTCTCTGCTTCTAATTTCGCGTATTGTAACTTTAATTGATTGTGGCCCGATTTAAGGGAAGTATGCTCCGACTGTAAATCTTCGTATTCGTTATTCAGGTTTTTATAAGAGCGATGCAATCTAAAACAAATCGTTAATTTCAGAAATAGATTATAAAGTCTGTTATTAAAATATCAAATAGTGGCAATTTTTTTCTTATAAAACGCCAGTCAATATCGTTTCTGCTGACGACATCCGTCCAAGCAATGACGTCATCCACCAACCGATTGTTTATAAAAATTTGTTCAAAATTTAAAACGATGGTTTCGAAACAAAACCTTGAAAAGAAGTTCAGTTTTTATTTGTAAGAGCCACATTTATGATACATGGGAAAATAAAAAGCATTTTGTCGGTCGAAGTTTAAAACCAGAAACAAAAGCCGACTAGTTTCTTTTTCAAAAGCACGGCATTGAGCGAAGACAATGAAGAAATTACAATCGCGATTGAACGTAAACCGATTGCAGTGGCTCGTTCACGACTGCGCGTCAGCATCCGGAAAAATTCAAGAAGATTACTTGTCGTGAGCTTCTTTTAATGCTTCCAGGTTCCCGGATGTAAGGGAGCTCTCGTTCATCCTCTGCTTCGTCACTTCGGAGTTCTTCTTTATCAAATCGTTGAACTTCGTTTCGAGTTCTTTTTGCTACAAAGTGAACAGCGTTATAGTTTGAAATACGGGTTTGAATTTGCGCAAAAACGCGCAAAAATAAACAAAGTAAAAGCGAGATATTGCTGAATAAACGAAAGGGAAAGTTGTAGGTTGAAGTGAAAACTGAACATGAGTGAGTTGCATGTTTTGTTTGTGAATAGGCTTTAAAATATCGACATGCGTTAAGTTACAAGCAATTTTTTATAACGTCAAATTGATAGCAGCGTTTCTGGTTTGAAAAATCTTTTACGTTTTCCAAACAGCAAAGAAAAAGGAAGTAGCTGAATTTCTCTCCTTTTAGTAACAGTGTACTAGCTTATATAGAACAAAAAAATTATAAGAAGAAAAGCAGACTCTTAATAAATACTAAGCAAAACAAAACGTCATATGTCAACTTACGTCTTGAGTAACTTGCTTGTTACGTTGTTTTAACCTCTGATGATCTTGCGTGAGACTTTCCAGCTCCATCGTTTGACGCTCGTACAAAGCTTGCATGTCGTCATAAGCCTTTTCGAGTTCTTCTTTTTCTTTTCGAAGTTCGGATACAGTCCGGAAAAGATCCTTCTTTTCCGCTTCCATCCCGGACTGGGTGGTGGTTGACTGGGCGTTTTGAAACATCAGGCTGCTGCACTGGGATTGCAAGGTGGAATTTTCGACCTAAACACCCATTGAATCAGCCCAAGCCTCCTAGCCCCAATCTCGATATACAAACGAAGGTAGAAACACGAAACTACTGTGAAATCCGCAATCCGCAATTAAATTGACAAGACTGGGGAGTGTCGAAGCTTCTGAGATTGTTTTTATATCGAACGAAAGCATAATGAAGCAACTTGTGTCCACTAGGTCGTTGCTGCATTAGAATAAAGGTGACCACAGGTCGCTGGACATGGGTCAACACTGTTGAAACTTCCTAATTCACCAACCTGTAGTTTGGCAGTTTGCTTTTGGAGCGAATCGTTGGACTCTTGAACTCTTTCGTTTTGACGCTGCAAACTGCTCACTTGTGATTGGAGGGATTTGACATGTGACTCGAGATTTTGGGACGAGTTTTTCAAAGCGGCGTTATCGGCCAGCAAGGTGGCGTTCTGTGAAAACGAAACCGACGAATCACGTCAAAGCAAATCACTTTCAAAAAAAAACTTTTACCCACTTTTCTTTCGACACTGATAAGGTGATCTTTGATTTTGAAAATTTCGGAGGTTGCATTGTCTTTATGCGAGGAGTCATGCTGCATTCCTTCTTCTTGGTGTCGCTGTGAAAGTGCCTCATAGTCGCGCTTAATGTTCTGTAAAAAATATTTCATTGGTTAGCATTTTTGTATTGCCAAACTTATAAACAAATCTTTCATTTGAATTGATATGGAGCGTGAAAACAAGATCAAGAGAGGGCTATGTTAATGTTTGGGTTCATCAACTCGTGTGATTCAAATCTTAAGTTAAAGCAATGCCCTAAAAGATAGAAACCAGAATGAAAAGCCACAATAGATTAAAAGACAAAATTACAAGGAATGATACGAAATCGTTCAAAACAGAAAAGAATCTGGAGTCTAATCACTCAAAAAACGATGCGACTCAACGATAGAAAATGAAAACACGGCAGAACATCAAACCTTGATGTCGGATCGAAGTCTGTTGTTTAGGTTGACTGATTCTTGTAGACGAGACTCGAGCGAGTTGATCTTCTCCTCCTTAGTGCTGAGTGATTTCTGCAAGGTCGATTCCAGCTTGCTTTCCAACGCTTTGAATCTCCTGAGATGGTTTGACACGAAGATTTGTAAAAACAAGCCGCTGATTGCGAGTGTCCGCTGTCATATTTTTTTTGCAGTTGGATTTGGCACAATTACACAACTTTAGTCGGAGATTCAACGTCTATTACGATTTGCAATCGCACGAAAGAAGCGTCAAAACTAAAAAGTGTTTTGAAAGAAGTCTTTCGACTGCCATCGCTTTCATGGCAAATATGTGCAAACTTTAACGCATATCAGCGCTTGCTAGGTAGTGATACACGTGTTAAAAACAGAGCGTAACGGTAGTTACATTAAAATCGTGTTTACCTACATCAACATGCGCCCTTCAATAGAAAGTTTGGTTTTTGACAATTTCATATAAGTAACAATGATCACATCATCACCACATTCTGTTATCATGTCATAACGAAAATGCTTCGACAGCGAAAAAATCATTTTTTAAAAAAACTTTTTAAAAAAATCAACAAACAACTGACTGGTCGCTGTCTCCGTTTAATCCGTGCTTGAGAAGTTCATCTTTGTTGATCCCAAGATCCTCCAGCTCGGTCTGGATCCGATCCACTTCCGATTTTAGCTGCTGTGACGTCAGCTTTTCGTTGACCAACTCCTCTCGCAGCGTGTTCAGCGTGCGTCTGAGTCGGTCAGTTCAAAGGTCATTCAAGTGAAAGAAATCACGCGATTTATTTGAAACTTTATATATTTTAATTAAGCATTGAAAAAGCAAAGAATTACAAATTGTTGAGGTAGAAAAACAGGAATCTTACTTGTCAAGAGCAGCTTGTTTTTGGAATTTGCGAAATTCTTCTTCGGAACCACTGGACACCGACACGGTGTTTTGCAATTCCTCGACACGGGAAGAAAGAATCTTGCTTTGTCGAGTGACAGCCATTAGGTTGTCGTTAACTTCTTCGCACTCCGCGTTTTTCTCCTGCAAAAAAGATTAAAAGTAATTTAACAAATTGGTCCCAGGTGAGAATCAAACTTCAAACCTCGAGAGTTCGCTTGAGCCTCTGCAGCTCGCCGCTCAACTTCTTGTTGTTCGTTTCCAGCTTGTTGTTCTCGGCGACCAGATCGTGGTTCTCGGTCGAGTATCGCTCGAGCTTCTTCACGAGCAACGTTGATTGGTTCAAATCGGAGTTCATCTGAGCATTCGATTAACGTCAGTTACATTCGGTTCACGTGACTTGATCGTTCGGTCACGTGACACATCGATAAGACTCGAGCAGCGCAGCGGTCGGAGATTGTTGTATAGTAAAAGCGAGTTCAAATAAATAATTTAAAACTAAAACTGTTGATCCTTTAATTTTCTTTTTTGACAAAAAATCTGAGCTTGTTAAATGGCGCGAGAGACCTCACCTGTTCGTTCTTCCTCTCCAGTTCGAAGATTTCTTCTTCTCTGGAGTTCAGTTTCTTTTTGCTTGTTTCTAATTGGGCACGGACACGGTCGAGTTCATTTTCGAGTTCGACTTGAACAATCTAAAAAATAGCTTTTTCATGTTGACAATAAATCTCGAACACTTCGTCCAACAACAGCGAAGGTTTGAAAACTCCAGGCAATTTTGCAATACGGATAAAAACGCGACAATGTGGATGCTCAATTCTGACCTCAAGTTTCTCGTGATGTTTCATCGACGCCTTCGCTGCGTCGAGCGACTGCTGGAGCTGAACGACCCGTTTGTCGGATTCGAGTTTTTCCTGTTCGAGTTCGCTCATTCGAAGGACACTCTTTTTTAAGGACTGGACCTGGTAGGAAAGCAATTCACAAGTTGGATTCGAGTATCTCTATGCCGAGTCGCAAGTGCGAGCGCCACCTGACGTTTCAAGCGAGTCGCCTCCTGCTCGGTAATGTTCTTATCCTGCTCCACATCCTGCAGCTGCTGGTTGAGGTTCTTCAAGCTTTCCACTTGCTTGAGAAGCTGTCTGAAAAATGAAGAGCGAGTTAGCTTGGTTAAGTCAGTCGAACGCCGACGACGGACGAAACTCAAACTGATGAAATCAAAGGCAAATTTTTGGAAGGTTTTCTATGAAAATGTTGCTTGTTACTAGTTATTCAGTTCACCAATAGATCAACCACGTGATTGATCACAAAGTCAGGCACAATTGATTATGCAAACGATTGAACGGCGACGGTTTCGTTTAGCTTTCGCGGGCAAAGTGGCAAACCTTTCGCGGGCAAAGTGCACAGCAGCAAACTATCAACGCGCTGATGCAAAACGCTTTTCTGACCAGCGACATCAGCCACCAATAACACGACGCCTCACTTGTTCTCAACGGCGAGGTCCGACGATCGCTGTTCGAGCTCGTCGATGTTCGACGCCGTCATTTCGAGCTGCTTGACGGTCTTCGCCAGGCTGACGTTCTGCTTTTCGAGCTTCGCATTTTCCTGCGCGAAAAAGAAGCGAACGCTGCTGGATCTACGAGAGCTGAGCAACACAGTCGATATCTCACCGCCTGCGTCACCTCCGCCTGCTGTATGCTGTCTTTCATGTCGTCCAGCTGTTGCTTTATATTCTTCCGCTCGTAATCACTCTTGTGCAGCTTCCCGGTGATGTCCTTGATCAGCTCCGAGAGGACCTAAAAGCGCGAAAGATAAAGCGTTGGAGATTCAAGCCTGATGTATTTCACCTAATGCTAAATCAAGCATAAACACTCGACGAACACACTGCTTTACACGAAATCCGCCATCAAATCACAAAAGACTTTAATAACGGATTGTTGCTGAAGTTTTAGACATGAGGCAAGGCACTTGACAGAGAATATAAACAAGCCCAGAAAAAACTACAACTACGCTTTTTACACCAAACCCAACAAAACACGGCACAATTTAGTCACTTAAACTAAACAATCAAATACTACCCGCGGCATAATATCTAAAATTTCTCGGAATCAGTTTAAACAAAAAAACTAATAATTTCACAACACATAAATCCACTACCGCCTAAGTAAAGCACTCCCTTCTATGAAATGGGGTAAACAAAAGGAACAAATCATTTTCACATAAAACAATATGCCAACATGATATGATGCTTAACTAGTCTGTTGGAACCAGCATTAGCAAATACTACATCTGTAAAAAAATCCTCGCAAGCAGCGGAGCCTAAGTTGGCATTATTAGAAGATTAACGGATTGCTCCTTTAAGATTAGCCTAGCAGGAAGGGCAAAAGCAACAAGATCAAGGGATTTTAAATAATAAAGTAGGTAGTAGAAACAATATGTCACACACTATGACTACCTCCTATGATTATTTGTATTAAATGCATAAGCTGGTAAGTTTTAAACAACGCCAAAACCAAATAAAAATTAACGCGAAGCTCGATGTCTTGAACAGCAATGCACTGACCTTGTTTTCTTTTTCGATCGCTTTCACTTTGGCATCTCCGCCGATCTTTGCTCTTTCTCGTAAAGAGTCGATGGTCTTATTCAGCTGTTTCGTCTCCTCCTCCAGTTCCTGAATGCGACGTTCGGACGAAGCTCGCGACGTTTCGAGAGTAGTCTCAAGCCGCTGTCTCTCGGCGGATAACTCGTTGGAAAGCTGCTCGAAGTCCAACACCGACTGCTTCTCCTGAAAATCAAAGAAATTGTTCTGACCCAAGTACTTTTAAAGTGCTAAATGTGTATTTTCACAAATAGTACAAAATGCAAATTCGGTTTTTCAATCTTGACGTCATCGAAACAATACGTGATTAAAGTTATGAAAGAAAAAACAAACGCTTCACGTCTTTAGTTCTTTCAGTCGGTGCGAATGACAATCAGTCAAAAAGAGCTTTCGTTACAGCACACGACTGTCGCCAATCTATCCCATGTTCCCATAGGAAGTGTTGAAAACTTGCCCGTGAAGACGATTTCTTGGAGCGGGGTTTTCAAGGGGGCCACAAGCAGAAGCCTTTTTTTTTAGTCTTCACTAGTCTTTTGAAACAATAATTCTAAGCAAGGTGCCACCGGTGTTGAGAGCCTCTAAAAAGGGGCCACGAACCATAAAAGTTTGAGAATTACTGTCTCAGAGCAAACGTTATGAAAAAACAAAACGCGACGTTAATGTCTTTTTGACAGAGTGACTTTGATCGGTTAAAATACAAAATTTTGTATTAAATTTTTTTTACCGTGAAACCTCTAATTTAGCGTCACCCTGTCTCTTCAAGAAGTCGCCGTAAGCGATTTCTTTTTGCGGTGAAACTAACCCGAAATCCCTCTTTCAGCATCAGCATTAGCATGGAATAAAAAAAAAACAAGAGAAAATGGATCTCTGAAGAAGCGATAGTAACCGCAGGGGAATCCGGGTTAGTAAATCGCTTGCGGCGATTTTTGAAAAAACAGGGTGGCGCTCAATTAGAGGTTTTACGGTAATTTATCTAACTGTCACTATTTACAATTCAAATTGTCAAAAACAAAAACAAATACACCGCAAGCAACGAATAAAGATTGCACACCAACAATGTAACTGCAAATTAAATTTAAAAGGCACAAAATATCAATGCAAAGAAATCTAACACCGCAATAAACGAGCAAAATAAGACAGTGGTTTGGAAGATTAACTTAACCTATGCGAAAGATATCCTATAGTCCTATGAAACCTGAGATTGGATAGTTTTGTCCGTGACTGAGAAACAGAAAATTGTCATAACTCAAAACATATCCAAAGTAGATATTGGTGTAAATATTGACCGTAGACAAATTTCATTAAGCTTATCAGAAAGCTTTCAAGTTTTATCTTAGTGTTCATGAAACGAACTCATAGTCGAATCTTCGAATCAGACAAAACTTGGAAAAGCGAAAGCATTTAACGCCTCAGTGATTTTGCAGGATGCCAACCAATCAGATTACAATATAAAGCGACAAAGACTGACATATAAGCACAGGTGCAGGCTCAGTTGTTAGAAAGATTATAAAAAGCACAAGTTCTTTCATCTCTAACAGTAGCGACTTCAAGCAAAGCATTTGTGTGTGGGTGAAAATTAAATTTGGAAAACTTGACGCGACCATTCTTGCAGCACAACATTTACATTTACGCCCCGGCGAATTCAAAACAGCGGCGTGCAGATGCTGAAATAGCTTACACTTCCATCAGTCTCATCTTACCTTGCCGATATGCTCTTGTAATTGCTGGACGCGATGACTTAACCTTTTGTTTTCCTTCTCTAGTTCAACCATGCTTTCCTGCAAAGAAAATGTCATATACTGTATAAAGTTTAATAAAAAAAGCTTGATAAAAAAAGTTTAAAAAAGCTTCCAAACCTGGGTAAGTTCGGAACTTTTTATCGTGTCTTTATAGGTGCTGAGGAGAGCTTGCAGGTGCTTGTTTTCTTTTTCTAGTCGCAAGACTTTGGTCTGAGCTGAATCTTCCGATTCGGCGCGAATTGACATTCGACCACCTATCATATCAAGTTCAGATGAAAATCGAACATTTCAATTCACTTGAGAGCTAATGACAACGTCGTTACAACGCATCAAAACAACAACTTTAAGTAAAGGCAGCAAACAAACAATAAAAAAAGCCTCAAATATAATAAAGCAAGTCTTAAAAACACGATTATTTCATTGCTTATAAACGTGCCAAATATCGAAAAAATTATTCACATAAGAAGTAATGAAATTTAAAAGGCTATTTCAGTTCTCTATGACTAGACAAGCGCAACAATTAATATCTCACGCTCACCGTCCATGCTGCGAGCTTGTTCGAGCTGATATGCTAGATTTCCGGACTCGCTCATGCTCTGCATCTTGTCCATTTCAAGCTTGGAGTTTTTCTCCATCAGCTCATCGATACATATGCGATCTCGTTCCTTCTCCTTCAACGAAAAGTAAACAGAGATGCAAAGTTAATAGCTACACAATTGATAACGTCATTTTAAATAGTGAAAATGACGTGAAAGAAGAGCAGGCGCAGTATAACGAGGTTCAGTGAGCCACCTCTGATAGTTCCTGCAGTTGTCGTTTCAAGTCGATTATTTTCTTCTCAGCATCGACCAGTCCGTCCAAGCGAGTACGCAAAGTGTCCAGCTGCTCCTCGAGTAGGTCCTTGGTCTCGTGCAAGATCCTAGGCAATAACGAAGGGTTAAAAATAATTCCGCCACAACTGGTTAATGCAAATTCACCTAACGAAACTGTCAAGTTTGCGTTAGCAAAAGCTCGTTCAGGCTTTAAAAGAGATCAGCAACGTAGGGGTCAATCAAGGTTTGCTCTAGTCACAGTGCGAGTCAAATCATATGCAAGTTGTATTGAATGTAGTGTTAATGCCGATAACGTCTCGCTCGCTATCTATAATCGTTTCGTTAACGAAATGTATGGTGTAGTCGAAAGTTTGACAAAAATTAAAGACAACACTGCAGGTCAAAAGCAACAAAAATGACCAAAATCGTTTATGACAGTCAATTACCGGACTGACAATTAGTTGCTTGTGTTTTCCGCTCCAAAACAAGTTAAGCGCTCGCATTTAAAGTCGTAAAAAATCTGAACTGGGCTCACTTGTTGTCTTCGCGAATTTCGCTGACTCGCTGCTTGTAAAACTCAATGTCTTTGACTTTGTCTTTCAACATGTCGACTTCATTTTCAAGTCGGCCCGCCTTGAAGGCTTTCTCTTTCAAGAAGTCGTTCTCGTCGCGCATGGCTCGGGAGGATCGCGCGTCGGTCAGAAGCTCGGCGTTCTGCAACACAATCGACCACCTCGCTCATCACACGTAGATCCACACGCTCGTTCGGTGGTTGCGTAGGGGTGCAAATAGCTGGTCATGAGTTCTTTGCGGAGCTATTTGAATAATTTTATGCTACTGTCTTCGAACGGCAAGGATACGATCGAAAGTTTGTTGCTTTGCAATTTAATTTGTCTGCGTGGAAAAATTATTGAAAAGCTCAAAATATTTCAAAATAACTTTTTGGCCACACCTTAAGCTTACAACTAATTGAAACAGAAAAAACGTTTTAAGAACGTTTGAAATCGAAACAAGAATCGCGTTAATCGTCCATCGCAAGAACTTTGCTGTTTTCCGATCGCCTACACTAACACATATGGTAAGTTATTCAAAGTGTGTCTGCAACTTTAGTACAAAAGCGTAGACATTTGTTTATTGAAAAACCAAGCAATCTGACAATGAAGAAAATGACAAACCAAAGCTCAAATTAGGTATATGGAAAAAGAAGCTTTTTGCTTTAAATCGCTTAGAGCAAACCAAACAATTTCAAATGCCGCATCACATTAGCAGCAGCAGGCAAGCTCAGCGTAAAGCAGTCCCGACCCCTTGCGACATTACAACCGAAAAACAAACGAACGTTGCATTTCAAACAGCGACGCCTTTAAAACCGTTTATTGAAAGGGAAATCCCCGTTTCCGATTTGAGCGAAAGAACGAATCAGAGAGAGAAAGGAAGGCGAGCTTCAAAAAATTATTGGCGCTTGAAAGTAAGGGCTACGCTTTCGAATAAAAGCGCGAGTAGAAGAACGAATCAATGAGTGCATTGATTACCTCCTTGCGAGTGTCTTGCAAAAGAGTTTGCAAGTCTTCACATTCTTGCTTCAAATCGGCGTTTTGTTCAACTTTTTCGTCCCTGTAACAAGTAGCGAACAAGTAGCAATCAAAAGCACAGCTCTTGCGTTTGTGGATAAGTGAAAAACAGCGCGTACGAAAAAGGTATTTTCGTTATAGCTCGTATTAATAATAATCAAAGCAAAGCGTTAGTTCTTTCAAAGTAATAAAGCTATTCAACAAGTAAGCGTGTTATGAGTCAGACAATCACACAAAGTCGGTACTTAAAGAGAAGTTAAGTTATTGACGTGGACCTCGGAACCACGCCGTGTTTAGACTTGCCGGAGTATGAATGCGCAAAGCAAAGACACAGAAATTCAGCTTGAACCAAACGCGATTCGCGCTCACTCGATGTTAGTGCACATGCGGGCGCTTCAAAAGTCAACAGCGAAAAACTCACAGCTCCTGCTTTGTCTTTCGCAGCTTCAACTTAATCTCGTTCAATTCAACGGCGAGCTGCTGACGGCTAGCAGGCGACGTCAAGCTCTCTCGGCGATTCACGCCGCTTCCGAACTGCGATTGGAAGTAATCTCGCTCCAGCGTGATATTCGCGTTGGTCTGCGGTCGAACAAAAAGACGGAACTTGACATTTAACCGCGAGCTACTAGATGTTTTATCGCTCGTGTGCTGAAGATCAACAAACACTCGCATTGGACTAGTTCGAGTGTACATCGCTAAATACTAGACGATAATCGCCAACCAAATTATTGGCGAGCCTATTGTCTGATGTGATACTTGTGCCTTTGTTAGACCGAATAAATCGACAAAACTAAACCATCATAAAGTAAGTTTTGCCACTTATAAAAAGATTTTGTCTTAACGGCGAGGAATAACATTTCATTTCCATTTCATTTAAATACTTTACAACATAAACGTATACAGTAGTACGATCTAAATGAGGAGAAAACGGTTCAATTGTATGAATCAAGCAATAAACAAAAGGAGATGCTACACGTTACAAAAAACTATGAGTTTTAAACAGAAATTTGCAGTTTTAACCCTTACCTTAAGTATACCTTAGATATCGGCTAAGCTGACTCGAATTTGCAATGTTAAATAGTAATTTGTGATAGCTTCAGAGATAATTACAATGTGACATTCACTATCAACAAGCTAGTGCTAAATATAGCTCTTTGTTGTCTCGAGTAAGAGCTAAAAAGTGCGGTGAGACATCACAAAATTACCATGTAGTAGTCGTCTCTTTCTGTGACAATCTTCTGTATATGATATGACATTTTTCGGGTGAGATCTTCAAGATCTTCGACAGGAATTTCAGCCAAATCCTCCCATTGCATGTTCAGCACATTGTCGGTGTCGTCCGTAATCTGAAAAAGACAAGAAATTCAATTTGAATACATCTTCCAAAAGCCGGACATGCCTGGTGGGAAATTCATCAAATCAAATTAAACAACATCAGCCAACAAATCTCGGACGCAATCTACGTACGTATTGGATATGCTTCATCATTGTTTCCATGCCTTGAAAAGTGAGCTGCTTCATTTTCACAATAAACTGTTCGCGGTTGTCGCACTGCGTAGTAACAGATCATTATCAGAAAAGTTTGAATTAAAACAAAGCGTTTTAAAGCTAATGAGACCGCACCTGAACCGCGCAGCCAAGTATGAGAAGCAGCAGCTTTTGCATTTCGGCCAGACCTTCCGGTGTTCGAATGCTCTTTACCATTAAAAGTACTTTTGGCAATGGCATCACTATCACTTGCTTTCGTATTTCCTTTGCAAGAAAACGTGAAAAGTTTCTTAAATTAGCTTAAGCTTAACATCTTATTGCACTGCACCATGACACTTTGTGGCAGCGGATATTTAAAAGAAGAATATGCAAAAGAGAATGTACACTGTACAGTCAAGTCAATTACAAACAACAAATAAAAGAAGAAAATACGTATGTATATCAATAGCACAAAGTTTTTCCACATTTTAAATTTGATTTTTTAAAAGCAAAAACTAAGTATCATAACGGGAGTCTCGCAGAGGAGACTTTCAATAAAAAAACTTCCGAGTTCTATCAATAAGTACTCTCTATTTTAGAACGACTAACAAAACAAAACTTCGTCAATCACGTTTATTTTTTGTAGCACAATGAATGAAAACACTGTTTAATTAAGAAACTAAAAATTTCAAGAGTCACAACAATAAACAGCTTATCATGACAACGGCATTCACCATAGGTCATTCAATTTGAAGCCAAGTTCAATTCACAGCAGTTTACAATATCAAAAGTTTAAAGATTGTTTTACGACGACAAAAGCTTTACACAAAGTTTCTTTAGCAAATAATAGTGATATTTGTTCGGAATGTTCGATCACGCTAGTCGTTTGGTCAACAGCGCAAAGCGGTCATCAAACAAAATCAAGCTAAATAACTCAACTTAAAATAACAATATTAGGGTGGGAAAAACTTACTATGCGAGTTATGATTCATCAGCGAAGATGACTTTTGCACCTTTGAATTAGAAAAAGAGTACATCGATGTTTAAAAGAAACAGGTTTTTTATAAAACACACATTTTCGACTGCAATATCAATGTGCCTAGCGATTTGGATGTCATAAAATAATAAAGTGCATCAAAAAGTATTTGACAGCAAGGCATTGAATTTTGAAGAGTGAGTTGAAGTAATCGTTCGGCGGTTTTTAATGAATTCTTGGACACAGACTGCAACCGTCGCAAAGCTGAACTTTTCAATTAATCTCTTTTATTATGACGCCTAGCAAAAATAAAAATGGGCGGAGAAAATTCACAACGAAAGAAAATAATTGGAAAAATTAACTAAGCTGTAGTCTGGGTGAACCTGTCTAAACAGCATTTTCACTGTTTTGGGGGCTAAAAAATGCTTAATCCGCACATAATATGAATATATTTGATACATATAAGAAGTCAGATAACATTAAAATGTCACACACAAAGCCAAAATCAATTTCCCATTTTAATTTTTTCAGCAAAAAGCATTCATCAAGTTAACGACCAAAAACCTGGCGCATGCAAAGGTTAACAGAAACTAAAGTTTATTAATAAAATGAAAAGATGACAAGTCAATAAAGTTAAGAAGTGGGCTTGGACAGAAGGCGAAAGGTATTGTCAACAGAAACAGACAAAATATCTCAAATAATTCGCTCGATTTAAAACCGCGATGACACAATAAATAAGGTTTGATATATAATACTTTGGCTTTATTGAAGCTTGCTTAAGAAATCGTTACAGGGTTCAACAATGTACTTTGCGACATTGTTAAAATCGTAAACAAACAAAAATAGTTTTAAATAAATTTAACAACAAACAACAGAAAAAAAGAAATCACATGCTTTAACTTCACAAGTTAAGGAGAAGATATTACATTTTGTGACAACATGGAAATGTCAAAATTTTGACATGACAACCAATCAATGATACGACTACATTTCCGCAAAATAACAACAATTAGAGGTGGACATTAAGTAACAATTTCAAAGAAATTTTATAAAGTTTGCAAGTTGTCTGCTAACAGGAAGCATATTAAAATTCATTCTAAGTTTGATTGAAAAATACTAGAAGGTTACACAAAAAACGGTCTCCCGGTGGCTTAAACCGTGTGTTGGGAAACTTTTTATTAGATTTGTTACTAAATTAAGAGTTGAACAACAAAATAACTTTTATCGAAAACAATTGGGCCATCATGAATATAGCTTGATCAGCGTGAAAGGTTTCTTGAGCGCAAACGTTACGCATGTTTTGAATTTAAAATTAAGGTGCTCTATATCAAATCAAATTTGTTGCTGATTCATACGTTCTTTTATGAAAACAAGTTTGGTATTGATCAAAGAAACTTTAAAAATAATCACTTACATTTTACTTAGCAATTTTTGGCATGGTTAGTGATGCAATTTACAGCTGTGAGAACCAAATAAGAAAGTAAAACAAAATATAGTTTCAAATTATACTCTTGAAGATGTTCCGAAACTGTTGTAATTACAGATCGTGGCTACATGACTGGATCAATTTTTAAGAAAAGCAAAACTTTTTTTAACAGCCTTTCTTAAGGCTACTCATTTTACAAAACAGTTTCAAATGAAACACTTGGTTTTAATAACTATTTTAAAAGCAAGACTCTTAGAAAAACTGTTGATTCAGAAATATTGCGCTAATGTGATATTGAGCAATATGTGGATACGTTACTATTTTTTTATCAAAATCTAAATGAAAGTTTTTGTGAAAACTAATATAGATATAGCCATTATAATATGATTAAGTAAAAAATCTACCAATTAAAAACTTTAGCAGATTAGTTCTATTTTGCTCATGAAAAATAGTAAATTGTTCTTCATCATGCAAAAATTAGCCAGATACTTAGATGTAGAAGTTTTGAGCTAGGATAAAAAAGGATTTATACTATGACAGAAACGACTGTTAGTCAAACAGTCACATATAAATAAATGTTAATATTGAACCAAAAACATTTCTATAAACGTTTGTGTACACAGAAAGTTAAATGTGTATAAAAAGAATAGCTTTTTCAATGTTGGTAGCAAAAAAGTTATAATAAACATATTCTTAATATAAAAATTAATAGTCGGTCCTAGTAATCAATACGCAAAATATAGTCTAATCATTTAATGCAAAAAATTACAAAATCATATCAAAATCTTAAAAAGGTTACATACTAATAAACAATTGAATTTTAAATAGCAGAATACTTTCAACAGGCCCTTAAGAAGATAGAGCAAACAGGTTTTAAAATGCTACAAAATAAAATTGTTTTTATTTCAGCACTTCCTTATGATTGGATAAAACTTTTTACATAACTAGGTTAAAAGTAATAATAACTATTATCCAAATTAAAGTATGAACTGTGGATACAAACAAATAAACAAACAATAATATACAACTAAAAAAGAATTAAGTTTTTTTTCCACAATATCTTTATCCGTGTCCGGAATTTTAGCCGCAAGAAAATTCGCCGTAGGAAAATTGGCCGCACGGAATTTTCGCCGCAACTTGGTACAAATTGCCAGACTTTACACATACAATGGTTTATACAGTGAAAAGTAGTAGAGGTGGTGCAAAACGCTAGGGTTGGGTTAGAATTAGGGTTAGGTTAGAGTTAGGGTAAGGTTAGAGTTAGAGTTAGGATTAGGGTTAGGATAGAGTTAGGGTACTTTTTGTGAATAGAAATTGCAAAAGAGATTGAACAGATGTTGATAGTGGTAGATCATAGTGGTAAATTATATTTCTTGGGTAGATCACATACTATACCGGCACCGAATGATCTATACTCGCCAGTCGAGTTTGTTCTGTTAGAGGCGCCAATTGCAGTTTGTACCAAGTTGATATAGTCAGCCATATTTCCATAAATGGAGTTTGTTCCGGTCGTGTACGGCGAAAATTCCGTGCGGCCAATTTTCCTACGGCGAATTTTCTTGCGGCGAAAATTCCTAGAACCATCTTTATCATGTTTTAATGTCCATTTTTCAACATACCTCATAGTAAGACTTGATGTGCTTAATTAACATTGTCAGATTTTGAACATTAAGATTCAAATCATTTCGAACATTTTTGTGAGCCCTCATGTTTGTTGGTCTTGGATCGCTACAAATAAATATTAAAAAACTTATTTAAATAGCCAGTGCAAGAAAAAAATTTCCTACTATAAAATTTGTATAGCTTTTTAAAAGGCAGTAAAATCTAAAGCACACTTAGATATAATACAATAGTCAATAGCTTTGTAAAAGCTAACAAACATCAAGTTTGAATTAAATAACATTTTGCTATTGTTGATAACAGGAATGTTATTAAAATTGTTATGTTCTTCTGGTAAAATTAGAGTCTAAATTGCTTTTAAATCTTTATTGTTTTTTATCTTTGAATAAAGATTAACAGCAGTTTAGTACCAGAACAACTTTAATTTTACTAGAAGAACATGAATAACGATTTTAAATAACAACATATTAAGAATTTTTTGTATTACTACACTTTGATAGTACAACAATATTAGCTGAAAATGTATGTATACCTTATTATAAGTACTAAAAATTGATGTGTTTTTCTGAACAATGTCTCATTGATAAATACACAGATACAAATTCTGGGTATACTAGATATATATTTCTCTATTATTGATAAATCAAGAAGCTACATCATTATATAAGAACATACATTTCAAGCATAATTTGATTCAATACAATTCCATCTAACAAATCTTCTATTTCCAATGACTCTCTGTCCAATATCAATTGAATCTGCAATAAAATTTAAAAATAGGTAAAAAAATCTAAGATGGGCAACACATGCAACTAGCAATAAAAACTTTAAAATATTCAAATACTGCACAAATTAAAAAAACTAATACTATAGATGTCTCATGTTCAACGTCATTGCTAAACATTTTCTGCAAATAAATTTCTTTAAAAATGCTGCAGTCATTAAATAACAAAACTTTTTACCTTTTTTTTATTACATGCATTTTTAAAGAGATAATATTAGATTTGTTCAGCTAGTTAAAAAAAAAACAAGAAATAAAAATTTAAAATAGATATTGATTACAACTAGCAGGTGCTTGGACATTAACAATAATAGTATATGAAATTTCTCAGTAATTACAACTATATACTTAGATATTATAAAATTCAAAAGGATAACTATCGTACCCATTGCACAAGTGGTGATTCCATGAAAAGAGCAACATGATCCTGAGATTGGTTGTCACTTCCATTCATGTTTATTCAAAAAGTAATATATATTTACAAAAATAACTTATGTTAGCATAATAATAAAATCAATAAAAAAGTAATCATTTGTACTTAATCTAAAAAATGAAATACAATTAATACTATAACATGAAGCTAATTAGAAGTAGTAAATTTACAATACTAGTTAATTACAAAGTAGGCAAAGGCTTTAGTTTATATCAAGTAATAAAATTTTCAATTAAAATATTTTACACAAATGCTATGATCTTCATCTTTCAATAAGAAAAACAGTTCATGTCTTTGATTTAACTTAACCAAGGTTTACTAACCCAAAACTAAGTTAACCCTGTGCTAAAAATATAATCTAATCCAAAATTAAAACATCTTCTAATTCAAAGTTTCTAAACTGTGGTAACTGGACTGCCAGATGTTTACAGTAACCTATCCAGGGGGTCTACAGACTTTTTAAAAAGAGTTAGCATCTACATACTACTTCCAAAGACATTCCTAAAAACTTGAAATCTATTGATCCAGCAAGTTTTTTTCTTTCAACTGTAGGATAAGGATCTTTTTTTTATTTTTGGTCTTCACTTAAAAATATCTCACTTCTATGGACAACAAGTCTAATTTTTCCAGTAAAAAAAGCAGATAAGACCAGAAAAGGTTTTTATCTTACTGTAGAAAAAAAAACAATTCTTGTCCATTATTTGCTGAGTTTAGTTCATTACTTTTTAAAATTTTGAGGAATCACCAAAGCCTGCAAGGTTAGTAACAATAAACACTTAAAAAGACTCAAATCTCTTTACAGGAAAAATCAGGGTTAGTTTCACAAACAAAAATCACTTATGGAGACTTCTTGAAAAGACCAGAAAAACTTATTGGAACTTTGGTTGGTGACCTTTTGTTTTGGTCTTCACTGGACTTTCACAAAATATTTTGACTTAAGATCCATAGAATCTAATTAATACATCAGAAGCATGGTCAAGTGGTTAAAGCATCAAAATTGTGATCTTGGTTAAAGCATCAAAATTGTGAACATGGTCTCGGTTCAAAACTCACACCATTCTGTTGTGTCCTTAGGAAAGACACTTTACAGCACTTTCCCCTGGTTGGTGGTCTTGGCATGCAGTTCTAAATTTCAATCATATCTCTATCAAATTACAAGCAGACAGCAATATCTGGGCATCTCCAGAAGCAGGTCAGGGTAATTGCTTATCCTATGTATTAGCACCTCTGTCACTTTTCTGTGAGTCAGGAGGATAAATATAGAGATGAAATAAATAATTCTACCAGCTACAATAAATTTATAAACCTGCCTTAATTAAAATGAAAAATGTGTTCATAAAAAAATAATTTAAACCAGGAATAAAATCTGTAATTAACATTTTCTTTATTTACCTATCTAATCACAACATTACAAAAGTGGTGATAAATTGTGGATTAATTAAAAATAAACAAATTCATGCCAGAGTCATAAAAATAGCAGATAGATTGTTTTTTATTATTACATAAGAATATCTGTTGCCAAATAATTACCATGAAATAGTTATCACAAGAAAATCAATATAATTAAATAATTCAAAAAAGTTTAGTATTTAAGGATATTATATCTTCTAATTTATTGACCCTTTGTCAAGCACTATTAAACAATTCAATAACAGTCTTTTTTAATAATGTGATTTCCATATGTCAAATTTGGCTATAGTTTCTATAATCCACTTACTTTTCTGACACTAAGGTCAACATCAGTAAGGTTAAACATGAAAAAACTATTTAAGTCCTATCTTGGTCTGCTTAAAAGAAACAAAAATATTGCAGTCTAGTTGAATTTTACAAAATGATGTATTAGGTTTCTAATCAAGTGATATGATTGGCATCTAAGTTGCTCAATAGAACTATCATTCAAAAAAAAAAATCTAAAATGCCTTTTCAAAGAGTATAACAACAAGCAATGAATAAGAACTAAACCAAGACTATTGTAATAAAAAAATTTTTTTACAAAAATGACACTTTGTGCTTCTCAATTATATAACTAAAAATGTAAACAATAACTTAAAATTTAATTATGTAAAATATGTAAATCCATTTTTAATATCAACAAACAATGTTTAGTTTTCTAAATTGTGATAATTTTTCAGTAAAATAAGCTGGAAAATGGTAATACTTTCTTCATTTTTCAACAATGAAGAAACTTTCTAATGTTTAAATATTATTCTCTCTGAAAAAGATGTGGTGTAACAAGCAAAAATTTACCCTATACCAGGGTTGCCATACATCGAGATTTTCCTGGACATGTCCAGGATTTTAATATTTAAATCATTATCAAGGAAAAATCTTAAAATGTGTTAACATGTCTGGGATTTCTAAATTATGCAATTTATGAAATTTTACCAAAAAATATATTTTCAATAATTTTTTAGTTTCAAGCAAATGTTCTAAAGTGAGATATTGAGTTGAAATGCTGTTACACCCAGTGTAGAATATCTGATAGGTAAATAAATATATGTGAATTATGTAATTTATTTTTTCATTTTTATTACATCTCAATATTTATTCTCTTGACTTGCAGGAAAGTGTCAGAGGCACTATACATAGAGCAAGCAATTACTCCAACCTGCTTCCAGAGATGTCAAATTCTAGCTGTATAGTTAAAAATTTATTTTGGTTTTTTAGTTTTATATCAGAAATTTAGAATTGCTCACTAAGACTGCCAAGCAGGAAAAAAGGCCGATAAGTCTTTTTTCAAGAATGCAACAGAATGTTGCAAGTAGGTTTTCAAACTAAGACCATGTCAATCACAATCACCATGCTGCTGTATTAAAATATTTTTTATTACGTTCATAGTTTAAAACCTTTGTGTAATGTTGCTTGAATGATGAAAAATTTACTGCACCACCAACATATAGAAAATAGTACAAGTATTTTTAATAATTCAAATATCCTGTGTGACCATCAGAATTGCTTAAGATTGTATAGTTTTTATTTTACCTAGTATCTGACAATACAAATTTTGAAAAAGTATTTACACTGATGCAGAGTCAGTAAAGAAAAAAAAAGGTCATTGAGATGATGAAAAAAATTTAGCACTCTAGTACAACTTTAAAGATAAACTATGTCGTAAAGAATTCTTAAAGTTTTTAAAGTCCAACAAAGCTTTTTAAAAATCAAATCTTTGATAAAATATGCAGAGTCAAAGAAAATATTTATTGTTTGTATACCTCACTGTTTTAGACTAAATTTACTTTTTGTATTTTTCTTGTTGCCAATTGCATGATAATTTTGTGCTGTTTTTCGGTTTCATAGATGCTGTTGACTTGTTGTAAAAGAAACAACTGGCATTTGTTTTAGTAAAATTGCAACAATTTTACTGTTTTTATTTGGTTCTGTCGTTATGTACCATAAAAAAAGCAATGGCAGCAAAGTGTTTTGGATGAATTTGGAATTTATACCATAATACAACTATTTTTGCCAAAAAAATTTGTTAAAATGACCAATATAAATCTGTCAGGGATTGTGTTTATTCAGATAAATTTTCGACTAATGTTACATGATCTTCATCAACAAATTTTTCCAATACCAAGTTCGATTCCCAATAAAGTTATTTTTAGTTAGCTTTTGCAATCTTAAGCCAAGCCTTAAACCCAGCTCTAACCAAAACCTCACCTAGTGTAAACTTAATTTTCATGGCTTACTTAACTAAAATACTTTAAAACATAAGCCAATCTGGATAAAAAAAAATAACAAGGTGATAATCAACCAGGTACCGTAAATAACCTGCTATCTTTCAGAAACTTAACAAGACAAAGATGACTAAATTGTAACCTATCTTTTTATTCAACTAAACTTGAAATTCAAAAACCATATTCTTTATTTTATATCTATATTTTAATACTTTTGTTATGATGATAAAAACAATATTTTGAAACATCTATCAATTTTGTTTTTTTATTTATACTTACCAAAGACTACATGTTAACACCAAAAATAAACCTATTAATGAAACACAACAAAACTAAACCATACAAAACCTAAATCAACCAAAATAAAACTTTCATTTCAAAGACAAAAAATTCCATTATGAAATTGCAAAAAATCCAATTATAAACTTGGGATTTTAGTTAAAGACTTTATGAGACAACTTTTAAACTTATTTTATAGTAGTTAATTGATCTATAGTTTAGCAATGAACAATACAAACAATTTCGTTTTTTTTTAATCATAATTATTTCGTTTTATAATCAATGTCAAAAAATTAAAAACCTTTTCGCACTACAAACGAAAAAATTGTACACAAAGCAGATCTAATTTAATGCAAAGCAGTTTTTTTCTGTCTACAAATATTTTTGCTTGGTCAGCAACGAATTTTTTAAGAAATAGATCGACCAATTAAAAAAAATTATTATAAAATAAAATCAAACATAAATTTATTTTAGTTTTGTTTAACGAGCAGGACAGTCAGAATCCATTTAGTGGTCATCTAGTCAAAACATTGCAGACGTTTTGAATTATATTTGAAATTAAATAAGATTTAAAACTTTAGCGTCTTTTTGGAGTTTTTAAAAATAATTAATTAAATATGATATTGAGTAAACCGATAGTATCGAAGGCCTATTATCCAAAATTTAAAACACAAATTTTAATTTAAATCCTAAAGCTTGAGAATCCGAAAAAAAGGATTTATGAAGCACAAAAAAACAATTCTGTGGGTGTCGCTTCATCATGATCATATCATCTATTTATTTATTATCTCACAGATATACATCATCTTAGGAGTTAAAGCGATTCGATAATTTGTTAAAAACTTTAAGCTATAACCAGTGGTGGTTATTGGGTGAGGCGAATGAGGCAGTTGCCTCGGGCCTCCCCTCGATTTTAGAGGCCCCCCCTCAAAAATATCTCATATAGGCTCATTTTGCTGTATATGTTATTTTAGGGATCATGATAAAGTGGACGAAAAGTTGGAAATAGGAGATCGATTCGAAGGGAAGACCTTTTTTTCTAGAGATCACCATGATTTTGGGAAAAAAAGCAAAAAGTGAGATCGAATGATCGATTAGAAGTGAAGACCCTTTTTTTTAGAGATCATCATGATTTTGGGAGAAAAATAGCGAAAAGTGAGATCGATTGGAAGTAAAGACCTTTTTTTTGAGATCACTATGATTTTGGGAGAAAAAAGGGAAATAGGAGATCAAAACCATGTTTTTTTTTAGAAAACATCAAGTTTCGGAAATCCTTGCCTCGGGCCCCTAACTTTGAATATCCACCACTGGCTATAACTTTATTTATTAAAGATAAGCCAATAATCGTACAAGCTGAAAGACGGGGAAATACCAGAAATTACGATTGCCCTTTCTCAAGTCCTAAAAATCTGAGCAAAATCAGAATCTTTTGGACACTGATAAAAAATTATTTGGGCAAAATCAAAACCTTTCGGGCAGCGATAAGAAATTGTTTTGACAAAAAAAGTTTGTTTGGGCATCGAAACGAATTACTTAAGCAGGACAAAAATTCCAAATCTAAAAATAAGATTAAGATTTGAGGTGAAGATCTTTATTTTAGTCAGCACAAGTTTTTTTGGGACGAAAATAGAGAAATTAGACACGGTTACAAAAGGATAATCTTTTTTTGTATATGTTTTTAGTCTTTATCAGAATTTAGAGACAAAAATAATGCCATTTTGTCTCAATTTTTGCAAAGCTGCCAGATAAGGATTTGGGAAAAACAGTAGCTATTACCCTCAAAATTTTTTTCGGTTTGTATGGCTATGGATAGGCCTACGAATCTTCCTCCTGGTAGTACGGCTATAGTTAGGCTTACGAATTACCGCCATCCTACCAAGTAGGTCGAACATTGTTTTATCTAAAAGATTAATTTCTAGTTTGAAGTGATAAAGATTATTTTAGAGAAGTGAAAATCAAGGCCGTCAAAGCAGTCTTAATTTGAAAAAAACATACTAATAAGCTAATAAATTTTTAAAAAAAGATTTGTTATAGGCTATGACCTCAAAATAGAACAATTCTTCCAGAAAGATTGAAACTGTTTTACAAATAAAACCAATTAGCTAACTGGCGCTTCTTAAAAGTACCGAGTAAAAGTACCGCGTTACTTTACTCGGTACTTTTGAATAATCCAATTTAATAATTATAACTATTAACTTCTCTGTCAGACATTGGATTTCAATTGACATTCAAAAATAGTGTAATTCAAAAATAAAAAAAATAAAAAATTTCAAAAATAGTTTTTTATTACTATTAAATTGGATTATTCAAAAGTACCGAGTAAAAGTACCGCCGTACTTTGTGCCCACCACTCCTGGTACTACACAGTTGATCGAACTACACTTGATCAAACGACACTTGGTCAAAACGACATTTGATCGAAACAACATTTGATCGAAATGAAATGATCATATTAATAACAAAAAGTTGATCGTAATGACTGTTAATAACAAAAAAGGATTTACTTTTGTATGTTTCTGCGATTAAACAATCTCTTTTTTCTGTAAATTAGATTCATAAAAGGTAGAGGTCCTCAGTTAGAAGCCAGTTTTTTTAATTTTTATAAATTTTTTGCCAATGTCAAAGTCAGGGTTTCTCGACCAGGTCCATAGACAAGGCATTTTTAGGGGTGAAACAAGTAAATCTCTTGTCATGGTTATGTTTTTTTAGATGCCTGTTGCTGCCATTTTTTTGCATTCTTTTTACATTGTAGTCCTATTTAATGACACATCCTAAGATATTCCATGTTACAGTGGCTCTCAAGATTAAAGTTGTCCTTGCTGCAGTAGGAGGAGTTCTACAGTCGTAGATTAAAGTCTTACAGGAGCTGGCAAATTTGAGAAGTTTTAAATACGTTGAAATTCACCAAAAATATTCACAATTTAGCAAGAATGATATCGTCATGCTAATGCGTTTGAACCAGGCCGAAACAGACTAAAATTTATCAATTCCGGTAGTAATAAAGATTTAAATGTTTTGGGAGCAGTGTAAGATAATCATAGCTCTGTATAGCACATTAAGCAGTTTTCAATTAAACTTTGCCTTCTCTTAATTTCTGTTGTTTTTTGTTTTTGTTTTTTGCTTGATTCACACGCTATTCCTGTGTAAAATGTAAATTTTCATCCGTTCTATCGTTCTTTTTGTTGGTCTTACAGAAATTTAAATTTTCCAGTAGCAATTATTTATAAAAACTGCAAAACGAAAATTCTTTCTTGCTAAGAAAATCAAAATGAATTTGATATGTTTTGTAAATTTTTTTTCATTATTCGATCGAGTTTGGTTTCGATCAACTGTCGTTTTGATCGAATGTCGTTTCAATAAAAATTGAAAGATTATGTGTCGTTTCGATCAAGTGTCGCTTGATCAACTGTCGAGTCACGAGGGGTGATTGGGACCATAGTGTTAAAATTAGTTGTTTTTTTATTGTAGTCTTTGGTTCAGAAACAAAATAGCTTGAGAGTGAGAACTCTTATTAAAACTCATTCAGACATGCATATCATGATATAAATTTTTGATTCTTTAAGTATTGACAAAATATCACGTTTCAAAAATTACGAAATTTTTGGACTAAAGATCTTTAATCTTGGGGACCAATGGAAAAGACCTTTGGGCCAATATTTTTACTATATCAGTAGAGATGTTGTTTCCCAATTTTTCACTTTACTTTACTTCACTTCGATTCAGATGTAGTTGCTTCCTTGCAAGCCTGGGTCGAGAGTAAGTCTGCTCTTGTTACTACACATCACAGACCAAAACCGAAACTTTCAAAACGGAACGGTATCTACCCATCTCGGTGTTCAGAGAGGGTTTTGCTAATTAGCAAACGTCTTTTTTAGAACGAGGTAATGTCTGGAAAAAAACTGCCCTTTTCAGGGTATATTGCCAACAAGCTTCAAACACCCACTATTTTCAAACTAAACATCGAAGGCCTCACGGCAAGCAAGATGAACGTTCTTCATTATCTTGCTTTACACTTTGCAGCACGCATCATCCTAATATAGGAGACCCACTGCACGAATGCGGAGATAGTAATTCTCGACTTCCAACAAGCTGGGTCTTCTTCAAGCAAGAAGCATGGCTTTAGCCCTTTTTGTCCACGAGTGACGCTTTTGAACCAATCTTTACAGACATCGGAGATTAAGTGGTTGTGCGTAGACTTTGTAAAATATTTAGCGTTACAAACCTCTATCAACGCCACTGCGATGCCTAGATCTCCCAGTTTTCTTCTCCCTTGTCTCAATGTCGGTAATTTCAACTGTCGCCACGTTGATAAGAGTTATGATAATAACAGTGCGGACGGTGAGTGCTTGGCTGGCATCTTATATTAATATAAGATTATTAATATAATATAGTATATAATAATCTTATATTTAAAAAAATATTAATATATTAATAGTTTGTCTTTTCATTTGTCTTCTTGAGAAGCCGTTTATATCAAATCATGCAAGCCAAATTTATGCCGCCAAAAAGCATTTGTTTACAACTTGAAAGTCTTTCGCTGATTACGCGTTTTGACGCCTTTCTCAAACATCCAATCGTTTTTGTTTAGTTGTAATAGACAATCAATTAAATTCTTTTTTTCCTTTGTTCCGACGTTCATCTCCTGACAAGTGTTGGACGAAAAGCTTAGAGATGAGTTTTTGTTAGCTATTTTTAAATTCTCCGCCAAAAACCACTTGTTGCAATAATTGATGCACTGCTCCTTAAAGAGCAGGCTTGGTTTTGACGCGGGAAGTCAACCGTGGATGAAGTTGTTCTATCAAAACAGTTCACCGAGAATTCTTTCGAGGCTAAGAAGAAAATCGGTGTCGTATTTGTCAATCTGACAGCGGCATATGGCACTGTCTGGCCCCGTGTCTTACCTATAAGCTGTTGAGGCTTCTGCCGGATATAAGCACATGGTATCTAGGTGGCCTTGATTTAACTCGGTCATACGAGACATGTTAACACATACTCTAGGTGGCCTTGATTTAACTCGGTCATACGAGACAGACAAAGCGCATTACGTTATCACCGTCTGGCGAAATAAAAAGAGAAAGATGCATTCGAACAAAAGCGGATATTTAAATCATATAGCACAAAAGCGATTGTAACTTGCCCAAGCGATTTCTACGTATTAATAAAACTTCAAATTACTTTAAGACGGAAAACTATATTGCCATAACTTAAAATTATTTCAAATGAAGTGTAACATTGCTTCACCTCATTATAAAGTTGTGTAAAAAAATAGAAAGAAAAAAAGAGAAAATAAAGTATAAGACCGAGGTTATTTGCTCAATAAAACGTTGCTATGGGGGCGGTGCATTGGTGAGACCATAGCAGAGTTTGGCTTGAAGAATAAGATCAGTCTTTAAAATATATGTAAAAGCAGGGATTACTTAACGGGGATTGCCAAATGGTATTTGTTTATTATAACGTCACGGTTGATTAAGGCGCTAAGGAAGTAACTTTTCCACAGATCTCTTGCATTAGTTTCTGAGATCTCGCGAAGGTTTGTGGCGTTTAAATTAATATTTTATTGAAATTACGACTCACCTGCAATTTATTTATATATAAGAAAATTTTTTAATAAATAAACATTACATCTGTAAGCTGCAAGGTATTAGTTTTTGCATATTTTGTCGGTGAATGGTAATTGAAAAAGTGCAAAGCTTGATGGGCTCATATAGATGAAGCCCTCTCTTAATGAATTTAGATATAAGTGCATACTTACCGGTAGTTATTTGGTATTAATTTAATAAATTAGTAAAATGTTGTTATTAATTTGAAATCAACTTTTTAAAAACTGTTTTTTTCTAGTAATTCGTTTTGTATCTGCACTACTTGAATTAATACAGTGGTTGGTTTTGTTAGTTGAAGCAGGGTTAAGTAATCCCTGGTTGAAGCAGGGTTAAAGTTAAAGTTTTTATTTTAAATTATTTATTTGTAAAACATAAGTAATTTAAAATAAAAATTCTAATCATTAGTATAGGAAATAATAATAGTAAAAGAATATTTTTTAAACAATACATTTAAATGATTAATTTAAAAGTTCCAGTAGTAAATGCATTAAGTATAAATTGTAATAGAATAATTTACTATTCTTTATTAATTTTATAGAGTATTTAAATGTAGTTTCTAGTCACTCTATGCCTCTCATGTTATACAATTCTCCATACAACAATTAAATAATGTAGCTACACACTTCAGTACTTTGTTATATTGTATGTTCTTTACTAAACTTTTAATATTTTACTAATAATTAGCAATTACTGTTTTAGTTTGTTTTGTTTGTACAATTATTGTTATCTATGAAGCTTTTAAAATTACATACATTTACTGTTATCAAATTTTGTTTTTACTATGTGTAGATGTCATAATGATGTAATTATAATTGTATATATTTTCAATGTAAATAAAAAAAGGAATGCTAATAATATTCTGTATTAAATTAGGTGTAAAAAATTGTTTAGGTTAATTTGCTACTTTATAATGTCTCCTAATCATTGCTGTATATTTGGCTGCTCAGAAAGCCGATATAAAAATAAAAAAAATTCAAGCAGTTGTACCTTTTTTACTATTTTACGTCCAGATATGGCTAAATCAGAAGAAGAAAAACAACATAGACAATATCTGACTAATTTTCTTTTATCTTGTTGTTAGTAGATATAAACTTGTTTATTATTACTAAATAAATGCAGAATGATTAAAACTCTCGTCTGCAATGCAATATACAATATAATATACTTTTGCTATATACAACTATATTACATCATTATTAAATTTACATTAATTAAATCTTGTACATGCTATTACACATGACATAAAAGGCATATAATGACTTGATAATACATTAAATAACTCTATAAAATTAATAAAGAATCAGTGGTGCAGCAACGTAACCTGCCGCCCTTGGATTTTTGCACGAACTGCCGCCCTTTAACACCATCAAAACGAAGAGCATATTTAGCTTTACCTCACTGTTGCTGTTTCTATTGCAAGTTGTGAAAGAAGTTTTTCAAAGCTTAAATTGATGAAATCTTACTTGAGATCAACTATGGGTGAAAGCAGGCTGTCTGCTTTAGCAATCCTGCCCATTGAAAGTGACTTCGTCGAGATGCTATCTTTTGAAGATATAATTTCGGAGTTTGTTTCAGTGAAAGCTCGACGTATTCAATTTTAAACTTTTGATAAGAATTAAACTATCACTATTATTTTTATAATTTGTAGAACTTCATTAAGACACAAAAATAAAAAAGGTGTTGATTCACATAAGCGATATTTGCTCAACCACTGCAGCACATCCAGCGCTGTGGCATCGCTTTTAAATGCAGTGCGGCTGGATTGTACTAGCCTATTAAACCTGGCTATTTCATAAGTTAATTCAGAAAAATTAACGTCATCAGCATATATGTTCTTAAATTTGTTCATATCTTCTTCGATATTTTCGCTTCGCAACAATACGTGGGGATCGAAGAAGCCGAATACTTTATTTAACATACAAATTTTACTGTGTAGCGGTTTGAAATGGTTTATATATACAGTAGCTACATGTAAATTTCACAAAACTTTTACAGATCTTCTTTTTTATTATTATTAAAACAACAATCTTTCTTTATTCTTCAGGCCAACAGTACGAGAACTTTTCTACATGTGTTTTTTTACAACGCAAGACTCTCTCGTTTTCTATACAAAAAGAAAAAAATGAATAAACAAACAAAAATATACAATTATGTCAAACGTGAAAATGTGGCGATCGCTACACATCCCCCCCCCAAGTGGTATGGCTGCAATAAGGCAAATACCACTGAAAGAAGAAAAAAATAAAAATAAGCAATTGCAATAGAAAATACTACAAAATTCTACATGCACCGACAAAGGCAAAAAAAATCATACTATACAAGCAAACACGCAAAATGCAACGCGTGATTAAAACGTCGAATCAAACAAGACATCGAAAAAAATAAAAATAAAAACTAGTCCCGATAGCGTATAGGTTTTGTAATCAGTCTGCCTTTGCGAGAGTAAACGCAATTAGCGGAGAGTTCGTCTAGGTCTCCCGCAAAAATGTTATCAATCTCACTCGAAGATGTGGGCGAAAAAGATAGAGTCTCAGAAGTTTCCCCCTCGACAGAGGAGCCAGTGGGAGATATAGGCTCAACAAGGGCCGGTTTTAAACGATCAATTGTTACGGTGTCAGTGTGACCGTCTTTTTCGATGACAAAATATTTATCGTGTCGTTCAAGTACAAAATGAGGTCCCGAATAAGGTCGTTGCAACGGAGATTTTACACTGTCAATGCGAACAAATACTTGGGAACACCGGAAAAGAAGTGGGTCGACATAAGTTTGTTGTTTTTTTAGGATGACGTGGTACAGTATAACGTA
This sequence comes from Diplosoma virens, assembly GCA_963680785.1. Lineage (NCBI taxonomy): Eukaryota > Metazoa > Chordata > Ascidiacea > Aplousobranchia > Didemnidae > Diplosoma > Diplosoma virens. The sequence continues at coordinate 16,241,532 of OY796894.1, read as the reverse complement.
ATGAGCTCATGAAAGAACAAAGTGTTTTAGCATACTGTGAAGTTGGTTGGACTGTGTTTTCCTCGGACAACTCTACGGGAGTCGAATTTTCAAAATATTCCCCGGGGAGTCGTATAGAAGTCCCTAAAGCCATTCAACTGCAGCACACCCCATATCCTCTTTTATGGCCGATCGCAAGCCTAAGAGTACAAGACTAAAGTTTCGATACCAAAGATCGGGAGAAGATTGACATTTCAATGCAACTTTGAGACTGCGATTGAATCGCTCGTTTAATCCGTTTGCAGCCGGATGGAAAGCTGTTGTGTGACATAATTTCGAACCCAAAAATTGGCACATTTCTGTCCAAAGGAGAGACGTGAATTGGGCCCCTCTATCTGTAGTGATTATTGTAGGAGATCCAAAACGGGCCACCCAATGTAAAAGAAAAGAATCTGCACAAGATTGCGCAGTGATATCCTTCATGGGTATGGCCTCCGGCCAACGCGTAAATCTGTCTACAACTGTCAGTAAATATTTGTAACCAGAAGAATCGGGAAGAGGACCGACGATATCAACGTGTACATGTGAAAATCTGGCATCTGGGGTTCTGAAATGCTGTAAGGTTGTAACTTGATGTCGGGTAATTTTCGTTTGTTGGCAAGAAATGCAGGTAAGGCACTTTTCAGCAATATCTCGTCTCATATTCGGCCACACAAATCGCTCTCCGATGAGTTTTTGAGTAGCCTTAATGCCTGGATGGGAAAGGTTGTGCATGCGCTCAAAAATTGTGGTTCGTAATGAATTTGGAATGATGGGGCGAAATTTTCCCGTACTAGTGTCTCCAAGTAATAAAAGGCCTGAATTAGGAATCGCACGTTCACATAGTTTTAATGAAGTCATCGATTGAGAGAGCTCGCGAATCGATGGATCGTCCCTCTGTGCTAAAACCAGCTCGGTATAATCTATGAAAGAAGACGAAAGAGCAGCAGTGATTTCAGGACGGCTCAAGCAATCGGCAACCACGTTGTTTTTTCCTTCAATATGTCTAACATCAGTTGTGAATTCTGAGATAAACGATAGGTGTCGAGCTTGCCTGTTACTTAAAGGAGTTTTTTTCTAGATATAGCACCAACTAATGGTTTGTGGTCCGTGTAAAGAGTAAACGGACGGCCCTCTAAGAAATATGTGAAATGATGTACTGCCAAATAAGCTGCCAGCAATTCTTTATCAAAAGTACTATACCGTTTTTGGGCATCAGAAAAGGCGCTGAAAAGTACTCCAATGGTCTGTGCGAACCACTACTGTCAATCTGACTGAGTACAGCACCACAGAATTTATCGCTTGCGTCTACAAACAATGCTGTCGGACTGAGGATAATTTAGTAGTGTTGCATTACTCAGAGCTACTTTTATGTTCTCAAAGGCAGTCGATGCCTCCTCGTTCCAAGAAAGATTTGCATTGCGACCGGCAGGAATCCTCTGGAGGAGGGAATTTAAAGGGGCCAAAATTTTTGCGCATTGAGGAATGAACTTTCTATAAAAATTGACCATGCCCAGAAATCGCCGTAAAGACTGGGCGTTCTGTGGGATCGAAAAAGAATTTATGGCATCAACCTTACATGCAACAGGGGCGATACCTTTGTCCGAAACGATATGCCCTAAAAAGCGTAGCCGATTTTGGCCGAATAAGCACTTAGCCTCATTGATGATTAATCCGTTGCGTTGTAGACGCTCAAATACTTGCCGAAGATGGGCTCGGTGTTCTTCAATGGAGGACGAAAATATTAATATATCATCTATATAGACAAAGACAAATGACAAGTCTTGAAATAGAGAGTTCATAAAGCGTTGGAATGTTTGGCCAGCGTTAGTTAGGCCCATAGACATCTTTAAAAATTCCCAATTTCCGGCCGGAGTGCAAATTGCGGTTTTGGCAATATGTTCTGGGTGAATATGAATTTGGTGATATGATTTAAACAAATCGATGCTGGAAAATATTGTGGAACCGGATATATTTTCGGTAAAGTCATGAAGAAAAGGAATGGAATAAGAGTCCTTGACGGTTACTTGATTCAGACGCCGATAGTCTCCCATTACTCGCCAAGATCCATTAGATTTTTTTACCATATGAACGGGAGATCCCCACGGGGAGGAACTGGGTCTAATTATCCCCAATTGCTCGAGCTGACTTAATTCCTTTCTTAAAACAGCAAGTTTTTCGGGAGAAAGACGGCGTGGCCGCTGTTTGATGGGTGGACCGGTTGTTTCAATGTAGTGAACGATATCATGTTTTGGAGGAAGCCTTAAGTTCGAAACAGAGAACACCTCGGGAAATTCAGCTTCCAGAAACTGATAATCTCCTAAGTTGTAAACCGGAGGTTCGACATTACACAAACTAGGCTTAAGTTCAGAATTAGATAAAAAAGAACAAGGATCACGACACTTCTGTGTATGAGGACCAAAACGTCGATGAAACCAGCAGAACGATTTAATATTTTCAGATTGCGGTATGTGTTCGGGAAATATCAATCTTCCTTTTCTAGGATCAATCTTGATATCAAAGTGCGATAAAAAATCTATTCCAATGATGGGTTTTAACGTCATTCCCAATTTAAAGGGACCGGACCTCCCAGGTTAATAATAATATTTTTGCAACCAAACGTAGGGACAGAGCTTCCATTAACAGCAGACAAATAATCCTGCGGATGATCTCGAGAATTAAGGTCCACAGGAATTACAGAACAAGAACTGCCCGTGTCAATCAAAAACTTCAAATTAGTAATAGAACATTTTATGTACAATAGTTGCGACGTAAGAATTGAGCACTCATTATTTCCTCCGATAAAGTCGCCATTCTTTACCGGAGCTATCAGTTTAAACGATTCTTTTGAGAATGAGGCATTGCTTCATTTGCATGCCAAGAGCAAGGGGATATGCATTTATGAGCTCGATTGCCATAACGGTTGTGGTAAAAACATAATTCATTCTTAGAAATTGTTGATGTGGGTGCGGAACCTTTATTACGCTGGTCGGAGGTAAACTTTTCAAGCTTTTGATTTAATTCGTCTACGGCGTCCGACATTTTTCTCAACTGCTTATCAAAATACTCATTGACCTTATAATGCGGTTTATCATCTGTGGGAGGATTGGCGGGGCTTACAGATAAAATATCAGTGGCTTTTTGTGCTAGTAAATCAACGTCTGTTTCGCCAGAAGCCGACAGTAATTGACGAACCATTACGGGCATACCCTCAAAGAAAACTTTTTTTATAAGTCTTTTGCAAGTAGGTTCATTGTGATCAAAACTTACCAAAGAACCCCGAAGTTTTTCTAAAAATTCGATTGGGGACATTTCACCTAATTGGATTTTATGTAGTTTGTCTAATTGAGCGTCTTCCGACAAGGTATACCGCGATATTAAAGCACGCTTCAAAATGTCGTAAGGATTAATAGATTGCGAACACTCTGTAATAACATCACTTAATGGCGCCAAATATCTAGGCGGTAAACGTTTAAGCACATGGTCGAACATTTCGCTTTGCTTACAAATACGCTGAGAAATAAAAAAAACATCCACACATTTAAACCAAGCGATGGGTTCTTTTTCCCAGAACGCTGGTAGATTTAAAGACACATTTCTATTAAGTTGAGACAAGCTTTCTAACATAACTTGATAACTATCATTCATTGTGACGTCACTATGGTTGCTATTAGTTCGTTGAAAACAAGATGGCGGAACTGTACTAGTGTTATGCAAGTCTTCACTAGTTTCATTTTGATTATTAGAAAACCAGAAATATTTTGCGTACAAATAATAAAATGCAAGAAATATAATTGCTATATGCATAAGTATTACATAAAGTGATATTAAGCTGAGCATTATTACAACATACGTCAAGTCTTTTTCTTTTGTGGTAGATTGTTGAGGACTTGAGTTCTTCAAACTTTAAATTCTTGAAATCCAAGATCCATCACGTCGGGGTCACCAATATGTAGCGGTTTGAAATGGTTTATACTGTATATACAGTAGCTACATGTAAATTTCACAAACTTTTACAGATCTTCTTTTTTATTATTATTAAAACAACAATCTTTCTTTATTCTTCAAGCCAACAGTACAAGAACTTTTCTACATGTGTTTTTTTACAACGCAAGACTCTCTCGTTTTCTATACAAAAAGAAAAAAATGAATAAACGAACAAAAATATACAATTATGTCAAACGTGAAAATGTGGCGATCGCTACAACTGAACCGCTTTTCTGCTCCCCTCCAAAATCGGTCCATAGCTTCTAGCATGCATTTCTTGATTTCTTCAACAGCCGAGAGATCTACTTTTTCTTTTGCACGTTTGCCAAGCATTTTTTTCTTCCTTCGGACACGTCGCTCTTCAATCGGAATTTCTTACTTTTCGCAAATCTTGATAGCAGTTTTAATACTTTGCTTAACCAGCGCATCGCGATCATTGACCAAAAAGCAATAAAAGCATTCATCTTGTGGGAACAGTTTTCCAGTGACAAACTCTCCTCAAATATTTTTGGGTATCATAAGATTCTCTTAGAACCTCCATCCAAAATTGTAAAAAAAAATCGCTGAATTGCATCCAATATGCCACGAGCTTGTCCTGGTGTATCAATATTTTGGTTTTGATCACATAGCTTGTTTGATGCACTCACTACATCAAGAAAATGATGCTGAAGGGCTTTCGCAGCTTCGTAATGTGCACTCCATCGAGTGTTAATCACTCTTTTACCACAATTGGTACATGCTTAAGTAACACTTGCCATCTTTGAATAGAAGCAGAAAAAAAAGAGTAGACCCTTTCCACAACAGCAAAAAATGTTGCAGAATGTTCAGACGATGTCATTGCGTGAACGCCTGCGAGGTTAAGCGAATGATTAGCACATGAAATAAATATTATTATAGAATTAACTTGTTTTCTGCATTGTACTCCAGAAGGGATTCCAGCCATGGTGGAAGCATTGTTGTATGCTTGATCTCTGCACATCATTATGTCCAAACCATTTTGCTGAAGCTCATCGAGAATAGACTTAGTAATTTCATTTGCGTTTTTTCTGTGCATGTGGAAAGAAATTTAGGAACGACTCTTTTATTTGTACCTCACTGCTGTCAAGTTTTACGTATCTAACAATAAGAGCCATTTGATCAATATGAGAGACGTCGGGAGTACTATCGAGTAAAATGGAAAAATATTTAGCTGCCTTTATTTCCTCCAGAATGAGATGCTTTACCTTTTTCCAAGAAGCTCAATTAACTCATTTTGAATTGTTGGTGAAAGGTACGTTGTCATGCCTTTGCTAGAAAGTTGGATAACTGAAAAATGTTTCTTAATGACTGCATTATATTTTGCAAGCAATTTTAAAGTTTCAAGAAAATTCCCCTGATTTCTTGAGTTAGATTCTTCACGATGGCTATGTAAAGCTTACGTAGATAATTTATGACTGCAACAACACTATGCAGGATTTCTCTCCAATTTTTTTCCTTATCCATGAGATCTTGCATTTCTTTATCAGTTGTTTGATGAAGTTGAAGTCTCAGTGCAAGCTCCTTCCATTTATCAAAGCACTGCTTCTGAATTTTTGAATTTTCATGATTAAAAATACATGGATTTAGATGCCAGAAATTAACAAAGGGTTTGGAAACGAATTGAGAATTGTCATTTCTTGATTGAAACAACTTGCTGCAGAAACAATATAATCCTGAATGGCTATTCGAATAAAGCAAGCTTGATCTAAGAATTTCATCACCGTTTTTTAACGTCTTATAAAACTATTTTTTACTCAAAAAGTTTAACGACTCCTTCTGTTTGTCTCCTTCTCTAATTACTCTAATCGCTGGCTTGAACTGTCCTTCTTTATTCTGATATCTTTCAGGTCCTGCTTTGACCATCTCAACTCTCATGTAATGAGCTATCACTTCTGGCCAAGTAGCCACATTGTTTATATTATCAATTTTATCTATAAGTTTTTCGTTGGTAGGAATAATTTCAACGATCTCTTCTCGATTAATTTGCTCAAGTTCAACTGTCTTTTCCGTTTCTGTGTGAGGTAGAGATTTGCTGAAGCTGCTAACCTCATCCCTTTCGTTAGCTGAAGAGAGAGAGAATTGAATAAAAGAAATGTTTACAAACTTTAAAATGGCTCCTTCATTCTTTTTCAGCTCTTTTTCCCCGAATTTTTTTTTTTTCTGAAAGAAGCTCCATTTTCTTTTACTCTTTTCATTGGTAGGCTAAATTTACGTAAATTAATTAACTTAAAAAAATTAGCAACTAAACCTTTTAACTGCAATCTGCAATAGGCTATTGAATAACACTGTAGTAGCAAATTTGCTGTAGCCGAGCTATAACCTACTAAGTTTGGCGTAAAGATGTCAAATCTTTAATGCTTTTTTCCGAAAACCTATGAGCTAAAAAAACTCTACAGTAGGGTTGCCAACTGTGACAAGTTTCAATAAAGGACATATGGAAAATAGATATAAACATAATTTTCAATCCCATCTATATCACTATATATGTGCATCAGTGGCGTGCGGTGACCTCTGAGTCTGGCCATGCAATTTACATGCCAAAATCTGATCATGAAAATAAGTATGTTATGGGTGTGAGATTGTAACTTTTAGTCGTAATGTCATGGTGATCAAGAACAATTTTCGCCCTAGATTTTTGATGATCTCTCTAAAAAAAAGGTCATCACTTGAAATTGTTGCCTAGTAATGCATTTTTTCTTCTAAAAATGCAGTGATCTCCAAAAAAAAAGTCATCACTTCAAACCAGTCTCCGATTTCTTACTTTTCGTCTTAAATTCGCGGTATTATCTAAAATAACGCAAAAAAACGGGTCTTCGTCTCAGATCTGCCTTAGATTTTATCCCGAACAAGTAATATTTCTCATCGAATTGAACGATATCTACCTCATCGCGCAAAAGTTTGTCTTGCAATTTCTAAAAATTTGGTCTTGCAACGCATGACTTGCATGCCCTGACCGCACGCCTCTGATATGCATCATAAAAAAATAAAAATGAAAAATAGTGTAAATCTTTTTATTTTTTAAAATTGTGTTTGGTTTGACTTTTTGCTGCTTTCAACAATTGTAGGTCATCTTTTGTTTTTTCAACAAATTCTAAACAGCTGTCTTTGAAGTTAAAGTACAGGAATATGAAAAGCATATTTTTTATTATTTCTGCAGAGCATCTGTTTCTTTCATTTCGCCATTTTAAAGAGATAACACTAAAAATCCTTTCACAGTATGCTAACAAACCATTTCTTCTAATGATTTAGGGGGGAGGGGGCAAATAATTTTTTTTGAAAACAACTTGGAAAGTTGCTGGAGAACGTTTAGAAATATAAAAATCTTGATTCAGTGTTTGCAAAAATTAAATCAACTTAAAATACACGTTCTAATCGCAAAATTGGCAGTAAGTAAAATGATATTTAAAATAAAGGACATTTCTGTACTTCATAAAGGACAAGGACGGAAAGGGTTAAATAAAGGACTGTCCTTTCCAATAAAGGACGGTTGGCAACCCTACTCTACAGTGCCCAGGCTTACAACCATAGATATCCTATATAACTCACTTCGGATGCACAACCACTTATTTCGAAGGCTGTCTTCATTGAACTAATGAAAAGTGCCACATCTGGAGTAGAGTTTAGCTTTAACGACATCATGTACAAGCAAACTGATGGGGTTGCAATGGGGTTACCACTAGGCCCAGCCTTAGCAAACATCTTTGTTGGGTTTTATGAAGAAAAACTATTTTCTCAAAAATCAAAACCTTCCACATATTTTAGGTACGTTGACGATACATTTGCTATGTTTCGCAATGAAGAAGAGTCGGATAACTTTTTCAAACAACTAAATTGTCTCCATCCTTCTCTCAAATTTACCTTTGAAAAAGAGAAAAATAATTGTTTACCGTTTCTCGACGTTAACGTAGAACGAACAGCTACCGGTTTTGAAACAAGTGTGTATAAAAAACCTACCTTTACTGGACAGTACTTACGTTGGGAATCTTTCAGTCCCACTAAACAAAAAACAAACCTTATATCAACTTTGGTACACCGGGCACTAATGATATGCACGAAATCTAAACTAAACGAAGAAATTAAGCATATCAAGAACATTCTATTGGACAATGGTTATCCTGAATCTATTATTGACTGCAACATTTCCAAAAAAATTGCTCAGTTTTCTATGCCCAAACGATTTGGTCCTGAGAAGTGTCCCGTATATTTGAGAGTTCCTTGGATAGGGAAAGCTTCCATTGGTCTTGATAAAAACGTCAAAACGGCTGTTGAAAGCTGCTATGGCTCCGTTACCACCAGAGTTGTATTTACATCGAAACGCATGTTGCCTGTAGCCCGCAAAGATGTTTTACCTACCACGCTGAAAAGCTCCGTTGTTTATGAATATTCGTGCCACTGTGACAGTAGGTACGTAGGACAAACATCTCAGCGACTACAAGATAGAATCAAGCAGCATGTTCCTAAATGGCTACAACAGCAAGCGAAGCGCCCTACACGATCTTAACCTGGCAGATCCTGTAAGCTAAAACATAACAATCCAGACAATCCAGATAGGACAACACTTGCTTGACAACGAGCAATGTGCTGCAAACTATAACGACAAACGTTTTAAAATTCTTGCTGTGGCACGCAATTCGTTCCATCTATGTCTACTCGAGGCAACTTTTATCAAAACCAAACATCCGGTTTTATGTGAACAAAAGGAATTTGTTTACACATTAAAACTTTTTCAAATAACCTAAGTTGCGAGTAACAGTGTTTCTCCTGGGTAATTGCACATAGTGCGTTTCTCCTTTCTGAGATTACACTGTATTGCACCACACTGTGCAATTGTGCCTTTCTCCTTTCCGAGACTGCAGCACCTTTCTCCCAACTGTTGAGACTATAAATACCTTGATTTTCTCTGGTTCGTCCCATTTTGACGCGATTGCCACTGATGAGAGCGTCACGAAAAGCTTATGGCTCCGATAAAATCGACTTTGTTTAAAGCGATATTAAAATTCTGTACCACAAAGAAGCTCTTTAATGATCTTTCTGTTATTTTCTTTAATACAATGTTTTCATTGTTATGTTTATATGAGTATTTTCTTAATATCTTTTTTTTCTATTCAGCAACCTAGATTAACAGAACAAACTTCCCGTGCTTTGCATCAAACATGTGAAGCAATAACGCAGATGTCAAAATACTTGTTGGAAAACTGTGGCTTCGATTATGTGCTGTTGGGAAAAATTCAATCAGATATGATTGAACGAAGATTCAGTCGGATTCGTCAACTCAGTCGAGCAAATTATTATATTTCTATGAGACAACTTCAAGAAAGTGACAGGAAAATCCGCTCAATTTCGTTATTGAAATATTCGCTAATATCTATCGCTGAGGTAGATATCATAGTCAAAACAAAATGCACTAGTAACAATAAATTAATGGCCACAGCACAAGCCTTGCAAGCTGAGCTATTGTTTAATATATTGCCGACAGAAAATGATGCAGTTATTATATTTTATGTTACCGGATACTGCTGCAAATCACTGGTTAAATCAACAAGATGCATTGAATGCAAAACGGCTACTGTTGCAACCATAGCTGAATTTATTCCTCCTTTAACAACAACTATGCATGAGTATGCAAGCAAATTTTTTGATGGCATAAATCGAGGGGGTCTTTGGAAACCGACGATCGAGTTATATGAAATTGGTTGTCTTTGTTGGAAGGTTTTTGCTGAACTTTGCAATAGTGACTTAAAAAAGTCATTTTTAAGTGCCGAAAATCAGCAAGAAATTTTTAAAGAAATTATAAACATATCTTATTTTATAATTTTGGCAAGGAATAAATTTTCTTCAACCATATTGTGGCGATACTCAGCAGCACAATTAAATTCATAAAACTTTTATTTTTCAAACGTTTTCGGCTTCTTAAGCCCTTTTCAAGAAAAACTTAAACTTAAATGAAATTAACAATAATGCGTCAACACAAAGAAAATTAATTATTTATGCATGAATGATTTACATTGTGACGAATAAGTTAAAGCAAATAGAATTATAAAGCCAATTTTTTAGTTTCATTAAATTATTTAAAATGAAAGTAAATTTAAAATTTATAAGAAAAGAAATAAAGAATTTAAAAATAAAAATTAAAAAACATTTAATAAAAATGAAGAACCATTTGCATAAAGTTGTCGATTTAAACCAGGATTACGCTTTTTAATAAATAATGCTTCGTGTATTTTTGTATGGAATTCCGATTTACACTTTTTAATTATTTTAAAGGAGTTTAAATTTAATTTGACAGAGGAACAAATATTACAACACATTATATGATTTTTTATTGCACTTGATACTTGAGAGTTGAAGTCCAAATGCTCCTTAGCTCTAGTGCTCAAATGTCGGGTTGACATACCGATGTATGTCAAGTTCGCGTCACACGAACATGTAAATTCATAAATGACATTTGAGCAAAGACCCAAAGGAGTTGTGGACTTCAACTGAAAGTAGTTTCCAATTTTAAATGTTTTATAGACAGGACAAACTTTCACGTTAAATTTTGATTTGAAAATTTTTGATAAGCGATTTAAAAAACGTCTCGAGTCAATACCAAAGTACGGAATATCTTATCCACAATATCTTATTTTAATGATTTCTTATTTTAATCTTATTTTAATCTTATCCACAATATCTTATTTTAATGATGATGTTGCTTTTCGGTCGCTTCCGGCATTGTGTAGCAACGGGCACAATATTGTAGAAGGAGTGTTAATACGTTTTTACAATTGCATGTGCAAAAATTTAATTCGCCAATTAATGGAAAAGGGGCGTAGAGGTACTAGTGCCAAAATTAGAAAACTTAGTTGTAATTAAGCTGTAAATACCTCCACTTAAATTGTTGATTTTTGCAAATATTATTACTACAGTAGTTTTAGATAACGTCTAGCTATGTGTAAAAATAATATTTCTTTTGAAGTTGTCCGCATTTAAACATTTAGTAATGTTATTGTTTTTCATAAACCATTTAAACTTGGTCAAGCTTCTAACATTTGCCGAAATTCATTAATGTTTTGCTCTTTTTAAGTCTAGGCTTGTGTTACTTTGTATCACACCCTGAAGTATATTTTTTTTAAAGCTACTGTTATATAAACCACCTTAAAATGTTTCAAATGAACTTTGAATTACAGTCCAGTTACTTTTAAAATATTGTTACGTAGTTTTTTCATTCTTCTGTTTTGCTTTTTTTATTTTGTAGTACTTGTGTACGTATCAAACGTATTTTATGATTGATCTTAATTACCTACAAACTTTCCACAAGCTTCTCCCAAGACCAAGCTTGTCACAAAGTTTATGCGTTCGATAATAGTTTTTACTTTACTCTTGTATGCATTTTATTTTTTCATATATATTTTTATCTAATTGTTTATTACATATTTTTGTTATTCTATTTTAGAAGTTGGTGTTATTCTACTGTTTGTTTTTCAATATAGTCTTTTAGTTTGATTGTAGCTTTTTAAATCATACTTATACCAAATCAGAGAAATAGTCGCTAGACTAAGATGATGTTTATCATAGAATCTCATTCGTACTAAATTTAAGTCGACTAAAAAAGAGCATTTTTGGTTCAACTAGGCTGTGGGCCGACCCAAACGTATCCTCTGCAAATCTCAATCAAGTAAAGCTTTAATCATCAATTTATGCTTTTAAAAAAAGCATCAATCTTTTTTTTCTAAAAAGACAGCTTCACTGCAATGGTCTACTTTTGTCCACTCGTAATTTCTGGTTTCCAGTCCAGGTTCTATTATTTAGGAGTCCATGCTTCAGCACAGTGATTAACAATCTATGCCTTCACAGAAAGCACAGTGCGTCACAATCGAAAAAAGAATTGCTAATAAAGTCATTACATTTTGCCGCCCTCAACAACATGCCGCCCTTGGATATATCCACAATATCCAATGGTTAGCTACGCCACTGTAAAGAATAGTAAATCAATCTATTACATTTTCTACTCAATTCTACATTTTCTATTTATTACAATTTCAACTCAACGCATTTACAACAGGAATCTTTTGAATTAATTATTTTAAATATAGGCCCTTTCAATCAAAAAATATTTTTTTACAATTATTATTTCCAATACTAATGATTAAATTTTTTATTTTAAATTACTTATAAAATAAGTAATTTAAAATAAAAGTTGTTGCTTAAACTAACAAAATAATTTAAGTAGTGCAGATACAAAATAAATTACTAGAAAAAAAACAGTTCTTAAGAACTTGATTTCAATGTAATAATAACATTTTATTAATTTATTAAATTAGTACGAAATAAATAACAGTAAGTATTTAGATAGATCTATATTTATATAGAAGTGCGGTTTTTCTTGACTATTTGTCCAACTCATTTCATTAACTATTAAACTTTGGGAAATCCCCAAAGTCTGCGAGATTGACAAAGGCGAATCGTGAACAAGATCTATCAATGTGGATATTAAGCTTTGCACTTTTTCAATTACCATACACCGACAAAATATGCAAAAACTAATACCTTGCAGCTTGCGGGTGTAATATTTATTCATTAAAAAATTTTCTTATATATAAATAAATTGCAGGCGAGTCGTAATTTCAACGAAATATTAATTTAAACGCTGCAAACCTTCGCGAGATCTCAGAAACTAATGCAAGAGATCTGTGGGAAAGTTACTTCCTTAGCCCCTTACTCAACCGTGACGATATGACAGTCGGCAAACCCCGTTAAGTAATCCCTGGTAAAAGCATGAACATATTCCACCAGCCCAACAGGCAAACAAACCCACCAAAAAAAATTCTGTTGTGGCTCAAAAGATCATTTCTCAAACAAAAATCTCAGTAAAGAAAAATACAAAGACAAAAACATTAAAAGCCTTGGTAAAAAAAAAAAAAAAAAACGAAAGCAACATAAAAAAAACATACGTAAAAAAAATCTACAAAAACCGATGCAAAGTAGTAACAATAAATAGTAAAATAAAATTTATGCAATAGCTAAAAAAATTGTTCATGTAGAAACAAGGGTAATCCTGCAGAACTTTCCTTGAGTCTTGACCATCGTAAAGTTGAAGATTTTCAAATTGTTCAGTTGTTTTCCTGAAACACAAGAAAAAGAAGACCAGCAAAAGATATTAAATGATGACCTAAGTAAGAGTTTATAAGTTTGATTGTTGTTCAAGGAAAAATGCTTTAGATTTTTTAATAAATGTACTCAAGGATTTACATAGTTTTATTTTTTCAGGTAACTCATTCCAAATTTTTGGGCCACTATGTCTTATTGATTGTTTTGTTACTGTGTTTTTGCATGATACAGGTATGATTTGAGAGTTACTTCTAGTAATTACAGATGAATGGACGTTTTTCTTTGAAATATATTGTTAAATGCTGACGGTAATTGCTTATGGAATGATTTGTACATGCAAATTGAAATATTTAATTTATAGAGTTGTTGTATCAATATATTAAGAGTATTATCTTTTGTTATTTCTTTGTTGCGTTTTTTTGCGAGATTAGTACAAATTATCCTATTAATAAACTTGTTGCAGATTTTTTGTAATTTATTGAGTAACACAGAGTGTCCATAGCACCAAGTTGTAATGCAGTACTTTATATGACTTAGAATTAGTGAATGAAAAAGTGTAAGTAGAGCTTCTTGAGTTAGAAAAGGGTTTACTCGAATTACTGCGTATAGCGATGATTTTAGTTTGCTGATTAACATTGCCATGTGATCTTTCCATGTTAGGCGTTCATTGAATATAACACCTAACAACCTGATTGAGGTGACTTTTTCAATTTGATTTTTTCTAATAGTTAAGACTGATTTTTTTGACAATGTTTTTGTGGTACGAGAGCTGAATCGTACTTTAAGTATATAATGTGGAGATGCTCCATCTTGCTGAAAGAACAGTTTATCAAAATCAGGCTTGGTTTGGAATTGTGACACTACCAATTCATGAAGCATTACCAAGTAGTTCTCACCATTCACAGTCATCCATGAAAAAATAGTTTATAATTGTATACCTACTTTTGTATATGGTGTATATGTTTATACTTATATATTATTTTATTTTCATCTCTGTTTATCCTCCTAACTTGCAGGAAACCGTCGGAGCCACTATACTTAGCGAAAACATCAAGCGATTATCCAGACCTGCTTTCGGAAATGCCAAATGAAAGTCTCTAATAAATATCATTTTCAATATGTTCACCGAAAACTGACGCAATTATAAGTTAACTCAAGCAATTTTATTTTATCAAACGCTTGAAATTTGAGGTGCGGGAAAAATATCAATAGCTGAATAGTGACTTTTACATCACAGCATCCGTCTTCAATAGCAATAACGAAAGTGTGGATACTAGATGGTCTTGCCCAAAAAAGGATGTTTAGATCAGAGTTTTCTTTACTGGGGTCCTGGATGACTACACAGGGGGTTTGCAACGATATAACAAGTCAGAAAATTGCTGCATTGATTATTGCAAGTTTTTGTAATCATGAACCATTTGCACCAGCTTATTGAAAGTTGTTTTATAACGATTTACTTTTATAACGTATGACTTATCAGCAGACGGGAGTGTTTGCAACGTTAAAAGTTGAAAGAAAGTGAAGTTCTGGGAGAATTTAATTGTATGATCATACTGTAGTTTGATTTAGTTCTAAGACAGCTTAACTTTTAAATTTAGTGCTATAGTTTACAACTTTTGGATAGATTTTTACAGCGAGAAAAAAAGGCAAATGATTCAGAAAGTAAAGCCCAGCATATGTTATCTCAAAAAACAAAGAAACAAAACTTACGAACATACAATGATGAGCACGTTAAGCTTGGTTTTATTAAATGCTCCTCTGATGTTACTAAGCCTCAATGTTTAGTATGTTACAAAACATTGCAAATGAAAGTAATTTGAAATTCGGCTTACGGAAAATGCTTGCATCTCTTTCCTGAAGTAGCAAGTTTAATTGGTTGAGAAGATTAAACATGTCTGCCAGATATGCAAGTTTTTCGAGCCAAATTTTATCAGCTACTAATGAAGCTAAATCCAGATAGTGTTCTTTAAGAAAAATTGGAAGCTTTTTTTGCGGTTCAAACACGCGTTTTATTATTTTTCCTCGCGACAGCCATCGAACTTCTGTATGGAGCAAAAGGCTTGAATGTTCCAACCTAGTTCATCGCAAAGTTTTGAAAACATTCGAGACTGGAGTGGGACTGGACTGCAGTTTTGATAGAGCTTACAATTTTGCCATAAAAAGGACGCGAAGAAGAATAATTAGCCAAATTGCCATCTGATCGAACTGTAATGGTTAGTTTCAATCAAAAACTGCTTGCATCTTTTTGGTTAAGTGTTGCGGATGAATATCCGTTGCTTTCACAAAAGACAACTAAAATTTTATTACCTTTATTGCCACTACCTGTATGTGTAAGACAGCATTTCCAGCTCTAACCAGTATGAAGACAAAATACAGGTCTAGAATTGCATTTGAAACTGATTTACGACTTTGTGTGTCACCAGTTGCTCGGAGAATCGATATCTTGTGTAGGTAAAAAGTATCTTCGTTTATCGTGTTGATGTTGTCAATTTTGTTAATAAGCATGATTTAGAGTTATTCATTTTTGAATTTGTATCATTTTTCTTCGTTAGGCAGAAAAATTGGTGTAAGATTGATGTCTGTGAAAAAAAGATTCGCAAATAGGGGTCCGCGGCCCAAAAAATTTGGGAAACACTGGTCTAAATAAGCAGCTGCAGTTACCGGTCGTAGAGCTTCTTTAGCTCTAAGTCTGGAGATATCCTAAAAGTTCAGACATATTTTGACTTAAAGTTTCCTCGAAGGCCTTTCAAAAAAATACAAAAAGTGTTAAATTGTCGGTATAAACACAAATTACTTTCTGGAGACAATAAAAAGCAAATCGCATGTATAGAAGAAAAAAGAAGGGGAGCCAAGTGGCGGTCGGATCCGAAAGCTTGATTGCTATAACAGGTCCAGCCAACATGTTATACCATCTTTAAAAATTTTTTTTGAGCCCTGAAACGCTCTTCCCGTGTGTTGCCAGTGCCACAGAGTCAATATTTTTTATTGTTTAATTTGTTTTTCAAGTTAAGTGATTTTACAATTTACAAATCAATTTTAGTAAGCAATCAAGATGTTTCTGTGAGATTCAGCGTTAAAAGTGAAAACAGTATTGCATCTGAACATGTCTGAAAATTGTAAACTATTTTAGACTTGTGTTTTTTTTCTGGATAACATTGTTATTACGACAATGGTCTGCAGCTTTTAAAGTTGTTTTTTTTAGTATACAAAATTTTGCCAGAACACGATTAGCGCCCTTTTGATCCCCCGACCGCATAAAAACAAAATAAATTTTATTTAGTACGGCACAAAAAGCAAAACAAAAACTTTCAAGTTATATTGTTTTTCTATTTCTTTTCCCTTTTTGCGTGAAAACCATTCGGTGCCCATGTTGGCTTCTCAGTCATGTTTAGCGTCGCTTCTCACGTATTTGCAAGCGCTCCCCGAGCAACCGACAAAGAAAGAGTCCAAAATGCGCTTTTATTTTAAAAATTTTTTGATTAAACCTTAAATCGAGAAAACTCGTTTAATGATCTTTTTGTTGGGACACTGTTAATATTCGTATCAATTGGGTTAAAACAGGATGCGGACCACTTTTCAAAAACTTGTAGAACTTGTGGTCCGCAGTTGACTAGAGACTGAATGCAAAAAACGACTGTTAAAACGTTTTTTGGCCTTTACGTGATTTTAAATGTAAATAAGTGTTGTTCGGACGGGTGAATGAAAACTTTTTTTAGTTTTTATTTTATCTTTCAACCTTACAAATTGTTTTAAATCCTGATGCTTTTGATTTTAAGATGTACAACGATTCAAACTCTTGCGCAAGCCAATTACTGTATAATGCTGTTGCGTACTTGGGTTTAGATTATCCTGGTTTAAAACAATGTCACCAATTAAAAAGACCTCATTATTTTGGCTCAAAAGTAATTAAGGGGCTTATCGAAAAACAATTTTTTCTTTCCCCTTTTTTTTGAAATTTTTCGGATATCTTTAAAGATTAATTATGTTTGACTAATATTTCGAAAGAAAATCAACCTTTTAATTGGCCTTCTTTTTCATTTTTTATAATGTCTCCAATCTACAGTATGAAATGGATCCACAGATAACAAATGTAATTTAAAATAAACAAAAAAATGGCAAATTTAAATTTTTTTGCAATTTTTAACATTTGAACTAAACATTATAGGACTGTAAGTTGTTATTTCTACAATATTCTTGCTCTTCGATGAACTGCATAACAAGAAATGAAATTGGTTTTCTTTGCCAGGCTTTAATTGTTAATCATAACTTGGTTTAAATAATTGTTGTTGTGAATGAAAATGCAATTTTATCGTAACGTCAACTAACAAAAAACCCAATGAAATAATAAGCTATTCGCACTTTCGATTGTATCCACTAAGTTTTTGCTAAGTATCCAAAGAAACACGTGACTCATTTTCCAATAATTTGCGCAGAACATTATTAAATAGACTACTGACAGAAATTTTTTCAACTGTTTTTATTTTTATTTTTGGCTTTTTATTTGAAAAGAAAGTTCCAATAGACTACTATTAAAACTAATTAAAAAGTAAAAATTTTGCTTTGCTAAACATTGGAATTAAGTATCAAGATAATGGTAACTTCAACTAAAATTAGTCGTGTAACGAGAAATAAAGAAAAATTTGACAGTAGAAACTGTTTTTTCAGCTGTAACTTGTTTCGCTTTAAAGCCACTTGAAATTAAATGTATTTCACAAGCCGTCGTTGTTTTGCCCAGAGCTGCGAGAGCAAGTTGCACAGCAAAAGTTTAGTCAATTAAATAGTCGTTAGCAGTTGCCTTGTAATCCATCAAAGGATTTGATCATAAAATTTCTGCTCAGGCGCTGTGCATCATTAAATTTGATTTGGCGTCTGAGCAAACAAAAACCGATAAATGGCAGAAAATATACATCTCGTCTAAAACCGCATTTACACTTGTGCGCACCTGTTCAGTTCTGTCGTCGCTCGATGAACGACAGCATAGATTGGTGTTGGCTTGTAACGAAAAAGGCAAATATAGTTTTGATGGAAAGCGAGTAGCCAGAATCGCAAGGAGATATTTAAAAAGCAGGTTATTATCTACACGAGCGTGTCCAAAATGTCATCGTAAGGAAAGAAATTTAGCAGGAAGTTAAAAAGTTATTTTCTTACGACGGACTTTATTAAGATTAGTCACAGGTCATAGCCCTTAAATGGACAATTGCTGTTTTACATAAAACCCAAGTTTTTGCTGTAAGATGTTGTTATTACGCACTACAAATAATAGCAAGCATGATGTTTCCTAAACATTTATCGGTTTCTAAATAAGGATAGAAAATTTAAAACTTGCTCAAGTAAAACTAAGAGTGATTAATCTTTATTAGGTTTATTCTAATTTTTTTTACCATTGTTAGAGAAGAACCAGCAATAGTTTTAACTTATGAAAAAATTGGTGGCTTGGTTTAATTCTATGCAGTAAATGCAAAATTCTTCCCGTTAACTTATTGAAAAATTGCCAGTTTTAAATTACCAAGAGGCATTTTACCAAAATTTCAATACCCAAGATGATTTCCATTTTAATGTTGTTTTTCCTTCTATTGGCAGTCCAAGCCGACGCCAGCAAGCTGTCTTTGCGGTCTGATGTCGACGTAACTCAGGTAGGCTTATATTACTTTTCATAGTAGCAAGCGGTTAAATTAAAAAACGTATAAACAAAAATTTAATTGTAATTACAAGATTGCTCAGGCTTTTGTGCAATTTTTCAAGTCCATAATTATATTAAGAAGTTTGTGGGTTCAACACTGTTCAAAAATGAAAGGCGACGTCTACCACTTAAACTTGGCGACTTGAAGCTTTAAATTACTTTAATTTTTAGATGTTATTTTATAATTACAATATAGATTCGAATAGTCTAATCGATTACAATTCCAGTATATCAAAAATCTTGAAGAGATTTTTCGAAAATCCAATCGTTTAGGTTTTACTTGTCATGAATTGAAAATATTTGTAATTTTTTTTAAAGCTTGATATCAATAGAAAAATCCATCAGACTTAGTTGAGTTTTATCAATGCTTAATACAAGTTAAGCTGTCAATCATGTTTTGAATCAAGTGTCTTTTGTATGGCTTAAGAGCCCACGCATTGATTTGTAAAGTATTTCTTCTATCAAGATAAAGACGTTGAGTAGTAAGAAGTCAAAAGACAAAGGTCACTTCTACCGGCCCCTCAACAAAAAGTCCCACTTCAAAATGACGTAATTAAAGCGTTCAAGTTTGTGAATCGTTTCAACCTCTGGCAATTGAAAATTTATTTGCGAAATCGACCATCAATTCAACTTCTCGATCTATAGTTACGAAACAAAAAAAGACGCGAAAAGTTACTTTACTTTGTCAATCATCAATGAAATTGTTTTAAATTTTCGCTCTTTTTCTTGTAACCTTTAATGGTAAATAAAACTTTAATGTAAAAAAAGTATAAAAAATTTCGAAACAAAAAAACAAAAAAATAAGGTAAGTTTTTCCAATGATTCATTTAAAAGCCTTTTAAACTGTTGAAGCTTTTTTTACTTATTGTTGAATATAACTGTAATTTAAAATTGCTTGTTTTCAAGCAGAGAAAAGTGTTTTGAAGAGCTTTTTTATATGGCGCAACAATACGACGTGCGACGAATCGAACCGAAATAATACCGTTCACTTTTAAATCGAGACAGAATCCGACTACCACTTAGCTTATTAAAAAATTAAAATCGCTAATTCCGAAATATAACTTTGTCTACTTTAGTAGCATTTACTCAACTAAACCATATAGTACTTCACAATTGCAAAAAAAGAAACTAATGTTCATTATAAATACGTAAACTCTATTGGCTCAAAGTTTGGTTATCAATTTTTGATTTCAGTAAAAGTAGCGTATAAAACTTTTTTCATTGATCAAAAACTCCAAATTCAACGTTATGCATGCCGTATCGAGCACACTTCTTCCACAATACAGAGCAAAAGCGATTAAATCACTTGATTAATTGTTTTGTATGTTTCAATTATAACATGTTGTTTATTGCTTAGAACTGAAAATTTTACTATTTCCGACGATTTCTGTAGCTTTTTTTCGCGGATTTACAAGAAAAAAATTTTCAGCTTAAAACTTCTAGAAGTTTATAAATTATTTTTCTAGTGTGCAAGTAGTTGTAGCAGAGACAAGAACACTATTTGCGACAAAGCAATTAAAAAATTCTCCACTCGAGAAACTTTTTACCCACCTACACAAGATCAATTCACAAAAGCGAACAAAAAGCTATGACATAAAAACATTACAAACGACTTGTGTTTGCGTTTGCGTAGGCCTGAGCCAAGCATAAATTCAAAAATATTTCGGGAGGAACGTTTTTATCAAAGGTTTTCTTAAAATAACACTGACATTACAATGGGCAGTAAAGATGCTTTTTGCATTTTACAATACCAGGCAAGCTGTAACAACTTTAAGTTTTTTATGCCAATACTCTTATATCAACTTGGTTTTTACATGAATAACGCTGAAAAATATTATCTCGTCTGAAAATTTCAACAAAAGAAAAAACTTATCGTGAAAGTAAACTTTTTTTAATATCAACAAAAGACCAAATAGAACATAACTGTCAAGTTATTATTTTTACTTGTTTTTTGTCAAATTCAATATCCCAACCTAAACTTCAATGCCAATCACGGGGTATTGAAGCAAATTCCAAGAATTGTTGCTACAAGAAAACGCGAAAGCGGGTGTTTGTCAACTGCTTACACGAAACATCACGTTGGTTGTTTAATACAATATTAATATCAATATCAAGTTAGTCTGCTAGATTTTTGTTAAGTCGATATTTGAATAAATTTTTAGTTGTACAAAACTTTAAAATAACCAATGGTATTGACGGAACCATTAATTCTTTCAATTTATGGCAGTCCATAAAAAAATTACTTTCTTTAGAATTCTTAAGAATAAGAATCAATCATCTTTTAGAAAACTTTTTTTATAAAACAGACTTTTTAAAGATTACCATAAATTGAAAAAGTTGATGATTCCCGCAGTATCATTAGTCATTTTAAGTCAATTTCCAAATAAAGACGTAATGAAATTTGTTTCAATATTATAGATGATAAAAACCATTTTATTATTGTTTTTTTCTGCCACAGAAAACCTGAATACAAAATAAACTTTTAAAAAATGCAAATTCGCGCGGAAGTAGCAGACAAACTCCGGAGTTGTTTGACATTGACCTGTACTGGAACTTATCCATTCGCGCAACATAAAAAACGAGGCTAAAAGTAGAACCAAGGCCTGAGCGATTACAATTGCTGTTAAAATACTCATCATCCCGCCTTGTTGTAGTCAATTAACTAATTTCTTTATAAGTGCTTGTGATGGGTCTGGTTTTGTAAGCGCCCTCGGTCGACGTTTCAGAATTTGCTTCTCGGATCCGACCCCGAGTGCGATTTCAAATGTAAAAACACGGGTCGACGACGATTCTGCGGAAGCAACGGAAGAACTTACTACTCGGTTTGTGAAGAAAGAAGAGCCAGGTGCTTGGATAAGATGCTGAAAACGAAACGCGGAAAGTGCAAAGGTAGGGTTTTTATTCACGTAAAATCCCGTTTTATTTTATTTGCTTCAGAGCTTCCGGCTAATTGGCGGAAAGCTTTTTTACGTTGACCGACAAGCATCATGACCAATTTTAAAAACCTTTGATTCGCTTTAAGTGTCTTGCACACTGAAAAAGATTAAAATATGTGTTTTAAAAAACACTTATTCTACTTATTTTTCATAGTTTTTATTATATTATGAATAAGTAAACAAAATTCCTTTTTTCTAGTCCAGAAACGAGGTTCTTGCATAATGTAATTAAGCGTGTTTTTTGCCATTAAATCAATTACAATGTAATCATTATTCCAAGGCAGCACTTAAAAATTATAAAAAAAATTCAAGACAGTGGCCCATACTAACCTAATTGCCAGAACCGACGTTGTTTGGAAAGGGCGGTATATTCAGCTCTCAGTCTTTACCTCAATAATCAATGTCAACATGTAAAATTGAAACCTTGTACTTTGTCCATAAAGACGATTAAATTTGGTCGAGGCTTTTGAAGTCGATAATAAAGCGCGATGGCCAAAACACTTGAGTTTTTTAGAGGCAGTCTGCATTCAAGCTCGTAATCACGCTATTCTCAAATCCAAAGTCAATTCGAAGGACTCTGTCTACGTCCCTAATTGCACAGCCGATGGTAATTACGCCCCGCGACAGTGCAACCTGGTCTTTCACACGTGCTGGTGCGTTAGCCCGGATGGAAAGCTGGTCGAAGGAAGTGTCGTCGAAAACGGAGAGCCTTCGTGCAACGGTGGAGGAAGTACGTGGATTTGCAGTTTAACGAAACTCTCTTTTTTTGGCTATTAACGTCTTTCATTTTTCTTTTTTAAACATGTGCTACTTTGTCTTGCATTCCAAAGAGTTTTCAATACGATTTTTTTTTTTTTTGTGGCAAAAATGCTACAGTATCAATTTGAAAAATAAATACCAAAACATAGCTAAAGAAAAAAAACGTTTTAAATGAAGCTTTCGTTAGGTTTGTTTAATATCGTCTTAATTGTTTCTGCATCATGAACAAACACCCTATCTTTTAATTCTGCCATTAGTAACCTAAAGTCGTTCTTCAATATTTACTAATATGTTAATATTTCAAATATTTATGTGACATAAGCCTACAATAATTTCAAACTTTCAGCTGATAATTATAATTTAAGATTAGAAAGATGAGAAAGGTAACAAATTTTCTCCTGTAAATGTAAGAATACAAGAAAGATTCTTTTAGCAAACTTTTCCTTTTGATAGCAAGATACGCGAATAATTTTCGAGCTCTTATATTATGAATTTCTTGATATCTCGCAGCATACATGATATGATGGCGTGATAAACAGGGTCGAGGTTCAAGTTTTATTCTCTTCATCCTGTTGTGTTTTTGAAAAAGACGTTTTCTTATGCTTTGCGTTCTTAACAAGTAGTTATAAGTTATAGTGATATCATTAAAAAAACTAAAAAACCGAAATAAAACTTTAAACCAAACGGCTTTATTTTGGCTTCGGCGAAAACAGAAGGTTTTGGGCAATCGCTTCACAGTTGCTTTTGGTTTAACACCGTCGATAGTTATCCTTCGAGTTAGATGGACAAATAGATGAAGCAAACAAAAAAGTTCATTTAATCGACTCGCTTTCGGTTTCCATGACAATGGTTTCAAATTATCACGGCAGCGACGTTTTCTTGCTTACGTAAATAACTACTCAAAAAGGTCTTGTTTCAACATTACGTGATTTCAGGGTAATTTTTAACTGGAAATTACTGACGAGATTTTTCGATATTTTTTTAAAAATTACTTTGTCTGGGGGCAGCGCAACCTGTTGACGGCATTTTGACAAATAGAAGAAGATTTCGCACCAAATTCCGCATTGACAAACTTGTATTTGTATAAAACTTAATTAAAATATTACGTGCCTCGGCGGGTTTTTGAATGGGCGGAGAATGTTCGAGCCTCTTGAAACAGTTGAAACTTGTCGACGCTAACATGACCGCCATCATGCCTAACGCGCTTTGGAATCCACGCTTGAAAGTGTGATGACAGTCTAAAAGCCTTCAATTTTTCTTTGTTTAATAAAATGGCGAATGTGGAATGAGTGAATGAAACGTGGCTGGTGGTGACACAGGTGCAATGTGCCTTTAAGCAGTTCTGTCAAAACCAAATCGGAATCAAACGACAAAGGAAAACAATAGCAGAAGTTCGTGACGAATCAGCGTGTTTTAGATTCCCTCGGCGCTTGTGCGAAAGAAAATTTGAACTTTAGCGCGACACAGCTGGAAAACGTCTTTATTAGCGCCGGCTTCTACCTGTCAAACCCAATGAGGCGCACCTGTTCGAAAACACTTTCTTTCTACGAGGCGACACAACGATAGCCTTTCTAAATTCACTCCGTACTCGCTTTGTACCGAAAACTTGTTTGGAAGCTGTTTGTTACGAGCCGTATTGCTGCAAAACTCATCATTTTAGATTGATCGCGTCATTAGTGAAATAACCAAATATGGGAAGCTGTTTCCTGGTGGAGTTTTACCGTACTTTTTAATCTAATTATGTCAAAACAATTGAATTTAAGTAACACTTTTTGTGATGCATTGACTTTTCTTCATCCGGGTACGCTTGAAATTGACCAGTAAACACGCGATTCCTACTTGTCGTAATCGGTAATTTTGCTTTGTATGTTTGACTTGCGTTGTCAAAACATCGTCCGATTGTTCGAGAAACTTCGATTTTACACCTTACACCTGTCCTAACACCCCAACTTTTGTTTAATTCTTCCAAATGTTAGTTTTTTTCTCCTGAGCTTTCCCGGTGTAGACGCTATTGACCTGTAATGACCGGTCAAACTACTGCTTATTAGAAGAGTACGCACGCGCCGTGTCCTTTTTAATTAGCTAAATTATATCTTCGGATTACTTTAAAATAAATTGGATTTTTTTTACGAACACCAACTTTAGCCCGCGTTGGAAGTGGTTTGTCTATTTTAAAGCGTCAAATTTTTAATATTTTAAACTTTGGACGGATTTAAATGCGTTTCAGATTAAGTTGTTCATCGGCATTCGATGTGGCCCAAAATTTACTTTTTATTGATTAGTTTTACTTGGTTTACTTCATTCAATTTCTTGTTGACTTTTCTAATGATAGGAGCATATTTTATTAATGTTGAATACGCCAATCAGTGACTTTAAGAAAGCTAAATAAAATCGTTCATTGGAAGTAGGCTTACTGTAATATTGCAGGCTATGAGCTTACGGAAGAACTATGGATATGGAAAAGGGTTCGATCCTTAAAAAATTTAAAAAACAATAAAAATTTTCTTTCTTTTCATAGCGTTAAAAATAATATACAAAAACACAACCCAAATGAAATGGCACTTTAAACCACTGGACAGTATTGCAACATCGTAAAATGACGCTGTGAATTTTCAATAATACTCCCGACATATTGGGCTAATGCGTGTGCTTTTCTCCAAAATCAAGTTGTAAGTTCACTCTAGATTAGAATCAAATGAAAAAAAATTTTTTTAATATTAATAATAAATGCAATTGTATATTTTCAGATGTTAAACGACGATCGGCCGGTGAGTTTTGACAAGATAATCAGTTTTTATTGACGTAACAACCTCTCTGCACGATTGCTGCATGTACTACTTTTGAAATTTTTTAAATTAACGTGAAATAAGTTTGAAAATGATTTTTGGCTTTTTTTGTATAAAAATTATCATATTTAATCCTGCTATGTAAATTGCAGCGAAATAAATGCAAAAACATGCCATAAAGATTTCAGGAAAGGCAAAAGTTAGAGTTTTATTCGTGATCTGTGACGTTCGAGGTAAGAAAGTCAGCCTCTGGTTCTCTTGATTTTGCTGGCAGTGTACAATATCTTTTCTCCGCTTCCCCTTTTGAAAAAAGCCTTCAAATTGAATTGCTGCAGACCGCAAATAAAAACAAAAAATTTCTAACATCTGTTATGTTAAAATGTAAATCTGTTAATTTTTTTTGTTAAGTAGCCAATTGAGCGCACATTTGAAAAATCTTTTTCTCTGGCATTGTAACTGCGACATAGTTGCATAGTTGATTAACTTGACCATTCTTACTTAGTTTGTCTTTGTCGGTTGTTTAGAAATTCAAGATATACTTGAGTGGATTGACCGCAATAGCTCGTGAATTTGTCCATTTGTAAGCGTGAAAACAAATAGATTTCTCTTTTGTTGGTTTAACTTTGGTGAAAATGGGCAATTGCTGTCAAGTGTTCGTCATTAGTTTTCACTGCACGCCGAGAAATGGTCACTAAAACGACAAAAGTAAATCAACTAAATATAGGAGAAACCAATGGCGTACCGAGAATTTTTAAAAGAGGGGGCCATGCAAACACAATCAATTATGCTTAAGGGAAAAAATTTTTTCAAGTTTTTGGGTTTTCTCGGTTTTCGTCGCAAAACTTTGGTGCTCTTTAAAAAAAGTCTTCACTTAGAATCTGTCTCTCATCAGTTTCACTTAGAATCTGTCTCTAATCAGAGATCGTTGATTCGAGAAATCAGAACCCCTCGAGGCACAACCCCTCGAGGTGGGGCCATGGGACTATAGCCCGCCCCCAAATACGCTGCTGGGTGAAACTATAATGCTTTCTTATTGCAGTTTTTGTCATCAACTAAATTTACGAGTTGGTTTATCTGCTTTTTTACACTAAAAAGTCTTTAATTGCTCACCTAACTGTGGTTGTGAAATATTGACGTTTAAAAAATACAAACATCTTTTTAAATGCCATTGCTCTGCTATTTATAGCTGATTGTCTTACAAAACTTTACAATTTACCGCTGACAGATTTATAGCTTATGAATTTTTAACAGTTAAGACTAGATATCCAAGTTTTTGGGATCACAAACACATAAAACTGCCGTTAACATTTTAGGTACAGTAAACTAAATTTAAGATTAATCACAATACAACTTGATATGACTTTTAACAATTACACTCGAAATCATTAAAAATCTACAGTCAACTCCGCTTTTTCCAGGAACTTTGTCCGAATCAAGCGGAGAAATTACCGTGTCCGAATAAACGAGAAGTATGCGGCAAGAGGCTTATAAGCCTATTTTTACAACTAAACAGTAAAAAGGGTGGTAAGAGCACGGTGGCGTACCGAGGATTTTTAAAATAAGGGGGGCGTACAAACACAAATATGCTTAGCGAAAAATTGTTTTCAAATGATAAAAAAGGTCTTCACTTTGAATCTGTCTCGGTTTTGTCAATTTTTTATCCCACAAACATAGTTATTTCCAAAAAAAAGCCTTTACTTTGAATTCGTCTCTGATTTTCTCCTACGGGGAAGCATCGCACAATGCCCCCCTAAATACGCTACTGTAAGAGCATATGTTTTTTAATATGAGGTATTCAGATACTATAAAAAAAAGTAAGCCACTTAAAAACAGTCTGAGGCCTCTCATTCTAAGTGGCTTAGTTTCTTTATGGTAGTAAGAGTCAATGAAAACGTTCAGAAAAATCAACCCGACCCAACAAAGGATTATGTATGTGTCGCACACTATAAACATTCAACAACTTTACTTTTCCCGCAAAAGTTTTTTGGACCAAACAACTTTTGCGGGATATTGCTTGACTTTATTTAAAAAACATAGCCTAATAAAAAAAACATACGTTGAAGTTGATTGTCCTGTTTCTGTTAACACTGTAGTATTATTGTTTGATTTTTACGCTACGATCTCTCAAAACTGCGATCGTTTTTAATGTTAATGTAAAAATACAGTGGCATTTGTTGTGCAAATTTAGTCGAGATTTGTCTAAACAAACGGGAGAATTATTTAATGGAATATTAACTTTTCTTCCGTTCTTAAAACTTTTCTCCAAATAAAACGGTTGTCCGGTTCATCCAATGTCCGAATAAAGCGGAGTCGACTGTACAACTTTTTTAAAAGCTAAGATACCAAAACTTCTAAAGATCTTTTTTCACCAGATTGATTTTGATCTTTGGTTTTAACAGTTATCTGATAGCTCCGATTGTCCAACTTCAATATCGTAGTTAAAAAACCATGTTGGTTCAAGGTAGCATAAACCGTTTTCATCAACGATAACGTAAACCGTTTTGATAATATAAAGCAATATAAAACAACAATAACATAAACCATTTTGATAAAGAATAGAGGCCTAATCCTTTTTATTTCACTCTAAAAAACAAATTTATTTGCAATTAAATTATAGACTTCTTTCTAGCGTTTCAAAGCAAAGCGATAGATCTTTTTTCGTTGTTTTCCAACAAATAAAAAGTATCAAATTTAACCTCAATTAGCTTAAACTGTTTAGAACGGGGTAGGGGCATTGAGCAAAAAACTTTTTAATTCATGAAACAATTTGAGAAATCTAATATCAAACTGAGGCTATATTTATATAAGACCTATGAACGATTCTCATTTCTAATTTTTACCAAAGTTTTGACATGATCAACCTCATATAACTTAATTGGGGACAATAAGTGTAAGAAAAAAAGGCCGGCGTAGAAAGTCGAAAAGGACCGCACCCCGCCAGTCCATGCTTTAAAAACACAACTAGGTAGTGGGTAGCAACCAGATACGATTAAACAAATTTCGTCCATAAGTAAACGTGAAAAAAACGATTTATGTCAATGTCCATCACCATTCTTTTTCGATCGAGGTTAACTCATGAGTTTCAAACTAAAGAAAACCTTGCTGTACATGTGTTTTCGCTTTTGTTCGAACATTGAGTAAATTGTAACTTGTCGTTCGTACATCGTCTTCTGTCGAATTCTAGAAAATCTAACTTCCAACAAGACAAGCTGCTGCAATTGAAGCCAATTGGATTAGTTGTTTTGATCGTCGATCAAATTCATGGGTTGTTGTGCTTAACCTCAGTTTCTTCGATATGTTGGGGAACGATGAAAAAAATTCCTTTAGCCTAAATGTGAAATTAAATTTTCTGTAAAAAGAAACATTTTAGCTAAATGTATTTTCGTATAGGAGAGGTTGAAAAATTAAATTAAAAGCAATTTAGGCCCGTTTCTATTACGAGCGTTGGCGAGATTATTCTTTATTGATTGGTTTCTCTTAAGCGTTAAAAGAAGTAAAAAACAATAAACAAATAAAGAATAATCCCGCCAACGCTCGTAAAGAAAACAAGCCTTAACGCCGCATAAGAAAGTAATTAAAAAAGCATTAAAAAAGTTTATCAAAATTCTACCGATGTGCATGTGGTGGCTAAAAAACTTCGCCACTTTAAATGAGAGGTTTGAGTTTGTTTGCTATTAAGTGGGCTTAAAGATTCAAACTTTAATGTTTCAAACTATCAAATATAGATCGTGAAACGCACTTTCAAAAGCCCTGCTTTGTTATTAAAGAAACCACCAGATAAAGCATCATGGTCGTACCAATCGCCAAAATTTTCCGGAGCAATACAGTTTTACCACATTTTTATTAACGATTGCCCAAATCATAATCTTGTGGCATTGCTGAAAATATGAAAAATTCCCATACTTTTTTGTCTCAAAAAAACTAGCGATGACAAAAATAAAATAGGTCTTCACTTTAAATCTTATTTAATTATGCCCAAATAATCCCTTGTCGTTAGCCAAAAAATTTTGATTTTTTCAAATTTTGAGACTTGGGAAGGCAATTGTCCCCCTGCTCCCTGGCTTATATGGCTATGGACAGCATGCTCTTAGCTTCACTGCAATAATTTGTTTTTTGTGGTATTTTATTTCAGGGTTGGCCAACTTGTCTGTCTGTAAGGTCGACTTTACATTCGCTTAAAAACTTGCGATCGATCACTGCGAATGTGTGACCCTAAACAGAAGTGATCTCCAAAAAAAAGTTTTCACTTTCAATCTGTATCGGTTTACTTGATCTTCCCTAAAAAATAGCGATCTTGCTTTAACTCCTAAAGTAAAACATTCCGTATAGTTCACTCAAAATCAAATGCGATTGACCGACTAAGACATCGCGATCGACGTGTGGGCCATCTCTGCTTTATATAATTGAATGTACTTGTATGTGTTTCGCGTTTTGAAAAAAAATTTTCTATTCTTTGTCTTTACCTTTCTATGATGTAATAAAAACATTTCTTTGATAATAATATGTTTGCATGTCGATAATTGCTACTGCTAGAAATAAATAAGTAATTGTTGCAAAGCTGAAAAATTTCCATTTTATTTTTGAATGACGACAAACCAAAACAAGAGATGTGTTTGTTGAAATTGTAAAACTTCGATTTGCAATGTAGTTCGAACTGGGTCAGTAAAACTGTTTTGTTACGTATTTGTTTATTTTTAGCGCCATAAATTTACTAACGTTGATCAAAGCAAGATGAAATGATAAAGAAACAAAAAGCTCTTTCGCGTTCATCGATTAACGTTGCCAGTGGAAACGCGGAAAAATCCCAGAACAAACGAACATTTCAGCGCGACCACTCTAGCTCAGAAACTGTTTTATTAGTTTGTTACGTCACTGAAGGATAGTGTCTACAAAACAAAACCAAGATTGACCCCTTTTGTTTTATTGATTGATTTTATTGATTTTTGTCGCGCAGTAACTTGCAACCCCAGCAAGCGAGCAACCCTACTGGACATCGTCGGGTGGAGGATTAAGCGGGAGTACAGGAAAGCAGTCCCTCGAGCCGTGGTGAGTGTAGGTTGAAGCATTTGGTTGTAAAGACTTTAACTTGATATTATCATTGACCACGTTTAGGAACAAAAATAAAAATATTGCAGTCTGTAATGGTATAGTTTTATTTTCGAAATGAAATAAATTTTAAGTGATGTCGTAAAAAAAATTTTTTTGCTTTGAATTGTTTTAAAATTTTATTTAAAAACAATGAACGACAAACTTACTCTTTTGGACCTAAAGTTTTCATAATTCAGCTATGGTAATAATATTTATGCAGCAAAAAAAGCCGCCATCTTTGTCAAGTCAAGCCCAATCAAATTTTAATAACCCTAACAGAAATAACAGATTTGAAATATCGGCACACTTTGATAGCTTAGTTTTCGGATTTAAAATTTTACATGGGGGAACAAAATTATTGTAAAGGAGCCTACTCTGCAATTTGTGATCTGATTACAAATCCGAGTATAGCAAAAAATGGTTTTCCAAAAGTAAGCAATCTTTTTTTAAAACGATCTCATAACCATCAATTGTTGATCCTCCTGAATCGCAGAACATAATCGGAAGCATCAAATTTAAAACAATGATTAAAGGATTACTTCAATCTGCCTTCAGGAATTCAAAAATATTACAAATTTTTTTCTTTGACTATATTTATATACTGATATGAATGTAATTAGAACTGCTAGCTAAGACCAGCGAGCTGCGAAAAGTGACGTAAAGTGTCTTCGATTGTAGGAGTAAAACAATAGGAGTCCAATAGTAGGAATAGGAGTTGAATCTGGACTATGTTGATCACGAGTTGCCATCAAAGCGGTGTTTAGTATAACAGAGCCTTGATAAAATCCTGAAGTAAATGAAAGTAGTCGAAAGTAAACATGGTGATTGTCTCGTAAATTTTTCTTTAGGTTCCGATCGGCAATGAACTGCTTCGTCTCGCTTTAGAGTGGGAATTTTCAAATGTGGATAAAAACAAAGTTAGTATTTCCACCAATCTGCTTCCTTCTTTTATTGCCCTTTGTGATTGGTTCAAATTAGGCCTAAGCAATTTTCGTTTATGAGTCTGTTATGATATTCGTCAATGTAAACCGTAAGACTAAATATTCCATTTTTCTTTTAGTAATATAAATTACAGTAAGAAAATTATGCCGGCCTTATTTTTCACTTTATCCTTTTTTGTAAAACATTCCTTTGAGGTTAAAATTTTGAATTGATTTCGTGTATCTTCGTGTAAATTTTTTGTTAAAAAGAATAGTTTTTAATTTTTAGTCAATCAAATATTTATCAAAAAAATACATCTTAGTATTTTTATTGCCAAATAGAATATAAATTTTGTCAAAAACTTAAAACAAAAAGATTTTAATTTATTTTATGTTGCTTTGCAATGTGATCATCAAACAATCGACATTAACTCGAAACATGGCTTCGACTAAGTCAATTATTTGTATTACATCAAGTAATCAATATTAGTTTGCAGTTTTTTGAGTCCTTAATCTTCTGCTAAAAAGTCCTTAATCCTACTTCTGCTCGAAGTAGGTTCGTATATTTTTTAAAGAAACAGTTTACCCATAGATTGTTAATTTTTATTTAATATAAAAATTTGTTTAAGTTTTGAAACGAAATGGACTATCCTGTACAGATCTGAAAACTTACGAGTATTATTGTTCAGGATGGTTCGATCAATTTGCGTGAGTTGCGAACTTTTCTTAAAAAGATCCACCAGAGAGAGTGTGTGAGCACTTTTTCACACTTGTGCGATAACGATCACGACAACGGAATCAGCAGCGCAGAATGGATGACTTGCTTGTACACTCGTGAGTTTTTGTGTTCCAGGTTTCGTCTAAAGTTGATTTCAGTCCAATAAAAAACCGCTTTAATAAAATGAAAAACGCTGAAGTTTATTAAAAGACATAGCATCAGCTGGATATCACTGGCGACTGCCTCAATGCGCCATCTATTCAGCTTTTTTTTTTTTTCTGGTGCTGGTTCATAGTGACGTAAAAATTTCCGCCTTTTATTTAATTTCTTTTATCTTTATAGAAAAAAAAAAGAGAAAATGAAAACATTTCGTGTCAATACCGGATATTTTATTTATTTTTTTATTATTATTTGTCATGGCAATCACAGTTATTATCTTTCTCACAGCTTTAACATCGATAACTAAAAGACAAAATCCAAAAAAACCAGCAACGACTCCGGCAACTGATATTTTGAGTAAGTATTTTTCTGGTTCAGGTTATATAGGGTGTCCATAAAGTCCCAGTACCATTACAAATATTTATTGCTCAGAAACCATATACCATAGAGCAGGGGTGGCCAACCAGCCAAAGACCAAGAGCCACATTTCTTATTTTGTTACCATAAAGAACCATATTATTCACATGGACACACAAAGTATTTATGTTGTTCTCTAAAAAAAAAAAAAAGGTCTTCACTTGGAATCAGTCTCAAATTATTCCATTTTTGTGGAAAATCATGGTGTTCTCCAAAAAAAAAAAAAAAAAGCTCTTTATTTGGAATCAGTCTCGGTTTTTCAATTACAATGTTCAAAAATTCCAGACGATATGGCAAACCAATAATGCAGTAGAGGAGTAAAGAGTAAGAGCCGCGGTTTGGCCACCCCTGACATAGAGTATTCTATGATATAATCGAAATTTTTTCTTACTGCGAAAGAAACGATTTAACAAATAAACTTTTAAAAACTTTTGTGTTTTTATGGGTTTATCTTTTGACTTTACTATCGTTTTTCAGTTCGCCGACGTGCTTTCTAACATATTTTTAAGCTATAAGTTTAAAATCAAAACAATCAGATCAGTTCAATTCTTTGAACTGTTTTGATTTTAATTTTTTTGTTTTTCTGAAATAGTAATTTTTGTCAGATTAAAGACAAAAACATGGTTGAACTTTGGGCCGACAATTTGTTTTTATCATAACGACTTATCAATATTATCCACTAGCAAACAGAGAAAATTAGTATTTACCGCACAAAGTATAAAATTCCATTCAATTATTTTATAATCCAAAAACTGCATTATAGTTGTAATCTAAAGTTAGCAACCAAATATTTTTTTTTTCAAAAAAACAACTTTTTTGGAATTTTCGATTACTTTCGATTAGGTAGCCAGTGTTGGTCAAAATGGTATATTTAGAAGCAGCAAAAAATTAAGTTTGTTTTTTTATGCTTTTAAAACAAAACTTATTTCAGTTCAATTCTTAAATTTCTTAGTTACTATCGCGTTATTATCGCGTTAATACGTTTTAACCTATTCTGAATTTGATTGATTTGAGCATGTGGAAGATTGGTTACAAATAATTGTAACAAATTAAAACCGGTTTTAATAAACGGAAAGTCAAAAAATAAATAAATACTATAACAATTTAGAGAGCTGCCCGTCAAAAAATATGTCAATAAACAGTTTTTAATTTCTCAGCTTATGTGCTATAAGTTTCCAAATCTTTATTGAAGTTCAGCGACTTTTAACCTCCGACCTTTCACACTTTGAAACAGGATTTTGACATTCAAGTTCATTGCGGGTCCAACTGTAAACCGATTTCTTTTGATGCTCTTTTGTCTTTTAACCAAATGACCAATTTCTAAGTGTGTTTATAGGATCTTATTCGGATCCTTTTATTGTTTCCGCTAGTCAATTTTTATTTTTAGGTGTGCATCAGAATACGGTCAACAGTGTTTTAAACGGTAAGTGTTTCGCCTTCTGTTTTTTATGGACTAGTTTTTCTCAGTAGCTTATATCGAGTGTTTAACGCTGGTCTCGTGACTTTTAAAAGCAAATCATCCACAAAACTTTTAGTCCAGTCGTTCCAAAGTTGTGTCCATGGCTCCAGAGTAGACTGCAAGAAATATTTTCATGGGTCCACAAACCAATTTAAAACGTTTGTATAATTTACATTGACTTGTTGAAGGTACTTTCGCCTACCGCCTTTAAGTGACGAGTCCAGTAATTAGCAAAATCGGCGCGAAAATTTCCGTATCGATTTCTATGTTGGTCAAATCCGATGTAGTGCTGCAAAGAGATCATCGTCATTGCGACAGCAGCACCGCAGCGGTTATGATGTCCTGGCGCAACATTGCAGAAATGAATCACCCGAACTTACTTCTCGCTTTGGTGTACGAAATGAGTACATTAAAAGAGTTGGTTCAGTTTAAACTATTTTGTTTGGTCTTCGCTTCAGAATTTTCATTTTAAAAGTATTTTTCCCTCGCGATGTGAATTAAGGTTAACGTAATAGCTATCAAATCGTTTTAAAATAATTATTTGGTTTGTGGATCAAAAAATATCAGGAACCAATCGTATCTGCTCCGAAAATTGGATTTTACGCTTATCTTTGCGCTAGGAATAAGAGCAGTGGTTCCCAAGCGGGACCGGAAAGTGCACTTTAGTTTTTTTACAAATTTAAAAACTTTGCAAAATTATTAGTACAAGTTGGTCTTAAAAATTTAAAGACATCATAAGCTTGATAATGATAATGTTTTGAAAAAGGTCCATGATTAAAAAAGAATTTGAAACCACTGAATTAAAGACTGTGATATTTTTGTATGAAGCTGGTTTTTTTTAAATAAAGCTTTCCTTCCGGCATCAGCCGATCATTGATGAGAGAGCATACAATGCAAAGTTCCCGCTGAAAAAATTTTTGTTCAACATTACACACCAAGTGAATCGAAATGAAATAAGAATTTGTGATTTTACATTTGTAGAAAGTTAATTCTTTTATTTGCTATATCCTTAATTTTTCCGTTTTTTTTTTTTTTTTTTTTGCAATGTTTAAAATTGTGCCCAAGACTCGTTCGGAAAGAGTTTAATTAAAAATCACTTCACTGCAGCTCGGTGTCCGCGGAGTGATCGCGCGTCACTCATTGCCAAGATGCGAGACTGGATGATCAACGAATCGCATCGGAGCGCGTCCAATCCGTCGGTGAGAGAATTTGCTTCCGCGTCACGTGAAGTTTCGGTGTAAACGTGGGAAAACCACCTGGGGCGCTCGACGCGGCTATCGCGCGTCGAGAGCTTTTTGTTTGTCTCCTTCTCACGTGACCTCGTTACGCGATCTGCTTGTAAGCACAGCTTGCCAGTGAAGACGGGGTCTGGCGCTTGTCTTTCCACCTGACTGTATCTGTTTGTTTATGACGTAAAACTTGGTTCGAGTCAAAGCAGGTGTTTCGCTATTTAATTGATATCGAAAAGAGAAAAGAGTCTGGATTTATGTTTACATCTGCACTTGAATAGTTATCGATTGCCTTGAAAAGCTACTTTACCGTCGCCAAAGCAATAAAAAAAAGTGGGCTTTAATTGAATAAGTGACTATGCACTTTTAAAAAATGGAACCTATGTTTTATTCTGCAGCTTATTTGTTGTAATAATTTTTTTATTATGGGAAATTGTTGGTTGCTTGTAATTTTGCGTTTAAGAAATATTGGCACTTATAAAAAATCTATCGCAAAGTTAAAGTTCTTTGTTGTTTATATCCTCTCATTTATACCAGAATTAAGGAGATTGCGTCCTTTTTGAGATTCCTTTTATATATATACAACCAAACAAACCAAATGTCATTAAAACATATTAATTATAGACAGTAAATTATTATTTTTGAATGCTATTTGAGCCGGATATGATTTAAAGGCTATCATCTTTTGTCAGAGTGATATACACTAAAGACGCTTTAATGTTTAGACCCAAGCACCTGAAAGTGCGGATGATCAGGAAGAAACTTCCATTTCCTCAAAATTTTCAAGACTTGACGCCGACGGGGTAGGGACGTCATAACAAATAAAAGTATTTCGAGCATTTATAATAACGTGTAATCGAACTCATTTATCTTTAGCTTATTTAGGAAGTTAAATGTTTAACTAACAATAGACGCATCTGTGTTCCACTAAACAGTAAAAACTTTACTATCGTTATTCTAGTTATACGTATATATTATTTATTCGCTTGCATTCTTTTGATTTTTAACACTCCGACCTATTATTGCGAATAAAAATTATTTTTTGTTTATTTACACAAAAATTAATGGTAATTAGTGGCGATTCCAGGACTTTGTCGCAACTCGGGCTTGTCTTTGATACAGATGCAACAAGCTGCAAATATATTATAACTACACCGCAGATTATTACTGTAGGCTAAAGACAGTGGATGAAATTTTGCAATAAATTAAAATATATGGGGC
The DNA here is from genome assembly GCA_963680785.1 of Diplosoma virens. Taxonomy (NCBI): domain Eukaryota; kingdom Metazoa; phylum Chordata; class Ascidiacea; order Aplousobranchia; family Didemnidae; genus Diplosoma; species Diplosoma virens. The sequence goes on along the minus strand of OY796894.1, from coordinate 16,205,050 downwards.
TGATCCCGAGTAGCCCGAGTGGAGGAGTTGCTAATGAGGGTAATTATTGAGAACCTTGTCGTGAACTAGAACGGAAAGCTGAGCTCGAGAGAAATGAAGCCGATACGTCGCCGCTTTAAACGGGACAAGTTCAAAGAGTGCTTTGTAGTCGCGTGCGATAGGAACGAAGATGGAGATTTGACTGAGGACGAGTTCACCAAGTGTCTTGCTTTGTGTAAGTCGTTTTTCGATTAACATTAAACTTGTACTTTACATGTTGGAATAGTTACAAATAAGTTTAATGAGATAAGGAAATATACGTATAATCGCAGCAACGGTGGACAGGTTGCTGACATTTGTTACTTCCTGCCGGGCCCTTTTTTCAGTTATTTTTTCAAACTAAAGTTAGGTATTATTTCGGTCTCAAATTTATTACTTGATTCCCAGTTGTAATTACAGTTTTTTAAGTGGTTCTTGTGTTAAAAGCATAAGGTACCGGCCAAAAAAATTTGGGGGCAATGAAGTTTTGCCCAAATTTTGTGACATTTCCCCAAATCATGATTTTCTAGTACTTAAGACAAAGCGGTTAGGACAAAAAACTTATTGGAGATTCTCAGAAGAAGACGAAATTTCGTTCTAAAAGCATGGTGTTCTCTAAAAAAAAAGGTCTTCACTTGGAATCAGTCTCATATTTCTCAATTTTCCTCCCAAACTCAAGGTGTTCTCTAAAAAAAGAAAAAAAAGTCTAAATTTAGTAACTATTTTTTGCAATTGATAATTGTCGCTGCCCTAAAATTCCTGACTTTGCCCAAATTTTTCATATCGCTGCCTGAAAAATTCTGGTTTTACTCAAATATTTCCTTGTCACTGCCCGCAAAATTTGAATTTTGCCCAAATTTTGCAAACTTGGGAGCAATTTCTCCCTGCCCACCCCACTTGCCAAGTATGGCTATGGTTAAAAGGTTACAATTACAGCAATCTAATTTTTGTTTGAGTTTGCTGGAATAAAAACGTGGATTCTACGACGAAGATCGATAGTTTTTACTTGTTCGATTTTGACTTTTTTTAATTGATGAATGTTCCCAAACGAAAGAGTACAATTAGTTTATTATAGGTAACAAAATACCAGGTTGTTTCCGCGTTAAAAATTGCTTTTGCACCTCCACCGCACTGAAGTTAGTGTTTTAACCAGAAGCTGTACTAAAATTGATTTCCAAACCCATTTGTTTGTTTGCCTACTGTGCACCACGCTGGCGACTTTCGCGGCTTCAGACTCCGCGTCTGGCAAGCTGGTCTTGGTTCATCAATTAGATTCAAACTAATCGTCGTTGATATTTATGAGCTTATTTCGCGACGTTCATTGATTGTTTTTCAAATCTTTTTGGTCTTACAGTGGTCTCTTTAACCGTTTCTTTTACCACAGCAAAAAAATCGAATTGCGCAAAGGAAAAACATGAAGCAATGCAATCGCAACGTGCGCAAGAGTCGGTTTATGTTCCGGACTGCGAAGGTAGGTTTCGGTGGGACGCAGAATCATAATAAGTTTTTCTTTGAATTTTCGTCGACCATTGATAGCACGAGTCAATGCATTCAAACACTATTACGTCATTCCTTTTGGGTTAACAAAGTACATGTATAGTACCTGAACAGACTTTTCTCGAGACATTGACCGACCAGTTGATTTTGACGACTTGTTTTTTCAGCCGAAGACAGTCGCTATTTCAAACAAGTGCAATGCCACGCGACCACGGGCTATTGCTGGTGTGCCAGCAAAGAGAGCGGTCGTCCCATCCCGGGAACAGCAATTAGGTATTTTTGAATTTAAAGAATTTTGCTTGTTTTGGGAAGCCGCCTGTCTGCCGCCCTTTGTATGTCGAAGGCATAGACAATAGCTTCTGACAATAAGGCGCGATTAAATACTCAAAAAACCTTGCAAGTAAATATGTCTTTTCGTAATCGCTTATAGCAGTTTTAATGAATAAACTCTTTACATGTCTTTAAACCTCAAAAAAATTCTTTTACTAAACTCCGTTTCGGTTGCAGAGGCCGCAGCCCTGACTGCCGAAAGGTAACCTCCACTCCAGCAAGTGTGGTGGCTTTACCAGGTATTGAAGATTTATGACAGAAAGCAATTCTCCTGACTGATTGTTTTCGTTTTGTTGTTGGTTTATTGTTTACTGTTTCAGATAAGAGATGGAAGGTAGCATTAAGTTTTAAATCTTGCAACTTTACTTTCGCTCTTACAAGTTCGTGTTCATGTTTTCAAAGTTGACTTTTTTTATCAACCGCAACGAGGACAAAAATGTTTTTAACACAGTTCATTCCCATGTCTAGTTTAATAGAGAACAACCTACTGATTACAGTATGCTCAGATGTTTTGCCAATATTAGGTAGACTATGGTTTAGATGACGCCATCACAAATAGGTTTTCATGTGCCGCTTTTTTCATAAATTCTTATCAACTATGTGCAAGAAAACGTCGAAAGCGTAAAAATAGACCCAATAAGGGCTCGTTTTTACTACGAGCGTTGGCGGGACTATCGTTTGTTTGTTTTATTGATTTTTTTATTTCTGTTAGCGCTTAAGCGCGGAACGAAGTGAAGAAAATCAATAAAACAAACAAAGAATACTCCCACCACGCTTGTAGTGGAAACGAGCTCTAACGATCAAGCAGCTACCTCCACCTGCCCTTGGTGATGCCAAGATATTGCTGTTTAGTTGGTGTTTTTGAGTTCTTTTTTTAATAGTTATTTACGAAGTGGTATGGCAGAGGACAAGTACATAAAATTCTTTCGCAAACCACAACAATACTGGAATAGAAATTGAACACTGATCATGTCAATCATCGTCGCCATCAAAATGTCATTGCATAAACGCGAACAAGAAAAACCTAAACATAAACTTTATGTTGCTTGCATGTATGTAATGGAAAAGAAGTCTTCCAGAATAAAACAATAAACTTAAGTATTGAAAGTATACACTGACATTTGACTGCTAACTTTATTTAAATAATTTTTTGAGTTTTTCCGATTATGTAGACAACTAATCAGCAGTAAAGTAATTTTTCCCAAGAGCTCGGAATTGGCTTAAATCGAGATTTTTTATCAGTTAATAACCTATACAGTATTCTTCGAACTGTTGTCAACGAAAAGCAGATTGTTCTAAAGTTTGCAAACGTTCAGTAAATTTTTGTGACGCCGCATGGTTGGAGTTAATTTGATTTGTTTTTTAAGGTTGCAACGCCTCATTGGTTGAACTTTGTGCATAAGGTTGCACTTTGTGACGACGAATTTGATTTGTTTTTCAAGGTTGCAACGCACCTCAAGCTTTCATGGCTTCCTTGCAAAAAGCGATCGTAAAGAAAATTAAGCAACAGCAACGCATTGGTAAAGTCAAATCAACAAGGTGTGAGCAGCATATATTGGGATCTAAAAATGTTGAGAACGAGTTTTTTTGTTATGGCGAGAAATAGACTGTACATATAATTATGCTTAACTTTTATTCTTACCATTATAGTTTTCGGTTTCTCAACAATATCAAAAAGCTGTTTGTGTTCGATTGAATCAATATTTGTGGTTTCACAGAAGGCATCATGCAGCTTTTAAAAATGTATAAAAGATCGAAAATGGAATATTTAATTAATTAATTTTTTTGAATCTTATCAAAAATCTCTCAGATAGCAATTTTTATCTTTGCAATAAGATTTAATTAAAAGCATTATTTTTTGTTCGTAGGCTTTTCACGACGTTCAACGCAGATGTGGCAAGACTGCTTTATCAGTTGCTTGATAGCAATGAAGATAACCAAGTCAATAAAAAAGAATCCAAAGTTTTTCGAAAATTTTTTCGCCGCAAAGTCGCTCCAAAGAAATGCCTCAAAAAGTTTATGCGATTTTGCGATAGGAACAGAAATAAAAAAGTTACATTGGACGAATTTTTAATTTGTCTCCAAGCGACTTCGGGTAAGATTTTTTTCGATAAATTAATAAACAAAGAGGTAGTTTAAGACTTGCCGCATTCTTTTTTTGCCCCTTCGGGCTTCATGTTTTCTCAAAGTTTGGCTTGATTAGGTAATAAAAATTGAATCCAAGATAATTAGTTTGATTCTGGATCTCTACATTATTGGTATACATCTATACTATATATAGAAAAAGTTGGCTCAAACAATGTCTAAACCGAAAAATCACACTTTTTTGGCTACATTAGTTCGATTTTTAATTACTTAGGCCTCATTTCCACTACGAGCGTGAATTGGAGCATTTTTTGTTTGTTTTATTAATTTTTTTGCTTCGCTTAGCGCTCGCTTAGATTTTAAGTCCGGAAGACCTCGTGCTCCATGTGGTGCCCGACGTATAGGGCACGCTGTTAGAACATGGTCCGCGGTTTGCTCAGAAGCGCCACACTCGCAATTCGGTGAAGGAGCGAGACCCCATTTGTGCATGGACGAATGGAATCGCCCAACACCAGTCCGCAGGCGGTTGAGCTTAACCCAAGCTGCTCGGGGTAAGCCCATTTCAACAGGCCTGGCACCGGTCCCGGGCACAAAAGCACGGTGCTTGGAAGCATTTCCACAATGCTCCGTTTTCCATTTGTGGTTTGTCCATTCAGAAGCGCGGATACCAAGTCTGGCAAGGTTGTCCAAAAGATTCCGCGCACCTGGCACAAACAGGCGTCTAGATCTTAGTCTCACTTGGCGAGTATCTGAGGACCCACTTAAGAGACCATACAAGATATGATCGGGGTCCAGAGATCCACGGTAAGCCAAGCAAAACCATTATAACAGCATGCATAGTAGAACTTGAAAAAATTTAAACAACTATACATACTTAACGATTTACGAGTTTTGGTTTGCTTTTTTCCATACGAAATTTTTTGATTGCACTATTGTTGTCGATTTGCCGTTTAATTTTCTTTAAATCTGTTTTCAATTTTTTTAAAAATTCTCACTAAAATCTCGTTTTTAGAATGAAACAGTTTGCCTTTGTGCTAACGACTGCAAGTACGTTATTTGATGACGTCCCAAGCATCACGAGGTCACGTGGGATTGCTGCCTGTAAAAATAAGGCTAATCACCGAACGAACTGCCGAGCTGGGTCAAACCTTCTCACATTTTAGGTTTTAAAAATCTTTTGAATTTGGGGCGTCATTTCAAGTTTTCAAGACCTTTGTCGTTATTTGATGTAACGTGATTGTTTAGATATTTTTTGTATTCAAGCTCGAACCTCATCGCTATAAACAACTGCAATAACTTTTTTATTGATTCTAGACCAGTGATACATAACCTTTTCACAAAACCTTGTTCAAGTATTATTTCGTCACTTTGAAGGTTTTGTATTGAACGGATACAGATAATTGGCGAAAAAAAAAAGACCAAAAACTGTTTCCACAATAAATTTAGAAACTATTTCAAGCTTGGCGAGGAAAAGGCAACTAAAATGTTTGGGCCCCCTTGTAATTTTTCAACGTCCACCAAAAAATCTTTTTACCCGCCTTCCTTTTTACTTAGAAAATTTTTTCTAGAATCTAGACCAGTGTTTCTGAACCTGCGTGCCTGTGAAGAGGTTTTCAGGTGTGCCGCAAAAGCTTTTGGAAAACATTAGTCTAGCGATGTCCAATTTTGCGGTCATTGGACATGTGATCAACCAAACCAAGTCAGATCCTGAGCGAAAACCGTTTATTTTAGAAAAAACCTGATATGAGGATGAAAATTAAGAAAGTAAAGCGTGAATGTAGATGAAGACCTTTTTTTTTTTAGAGATTAGCTTAATTTTGGGATGAAAATTAGGAAATCAAAGCGGGAATTTAGGCAAAGACTTTTAATAGATCAACCTAATTTCGTGATGAAAAGTAAAAAATCAGTGCCTCAAGATTGGTGAAAACCTTTTTTATTTTAGAGATCACCTTATTTTGGGGACAAAATTCAAGAATTATAGTTCATGTGCGCCGCGAATTTTGAGACAATTGAAATATGTGCCGCAACCAGAACAATGTTTTTTTAAAGAACACCTGGTAGGAAATCAAAGCCCGATACAAGGTGGAGACTTTTTTTTGTGGACATATGGGGACAAAAATTAAGAAACATGGTCTAAATGCGCCACGATTTTCGAAAAAGTCCAAAAATATGCCCCAACCGGAAAAAGGTTGAAAAAATTGGTCTAGACCTTGAATCAAAAGCATTTTTAATCAATAGTGCGTAGGTTACTCTTGACCCTTTTGTTTTTGCATAGAAGTTATTTCGATTTTTATATGTTAATCAAAAAGAGAAAGTGCTAACTTTGAATTTTTTTTGTATTCTCTCATCAATCGAGGCAACTGGTGGAAACTTTCCAATCCAAAATTGTTATTAATACATTGAGATTATGCTTATAATCTGAATAGCCTTCTATTGTGAATTAAACTTAGAAAACTATCGAAATTGTTTGAAGTATAAATGATGTTTTTAAACGTCGTGGTAACTGTTTTGTTTTTCCTTGTTGCATTGTGACAAATCTACTTGGTTGGAAAAGAATTTAAATTACAGGCCTAGTATTAAAGTTAATGATCAGTTTTTTATAAAGTTTTTTAATAATTACTTCAAACATATACAACATATACAACATTTATTTTTTTTATTACTTTTTTTTGTTGTTTTAAAATTATCCTTTGGTTATTGGTGATTTTTTTGATTGAAGTGATAAGTGCAAGAATAAACGTATTTTTAAGCATCAAGTAATAGGTCTTATGCTTTTAATTTATTCAATTGTACCCGCAAGAGCTATGAACAATCTTAAAAAATTTTAAACGCATATCCGTAAAACTATTTAGGCTTTTATATCTTTTACGAACGAAAATCTTTGTGTTTGTACTACGTTTATTTGTCTTGCTACTTTCTATTTGTTTTGATGACCTAAATTCGTGACGATGCATTCCTAACTTTACTGAATATTGAAAATTGTTTTCTTTCAAATAAAGATTGACTGTAATAGGCCATAAGCTGTACAGTTTTTCAGTACAGGATTAAGGCTGGGACTAAACGGATTGTAGTCGCAGGCTAAACATAAAAATAGGACCATGGATTACAAATTACTAAGAGCAATTGACATAACTTTGGAGTTGCAATTTCGTGTTGTCATGGTCCACCGGTATACGAGACTTGTGATGTCAACCGGTTTGTCACCACGTCGCCACGAAACAAAGGTAAGCGTCAGCTGACTTCGTATGGGCCTAGCTGCAGCGTAGCCTAAGTAAGGCGACTTGGTTTTTTTTTGAAGAAAAAAAGGTTTCGAACCTCGCAGTATCCACACTAGCCGGCCTTCGATAAAACGTAGCCTACTCTGAAAAGGACGTTGAGATCGGTTGATCTCGTGTGGCGCTGCAAGGGTAAAACCATAGCAGCTCTCCAAATTTTAGAAGATGATCCGTTGCTCGCAATGATATTCGGTTCTTTGTTTCCAAGTGATAACTTTTGCTCTTGAGTGGGGTATGCAATGCAAAAAATTGCCTTTTTGTGCACTTTGAGGCATTTTTACAATTTCTTCCTTAAGTGGAGAACTAAACCGGTCCCGAAAATATAATGGGAGAGGACTTCCTAGAATAGACAATGGGTTTGGAAGGTTCGCGTCTTGACGAGAGGAGGCTCTTCGTTTTTGTTGTTTCGGTTTCTTCTCGAAATGAGGCTCTTTCTTTCTTCAAGTTTTTATTCTTTTTTGAATGGGACTTTTTTCGTGGTTTACCAATGAATCACGTTGGGTCACCAATGTAACGTTAACGAATTTTTATTATTTTAAATTTGATTTATTTAAAAGTAAAACCCAAGGCCGTAACTACCACTGGTGCAGCCGGGGCCCTATAACAGAGGGCCCCGCGTTGCTGCATTTTGTAAAATATTTACGTTAAAAATTAAGATAAACTTGTTATTATTTTGTTTATAATCTACATATATAATGTTTTCGTAAAGCATTTTCGTTTATTACGCGAGGTTTTTCTGTCGTAGATTACTAGGGCCCCTTTCTAGCCACTTAATGTTTTGTGTTTAGCCCATCTTCTTTCTTCTTATGAAACTTATATGTTGATACCGAATCAAACATCATTTTATTCTTTGCAATGATTTGTGACAAAATAGTTACAATCACGAGATTTCAATTATTGCCACCCACACGCTTTCATTTCTGGTTTGATAGCACCGTGGCTGGAATCACAAGTCCGCAAAAGTAATTGTCAGGAAGCAGCAAAACTACATTAATAATAATGAGATGCAGCTAGTACACTAGGCAAAAAGTAAAGCAATAGCCTTTGCAGGATATTTTTGTATTGAATCGTTGAAGGCCGGCAGTAGGCTAATACACGTATTTAGGCTATGCTATCGAGACGTTAGCAAGCCTGACTATAAATGTAGCCTGCTGCTGAAGATCTGGTTCAATTCTTTCGCCGGTTGCAAGTATAATGAAGATGCCAATTAATTTTTGAGGTTACATGCTTTTAGAATTTAAAAACTTTAACTTTTTAGGTTTTAAGTAACAATATTATGAAACACTAGTTGACTACAATTTAGTATAAAAAGAACTTATCAAAGCTGAGCAAAAAAGAAACTATATAGCTAAAAGAAGAAAAGTAGCTGAGGCAGCCAGAAACTGTCAGTGATCAAGTTCGTGGCTAATTCCAACAAAAACATACGAGCAAAAACATGACTTAGCAACAGCCGAGCAAGTAAGATAAGTTGTGTCAGTGATTATGACAATTATACTAAGCAAACGGTCACAGGACAAAAACCGTTTCTATAAACTTGTTCAAGAAAGTTGTAGCAATGTCCGTAAAGCTTTAGTGAATCTTGATAATGATTCATCGGCTGAGTATAACAGAAATGAACACCATGATTCCTGTGCTGAAAAAAGTAGACCAATTTGAATATTATACCCAAAAATGGGAGCCTTATAATGAATGTTGGCACCGGGCCCCAATTGACTAAGTTATAGCTCTGATAAAACTGTTATTACTTATTGCGTGTTCGTTAATTGATTCTTGCGAATCGAAAAGAGACCACACCGTTGTTTTGTTCTTTCCAAATTTTCTCCTTTTTTTTTTGCCAAATAACAAAATAAATACCAACATATTACTTTTCGGCAACACAAGAAAATAATAAAGAAATGTTGGAAAAAACGCAAATAAAATAATTTTGACAAAACACAAGATAAACGTTTCGAACCTCGCAGTTGCCACACGTTTAGGCGTTTTTACGTGAAATTTTTTATAAAATTATTTTAATTTGGACTATTTATGATATTTATCTCAAACCCAAAAAAATCCATAAATATACAAGAATACACACACACACATACAAAAACATTTAAACACGCACAAATGGAAAAGATAAGTTAAAAACAAAGTTAGCTCAAACGATAATAATAACGTTTGTACCATAAGTCAGATAACATCAATGAGATAATGATCGTCAAGTGGTTAAGGCGCCATGCTTGTGATCAACATGGTCTCATTTAAAAACCTTTTCGCGTCATTCTTTTGTGTCTTTAGGAAAGACACTTTACGGCACTTTACCTTGCTTGTTGGTCTTGGCAAGCAGTTTTAAATTTAGCTCATAAGCTATCTCTATAAAACTAAAAAAACAAAATAAAAAATTTCAACCGCACAGCAATATCTTGGCATTCATTTCATTTCATTTTTTTTTCTCGATCATTATTAAACAGTTTCACTCAAAAATTATAAATATTTAAAAGATCAAGAAAAGGAAGAAGCAGCACAAAATCAGACGTTAAAACATGCATATGATAATCAGAACCTGAAAGTACAAGACAGTAGAAAGCATGGGCGCAACACCTTAATCAGATAAAAATATAAGAACCGGAAACATTTCCGGAAGCAGGTCGGGGTAATTGCTTACTTGTGTAATAGCGCCTCCGCCGTTTTCCTGCGAGTCAGGAGGATAAATATAGAGATATAAAATTTTTTAGAATGAGAAAAATCTGTCATGCTTAATATTTATATGCTAATACACCAATTTATAGCACTAAAAAAGTGAAATTTCTTAAACCACTACGTTAAGTGTGCATTTGATCAGGAGCAACGATAGTCGTTGATCAAGAGACTATGGGACAATAGACTGAGCCAAAGCTAGGCTTTGCGGGGCACCCATCGGTACTAAATTTTTATCTGAACAAGCACATAGTTTACCACTTGGATGCCGCAATATTGAACCTCCATGTAAACTGTGAATCAATAAAAATAATATAATTTTTGAACAACTACAATTTCTGCTACCCAATAAAATTAAACGGCGACACATGAGTTGAGAAACACTATTGTTTAAGGCCTAACCCATTAATTTTTATTTATTTATTTTTATTTTATTAAAAATATTTATTTTATTAAAAATATTTATTTATTTTTATTTTATTAAAAATAAATAAATTTTGGTTGATTGGTATATGGTATTCGAAATAAATAAAATTTGGTAAAATAGGTTGAGAAACTCTAATGTTTAAGGCCTAACCCATTAATTCCTCACTGGTCAAAGACCAAATTTATAAATTTAAATCTCTGGAGAAGAAAAGAGTAAATTCAAATTTTTGTTATAAAGACTACTTATAAATTCCAATTTTGTTGATGAAGGAAAGACTCGCGATTCTTAAGTTCACTCTTCGTTAAGAGAATGCTGACGTGTCCGACGATTTACGTAATTCGATAGCTATATCCGTCTAGTGCTGAACTTGTTTAAATAAGATCAGCGAAATCCCTCCCAGTTACAAACTACCCTTATTTAATATGCGTAACTCTATGACGCCCGATTCAGAAAAATATAGCTGTAACTTGAATATGAAGGAGAGGAGTTTATTTTTTAACTGCGGTTTCACGCACGCAGCTACTGAACACAATACAGCATAATACAATGGTCACCGTTTGCAGCCAGAGAATTCTGGTTACTGTGCCATAAGAGCGATCTCTCTCTATTTATAATAAACTCGAATTGGGCCACGTCGCTCAGACGACAAATTTAACAATAAAAATCAATTTTATGCCTTTATAGAGATCACTTCCAAAACGAGGTCACATTGAGATTATTTAATTAGGACGAAGCATTTAGGTCATTCAGAACGGATACAGGTTGTTGCAGTTAATTTTTAAAAAAATCTAATTTCCTCCGAAGAAGCGATTTGCATTACGTAACACTTACTAACATACAGGTTTTTTGTTTTATAGATTGGCGAGAAACATAAAATTAATTAATTACTAAAAATTGTGAAATGGGTAATTTTTTTAGTGGAAGTGTGGGCGCAGGGCCCCTGAGACGCTTGGCCCCTTGTAGCTACATTGTCTTGCATATATATAGCTTCAGCCCTGACAATAATATAATAGCGCATAAGCCGTATGGCAATATTAACGCAAAAATTGTTTTTGTCACAGTTATCATAGATAAATTATCAAAAATTAATGATTTTTTTACTCTTGTAAAGAAAACCTTGCAGGTATCTAGTGAGTTGTTTTTTTGCTAATTTGATCCTAATGCTTACCCACTATTGGCACAATCTTTTGGTTTTACGTATATTCTTCTTGTATTTTAACTTATTCAAGATGCATCTTTTTTTATGATCCTAAAGCATCTTTATTTGTTTCGAAGCATCTTTGTAATACCGTAGGAGTTTGGAGACCTATGTTTCGGATGCGAAATTTTTTATGAAGCGCAGCGGTTTGTTTTCTTTAGTTTCCTAAAATTGCCGCCCTTGTTTCTTCGGTTCGTTAAAAGAAATTCAAAGGAAATATGTCAATTTAAATTCAAACTTTTATTGTATTGATTTCGGTGCAAAATCTAGGTATTATAATTTTTTCTAAGTGTTTAACAGTTCAAATAAAATATTTTTCTTTTTTAATTAATGTTGTTTCAAAAAATCTATCAAGTACTTTTTTAATTCGACTTTTTTAATTTTGTGTTTCTAAATGAATGTTTCTAAATTATAGTTATTGATTCAGTTAATAAGGTGATATGTTTTTTTTTAATATTTTATTAACATTAGTAATGGTTCTAGTCCTTTTGATAATTTATCAAGATTACTATCAAAAAAATTTTTTTGAAATTATTTAAAAAAAGAAAACAATATGTAGATTACAGTATGTGCAGTATTTGCTTTAAGTTTAATGCCCAATTTAGTTTTACTATTAAGTAAAAGCAAACTGAAAAATGTATTGTAAAGTGTGTTTTTAATGTTAAAAAACTAAATTTTGTTTCAATGTTTGAGTCTTTTTTAGTCTTCTGAGCTTGCAACAAGTCACAAACTAAAGTTTTAAAGATAATTGCCATATGCTTTCTAACTAATTAAAAGTTTAGTTAAAAAAATTAGTTTCTTTAAGAAGCAATTGTGAGCAATATTTGTTAATGAAATTAACCTAGAATTCTCCTGGATGTCTTCAAGAAGTCACCATAAGCAATTTGGGTCTCTTCAATAAGTCACTGTAAACGATTTTTATTTATAAAACTAACCTGGATCCCCCTGTGGTTCCTATCACTTCTTGAGAGATCCTTTTTCTCTTGGTTTCTTTATTCCATTCTGGTGCGGAAAAGGGGATTTTGGGTTAGTTTCACCGAAAAAAATTGTTTATGGTGATGTCTTAAAAGATCCAGCAATTTTTGGTTGTAAAACTAACCCAGTTACTATCACTTTTTAAAAAATCCTTTTTCTCTTGCTTTCTTTCATCCTAGTCTCAAAAGGGGGATTATGAGTTAATTTCACAAAAAAAATTGTTTACCATGACTTTTTAAAGAGATCCATTCCCCCTGAGTTACTATTGCTTTTTAACAGATCCTTTTCTTTTCATTTCTTTTTTATTCCCTCTTGTTGCTGGAGGAGGGAATTCCCAGTTAGTTTCACTAACAAAAAACAAGTATGTCCCTTAAAAAGACCCAAAAATCTGGGGTCTTATTTACTGTTCATTGTTACTAACCTTGCAAGCTTTGGGGATTTCCCAAAATTTAAAAGTTAATAAAAAAAACTTGGCAAATACTAAAAGAGAACCAAAATCTGTTTGTAGTTGTAAAGTTTAAGATTTTGGAATAGCTTAGTTTGAAACCTTTTCATGAATCATTTTGAATCTTAAATGGCAAGTAAGTATACTAAATGTATAAAATGCAGTCTTGTGCAGTAGCCAATATCTGTTTCTAGTTATAAAAATTTTGATACTTAAATTGATAATAAAATCAAACCATTTTACATTTGTAAATCCAAAAATTATATTCATAAATTACATTTTTAAATCCAAAATTACCGTCCTTTGGTAATCCAAGTAAAACCTTTGTAAATAAATGTAATAAAGCTAATTTTAACCATAGCCCTAATCTTTCCACCACTGGCCACAGTGCTACATTTGATAAAAATATTTCAAATCATCCAGCATTATGATTATTGGTTTGTTCTGATCATTAATTCTTTTGATCTGTTAAACTTTAAATTTATAAATGTAAAATAGGATATTACCTTATTTTTATTTATGTGTTACTTTAAATAATATTAAATAGAGGTTAATCAATTTTAATATTATTTTTAACCCAACTTTTTTTGTAATCAATATCATGATAACATTTATGTCACCGTTTATATAATTCTTACTACCATTAATAAAATATCTTTTTTCAAAATATTTTTTTCTATCACTTTGTTCACTTGTTTTAACTATTCATGTAAAGTCAATATTTGGTTTGCACAGTTTTCTGGGTTTTTTTGCACATTTTAGATCTTGTAGTACAATTTGTTAGGTTTCTTCAAGAAGTCATTGTAAGAAAATTTTGTTTGTGAAACTAACCTGCATCTTCCTGTGGTTACTATTGCTTTTTAAAGACGTCTTTTTCTTTTTGGTTTCTTTTTTGTTTTATCCTAGTGCTATAGGAAGGATTCCAGGTTAGTTTCAATTACTGTGACTTTTTACAGACCCAATTTGTTTGCATTAATTTTTTACTAGTATCATCATAGCATCCATCCCTTGATCAGCAGTTTCCAATCTTTTTTTAACTCATTCCTCCCTTTCAACATTTTAAAATTGCAATTTTTTTCCACATATCACAAATAGACGTTTGGTGATACAGAATTTGAAGATTGCGTGAAGTAAAAGATTTTTCTTCCCAAAGCTTTTCATCTGACACTCTTCAGGGGAAATCGTCAGAATGAAGCAGAATTGAACACGAACTGAGTTTCCCTTTATAACTCAGTTTGGTTTCAATTCTGCTTCATTCTGACAATTTTCCCTGAAGAGTGTCATATGAAAAGCTTTGGGAAGAAAAACCTCTTACTTCACATATCACAAAGTATAAAACTATAAAAAATGTTCAAAAAGTAAGTTACTATATTTATTCGAGTATAACGCATTTTGTACTAAAAACGTCAACAAAAAGCTCGGTGTACGTTATGCATGAGTGCATGTTATACCTGAACACAAGTGCACATTATACCATTATACCTGCCTTAAACCTGTTTGGCAGATTGGATATAAAAATACTTTACTAAGACCTAATAAGTAGGTAACTCCCATTGGTATGGTCTACAAGAAAATTTTTTTTTGATTTTTGATTGAATAATAATAAGCATAATAGAAAGAGAATATAATTATTATTGTAGCAGTGTCCAAATTGGAGACAACATGTCAAGAAAGAAAAGGTAAGTTACTCAGAAAAAACAGAGGAAACTTGGAAATAAAGGTAATTAGAAAAAAGAAAGCATTTCTAGTTGTGTGACAACGAATTTTCATGACACTAGTAGAAGTAGATGAAGGGTGTTATTGAGAATTAAAGAGATTTCCAAAGTCTAACTGGAAGATGCTAAAAAAGATGAGGTATCAAGCAAGAAAAGAAAATGAAGTGAAGTGGTGTAAGAACAAAGCCTACTGTTTGGACCATCATTTCAGTATGTTCAAGAGATTGAAGGGCTTGGATAGCTTGATCATGATGTATTTGCATTTCATTCACTTATCTACAATGAGATGGTCAGTTTAGTAAAATGGTACTATGACAGTTATCAAATGACAGTTTATCAAAACAACAGTTGATTGAACTATGTAAGTTTTTATGGTTGAATCATTTCTTTGTTGATTTAAATTACATTAACACTTTTAGTGCCAAACAATGTATATTACGTTGTAACGCATTTTGCACTGAGTGCCAAATGACGTATATTACATTGTCTTTTCCAAATTCCAAACAAGCAATGCCAAATGACGTATACAACTTTCATGCAGTTTCTGTGTGCTCAGCGCGTGTTACAAGCTTTAAAATGTAATGCTAGCAAGAAAACATAAAGTCCAAAGTCTAGCCATGCCTTTTTCGTAAATCTTTTGTTTGCTTGGAACCTCCCACAAAAACCCCCAAACATGATCCAAGTACAAGGATGTGAGGTGGGTTTACATCTCATACGATAACACAGTTTCCTGCAACACCTATTAGAAAATATCCTCAAAAATGGTGCAGGATCTGCCAAAAGAAAGGAATGCGGCAAGCACTCGTATGTATTGTAAAGAATGCAATGTGTCGCTGTGTACTAATAAATGTTATTCGGACTATCACTCCAAAATTGATTATTAAATGGTGTCATAAAAATTTTAAAATGTATGATGTTTTGCATAAATACTTTTGAAAACATGTTGATTGTATTTTATTTACAGTGTTATGTGATTAAGAGTTAAAAAACGCAAAAAATAAGAAAAAATTGGGCACAAGGAGGTAGATGCAAGGAAATAGCACGGGCACCGAAAGTGTTAATAAACATCAGAGTACAACTGTGAGAAGCTGTGATAATATTATAATTACTTAAGTAAAGAGTTATTACCAGACCTTTATATTTCAAAATAAGTTAATTATAAGCTAACTCTAATCTTAATCAAAGCTTTAACCAAACCAAAATTGGCAGTGTGGCTGAGTCACCAAGAGCACTGTAGTCATCGTTGTTTGAAGGGCATCCACTCCAGGTCAGACACAAACAGGACTGGGGCTGAGGGTTTATCCTTTTACTACCCCAGACTGCTGCACTGCCTGGATCAAATGCTGGCAGTGATGTCATTAAGCCAGCATCGAGTTTCATCATCCAAAACCGTCAGACCTCGTGCTCCATGTGGTGCCTGATGTATAGGGCACGCTGTTAGTACATGGTCTGCGGTTTGCTCAGAGGTGCCACACTCGCAATTTGGTGAAGGAGCGAGACCCCATTTGTGCATGGACAAATGGAATTGCCCACACAGTCTGCAGGGGGTTGAGCTTGACCCAAGCTACTCAGGGTAAGCCTGTTCCAACAGGACTGGCACCGGTCTTGGGCACAAAAGCACAGAGCCTGGAAGCATTTTCACAGTACTCTGTTTTCCATTTGTGATTTGTCCATTCAGAAGCGTGGATGCCAAGTCTGGCAAGGTTGTCCAAAAAATTCCGCGCACCTGGCACAAACGGGCATCTGGATCTTAGTCTCACTTGGCGAGTATCTGAGGACCCACTTAAAAGACCAGGCAAGATATGATTGGGGTCCAGAGATCCACGGTAAGCCAAGGAGAGTGTCGCTCCCATTCGGCAAAGCTCAGCTGGCTGGATACCTGAGAGTACAGGTAGGTGGTCTGTTGGAGTGGGACACAGGCATCCAGTAACTATGCACAAGGCGTCATTCAAGAAACTGTCAATGAGGTGAGTGTAAGCACTGCGACATTAGACTGGCGCACAGTACACAGCTGCTGAGTAGACTAGAGACAAGGTGGCTATGCGTAGTGTTTTAGCACCAGCACCCCATCCCGAGCCCACGAGTCACCTCAGCAGTGTGATGCGCAAAGATAGTTTTTTGCGCAATGCCACTAAATGGTGACGAAACGTGAGCGATCTGTCCAGTTTTACCCCAAGATAAGTAGGGGTTGGACAGAACGGTAAAAGTCTACCATTGTTGTAGACCTTTAGCTCACGTTTGGCTTCTTGGTTGTTTAAGCGAAAGGCTGCCGTCACCGTCTTAGTGTGACTGAGCTTCAACCTCCAGGTCTGGAGATATGGTACTGTAGTTACAGCAAAGCAATTGACATAATTTCAGTTCAAAATCTACTCTTGTCATTCTTGTGTGTCTTTGAATGAAATTTCTGATACTTTTTTCTGGTTGGCTGTTTTATAAGCATTATTTTATTCATTTAAAATATAAAAACTAAAAAAGCAAATAAAAATTTCTACCAGACTGCAATATTGTAGCATCCCCAAAGCAGGTTGGGGTAATCACTTAACAGTTTCTCTAACATCTCCAACATTTTTCTGCAAGTTAAGAGGAAAAAAAATTTAATAATGATAACTTAACTCCAACTGAACTAACTCTAACTTTTTATCAGTCAGCATTAAGGCCCGTTTCCACTACGAGCGTGAAAAAAAGCATTTTTTGTTTGTTTTATTGCTTTTTTTTGCGCTCACTTCAATTTTAACTGCTCGCTTCAATCGAAGATCAATAAAAGAGACAAAGAATGCTCTTTTCCATGCTCATAGTGGAAACGGGCCTTTATAGCTCAGGTGGTAACACTCTTACTTGCAAACTGAAGAATGTAAATTTGATGCTTAGTCTTCTTAAGTAATTTCCATTGTGGCTGCAATAAAGGCACTTCACAACAAATTCCTCAGTGAGGTCCAATTGCTTACCTATGATTGTGACTTTGCTTAAAACAAAATGCAGCATACAGGCCAATATGGCCACATGAAGAAAAAAAACATTTTACCTTCATCTTACCTAATTTCAACTTTTTTATAATTTAGCCCTGACCTAATTTAGTCTACTTTTATCTAACCCCAATTCAACCCTAAAATCCTTGTAAATAATTTCTCTAATATAGAAGTTTTGGTTTGAAAGAAAAACTGACATACAATCCTGTACTAGGGTTTATGATTTTCTGGACTTTTTATTATCCTGGGATTTTGCAGGAAAAAAATTTATAGAAATTGTACGAATGCGCATCGGTTATTATTGAGTACGAATGCACATTGCTTAATTTATAGTAAATAAACAAACGAAAAAAAATGAAGTAAAACTAAAAATATGTTAAGGAACAATGCAAAAACCTAAAAACAGTCCAAGAATATCAATATCATAATTCTGTCAAATAATATTAACTGTAATTTTGATATAACTAATATGTACCGCTTTTAGGTTACATAAACTTCAATTTTATTGCTAAATCAGTTCGTTTAAAATTATGTTGCAACTTCTTGTTATTTTCTTGTTCCGCTTGACAAGAGCAACTAACTTGCTGAAAACCAATGAAATCAGAGCTCCTTTAGTAATTGTACAGAGCAATATGCGCATTCATACTTGTTTAAAACTTTAAAAAATGAATGCGCACACAAGTTCACGATTTGCAATAAACAATGTTTTTACAGAAAAATGGTGATTTTTACTTTTTTTACTTTGAAAGATTTAAGTTTAATAATGAATTTAACTAAGTCTTTTGCTTGGAAAAATATAAAAACATGCTTAAGGGAAAAAATAGCAGGTTTAAATAAAGAAGCTGAGTGTTATTAGGTTTACCTTATGTCCCATTTTACCCAAGACAGTCCCATTTTTTAGTCCTTGTCACAGCATCCCGCTCAGTTGACCGAAATGTCCCAGTTTTATTAATTTTAAGTGAAGACCTTTTTTTTTAGAGATCACTATGATTTTGAGACAAAAAGTAGGAAATCTGAGACTGATTTCAAGTGAGGACTTTTTTTTTTTTATAGAGAACACTGACGAATTTTTTTGTTTTAATGAGCATCCTGGTTTGCCACTTCGTAAATATGGTAAGCCTAACTATTATTATATTTAAGAGACTGACTTTATTATAATGGTAAGTTTTGGTTGACAATATTTAGAATCAAGTAGCCTACACATGGGGGATATGACTATATTTACGTCTTTGCTTGACATACATCCAGGTACATCCTGGTTTGATAATATGATTTTTGAACATACAGAAGTTTGGAAATAAACACAATTGTTTATTAAAAAGACATTTGAAAAGAAAAAGTTTTTTGGTCATATGACTTTTCCTAAAATAAATACTCAAGGCTTAAGCAACTACTTCTTTTCAACATCAGCAAGCGTTTAAGATGGATTCAAACTACAAATTTTCTGTGCATTTACTGCATTCAAAATAATTATATATATTACTGCAAAACAATTACAAAATATTAATTTAAGTGTAAAAACATTTATACAAATTAACTTGCCGTTGATAGTATTTTGTATCTTAATTTCTTTGGAGTTTTTTGTAAATATGCGCATTCATACAAGATGATGTGCAAACATGCAAAATGCGCACAGCACATAATTTTATTGGATGCATATAACTCGGAAACATAAAAACAATTTAAGTTAATTTTTTATATGAGAAACTCCTAGTAATAGATGAACAAAGTTTTGCAAAAAAAATATTAATTCTATGTTTAATATGTTTTATTTATAACTCTTTACAAAGTTTCCTGCGCATTTGTACAATGACTATAACTTTTTGGGATCGTGGGATTGCAAATGTATCACAGCGATGGCAAAATGTCACACACTGAAAAAGGTCTTGCAATTCAATTTTTCCATTTTCATTCCAAATGGCAGCTGATTACTAAAAAAAAAAGTCTTTACCTACAATTAGTATCCAATTTCATTTTTTTTGAAAAAAGGTCTTTATCTGCAATCCCAAGTCTTTGCTCAATACATAGATTGCACTCAACTGACATATTGACTATACATGCTTTAAATCATTACTTTTAACTCCAAATGCAATAAACCAGGATTTTCTGGAAAGTTTGTCCAGGATTCCAGGAATTTAAAACTTAAAATTTATCTGGGATCTTGAGACATAAACCCTATCCTGTATCATGTGTTTCTTTGATATATGTTCAAACCAATGTGCCAAGAAAATGTTGATAAAAGTGTTTTAAAAACTATAATATTAACCCTTTAACTCCCAGACCCTTTTGTGTAAATTATAACAAAAGAGAATTTACACAATTTGCAATATTTCAAAATCTACAAGAGCTACATGAAAAGTGTAAACATGAAAGTTGTTAGAAAAAGCATGTACTTTTTAAATATGTGGCTTTTTATTTTTAGTTTATTGATTAATAGAAAGTAACTTATAAATTGAATCTTGCATTGCCGTTGTATTGCATTACGTTGTTTTGGACATTGAATTTTTTTTGTGATGAAGGGCGTGTCGCCCCTTTTTGATCCCCAAATTTTATGTTAAATTTTGAGTGAGTTAATTTATTCTGATGCTGCATAATTGCAATGATTCATGTCAATATAGTTAGTTTCCAAAAAAACTTGGTTTTGGTGACAGAACACCAATTTGTTCATTATATCTACTGATCTCAAACATTTTTTCAAGGTATTATATTTTTGGTTTCAACTAAATTTTTTGCAAAAAATTTAAATAAAAACACCCAAATTTTTTTTTATTTCTTTTAAGTTTGGTTAAGTACAATTGAGCAAAGTCATAGTTAACATGTTGCAGAAGTAATTTCAATACATTTTTAATGATACGAAAATATTGCTCTAAAAGCCACTATAGTGGCTGTTGGCTGTTAAAGGGTTAACATTAGAGCAGAATAAGTCACTAAAATTACTAGACTTCAAGTGTCTAAAAAAATATATAAAACCTTGTTAAACAATTTATATTTTGTTTGAAAATGTTTTCTGATGAATATAACAATATTGTATTGTTGTGCCACAGGAAGAATTGTTACACAATTCAATAATTTTTATAAAAACATATTAAATATAGTAAAATTATTTAAACAAATTATTCCTAATCTTGAATGAATAAACATCTTTAAATTTTTTTAAAGATCTATAAACCTTTTACCCATGATTTCTGAAATTAGGGTAATTTTAGTTTAGCAAAAGCTGAGTTTGTAGAATTCTTTTCAATGTATTTTACATAGATTAATTGAAAATAAAAGTTTTAGTTAATTTTCTAATCCTTTAAAATTGTTGTTATTAGAATTTATTGGTTTTGGGCATTTAAAATTTTACTTTTATATTGTTAAATATCTCTTGTTTTTAAGTATGAATAGAAGCTTTTCATCACAAGAAGATGCAGCATCCTATTTAGATTTACAATCTGCAATAGTTGCAAATGAAGATCGAGAAAAACTGCTACAACGTATGGCAGAACAGCAACTTGAACTACAGCAATTGCAGCGGCGTCAAAAAGCTTTGCTGGATGCGCAACACCAAGTATCTCAAATGGACTTTGTTACTACTCAAGACTTGCAAAAAAAATTAGAACGGCTTCAAATAGTAAAACATAGAATAGGAACTTTGCAAAGTTTACTTGATGCAGCTGAAGCATCAGAGCAAGTTCAATCTGCCAATGAAAGACCAAATTCAACTGGTGCTGGAGACATTAGAACTTCTAAAGATGAGTATGCCAATACATCAACTCTTGTAAATGAGCAGTTGGAAGATCTGTATTGCACTGTTACAAATTTACTGAAAGATATAGACAAGATGAATGTTTTAAATGAACTTGTTGATCAAAAAAGAAGTGCAGCTTTGGAGATCTCCAAACCTTACTCCAATGCCAATGGCTCACCTCAAAAAGTTAGTAAACCTAGCTATTGTAGTGACAAAAAAACTGTTTCACCATTACCACATGTTAAATTAGTTAAAACTAGTAAAGTAAAAAGATTACCACACAATTTGACCCATAGTAGTGGTAGTCCAGATAATAGTTTAGTGGAACGCCACTACTATTCCAATACTAAGCCAGAAGCACACCAAAAAGTTTCACCTGAAAGTTCATTTGATGAAGCAAGTGCAATGCAAAAGCCTGTATCTGAATTATGGAATGAGATGCGTCGATATCAGTTGCAACTTGTTCAATTACAGCAAAAAAGAAAAGAATTATCTTCTTATATTAAAGCTACTGAAGAATTCAAAGCAAATGCAAGTTATGACAACAGCAAATCTGATGATCATCAATTTCAGCATGTACCAAATAGTAACCCCAGTGACAGTTACCAAAAAATGAAAGAAACCAGCTTTACAATAAATAATTATTTTCAAAATAGTAAAGGAACAGCCGTTAGCAACAATGATGCTTTGACTGAGCGTACCAGTGCAACCTGGGGAGGTTCAACATCAACAAGTGGTGATGAAAGTATTGGATCAATTGCGCAACCTGATTTGGACTATTCAATGCAGACTGACCCAAACAAAAGCAATCTATCTCAGCTTCCTGAATATGTTGAAACAATTGTTTTTAAGCTTTGGGATGATTTAGATATGCAAAACAAATTTTTGCAGCTTCTTCTAGACGATCAGAAAGCTTTGTCTATATTGTTGGAAAACACATTGAACATGCAGAAAAATACTTGCAACACTGTCATGTATGGAATATCTCCCGATTTCCTTATATATCAATTAGACAATTGCTCGGCTCAGATTATGGTTTACAGAAAAAATATTGTTTCGTTGCATAAGGAGTTGCAGGAAATTCAAAAGCAGTATCCAGAAATTGACATTTCTTACGGTCGGTCCCAATCGCCTTACAAACACTCGTTGAAGCTAGAACAATCCATGTCTACTTTTAGTGATTTCAGCAAATTTTCGCCAAAGAAAAATCTTCCAAGCAGGCGAAGTACCCCTTTGAAGTACTACACTACAAATAACGAAAAGCAAAAAGGATGTTCTGATCAAGCAAAGGACTCTTTTAGTCATGTCTATGAAGCTTACAAAAGAACACCTCCAATAGCGCCAATGGCAAAATTTAATTCAAAAAGTACTCAATTAATTAGTAATCAAAAACAATCGAAAGATGAAAAAGAATTGTATGTGTCATTCACAAATGCTCCGACTCCTGATCAACGATCAAATGTTTCAAATTCAATAAATTATACAAAAGAAGGGCCTTCCACACCCTTGAATAAACAGGTAATGTTTTTTATTCTTTTATTTATTGTAAAACTGCATAATTTAAGATTTTTAATATCTTCATAGCACTAACAGTTTAAAATGCTTTTTTTATCTTTTAAAAACAGTAGTAAGATGTCGGTGTTCCATTTTTTGCTGACACCGGCTAAAAAAAGGCCAATATGACATTGCACTTCGCTTCTCGATAAAAATTCCATTTTAGAAATCAAATGCAATACAATTTTGTAAAAATTTAATTTTTGAATGCTTTCAGTATCTGTATTAAACCCATCCATTGTTATCGCTTTGGATAAGGGAAGAAATGCTTAGTCTCAATGTAATTAGTAAATGTTTTTTTTCCAAAAAAATTTCCATTTTCAAACCTCAACTGTATTTTGCGTTGGTTCAGGCTGAAATCTCGGACGTTGACAGCAATGCGTCGGGATTCCCCTTGTTCGAAGCGCTTCGAGACACCATTTACTCTGAGGCAGCAACGCTTATATCCCAAAACGAAGCCAGGCCACACTTCTTAATCGAGTTGTTTCATGAACTTCAACAGCTTAACAGCGATTACTTGCGTCAACACTGCCTGTTTGTTATACGAGATGTTGTCAGCGGCTACATCATTGATACTCCCAAGGGAGTTGATGAAGCACGTGGTAAAACCTTTGGAAGAGGTAAGTTTTGTAAAAGAGGTTGGTTGGTTGTATAATATTCAAACTAATTTTTGATATGAAGACTTTCACTTAATAATACACTGGATAAATTTTTTATCAATTTCAACAAGCTTGGTAAGAATTGACGAGGTTTGTCTTGTTCCTACCATAAGTTTAGAAATTAACGAAGTCGTGGACTTTTGTGTTTTATAGCTTTGTTCGTTTTCGATTTTACAATTTTCACTGTACGTGCAATTGTAATGCGATTCTGATATCCAGAATAAACATTTCTGATTCGAAAGATTTAGTTGCAATCACGATGAAATAAATACTTAATTATGGTCCCTAAGATTACAGGCAATCACCTTCACCTACAGCAGAGTTGGGCGAACTTTTTAGCTCGCGAACCAGATTCAAAAGTTGCTTTTGATCGAGGGCCACATTAGTATTTACCCAGGGTTGTGGAGCCGGTAAAATAATTTCCGACTCCGACTCCAGGTGATGAAAATTTTCAGACTCCAACTCCGCACTTCGGAAATTTTCTTCTATTTCATCCTTGGAAAACATCTAAAAATGTCTCCGACACCAAAATTCATGACTTTGAGAAATATCATTTACAATTCACATATTAACTCTCAAAAAAAGCATGGCATCTATGAGATCTTCTTTCAACTGGCCTCCGACTCCACAAAATGAAAACCTTACAACTCCGACTCCACAACCCTGGTATTTACACAACTTGAATTTTTGTCTCTAACTTGTTCGAAGACAAAAGAAAGGTCTTAACAGCGTTCTTGGTGTTGAAGATCAAAAAAAAGGTCTTCACTTTTGATTTGTTACACCGTTCGTGTTCAATGCTTGGCTGGCCGTGGTTTGCCCACCACTGATCTATAGTCTGCTTCGGACAGAGTACTTTGAAGTAACTTAATATCATCAAATAATCCTTGTGTGACCTGCATTCTTGCTCGCAGCCAATGCATCAAGCAACAAGTCAAAAGTGACCTACACGGACCTGATGCGCGCGATGAAACCGATTTATTCCGAAAACACGCCAAGCGAAAGTGAAGCGAGCTGCGTCGGCGGAAACGCACAATTCGGTGAGCTTTGTTTTTGCTAAAATGTTTAACTTTTATGATTTGTTTTTTGCTATTGCGTACTCTTGTCGTACTTTTTCTTTTGACGCCCTGAGTCATTCTAAGCCTTGGTTTATTTGCAGATTAGCGTTTAAAATCCATCTTATATTTTTTACTGTTTTATTTTTATATTTATCCTCCTGACTCCTTAAATCTATATTTTGTTATTTCAGATCGAATTTACTTTGCGTCCGATTATCAAAAGTTTTTATAAATTATTTTATTGAGCAACTCTTCGATTAAATTCCTAAAACTCTTTCTAGATCGGACGCCAAAGTCTGCTTGTCTCCAGTATGACTTTGCTTTGGACATATCAAACGCCAGCAACATGACAACTCCGGGCAGCTCAGGGGAGTTGAACGTATCTGAAGATAACAGCCTCCAGAATCCGTTCGAGGTTGATTTTCTCGGCAGCACAGTGATCCACCTCGATGAGGCTTTGCAGCGAGTCCGCGAAATGGAACGGATTAAACAGGAAGAGCTGGAGAAAGATCAGAAGTCTGGCGAACCTGAAAAAACAACCGATAAGGAACCATCTAGGAGTAATCTTGCGCAGTTGGACGCTGAAAAACTGGATAAAAAAATAAAGCAAATTATCAACGAGGTCAGTTTAGATTTTTGATAATTAGATTTATATTGATTATGCAAAGTTTATATTGTTTTGTGCTGCTTATGACTCTACCTTCGCCGAGATTCAACAAACTTTTCGTTAACGTTGCAGTTTCTAATACCCGCCTAGCATTTGTGTTTGTTTATTTTGACCTGTGCTTTTTCGCAGTTAATACCATTTATAAAACCAAAAAACGAAGTTTGCAGTGAAGAAAAGATTGATGAAATCTGTTCGATGGTGTCGCAGTTAGTTGCGAACGAACGCTTTCGAAGCGAAACAAGTAATTCAAGCTTTTAAAATGAACTTTTCTCGTTTGAACACTTTTCTATCGAAGACGTCGATTCCAAGACCCCGGATGAACAGCTTCGCCAGATGTTGACTCAGTGCTTGAACAAGTTTCTCGGTTACCACTTGTGTGAATGCGGGGAAGAGATGATCCTCGACATATCCGAGGTTCTTTTCAATGAGCTCGCTTGCATCTTCATGATTAAAGATCATCTTGAAGGCGATGACGCCGATAACAAAGTGAGAATGTTTCGAATAGTTTCGCTTTGTGTTTTTCGAGATTTCTGAAGGCACAATTTCTAAGTTGGTTTTGTTCAAACAGGCTGATGACGATGAGTGTTCGGGTGACCACGACAGCCAATCAATGGCAAGCGATGCCAACGATGAGTCGACGTCAACGTTGTCGACTTCGAACAACGACAACGTGGGAGACGCGCAACACGTACAGTCGAAGCAACAACAGATTTTAAAAGATGAAAAGACATCCGGTAATCTCACCAGCCAATCAAGGCAGAGATGCTTCGCGTCACTGATCTGATTATTATTATTTCACTAGATTACAGAGTTCGGATTGTTTTTCTACATTATCTATATAAGTTTTGCATGCTGCCCGAATGAACAGTAGATCAGTCGTGTTAAAAGCAGTTTAGATAACCAGTTTGTCGTTGTTGACTTCTGCTTTAGGAATGTCAAGATATTATTCTCCTGTTTAAAGTCATGCGATTACCCCGACCTTTGAGAGATGTCAAGATATTGCAGTCCGGTTGAAAGTTTTATTTTTTATGTTTGATGAGTTAGATGCGGCTTTAATTTACAGCCGCTTATTAAAATCTCAAAGCAGAAGCAAGTGCCGTTCCTCAAGAACATAACAACACGACGAGGTCAGGAGTTGAACCGAGACCGCGTCGATCACACCGCCATCAAATGGCGATCCTCGCTCCACACGGCCAACTCAAAAAATTCTTCCGGGTAATCTTTTTTATCGATTTACGATGGACCGGTTATCATCAATTACGAAGTCGGACGATTTTTGATGACGCTCTGGAGGAAAATCATCACCAGCAGCTGGTCGGGTCGGTACAGCAGCCCGGTGTCGTAACAAGAGCCTCGGCACTTTTTCAAAGCGAATTAATTTCGCACTCGGTCGATCACGTGTTTCGCTCTCGCGTGTCTGATTGGACAGCGATTCGAGTTGCGCTCAAGCTGAACCTGGGCTTGTTGCGCAGAGAAAGGGTCGGTGATCGTCGATTTGTCCGTAAGCGAGACGAAGCCTCTGACGAGCTACGGAAGTGGGGAGGACGAAGAAGCGGGCTCGGGGGAGGAGTTTGACCAGTACAATGAGACCGACGACGTCCCCACTTCAATGCAGAACGACCAAAGCGTTCCGACCGGTGAGTGGCGCCGTTCAGTTGGGTTTGCGCGTCATAATAAGTACATTAATAGTAAATAAGATCAAGTAGTGGTTTTTCGATTCTGTCCCATTTGTCGTTAAATCCCAACACCACGTTGGCCGAACTGCTGCTGTACAAATTTTGATGTCGAGGATATGTGTTTGAATTCTTCAAGACTTTAAAACTAATCGGTTTTTGTTTTTTATTTTTTTCAGGTGAAAAAGAAGTTAGTCCCTTGAAAGGAGACAGTGAGAAAGAAAATATCGAACATTAAAGAATTTTATACGGTTATTTAGTTGTTTTTATTTTGAGAATACTAGTTTTTGTTTTGCAGTGTATGTAGCTTTCTGTTTTTTAAAAAAAATTATTTATACCAAATACATTTAATTGCTGCTTTTTATAAAATATTTTGTAAGTTTGCCAAAAAATACACGAACGTAAAATCATAAAATTAAATCGTTAAAAGTCTTATTTCAACAAAAAATATTTGTCTTTCAATGACGTAGATTCTATTTATTTAAAAATCATAATTTTCGAAATGCTGCCATTATACATCATGATTTCATAATGATGTGAAACTCGTGATTAATAACAAACGATATCGATGACCGTAAATAGTATCTTTTCGTCGTCTTTACCATTTAGCGATGCAACAAAAATAGCATTTGCAATGTTCAACCGACTGAAATCATTTCTAATCTAATTCCTTAATCTTTTGCGTTTATTATCAGGCCAGCAACAGTGGTGACGGTCACTGTGGATGCGTATTATCTTTATCGCTTTGTTAACTTACAGCAGGGTTTTTGCACTCCTCCCCCTCCCCCACTCTATTTCAGCTTCATTCTGATTCCTTCGTTTTTCCCTTTTTCTGCTATTCCATTAGGGTTATGTAGTTATAGCTGCCTTTTGAGTAGATTAGATAATGAGTAAAAGTTATTTTCTATCGATTGTTAAAAAAGTAATTATAATTTTACTAGCACCAGATAGTCAATAGCGACAACACTTTCTACATTCGATTTGTTTTGATTATAGCCAATCATTCCAAATGCTTGCACATACTTCAAACCCGTTTCAATACTTTGTAAACTTAGCGTAGTCAACTATTTTTAGATTTTCATTCGCTTTTTTATTGTAGTTGTTTTTGTTGTTTGTCATATCTTGCGCCGGTGCTTTTGTATTTGACCGTGTTTGGTAGCAAGCTTTATTTTCGTAATTTTGACAATAAAACTAACCGGCCAGTTGGTGTGGTGGTCAGTACTATCGATCTCGGTTCAAGAGGCCCTGGGTTCGATTCTGTCGCAGTACAAATGTGGT
The DNA here is from genome assembly GCA_963680785.1 of Diplosoma virens. Lineage (NCBI taxonomy): Eukaryota > Metazoa > Chordata > Ascidiacea > Aplousobranchia > Didemnidae > Diplosoma > Diplosoma virens. Next base: position 16,176,824 of record OY796894.1, on the reverse strand, counting down.
ACAACGTTTCTAAAACCACGTCGCTGTTCCGATATTATTAGATAAAGGGGGGGTATTGGTAATGCGCGGATTCAATGGCGTAGAGGTCAACGACGCAAATTCATCTTATATTGTTGAGATTAATCAATGATTATAAAAAAAATTAGGACAATAAAGTGAATCTTTCGCACATATTGCCTGTTTTTTAAAACTTACTTAGCTTTGATTTAATAACCATGTTTCCTAACAATTTATATAATTAAAATTTTATTCAAGAAACCGCATTGCAGCTGTACAAATCAAAAAAAGAAGTTTTTTTAGGAGGTTGTAATGAAAATGGTGGCAAAATCTCGGGGGCTTTTTCCACATTCTTGTTTTTCATCTCAAATATGCACTTTACAAACTTTTTTTTGCTGCTTCGGTATTTCTGTTTATTGATTCATAATAACCTTTAGTAAGTAATAGATTTAAAGATGTGATAAAAAATAAACAGTGAGGTTCAGTATTTATTCTGACCTACTCATCTTTGGTTTTGATGATTAAAATCTTTACAGTAGTGTTTTTATTAGCCTTGAAGTTTTGGCGTTTTTTTCAAAACCTGCTCTTGATGCAAATGAATTAAAGACGCATCGACAAAAAGCCAATTTTTTATGAAAAGTTTTTATTCAGATAAACTCTAATTAAAACAAAAAATTACAAAATTATTTATTATAAAGACGTGGCAAGAGGTGGAATCCGCATAAATTCTTTAAAACAAAACGAGAAACAAATGCACAGAAATCTTTTTTACGCTCCGATACGTTCTTTTATCGTTTGATTTTTAGATAACTGTTCGAGGGAATTAGGCTTCACAACTCCAAAAGCACGAAGGTGATAGACAAAATATTCCAGAATATACATCATATCCGGGTTTAGGTAATGGAAAGATATTGCAAAGTCAGAACAACAATCTGCACCCTAAAAGCAAAACAATACATTTTATAATTCTTCCTAAAAAGATAATAACTTAAACGAAAAAAGTTTAAAATTTTTATTTCAATTTGTCTGTTTATGAACGATTAGGTCAGCGGGGTGCGGTGATTTCTGAGATTGGTTATGCAACTGGCATTCCAAAAACTGGTCATGCAATTAAGTATTTTCTGGGTAGCAGAAAGAATTCTGTGTGAGATTCTAAAACATAGACCGATTATTTATCCCTAAACTATAGTGTTCTCCAAAAAAAAAAAAAGGTCATCGCCTAAAATCATTCACAGATTTTATATTTTTTGTCCTGAAATTGTAGTGTTGTTTAAAAAAAAAAAGTCTTCGTCTGAAATCGGCCTCAAATTTCTGTAATTTCATCACTAACCAGTACCATTTCTCATTAGATTAAAAAACCTATACCCCATCGCGCAAAAGGTCGTCATGCAATCCCTAAAAATTTGTTCATGCAACGCATGTCTTGCATGCCCTGACCGCACGCCACTGAATTAGGTAATAGCTTGTCAGCAACTGTGCATAGATATCAAAAAATATAAAGAAGGAAAATCAGTGTCACTATTAAAATCAATCAAAAATAAACTAAAGTTGACTAGTTTTTTTTAGTCACATTAGCTTTGGTAAGCTACTGATCCTCCGTTAGGTTTAGTATTGATAATAAGCTATTTAAATCACCAGAAGTCGAAGCATCATTTCTTAACATTTAAAGAACAGTTTTCAAAAAACAGAGAACTAATTTTCTTTTTATTTTATCTCTGTTTATCCTCGTGACTAGCAGAAAAGTGTCGGGGGCGCTACACTTAGGGCAGCCGTCAAGCAATAACACGACAGCCTTTAAACTATGTATGCAAGCTAAACTCGTCTAATAAAAAATGTGCTACAATTAATATGTCACGTAAAAACTTAAATAAATAACTTGATAAGTTTCCAAACGTCAATGGGCTTACGGCACTGCTTTCTGTAGGAGTTGCGAAACCCAAAGCTGATCAGTCCGTTTTTTTATTTTTATCTCTATATTTATCCTACTGACTTGCAGGAAGCAACGGAGGCGCTAATACATAGGGAAGCAATTACCCCGATCTGCTTCCGGAGATGCCAAGATATTGTGTCCATAAAATTTTTTTATTTTGTTTTTTCCATTTTACGGAGATATGACTGAAATTTAGACTGCTTGCCAAGGCCACCAGGCAGGAGAAAGTGTCTTTCCCAGGGACACAACAGAATGGCGCGAGTAGGTTTTTAACCGAGACCATATCGATCATAATCACGGCGCTCTAACTACGATTAAAATTATTCAATAGTGACAAAGAAGACTATTCTAGAACGTTGACGCCGCTCAACAAAAAAAAGAGTTTTCGAATTTATTAAAGCAGCCTTGCAATTATTGTTTTGACAAAGCTGTTATCGAGCTCAGACTTCAGCTTGAAGTAGGCCTTTGTTTTCGGATTAAACAGCTGTCGCTTGTTGAGACTGGTGCAGCTTTGTCCTTTAAATAGCACATTTTAACTGAACCTTTGCCGATTTATAGGCCTACTATAATCGATCAAATTTTCTTCCTGACAATAAAAGTAGATATTAAATACTTGATGACTGAATCATACCACTTTTACAGGGTAGTATGCGTAATCCCACAACCAGGAACTTTTTAATAACTTGTTTGGAATCAAATGAAACTCCGGAGAAAAAGGAAAAAAGGATTCTCTTTTTTTTTCATCGCGGGAATCCATTGCTTTTACTCCTAAAATTTCAAGGCATCTTCCAATTTCAAGATCTTCATTTGTTGATTTCACTCTGCATCTTTGTGTTCTCACTCCTTGATCAAACCTTGATATAGAAATTTATTATTTAAAGATCATAGAAAAATAGTAAAATAATTTAATGGTGTTTTTGAGCTACAGTATCAATACCAAAGCTGATAAAAGTTTCTACTTTACAGTTTAAAAAAAGAAAAGAAAATACACTATATGATCTAAACAAACAATTTAAAAAGAAAATACACGAAACATATCAATTAGGGTCTGCATCATTTCGAGTACCCAAAACAAGATTTAAGTAAAAACTCAATCCCTGTCAATATAATCCCATAATGATTTAAGATTGATACAGCCTACTTTAAAACTTCGGCTCATTAAAATCCGCTTTGTTTTTCTTCCCCAATTCACTCTCCTTAAAAACACAACAATCTTTAGAAGTTCTTTTGAGCGAAATGTGCTAAACATGCTTTACTGGCACTTTTTAAGTCGACCAATGTCAAGTAACAACGCACGAGTTTGTACCTTTTCAAAGCTTCTTTACTGAGCACATATCCAGCCCCTCCACTCATGTAACCTTGCTTAACATATTTTCGAAATCTTCTACCGAAGTACATTGGTTTTGCTGTGTTGTAATCTTTAAGTAAATATCTGCAAACCCAGTTTGTAAATGTTAAATCTCAAGTAACTGTTGTTGGTTTGGTTAAAAAATTTTTCTAGTTTTATCAACAAAAAAATTAAGGTTCTGCTGAAGTGCAAATTGAATATTCTTAGCATTTATTTAATTTTCAGGTTGTTGCTTCTTTAAAAAAAAAGCAAAATAAAGCAACTTAAAAATATGAATTTTTGCCAATTAGGGTCCTTGTCCTACGGAAGCCACATAGCCAAAAGTGTATTCCACAGAAAAAGTTATTTTAATTACAGCCTACTACGATATATTAAACTTGTTCAACTATAACTTGTTTTATTTCCTTGAATCGGCGTTTAGCGTACAGACAAGTCTCAGGTAAACAGTTAGTATGATTTAATTGCAAACAATTTTTTGCAAATTCCTTTTTCTCGATAATCAGCTTTTTGTACACATTATTAGAATAAAGAAACAGTAAAGGCCAACCGTAAATTTTCAATAATGACATAAGTGTCGTCATCAGCTTTCAAGAACCAATCAGCGTCGTTTCGGTGATGCTTCCAAATGTAAGTAAACGCCGCTTTCATCTTCTCGAACAAATACTGCCTCCCTTCTTTCACATCCAAGCCAATTGCAGGAAAGCTCTTAATTTGCAAAGTTTGATTACTAAATAACTTAATAATTTCTTGTTTAAATGTTGCTTAAAACTACATATAAAAGTAAAATACCGTCGGCTAAAAAATAATTATAACTTTACTCGCTGATTTATTTCTTTATCATTGCTTTCTATCAATAGATAAGCCAGAAAATAATAATTACAAAATTAGCTACTTAATCTTCTTATTAGCGTTTTTTGCTCCGCCACCAAGGTTTAATTCTTGAGCCAAATCTGACACGCTGTTGCCGACGGCTCGGTACCGCTAAGCAATGTCACGCAAATGGCTGGGGCTGTCCCAGCTTAATGTTGCAAAGATGGACAAACCAATAAGATGTTTCGCGTATGAAGCGAGTATAACAATAACCAAAGTTTTAGGACTGCGGTTCTCAATTTCTTGCTCGTGGTGGGAGCGAAGTTATTGTTCATGAGCAACTGTTGTCGCCTTTGCTTTAAATCAAAAGCCAAACTACAGTACATTTTTATCAGTAAACATTGAATAAAAGTCTGCATTAAAGAATTTTGAATCCAAATTTTGAACCCCAAGATTGAATTTTGAATCCCAAGAAATTTTTTTCCAGGATCCATGGCCCCGGGGGGATTTGAGTTCAAATTTAATTTAAAACATCCTCACCGGATCCGCGACGGAGCTCATATAAAGCACTTTATTGCAGTGAGCCCCCCAAGTCGCGTTTACGTGAATCGCTTTCGAATAGAGTGTTTTCGGTGATGTCATGACCCAACATAAAACCCGAACACGATTGTAAAGTTCAAAGTCGACGTAGTTGAATTCTAAAAAATACAAGAATCAGTATAAATTTTTGCTTTTAGCCTATTAATTAAAGCACTTTGGAATCATTTTCACTAAAACGCAGTGCTAATCACATATTTTTTGGTCAGGTTTCGTTTTATTTAGGTCATTTATAGATAGTTAAGGCCATTAAATAATTACTACTCGATTTTTTTGTTCATCTTTTTGACTAACAGGAAAACGTCGGAGACTCACGCTTTTTCATAATAATCAGTTAAATGTTGAAAAGCTCCTTAACAGCAACCCGAATCCACCCAAAAGGCCGGAGGATAACTTTTTGTTCAACTAAATTTATTATTTTAAATTCTAGTATTTTTAATTCTGGCACCAAAGTTGAGTAAACTCTTCTTTGCCCCGTGGATTTGGGTCACTGCTTCCTAACAGAAATATGACCATGATTTATTCTGTGCACACTGATCGAGATTTTGTTTTTACCAATGCATTCTACTCTCATAATTATTCAGCAGGATAGTAACGAAAGCTGTTACTAATTAAACGTATCAAAACCATAAAAAAAACTAAAAAAATACTGTACCGAAAAAAAGTACAAACTAGCCTATTTTTGGCTATTTGTTTATTGCATCATCACTTAGTTTTGCTAGTAAGAACTTGAGAACATCAATATAAAAAATAATAACCTAACATGACACCACTACTCGATAAGACATATCAACTAACAAATAAAATTATCAATATAAACGTTTTTAGCATAAATGAAATAGAAGAAAGATTTATTTGCATAAAATAGTTTGTTTACGTACAGGAAACAAACAACTTATCCAAATAGAGCCGCTTTCTTGTTACGTTTTATTGAAGCAGTCTATATCAAAGATTTCTAGCAATACTAAAACTAAATAAAAACAGAAGTCATCTTTACACCAAAACTATTGCTTTTGTCAAAGCATAAAAATTTCACGCCACACTTTAACCTCTTTCACGGCAGATTCTTCATCGCTGCCCTAACCCGACAATTTCTTGGCGTGATAGCTCTATGCGACAACCTTTTCACTTCCAAGCAGAAAGACAAAAGTTCGATCCTCAGCATGCCTGAGCTATTTTGTTTTTGTGCCTTTCAAAGAGATACTTTAAAAGAAATTTTTAAATGTTGTCACGTTGTTTGTCTACACTGGTGACTCAAATTAATAGAAAAAGCAGAAACCAGGCGATTTCGACAATAAAGAAGACAATTTTTTCATACTGCTGGACTTACAGCAGTAAAAACTTTTCACGTAATTAGGAAAAAAATTTTTTTCTAAATTCTACTAGACGCAAAAAATCTAAAAATGTTTAATTGAAAAATTATCTCATTTTGCCTAATTTTTTCGGCAGCGTGGTCGAGTGGTTAAAGCCCCGGGATTGTAATCGACTCGGTCTCGGTTCAAAACCTACTCGCACCATTCTGTTGTGTCTTTGAAAAAGACACTTGACGGCACTGTCCCCTGCTTGATGGTCTTGGCAAGCAGTTCTAAATTACAATCATATCTCTATTAAATTGAAAGCGTACTGCAATATCTTGGCATCTCCGGAAGCAGGTTAGGGTAATTGCTTGCCCTATGTATAGCGCCTCCGTCGCTTTCCTGTAAATTATAAATATTGAGATAAAATAAATAAAAAAAAATTTTTATTTTACTTACTTTTGCAAGAATCGCATTGCTTGCTTTCGGGGAATTTTGTAGGAGATTCGTTTTCCAAAACTCGATGCCTGTTCATGAAATTTCAAACAGTTGTTTCACTTTATATAAATTATTTTAAATAATTTAAAAAACGTTAATTAATTCTTAATCTTTGATAAATATCTTAAACTTAGATGTTATTAAACCAAATTTTAGTAAAATTTTAGGCAGAAGCAAAATGTCCCGCCATTTAGGAATTAAGAAGCAAAACAAATAAAGTTTTATAAATGATTTAGATTGGTAGAACATTTCCACAGGCAGAAACTTTTCCACAGTTTCACAGTAATCGAAGAACGTTCATCTTGCTTGCAGTGAGGCCTTCGATGTTCAGCTGGAGAATAGTGGGTCTTAAGAACTTTTTCGGCAATGTCCCCTGAAAAGAGCAGTTTTTTCCAGTTAAATGAGTAGATACCCTTCCGTTTAAAGCGTAGGCCCTAACAGTCGCTTACCGGATAGACGTGTCCTTGAAAAGTTCCCCAGGTCACAACATCGACCTTCGCTTATTACACCACCAAGGTTTGCTTTGGCAGTGCCAAGCATGCCTGTTAATCGATGGAACTTACGCAAGGTCAAATGGAGTCATTACATTGCTTTGACGAATAAATTTGCAAAGACTTTGTTGCCGCCTGATTTACTTGTTGTGAATGCGGCTGACCAGAACTTCTGCAACAGCATCAAGAAAGCAGCCAAAAAGACTATCCCACGCGGGTATTGAAACAACTATAATCCGTGCTGGGATGCGGAATGTGAATCCCTCTATAGAACGTTCCTGCAGTCTCCTCAGAGAGACAACTCAAGTTTGGATGCTACAGCTTTGTTTGCCAAGCTTGACAGGAAACGTAGAGATCGATGGTCCGAGGCAGTTTGAAGTGGCCGTTTTTCACACTCTTCACATTTTTCACTTTTCGACTTTTCACACTCTAGTCGAAAAGCATGGAGTATTTTAAACAACCTTATAAGTAGGTCAACACACGCTCCTCGTCATTGTGCCGTCTCAGTTGATGCTATTGCATCTCAGCTAGTCAGAAATGGGAAATACGAGGCTGTTGACCTCAATTCTTCTCGACTTGTCTCTCAAGAAGTGTCTGACCTTTGGAAGGCCACAACACCAGACCCAGTAAATATCTCTGACACTCTCTCACAGAGAGAATTTACTGATGCCCTTCAACACTAAAAATCAGGTAAAGCTCCGGGCCCTGATTCCATCTGTCCAGAGCTTATACTCCATGCTGGAGCTGCTTTGAAGTCCTGGTTACGTGACTTCCTTTCTTCCTGCTTTCGCCGACACAGAATTCCCAAGATCTGGAGAAGAGCATTTATAGTCGCGATCTCAAAGCCAATAAAGCCCGTGGGGGAACCAAAGAGTTATCGACCGATATCTCTGCTCTGTATCCCCTACAACAAGGGTGGGCAATTGTTTTAGCTTGCGGGCCGCATTGTGGCCACGGAAGCTAACTGAGGGCCGCACTTTTTAATGTATGCATTGGTATATTACTCTAGTTAATTTGCATTTTAAATGTGGTATAAAATTAAAAACCAACAATTATTAGACAAATACATCAAAGTAGTTTTATTCAATTTAAAATGCATGCACATTTAATTTTCAAATTCTATCAATGAGAAAAATGCACTCTATCACGTTCTTCTACAATTTTTTTAAAATTGGAAGTCATATTTGTTGTTGAGATTCTCATCAAAGCCTGCAAATTAACTTATGTCAAGGAGCATCTATGTTTATTCTTGTTGATCTTCATGCAAGAAAAGCTTTGCTCACAAATAGACGTTGACCCAAATATAGAAAACATTTTCCCACCAAATTTCTTCATACATGGAAAAGCAGAAAGAGAACTATAGAAGTCAACCAATGTCTTCACATGAAACATTTCTTTCAATGCGTAATCCGACTGCAAATCAATTAGTTCAAGCTGCAAATCCTCAGGTGCGGTGTCGATATCTGCCGTGAAGGGATATGACTAGCAAATCCAATTTCGGCTCAATTTTTTGAAAGTCCTGAAATCTTCTCGTAATTTCTTCGTTCAAACTCTTCAGATAATCTGTAATCTTGGTAGAAATACTTTCGGGCACTTTCTGTTTGCCTAATAAAGGGAAATGACAAAAATTTCCTTCTACCGCTTGCCTTACAAATAGATCTACAGTATATAGCTTAGCTCTGAATGATTTTACATGATTCCACATTTCATGTTCCAATAACCCCTTTTCTGCAATGTCACATTTAATTCGTTTAATTTCTCAAATATATCAACAGCAAACTTCATTTCGTATCTCCATTCCTCACGTTTCACTTTTGTAACAAAGTCATGGGATATATTTTTCATGTCTAAAAATAAGAGAATCTCATCCTGCAATGACCAAACTCTTTTTATCACTTTTCCCAGGCTCAGCCACCTCACACTGTTGTGATAAATTACATCATCATACTCTGCCTTCAGATCTTCTAGCAAAGACTTAAATTGTCGATGGCGGAGTGCCCTTGCTCTGATTGTGTTCACTACACTTACAATAGGATCTATCACGTGTCTCAAATCTAGGGCAGCTTTACAAACACTCTCCTGATGCAAAATGTAATGAAACGATATGACATCACTGTTTGCATCTTCTGCTTTTAACTTGTTCTTTAAAAGCTTGACCTTGCCCACATTTTTTCCAGTGAAAGCTTTGGCTCCATATGTTGTAATGCTTGCAATTTTGTTCCAGAATAAGTTATTTTTTCCACAAAAAGCACAGCGTGCTCAAACAAGTCTTTACCGGTGGTTGTATCTTTCATTGATTCTAGGCCAAGTAATTCTTCCGTGTTAACAAAATTTCTATTAATTCCACGGATAAAGATTAATAATTGAGCAGTGTCTTCTTCGTCTGTGCTTTCATATAGTGCCAAAGAAAAACAGAGAAAATCCTAACTCGCAATCATTAGCTGTTCTGTGAGTTGGTCACTGATTGATTCAATGCCACGCACTACAGTTCTTCTTGACAACGAAATGCTTTCAAACTTGCTTTTTACATCAGGACACATTACACTTGCACACTCTATCATGCACTGCTTGATGAACTCGCCATACAAAAACGGCTTATTGCGTTTGGCAAGATTGTAGGCTACCATAAAACTTGCTTCAGTAGCGCTACTTTAAAGAGCTGATTGCTTCGTAAGCAATGTCTGTTGCTTTTTCAGTTTTTTAACACACTTCTCAGCTTTTTGTTTTCGTTCTTCCTCAGAAAGATTGCAACCAAATTTTTTATATTTGGTTTCATGATGTCGTTTTAAATTGAACTCCTTAAGTACTGCTATCGTTTCTTGACAACATACAGCTTTATTCTCTGTATCGGTAAAGAAATATTTGCTTGTCCATTCTTTGTCAAACACGCGACGTTTATCAGCAATTTTACGTTTTCTTTTAGAAGTGTGCATGGGTTTACTATTCCTTAAAATTTGTAAATTAACTTTAACTTACCGCTAACTTCTGATCTTTGGTTTTTTAAAAAACAGTACAGCGTGTCTGCCACGTGTGATAGTTTGTTCTCTATGTTACGTAACAATGGAATATTTTACAATCAGTTTTTACAGTTCTAACCGTGATTGTTCAGCAACTAATTTAACATTCTAAATTTTTGTAGTACTAGGAAATACGCTTAAAATCAAAAGAGTGAAATTGAATATATCTAAATATTGTCAGTGCTGTGTTTTAGCTACGTTCAAACGGTAAAATTGAGCAGTCGCAAAACTTTGCCCCCTCATGGGAAAAAAGTTCGGTTCAAAGCAAAGTTTTCTGTATGTTTTGGCGGGCGCTAGAAAATGTTAGCGTGGTCGCATGTGTAAGCTACTCCAAAATATAGTCGAATATATTCCTGGCTCTAAATTGTCAGAGATATTACAAATCAAATTTTTTGTAGGAAAAAAAACTCTTTTTATATTATTTTTGATTGATCGGAAACTACTGTCAGTCATTGCAGTCTGGCGACATAAATCTAACTTTACAAAATTGTAGTAATATAATTTTTATCGAATTTTATTAATTCTTTTTAATTATTTGCTTGAGGCTTTTGCGGGTGGTAGTTTGCCCACCCCTGCCCTACAAGATCCTCGAGAGGCTTATCTACGCCCGCGTCGACCAATTAATTGATCCACTGCTCCTTAAAGAGCAGGCTGGGTTTCGATGCGCGAAGTCAACCGTAGATCAAGTTGTTCTACTAATCCAAAACATCGAAGATTCTTTTGAGGCTAAGAAGAAGCCCGGTGCCATATTTGTCAATCTGACTGCTGCTTACGACACTGTCTGGCACCGTGACCTTACCTGCAAGCTGCTGAGGCTTCTGCCGGATAAGCACTTGATCAAAATGATCATGGAATATGTCCGAAACCGAAGTTTCACCTTTACCACCGGTGACAGCAAGCAAAGCAGGCTACGCCGTCTAAAAATGGCGTTCCTCGGGGGTTGGTCTTGGCCACTCTCCTTTTCAACATCTATACGCACGAACTGCCCTCCACGATTTCCAGAAAGTTCGCCAATGCAGACGATCTAGCATTGTTGTACTCAGTGGTGGATATTCAAAATTAGGGGCCTGAGGCAAAATCCAAATTAGGGGCCCCCAAAATGACGTCACAATGACGTCACATTCGAAATGACCATTTTACCAATGCCAGCTAGAAAGATAGGCTACGAAATATTGGAAAAAAAATTGATTCTGATACGAAACTTGAAATAACTCAAATCAGTGGCAGACACAGAAAGTTATAATGAAAGATTTACACGTGACTCAACAATTAATCGAACGACACCTGATCGAAATGGCACTTAATCGAAATGACATTTGATCAAATAATGAAAGAAAAAATTTACAACTTTGAATCTATCCCAATTTTGTCAATTTTTTGTCCCAAAAACATAGTACTTTAAATCTGCCCCGGTTTTGTTGATTATTTGTCCCAAAATCATAAATCTCTAAAAATAAGATCTTTCTGTCTGAATCTGTCTCTGATTTCTGCAAGAGGTCTATAAGGGTGGAGCCATGGCACAATGCCCCCCTCTAAATAACTGACTACGTAAAAAAAATGCAAAAAAATGATAGCAATAAGCATCTAATAAAACATAACCATGACAAACGATCTACTTGTTGCCCCCCTAAAACTTGTTGGTGCCCTTTGCCCAGAGACCTTGTTAAAAAACCTTGATCTTGACATTGGCAAAAAATTATAAAAGATAAAAACAAATTGTCTTTTTACTGTTGGCCTCTGCTTTTTATGAATCTAATTTACAGTAACAAAGAGATTGTTTAATCGCAGAAACATACAAAAATAAATCTTTTTTTTTATCAACTGTCATTTCGATCAAGTGCCGTTTCGATCAAATGTCGTTTCGATAAAGTGTCGTTTTGGTCAAATGTCGTTTCGATCAAGTGTCGTTTCGATCAACTGTCGTTCGATCAATTGTTGTAGCACCGGGTTTACAAACTAAAAACACAATTAGTATAAAAGTTGAAATAACGTCAAAACCTTTTTTTCTCTACACTTTTTTACTGTTCTATTGTCTTTTAATTGGTCTGCATATCCTTCATTTTTCAAAGTGGGAGGAAGGAGTTTAAAAGAACTTTAAAAGTTTAAAAGAAGGAGTTTAAAAGTTTAAAAGAACTTTTAAACTCCTTTCTCACATGCATATGCTTATGACTAAAATTCTTTTTTTTACTTGAAAACACCTTGGACAGATTTGAATTCAGTGATGGAATTCAGGAAGTTTGCATTGGTTTGCGCGAACACGTTGTTATGAATGCCATAACGTTCAGCGAGCGCGTTCTTAATTTAACGTAATCTCTGTATTTTTATACCTCTGATGATGAAAGAACCTATTATTGACAACTTCTATACTATAGGAAAAAGAACCTGTTTATTTTTTTTAATTTTTTAATTTCATCATTGCTTAAACTCGATTTGACCCTTTTTACAAAAACAAGGACTCAACCCAAGTTCTCAAATCAATAATTGTTGACTTGGAATTGGTTTTGTGTGGTTAGTAAGCTATGTTATATGGAATGCATAAAAAGAAATTGGGAAAATGGTTTTGAAAATTCGAATTTCGTACACTCAGATTCATGCTTTCATGGACTTATATTAAAATTACATCATTTTTGGTAGACTTGGATTTGAAATCGGTTCGAGCTTTTCGAAAATGACTCGATCTTGGTTCGAATTTGAAAGTTATAAGTTGTTGGACTATTATTAGCATGCACACAATCTATTAGAGGTATATTTTTGAAACTTTCTCACCACTACATATTAAACATTTGTACCATAGTCTTGATAGTCTCAAAAAATAATAAATTTGTCAAAATACATTTCAACAGAATTAAAATTGAACTGACTAAATACGTAGGCTACTATCACAGACAAAAATCTGATCCTTTTTTAGCAGTAAAAACAAATTTGCACTGATTACATAGCAACAACAAGAAAAACAATTTTTTTATTGAATATATATATATATATATATATATCAATTAATCCAGTCAAGCAAAATAATGTTAAATCTCAACAATTATGCCGATTCCACAATGTACGACAAGTTTTATCATAAGAATCAAAAAATCTACAGCCTAAAACATTATTAGAAAGAGAAGCTTTAGTTATGTTTTTTTTAACACAAAAAAGATTAAGAAATGCTGGTAATACGAACTTTTGTAAAATATGAATACCTTAATTTTTACAAAAAAAATTTAAATTACATTCGAAAGCTAACAAAGTTTGTTAAAAAATATAATTATGCTTGCTTTTAGGCAAATGAGTGAAAAAAATACTAACCCAAAATAAAAATTTGTTAATGATTAATATATTATAAATCAGCCAATTATTCATTTAATATTTTCAGCTTATGCTGCTTTAATTAAATCTTTTGAAGATTTTTGTCTGGCAGGAATAGAAATATGCAATGCAAGCTTTATTGCAATCTAGCTTTAAACTAAAATTGTAAAAATAATGAAAGTGCTGTGAAATATTGTCAAAACCATTTAATGTTATGATTGTTTGTGCAAGATAGACCAACTGATAATCACAATCAAATTTAATGTAAGAAGCCATTTAGCTTATTCTATGTTAGGTTACCTTTTAAAATTGTCATTTAAAATCAAAATACTTTACCTAAATAATTTCTAATTCAATTTTTTTCAGAATGACAATATAGAAAATTTTAACTTTAATCAAGCAGTTGTTTTTACCAGATCACCTTACAAACCAGTTGTCAAAATGTCAATTTTAAAAAATGCTAAACCCTTTAAAAAAGCTGCAATCAAGTCTTGAAAGTCAAGTGAATGAATAAATTGCATATGCATCAATTTAGAACTTTGCAAAAAAGTGAAAATCTCTATATAAACTTGGTTAATGGTAAAACATTTGCAGACTGGATTTAGGGTTCTATTGGTTTCTATTGTACATGAAGCATTTGCTACAAAAAGAAAAAAAATGTATTTTTTATTACTGGTGTTTGTAAATTTTTTAGTTATGTTGTTATTTTTAGTCATTATTTTGTTGCAGTTATGGAAAGTAATTAATATTGTATGCATAAATACAACTAATTTTAAGTAGTGTTTTATCAATAGAAAAATTTAAATTTAAAACAAGATTTCTCTTTTTCTTAGACATATTTTTAGTTGTAGAGTTGTTACTGCTAAATTTCAATCACTTTTGGATAACTTTTATGGCAATCTGACTATTAAGAATAGTTTACATTATGTAGTTGTTCTGCAATATATAGAAACTGAAGAGATTTTATGGATTGTTGTTTTAAATTTTAAGTGTTCTGCCAACATTACCCTATATGCCATATTATGTGACATAAATTTAATCTATTTGCTGAAAACTTTTGAGAGTTTTTGAGGTTCATGAAACCATGTAAAATACCACAAAATAAAACTACATGCGGCATTTTCAAAAAGGGGGGGCCCCTCGATAACTGTAAAAAAGGGGGGGCCCGAGGTGATCGCCTCATTCGCCTCACCCAATATCCACCACTGGTTGTACTCTTTTGGAAACTTGAAGGACCTAAAGTGGACTTTAAGCCAAGACATGTCTACATTTTTAGCGTATCTCCAGACTTGGATGTTGAAGCTCAGTCACACTAAGACGGTGACGGCAGCATTTCACTTAAATAACCGAGAGGCCAAGCGTGAGCTAAAGGTCTACAACAATGATAGACTCTTACCGTTCTGTCCAATTCTTACTTATCTTGGGGTAAAACTGGACAGGTTGCTCATGTAAAACTGCACAGCTTGCTCACGGACAGATTGCTCACGTAAAACTGGACAGCTTGCTCAGCATCTAGTGGCATTGCTCAAAAACTATCCTCGCGTGTCACACTGCTGAAGTGACTTCTTGGTTCAGAATGGGGTGCTGGTGCCAAACCACTGCGCACAGCTGCCTTATCTTTGGTCTACTCAACAGTTGAGTACTTCCAACCAGTCAGGTGTTGCAGCGCTCAAACTCGTTTTATTGACAGTGTCTTGAATGACGTCTTGCACATAGTCACTGAATGCCTGCGTCCCATTCCAACGGACCACTTACCCATACTTTCTGGCATGCAGCCACCTGAGCTTCGCCGACTGGAAGCGACACTCTCCTTGGCTTACCGTGGATTTCTGGACCATATCTTATATGGTCTTTTAAGTGGATCCTCAGATGCTCGTCAAGAGAGACTAAGCTGCGCTGAATCTTTTAAGCAACCTTGCCGGACTTGGCATCCGCGTTTCTGAGTGAACAAACTGTAGATGCCTGGAACGCGGAGTATTGTGAGAATACTTTCAGGTTCCGTGTTTTTATACCCAGGACCAGTGCTAGGCCTGTTGGGATGAGCTTGCGCCAAACAGCTTGGGTTTGGGGCAAGCTCATCGCAACCGCCTGCGGACTGGTGTTGGGCGATTACATTTGTCCATGCACAAATGGGGTCTCGCTCCTTCACCAATTGAGAGTGCGGCGCCTCTGAGCAAACCGCAGACCACGTTCTAATAGCGTGTCCCATACATCGGGCACGACCGGAGCACGAGGTCTGACGGTTTTGAATGACGAAATTCGATGCCGGCTAAACAACATCACTGCCAGCATCTGATCCGGGCAGTACAGCAGCCTGGGGTAGTAAAAGGATAAACCCTCGGCCCCAGTCCTGTTTGTGCCTGACTGGAGTGGATGCCCTTCCAGACGACAACAACAACGACAGTAATTGAGATAAATTGGTAAAGTTATTTACTTTTTTTTGTTGCCGCTTTTGCTAAAATTAACATAAATCTCATTCAAACACAACTCAAATTGCTATCGGTTTAAGTAGTGGTTGCCATTTTTTTTGATAACATTCCTCTCTTTGTTTAGCTTGTGTATTTACATTTCCGCTCCATTCAACACAAACGAATAAAATATAGTAAGCCACAAAGTGCCGGTTTACTGTATTATCGTGATAAACTTTTTTCGGTTTTTAACTGAATTTTCAGCAGGAATTCTAGTTGTTATGCAGCTAAAATCAAAATATCATCTAAAAAACAAAATGAAGATTAGAAGAAAAAAGGTCATCATGATGATAAATAATCACTTTTGACTTCAACAGTTTTAGTAATCAAAGTGAAGATCTTTTTTGGTCTTCACTTTGTTTTCTGAGTAAGAACACTAAAATTAACTTCACAACAACTAGAATTCCTGCCTTAAATTTAGTTGAAAACCAAAAAAAATCATCATCTTAATAAAACGAGAAATTTTTTCCTCACCTACAATATTTTCTATTCAACTAAAAAAGTAACCCTGTTCCAAGTTTTGCACCTTCTGCCAAAACATTTTCCGGTGCGCCTGAATGTATCTCTTTTTGTTGGTCTTGGCTTTTGCTATCCCGGATAACAACGTCCTTCTGGAAGATAAAGTCAACTAAACTTGATAAAAACTTGATAAAAAATCTCACCTCAAATGAGCTGTATCACGTCAGTTTACAATGTGTATCCTAAAGCAATATTTTCAACCTATTTGCAGGACCGTAACCTTCGCAAATGTTTGCGTTTTTCAATAATTCGTGCTTTTATTTCTGTCCTACTTTTTGTCATAAACCAAATAAGAATAAACGTCGCGTTCAGATTTTATTTTGAAATTGCCTTGACCGTCATAAATTACTGTAATAAGGTTAATTAAATAAAACTACTAACTTTTTTTTCATCATGAGATTGGTATTGTAAAAGCACGCAATCATCGTTAAAGTAGTGCCGACAACAATTCCAATAGTTAGAAGAATCCATATCTTCAGGAAATTCATATTGATTAATTTTTTGTCTAGCCACTTGCTGACTTATTTCTTCCTTGCTCAAACATAATTGCATCAAAATGTTTGATTCGTTGAGCAAGCGTGCAGTAATGCATATTAATTTGTTAATCATTGATTATATTTAATTTATTTTTTGAATCTTTTACATGTATACGAGTAAGTTTGGACAGTGACCTTGTAAAAGAAACCGTCTACGGGTATTAAAAATTAACTTTTTAATTTCGTTTTACATACCAACATTTTGTGGTCAAGTTTTAAATTATTGTAGAAAAACTTTTTAACAATTTCCTAAAAGTCGAAAATGTAAAATACCCAAAAAAAAAAAACGTTAAACTTTAAAGGCTGACTTAATTTTAACTCAATTTTTAGTCAGGTTTAACTTCAATGTTTTTACATTTTGAAACGAAAATTAACATGCTTTTAAAACTATAGTTTTATTCAATCTTCTAAAATAAAACTTTTTATTTAATTTACGCCAACGTAACGTTGTTCAACATGTTAAAAAGTTAAAAAGTTTAAAACATTTTATACGGATGCTTATTGGCTATATCCAAGAAAAAAATTTGAAAGCATTGTAATAAGAATTAGACAGGTAGGCGTTGATTAACAACCAATCACTTAAGTTTTGTGAACACTTAAGAAATTAATTTTTTAAAGCACTTATTTCTTATTGTCACGTAGGATGAAATTAGTGCTACTGTACCTACCAAGAAAAAAAAAAGTCAAAACTTCATATGTTTCACCGTTGAAAATAACCACTTTTACGAAAAATATAAAAATTTTGACAAGAACCTTTTTAAAATTGCAAAAAATAAAAAATTGGAAACAATTTCTTAAACAAAAGCTAAAAACAGACACGTGAATGTCAACAAAAATAAACAAAATAGTTGTAAAATTAACTAGATTGTATGGGTTGGTGATGATGACATTGAGCAAAAAACACAAAAAAATAAATTGCTATAATGACAAAGATAGATAGTGTAAATTGTTAAAATGACAAAGATAGTGTTGAAAACGAGAATAACAGAAAGAAGAACTGTAATTATGATGCAAAGAAGAAAAGTCAAAATTCAACAATTGACTTGAGAAATAGGTTTATTGTTGTTATAATACAAAAAACTTGGTGAAGTAGACAACACTGTGGTCGTTTTAAATAAAACTTTTCATGACGATCTGTGTATTTTTCAAGGTTTGTACATGAACTTTTGCTTTCAAAAGCAATAAAAACGCTATTTTTTTATAAAAAATTTTTCCAACTTGTAACTTTTATCTAACATTTTACCATCAAACGAACTTATAAATCATGATAAAAGAAAATTTTTAACAAACTGTGCTAATTTTTTATGACTAAAGACAACAATACGTAAAGTCGAGAGAATTTGTTAAAAATAGAAAGGATAATGTAACAAACCAGTTAAAAACATAGAAATTGATATGATGATAGATTAAATAGATTAGGTTTATAAATCAAATACACAAGTTGTGACTTCAAATTAAAAAACAAACTTAGCTATCGAAACGTGAACAAAGTAAAATGTAGGTTTGTTTCACTAGAATCGAAAAGTTTGCTTGTAAAAATGCAAAATTTAATCATGCTGAAACGTAATGCTTCTGATTTTTTGAGGCAAAAACGGTTTCAACTTGATAAAAACTAGTTAAAAGTTGTAAGTTTGACTGATTTTTTTTATCATAAAATTAATTTAAAATATCGCATTTAGGTCTCATGATGAATAAAAGTTACCAAACCCAGCCTCTAAGGTTGTTCAAATCAGAGCAGCCTTGGTGCCGGTCCCAAGCCCGGATAAATGGGGAGGGTTGCGACAGGAAGGGCATCCGGCGTAAAACACAGCCAAATATTTTTCAATGCGCGTTGTAAAATCTAACTTCATACCGGATCGGTCGAGGCCCGGGAAAACAACAACCGTTACCAGTGACTGGGCACCAAGGGTTACTGGTGGACATGCTACTTGGATGCAAAGAAGAGGTGGAAAGCAGCGGAGAAGAAGGAAGGAGAGAAATGAAGAGAGGAAGAAAGCTAAGAAGATCAAGCTGAGGGTTGCTACATTAAATGTTGGAACCATGACTAGTAAAGGAAGAGAAGTGGCGGATCTTATGGAACGAAGAGGGGTGGACATACTGTGTGTGCAGGAAACTCGCTGGAAGGGGGAGAGAGCAAGATGCATAGGTGGAGGATGTAAAATGTGGTACTGTGGAAGTGAAAACAAAAAGAATGGTGTAGGAATCATATTGAAAAAGGAGCATGTGGACAGGGTAGTGGAATTATGGAGGGTATCAGAAAGGATAATATGTTTGAAGATGGAGCTTGATGGTGTTATATTGAATGTCATCAGTGCATATGCGCCACAGGTGGGGTGCATACGTGAAGAAAAGGAAACATTCTGGCTGGACCTAGATGAGACAGTGGAAAAGATACCAAGGAATGAAAGAATTGTGGTGGGAGCAGACCTGAATGGGGACGTAGGAGAAGGGAATAATGGTGATGAAGAATGCATGGACAGACACAGATTAGGGAAAAGAAATAATGAAGGACAAGCAGTGGTGGATTTTGCTAAGAGAAGGGAATTAGCAATCACCAACACATATTTTGTAAAGAAACCGGCACATAGAGTCACCTACAGCAGTGGCGGACACAGTTCGCAGGTGGATTATGTCATGGTGAGAAGACAAAGAATCAAGGAGGTGGTGGATACAAAAGTTGTTGTCGGTGAAAGTGTAGCAAAACAGCACAGAATAGTGGTCAGTGCGATAATCATCTGGACAAAGTGGAGGAAAGCACCAAAATTAGTGAAGAGAATAAAATGGTGGAAATTAAAGGACTCGAAAGTGAACAGTAAATTCAAAATGGATGTGATTGAAAGCGGAATACTTAGTGGGCAGAAAGACTGGCAAAGAATAGCTGAAATGATACGGAGCATTGCCAAAAAGGAACTGGGTAAAACATCGGGAAAAGTTAGCACGGCAGGTAGACAGGAAACGTGGTGGTGGAACCAGGAAGTACAGGAGAAGCTGAAGGATAAGAAAAAAACTAAAAAGGCATGGGATACCATCAGAGATGATGCAAGCAAGTTGGCCTATAAAACTGCAAGAAAGCAAGCTAAGAGAGAAGTGGCAAAGGCAAGAAACAAGGCATATGAGGAACTGTACAAAAAACTGGAAACAAAGGAGGGGGAAAGTGAGGTGTTCAAAATAGCAAAGCAGAAAAATAGACAAGCAAGGATGTTCAACAAGTAAGAGTAATCAAGAGTAAAACTGGGGAGATTCTGATGGAAGAAGAGAAAGTGAAACAGAGATGGAAGGAGTATTTCGACAATTTACTCAATCATGAAAACCCTAGAGAAAGAAGAGAAACGAGAACAGAAGAGAGAGAAAGGGACGTGGAAGATATCTCTGGAGAAGAAGTCAGGACTGGGTTGAGGAGGATGAAGAAGGGAAAGGCTCAAGGACCTGATGACATACCAGTGGAAGCATAGATTGCTCTAGGCAATAAAGGTGTGGAGTTTTTAGTGAACTTTTTCAACAGACTCTTGAGAGGAGAGAAGATGCCAGATAAATGGAGGAGGAGCTTGCTTGTACCTTTGTACAAAGGTAAAGGAGACATCAAAGAATGTGGAAACTACCGGGGGATCAAATTGATGAGCCACACTATGAAATTGTGGGAGAGGATAATAGAAGCAAGGATAAGGAAGGAGGTGACAATTGCTGAGCAACAATTTGGGTTCATGCCAGGAAGGAGTACCACCGATGCAATCTTTTGTTTAAGGATGCTGTTGGAAAAGTGGACTGAAGGGCAGAAGGCAGTGCACTGTGCCTTTATTGACCTGGAGAAAGCATACGACAGGGTACCCAGAGAGGAACTGTGGGAATGCTTGCGGTTAGCCAAAACATCAGAGTGCTACATAAGGATTATCCAGGATATGTACGACGGAGCGACAACAACTGTGAGAAGTGCAGCAGGGTTGGCTGAAGAATTTAAGGTAGGTGTTGGACTCCACCAAGGT
This sequence comes from Diplosoma virens, assembly GCA_963680785.1. Lineage (NCBI taxonomy): Eukaryota > Metazoa > Chordata > Ascidiacea > Aplousobranchia > Didemnidae > Diplosoma > Diplosoma virens. Next base: position 16,156,041 of record OY796894.1, on the reverse strand, counting down.
TCAGCACTCAGTCTATTTCTTTTTGTCATCATTATGGACAGGCTGACGGAGGACATCAGGAAGGACGCACCATGGGATATGCTGTTTGCAGATGACATAGTTCTATGTAGACAAAATCATAGGGAGCTAGAGGAGGACCTGGAGATTTGGAGAAATGCACTGGAGAGAAGAGGCCTGAAAGTGAGCCGGAGCAAGACAGAATATTTGAGGGTTGGGGGTGTGGATGATGGAGAAGAGTTGAAGTTGCAAGAAGAAAAGATAAAGAAAACCAAAAACTTCAAATACCTGGGGTCAACAGTTAGTAATGATGGAAGATGTGTAGAAGAAGTAAGGAGAAGGATCCAAGCAGGATGAATGAGTTGGAGGAAGGTATCTGGAGTTCTGTGCGACAGGAAGTTATCAGCAAAGGTTAAGGGTAAAATATACAAGAGTGTTGTTAGACCAGTGATGTAGTATGGAATCGAACTATACTGATTAAAAGACTGTAATTAGTTAAATTGTTTCGCTTTTATTGTTCGCTTTTATTGTTACAGTCAGTAATCAAGAAATAATCTTTTTAACCGAGTTATTTAAGTTGCTTCTTTTATACAATCTCTCAGTTCAGCTTTTCTTTATGTAGTGTTTATTGTTAACTTGTATTTAATTGTGTTATATTTCTTTGCAGCGTCTTAAGTTGATTAAACCTAAATTTCAGGAAATGTGTTGTTTTAATTAACGGTTCAACTCAATTTAATCAACTTAAGTTTAAGGTTAGGATTAGGATTAGAATCAGGATTAGGATTAGAATTAGGATTAGAATTAGGATCCTCACCTTTTCACCTCCTCTGATGACGTCAAAACACCAACGAAAAAAATTGTTCCCTACTACTAACGCTGAATGTGTCTCAGTTTAGAACTAGGATAACGAAACTACAAAGTGTTAAATTAAAATTTGGATGTCTCTCCGTTTCTTTTTTTTAAGCGTTTCTATTTTTTAAAATCATGTTTTGCTTATTCTTGATAATTTGGACTTTTTCAAAACAGCATTTGAATGTGACAGATCCATTAAAAAAACTTTATCGAAGTGGTAGCTACAGTATTTAATAGGGAGTTTTGAAACTTTAAATTACTATGTTCAGCTATTTTTTGACTCTGTACTCTCTTTAATACTTCTGTAAGTATGGTATCGGTATTTTATGCTGTAATTTAATCTTCTTCCATTGTATTTTGTATTGTAAATATCACTTTTATTTGATTTATATTTCTTATACAGTGTACACTATATAGGTTTAAATTTTGTTATTATGTTTTATAGAAAAATAAATATTTAAACGTGTTGCGTTTGCAGCCGTTTACAATAACCTACTTTTTTCCAGGGTGATCTTTGTTTGTTTTGTTGACGCTCAAATTCACTCACGTTCATTGATGTTAACCTTTCTTAACTTAACTAAGCTACCGACAAATTCGCTCTAGAGCGATAATTTGAAGTTAAAATGAGCTTTAAATCACAATGAGACTACGTGATTTATCAAGCATCGACAAAAAACACAACATACACCTTTTTGAAATATTGATTTTTTTTGTTTAACATAAAATACCAACAGTAAACATAAAAAATGATAGCAACACATAAATATATGCTAAATTAATTGCTTTAAAAAACATAAACGCCCGGAAAAAAAGTAGTTTCAAGAACTTAAAGGCATAATAAATCATTGTGTCACATTTCTGACGCTCATATTAAAATTCATTCTTGAAAATGAGTTGAGTTTAAGGGTACCATGAACTCGCAAATGATAGATTAGATACTCCATTACGTACATCATATCCGAACCGATGTAATGAAAAGATATTGCGAAATCAGAGCAACATCCGGGACCCTAAAACAAAGGAATAGATTATGAGTTATGAACTATTTAGGCTCATGAAAAATTGAACAAATTTATATTTCAATAAAATAGATACTTTTTTGTGTTTACACAATTATATTGAAATTTTCTTAAGTGTGGAGCAGTTTAAAAAGTATTAGAATAAATGTTCGGAAGTAGCTTGTTCGGGAACTGGTTTCTCGAAGGCTTCTAGATAGACTCTTTGAGGCTGGACACCATAAGATGCTGAAAAATCCTATTAAGATAGCAATAATGCAACAACGCAGTAATCACTTATTGTTTTTACCAACCGTTACAGTTGGATAGTAAATGTATCTCCAAAACCAAAAATTTTTGTATTTGTCCATACTACTCGGTACCACGTGAAAATCTGGAGAAAGAGGAAAAAAAGTTTCTTTTCGATTTTTGTCCCTCGAATCCATTGCTTGCACACGGACTTTGGCTAAGCAGCGAGCAATTTCGATGTCTTCTTCTCTTCTTTTTTCCACACAAACATGATTTTTCAATCCTTCTTGGTATCTTAAAAAAGTCATAAATTATGATCTATTTATATATACATTTCCTAATAACTTTATAAAGTATTTCTTCCACAGCAACAGTTAACACAGAGATTTTGTGTGTTTGTTTTACCCAAAAGAAGATGTCAGCCCCATAAAGTTTAGAAAGATATATTTGGTCAATAAAAATCAAAAATTTTAGCAGCTTTCGTTTCATCAGTTATTGCTTAAAAGGCCAATCGGGTAACTCGATTGCAGCAATTTTATATGGTACAATCCATAATAATGCAAAGTAGTACAATATCGCGAAGTCATGAAAATAGCGTTTAAAAACAAATTAAGATATTAAAAACTCAGCATACGTAACCCTGTTTGAAAAAATATCACTGATGCAAAAACTTACCTATTTAAAGCTGCTTTACTTAAAACGTAACCAGCACCTCCACTCATATAACCATCTTTGAGAAATCTCTTGAATCTTCTTCCAAAATAAACGGGAGCCATTGTGTCATAATCTTTTAAAAGGTATCTGCAGTAAAAGTGAATAAAGATTTAGTTTTTTTATTTTGAATTTTGTTTTTTGTTATAGCTATAATATTATCTAGAAAAGTTTGTATTTCTCTAAGATAGTTTTATGTGTTTAAATTATTAATTTTTTTCTACTTTTACGAACACAGTTGTTTTGAATGTGAATTAGATGGTGTAGTCTAAATTAAATCTTAACCGTTGTCATTTTGTTAGGAAAGTCAATTTACATCCTTTTCTTTTATAGCCTTGGCGTTTTTTTTTATTCATTTTATTTTACAGCTACTTATCCTCCTGATTCGTAGAAAAGAGTGAGTGGCACTATACTTGGAGCAACTGTTAAGCAATCATTCCGACTAGTTCCCAGAGATGCAAAAATACAGCTGCCCAATAAAATTTTTTATTTGGTCATTTAATTTTATATAAGGGTATGGACGAAATTTAGATTTGCTTGCTAAGACCGCCAAACAAGGGAAAGTGTAGTAAAGTGTCATTTCCAAAAACACAATAGAATGACGCGAGTGGTTTGAAACCGAGATTGTGTCGATCACAATCAGTTCTAAATTATAATCATATCACTTTAAAAATAACTAAAAATAATAATAAATTCTTGTTCCTTTAAACAGTTTATCTTGTATTTACAAACGTTTACATTTCATTAAGAGTTCGCAGTATTCTTTTTCTATTAGGTTAATCATCACATTGATTTATTTTTAACTTCTTGTTTTAACTAAAGAAAAAATTTAAACCTTAAATTTTCGACTATGACGTATGTATCATCATCTGCTTTAAGGAACCAATCAGCATCATCCTTGTGATGTTTCCATACATAAGAAAACGCTTTTTTCGTTTTATCGTAAAGATTTTTCCTTCCTTCTTGCACATTTAATTTAATCGCTGGAAAATTCTTAAAGTTGAGTAAAATATTATTTTCATTTTGTCATTATAAAATGTAAATAGAAAACTATAAAATATAGAAGCAACGTAGTTTTAAACAAAAAAATCATCTTGTTATCTACACCAGTGTTTCCTAACCGGAAAGGAATTCCTCCGAATGGCCAATTTTATAGGTTCAGATGAGGAATTCACACTTCGAAGATTCTATTATGCAGCAAGCTTTTTAATAGCAGGTATGATTTGACCTTGCAATGAATATTTTTTCCAGTAAAGACCTCAGTGAACACTAAAAAAAGTTTCCATAGATAGTTTCACACGGAAAAATAATTTGATTTATCAAAGGGAGAAATAAAAACTTTTAAAGTAAATAAAGGAAAGAATGAAAAGTTTTACAATGAGCAAATGGGAAGTGCATTAAAAAAAGGTTGAAAACCATTGGTCTAAACAAAAAAAAATTGTAAAATTTTTATCACGTTGCAGGATTTAATTTAATTTTTTGAAAACTATTTAACAGTAATTTAATTTGAGGATAGTTCGTGATTAATTTTGTAATAATGCGAACAGAAAAGGTTGAGGTGAGTAAAATATGAAACTCTTCATTCGTTAAAGCACACTTGTATAGAGAATCTTCTAAAAAAAATTAAAAATTTTTTAATGATTTAGTAATATAGAAAAAGTCATATAGCGCTATGCGCTAGAATCAAAGACAAATTTGCATTTCAACTATGAAGGAACGGCTCCGAGACCTATTTGTGCGGTCTTGATTGCAATCGCTTCGGACGAGTTAACCAAAATGACACTTTGCAGCAAAACAATTCAAACAAACCTCATCAGATTCGGAACTCATAAAGAGAATTTTGTTGCAATGACGTCCCCATGTGGCGTTAACGTGGATCGCTTTTGTGTAAAGTCTATCGGGTGATGTCATGATCCAGCAAAGAATTCTCACTTGACCGAAAAGCTCCGTTTCATGGACGTTAATTGCTGAAACGAAGATAGCTAAAGCATACCAAGCAGCAGCCTGGTCAAGAAGTATCTACAGTAGACCAGGCCATGTGAATAATAAGAAGCAAAAGAAAAGCAATTACAAAACGATATAATTAAAGTTAAAAATTATTGCTTATAGACAATTTTTTTTATTTGTTGATTCAGTCCAAAATTAAGGTAGCAAAACAATTAACGACAAATTAATTCTGTGGTTATCAATAAAGTCAATAAATGCAGTTATGATATGAAACAATAATTGGCTTTTGAAAATGCATGATAGGGGAAACCGGGGCAAGTTGTAACATGGGGTAAGTTGTAACATTCGTATCTGTCGAAATCTAACATCAACTAGTAACAAAATTTTAAATAGCCCCAAATAAAAATCATATTAAGACCGATTGCTAGCAAATAACATTGTTGAGCTCCAATGACTAAAAATAGGCTTACTGTTAAAACAAGCTTTTTGAGTAGGCGAAGTAAATTTTTCAAAATTTAATTTTTGTCTTCTAGAGAGATAGCGGGTGCAGTTTTATTGAAATGTTTTATATCAGTCGAAACACAAAACAATAAGCTATTAAATGCCTAACAAGGTTTAGCCACTAAAACTCAACTCTTTGAGATATTAACAAAAACTTGACTAAATATGAGATGGGGTAAGTTGTAACATTGGCTAATGGGGCAAATTGTAACACATATTTTTGTGCATAGGTTTAACTAGCTCATATTAAAAGTAACTTCGGCAACAACATTTGTGAATAATATGAGAATTTACAAAAGAAAGACTAACAGGAACACCAGCTCATCATCACAAGACAACTTAGGAGCTGCTGCAGCAGTTGCTATAATTGAAAAAAGAGATCAATAAGGGGAGTAGCAAAACATTGGTGTTTACCATGTAAAATTCTACAGAGTGCTAAAATAGCTTAAAGATAGCACAAGTCCTTGGTGCAAAAAAAGAAAAGGTCTAAAAAATGTGCCATTTTAACAGACAGCTCCAAACAAAGAAAAACTAATATTTGAAAAACATTAAAAGCAAAAGAGTAGTATTGCATTACATTTCTTGAGCTCTATTTTAACAGTCGTCCTGATTAGGAGTGGGTGGTACATGCTATGGTTATCTAAAAAGGTCACATTTGGTTTGTGCCGAAGATTTGAATACTTATTTTTGTCACAAATGTGATTCTAAAATTTATGATTAGGTTAATCCAGCAGTGAAAAAAGCTGTTTTAACATTTTTAGACAACGGCCAAATACCTCATTTTTTGTGCTTGATACTCATGTCTATGACTAGGCTATGTGTGATTTCGTTGTGTTTACTTTTTCATATTGTTATTTTCTTCAAGTTACATTTATATTTAAACATTTATTAGTAATTTTTGTTGCTGTTACAACTTACCCCAACCGGTGTTACAACTTACCCCATTGACGGGGCACATTGTAACGCTTTTTTTTATATATTTAAATCGTAATTTTAACCACTAAGCTTTGAAAATTATTAATTTATTTTTTTGCTATTAGTTAAACCGTGACCTAAATTTTTCATATTAAACAAGAATTTTGAAAAAAACATTTACTATGGGAAAAATAGCAAAAAGAAAAAAAGTGTTACTACGTGCCCCGGTCTCCCCTATGGTGTAGTGCTAAATTCCCAAAAAAAATAGATAGCTGTTTTTGCAACAATGTATCTTTATAAAAACTTTGTTTCACCCACAATAAATAGTTAAGTCTTTGTAAGTAAATCAATACTGTTAATCAATAATTTGGCTGCAGTGGTTGTGTGATAGAGGAATTCATTACTGAACTGTTTCTTTATAAAGATAGTCTAAACCAGAAGTGGCAACCTTTTCTTTCCTATGCACCAATTTTTTACTTTAAATTTTGATGCGTCCTATAAACTTAAACACTTTAAATATGGTAATTTGGACGTATTTGGCAGTTATACATATAGTCATTTGATATATAATTGTTAGTGTGAACAGATGTAGCAGTTATAAAGGAAAAAATTTAACATAAATACAAGGTAAACTTTAATTACCTTATTAACACTTTGAATTTGCATTGATAATATTCATTAGTTATTTTAAAATTTGCATATAAATATATATGAACACATTGGGCAGTTTTTAAAGAAAAGGAATTTCACATGCAGGAAAAATAAGTATGACTGGGTTTTATGAGAGTTTTGACTTTGCTTTTTTTTCACCAAATCTGTTATCTTAAGTATTTAATTAGTAATTGAGAGAACAGACAGTTCGTTAGATTTGATTTGGATAGTCGTAACCTCAGTTTGTTCTTTCTTTCATTTTTTTGTTTATTATCTCTAAGGTATAGTGCGCCACTTGTAATCGTCATCGCGCCCTAGGTCAGCCATCTCTCCTCCAAGTTCTTTGCTAAAAAGCGTCATTGAAAAGAACAAAAATTAGTAATAGAAACTAATTCAATTTCGCATTGTGTATTTCTGCTTTTGCCAGCAGAAGCTTCGCAGAAACGTTCTAAATTTTTTTTTGATTTTAAAACTGACATTTTAATAGAAAAAAATTGATGTTTAAGAAACATCTGTGCTAGCATACCTTTAAAGTCATCAGAAAAATTAGTGTTGCGGTATATATCGTGTGATTCCCCAGCATAGCGTATCCTGGAAAGTACAGTCAAGCGAAACAGTTATTCCATTCGTGATTCAAGTGGGCGCAATAATTTAATGTGATAACATTTAGAATTGCCCGGAGAAGGACGTGAATTCGATGCTCAGTCTAAATAAGTAATTTTTGTTGTGCCCTTGATAAAGTCATTTCGTGACGAATTCCTCATTCCGTGTTTCTTCCAATAATGGTTCCACTTAAAAAAGAACTTGCAAAAAAAGGTCTTTAAGCGATTTATTCTAAAAGTAAAAATGATTGATCGGGGCACAAGTTTATAAACTAATTAGCTGTATGCCAGTGAATTTTCTTAACATTGGTGGTTCATCGTTTTAAGATTAAAAACACTATTTTAATTAACTAAACTTTTAGTTTTTTCATAAAAACACCTATTTTTCATCTCTGTTTATTTTATTTTTGTTTTTGGCATTACCCTAGTCTTTAAAACTTATTTGCATTGCATTTTATGGTCTAGTTTTATCTAAATTTAAAATACTACAATGCAATAAAACAGAATATGCGACGCACTCAAGTTCTTCTTCCAAAACTAAATCTTGGTAAAATGACCAGAAGAAAATAATTGCTCCGCCAAAAATCACTCCAAGTGAAAACGGAGTAAAGTTATTCCTCCAACTCATAAAAAATGGTAACGATATTGCTATAGACCGCAGATTCAATTGTAAAAGCAGTAGATTAGGCTTTTGACGTTTTTCTAAAGCGAAAAGATAAAATTAGTAGCCTATTTTTCTTTCCAATGAAAATTTTTTATTTGCTTTGAAACAAGCCTCACTGTCCAAATCATCTCCAAATAGTTAGGAAAAAAATCAAAAATTTTATTTCTCGTTTTTTATATCTTAATTTTCAAATAAAAGAAGGCGTGGCCATGTCGAGATTGGGGCAAAAAATAATAAACTAATTTTTAAAAATCTGCTCTTACTGTTTTTTTAAACTGGATAAATCCGCCTCGTTTTAAAGTGTGCTGGGTGGAACGTAAAAATACAGCATAAGAGTAATTCTAAAATAAAAAATAGACCCATTATATATTTTAAAATAAATAAAGAATATTATAAATAAATACCAAATATTAATAAATCAATAGCAATCCTTGTTTTTTTTCAAAAAGTCAATTAGTCAATGAAATTGCTATGACTTTTAAACCATCTGTTAATAATTTTTTATCTCTGTCTCTCTAGTTGCGTATATCAAGACGCCCCATTTCAATATGACTAAATGAATTTTACACCAAGGAACTCGAAGTTAAGAGGAAAACAAACAAAGATAAGGGCCAATTAGTTTTATGCACTTTTTAATCGCTTCTTTTGTGTTGTATAAAAAAACTGGCTATGGAACTACTCGTTTATATACCTCCATATTTTTGAAAATTTAAGAGGCAACCTACGCCAGTATTTCAGGGAAAATCTCGATTTGTTTTTAAAGTGAACGGTATAATTTCACCAAAAGCTTTTATAATTTGGAATTCCTCTTCGCATATGTAATAATATTTACACTTCACATTTGTTTGCGTTTAATTAACTAAAAAGTTACGGGCATCTAAATAAAACACAACAAAAACACATATATTATATTAAATTTCAACAGCAAACTATTATTTTTATCACAACTCAAAACTCAGCAATTGTCGGTATATAGCTGCGAAAACCTTTGAACTAAAACTTAACAACAGTCACGCGTTGATTAGGTTGTCAGAAAAGCGTCAATGGCTCACAATAAAAGCGCTTTATAAAACTTATTGCAAGGCTTTACTACAGCATAATTACGACAATCAATCTCTTCATTTGTTTTTTATCCTCTGGTTATACTAACATTATTAAAAAGTGTTGAAAATTTTTTTTCTTTGTGCCAAAGTCTTTTTATGTTATTGTTTTTTCGAAGAACAAAAACAATTTTTAGCCTTTTAAATTAAATTGTTGAAAAATAGTAATAGCGGTTTCTAAATTTTTCATCAGGCGACCCAAATGTTAAACCTACAGTTTATTTTAAAACTTTATTCATTCATTCTATCAATCAGTCTATCTATTCATTTATTTTATTCATCTGGAAAAGATACCAAGGAATGAAAGAATTGTGGTGGGAGCAGACCTGAATGGGGACGTAGGAGAAGGGAATAATGGTGATGAAGAATGCATGGACAGACACAGATTAGGGAAAAGAAATAACGAAGGACAAGCAGTGGTGGATTTTGCTAAGAGAAGGGAACTAGCGATCACCAACACATATTTTGTAAAGAAACCGGCACATACATGTAGAGTCACCTACAGCAGTGGCGGACACAGTTCGCAGGTGGATTACATCATGGTAAGACGAAGAATCAAGGAAGTGGTGGATACAAAAGTTGTTGTCGGTGAAAGTGTAGCAAAACAGCACAGAATAGTGGTCAGTGCGATAATCATCTGGACAAAGTGGAGGAAAGCACCAAAATTAGTGAAGAGAATAAAATGGTGAAAGCTAAAGGATTCGAAAGTGAACAATAAATTCAAAATGGATGTGATTGAAAGCGGAATACTTAGTGGGCAGGAAGACTGGCAAAGAATAGCTGAAATGATACGGAGCATTGCAAGATGGGAACTGGGTAAAACATCGGGAAAAGTTAGCACGGCAGGTAGACGGGAAAAGTGGTGGTGGAATCAGGAAGTACAGGAGAAGCTGAAGGATAAGAAAAAAACTAAAAAGGCATGGGATACCATCAGAGATGATGCAAGCAAGTTGGCCTATAAAACTGCAAGAAGGCAAGCCAAGAGAGAAGTGACAAAGGCAAGAAACAAGGCATATGAGGAACTGTACAAAAAACTGGAAACAAAGGAGGGGGAAAGTGAGGTGTTCAAAATAGCAAAGCAGAAAAATAGACAAAAAAAGGATGTTCAACAAGTAAGAGTAATCAAGAGTAAAAGATTCTGATGGAAGAAGAGAAAGTGAAACAGAGATGGAAGGAGTATTTCGACAATTTACTCAATCATGAAAACCCTAGAGAAAGAAGAGAAACGAGAACAGAAGGGAGAGAAAGGGACGTAAAAGATATCTCTAAAGAAGAAGTCAGGACTGAGTTGAGGAAGATGAAGAAGGGAAAGGCTCAAGGACCTGATGACATACCAGTGGAAGCATAGATTGCTCTAGGCAATAAAGGTGTGGAGTTTTTAGTGAAGTTTTTCAACAGACTCTTGAGAGGAGAGAAGATGCCAGATGAATGGAGGAGGAGCGTGCTTGTACCTTTGTACAAAGGTAAAGGAGACATCAAAGAATGTGGAAACTTCTGGGGATCAAATTGATGAGCCACACTATGAAATTGTGGGAGAGGATAATAGAAGCAAGGATAAGGAAGGAGGTGACAATCGCTGAGCAACAATTTGGGTTCATGCCAGGAAGGAGTACCACCGATGCAATCTTTTGTTTAAGGATGCTGTTGGAAAAGTGGACTGAAGGGCAGAAGGCAGTGCACTGTGCCTTTATTGAACTGGAGAAAGCATACGGTAGGGTACCCAAAGAGGAACTGTGGGAATGCTTGCAGTTGGCTGAAACATCAGAGTGCTACATAAGGATTATCTAGGACAGGGTTTCTCAAACTATGGGTCGCAAAAGAAATTGGCATTTTGAGAGGACACCTGAAGTTGGCGACGAAAATAGATAAATCGCAGTTCGATTCTGAGTGAAGACTTATTTTTTTAGAGATCACCATGATTTTGTGAAAAAAATACGGAAAAAGGAGATCGATTCGAAGTGAAGAGCTTTCTTTTTTTTAGAGAACACCCTGATTTTGGGACGAAAATAGGGAAAACTGAGAGCAAATGGAAGTGAAGACTTTTTTTTTAGAGAACACCTTGATTTTGAGAAAAAATATGCAAGCCCAGATCAGACCTCTTTCTTTCTCAGGTAATATAAATTTTTTGAAAATTCTTACCTCGGGCCTCTAAATTGGAATATCCACCACTGTTGCTGTACATAATTTTTCCTGCACTCGCGTGGTTTTCCACAGGAAAAATTAACGTAAAATTAGCCTACACATATAGGGGTCGCAGAAAAATTTATTTTTTAAAATGGGGTCGTAGAACAAAAAAGTTTGAGAAGCCCTGATCTAGGATATGTATGACGGAGCGACAACAACTGTGAGAAGTGCAGCAGGGTTGACTAAAGAATTCAAGGTAGGTGTTGGACTCCACCAAGGTTCAGCACTCAGTCCATTTCTTTTTGCCATCATTATAGGCAGGCTGACGGAGGACATCAGGAAGGACGCACCATGGGATATGCTGTTTGCAGATGACATAGTTCTGTGTAGACAAAACCATAGGGAGCTAGAGGAGGATCTGGAGATTTGGAGAAATGCACTGGAGAGAAGAGGCCTGAAAGTGAGCCGGAGCAAGACAGAATATTTGAGGGTTGGGGGTGTGGATGATGGAGAAGAATTGAAGCTGCAAGGAGAAAAGGTAAAGAGAGCAAAAAACTTCAAATACCTGGGTTCAACAGTTAGAAATGATAGAAGATGTGAAGAAGAAGCAAGGAGAAGGATCCAAGCAGGACGGATGAGTTGGAGAAAAGTGTCTGGAGTTCTGTGTGAAAAACAGCAAAGGTTAAGGGTAAAATGTACAAGAGTGTTGTTAGACCAACCATACTTTATGGAATGGAAACGGTGGCAGTGACGGAAAGACAGATGGGAAAAATGGAAGTTGCAGAGTTGAAAATGGTGAGATGGGCGCTGGAAGTGACAAGAAAGGACAAGATAAGAAACGAATATGTGAGAGGGACTGCGAAAATTGCAAAGCTGGGAGACAAACTTTGGAATGCAAGGCTACGTTGGTATGGACACGTAAAAAAGAGAGAAAAAGACTACGTGGGGAAAAGGATGATGGAGATGGCGGTGCCAGGCAGAAGGAAAAGAGGAAGGCCATGAAGAAGGTGGATGGATTTGGTGAGAGAAGACATGGAAAGGGTTGGAGCTAGGGAAGGAGACGAAGTAGACCGAGTGAAATAGAGATTACTGTCGCGCTGTGGCGACCCCAAGTAGGGAGAAGCCGAAAGAAGAAGAAGAAGAAGAATTCATTCATTCTATCAGTTTTCGACTTTGGCAGCTCAAATGCACTTTTTGACTGTATAAGTCAAAGCCCAAAAATACATTTGGACTTTAAAGGTTAAAACTACGGAAAAATTTTTTCGCTTTAAATTAAAACCCAAAATGCATTTTTTTTTATTGACAGTGAAGTGGAACCTTTGTTAAGGCAATCTATTTAAAGACCTCCAAGCACATTAGATCTATATAGATCGTTGCATTCAGTAATCAAAAGGCTTCATTACTAAAGCCCTCACCCAGAGCTTAAAACATATGAAAAAAAGACTAAAAAAAGGTCTTATCTTTAAATGTGGGCCGAAAAAAATTTTTTAAGTGAAATTGGGAAAAATCTTTGTATATATAAAGCATCTATTTGTTTTCTTGATTTTTAAAGCTTTAACTTGGACCATGCTAGTTGCAAAGTTTAAAAAAAAGGACGAGGCGGCATTTTAGCAATTAATTTTTTTTGTGAAATTACAGTACCTCAAGTAATTTATTCCATACAATCATTTTTGAACTAATAACCTCAAAAAAATAGTTTAAAACAGTGGTTCCCAACCGGGAAAAAAATCCTCCCAACGGGGGGATTTTGTGAGTTCAAAGAAGGAATTTATATTTAAAAGAATTAAATATGCATCAGGTTTTTTAACTACAGGGTTTCATTGGTTTTTATTTTTTTCAATGAATAGAATCAGCGAAGGCTCAAAAAAAGCTCTTCTCCCCAAGTTTGGCGGATGACGTTTTTTGATTTTTATTTGATTTTTCAGAAAAAACAATTACTTGACTTCTATTCACCTGAGAGTGTGATTTTATTTATTAAAAAGAGGAATAAAAAGTTTCAAAATGAGCAAAAGGGGGAATTCATTCAAAAAGATTTGAAAACCACTGATTCAAAACTTAAGTGAAAAACTTTATTGCGAGGAAAGGTATCCTTTATTATCCATGAAAAAATTTTGTTTTGTCAATAGATTTAAACAATTTTTGCTTTTTGACATCGTTAATGTTCTATTTCTTTTCGATTTCCCCTAAGACTTTGGGCCTAAGTTATATTTTAAACGCTCTACACTTTTTATTTTAAACAGAAATTTATCAAAAATAAAAGTGTTTCTTTTTTGTAAAAAATGTAAATTGTCGTATTATGTTACGTAACACGTGATTTGAGATTAAACTGTCAAACAAACTTTATTAACTTTTTAATTGTAATGTAGCAAGATTATCATCTTTTTTCTTTCTTTATGCTTTTCACGTAATATCTATTAATTAGTAGTGATCCCACATACTACAAAAAGATCTTCTATTTAGGCAGCAGTAGCAAATTAACTTGTCTTAAGCAAACTCATCACTAATAGGCTACAAGTTTTAGTTTTGTTTTCTTGAAAAGGTTTGAAAACAGAAAAATGTTACTTTTCATTGTATTGGTTTGTCTGGTGTTAACACTTAATGACTGTGTTTCTCAAGCTATTAACTCAGGTAAATTCGTTATATTTTTTTAAAAAACAACCAGAAAAGAGTGTTTTATTTTGCCTTGAACCGTCTTTGCAATCTAAATAAAAGTATCGCTTACATTAAGTTTAAACATTTGATTTCTCGTTTACTGTGAAACAACAAAAAAAAACAGTTTTCACAAGCGCTTCTACTGTATGTGAGCAATTTATCAAATACAAATTCAACTTGAATAACTTTCGTAAACTCGTACGTATTGTAGAGATCAGACAGAAAAGAAACGCAATACCTTCTTACATAAAATCAGTTAAAATAAGATTTAAGTTTTAAAATAAAATACAAAGCCAATACTGTAGTTATTATTTCATTAATTTTGATTATTTATTAGTATTGACTCTGTGTTTTATTTTAAAATTACTAAAACGTTCCAGCAATCATTAACCGAAGATTTAAATTAGTATTGGTTCAAAAATATCTTTAAAAAGAATGATTATTTTAAAATATTATTTAGGGTATGTAAAGATTTAAATTGCTGGGAGAATAATTTTGAAAAAAAGTCATTTTTTTATTATTTAAAAAAAATCTTTAAAAACACTTGTGTCTTTAAGGCCCGTTTCCACTACGAGCGTGGAAAAGAGCATTCTTTGTTTGTTTTATTGATTTTTTTTTGCGCTCGCTTCAATTTTAACTGCTCGCTTCAATCGAAGATCAATAAAAGAAACAAAGAATGCTCTTTTCTACGCTCGTAGTGGAAACGGGCCTTTACGCAGAAGTGAGTAACAAGTTTACCGAGCTTATTTCCACAATATCACATCTATAGAATGGCCCATACTTACGAAGTGAGTAATGTATACATCAAGTACTTATATTTGTTGCTGACTATGGTTTCAACGGACCTTTACACTTACAGGTTTCAAAGTATTGTTAGGCCATTTAAAAATGGGGTCTTTGATCATTCCAAATTCGCTGCCGAGTTAGTAATAGGACGCGATTTAGTACGTGATATGCACCATTCAATTTATTTTAACTTATGTCCTACGATTATTGCAGAGCTTACGTGTTACAATGGTACTTCTTCCAGCGTTGAATATCTACCGCTTACAAATACCTTTCGCGAAAAAAGATGCAGCGACGGTTCGTCACGTGATTGGAACAATACGACGTCACACAAGTGCGGCTTAGCCACTTTTCAAGCGACTTACATGGGAGTTTCAGGTGATGAATGGGCATTGGACAAGAGTTAACGAATAGAACGATTTTATAAAAGGCGAGTCGTCATTTCTAAACAACTTTTTACAGATAACAATTATTTCGAGATTCTCAACGATTTGAGATATCTTTATTAACTGTGCTGCTTGCGTTATTTTAAAGTTGAGCAGTACGAATTACAATAAAAAAATCAACATAGGTTTATTGATTTTCGGCTTTTAATTGTCGGAGTAGATTCTGTTTAAACTGAATTGATTACCGATAAGTATTTTTGCCTCAAAGAAAAAAGCAGTTGGTTTTGATTTCGCTTTTTGTAGAAAGTCTCATTGCAATCAGCTTTTACTATTGTGAAATTATGCGCATTTTAACTCTTTCTCTCTTTTTTATAATTTCTAAAATGTCGTTAAGTCAACGATTTGCATTTACACCACAAGGTTGTTGGTTTTTTTGGAATAAAATCCAGGCAAGTTGAAGGACACTTGAGAAGGATTTTCATTTCAAATTGATTTTTCGTTTATTTTTTAATAAAAGTACAACATCAGCGGTTCACTAATTAGCGATTTTAACTTGAACCTGTCGCTAAAGGCATTAACTAATTACGATCTCATTATTTTCATTTTTAATATGTTTTGTTGCTCTTGAGGATAATTACAAAATTTCTTCGTAGTAGCAATCGACGCCAATTTCAGTTTTAGGTGTAAAATTGCTACCATAAAATCCTTTTTAAAAGAAACCAACAAAAGGGTTATGAGCAGGGGATTAGGTACGGTATGGTATGGAATGATTTTCCGTATTTTGTACTTCCAAAAAAATTTCGTACCGGAATCCTATACTTTACTAAATACGTAGCATACAGTACAGAATTTTTTTACCGGTCTACCGTACCTTTTTGTGCCAATTATTTTGCTAAACTTTTGTTCTTATGTAAACGCAAATGTGTGCTGAGATATATATCAGCAGAAGTAGTGAAGCTACGCTAGTATCACTTTTTCAGAAGAAAACTTGGTAACTGAACCAATCAACTAATTCATTTAATTGTAAAGTACATCAGCTGGATAAAGGTATCACGACAATTCAAACCCGGCGATTTAAACGCAAATTTTTCAAACAAAAGACGATTGTACTGTAATTATGACGCATTTTAATTCAACAAAGACAGAAAAGGGAAATTACTTTATTGAAGACAGAATCTAGGGTTAGGGTTAAGGTTTGAATTACCGGGTTGCCGCATAGCCGCTGGATAAGATACTAATTGAATTTACATTTAAAGATCGAAACAGCAATGATATTAATGTTGTCAACTTATTATTACCAAAAAAAAAAAAAAAACAGCAATGAACGAACACATAATTGCCGACCCTGACCTAAAGTGTTCAGATAATCTTTTAAAAAAAAAGTTATTTATTAAGCGTATGTTCTACCTAGAAGCTAATTGGAACAAAAAAGTTTTTAGTTCTTTCAATTACACAAGCAAGACAACAATATTGCACCTTTTAAGCATTTAAGGAAAACACTTGTATCTTAATCACAAAAATAAATGACTGCTGTACTGGGAGTTATGGTTCAGTAATTGGCCACAAAAAAAATTTTATTGGGTCACAAAGCAATTTAAAAATACTTAAAAGAATGTATGGGATTAAACCAACCGATGTAAAAACAGTCTCGAACAATATTTATCTATATGTTCTGTTCCATGCAGTTTTAGTAGAAAAGAGAACTTGCATGACTGCGGACCTGTGCGAAAGGAGCAACTGCGATTCAATTCGTCGTCAGCTGAGCCATTTCGAAATATCGTTGTGCAAAGTACGATGCTGTGGCACAAGTCTGTGCAACTCGGCGAGAAAACAAGTTTCAAACTATCAAACGGGGCCAGGTGTTTGAATTACGTTAAGTTTTTAGACGTTGCATCTTATGGTCCGAAAAGATTCGACTTGCTGTAAATCTATTAAAATTTAACCTAGCAGGCCAGAAGCTTTTACCTGGATTAAAGCAATTCGAGAAATAAAGAAAGTAAAGTTTTATTTTTGTATCACATGAAAAGATTTTAGTTTTATGGCAAGCAAGAAATTACTATAAAAAGATGAGTGTAGGAAATCCCTTCTAACTCTGCCACTGCTTTAACGAATATGACCAAAATCACTTTTGGCCTGCAGTGTATTCAATTGATCGAGAAAATGCACACACAGGGGTAATTTGACCTCTTACCATCGAGGCAAATGACACATTACTGTGCAAAAGTACAAAGAGTCATTCGATTTCGACCAATATCACATTGGTACTTCGCTGTTTACGTCCGCTTATGTTAATTAGCGCAATGCGGTCGTAAACAGCGAAGTACCAATGTGATATTGGTTGAAATCAAATGAGTCTTTGTACTTTTGCACAGTAATGTGTCATTTGCCTCGATGGTAAGAGGTCAAATTACCCCTGTGTGTGCATTTTCTCGATCAATTGAATATACTGCAGGCCAAAAGTGATTTTGGTCATATTCGTTAAAGCAGTGGCAGAGTTAGGAGCGATTCCCTCTACTCATCTTTTTATGAAAAGATTTTATAAGAATTAACTCGGAATGCGATTATAAATATTAATTAGCATATGCGGATCTGTTACGTTTTCTGTTGTATTTTCACTTTATTATTTCCGCTTGACAAAGCGGCTTCGGGTAAAATGATTTTTTGAAAATATACTTGAATGAAAAAACGAAAATGCAAGTTAAAAACTTGTAGAACTATTATTGCTAGTTTGCCAACACAATCCTTGTAAAAACGGAGGAAAATGTGCTCCCGTGTTTCATTTCCGCCAAAAGACAACGTACATATGCAAATGCGGACGAGCTTTCACCGGAAAGCATTGTGGAAAAAGTAAAAATCTATACTCGTTTTAACAGCTTTTATTACCGCAAAACTAACAGTAAACCGTTTGTTCATGCAAGCTGTGCTTCGTTTATTATCTTTTTTATTACATAACACTTTTTATTGAATTCAATTACAAAGAGTTTTTTCGCTCGAATTCAAAAACTGGTTTAGAATCCAGATTTTTAATGAGCTTTACTAACAAACGACTGTTTTGCAATGTTTTTCTAAAAAAGTGACTGACAATGCTTTAAATAATTTATTTAAATTTGAATTGGATTAAATTGGATTATTAGGTAGAATTCGAGTAGTTTTTAAAGTCAACAACCATTTCACTTTAACTTCAATTAGTTTACCAGTTATTAATTTCAGAACTCAAATTATCAACTTACCGCTGGGAAATACTGTGCATTTAATTGAAATAAATTTAATACAGGAAGTTACTTGAGGTGTTTTACTGGGATTACGTCTTCCGAGTTGAACAGATTCACCAGCACGCCAGTGGATCGCACTTCGTGTGGAACAGATAGTGTCTGCATTCATTCATCGATGACAAGTGTTGTCAACAAAACAAAAGGTAAGTTTAGGTTCATTGGTTATTTGCTGTGATGTAAAGCAAGGGGTTTTTAAGATTTTAGTAGTTGGAGAAGAAAAGAAAGCAGTCGTGTTTTAGTCGGAGACTTGCCAAACAACTCCTAATTATTCAATTGGAATTAGGAACCACAAAAAACGGTTACAACAAGATCCTGTTGAAAGTTAGTCATTAAAACGGCATGATTTTATTTTTGGCTCTTGGACAACAGCGAGTTTTATCAAAAGTCAAAACGATTACTACTTTTGTTTTATGGGCTTTACACCAAACATGGCTCATCCTTAATTGGTATATCAGTCAAAAATTACAATCTGTTCGAGAAATATTTGAGTGAACCTCGATTTTTCAAACTATTAGCACAACCCTAATTGGGGTCGCAAAAAGATGGCATGGGTTTGAGATTTTCTGTCTGCTTATTTTTATAACTTTACTTAAAGAAGATTTAACTGAGTTTGTCAAGCACTGCCTATTCTGAACCATTATGTCAGTTCAGCGTTTCGTTTGTTCTAAAACAATTTTTGGTTTGGCTTTCGAATAATCGATTCATAAATGAAATATATATTTGTACGAAAAAAATTTAATTTTTAATAGTTGCCAGTTGCAACCAATAAAAAATTCACTTTTAAATTGCTTATTTAGTGCGAATCGACTTGGCCCGATGCGGAGTTCGTTCGGAATGCGTTGAATTGTCATGCGACAAGAGGAAAGCGCGCCAATCAGGCTACAACCTTACGTCATGCACCGCTTCTTGCTGCTACTCAGATTTCTGCAATAAACTCGAGGTATTTGTGCAAGTCATCCATGATATTATGACCGTTGCAGATTATTTCGAATCTTTTAATTTCTTTTTTAATCTTTTGTTAAGCAACAGTTTTTTTTATGTTATAATACGAATTTCGGATTACCATTGGTCGCATTCCTTGCGAGCTTAATAAAAATAATTGAATAAACAGCTGCAACCGTTTTCAATTGCAAGGTTTTTCATCTTGAACTAATTTTATCTCAACTTTACAAAACAGTAAAGTAAACTCTTTAGCAAACTTATTTAAGTGTTTTTTCAGGCCGCAATCAAACCGAGCATCGAACTGGTGGTTTTTTGATCAGAACTTGATTAGTTACTTTCCTGTTTGAATATTGCAATTATCCTGTTGGAATACTTAAGAAAAGCTTTTTAAAATCTATTGATAAATGATTAGATTTATATAAGCTTTACGAAATAGATTTCAGTAGGCCTAGTTTGCATAAGTTTGGTTTAATGGGATGTTTCTTATGTTAATTGCAGTACAATAGCAACGTGTTCAATAGGTTTGTACCAAGTACGCTGATGGTTAAAGCGTTTCGAAAACGACAGAAAATGAAAAATATAAAAAATAGAAAGTAAATTATTAGTTAAGGCTCCTTTCCTTTGCTCTTGCTGTTCGTCGTGTGACAAAGAGCTCTTTTGTTTCTGTATTCATCTCATTTTTCTTGGCTCACGTTATAAAGTTTTTACCACAAAAATGACCCATTAAGATAAAGCCCTTTGTGTGCGCCGAAAAACATTGCTAGACAAAATGAGTTTTATGCTTTGACTCACTAGAAACTTTACGATTTCAACGAATAATTAGGTATACAATCATTCTCATTGTCATAAAGAGTTTCGCGCCGAGACAGAGTAATTCATTAAGGAAAGCAGCCGAATTGATGCCGATGTAAAATTTTGCCGTAGTAACGCCACTCATAACCACGTGAACGTGTTACTGATAGCATGATTTTAAATTGAATTTTATTGACTTTCTGATATGGAGGCGACTCCATCAATACACTTATCTTGTCTTCCAAACTTCGTGGCTGTTGGCTTAACTGGGAAGATTTACGGCACATCTGCTCTACGCATTTTCTCTACTAATTATTTTGCTTTGATTTTTCAGAATCAGATCGATGCAACTCAACTTTTACTCCCCAAAACCGAACCTCCACATGCAGTGTCCGATGCTTTGACTGTACTTGAGGTGATAGAATGGTTCAAGATTCTCAAAGCGCGAAAAGGTTAGCAGTCCCTGATGTGCAGTGCAGACTTTTCTTAAAAAACGTCGCGTTTGTTATAAGTTCGCAAATATTGTTGGAAAAACAGTTTTTTCACTCGAAGTACTTACTTTGTTAAATCGACGTTTTGTCATAGTTTTGATGTTTCTATTTTTTTTTCTTATGCAACTAAAGTCTTGACTAAAAATTTGCTTGAAATTTGGCAATAAATTGCATTAAGAAAAATTGGCCATCCGAATGCCCTTCTAAGTTTATATTCTTTAGTGAAAACTGAAGAGCAAAAATCAACCTCTACGTTTATGAAAAAACATATAAGATTTGGTCTATGAAAGAAAAAAGACAAAAAAAGTGTATATTGCAAGATTTTAGTATTGAAAAAAAGTATTCATTCATACTCCAAAAATTTTTTAGAAAACGAACATTTGCTAACTCAATCCTAGTGATGGCTGATTCATGACACAGCATTGCACTGTTTAATTATGTTATAACAATTCTAACAACCTTACAGTTTGAAGAATGAGTTTGAGTCTTTTTTACTTTTGAAGCTTGCTGGTTCGACGAAAATTGAAGTTATCGCAACAAAAATTTATCTACAAAAGCAAAAAAGCTGTGAAACTTTTTTTTTAATTGATAAAAATTTACTTGCAAAATAAAAACAAATAATTTTATTAATTGTACTGATAAAAGCTGTCAAATCTTTAACATTTATTGCAGTAAGATAAACTTTTATTGCTATTTAAAGGTTTAGAGCAGTACGATAAAAAAATAGGTCAAAAATTTACAAATATCTTCATATCAAAAATTCAGATCAAACAATTTTTTAAAGACTTTTTTGATAGGCAAATCTATGTTTTAGGCTGTTTAATGATTAATGTTTTTGAACATAGACTTACTTTTTTTTATTATTGTGCAACTTTTTAAGTTTTTCTTGGCAAAAAAAAGAATATGGTTTTTTTTTACCGCGTACAAAAACTGATTTGCAATTATAAAAATTATAACAAACTTTTTTCCTTGTTTTGAAGTTTGTCCCAAGCGCGATTCAATTAAAGTACAAAAAACAGGAAGGATCTGTCCTCCCCAATGCAATCATACATCCGAATGTCCCGGAGGAAAGCAATGCAACTGCGACGGTGCTTGTGGGAGATCGTGTTCTTCGTGGAGTAATATCATATTTATTTTGATTTATTGAATTTTATTAGTGTCAATTTTAACGGATTGATGGCGAGAATAAAAAATTATTTATCTAAAAAATAGTCACGTCAAGAATATTTGGTCTTTTTTAAAAGAAACCCTGTTTTTTTGGCAATTTGTTTTTGAAAATTTACAGGAAAAATTGCCTGGTTATGAGCAACGTTCCCTCTAAGCTGCGCGGCCGCGCGGGCGCGCAGCTAGCCTAGAACCCCCGCGCAGTACTTTCGTTTTGCCGCGCACTCAATGCCGGATTACCCATTAGGCAAAATAGGCGACTGCCTATGGGCCCCGCGAAAGTAGCACTTATTGTTTGAGTTTGCTGCAGATGTTTTTTTCAGAGATTATTATGTGGTTGGGACGAAAAGTGGTAAATACAAGTTCGATTCAAGGCGAAGACCTTTTTTTTTTTTAGGGATCACCATGATTTTGGGAGAAAAATGGTTAAATCGGAGATGAAATTGAAGTGAAAACCTTTTTTTTTTAGGGAACACCTTGATTTTGGGAGAGAAACTCAAAGACAAAATCAAAACTTCTTTTTATTTTTACTGAACATCAATTTCTGAAAATCCTTGCCTCGGGTCCTTAAATTTGAACATCCACCACCGCTCACACGGCCTTTCATTCCGCGCACGCTAAGCAAGCTCTTAGAGGGAACGTTGGTTATGAGTAGCGGGATTAAAAACAATAAAAATACCCACAGGCGTAGATACAAGAAGATAAAAACCCAGGTCATGCCGAACCTTATACAGCATAGCTTAAAGTTAAACCATCACGATGTAACAAAATCTTTAGTAAGGCTTGATCGGGAATCGAACGCACGCCTTTGGTTGGGAAAGCAATGTTGAATGTGTTGCATAAAAATTAAAACTTGCGTCAAGAATTACTGTAATTGCATCGATGTTGTTGGTTGTTTCTAAGTTAATTTCTTTATTTAGACACAGTTTGTTTTCCGAATCTTTTGCAAATTCGACCCGCCCCGGGAAGACGGATTCAGTGCAACAACAAAAACTTTGTGGGCTCCAAATGCAAAGTTATTTGTGACGAGGGTCACGTGCACGCTGGCCCGATGATATTTCACTGTCAAAGTGACGGGACATGGGGCGCAAAGAAATATACTCTTTGCATTCCGTTAAAAAATTTTGGTGAGAAATACAGTGAATGGCGTGACTTTAATTTTATTATATTGAAGCATACAGTTCTACAGTAAAAAAACATAAATATTAAAAAAGCATTGAAATTTAAGTTTTTCCCTTATAAAACCGAAAAACACACAAGATTAAAAAAAGAAGCGTCAAGAAAACAAAATGATTCTAAAATACTTGATTTGTTAATTTATCATATAATAATTAATCATTTCTAGTACATACCTTTGAATTTTCACATCGTCGATACAAGTTTAATTGCAGATTGCCCTTACCGTATAAATAGCGCGGCTGCTCGCACATGTTCGACCACGTGTGTGTCACATGATCAATGCCACAGTGATCAGCAATGCCTTTGTGACGGATCGTGCGGTCTGTCTTGCGTTACACCAGGTCAGTAATTATAACAATCGCACTAATTCTTAATGTGAGCACAACACGAAATCATGTTTTGCCCACAATAGGGAGCATCGAGTCG
Organism: Diplosoma virens; assembly: GCA_963680785.1. Classification (NCBI taxonomy): domain Eukaryota; kingdom Metazoa; phylum Chordata; class Ascidiacea; order Aplousobranchia; family Didemnidae; genus Diplosoma; species Diplosoma virens. The sequence goes on along the minus strand of OY796894.1, from coordinate 16,132,643 downwards.
ACCGGAAAGGTCTCAGGGCCAAAGGGTCTTCAGTATTTTTTCACACGTCCCCTGTAATGCTGAACGTCAAGCAAAGAAGTTTTAAATACCAATTTTAGCGTTCGTTGTTTGACGAATCTCGGAATCGAACCCAAGTTTAACGCTTCAAAGTCAGACGCCCTGAACGGTAGTACACGGTAGAAGCGCGACGATTTGCTGCAATCGAATCGTGTGTCACGGTCGTTTCAAATCGCTTCAGTTTTAACAGGGTTGCGAAGTCGACAGATTTTTATTCGAGTTCATAAAAAATTCGCAAGTCTGAGTTCGAGTTCTTCAATTTTTAATTTTTCCAGTTCAAGCTCGAGTTCTATTTGATACTGTAAAAATCGAAAGTTTGATTAAGCCTATTAAAACAATAACTTTAAAAAATTGGAAGGCTACCACGAAGAGATAACAAGAAAGAAATAAGCTAATGTATTGGCGTACCAGTCGAAAAAATGTTGGGAGCAATACAGTTTTGCCCAAATTTTATGAAATTGTTCGAATCAGGATCTTTAGCAGTTTCAAGAAATAAGAAAAAATTTTGTTTTAAGTTTAGAGTGTAGACCAAAAAAAAGATCTTCACTTGGAATCTGTCTCAGATTTTTCGATTTTTATCTCAAAAAAGTTGTGATCTTTAAAAAAATTTTTATCTTAAACCGTAATCGTTTTTCTGAATTCGGAAATTTTGTCCTGCAAAAGTAGTTAATTTTCTGTGCTCAAAAAATTTTTTGTTTCCTAAATATTTTCCTGTCGCTGCCTAAAAATTCTGACTTTGCCCAAATTCAATTTTTTATTTTATCTCTATATTTATCCTTTTTACTCGCAGGAAAGCGACGAAGGCGCTAATACATAGGGTAAGCAATTACCCCGACCTGCTTCCGGAGATGCTAAGATATCGCTGTCCGCTTTCAATTTAATAGAGATATGAATGAAATTTAGAACTGCTTGTCAAGACCACCAAGCAAGAGAAAGTGGCGTAAAGTGTCTTCAAAACACAACAAAATAGCGCGAGTAGGCTTTGAACCACGACCACGTCGATCACAATCTTGGCGCTTTAACCATTCGACCACGCTGCCGCATATTTCCTAAGTCAAATACAACTCAGTTGAATTTGAAATTTAACAATTTAATATCAAAAGTAAAATCCAAAATATTATTTGTTCTCTTTTCAAAAATTTTCAATTAATCAATTCAAATTTGATTATATATTTTTTAAGTTCGAGCTCAAGTTCGAATTCAGCAATTTTTCGAGTTCAAGTTCGAATTCAAATTCGCAACCCTGGTTTTAATTGGCTCCAGCCTCCTGGTGCAATAAATCGATAAAGAAAATGCCGACGTGGTATAGACATACTGCGAATTCTATGAATTGTGAGAGTTAATGCCAGTTGCAAAAAGATCTTCGATTCAACCAAACCATAGATAAGAATAAATTTGTGATACTTATGTTTGATGAAACGTTTTACTTGCTGCTGCATCAGAAGGGCTTCTTACAAAATTAATTTCAACTGTGATGACAAGTAACTGAGTCATGCTCGTTGTTTTACATTTTCTAGAAAGAAAGCAAATTGTTTTATTGAGATTGACAAAGACTAAACCATCTTAAAATTTTTATGGGTTTTAAAATTTATTTTTATGGCTTAAAATTTTTATTAAGTAGCTAATGCATAGTCGCTAAAGTAAAAATTTTCTGGAGTCTCGTACATTTCGTGAAATTACTTCAAACACAGCCTATGGTTTACATCACTGCCTTCTTTGTACTGCATTATTGGTTAAACAATATAAATTAACTTTATATTGCTTAATTGCATTGTTGCTCAGGTACAACTTGTGGAACTCGATTTTTGAAGTTCCGTCAAAAAAGTAGAACAATCGCATGTACGAATCGTGCGTTTGTCGGGTCGATGTGCGAAGTCAGTTGCAAGGACGGTTTCATGGCATTGGGGCCCCGGAAACGATTTTGTCAAGCAAACGGCTTATGGGACAAGCACAGATTGGCGAGATGTTACCCGAGCGAAGTTGTGAGGCTTTACCACACAAGAAGAAATCTATAATCACTGCGAGTTTATGCTTATTTTATTCTCATTTGATATAAATAAAATGAAACCGACTGAAACTTCCGTTTTTATCAGCCAACCTGTCGTGCTCTAATAAAAAGTTCGCATTTCTAATAGAATAATTTAGTGAAAAGGAAGAAAATTTAATCGTAACCGCGAGCCACAAGAAATGTAAAAGATATCAAAAGGGCTGCAAAAACCCTTCTATCATATAAACTCTTACAGGAGGGGGGTCTTCTCCATAAGTCCCCACTTGTTTCAATGGAGTTAACATGCATCATACATATGAGCCGGCCTACAGCAAGCAGGCGAAGTTCGTTTTACAGCGTTTTTAATAACACGCGGTGAGGATTTTTACTTCAAGAAAAATTATCTTCCAGAACAAGCACGGCAAAACTTGTGAGCTTATTCATGGCAGGAATGAGATTGTGGGCCGCAAATACAGGGCCGCTAAACCATTTCTTGACATTTTGGTGTCAAAAAAGTGTCAAATGTTTACTTCAGCATCTAAACTAGAGTATTGAAAAATTACGCTCCTTCGCAGTTATGATCTTTTCAAATCAAAATAAACGTTTAAAATGTTTTAAAAATAAAATTTTTATTAATGAAAATCCATTTGGTCACAAATAATCATGAAGAATTGTTGTTTGTTATTTAACACTTGATTTTGTACAAATGTTCTGCCCCAATGCTTGACATCGATTATTACCTAATCGGTTTTCAATGCTCAAAGTGTCTGGTTTTCTGAGTAGTTTTAAAAATTTTTGTTAGGAATAATTGTTTAAAAACATACTTTGACCCCAGCAAAGTCATAATTTAATGCAAATTCGAAAATGTTTTTGTGATCTCGATTGTTTGCAAACAAAATCCAACAATTCTTCATTATACTTTACTTTTAACACAAAAATCAACTCAGTTTTAACAGTTCCATTTGACTAGAGTCATTAGCTCGGCAAGCATCCTAAGCAAAGGGAAATAAAAATTTTACAAAACGGTCTTCAATCCATTGAAAATCAAAAAAATATTTAAGGTTTTTTTAAAGAGTTTCTTTAAATGCATTGGCGTATTTCTTTATTTCCAATAAAAATTTTGGATTGTACATCTACTTTTCTTATATTGTTTGGATTGAGAAAATTGTTCCAAAATGGCATAATTCTGTTAAAACTTTTGTACTATTTGACAAATGTCTCAAGATCAATCAAAAGCTAAAAGATTTAGAAAAAATAACAGTTTCGTGGGTCGCAAGTTTGACATGCCTGTTCAAAGAGTGCATACAAATTCTTTGCTTTCAATAACTTTTTTCCGTCCGTTACTTCATAAGGAGATGAAACATTACTTTTATATTTACTTTCGTCATGCAAAGAGTCTCGCAGGTGTAATTATGATTTATCCATTCAGTCATAGAGTTTTGCTATTTCTTCAAATAGCAAGTTTGGTTCTTTCAAACAGACTGCAGACAAGGTGTTAAACTGGGGTTTTTATCACGTGGTAAAAAGCGCGTCACCATTCATCACGTGGTAAAAAGCGCTCTGATGCTTTCAAAAGACTAAACACGGTTACAGCAAATATCTGTTCCTGACAGGGCAACATCCTGGCATCGCAAAAGGAACCCATTGTTGCAGTCCTGCTTCACTTTAAATTGACGTGGATAGCTTTTCAAGCAAGAAAAGCAATAAAAACCGATACTTGATCAATCAGTTTTAGCCAATACCAATTAATTCTTTTAAGCTGTTATGCCGCTTAAGCGCTAAGCGCAGTAAAAAAAGTTAATAGAAGAAAGAAAGAATACTCCATTCCTCGCTCGTAGTGGAAACGAGCCTTAAAAGTTGGTGCACATCTGTCAAAGTGTGAAGTTTTTTCATTTTACAATAATTAGTTTTTAGTTTTAATGCAAATACTATGTTACACAATCAATTAGCAACAATCGCTCAAAAAATGATTTTGCAAAACATGATAATAAAATTTTTATGTCTACCTGTCAAATCTTATTATGACTAAAAAATATAAATTTCATTGACATAAAAAAGGGATTGTAAAATGTTATAACATAATTTTTCTTGATAAGTTTTGATATTCAACATTTAAAATTCTCTGCTGCAATTTTAAAATGATAAGGTATCAGTTTGTAGCATTATATGGGCATACGCTTTAACTTATTAGATAAACAAGAAAAAAATCAGAATTCTGTAATATAACAACATTATAACCAAAAATTACATAATTTTTTTTTTCCTTGCCAAGCATTTTTTTTCAGAAATAGATCTAAAAAAATTTTCAGCTTAAAAAAAGTTTACAGCAGTAAAATTATTTAAAATATAGTACAAGACATGCGGTACAGCGAAAAAAGTTAACACAAGCATGTTTATTTTCTATCAATCATTTTGCCGCGCAGATTCAGTTCAAAAAAAGAGACAAAATGTCAAATATATTCGGCGGCAGTTTTTGGTTTTGGAGGATTGTACGTGAAGGCATGACCGCGATCTTCCTCCTCAGCTTCCCAAGAGGAGCAGCAAAGTATCACACCACTCAGGAAGGAAATCGCCATTGCCGTCTACGTATATTATTTCCTTAACGACTTACGATAGAAATAGAAATAATGATGAGCTTTTGCCCTGTTAATTCGTATTTTTAGGCCTTGAATAAAATTACTAAAATTTACTCTGCAGTAATTTGTAAGGAAAAGCTAGTTTTTATCGTTGACAGTCACAGAAACTGCAAAAATATTTTTGCTTTGCGATCGAATTTTAAAAAATTTGGGAGGTAATCAGCAATTCGAAAACACAGAATCAATATTTTTTCTAAACGAGCCTAAAACTTTGTAACCTTAATTATTATCTAAATGTAAACATTGAAAAGTCCCACTTTAAGACAGCAACAACAACTATTTCGTTTTTGCAAATGAAAACACAGCAAAAAACGACTTGAGAAAACATTTATAGTTTTATAGCATTCCACCCTTTGCCATTTTTAAGTTTTCATCCTTTCTCATATTAAATAAAACAAAATACATAATTGAAATATAAAAACTTTAATAAAGTAAAATTTAGTTTATTTTAAATTTTAATTTATTGCACAAACTGTTTAACTTAATGATTTTCCTCCAAAACTTATAAAATGTAACCTATTAGGAAAACCGTTAACGTTAGAAAAATTTTGTACAAAAGACCTACCCAACCAACAAATAGGGCGGGCCCGTATACCATGCTTTCATAAATGAATTTGTCGTTGTAATTTGGACTTAAACCATTAGCCATTTGGTGCTCGTAGTAAGCTTGAAGAACTTTTCGGGAATACCACGTCACGCCGAGCCCGATCGCAACACTGACGAGAATTTGAAGGATTCCAGCAACAAAAACCTAAAATATACAGTAGCTTTTTGCAATGTTCTAAAAAGCCTTGAATAGTACAAAAAGATGAGTATAGGGAATCACTCCTAACTCTGCCACTGCTTTAATGAATATAACCAAAATCACTTTTGGCCTGCAGTATATTTAATTGATCGAGAAAATGCACACACAGGGGTAATTTGACCTCTTACCATCGAGGCAAATGACACATTACTGTGCAAAAGTACAAAGAGTCATTCGATTTCGACCAATATCACATTGGTACTTCGCTGTTCACGACCGCATTGCGCTAATTTTCAACAGCCAGGACAATTACTGGTGAAAATTGACTTGGTAAAGTGCAAACAATAATCAAGCTAGCTAATTTGAGGAAAAAAAAATCAGTTTGTTAATTTTTTGCTTGCCATAAAACTCAACGCCTTGAATAGTTTTTTAGAAAAAACAATTAAGAGTGCTTCTTTTGGCTTTTTTTGTGCTTAAGCAAACCAATAACGACATTGTACGTTTCTATCTATAATAAACGATCGAATCTTACAAATTGTGCATGTTGTCAGCTATATATGGACTATTTTTCTGCCATTGCTTTTCCGTGTGATACTGTGGGTTTTAGATTTTCTTCATTGACTAAACAAGTGCAAAATCTCAAAAAATAGTGTCGGTTATTAACTTTCTTTAAGGTTATTTGTGTTAAATTGTTTTCTAATTTTTATAACATTCCAAAATTGACCACATTTTAGAAATTTTTGTAAAAGGTGCCAAGCAGAAAACATTTTCAACAAGAATTTTTAAAAAGGACCTGCTGAGAGAATCAAACTTGGTGTCCAAGCTGCGATTTCAACAAGAATCTGGTGAAAGGTATTTCCCCTTATTTAGTTAAATTCGTCTAAGTTTTGTTTATTTTAATAAATAAATTGCGGTTTTATTATTTTGATATAAAGAATAACTGAGAATTTTGTGTTTTGACTTTCGAGAAGCTAATAAATTTTTTTAAAAAATGGTTTAAACTGATTTTCGATGTTTCACAACTAAATTAATAAAAGTTTTATTTAAAACCTACCATTTTTGCTTTTAACTTGTTGTTGTCAGCTGCAATCGTTGTACATTCCAGGCCAAATACATTTAGTATGGCCGAAATAAATCCAAATACGATGCTCACGCAAGCACAAGCCCTGGCGACCTGAAATTTAAAAGTTATCTCAACTAGCAAAGAAAGCTATTAGAGAAAATATACTCTGAAGTAAAAAAAAACATTTTTGAACTTTATTCATTGTTATTCAACAAACATTTTTAAACTTTAACGCAGTAGAAACATGAAATCGATCAATAGTTCTTATCAATTAACTATTGTTAATCGTTTTGTGGTGTTTTTAGTGGAACGTCACTATCTTATTAGGATTGATCGCATTGCTTCTTTTACGTATTTAAATATTTTGTTCTTTTTATGCTACAGTTTACCTATTTGTAACTGCAGGTTTTTATTTGCGTTTGTTTACCTTTGTTTTGTGTAACTTCTTTAAGTAAATTATACCACAATTTAAAAAAGGTACAGTCAAACCTCGGTTTACGAACACAATTCGTTCTAGAAAGCAGTTCGAAAACCGAATCATATTTTCCCATTATAAGTAATGTAAAAAAGATTAATTCGTTCCACGCGCCAAAAGAATAACTTATTTACCTGTTTACAATATACCTTGTATATCATAAAATACAACCATTTCTTCCAAGAGTAAATAAAACAAAACATAACAAGTAATTTACATTTACATAACTTTATACAGCATAAAAAATTTACATAACTTAAGTTTATTTAATAATACATGTATTTTTTTTCCTTGACCAATATCGCTTCTCGCTTTCATTGGATCCATGACTTAAGGCCCGTTTCCACTACGAGCGTGGAAAAGAGCATTCTTTCTTTCTTTTATTGAACTTTTCGCGCTTAAAATTGAAGCAAGTGCATAGCAAAGCAAACGGCCTTAATGAATGAATTGTTTTTTTTTTATTCAACTAAGACCATTGTCTTGTTTTTATTAGCCATTAACACAGGATAAACCATAAAGTTTCAACGGAAAGCGGACGCGGAAACAGGAAAGGCCTGTTTCCACTATGAGCGTGGAAAAGAGCATTCTTTGTTTGTTTTCTTGCTTTTTTTTTGCGCTCGCTTCAATTTTAACCGCTCGCTTCAATCGAAGATCAATAAAAGAGACAAAGAATGCTCTTTTCCACGCTCGTAGTGGAAACGGGCCTTAAAGCGTCTAGCGAAGTGCGAAAAAGCAAAGCGCAAAAACTGTTCAGACTAAAAACGGAAAACAGAAAAAAATTGCCGAAGCGCAAAATTTTTCGTGCTTAGCGAAAAAAGATTGAAGTTAAAATATTTCAATTTTTAAGATGAAATCCACAAAGACCAAAACACGCCTGTCGTAGAACAATCGTCCTCTTTGTTAATTTGTTTTGGTTTTGCTTATTTTACTGTTCCTGTTTAAAGGCCCGTTTCCACTACGAGCGTGGAAAAAAGCATTCTTTGTTTGTTTTATTGATCTTCGATTGAAGCGAAACGGGCCTTAAGTCGTTGAAATTACATTTAATCGGTTATATTGAGATCTCTTTTGAGAATACTTTGTACCTGCTGAGAAATGATTTTTTACATGTTGCATCCGGCTCCGCCTGGATCCTTTTTAAATATTTTTTCACATTAATTATGTTGATTTAGTTATACGTAGTAGCGTTGCTTGATTCTTAATAAGAATACTTTCTACTTGTGAAATGATTTTTTACATGTTGCATCTGGCTCGGCTTGGATCCTTTTTAATGTTTTTTCACATTAATTGTGTTGATGTAGTTATAGTAGCGTTTCTTGATTCTTAATAAGTTTTTTTAGTTAATATTTTTCTAAGAACTTCATGATCATTCTATTTAGATTGTTTAAGAACTTGTTAAGTTAATTTTTTGCTTCTTGATTCATAGAAATTTTTTCAATCACAGTGCCGCTACTTTGTAGGGCGGTTCGTTAACTTATAAATTTTCTCATATTGAAGTGAAAATCCAGAATAAAAATTACCTCAAATTATCCACAAAAAATAAGCAAAGCAAAAAAGACGTTTACAAAATTACTTGTAATGCTACGGGAAGTCCCAAGAAAAACGAGTCATACACAGCACATGTGGTATGCCCAGTGCTGAAAGTTTGGCACTCCTCCCACAGTCCTCTCATATATCGGGTTGTTTGAATTGTTTCTCCTGTAGAGCGGTTAGATTGAATAAACGCGATATACTATTTAAACCAGACGCGATATACTATTTAGACCAGACTCGATATACTATTTAGACCAGACTCGATATACTATTTAGACCAGTAGCGGCCCGCTAAATATTTTTCACACATTTCAAACCTTGTCGATTAGGGGCTGCGACAAACTTTTCTAACAGTTGCGACGAGCCAGTGACCCGAAGGTTGAAAATAGCGACTGGTTTGATGCGACAACTTCTTTTTTTTGTCCTTTCTCTGATTTCAATGTTATATTTTTGAATTCAGTCCTCTGGCAACAAGACTTTCAACCTTAAATTTAGTTGAGGTTTAAAGAAAAGGTCAATCACTTCAAAACTACGGCGGCGAGTTCTAACATTTCTGAAAAGTGGTCTGCGTAAGTAAAAGGGTTGGATCACATTAATTTAGACGGCTGTTTAGTGTAAATTACAAGGATTTTTAAAAGCAGACCTAAAGAGTCTTAAAATTGGCAACGTGGCTAGGAGCCTAGTTTTGATGGCGACCGCGACTGACACAGTTGTGAACTACTTCGTATTCTCGCCATGCAGTCTTGTCTGAAAAAAAGCACTCTAGGGAACGTTTCCATGGTTGGTAGTTCTAATAAGCAACTTAGATTTAAACCGTATCCCTTTATTAATAACTAAAAAATGCTCAACCTGACAGCAATATTACGGCGTCTTTGAAGGTAGACCGTGGCAACAGCCGGATGGTTGGGACCTGTGTTTGTCCTATAAATCAGAAAGATAAAAATATGTTGATATAATATTACTGATATGATTTATATTAATTTATATTTTTTTTTCAATTTTTTTTATCGCTTGAGAAAATAATTTTCTTTAATTTTTTAATCTTCTGCTTTAATTAGTGATTACTATCGTATTTTACTATGGGTACACTGTACTGTACAGTAGATACCTTTTTAAAAACTTACTCTGGTAATCGCTTTGCGACCAATTTTTCATAAATGTGGTCACTATAACCAAACCACAGCCAATCAGTGCAAAGCAAAATCCAATTAACTGAAGAACAGCATTCACCATTTTTATTCAGTAATTTTTCTTTAAAAATACCGAAGCTCTTTTTTCAAAGCAGATAAAAAAGTTTAAGCAAAAACAATAAAAGTAATCGACTAATAATTAATCTAAAGTTAAAAAATATATTTAGCAAAAAGCAAGGGTAACAAATCCTAAAGTATTTTTGGAACTCCAAACGAATGTTAGACAAATGTAAAATAAAACTTAAGGAGATTCCAATATCTTACAAAAGTGTGGTAATTCCAATATCCAACATGATATCAATTTGTAAATTTTAGAATAATCATGTGAAAATACATTTGGTAATCTAGTTAGAATATTTTTTGCTTTATTTAAAACAAAACTTTTATTCTTTTTTAGAGGTAGTGCGTTGAAAAACTTTTAATTTTTTTATACTATATAATATACATAGAAATAGATCAACGAAATTTAAATTTAATTTTCAAAACGTTTTAATCAAAACTATATTCAGATGATATAATGGTGACTTTTTTTCTTTCTTATGTTAATAGGCCAACCAATCAGAGGTCGACTGCATGTTTGGTTTTTATTTGGGGAGTCTTTACGTTTTATTGTTTTAATATTGGGATCGTTCTGATTAGAAAATTATTCTACTTTCACTAGATCTGTACTGTACGCTTTGTCATTTCAACCTTGTTTATCTTTTTTAAGAAATATTTCTTTAATTTGTAATTAACTAAGATACTTTGTCAATTTTTTAGTACCCCAACGATAGTTTGTTTAAGGTTTGAACTGTAAATTCTGAATCGTACTTACTACTAAATAATACAACATTATGACATAAATCTTGCTCACTGAAAAATTTTCAATTTGTTGTTTTAGGTTTTGATAAACTAATTTTGAAAAATTGTTAATCTTGTTACTTTCTTAATTTTATGTTTTTTCGAAGAGATTAATTTTTTACTAACTTTAACACCTTTACTAATATTTTTTTTTTCTGCTATCTTCTGAGCAAAATTAACTAACTTTAAACCTTTCATTTGAATTATTTTTCAACGTGATTTGTTAACTTCTGCTGGATTTTAAGTTTCCCAAAACTAAACAAATAAAGTATAATTGCTCATTTATCAACAAATTTAGTTTTTTTGGTATTCTAGTTTTTTCTCAATGAAGTTAAGATTCCACGGAAAAATTTAAAATAGCTAGGCATGAATTATTTCTATCACTACCGCATTTGTTATTTTAAGAATAAAGCAATTTTTCTTGTTTTTAAATCTTAAAAAATTTTTTGTATAGAAAAGCTCGGAGACTTTAACACGAACAACCGCCTTCTATTTGTCCTCTTAGTTACGGTTGATCCGTTTTTCAGGACGATTACGAGAGCTTTTGAGCCAGTTCTCGAGGACTTCAAATCAAAAGTGTCGGTCGCTTGGAAAGGGAGTAAACAAAATGATTTTTAAAATGTTCGTTTAAAAATCAAAATAAAACACTTTCATTTGCTGCACTAAGTTGGAATGTCTTTTTATATTAAACCCTTGCCTGCCATTTTCTACAGTTTTTTTGGAGTTAGATGTCGCAAAGCAAAAACTGTTTTATATCACCAAAATTTTTAGCTGTTTGTTGAGTGTATGACTTAAACCATTAAAAAAAAATTTCAAAAGTCGTACCACTTGACTTAAAAAATATAGAGAAAGTAACTATTTATTTTTGTGTTATGCTGTATGTTTCATGACGTTAATCCTGAGTTGTAGAAAGTAAAAGAGTCGCATTTGAAGGAGTCAGTCATTTTTTCGACAATCAAATAAAACTTAACTTGTTAATCTATTAGTTAGCATAAACACGGGAAGCAATAAGTTAAAATAAAAACGGAAAATCTCAGCTCTGTTGGCTACTTAATTGGTGCAGCTTTTTGTATCATATTCGGCAAAAAATGCTCAAAAGGGAACAAATTCCTTGTTGCTTGTAAATCCACATCAATGATTGGTGTTTTTCAGTGGTGGATATTCAAAGTTAGGGGCCCGAGGCAAGGATTTCCAAAACTTGATGTTCTCTAAAAAAATATGGCTTTGATCTCGTATTTCCCTTTTTCTCCCAAAATCATAGTGATCTTCAAAAAAAAAAGTCTTTACTTCGATTTGATCTGCATCTTCGCTATTTTTCTCCCAAAATCAAGGTAATCTCTGAAAAAAAAAAGGTCTTCACTTCGTATCGATCTCCTATTTCCCACTTTTCGTCCGAACTTCATAATGATCTCTAAAAAAACATATACAGCAAAATGAGACTATAAGAGCTATTTTTGAGGGGGGCCCTAAAATCGAGGGAGGGCCTTTAAAAAAAAGGGGGCCCGAGGCAACTGCCTCATTTACCTCACCCAATATCCACCACTGGTGTTCTTGATTAAACCCTTGTAGGAATATGAAAAAAAGATGGTGGATTTGTGCATTTCAACATAGCAGTAATTTTTACAAATTTAGGATAGTGATCACAAAAATTCGGGTCTCTTTAAGAAGTCACTGTAAGCAATTTTTTGGGTGAAACTAACCCGGAATACCATGGACGTACCAGCCATAAAAAATTTGGGGAGAAATGAAGTTTTGCCCAAATTTTGTGACGTTTTCACAAATCATGTTTTCAAAAAAAAGGTCTTCACCTAAATTTGGTAACTATTTTTCGCATCACTGCCCTAAAATTTCTGACTTTGCCCAAATTTTTATATCGCTGCCCAAATGTTTTCTTGTCACTGCCCAAAAAATTTGAATTTTTGTCCAAATCTCGGAAACATAGGGAGGCAATTGCCCCCTGCCCCCCACCAGGTACGGCTATGCGGAATACCCCTTTCAGCACCAAGATAGAATAAAGAAGAAACCAAAAGAAAAAAGATCTTACAAAAGGTGATAGTAACTGCAGGAATATTCGGGTTAATTTCACAAAAAAAACCGCTTACGGTGACTTGTTGAAGAGATTCAAAAAGTCTAAAAACAAAACTGTACCAAATCTCGCAAATTCTTCTGTTATGTTATCACTTGGTGATGATAACAGAACAAGATTTAACTAATTTATTTGCGGTTTCTTCTCAATATTGAAAATACTACTTATTTTCGAAACGATATAATTTTATAAACATCCCGAAAATGACGAAATCGTTTTACCTGCAATATAAAAGACTAAATAACAAAAACGACTAAAACTCAACACGCTACTGAACTCAAGGTTACACGCTTACTAAATTAAAACTTCAAGCAGAAAATAACTGGACAGGTAAACGACATATATTATGACGTAATATTACGAACTAAATAATGACATTTGTACAAATACGGATAATATCATGAGCAAAAAACATTTAAGTGCAGTATTATAATTACAAAGTCTATTTTAGTCTGTTAACGTTTCACAAATTGTTACAAAAACTTTTCATATAAAATGCAACTAAATTGATTCTTTGTTAAAAAACAATTGCAGCAACTCCAACTTAAGTCTTGCATCACACTTTATCAATTTAGTTTAATTTATACTTAACTTAAACCAGAGGTGTCCAACCTTTTTGAGCCGAGGGCCATTTTGACCCATCGAAAATATTGGTGAGCCAAACTAAAAAAACACCCCATTTTTTGCCCCAAATCATAGTAATCTCTAAAAAAAAAACAAAAAAAAAGATCCTCACCTGAAATCAGTCATAGATTTTTTGCACTTTTTGTACCAAAATCATAGTGATCTCTAAAACAAAAAGGTCCTCGACTGAAATCGGTCTCAGATTTCCCACTTTTTGTCCCAAAATCATAGTGATCTCTAAAATTTGAAAAAAAACATGAAAAAAGGAGTTTTCACATTAAATCTGTCTTCGACTTCTGCCAAAATTGACGGGACAGAGAGCTTTAAAAAATACTGCGCGGGCCACGGGTTGGACGCCCCTGACCTAAACGTTCTAAACTGTAGTCCACTGAACCCCTAAAGAGTTTAAAAGGATTTTTCAGGGATCTTTAGGTTTGTTTTTTTTAATAGAAACTATTCCTGTAGGGGTAAGTGTATCTTTCCAACGGGGAGGTGAAGAATTTTTTATGGTTTTTTACTGAATTTTTCACTATTAAAAATTGGTCTTGTTGTCCGTAAAAATAAGATGTTTCTAAGTAAAAAGTAAAGGTCCTTCACCTTATTTTTAAAATGATAACCTTACAGGAGCTTCAGTTGATAATTTCTTTTGTTGTTTGTCTTCACTAAACCTTCGTTAATTATTTAGGCTTGGGGGTCTATAGACTTTGAAAATTTAGTCTGATATTGCAGCTAGATTTATTTACACGCACGAATGACAATAAAACATTTTCTTACCTTTCGGACATAAAATATTTTATTTATAGTTTATAAACTCATACTTAAAACTAGACACCAAATCCTTGGTTAAAGAAGGCATGTGGTACGCCGCTAAAGAAGTTGCATAGAAGACGATTATCTATTAATACATAAAAAAATATTTTGAGCCGCAGGAATTCTTCACTAAATATAGTTCGCTACTTTTTTCATAAATATTTGTTCACTATAATAAGCAAGCGAATTGACGACACCAACTTAGTTTTAAAAAGCCTTCAAACAAAAATATCCGTAAAAATGTCCGCAACATGAAGCTCCATAGAGCTTCATGTTGCATTAAATTTTTTCAGGATTACTCTACGTGATGATGAATTGAAGACCAAAAACGTCGTCATCCCTATTCATTCTCCTGACTTGTAGGATCACCAAGAGACTCTAAACTTAGACCAATCATCAAGAAATTATCCTGACTTGCTTTCGGAGATGTCAAGACGGTTCAGACTAAAAGCCGTCGCGGAAAAAGCAAGCGAAAAGCGCCCGCTTTCAGACTAAACTGACCTTAAAGTAACTAATGCACGTACTGTAATGAAAAGTTAAAAAATCGGAAAGATCTGCTGAAATCATGTTGGCCACCATGTACAAATTAGGCCTACAAGCAGCTATGGGACAAAACTGTGTTTCCCAACCTTTTTTGGCTATACCCCACCTAATCACTTCTAAAATTCTGATGTTCTCCATGTAGTTATACATAACCGTAATCTCCCAAAAGACTAAAAAAAGGTTATCACTTCGAAACTTTGAAGACCGTGGGCCCCATTTGAGAAAACCTAAGGTAAGGGAACCAACTCAATATATCTACTGAATCAGTCTAATTGTGAGCAAATGCATTTTTTCTCACCAAAATGAGTTTGTAATGTCGAAAATTTCCAAGCCCCACCAAAGTTTTGCCTGGCCCGACATTGAGAACCACTGGGTCAAAATAACCCCAATGTTACTTGTAGTTTAACAAAAGTAGGCTAATTAAAACACTTCGGCCGAATTTTACAAGTAAAGATCTTTTTTCGGTCTTCACTAAGTTTTTCGATCAAATTTTCTCTAATAAGCTAAAATTTGCGTTTGTTCAAAGTGTTTTCTCAACTAAAAAATGCCTTTTTCATAAATTTTGCCTCTCCCGTCAAATATTTTTCCGGCGCCTCTGGATATAATGTTTCATAAACTTGTAGTCTACTTGATAAGGCTCGAGATTTTGTGGCTTTGGGCTCAAAACGACTCAAAAGTTGTTGCATTCGGATTAATTCGAACTCTTTAAATGTTGGATTTGTGGCAACTCTACTTTAAAGCTAACTGCATTAAGTTTTTAGTCACACACTACGTATAAATTTATTAGTCACTAAAACTTCAGGCCTGGGATTAATCAGGTATCAGTAGTTGAGCATAAAAAAATCAACACGCAAAAATTTAAAAAAAGTAATAACATAATGATTCAGTTTTTAAGGACATAGCCTAATAAAGCCCATTTATAAAAATTTCAAAAGGACACAGATTCAACTCGAGTCTTCACTAAAAGGACTCAGACTCTAGTCGAGTTATCAAATCAACCAATGGATGAAAATTGGAATGATTGAGTCTAGATAAAAAATAACTCAACTCAATAGCCTAATAGACTAATTTTTTTGGATAAATCTTATTCATCAAAATAATTCCCATAGTAAAGTTGGTAAGAGAATTAAACAATGATTTAAGAAAAACTTGTTGAAGTAAAATTAATCAATGATCAAACTTGAAACGACAGACACAGACAGACACACAAAATTTATTTTTCCCAAAACCATATAAAACAATAACAAAGAAATATAATGCAAAAAAAAAGGGCAAGGAAGCACCGAACAACCCTAAGGTTTACTAGTCAAGATGCTTCCCGAGTAAATTACAATTACCAATAACAATTGTGTTAGTGCGATTAATAGAAAAAAAATAACAGCAAAAATAAAAAGAAGAAATTTTTGACGAAACAAAAGTTTATAAAAAACAGCGAAAAAAAAAAATTTCAATCTCACTTGATTATGCATATTAACATCAAGTTACGCCAAAGCATTTTTTATTTTTATTTATGTAAAAGTACAAAACTGGGGTTACATTGTAGGTATAGCAAAAGACTATTTATATTTAATATGATTTACAAAACAAAGTAATCTATTCAATTACATAACATATGCTAAAATGTTGGGAGATAATATAAATTTGAAAACTTAATATTGATCAATAAAATTTTTTTTTAATTGTTTTTTAAATGCATTCCAATGTAAGTTTTTCAACTCTGGTTTTAGTTTTGACCAAATTTTTGTACCTTTGTACGAAATTGAGTTTTGAGTACATGTTTTTGACATTTTCGGTAAAAAAAACGTAGAGTGAGATACTTGTCTTGTATTGTAAGAGTGAATTTCTGTAATTTTTTTAAAAAAACTGTTAAAAATTTTTGGTTAAATATCTTTGCCATAATGAATAGATTCGACGTTTTATCAGCCTTAAAATTCTTCAATGGATTCGACGTGGTATCAGCTTCAATGAATTCGACGTGCTATCAACTTCTAATCTCAATTTTCAGCAATATTTTCAAATAACTTCCTATTTCTTAGCACAAATTTGTTAATATTTCGATAAAGGTTACATAGACAACGTCATTCTGTCCTTGTACTAATTCGCTGGCGTCCGAAATTCTTGTTATTAATTTGCCTTTTAATCTTAATAGTTAGAATTCCAAATTTTCGAAAGAGTTGCATTGGAATTCTCATAGTTCGTTAATACTCGTCGATTTCTTTTGACTTTTTATCAAATTTTACTGCAATGAATTATTTCGACATGTTATCAGTTCCAAATTAACAGCAAATTTTCTACTTGTAATTGTAATTACACATACCTGATGAGATCAAACTAGATCGAAACAGGCGCTTGTCGTATATTATTACAATGTTGAATTTAAATTGAAATTGTGAATATTACGTTTCATTGATTAGGTGCCTTCACCAATAAGGCATTTAGATCCGTGTTAAACCAAATAATTTTGTATAAAAATTTTTGGTGTTTTTTTATTATAATATAGATACATGAATTTTCCCAGTTCTACTTTATATAGATCTTCTAATTTTAGTAAGTTTAGTTTTTTATAAAGACTTGACATGGGAGTGTACAAGTTACTTGAGCTTAAAGCTCTAATTATACGATTAATTCTTACATTCACTTCAGATAAATATGTTTTAAATGTTGCACCCCAAACTATTATTCCATATTGTAATTTACTATTTATTAGGCTATGATACAATAATTTCATAGTGTCCATATTGGTATATAATTTTAACTTATAAAATAGTCCTGTGTAACGAGCTAGGTGGAAAGATAAACTTTGAAATGACTCAAGATTTGATGGAAAATTGGAAATTGGAAAAAATTTTTTGGTCTTAGCCACAAAGCAAATAAAACACAAAAAAAAACAGATACACGCAAATGTAATTAAATTTGGGCTAGGTCAGGAAGCATCGAAGAACTGAACGTTTTCGAGTCGAGATGCTCTCCAGCAAGTATCATAAAATACAGTGCGCCGAAACTCTAAAACAGCGGTTCTCAATTGGGGGTGCGAGAAGGGACTTCTTGGTGCGAACTTCTCTTCCGAACTTCTCTTCTCTACAAAAAACAATACATCAAAAGGTTCAAGGGGTGTGAAAATGATTTTTACTTCCGGACGGGGTGGGGCTTCAAAATGAATTGAGAACCGCTGCTCTAAAAGTTGTACAATAAGCGTCAAAATAGACTACAAAGATACATAAAGTAGGCCTACCAAGAAGTTCAAATGTAGAGCAGGGGTGGAAAACCAGCGACCTTTGAAGCCAAAAAGTGCAACCTTTGCATGACCAGGGAACTTTTTCGTGATGAAATTTTTTTTACTGGACAAAGAACACTACTGTTTTGAGCGAAATAAGAAAAACCTAAGGCTGATTCAAACGAAGACTTTTTTTTAGAGATCACTATTGTTTGGGGATGAAAAATTATATTGATCCCCAAACTTTTGTGCTGCCGGCACCAACTTTTAATCATTGAAACTGGCCTACGAGTACAGAAAAGCTCCTCACCCCTGATCTACAACAACATTCTTAGCGAAATTCAGAAAACATCAATCAATATATTCAAAACAAAGCAAGTAGACAACGTAGAAGCAGAAGTAATCAAAAATCAATTACAATACTAGAACTAATACATCAAGCGTAACCTTATGCCATGGGTGGCTGTCGTCTAGAACAGGGGTCTCCAAAGTACGGCCCGTTAAGATTTTTTATCCGGCCCGCTGAGCTCTTTTTAAAAAACATATACAAAATTATAAAGCAACGGAAAAATGCGCCGATTAATAGTAGCCTATATAGTATTATAAAAAATTTAATAATATGCTCAAAAAAAATTTTTAAGATTATTATTATGCTTTTAAATATTTTTTTTAGATTTTTTTAAATAAATAGTCTGTTTGCAGTTATTTATTAACTGTTTTTCGCAAATTAAGATTTTAGCTTTGGCCCAAGGAGGTCCAAAAAAATTTATACATGGCCCCCTGCTCGAAATGTTTGGAGACCCCTGGTCTAGAAGAATTAAAGACCAACCCGAAGTTTCCAGCGGTTACACGTCATTACGTACATTATAACATTATGCATATGCAGTACAGTATTGTTGATTCATCGATTTAATTTATGTTTTGTTTTTTTATAGTTTTCGCAAGCAAAATGTGTTGCTTGATTGATTGAATACAAAAACAAGATAAATACAAAATTAACAAAATACTCATTGATAAATAATATATGATGCTGCAGTTATAGTTGAAACAAAGTTACTGTGAAGTACTTTGGAGGAAAACTACGAATTTTTAATAATTTTATTGAGGAAGTCTTTATACATTTTTTAAAATGATTTCTAAGATGAAGTTTTAAATTTTGACGAGATCAACATCCATTGCTTGGGGCCTCTAAATGATAGTTCATTTTGTGCAATTTTTTTAAAAACTCTTGGTTCAAACAAATTAATTATTTTTGATTGTCTTGTGTCATGTTTGTTTAAATTGTTTGGTTTTAGGATCATTGATTGAATAATTTTGGGCAATTTTAGTTAATTGTATAGTGGTGTAACGTGATCATATTTACGGTTGTTAGTGATAGTTCAAATAATAATTTTTCGTCTGACTTCAAGTTCTCGTTGAATTGAATTATAACTTGACCTCCCATAGAATTTCCAGTATATTGTATTAAAGCCCACTACACACAAGAGTGTAATACAACGTTACCAATAACTTATGACAACAAGCTTACGTATTCGATAGAATATACTCGAATATCGAGCAAGTTGCAATGAGAGATATTTTACCTAAGAAGACTAATTGAGTTTGTCATCTGGATGTACGCCTACGTCCTGCTACACATTTTCAGTTTTTTTTAACACCATGAATTTATAGACAATCTAAAGTTATATTCAACTTTTTTATGCTGGTGCTTATTTATTAACATAAAATTTGTCTTAGAATAATTTAACAATAATTTGTTACGACGAAGCCAAGCATCGATGTTTTTTTAGCTTTGTATTGACACGGTTTTGCAGGGAGCGTAAATCTGGATCAGATAAACAAAGGTATGCGTCATCAGCAAATAAAGTACTTTAAAACTTTGAGGCTCTGGGTAGATCATTAATATACATTAGAAATAGAAGAGGACCTAGGCATCATCCCTGAGGAACACCACGATCGATATTTTTATTATCGGTATTAGCTTAGTGTCAAATAGTTTAGTCACAGTGTATTGTTGGCGATTAGTTAAATGGCTCCCCCTTTTCCAATTACTCGGAAACCCCCTTTTGCAATCAAATATAAAGATGAACAAACAATCACTCGGAAACTGCGGAAACCTCAAAACACGAATTCTATCATGCATCAATCATCTATCACTGATAGGCTAACAATCACACACGGTAAGACGGATGCTCTTGTTTGTTCTCCACGAAGCATCGCATCGGCCTGGTAATTTTTTCGCTTCAATTTTACATATCCAGCCGTATTCTTAAGTAGGCCGTGCCTAAACTGATTTTAAACATTTCTAGTTTTGATTTTCGGAAACGTCTCGCGAACCCCCTGGGATGGACTCACGCACCCCAGTTAGGAAACCCTTGTGTTAGACCTTTAAATTATACCCAGTTTATAGCTAAAGAGATTGTGAGTTCCAATCATGTAATTGATTAAAGTGGAGAAGGACTGGCGCTGCTCTTAAAAGAGAAGTTAAGAAAGTTGAGTCTTTACATTGCAAATACCAAAGGCCAGGCTACGATAGTGCTGCTATCATAATGGGTAAAGAAAGACTTTGCAAGCATTAATCAAAATGAAAAGCATTTTGCATATTCAGTACATTGGCTTAGCCATAAATTAAAACTTAGTTTTTTCAAAACAACGCGATTTTGCAACCATTGGCAACATCTTTTCAATTTTAACCAAAGGTTGGGACTATAATCAAATCGTTGTCAATCAAAACTAAATAATTGGAAAAAATGTTATACCGATTCTACTCAGATGAAGTAAAAAACACCCTTTAGTTTAATTTTGTCTTACACGATAAGTACAACTACATTATGCTGTAATAGTGTTCATTGAAATAATCGCGTTTGCTTTCGAATTTCTTACTTTAGACATGGACAGGTTTGTTTGCTCAGCAAGTCAACGTTAATCTACGATATACTTATTGCATTGACAGTTTGCGATGTGTTAATAGCTCCCACTGTATACCGTCAGTGAAAGATTGCCTAAAGTCAATTAACTTTTAAGGTAATCGCAATTTTAAATCAGTAGGGTGTTCAGTTGAAGTCAAAAAATTAATGTAAAAAAATGGGGAAGCGAGTTGAGAATGCCTTGGTGCTGAAGTTCAACGCCGGTTTGCGCTTTAGCAACAAAAAGAAAAGATTGATAAAGAAAATCTGATTTAAATATAGGCTTATTGCAGCAAAATATTAAGTTTTTCAATTGTATCAGCAAGCTTTTCATTTAATTGGTGGTTTTTCTGTAAAGACCGCCACAGCAGAAATAACGCTTAGTTCTCTAAAACGATTAAATTGTACGTAAATTTGCGTGTAGGGAGCGTGGCTGAGTGGTAAGAGTGCTATTTGATGGCAAACGCGATATTGATCAAAACGGTCGCTGTTCGAAATCTAATTGGATCAATCTGTTGTGTCGTTGGAAAAAACATTCTAGGGCACTTTCCTCTGCTTGGCATTCTTATAAAGCAGCTATAAATTATATTTATATCTATTTTTCGTGTATCTGTTCCATTTTGGGATGCAGAGTGTGAATCCCTCTATAAAACTTTTCTGCAGTCTCCTCAGAGAGACGACTCGAGTTTGGCTGCTACAGCTCTGCTTGCCAAACTTGACAATAAGCGGAGGGGTCCGAGGCTGTTCGGAGCATTAACTTCTCACACTTTAGTCAAAAAGTATGGAGTATTTTGAACAACCTTACTGGTAGGTCACGACACTCTCCTCGTCATTGTCCCGTTTCAGTTGATGCTATTGCATCTCAGCTGGTTAGAAATGGGAGATATGAGGCTGTTGACCGCAAGTCTTCGTGACTTGTCATTCAAGAAGTGTCTGACCTTTGGAGGGCCACAACACCAGACGCAGTAAATATCTCTGACAATTTTTCACAGAGAGAATTTACTGATGCCCTTCAACACTTAAAACCAGGTAAAGCTCCGGGCCCTGATTCCATCTGTCCAGAGCTTATACTCCATGCTGGAGCTGCTTTGAAGTTCTGGTTACGTGACTTCCTTTCTTCCTGTTTGCGCCGACTCAAAATTCCCAAGATCTGGAGAAGAGCACTTATAGTCGCGATCTCAAAGCCAATAAAGCCCGTGGGGGAACCAAAGAGTTATCGACCGATATCTCTGCTCTGTGTCCCCTACAAGATCCTCGAGAGGCTTATCTACGCCCGCAATGAACCATTAATCGATCCACTGGTCCCTAAAGAGCAGGCTGGGTTCCGACGAGAAAAGTCAACCGTAGATCAAGTTGTTCTATTAACCCAGAACATCGAGGACTCTTTTGAGGCTAGAAAGAAGGATGGTGCCATATTTTTCGATCTGACAGCTGCTTATGACACTGTCTGGCACCGTGGCCTTACCTGCAAGCTGCTGAGACCTCTCCCGGATAAGCACATGGTCAGAATGATCATGGAGCTTGTCCGAAATCGAAATTTTACCCTTACCACCGGTGACAGCAAGCAAAGCAGAGCTACGCCGTCTCAAAAACGGCGTTCCTCAGGGATCGGTCTTGGCTCCCTCCTATTTAACTTCTATACGTACGATCTTCCTTCCATAGTTTCCAGAAAGTTTGCTTATGCTGATGATTAGCATTGTTGCACTCTTCTAGAAACTGGAAGGACTTGGAGGAGAACATTAAGCCAAGACATGTCTACACTTTCAGCGTATCTCCAGACTTGGAGGTTGAAGCTCAGTCACATTAAGACGGTGAAGGCAGCCTTTCACTTAAGTAACCGAGAGGCCAAGCGTGAGCTAAAAGTCTACAACAACGGTAGACTTTTACCGTTCTGTCCAACCGCTACTTATCTTAGGGTAAAACTGGAAAGATCACTCACGTTTCGTCACCATCTAGTGGCATTGCGCAAAAAACTATCCTCGCGCGTCACACTGCTGAGGCGACTCGTGGGCTCGGGATGGGGTGCTGGTGCTAAACCACTACTCACAGCCACCTTATCTCTAGTCTACTCAACAGCTGAGTACTGCACGCCAGTCTGGTGTCGCAGTGCTCAAACTCGCCTCATAGACAGTGTTTTGAATGACACCTTGCGCATAGTCACTGGATACCTGCGCATAGTCCTATTCCAAGGGACCACCTACTCATACTTTCTAGCTTCCAGCCAGCTGAGCTTCGCCGAATGGGAGCGACACTCTCCTTGGCTTACCGTGGATCTCTGGACCCTGATCATATCCTGTATGGTCTTTTAAGTGGGTCCTCCTCAAATACTGACTGTTCCGTTCCTAAAAATCGCCCAAATTATGTAGATTCACAATCTTATAAAAAATATCTTTGATTTCGCTTTGGTCCGGCTCAAATAGCCGAAGAAATAACAGTTTTATGAGCAATTTAAATAATTTATTTTTATTTACAAGAAAAAATGGCAACACCGCTTATTTTTCACGAAATTTAAAGTAATTTCCAGAACTATCCGATTGACCTGTTTTGATTATGACGTAATAGTTGTTTGCTTTGGAGAATGTCAGAACATTCGAGTAATCTTACTGAATGGTATAAATACGATTCGCTGAAAAGCAGTATTATTATAAAATTGGATGTTTCGTTGTGGTAACTTAAAATTGGAAAATTGTTAACTGTGTGAAGTCATAGTTTTTGAACGCAAGTCTTTGGTGATCTACGTGATTGTGAAGAATTAAGCTATTGAGCTTTAACCTGTTGCTTTGATTTATACTATTCGGGCTCCTAAGTGGATTGGAGCATATTTCTTAATAAAGAAGATATTGTGGTAGTCTGAGCTGTGATTTAGCTAGACTATATTTTTGCTGTCGCTGGTTCGAAGGTCAGATCCAGCAAGAAGATTAAGAAATTTATCGTTTAGTAGACACCTAGATTGTGTTATTGGCGAGGCCTTCTTAGCAGGCGCCAAAAAAGGTAGACGATTAAACAACGTACTAAGTTACCAAATAAATTCTACAAAATTTCAAAAAACTTTTTAACATCGGAATAAAATTTAAAAAACTTTCCAAAATTTAGAAAACTAAAATTTGTGGAAGTAACAAAATTTCAAAAACTATTTACTAAATTTCTCCAAAATTTCAAAAACTTTTCGCAAGGTTAACAAGCAAATTTCAAAAGATTTTTTACAAGCTAACAAGTAAATTTCAACAAGTAAATTTTTAAGAAGATCAAGTAAATTTGTTATATAAGAAGAGCTCTTAAATTGAATAACCTACTTTGAAATAAACTGTTGGTAAAATTGCTTAATTTAATTGAACTGTGTGAAAAGAATAATTTAATTTGAAGACTCCAGAGGGGAATTGCAAGAAAATTCCTCACAACTAAAGGTACCGTGGAATTTGGATTTTCTCTTATTTAGCTGTGAACTGGTAGTTTATTTTTTTGTGGTAATTGTGATTTATTTCATTTGGTAGTGTATTTATTGTTAAGATTTTTAGCTATGTCTAGTAAAGATATTGACGTAGGGCTGCCCGATGTTGGCCCGTCTGGTTTGGGGTTAGATGAGGTTGTCCCGGGGGGGGGTGAAGGTTGGTACTCGCTTAGGGATGACCACTAGATCTATGGCCAGGAGGGTAGATAATGATGGGATTATTGACCCAGAGGATAGTGTCTCCAACTTGGGGTCTAGAGCTTCATGTACCTCTGTTTTGTCTGAAGCACAAATTGAAATTCAACGGCAGATGGAGACTAATCGCATCATGGCTGATTTAAGGTTAGCCAAACTGGCTCGGGAGGAAAAGCAAGCACAACTAGCCCGGGAGGAAAGGCAGGCACAACTGGCCCGGGAGGAGAAAGAGGCAGAGCTCAAGGCGGAGCTGGCCTTAAAAGAGGCAGCATTAAAGGCTGAATTTTTAAAGAAGGACTTGGAATGCCGTAAGTCACGGTCTGGTTCTCAAGTCAGTTCAAGGCGGTCAGCCCACACCAGAACCGATTTTCTTGAAACCCATGGTGGGTATTTGAATACTAATAGTCAGCAAAGTAAGGCTGTGATCTCTGGTGGTGGTGGTGAAACTGGTGATGTGTTACTCCCCAAGACTGCTGTCCGGGAGAATTTAACCTTGCAGAAGTTTTCTGACTCAAATAATTTGCTAGGTAGCAATGATAGGTCTCTGCAAGGCAATGTGGCTTTTGGGGCCGCCCGAAGTGTGCCTCCTGACTTTGAGAAATATGTAGTTTCCCCTGGTGTGCCGTCTGGTCGGGCCGAGACATGCCCTAAAATTTGTGGTCCATATGGTAAAAGTGCTGTTGAATATGATGGTGGTGTTAAAAATAAGTATGTTAGTGCTGCCTTACCTGCTGTTACGAATGCTAGATCTTGCAATGTTGGTGGTTTAAATTGGAATAATGGATTGTCTCCTGTGCAGTCAGGCTCGACTCAGCAGGACAGTTTCTTTCAATATCAAAATTGTCGTACTTTCATAGATAAGGCGTCTTTGATTAATTACAACGGAAGTAATATGCCATATATTTTCTTTCATAATCGCATTAAGGCGTTAATGGATAGTTGTCCGTTCGAAAATTCACGTTTAACTTTGTTGCAAGCTGCTTGTGTTGGACTTGCTGGCCAAAATATTTCTAATCTGGTTGCTGACACACCTGGCCTGTCTGAGGCTAGGCGCATTGAAATGTCTCTTGAAAGATTGTCCCAGAGATTTGGTGTTAGAGGTGGTTTTTATTCTGAACCGGAAATCCGCAAGTTTCGGTATGGTGATAAATTAAAATCAGATTCGGCCTTTGCACTAAAAGAATTTAAAGACCAATTGTCTCAATGTTTGCTCTACGCCAAAGCTTATAATCAACCAGATAAAGTAGAAGGTCGATTTGTATTGGATTTGGCTAAGTGTTTGCCAGATGTAACTAAAAAAGAGTTCTTAAAGTTTTTGGCAAATCGGTTTGGACACACAAATGAGCCTAGTTTTGAAAGCTTATTTGAATTTATAACTGAAGAAGAATCTTACAAGTCGACAGATTTTGGTATTTCACTTCTAAATGCTTCAAGTGAATTGTGCAAATTCGAAAAGCCCCATGATAAAAGTAAAAATGCTTGCCCAGTAAGACAAACTTCCTTTAAATCACCTAATCTCCCAAGAAGGTCTGATATAAATGATAAACAGAAGAAGTCTCCAACTACTAATAGTCGACCAGAGCATCCTATGTGCATCTACTGTTCTTCGAAAGGGCTGGTTGAGCATCATTATCTGTCAAATTGCTCTGAATTTTTGCGTTTGACACCTATTGATCGCAAAGATGTAATTGTTAAATCTGGTCGGTGCTTGAACTGTCTGCGTAAGCATTTTGTTAAAGATTGTTTTGCCCCCAATAGCTGTAGAAAATGTGGAGCTGCATATAGTAGAAAGCACTCTCTCTTGTTGCATGATGCCTTTGTAACACCATCTCAAGCACATGAGAGTGGTGATAACACTTCAGAACCTTCAGTTACTGTACGCAAAGTTGGTATTGGGAGTGTGAAGGCTGCCTTTAGTCGTGTCACAGCTGCCCGCATAATGAACCCTGTAAATGGTAAAAGCAGGTTGGTGTATGTACAGCATGACCCAGGGTCACAGGTTACTCTGGTCTCAAACAAGCTGGTACAAGATTTAGGTCTAACTGCATTTGATAATGTTTCATTTGAAATGCAAACAATGACTAGTTGCAAGGCTACCACGGCAGATTTAGTCAAGTTTAATGTGCAGTCATTGCATACTGGTGAGAATTTTGGTAATGTGGTGTCAGTTGTCAATGAACCTTGGAGTGATGATGAAAATACTTTGCCTCATAAACAGGACTTGAGTGTGTATGAGCACTTTAATGATATTGAAATTGTTTGCTTGGATAATTGTCATAGTGTGGATGTGTTACTGGGCAATAACAATGCCCATCTTATGTATGCCAAGCAAGAACGAATGGGCAAGAGTCAAACTGACCCACACGCACTACTTTCTCCATTAGGCTGGTTAGCCTTTGGAGGAAAAACATCTTTAAGTGAGGTACCTGTCAAAGTCTTAAGAGCCAATGTTGAAGACAAGCAAAGAAAGACATTAAGCTTGCAACAGGCTATTGACAGAAAAGATGCAGAAATTGCTGAATTGCATAGTGTTGTTAAAGATTTATCTGTTGAAGATGAGATACCTCAATGGTCTCGCACAGATACTATTGCCAGTCAATTGGTAGAGCCCTGCATAAAGGTAAAAGATGACCGGTTTGAGATTCCCGTACCTGTGGTTGAGAAAGCAACATTGCCTAATAACTTTGAGTTAGCACACGAGCGACTGTCTGCCCTGCGTAAGAAGGCCCTTCGACAACCAGACCTTAAAGAATTTTTAGTTGAATCTATGGCAGAAATGCAGTCCAATAATTACATTGAACGTGTGCCTGATGCTGATTATACAAATGACCAAAAATGGTATCTACCTTATTTTGTTACCTCTCAAGTTAAGAAGCGTATAGTGTATGATGGAAAGGCCAAGTTTAAGGGAACCTGTGTGAATGATATTATTATGTCTGGACCTGATCTTCTAAACCCCTTGCTGCATGTTTTAACCAGGTTTCGCTTAGGTAAGTATGCTTTGATGTCAGATGTCACAAAGTGTTTTTTCCAAATTCAGTTGCCGGCTGCCCAAAGAGACCTATTTCGCTTGCTGTGGTTCGAAAACAATGATTTAGAAAGAAGTAAGTTGGTATCCTACCGTTTTCGAGTCCATCCTTGGGGCATCAAAAGTAGCCCCTACATTGCCTGTCTTGCATTTAAGAAGCTTGTTGAGGAAAACCCCACATGTGCTAGTGATATGACCCTTCAAAATATACTGCAGAACATGTATATGGATGACCTTATTTTTTCAGTAGATAGTTTAGAGAGTGCACAGACAATCACAAATGAGGTAGTGAGCCTATTTAAAAGTCGTGGATTTAAACTTGTTAAGTGGAGCGCAAATAGGGACACTATGAGTGTTTTGTCCTCTTTAGGTCCTGAACTTTTGTCAGCTTCCATAAGAGAATTAGACTTGTGTGGTGAAGAGCTAGCCTTGCCTTCTGCCAAAACCTTAGGCTGTGTCTGGGATCCTGACTCAGATGAGTTGCGTATTGACTGTTCATTAAAGCCTCTTGGTAAGTATACACGTAGAACCATGCTCAGTCAATTAGGACAGAATTTTGATCCACTGGGATTTGGGTCCCCTTTCTTTATTAAAGCACGTTTGATCTTGCAGCAGTTGGCTATAGATAAATATGATTGGGATACAAAAGTCCCGGATGAGATTGATAAAGAGTGGGATGCATGGCTGCATTCACTTTCATTGCTGCAGAGTTTTTTGCTTCCCCGGTTTACAGACTTACGAGGGCCAGTAAGTACAATTTATTCTGATAATGGAACTACATTCCAAGCTGCAGCCAAAGTGCTGCCAAAATTGCTTGAGTCTACAGAATTGAAAAATTCACTTCGTAAAAAAGGTATCAATTGGGAATTCATTCCCCCCTATGCACCCGCACAAGGTGGGGCTTGGGAAACTATGGTGAAGCAAATCAAGCATGTGATTGCTAATATACTTGAAAAGTCACAACGCAGACCCAGCTTTGTAGAATTGCTGACATACGTGGGAAGTGCCACCAAGAATGTAAATGATCGACCTTTGACCCCCTTAAGTGATGACCCTAGAGACTTTACAGCAATAACCCCTGCCTCGCTCTTAACTCCCTATTCAAGCCCATATTGTGTGGTAGGTTCACCACAACACAAAGACAATTTAAGGAGAGACTATCGCTTTAATATCTCTCTTAGTGATCAGTTTTGGAAAAAATGGCTGGAGTTTTACCTACCTTGGCAACAGGGGAGAAAGAAGTGGTTGAAAATGGCACAGAATCTAACGCCAGGCCAATTGGTAATCTTAACCTCAATGGAAGATATATCAAAATGAGGCAAATACCAACTTGGGAGGGTGCATGAGGTCATTCCCCAGAGTAGAAATGGAAAGGAAATTGTGCGTAGAGTTAAAGTTGCCACTACTAGTACAGATGAAAGCACTGGTGATGTCAAAGTGGTTTATGTATTAAGGGACCTTTCTTGTATTGCCCCAGTAGACTGCCCCTTAGATAGCTGAATTTCAACTTGGCAAGGATGACGGAGGGCAGACCCTGCCATAATATTTTTACTTGGTTGTGTTGTTATTTTCTGTGTTTTTGTTTATGTATGTGCTTCGCTTATTGGGTTTTCTATTGGAAGAATAAGACACTCCTGTTGATAGTGAAGACATTAGCTGTAGCCTATGCTATTTCGGCCCTATTTACATGTAATGAATCTGAGATATTGCTGCTTAAATTGTAAAAGAAAGCTGTGTACTACTTCTGCCCTTGTGATTCATAAATGCTGACTTTGAAGTTGAATTGTTGATTTGAAGCAGGCAATAAGTTGCAGCAAATATAAACTACTGATGTTTCTGTTATTCACATTTGTACTGCATACAAGATATTGATTACAATTGGCTGCAGTGTTAAAGTTAGTGTATTTCATTTATTTATTGTGCTGTGTTTCTTTTTTATTGAGTATTGAGTTAAGTGAAGTTGTGTATTTGTACATCGAATTCAAGTGTCTTTGTGATTTGTTAAGTTGCGATTTTTCGAACTTCATTTGTGTTTGAAATTTGACAACTGTGTGTCAAATTGGGGCCGCTTTGTTCCGTTCCTAAAAATCGCCCAAATTATGTAGATTCACAATCTTATAAAAAATATCTTTGATTTCGCTTTGGTCCGGCTCAAATAGCCGAAGAAATAACAGTTTTATGAGCAATTTAAATAATTTATTTTTATTTACAAGAAAAAATGGCAACACCGCTTATTTTTCACGAAATTTAAAGTAATTTCCAGAACTATCCGATTGACCTGTTTTGATTATGACGTAATAGTTGTTTGCTTTGGAGAATGTCAGAACATTCGAGTAATCTTACTGAATGGTATAAATACGATTCGCTGAAAAGCAGTATTATTATAAAATTGGATGTTTCGTTGTGGTAACTTAAAATTGGAAAATTGTTAACTGTGTGAAGTCATAGTTTTTGAACGCAAGTCTTTGGTGATCTACGTGATTGTGAAGAATTAAGCTATTGAGCTTTAACCTGTTGCTTTGATTTATACTATTCGGGCTCCTAAGTGGATTGGAGCATATTTCTTAATAAAGAAGATATTGTGGTAGTCTGAGCTGTGATTTAGCTAGACTATATTTTTGCTGTCGCTGGTTCGAAGGTCAGATCCAGCAAGAAGATTAAGAAATTTATCGTTTAGTAGACACCTAGATTGTGTTATTGGCGAGGCCTTCTTAGCAGGCGCCAAAAAAGGTAGACGATTAAACAACGTACTAAGTTACCAAATAAATTCTACAAAATTTCAAAAAACTTTTTAACATCGGAATAAAATTTAAAAAACTTTCCAAAATTTAGAAAACTAAAATTTGTGGAAGTAACAAAATTTCAAAAACTATTTACTAAATTTCTCCACTGACTAAGATCCAGACGCTTATTTGTGCCAGCTGCGCGGAATCTTTTTGGACAACCTTGCCAGACTTGGCATCCGCGCTTCTGAATGGACAAATCACAAATGGAAAACGGAGTACTGTGAAAATGTTTCCAGGCTCCGTGTTTTTGTGCCCGGAACCATTGCCAGACCTGTTGATTTGGGCTTACCCCGAACAGCTTGGGTTAAGCTCAACCGCCTGCGGACTGGTGTTGGGCGATTTCATTCGTCCATGCACAAATGGGGTCTCGCTCCTTCACCGAATTGCGAGTGTGGCGCCTCTGAACAAACTGCAGATCATGTTCTAACAGCGTACCCTATACATCGGTACCACATGGACACAAGATCTGGCGGTTTTGGATGACGAAACCTGATGCTGGCTTAATAACATCACAGCCAGCATCTGATCCAGGCAGTACAGCAGCCTGAGTAAAAGGATAAGCTCTCGGCTCCAGTCCTGTTTGTGTCTGACCTGGAGTGGATACCTCTCCAAACGACGAGGATGATGACGTCGGACTCGGCACAAACTTGAAAGTTATTGAACTTGGACTGATTTGAGTTCTTCCTTGTTAGAACTCTTGCCCTACTAAATATAAATAATATTAATTTGCTGGCTTAATTTTTAAGTAGAAGGCTGAAAATGCATTGTATGTTTTAGGTCGAAATTTAGCTATCGCCGTTTCGCATGCCACTGGTTAGAATACTTTATATAAAAAAAAACTGTGCTTCAATCAGGGCTACAATAGTCTTGTACTCAATTATTTTATTAAAATGAGAGATAACGGAAAGGCGAAAGAGAGTGTTCTTGTTTCAGAAACGTTCCAGTGATATTGCAGATACAAAATTTATTGTGTTCGCAGCCAGCAAGTATTTTTTATTTGTGACACTGCGCTGCCTGCAAATCATATAATTTAAATAAAAATTTTTAGACTTTTTTTCCTCCTTTTAAAAAGGTGTTTGATCAAGCAATACTCACTGTTGTAGTCATTAAAGTAAGCCCTTTACATTTCAGATTTGGCAATTCAAAACATACTCGCATAATTTCGTTATATCGTGGGAAGACACTTTAAACATTTTACTCTGCTTGGAATCCCAGCAAGCAGTGTAAAATTTCTGTAATATCTCCCAAACTAAGAACAACTAAAACATTTTAATCCAACAGCAATATCTTGGTATCTTCAAAAGCAGGTAAAGACAGTTGCAATTTCTGTAATATCTCCCAAACTAAGAACAACTAAAACATTTTAACCCAACAGCAATATCTTGGTATCTTCAAAAGCAGGTAAAGACAGTTGCAAAGTAATTGCTCTTAGTATAATACTCTCAATGTTTTCCTACAAGTAAACAAGATAAATAGAGATAAAAGTATTATATATCTTCTTTGACAAACACAAACCTTTCTCACTATCAAGTTTGTTTTTTTAAAAAAGTTATTTGCTTGGAATTCAAAAAACTAACCACTAGAGCATGTTGGCATTACTTACTCTTTTTAATCACAAAATCTTATTAAAATCCTTGACATGTACTTGGGAGAAAAGTGATACTTATTGTCATGCTAAGCTAATTTGTGCATCTACAATAGTACAACAATAGCATCAAATTCTTATGATTAACCTCTATCAAACTATATTCAAAAAGTACATTCAATTTAAGGCTTAGTCGACCACCACAAAAAATTACAATTTAGAAAAAAATCACAAAAATTAATTGCAAATCAATTAGACCAAATAAACAGTTCAGTTAAGATCAATTTTTATTCAATTTCTTTCATTTTCATTAGTTCTACCAAACTAGCCATTGCAGCTAAGAAGACTTTTCAAAATTAAATCTGGTAAGGTTTTGTTAAAGTATGTTGCATGATAGCTTAATATGCAATTGCAATGTAAAGCGAAATTTACAAGTATAACTGAATGAT
Source organism: Diplosoma virens (assembly GCA_963680785.1). Lineage (NCBI taxonomy): Eukaryota > Metazoa > Chordata > Ascidiacea > Aplousobranchia > Didemnidae > Diplosoma > Diplosoma virens. Next base: position 16,100,446 of record OY796894.1, on the reverse strand, counting down.
ATAATTCAAATGCATTTACAAACCATTTTTTTGCAAACGCCTTTATTTTTTCTCTTTCTCACACAGAAATAGGTCTTATACGGGTCTAGGATGATTTGTCTAAAAAAATTCGTCTGAAATACAATTTGTCTAAATGAATTTGCCAAACCAATTTGTCGTAAACGATTTGCCTAAAGAATTATTTATCCATAAACAATTTGTCTAAAATACAATTGGTCTAAAAACTGACAATTTATTATGTGTAAGAAAAAAACAAATTAACAAAATAATCAACGAAATATTTTTATATAACGAAAAAAAGCAAAGGTTTATTCAAGGCATACAATCTACTAAAATGACATATTGTGGGCCATTCCCCGTATGTATTCAACTATATAGTCAGGGTCAAATGCTTGAACAAGTCTCTTTATACGTTTTGCAGCATCTAGGTAATGTTTCCTTGGTGGTTCTGGCTTTATTCCAGCAACATACTGTTCAATCTTAATCTCATTAAAACTTTGTTCTTTTTGTAAACATTTGATAAACCTCCATATGTTGGGGTGATGTGCACCTATTTCAGTTTCAAATCTACGGTGCCATCCTTTGACCGAATTGTTAGTTTTATGTAAATTATCAAGCACTCTAGAATACATATTCCATATATCATGTTGAAAGAGGGATAGACGTCGACCATTTTGTCTGTTAGGTCTTCCGATCCATGTGTCCTCAAAATAATCAACAACCTTTTGTGCTTCATGGTGGAAGATGTCATTATCACCTAATAATTCAAATGCTTCTGTTACTGTGGGTATTGGCACAAATGCTAATTTGGGTAGCATCTTCATTCGCAAAGCAAAACTGGCATCTATTTCACATTTTTCTTTTAAATCATTTGCTTGAATTACTGGGAAAATATATTGGCTAAAGTGAAAAAAAACAGCCATTGACCTCTATATTTAGGAATTCTTTCAAGCACGCGTTCATCATCGCTCTCTCAAAATCGATTGTTATTGATAATAATGTGTACATGAAGGTTTAATATTCTTTATCTCTTGTAAAAATTTTATGTATGTTTCTTCTGTTTTGTCCCGTAATAAACCAAACACAAGGGGCAGCGAATCATTCTCTGTTAACCCATGCACCGTATGTTGCTGGCGAAAAAACAAAGGGACAGTTTTAAATGTAATATCAGCATACCAGTGTCTGCTTTTTGAGAAAACATTCTAAATTACGACATGTTACAAATATGACAATACGCTTTTCAATTGGTCCTGAGTTGTAAATCAGAAATTGATCACCTTTAAATGTTTTGGTTAGTTCTGGCCGAAAAACTATTTCACTATTAGTCAATGGTAGGGCCTGTCTGCCGGTCCAGCAAGTGTTTGTTGACTTATATACCTTATAGTTATCTTCATACTTTGCACTTTTGGAAGTTTTGGGGCAACAGCTTGATCACAATCTTCAAAAACACTAGATAAAACTAATTGGGGTGCATCTCGTGTTGACTTAGCCAGATGGCAAATTTTTGACATAATTTCCTTTGCTCCGGTTTTGACCGCATCTGCTACATGGTTGTGATCAGTAAAAGACTTTACAACTTGACTATTTGAAGTAATTATTCAAGCACAGCATTTAGTCTTAATTATCGCACTTCCAATAAATACGTTCGTCATTTTCTCCATTTCTATAAAATGTATGATCATCTTTCATCAACTTCTTATAACCTTTCTCAAATTCAACAAATTCAAGAGGCATCGACATGGGCGTGATAAGTTTTAAAACTGACAAACTAAGAAAAGTGTTTCAAATTTTTTTTTAGAATAAGTTGTTCAACTATGACATTATAAGCAGTAACTTCAAAATAAATAAAATATGGTCAAAAGTTGAAGTGAATTAACTGGATTTTTTTTAGAATAGTTTGTTCAACTATGACATTATACGCAATCACTTCAAAATAAATAAAATATAGTCAAAAGTTAAAGTGAATTAACTTGGATATTTACCAATAATAAACCATTATAGTTAGACAAATTGTATTTTAGACAATTTATGAATATAAATAAATTGCCCTTTAGACAAATTGATTTAGAAAATTTGATTTCGACAAATTGTATTTTAGACAAATTGGCTCAGACAAACTCGCCTGATATTGTCTTATACTGTCATTACAAGATTAGCAACTAAATTACTAACTTCTTTTTTTCAAGTTTGAAAAAAGATATTCAATGGTGCCTTATGTTTACATTTTCTAAGGTGTTTTGCACAATGCAACATGCCAGTAATGTGATTTATTTATTTTAAACTATTTTAAACATTTCTCACATGCTACAAAAAAGATTTCTTTATCTCCATAAACACATTTTGTATGACCTCAAATTTAAATTTGGCTTCTTTTTAATTAATTAAACAAAGTATACCAGGTTTCACCATTTTTTGTAATATAGTAAGATTGCATTAAACTTTGTCATAACTATGCTGAGAATAATACTTACTAGGATATAGCACTATTTAATGTTCTACTGAAATCATAATTTACATAGTGATTTTATAGAGCTTTTAAAGATGCAGTCTTTAAAAGCTTAGAGTTTAAAGATATACATAATAATACAAAGATAAAAAAGATAATACAAAGTAAAGATGTACAGTAGCTTTTAGAAGTTAAAAGATAGGGAGACACTACCAGACAAACTGTGAAAAATTCATTTAAAAAAATATTTGGAACAGAATATTTTTCACATAAACTTTAAAAAACACAAAAAAATTAAGCAATATCTATGAGTTGCTAAAATTAACTATAAAAATTTAATTAGCTATCAATGGTTGGCAACTCCAATTTTACACTCAAAACGATTTTCTAAAATTTATTCTATGTCTGATTTTATATTCTGCTTTTTTATTTTGCTGAAATCAGTATTTTTTTTATCTCTATGTTTATCCTCATGACTCGCAGGAAAGCGACGGAGGCGCTAATACACAGGGTAGGCAATTACCCCCACCTGCTTCCGGAGATGCCAAGATATTGCTTTCCGCTTGTAATTTAATAGAGATATGACTGTAATTTAGAACTGCTTTCCAGGACCACCAAGCAGGGAAATGTGCCGTATTTTCTATATTTTCTACATAAAAAAACAATAGCGTTTAAAGTTTTGGGTGCTTTTCCACCAAGTAAAAGAGTAAGCTGATTTGTTTAAAAAATTTATTAGGCCAAGTAACAAGAAATGATTTTCGTCCACTATTCGTCAAGTTTGGCACATTACCTTTTAAATTTTGGGAATTCCCCAAAGACTACGAGGTTAATAATAGCGAACAGTGAACGAAACCCAAATAAATAATTTAAAAAATGATAAAACTTTGTTTTGGTATGTAATAATAGGCTAAAAAGTACGAAAAATGCAATACCAAGCTGATTTTTAAAAATGCGGAAACTTCTCATACTGGTAATTCAAATTTATCTTTGGTAACCACATTGCTTATTTTCTCTTAATAATATTTGTTACAAGCCTTTTCTCTATTGTACAATCAGATTATACTGTTTTTTTTTGGAGTATCTATTTATTAATTTAGTTTATCTCAAATTTGTTTTTTCTTTTTGGATGTTTTACGTGCCATTTAGCCCTACATTAATTCCATTTAGAAAGAGACTACTTAAATTAGTAATTGATTATGCACCTGGCATTTGCTCTCTGTAATTGGATTGATGAAAAGCAGTGGTGGATATTGGGTGAGGCGAATGAGGCAGTTGCCTCGGGTCCCCCTCGAAAATAGCACATATAGTTTCATTTCATTGCAGATGTTTTTTAGAGACCAATATGAAGTCGGGACGAAAAGTGGGAAATACAAGATCGATTCGAAATGAAGACCTTTTTTTTAGAGATTTTGGGAGAAAAAGGTAAAAGACGAGATCAAAGTTCTTTTTTTTAAAAAGCATAAATTTTCGAAAATCCTTGCCTCGGGCCCCTGAATTTGAATATCCACCACTGATGAAAAGGAAGCAACTAAGTCGGCTACCCAAGCAATAGCATTATGCAAATTACTATTTGTTTAAAATTTAAATGTAAATTTCTAATGAGTTGCACGCGGCAAAGTTCTCTGAAAAAGGTTACTCGCTGCGCGGCCGCACGCGGCAGCATAAGCTGCGCGGTTAACATCACTAGAACGTTCTTCTTTCTTTTCAGAATCAATAACCCGAACGAAGTTGCGCATGAGTCACACGTCGAATTAATATGCAGCGCAGAACTTATCTTTTTTTTCGTTAAGGCCCGTTTCACTATGAGCGTGGAATAGAGTATTCTTTGTTTGTTTTATTGATATTTTTACTTCTTTCTGCGCTTAAGCGCTAAGCAAAGCAAAAAAATCCATCAAAGAATACTCCATTCGATGCTCGTAGTGGAAAAAAGCCTTAATAGTGAACTATCAGAACTAAAACAGAATAAGAGCAACGTAATTTTCGTTTTAGATACACGAGGTGTTATGCAAAGTGTATGGATGAGCAATATTATATTAGCCTTTTACCACTTTTGATGTAGTCGAAAATTAATGTTTTAAGGTTATTACATTTTTTTTTGTACACCACTGTTACTACTGTATGTTTACTGAAGAACTTTCTAAAATCTCTTTACATTGAATTTTGTCATAGTTATTGCTGAAATTTACTTGAAAGCCAGCTGCAGGAATTACCAAGAGTGCAAGCCCAATATCAAAAAATTATGGTATTTTATTGTATTCATTGGTATTATTAATAACCTTTTCATTAAATATCTTGATTGTGTTCTTTTATTTTTAAACTTTTTATCTATATTTATTCTTCTGACTCACAAAAAACATTGGAGGTGTTACATTTCAATCATTTACTTGACTTGCTTTCAAAGGCCCAAGACATTGATGCTTGGTTGAAATTTTTCATTTAGTTTTTTTAGTTTTATTGAGAGAAAGGAATGAAATTTAGACCTGGTTGTGAAGATTTTCTGGCTAAGTAAAATGTGTCTCTTGAAAAAGTCACTGTGCAAAGTTGTTTCTGTTCGTAAAGCTAACCTGGAATCCATTTAGTATTTTTTCTTAAGAGATCCTTTTTTCTCATAGTGTCTTTTTTATTCCCTCCTAGTGCTGGAGGGGGGATTTTACATTAGTTTCACCAACAAAAAATTGTAATGGTCCCTTCAATGACTCAAGAAAGTTTAGTAATGTACCTTTGCCAAGGACCTAACAGAATGACAAGAGTAGGTTTTAAATTGCAACCATAGTAATTGTTTGCACTTTCAGTATAAGCTTTTACCTACTCAACCATGCTGCTGATAAACTATTGTAAGTATTTAGTAAACTTATTAAGAGATTAAAATCTCTGTTCTCTTTCATTATTTTCTAAGCTGACTTTATAAGCTTTTAAATTTTGGAATGCCAAAACTTGCAAGGTTAATAATAGCAAACATTTAATGAGATCCAAATTCTGTTGCTGCATTTGGTAATCTGTAAAGCATTAGCTAATCATTTTTACAGTGCATACCTATTGATTTTACACATAATTTACATAGTTTCAGTTACCAAATATAAAAACAACAATCACTTAAGCTTGATGAATGTTGTGTTTTTACAGAACATTAAAAAAGTTGATTTGAGTGCTGATCTTTCAAGATATTATACCGAAACTTTATTAAAGAATAAAGATTCAAAAACATAACACTTGCATTGCAACAAATGTAATTGATCAAGCAATAAGCCTACCAGCAGTTAAACGACACAATTTTTTGTTAGCTTAAGAACTTAAATTGCAATTAATAATAAACTTTTAATTCTTTTATTGCATTTTACTGTATTTTAATGTATTTTATTTAAAAGCCTTGTGTTAAAAAGCTGCTGTTTACACAGCTACAGTCAATATCAAATGATTAAAAAAAACTTGAGAGATTTAAACAAAACTAGAATAAATTTATTTTATTGTGTTTTTTTCAAAAATACAACAAAAAGACAAAAGGAGAAATTGAACTAAGAATTAGTTCCAATCAAAAGGCTAAAATTCATAAAGTATTAAGTTACATTGCCTAGTTGCCAAATCTGAAATCTCATTCAACTCTAGCTAATAGTTGCCAATTCTTCTGGATGTTTGATTGAATCAATTTTGTATAAATGTGTCAACAAAAGATTTTCAAGTTAATTACATCAGTCATTTGAGTTGTAATCTAATTTATTTAATTTTTGTTTTTTAACCATTTTGCTAATTGCAAAATATGGTCTCAAAAATCTGTTTCTTGACTGCATGCTGTAACATTTATCATTTTGTTGCTTCCTTTTTCTGTTCTGCTTTCCACTGCTTATAAATTTTTCAATTTTATGATATTTTTATGGCAGAGCTGAATTAAAAAATAATGATGCAGACATTAAATCACATATTAGAAAAGCTTGATAAATGGCAGTTTACATTTTACAAATTTTGCATGTTTCTAAATAATGATCAAAAATTGAGAACTAAATTTTAGCTTATTAAATTCTCGTTAATGAAGTTCTTAACACAAAATTCTCAAGGAATGATTTGTTTTTATTCATTTTTTTACAGTTCCAGAGATCTAGGTGCAATTTCTAAGTTAGCTAAATCAGACATATTTTTTTCCATCAAAATCTTGCCATTGTTGCAGTGATAGCATTTATAATGGCTTCATTGCTGAGGTACAAAAATTTTTTAAATTGCTTTGGCTAAAGGTTTGTACCAGATCTTTAACTTTTCAAGCTTAAAGGTCTGACAATGACTTATTTGAATGCTTAAAATATCAAACCATATATATCTGAACTCCAATCAACTAGATTCTTTGACTTCCCCCCAAGTTACAATTGCTTTCATCATTTTTCTTTTTGCTTTCTATTGCCTCCTTCTGTAGGGAGGATTTCCTGTTAGTTTCACTAACAAAAAACAGTTACAGTTCCTTCTTGAAAAAACCCAAAAAGACTATGGATATGTGAATTTTTGTTGTCAATGTGCAATGTAGTTAAAAGTGATTTACTTTAATAAACTTTTTTACTCTACTGTATTAACTTCATGCCTCATGTTGCAAAACAATTCTGGTTGTTTGTTTTTAGCTAAGGCTATTGCTTTTGTCTAAAATTTGACTTGAATCTTAAGGAAAGTATAGTTCAGTTGGTATAGTATTGCATTTTGAAAAAATTAATCTTATTCAAAATTTAATTACAATTTAGCCATTAAAAAGTTTATCTAATTAACAGCTGCTCAGTAAAAAATCTCTCTTGTAATTGTTTCAATTCCAATCATTCACATAACTTTCTAAATTAACATTTTGTCCCAAAACTGTACTTTAGATAATTAAAGTTTGCTTGTATTATATTTTTGATTGGTATGACTAACAATGATAACAAAGTTCAATATTTGGAACAAATGAAAAAAAAACTAATCCCTTTGCATAAATTTTCAATGGACTCTTTATTAGCCTTAATATAATCTTAAAGCTTTTATAAAAAGTTCTATTTGAAATAAAAGTAAGCAGTAAACATGTCCTGTTTTGTTTTTTGTCCTATACTGTGGGTTGTGACCCCAAATGGGGCCACGTAAAAAAATTTTGGAGTTGCAAAACAAATTGGCTTTTTATGCTGTGACACTTTGAAAATCCCCATGGTGCTGCAAAACTTTTTGAAAAAATTATGGTTATTGCACATGTGAGCCACAAATCAAAGAATTTGGGGACAAAAATTGAAAAATCGGAGCTTGATTCTGAGTGAAGACTTTTTTTTTTAGTAAACACCTAAATTTGTGGATAAAAATCATGAAATCTCATCTAAATACCTTGCAAATTTTGAAAAAGTCACAAAATTTGATGCAGGTTTAAAATGGGGTTGCAAAACAAAAAAGTTTGAGAAGCCTTGCTCTAACTGATGTGCGTAACAGTGTGTTAGAAATTAATAAAAATAATGTTATAACTAATAAAGCAGGAAAAGTCATTACTAGACTTTAAATTAGAAAATTAATAAATATCTGGTAACAGACCTGTAGCCAAAATATGTTATAAAAAAGAAATCACTTTGGTAAATATTGTTTTTTTATAGGATCGCAACTAGTTGGTTTGCTGTATATTTCTGTGTAAATACAGTTTGGTATGGTTCATCTGTCTCAATAGTTTTGTAAAAAAAAAAAAAAATGGTTAACGAAACAAGGCAAGTTGTGGAAGATTATGTTCTATATAAAATTCACTCTTTGAACAACAATGGAAAATGTTTTTCTAATAAACTTCATTCTTTAAATAATCAAGATTTTGAAAAGACAATTAAATCTAAAATTTTGTTATCCCTTCAAGATAAACCATCAAACCTTAATTTGGCTGTACGCAGTATGGCAAAACAGATTGAAGACAAATATCAGGAAATTCGTCCAGATTTGTTTGAAGAAATCAGGTATACTACAAGAAACAGACTTTTAATTTTTTTTACAGCATTTCTAGATACATGCACTCTCAGAAAAAGACTTATGCATAGATTTCTAAACTGATTATTTCTAACATGTATCTATATTTTTAATCAAAACACATTAAAAATTTTTTGTATAGCAATGCCTTATAACAGCAAAACAAATCAAGGATATTTGATTTTATAACCTAATATCCTGCTTGGCCGAAAAATTTTATAACCATTCAATTCATGCAAATATGCAATTTTATAAAAATTTGTTTGCTTTGGCAAAATGTCTGAGCTTTTCATCAAAGTGTAAAAATTTGCTTGGCTGACAAATACAAGTGAACTAAGGTTCTCAAACTTCTCACCTTTAGATTTATTAATTTGTTTTTTTTTGTTTTTAGAAATGTCGACATGACAAATTGTGATGTCAAAAAAATGCTTTTTCACATTTCAAAAATTCTGTTCCCACTTCCAATAAAACCTATCTTGTACCAAACAAACAACTGTAAAAACACTGATAAAAATAATAGTATTCAATGGGGCCATGTAATTGCTTTTTTAGTTTATGCTGGCTTGTTGGCAGTCAGAGCAGTTGAATGTAAATCTTTTAATACAGTTGATGAAATTTTGACGCAAGTTACAACTTTTTTCAATACACAATTATCTGACTGGTTAGCCAGTAAAGGCGGCTGGGTAAGTTTTTTTTTGGTGTAACCTTTTTATTAAATGCATGACAATGCGTATGTAATGTAAATATTTTTTTAAACCATTGTTTCAAAGAGATTTCAGTAAATTGGAAGCATTTAAGAAAAAGTTGAAACAATTTCAACTAAATAGAAAAATATTTTTGATATTAGTGATATACCTGTCATGCAATTTTTTAACGTAATTTTGTATTTTTTAATTTTAAATATTGTTTATTATCAATTCCTTTTGGCTTTCTCTTTGAAATATGGCGACAAATGGTGCAGGAGAAGTGCAGCAGGAGGTAATGTGTGATGAAGTGAAAACTGTGAAGGGATTTTGCTATCTAGGCAATAGGTTGAATGCCAGTGGAGGATGTGAGGTCAGAGTGACTGCAAGAACAAAATTGGGATGGAAGAAATTCAGAGAGTGTGGGAAGATACCGTTCAGAAAAAGATTATTTTTGTGAATAAAAAGGAAAGGTATGTTAAAGCTATGTAAGATCAGCTATGTTATATGGGAGCAAAATTTGGTGTTTGAGAGAAAATGATGTAGCTCTTTTGAGAAGAACAGAAAGATCTGTTGTGAGGGAAATGCACAGTGTTAAGTTGGTGAACAAGAGGAACAGAGAGGAGCTGATGGGCATATTGGGATTAAAGAAAGCAGCAGATAAGCTGGCAAGTGCAAATGGTGTGAGATAATATGGCCATGTTTTGAGATGACTTGAGGAAGATGTTTTGATGAAAGCAATGGTACTTGGGCTAACTGAAGATGAAATGAAGGAAAGAAGCTGAAGGAAACATGAGAAGGATTATTTAAGGAAAGAAGATGCAGTAGATCAATGTAGATGGAGAGAAGGTGTAGGAAGAGTTGCAGAATTAGTAAGATGCATCTGGCCACCTCCATTTACTGGAGATACTTATCTGAATTAAAAATTGATTGTTGTTTCAAATCTTGCTTTTATATGATAGCTTAAGCAAACTTATATTTTTAAATTTTAAATAATGTAAATTACTGTATTCCATTTTGTTTGATATTTGTTACTTTCCTTGATCACAAAAAGTTGCTGTTTTTCATATTTCTTTAAATTTAAAAACGTTCAAAAAATGATTAAAATACAACAAATATTGTCACAATAGTTTGTTTCTTTAAAACATATCAATTTACAATAATTATAACTGACGTTTTTAAGCCTTAATTTTGATTAATATACTCTTTATCTATAAATGTTTGATTTAAACTTCTTTATTCAGAACTTAAGTCAAACGAAAAAAGAACAATTTTCTTTGTAAATTTTTTTCTATTTGTGTAAAATATCGATTAATTTGGAGTAAAGTCCAGATCTCTTTTTTATTGATGCCGAACCTTTAAAAAAAGTTTAAACCTTCTTTCTTGTCCTCACTCAAATAAGTTGACGTTGTAGAAATACCTTATCGAAAGCGCGTACTAGTCTTCCTTACTGTTTTGATTGAACTTACGTCACAAGTTTGTTAATGGGTTTTATATTTACAGACGAACTTCTATGAATGGAGCAAAGGCAGTGTAGGCCGTCTGGACTGCGCAGATTCTCAATCTTGCGGTTCATGTGCGTCGTCTGGCTTTCAAGCCGCTATGCGAGTAGGCGTTGTTGCTGCTTGCGTTGGCATCGGCGCATTAATCATTTCAAAGAAGTAGTCTACTGTTGAGCTTTTTTTTTCTAAATCAATTTTGTAATTTTTAACAGCCTACTTGCCACACTACAGTATTAAAGTTGTGAGTGATGTGCGTTTGCTAAAGAATCAAATAACACTTGAATGTTTTTTACTGGACTGACATTTCTTTAAAAGATTACGTAATTCGTGTAAAATGTTGATTCATTTTAAATATAGTCCACACATTTTTTTTTATATTCGTGTAGCCTTTTCAAAGATGCCTTAATCGTTAAAAGATTTCTTATGTTTCCAACAGTATCGTTTTAGTTATAACAATTTCTTTTAAATTTGCCTTCTATAGTCGATCAAGAATATCACTTGGCTGCCAATTGTTTTACCACCGGCAATATTCTTTATCTCATGCGGTAATGTATGACTGAATTAGTTTTGCAACAGAGCCGGTTTGGCCAGAGTCCAATATCGTTTTAAAAATTCAGCTATTCTGGCAAAACCCACACTTAAACTGGTTGCAACAAATATTGATAATTTTGCCGAAATGCGGTTTTCAAGCGGAACTTAATTTTTCTTTGTTAAACGCAACTGCTAAAAGACCTTCAGACTGTTTTGCTTTATTTTTTTTATGCTGTGTGTCGTGAATTGGTTGTGATGTTGTTGAATGCTGTTATTATTTTATTTTTTAATCAACTTCCTTAATCTTAAAAAGCATTCGGTATCTTTAAAAGATGTCCGTTTTAGCCTGCTAGCAATAAGAACAAGAAAAACAGCGTCGTCTCTGCTTGCATATTTGTAAAATACCTACTTGATGGTTTCATTTTCTTGATGGAGTTTTCACTTGTAATTTTAATATTTTTTTTGTCAAGATCATCAAAGTGTCGTCATTACTTGAAATTCACCATTTAATTATTTTTATGTGGGTGCGTAATTTTGTGTATTGTTGGCTATTCTTTTGGCACTTATTTTTCAAGTTTGTTTGAAGACTAATTTTACCGGACGCTTGCGCGCCGAATATTTGTTGATTGTATTTATATTTTAACCCATATTGGCATTTATAACAAAAGGCTTACAAAATGTACTGCAAAGGAAATCTTAGTCCTTTTGAGATCTTGTTTTTTTTCAACCTGCTTTTCTATTATTTTACGCACTGACTGGCCTCGCCTGCCTTGCTGTCGCTTCAGTTTGTGTTTTGGCAGCCTGTGTTGCTGCTGGTTTAACAAGGTTTGTGAGAATGTGTCATTCTTTCGTTTTAAATCGGCATTGTAGGAATAAATGTTGTGCCATGGGACAGTTTTACTTTTGCCTCTCATTGATATCAGTTATAGAAGTTCTTTAATTTACCAGTTTTAGCACTGATCTGCTTATCAGTATAAATGATTTTATGAACTGTATAGGGAATTCAGTATTAAGAATTTAACAAGACGTAAAGACATTTAGCCTTATTTCTTTTTGTAAATCATTAAAACAGTTTATTTCTTTCAACAAACCATCAAAATTTTTCATTTCAGTAAGCTGATATTGAAATACGGTTTTTCCCAATAGCAACCAGTCGTTGCGTGCGAATCTGACGTAATCTCACTGTAAATAGCTGCTATTTCCTGGTAGAGTATCGGAAAGCAGATTGTAACTTAGTTGTTCAGACGCAAAGTCGTTAACTGCAATATTTTGGACATTTTAGTTTAAATTGCCATTTTTGTAAACAGAATATATTTTTAGATACCCATACAGTATATATCATTAACGTAAATGTATCACCCTAGTGATTCATTTGTGAAAACTCTGATTATGTCGTCCTTATGATGCTCTTCCTTTCTCAATACATTTACTGAGCGCTTTAATCTGTAGTGTCTAATCTTCGATGAAAAATCGCAACAAATGAGCTAGTGCTGTAATGAACAGCATTTGTCACGCATTTTATTTTACAACTTTAAAGTAAGTTGAGTTAGTTGCTGATTCTCTAGTTCAAATTGCTTAAGGCCTTTTACGGTGTTGTTGACATCCTTAACCTATTTTTTTACGCTTCACTGACAAATTTCTTTATCGTTTTTCCCTGAACACGATAAAAGAAAAACAAAGTGGTTAAGCGTTATTCGTACTTGGTGTTTGCCCAAGCGTCAACTGACTTGATCAAATAGTGCACTAAGAGAAAGAAACTTTTGTTACTTGGAAATGCTTTAGAAAAAGAAAAAATTCCCGCTTTGTGTTGATTTTAGTCGAATGGTTAAGAGCGAGCATGACAACAGACTCTCTAACAGTGTGCTGTATCGTCGTGGCCTTGTTTACCAGCTCAGTGCTGTTGCAGGGCCGTTTCCCTTTTCGCCAAGCAATAACATAGTGCATACTGCTGATAGAAATTGGGAATATAATGAAATTTCCCATCAGTCTGTACATACTACGTATTTACCGAATTAATTTACCGAAAAACAGCCTATCTTTAATTGCCAATTAGTTTTTGGGTTTTTTTTAAATACTTTTCTATCAGCTTATCGCTTTTGCGTTTTTGAAATACTTGGTTTAACCATGCTTTTTTTAGTTTTAAAAAACGTGCAATTAGTTAGACCTGGCCTAATATCTGATGTAAAATCTTCTGTTTATTAAATTTCCCAAAAATAAAACAAATTCATTCAAGTATAGGACTACTTCACTAGTGTAGCTGTTTTAAAATAGTTCTAAAGTTGTAGTGCGTAAAAGGAAAAACAAAGTTTGATTACGTAAATGGAAGAACAAGTGCGTACAACTATTTTGAGTGTTTTCGAAACCATCTGCTTTCAACGGCAAATCCTTCAAAATTTTTCAAGTGTAGTTGAAATCAGAGAATTACAAATAGTTCCAGTCTAAAATAAAAGACAATAAAAATTTAATTTTTCAACTGGGGCCTGTTCTAAAAGAAATATTTAAAAAGACCGCTTTGAATGGCTGTTAGTCAAGGCCGATTTAATACTGGGCGTTCAAAAGTTAAAATTGCCAATGGTGATGGCTGAAAGCTTAACAATTGAACAAAGACTTTCCATCTATTTATTTAAACCAAATTAAGTCGAATTGACCTTTTGGACTAATTTACTATAAGAATAAAACCTTTGTTCACTCTTCGTTATAGAATGGTTCAATGGCCTGTTTATTAATAAACAACTTGTTACAGTCGCTAACCTAATTGCCCTTATTACAAATCCTGCAGCTGAAAACATTCTTCGACAAAACAATTAAAATGTTTATTTATTTATTGCTAAATATTAACCCAAACCACCATTGTTTACCCGATTTTTGTTTTTGCTTCATTCATTTAAAGAAATTAAGCCAAGTTAATTTTGCTCAAATTCAAATGCCAATTTTTGGCGTTTTTGAATGCTAAATTAAAATTATCATCACTTTCAGTATCACGTACATTGTCATTTTTGTACTCGCAAAACAACGTCGAAAAAGTTAAGTTCATGACAACTATTACCGATACCTTGAACTACTTAATTGGTTTCGAGATGTTGCTGTGCAATCGGTCTTTTTTTTGGACTTTTAACTTTTAATAAATTTAAGAGTATTTTTGCAAGGTTCATCAAGCAGAAGAAAAAGCCATTAAGTATCCTTCTCAAAGACGAAACTAAAATATGACAAGTGTCAGATTAAACTCAGATCGCGTTTGCCATCAAGACCACGCACTTGTATCTACTTAACCTTCCTGTGTGCAAAAAAAGCTAGTTTGATTTGCCAAATGATTTTCCATTTTAAGAGAAATAATCTGTTTGCTTAGTCTTGTCAAATCAAAGCCAACCGCACTTTTTGAATTAGTGTTTTTTTTTTATTTAGCCACAGCGAACCATCAAATTTTACCAACAACAAACTTGTCATTAAAGTTCAACCGACTGCTTTTGGTCAAAATATTGCAAAAAATTTAAATAGTTTAGCCACAAGCGAATTTTGTCGTCAATAGTTTGATTGAAATCTTTAATTTGTCTAGTGAGCTCTTTTGCGTGACAAATAGTGCCTGATGAAACCAGGACGCAATTTTCAATTTTGTACCCAAGGAATTGTAATCTACATATTTTCAATCTATCAAAAATCCAAATTTTTTTCTCAGCTCAAAAAATTCCCATTCAGCTCTTTACAGTTGAATCATATTTATTTTTCGGTACATTTGCAAATGCTACATATGAAACAGATTGGTGTGTTTACCATTTTAAAAAGTTGCAAAAAAAGCTTTGCCGTGACAACTAACATGGAGTGCTTCTTGATCGCTCCAAGAGCTGAGTCGTAGAATTTTTATGAGCAGAGAAAAAATTTTTGGATTTTTGATCGGTTGAAAATATGTAGATCACGATTCCTTGGGTACAAAATTGAAAAATGCAACCAGGACCAGGGGCGCCGGAAAATTTTTTAGCGTTTAAGGACTAAATTTTAAAAAAGAACACTTCGGGGTTGAAAAGACACTCTTAACAAACTTAAATTTTAGCGTACGCCTAATAAAGAAAAATTTTACCAAAAAACATAGGAGTAACAAGAAAAAATTTAAAGAGACGGTATGTCGTTCACAGTAGCGTATTTGGGGAGTGGGCATTGTGCCATCTTTTTCAATTTCTCTTGTATTTTACATATCCTTTAATATCTTAAATTTCTCCTGTATTTTACTTGGTGGACTAACTGACGGTCAATCCGAAAGGACAGTGATCTGAACAATGCTTCCCAAACTCTTGTTTTAAAAATAATAGATTTTTATTGTGAGTTTAAATTATCCATTCAGACAAACTTTGTTTTTAGATATTAGATTAACTGTACTGCAAAGTAATAATTAAACGCAGGATTACTTCATCTTTTGGCCTCTCTTGGAAAGTTTATACGCCCTTTTTTCCAATTTAAGAACCCATTCATTAATTGCTTTATAATCTCTTTACCAAAAGCGTACCGTCTGCATCATATGATTCTTTAAATTTTTATATCATGGTTTAATTGCTGTAGTTTCTCGCTTGCTCGAAAATTTACATGAGTGTAATATAATTTTATTACCTAGAATTTCTTCTACAGCAACAGCTGTAAAAAATTTTTTTAAATTTGTTCATTAAATAAGCATCGATACTTCTGTTGATGTCCAATTTTCAAGATTAGATCTATAATTAACAGCATGCTTTTGCTGAAACCTAATTTATGATGAAAAGTGATAAATAGATCAATATTTTAAACCAAAAGTTAGAAATTGTTCTTTTTTTTTTTATTATAATTGAACTTCTTGTTCGAAGTCTAGCAACGTGAAGATCGTACATGGAGATATGCGAGGACCATAAATAGCAAACGTATTGCGAAATGGAAAGCACTACAGCTTCATATAAATACGCACTGATTTTTAATGTCCACAAAATTTTCAATTTTTTAAGTGCCGTCGTGAAATGTTACTAATATTTTGCTATTTAAGTCATTGAATTAACAGTAGTTTCATAAGTAAAATGTTGATATGACGATGATATGATGATATGATACAATGGTTTCGCTAGCTGCTCAGGAAAAGATATGCCGATGCACACATGTATATTTTTGCATCATTTCAGATAAAAAACCTTGTTATTGTAAATTTTAAAAGCTTGTGCATTCAGTCTCTTTGCTCGGCGCATCAACTCAATAAACAAATAAACGTACTCCGCGTCTACAAGCCAGACCTAACTTGCCAGACCTAACTTGGTCAATCGAACATTTGTGTTCAGTGTAAAATCATGTCATTTATTAAGATTGAAAAAGTGAAAGTGAAACCAACTTGCTCAATCGAACATTTGTGTTAAGTATAAAACCATGTCATTTACTAGGATTGAAAAAATTAAACCAACATGAAAAGTGAAAACAAATCATCTCAAACTTTTTTAACATTTCTGTCAAGATTATGGCCACCGTCGTTATTCTGTAAAAGAGTTTTCTTTAATTTTATTGTCATTCAGTTTCTTGGAAGTGTCGTTCAGTTTTACTGTAAAAAATGCAAAACACATTGTCAAAGATTACGAGAAGCAATTAGTAGGAGACAACAAGAAAAACCTTTTTTTGTTTACTATTAATAGGTTACAAGTTTTTCGAGGAAAAACTTTTGAGATTTTATGCTGTTAAGGTAAAAATAGTCGAGGTTTACCATCGCAGTTAGTTTGAGGAGGAAACAAGCACCTCAATTTAGTGTGTGCAGACCTAATAAATCTTGAACAGAAATGCGTTTTTAAAGTATTCACTTTAAGAAAGTTGCAAAAAATGATACTTAACATGGTCACCAGTAGAAAAAAAATGCTTTCATTCAGCTTTAAAAACTGACCAATCTATCCAAGATGAAAAAAAATTTATTGCAATTTCTAATCATTTTATTTTAAACGGATTCCAGTTCGTAGAACGCAGTACCAATAAGCGCCGAAACTTTTTTTTACTTAAATTTAAAACAATTTGAAAATGACAGATAAAAAAATGTTTAGCTTATTTGGTCATTTTTCAATTCTAGGTTTCCTTTATCAATAATTGCGGGATTCACTACTGAAAAAATTTTAAGAATTTTATTAATTATAGAAGTTCTTTAGGCTGCGAGAGCCGTTTACTCTAAAATCAAGGCAATTATATCCAGTTTTTTTTTGAATAATGCCAACTACGCGCAAGGTTGCCAGATTTTTTAATCAAAAATAGCCAAAAAGTAACCACTTGGATTTTAAAATCGCCAAACTTTTTTCAAACGGTTGATCTTCTAGTACTTTATATATATTAATATATATGAGAAAAATTTTTATCTCAAATTTAGGGTAAAGACAAAAAGAGTCTTCACTTTGAACCTGTCGCTGATTTCTCGATTTCCGTCCCGACAACGTAGAGATCCCTAAAAAAATAACTATTCACCTCAAACGTAACAATAATATTGTAACATCAAAGCATATTAAGCTCAAAATTGTTTTAAAAACGTCGCATTTTCATATCGCAAATTTCATCTAAAGTCGCCAAAGCCGTACTCTGAAGGAGCCCAGAAAGTCGCCAATTCAATTTTTCGGTCGCGAATTAAAATTCATAATTGCCCAATTGGCAATAAGTTGCCTAATCTGCCAAGACTGATTATGAGTCCGACCTATCAAGATTTCTTCAGTAGTATCACTTTTTTACAGAATCATTCAAAAGAGTTGGAGTGAAACTTGATCCTTTTGTTCACCAAATTGACTCATGTTACGCTTCGGTAATAGAAGCCAAATCATAACTCCCTCAAGACTCATATGATGCAAAGTCGGTGAAAGCGCTTTTATGATAAGAGAGTCAGTTGCGACTTGACTAACTAGATTACGTCACGTTGACGCAAGCTAATTTGATAAATAAAATCCAAGGTTGGCAGAAACTAATTCTGATGAAAATCATTAATTTTTCCTGAACCAAATTCGCAGTTGCAAATTTCAGTTACGTTCACTGCTCGTTCTTAATACCCAAAGCACAACCGACAACTACACTACAATACACAGAAGTTTAAGTCTTAATAAGGCGGTAGTTTTTAATTTTTTTTACATGCGGCACTCCACAAATTATTTGAACATTTTGCGTCACTCCAAATAAACTTTTTCAGTTATTTTTACAAAATAAATTATGTAAAACTAAATAAAAGTCTTAAAAATTTGAAACAAAGTTAAAATTTAACTTTGCGCGGCACTTCAAGCAAAAAGGACAAACCCGGATGTATACCTCAGTATTCTCTTCGGAAACCAATGCACTAAGCATTCATGGGTTTGCGTAACTAATGTGAGGAACAAATGCGAGGAAAATAGTAAAGATATGATTTTTAATGTAACATCTTTTTGAATGAAAAACAAAAGTTTAAAGCGTATGAAAAAAGGAAAAGTAAAACTGAAGTCCCAAAAAGACGCCGTAAAACTGCCGATTTCGTAATAATCAAATTTTGATGTCATTGAACAAAGGAGAATAAATTTCCTAATGCGTCATTTCTCATTACTAGCTGCTTGACTCGAGAGTTATCGAGACAGAGTACAACTGTACCTTTGTATAAATTTTAATTTTTTCAATTCTCACGATCACAAGACGTTGATTGAAACTCCTTTCATTTTGACTGTAATGTAAACCACGATTATCAAATAGAAACTACAACGGTACAAACATATTGAACTAAAATTATTATTGTGACAAAATTAACCTTGGAATTTCATTGAAGGTTCCTCCGGTAAAGATGAATCTAATGTTTTTAGCTAAAACGAATTTTTTCTTAAAAGACCAGATAAAGAAATTACTCTGACAATTAAAATCCAAATTTTTCAACTAGCTTGAACAAGTCAATTAATGATCCTACATAAAAAAAACAATGTTTTGAACAAATCAACTAAAAACCAAAACATATTTCAATTGAATAATGTTTTTATTTGGATCAAGGAAACATCTGTTTTGTCGTAGTTTAGTATCCTTCAAAATATACTTTTAATTTTAGTTTATTTGGGGTCAAGCTGAAGCCTTGTACTGGTTAACCCGACCCAATTGTAGTTTGCTGACCACTGAGCTAAAGAAGAGTTAATGTAGTAGTATTGGTTTTATTTGCCAATATAAGAACAAATACGACCCTGAATGCCATCGTGGATTCGACCTTCTGAAAATCATTTTTTTCCTGATCTCACTTGTTCCACCTAGTGGCAGAAGTTTCGCTTCTTGATCGGCCTCCCCTGTCACATTAAGAGGCGCATGACAGAAGTAAATCTGATAGAAGCAAGTCTGTCTGAACATCGTGACCCTTCTACGATACACAAAACAACAGCGAAATAAAATAGGCAAGTAAACAAAAATGCATTTAAAAGATAATTTTAAAATACGGCCGCTTGCCATTTGTTTAAAGTCGATAACGGAAAAGCCACTTATGGCTAGGGGCAAGACAAATTTTAATGACGACCTTCCCGTCAGCTTTGCAATGACGTAATTTATAATGAACTTTCTTTGCCATATTTCGAATGAATTTACTTTGCCGAGTGTCTATTTCTTAAAATAAGACAATTACCGCGGGTTTGAACTAATCAGGTTCTTTTCTGAAATTTGACTTCTCTTAAAACTACGATTAGAATTTCTTTTTACTCGTGACATTAACATAGAGAGCTTTAAGGTAATTTCATCATAAATTCAAGATGTTCAAAGAAAATGATACAAGCAAAGAGAGAGAATTATTTAATACAAGGGTCACTTGGGAATATGCAATGTCTAATAGGGGCTCTTCAAAGTCTTCGCTTTACATCAGAAGAATAAACCTGCTTTTAACCTTCTATTTTCATAAAGTTTCAACAAGTTGAAGACCAATACAGCATAATTCAAGAAAAAATATATAAAAAAATAGAAAGGTTGTATACAAAGTGGCTAAGGCCCGTCGCCAACTTGTGGTTGAAGAAAAGCGATAAGTTGCTTTTTTCAACAAAGATAAGAAATTGTTCATTCAATTTAAATTACACGGTGAATCGTAATTTAAGTTTTGCTTGACAGCGAACAGCTCACACATGCCATTGCATACCTACATTTCATATAGTTTTATTAAAATATTTTATTGGAATTATTGGAATATTGGAATATTTTTATTGGAATAATCTTGAAACGTGCGTATAGAATTAAAATGTGCCTCATAAACATCCATTATTAACTGTACAAAATATTAAAAATCGTGTTTTTTTCTTATTCTATTTGTTTATAAATATTAATAAAAATTATATTGAAAAAAAGCGCTTTCTTAGGAATTAACTTAAAGTTTATTCTTGAAACGCTTTAACGAAGTTCAATAAACACAACGAAAAACAAAAAATGTGACACAAATATCAAACAGTTAAAGCGGCAAAAGATCTTTTCATTACTAAGCCGAGCTGCCTCAGAAATGCGTGTTTCTCCTGAGATTTGTGTTTTCCTTTTGTAGAATGGTTATCCCACTTTAAATTTGCTCGTAGTAAAATAATGCGGTTCGTTTTTCGAATATAATTGTTGTGTTTATTTATGTTATTATGTCGTCAATAAAACCTGCGGTAAGACTGGGTGGGTAAGTAATGGTCTTTCAGAAATTTTTTAGAGAAGGAATTTTTTCAAAAATCGTTGCGACAAGTCAGAGCAATTTTCAGGGGCTAAACAAATTAAGCTTGGTTTTTAAAACTACTGTAATTTGTTTTGGCAGCATTTTTGCTCATTTTAAACTTAAAAATAGCCGCTGCTGTAATTGCAGCCATTGCAAACAAATAAGTGATTTAGGGCCTAAACATCGAACAAACTTAATGGTGGTTACTTACACAACACGTTTTGCAAAATGCTTTTCGTGTAGTTATGATGAAAACCATCTCAATTTCAGAATGACAAAGCTGATTTTACGATGACGCTGACATTAGTATAGACCTGAATGACGTAATATGTCACACGATCTTAAACCCAGTTAGTTGAAAAAAAATGACGTAATCTCATTTACAATCTTTTTTGGCAAATACTTAGTTAGTTTCACTGCAACTCTTTTGTTTTTAGTTAGTCATGGCTTTATTTTGCTCTGCTGCTTAATTTCTGTTTACTCGCTGAGATTAGACTTGTCACTTTCATCTAGTATGTCGATTGATGACTTTCAGAGTTCTTGAATGCTTCCTGAACTTCGCTCTCCCAGTTTCAATTTAATGCTTCATTTTTATTTTATTTCTATATTTATCCTCCTAACTTGTAAGAAAGCGACGGAAGCGGTATACATAGATCAACTCTCAATCAATTACTGTTTGACGGTTTTGGATTTGGATGACTTTTTGGATGTCTGACGGTTTTGGATGACGAAACTCGATGCTGGCGTAATGACATCACTGCCAGCATCTGATCCAGGCAGTACAGCAGTCTGGGGTAGTAAAAGGATAAACCCTCGGCCCCAGTCCTGTTTGTGTCTGACCTGAGTGGATACCCTTCAAACGACGACGAATCATTTACTCTGACCCACTTCCGGAGATGCCAATATATTACTATCCGATTGAAATTTTATTGTGTTTGTATTTAAAATATTGAAATTTTATATTTTATTTTGTTTTTTTAGAGTGCCGGGACTGTGTCAACGATTGTGATCGATTGTGATCGACACAGACCCAATTCAAAAACCTACTCGAGCCACTCTGCTGTGTCCTTGGGAAAGGCATTTTAATGCACTTTTCGCTGCTTGGTGGCGGTCTTGGCAAGCAGTTCCAAATTGCAGTCATATCTCTATTAAATTACAAGCGGAAAGCAATATCTTGGCATCTTCGGAAGCAGGTGGGGGTAATTGTTTACCCTATGTATTAGCACCTCCGTCCCTTTCCTGCGAGTCATGAGGATAAATATAAAGATAAAATAAATAAAACAGTTTTATGGAGATATGAATGATATTTAGAGCTGCTTGCTAAAACTGCCAAGCGGGGCAAAGCGCTGTAAAGCGTTTTTCAAAGATACAACAGAATGGCGCAAGTAGGTTTTGAACCACGATCATGTCGATCACAATCACAGCGCTACTAACCACTCGATCACATAGCTCACAAATTTACTTGACATGAAGCTTAATAAATAAACGTGTTTTTCTTCCTCCCAAGTAGGGCTGGATTCAAGTCTAACCACTTATTTAAAAACCTGTATTTATACTTGATCAAGTATTTTTATTACTTGATATTTCAAGTGATTTGCTTTCAGAAAAGTTAAGGTTTTGAAAGCCACGTTTGTTGCTGTATATCAGGAGTTCTTAAACTGGGGTGCGAGCTCTGTTCTTAGAGGGTGCCACGATGTGTGAATGCTGAATTATTAGGGTTGGTAAATGTCATGTAATTGTTCAAAGTTTTTTTTTTTTTAGTTGTTTCTGTTGATTAGTCTTCTCGTGTAGTTAAATGTTTGTTCTTTTTCTATTTGCTATTGTTTTTCATAGCATTCCCAAATTAATAATGCCGATACATACAAACTTTGTTTTATAAGGTGTGCGAGAACATAGCAAAAGTTTTAAAGGGGTGCGGAGCATAAGAAAGTTTTTGAATCTAAATGTTGGTTTTCTTAATTTGCTTAAATTATTTAAATTATTATTACTTAAAGTGAAATTTTTGCTACAGCCGTATACCCGAGAATTTAATGTACCATTTTTGAGAGATCAAACAAAAACCTGCTTATAAAGAAATGATTTACTATGAAGTTACAGAGTTATTACTATAAAACAAGTCATTTTTTAATCAGTGACGGCTTTAGCACAAAACAAACTAAGTGGCGGCATTGACTCACCTCTAAAAACGTCAAAAAGCGGCCCCCCAAAGCAAAATATTGCTTTATTTTATTATAGTAACTTCAAGACGGTGTTTTTGTTTAGGAACCATTATATTTTGGGGACGAAAATAAAAATTTTGAGATAGATTATAAGTGATGACGCTTTTTTTTGTTTCGAGGACAAAAAAAGTTGACACAAAAAATTGGACCCCTTTTTTTCTTGCACCAGCCTCCCCCTTTTGTTAGGCCACCGCTGTTTTGAAAAAGTATTGAGAGGTTGATGCAACACGCAAGTCGCAAAATAAATTGAGCTGACCATATTCAAACATCAGACCTTGTTGCTCATACGATTGTTGAGCTTAGTGGATCAAATTACTTTGTACATTTCCCAATTGAGCAAAACATCAAAACGTCATTATTTAGTAATTTTCAGATAAAACAGCAGAAATCATGTCCGAGTATGGTTCTCCATTATCTCTTTTTTATAGTCGTTTTATACGCCGGATGGGGAAATTGACTTGTTGTGTCCATCTGCGTAATATTGAAATGTGTTATCGTCGTCGCTTTTGAAAAATTTAAAAAGCGTGTTTGGAATGTACATTTATTCATTGCAACTTAATCGCACCAAATCTTGAAAAAATATACAAAAAGTTGTTGCCTGAAAACAAAGGTTTGAAAATAATTATTCAAACCATTAAAAGCAAAAAATTATTATCTATTGATGATTTTCTGGATTTGCTATAAAAAAAGAAAGAAAAAAGAAAGGCAACCTAAACAACTTTTAAATGCTTAACTTTAACTACCCAAACTTTCCGTAAATTTTTTTCGCTTTTCTAGTTTTTTAGAAAAGTGAACATGCATGAGAGCAGGCTGAGCTTCTTTTTTGCTTTTCTTTATCGGAATATGTGGTCAGTCTTCCAATCAATTATTTTTATAATTAATTATATTTTGTTAAAAAATCGATTTTGGACTACAGTGTTATTGACAAAAACCAATTTGCCAAATTGTTAAACTGTTGTGTTGTAATTTTTAACAAATGAATTTTTTTATTGGTTTTTATTACAGTTGTTTGATTTTATTTTATTGTAATATTAGTCAAATGTGCCATGACGCATTTTTGAGTAATTTGATTTCATTGTTTTTACTTTAATTTTTTCGTTGTCTGTTTTTCATCTATGAATTATTTTTTGATTGCGCAAGTCATTTTTCTGCTTTGATTTGCTTTGTTTAAAAAACAATCCATGATCGCTTTACAAAAAAATTTTAAAAAATATTTACAAGTCTAACAAGCTCGTAGTAATTTAAGATTTGTTAAGAAAAGTAATTGTAGTCAATAACCTTTTTTTTTTATAAACTTACGATTTTGTATAGCGAACATATTTAACTATTTTTATTGTTGTTAGATGTCGCTATTTTTTCATTAGTTAGCAAAATGATATTTTTTAATTCGAAACTTTCATTGTTTAATGCAGTTGAATTAAGCGGCTAAATTGTTCAAAAGAACACTGGTTAAAACCTTGAGCGAGATATTATTTTTTTCATTTGAAATTCTAAAAAATAAGAATTAAATTTGTGTACATACAATCATAGATGTATCCACGACTGCGATAACCTTTTAATGAGCAATGTTTTACTACAAGGTTTCCCCCAACTGTGTGCCGCGAATTTTTTATGAAATTACTTAGATTACTCTACAATAATCAACACGAACATTATTACATAATAACCAAGAAACTGAAACCTTTCCTCTGACTTTGCTGCTTATTCACCGGTATTATTATGTAATAATTTAGAAGTTCCTTTTCTCTGGCAGTTCTATTGTTTTCATTTATTAAACACAATTGTTAAGTAATAAAACAGTTCGAAAGTTAGAAACATTGTTGAAATATATAAGTATTGTGGAAAGCTTAGCAAAGAATATGGCGAAAAAGCAACACCAGCAAAGAAAAAGAAAATGGCAGCCAGAAAGTACAGTGAGAACTACCTGCAGGTTGGTTTTATCTCGACAGAAGATCTTGACTTTCCAAGCCCTTTATGTCTTTTGTGTGACAAAAAGTTATTAAATTAGGCCATGGTGCTCAGTAAATTAAAAAGACACTTAAAGAAAAGCACGAATTAGTAGCTCACAAAGATGAAAAAATTTTTTTAGTTTGAAAGCACAGAACGCAAAGCAATTGAATTTTTATTAGTACGGTCTCAAATAAGGCCTTTGAAGCAAGCTACGCCATTGCGAAAATTATCGCTAAAACTAAGCAACCTCATACAATCGCCGAAAGCTTAGTTCTGTCATGTTCTCGGGAAATCGAAAAGATGATGATAAATGAAAGTGCAGTCAAAGAAGTCGAAAAAATTGCATTGTCAGATAATATTAGTAGTATAAGCAGGCGAATTGACGACATGTCGGATGACATACTGTCACTGCTAAAAAACAGCTCAATGAAAAGTGCAGTTTTTGCACTGCAATTAGATGAGTCGACAGATATTTAAGGAAAAGCCCAACTGCTTGCGAACATTTGATATATTGAATGCAATAGCATAGAAGAAAACTTCCTATTCTGCTGAGAAATACCGGCTCACACTATTGGAAAAAAATCTGCAATGCAACCGCAACTTTTTTTGAGGAAGAAGAGCTGGAATGGAGTAACTGTACAAGTATGTGTATGGATGGAGCTCCTTCCATGCTCGGCAAATATGTTTTTTTTGGCTAACATTAGGGAAAAGAATCCCGATATGATAGCTGCTCATTATTTTTTTTTTGCATCGTAAAGTGCTGGTTGCAAAAACCGTACCTGACGGTTTTAAAAAAGTGCTGAATATATCTGTGAAAATAGTGAATTTCATCAAATCGCGACTTTTTAACTCGAGATAGTTTCAAATACTGTGCAAAGAGGTGGGTGCCGAACATAAAAGCTTACTTTTGCACACAAAGTTTGTTGGTTGAATTGTGGAAAGGTCTTGCGTCGCATTTATAAATTCGGAGAAAAAGTCGTGAAATTTATTTCTGCCATTCAGTCGAAAATTAGCCCCTGGGTCGATGATGAAATGCGATGGGTAAAATTTCCTTACTTGAGTGATATATTTGATCACTTAAACAAACTTAATACCAACATGCAAGGCAGGAATGAAATACTGTCGACAACTACGGATATACTCTACGGCTTTTCGTTAAGTTAAAGTTGTGGCAAGCAAACGTCGCACAAGGTGTGCTCAAGATCTTCTCCATTAAGGAAACTGCTACGAGAGCTGTGAACCAAGATATTTTGAAGAAGAGTATTAGTAGTCACTTAGAAATGCTCCAGCGAAGATTTGAATCTTACTATCCAGACCTAAACATTTTTAAGTATGATTGGGTAAGAAATCCGTTCAATCAATCTGCCTTAAGTAATGCTAACAAATTAAAATTGAAAACACAAGAACAACTTGCAGAAATACGCATGGACCGCACGTTGCAACTAAAATACAATCAAATAAACATCGACAATTTTTCGCTCATTGCACGGGCAGGACTACCCAGAGATCTCACAACAAGCTGTTCAGATTATTTTGCCTTTTTCCACAACTTACTTGTGTGAATCCGCATTTTCGTCTTTATCACAGATCTAAACCAAATCAAGATCTCAGGCGAAATCTGTTGAAGATAAACTAAGAGTTTGCTTGACCTCCATTCCACCGCGCATCAAAACAATTTGTGCTCAAAAACAAGCACATGTATCACACCAACACTGTAGAAAATTACCAACGCACGTGTTTGCTTTATTTCCCTTGAGTTTCTGATCATAATTTGCGCGTGCAATCGCTGCCAGCGCCTTTTTTTTTGTTTTACGCTTTATTTTTAGTTAACCTCATCTCGGAGCATAGTTTGTGTCTGCAGCGCGTTCATTTTAGAGCTGGCTTTGTGAGTTCTAGTCACAATTCTCAATTTGTGAGGCGACCAGCTGTAGTGCTTGTGGGCGGCTGGTTGAAGTCTGAGTAGACTTAGTGCTGTTTTTGGTAATTCCCGTTTCCCCGTGAGTCAGCACCGACGTGAACTGCTCGGTAAGACATCTATGCGTTTTCTTTTTGTGTTTAATTTTTAGTTCGTTTTACTGTATTTACAGATTACCGCTTTCGCTTTCGCTTTTCAACGCTTCAGTTAATTATTTATTTTTCATCAAAATATTCCTTGGTTATTATTGAGTTTTCATTTCGTCGAAGCCGGAAGCGCGTTAATCAACATTTCACTTTGCGGCAATCGGCAATTCAGCGCCGTTTACCGTTATAAATACTGTATATGCCATTGTTTAATAAATTGTTTTATTACGAATTATTTATTTCTTGTGTTCGTTTTTCGTTGTTTTCGAGTTCAGTTGCAAGATTAGTTTTAAACTAGTTAAAAAGTAAGTTGAAAAGCAATTCGGCAGGGTCCGAGTGTGCCTTGAGCAAAAAAAGTTTGAAAATCACTGTTTTACTATCAAATTTTCATAAATCCATAAAAGGTTAAATGATATAAAACTGACATCAAGGGCTAAATTTTTTGTGCTGAAGCATTAATGTCATTATTGTAAAAATGAAGTATATGAGATGTAAATCGAAGGTGTTCAACGGGGTCCAGAAAGAAAAAAATTTAAATTCGGGGTGGGCTATATATAGGACTAGGTTGGGGTCCCCACGACAACTCAGTTGGCCCGAAAGAAAGCGTTCCCCACAAGAAAAAAAGGCTAACACAGTGTTGTAAAATTACACGGTGATTCTATCATTTTATTACTATTATTTTTTTTATTTTATCTCTTGTTTTATCCTCCTGACTCGCAGGAAAGCGATGGAGGCGCTAATACATAGGGTAAGCAATTACCCCGAGATGCTTCCGGAGATACCAAGATATTGCTATCCGCTTGTAATTTAATAGAGATATGACTGTAATTTAGAACTGCTTGTCAGGACCACCAAGCAGGGGAAAGTGCCGTTAAATGTTAAGTCCCAAGGATACAACAGAATGGCGCGAGTGGGTTTTGAACCAAGACCGTGTTGGTCACAAGCCCGGCGTTCTAACTACTCGACCACGCTGCCGACATAAACCTAAGTGAAGCTTTTTTTTTACATCTTCACACCTCTGAGCAAAAAAATGTCCGAAAATGGTGTCTTAAATTTAGTAGAAGACAAAAAAGTCATCGCCTTAGTTTGTGCAGCAGTTAGGCCTTATCTACACTAGGCGTAGTTTCTCAGCATAAAAGAGTTAAATTGTTATATTTCTAAGTCAGAGCTGGCGTAGAAATATAATAAATGAACACTTTTACGCTGAGAAATTACTCCTATTGTAGACAAGGCCGTATACAACTTTCTTGGTGCGATGATCTTTTTTCTGATCTTGACTAAAATATAGACACGATTTGGTGTAGGGGTTCACCTAAAAATTTTTGACTAGAATTGACCAAACAGGAGGCCATGGAAAAGAAACTGATGAAAATACACTGATTTTCTTCAACTTCAAACAAATAATTCTTTAGCGATTCTTTGGGTTTTATTGCAAATTTGCAAAATCTTTTTTAACTGTTTTATGCAGTTTCATAACAAGTTTCTAAAGTTTTTTGAAAAGGTCTGGTACACATTAAATCGTTTTAATGAATAGGCATAACATTACTTTATTTTATTATATATAATTACTATAAATTGCTAACAGGGTCATATTATGTCAAAAACAACCAATTAGGCTAAATTAGTAACACGTTACAGCTCCTCAGCTTCATCTAATTGCTTTAGATCGGAGCGTACAATTATTTTTCTCAGTGAACCAAAACGTACAATAGCAATATGTTGCGGGCCGGACAATTTAGTACCAAGCAAAAACAGCTATTGTTATTATCGCTTGAATTATTTTCTTATATAAAAAAAATTTCTCTATTAATTTACACGTAACGTTGAAATATTAATGAGATAACTGAAAAACTAGCTGCGCAGTATCGCTAACGTCTGTACTCTTGTCCAAAGCAATACTACAAGCAGAACATTTGGTTATTTTCAGCTTTAAAGAAAGTTCAATATTTCCCCAAAGGTCATCTATTCGCCTTGCCACAGTAAACCGAGACAGGCTTATTGCTCCACTACACATTTCTTTTCTGGAAACACACATGTAGCGAACAACTCCGAACAATTCTAATAAACATACCATCACTGTACTTCAGATAACTCAAAGATCAGTTTTGTAACAAGTTCAGTATCTTTTTCATATGTATAAAATACCTCTTGATGCTCAAAGACTTTTTAAACTGCTCTATTTCGTCAAACCGTAATTGACCTTCAATGCCATCAAATTTGGTAGCGTGTTTTGTGCAATAGTTATGCTTAATATATATTATACTCTTTTATTACTGTTATAGTACTGTATTTTGAAAAATCAGACAAATTACGTTGGCGCTTTTTGAAAAGCGAAAAGCGTCATTACGTTTTCGTTACGTTGAATAACAAAGTACCAGTACGTATTTTTTGCACCACTCATTGCTGAACCGTCTTCTTTCACAATCAACCTTCCTTCTCTTACTTGAAGATATTTTAAGCTTTTAGGCTAATTTCCATAATGAATCTTTAATAACTAGCAGTTCAATAAGTAATATGATGCAACAAGAACAAATTGCCACGGTTTGTAGTCTGAATTTAATCAGTGTGAAATAGCAAAAAAAACAATAGGAATAGAAAGCTGTTAAGCAGGTTCAAAAACAATTATTGAATATGGTTTATTTATTCAACTTTAAAATTGTTTCGTATTTTACCACAATAAAATGTCATTTAAACATTTTTGCTTAACTCATTAGTTTACTAAAAGTGGGCCATAAAAGAGGTGCCGCGGGCGGTATGTTGCACGCCTCTGCTTTAGATAATAGCTTATTTTTAGTTTGTTTAAACTAAAAAAAATTTCAAGCGTGGACACAAACTTTGGGTCATTTTGGTATCTCAAAAACAGGTCGGCGTAATTGCTTGACTGTTTCCCTAATTACAACGCCATCGACGTTTTCCTGCGAGTCAGAAAATTAAATTAAGATTTAAAATCTTTTTTTGCTTGAAGACACAAAAGTATCTTTAGATATGACGTGGCCTACCCACCGTATACAAAAGTATCTAAAAATAAAAGTTTCTAAAGATATTTTTGTGTCTTCGTTTGCATCTAAAGATACTTTTTATTTATTCGATAGGCAGGCAGTAATGGCTTTAATAGGGTACGAACAAGTCCCCTTACAATACATCAGAAAGTGGCCCACCCCTACACAAGAAATTGCTTTATTTTTTCATAGTAGCACCAGGACGTCGATAGCATGTCAAAAAGAAAAGAAAAGAAAAGAATTTGAATCAGCAGCATGCTCGGTTTCTGTGCGTTAGGTTGTTGCCAATTGTGCTTGGTAAAGCAAACACCCTTTTCTTTTTTTTAGAGGTTATTTTATCTTGAGACAGTAAAAAGTGGCTCTTCATGCTTTGAATCACTCAATAATGGCCCCAATTAAATTGAAGACCTTTTTTTTAGTGATTGCTTTGTTTTCATACACTAAAAATGGCTGCGGCTATACCTTTTTTAGTACACTAAATAGTGGCCCCGTTACTTTTCTTGCACCGAGCCCCGCTTTTTATAAGGCTATCACTGTAGGCAGGCCTACTTCATATCTAAAGTTATTTTTATGTCATAAACCATGAAGACACAAAAGATAAATATATAAAGATACATAAAGAAACAAAAGTATCTTTAGATATGAACTAAGCCTACCCAGGCTTCTTTTTAACAAAGTAAAAAGACACACCACTTGAAATTTGCTGTCAATGTTTAGTAAATAAGACTAAATAGCCTGTATGCATTTAAAACAAAAAAAGAGTTTTCCATGCCTATATCTTTTTAATTCAAACAAAATTGTTTAAATCGAAAAGATATAGGCATGGAAAAATCTTTTTGTTTTAAATGTTGTTAAATTAAATGACATAGAAAAATTTGTTGTTATAATTGCCTTACAGGCAGGGACGCCGGAAACTGGGGTTCAAGGGTGCAGATAATACCTTTTGAAATTTCCAAAACAGAAACATTTGGTTACACCTGCCTCTATTATTATAGCCACTCGAGCTCGACCAAAATTAGATTTAAAAATGTTTGCAAAAAAAATCTAATTAAACAAGGAATCACCGAACATTTTTGAAAAGAGCCACAAAGCAGAGTAACAGTGATTTAGTGAGGCGGAAAGTTTTTTTGTTTAAAAGGCAGTGTCAACTGTGACGGAGTCGCAAAATTGCCTCGTCCTTCCAACTCCTCACAAACGCGATTCGCGACCAGCACCAAAACTTTAAGGTTTTATTTTATTAAAAACAAAACAATAATTGCGGCGCTAGTCGGAAACGGTTTTCTAAAGTCTAAACAATATTACACAAATTAGCTTCAATACGTAGACACATTGTCCACAAACTTACCAACGATGTTGGGCGGACGAGCAAAGAGAATCGACAATATGAATACCAAACTGCTACCAAATGTAGCCAATGTCCAAGGGGACTAATAATTGTTTACAGATAAATTCAAATATATAGTATGCAATAAAAAATGGATCTCTCATCGATCACAAAGCTTTTCTCCAAATAAAGTGGCAAGCAACATTTGCCCAATGCAACGTTGCATCACTCGATACCAAACGGGCGCGCGAGAACGCACAAAAAAGCAGCGCTGATTATTTAGCGCTAATACAAAAGGCGCGTTGGTTCGAAGCCCGCTAGCGATTACCTACGTCGCAAATATTTACGCGTACGACGTTACAGTCAACAATTGTAAATGTTAGCGTATAAAAGATTTTTAACAAAACGCTTAGTGCAGATCAAAATAATAAAAAAATAGCTTTAAAGGTAAAAGTCTTTCAATACAATGTGGAGAGCAAACAAAAAGGCTTCTTCCATCAGGAACGCTAAACCTTTTTAAGCCAAGGGCCATTTTGGCTTATAAAAGGTATTTCCGGGCCAAGAAACGCTGCAGCTAAATTTCACTAGTGAAAAATTTTTTTGAACAATAACAAATATTAGCCCAAGAGAATTGGAATCATTCCCGAGTTTTTCGTTTCACAATCTTTAAAAGAAATCGTCAGAATGAAAAAGCTAGCCGAACTGAGTAATAAAGTAAAGAAGAGAACTCTCAATGGTTTAAAGTGATTAACCAAAAAAATGAGAGAAATCCATAAAAGTTTTAAGGGTTAAAAAACTTTATAGCCTAAAAGTAGCTTCTACAGAGCGGAAAGGTAAAACGTAGAAGGAATTCGAACGAGAATAGAGACTCTGTTGCTGCTGTAACGAAGGGTGCATTGCTTGTTGTCCAATGGCATACTCGTTAAAAGGGTGACGTAGGGACGTGAGCAGGGAAGATTGTTACGGCTTCGATAGGTAAAAAAATTTGTGATAGACGTGGAGATGTTTTGTTTAATACGCTCTTGCAACGTACTGACGATAACAGGAGCGAAAAAATTGGAGATTCTTGAATGATGAGAATGTAGCACGTTATCTTTAGTTGCTGGCAAGCAGGGTGTTGGAGCCGGATACAAAGAGCATCCGATTTTTGTAAGAGTTAGAGCCGGAGCTGGTGCTCTTATTCGAAAATATGGAGGAGCTAGAGCTGGAGCCCGAGTTACGCTATTATGGGATAGCTTCAACTCCACGAGGAGAAACAAATAAATTTTTTTCTTAATTGTGTTGTTTGCCGGTAAAAATTAGTAATAAATTTGACAAGTGCTAATCGAGAAGTGCATGCATGGTTTGCTTTGTGCTTGCGCAAAACTTTGAGTGTGCATGCGCTAAGCGCAATTGTGCATGTTGCATGCACACTCAAAACAATGCATTGATCGCTTGACAATTCTATTTTAAGCGGCAACGAGCAAGCAGTCCAAGCACAACGCGCTAAGCGAAGACAAGTACAAGTGTTGTTTGTTTGGCACTAGCATATAATCGATTAGCCAACTTTAACTAAGAGATATACTAAAGCAAGTAAGCTAAGGTAAAGTTAGAGGTAGATGTCTCAAGACACGTTTTCGAAGTCTCGGCTTCGTCGCGGTCTCGTAATTCCAAAGCCTCGGTTTCGGTCTCGGACCTCTGCGTCTTGAGTCCAACTCGAGACATTGCAGAGATGTAGCCATATGCGCACCATTCGAAAAAAATTGGGGCCAATGGAGTTTTGTCCCAATTTTTTGACGTTTGCCCCAATCTTGATTTTCTAAAACTTTACAGATAGGAGTAGAAAATTTAGCGCAAAGACAAAAAAAATGATATTGTTCTCTGAAAAAAAAGTTTTCATTATAATTTTTGAAATATAATCGAGAAATCGGAGACAAAATCAAAGCGAAGACTTTTTTTAGAGATCTCTACTTTTTAGGGACAAATTTTTTTCTTTTAACGAATATCCCGATTCACCACTTCGGAAATACTGTAGGCCTATGCCTACTTAAACTAAAACAACTAATGTAAAGTTTTGTATCTTGTCTCCGTTTCGCTACTCCAAAGTCTCGTCTCGCCTAGTCTAAATCACAAAACTTTGTGTTTCGAGTTCATCTCTAGCTAAAATGTAACTAAACTTTGTCATTTGAGACAAATTTTTAATTTTGGCAGTGTGGTCGAGTGCTTATAGTGCGGTGATTGTGATCGATGTGGTCTTGGTTCAAAAACCACTCACGCCATTCTGTTATGTCCTTGAAAAAGATACTTTACGGCATTTAATTCTCCGGCTTGGCGGTCTTGGCAAGCAGTTTTAAATTTTAATTATATCTCTATAAAATTAAAATACCATAATAAAAATTTTTAAGCGGACAGCAATATCTTGGCATCTCCAGAAGCAGATCGGGGTGATTGTTTGCCCTATATATAAGCACCTCCGTCGTTTCTTACGAGTCAATAGGATAAATATAAAGAAAAAAAAACGTAATAAAATGAATTGGTTAACTGCTGATACAATGAATGAAAAAGTTAAGAAAACGGAATTTTTTCTTACTTTGAGAAAGAGGAGAAAGGTTGTCAAGTTTTAAAAATTGAAAATACATGTACATGTGGATTTAAACTGGGATCCAAAAAGTTCAATTTAAAACGTCATTTAAAAAAAATATTGGCAAATCATCCCCGCTGCAACAGTTCAAAAATAATTTTATTGATGAATTGACTGATATAGAGATAATTGCGATATCTCGTTACCTCTTACAGTATATCTCGTTTTACAAATCTTACAGTATCAGCTTTGCTATCAATTCAGGTGACCGTGGAAAGACCTTTCTCTTTCCTTCGAATAATTTGGTCCGATTTAAGAACTTTGATGGAGGAGAATTTACTTCAAGCATTTTTATTTTTCCGTGCAAACAGCTTTTGTTCAAAATAATTGTAGCTCGTTGTCGTCGTCGTCGTTTGGAAAGGCATCCATTTCAGGTCAGATACAAACAAGAATGGGGCCGAGGATTTATCTTTTTACTACCCCAGGCTGCTGTACTGCCTGGATCAGACGCTGCCAATGATGTTGTTTAGCCAGCATTGGGTTTCGTCATCCAAAACCTTCAGACCTCGTGCTCTATGTATGAGGCACGCTATTAAAACATGGTCTGCGGTTTGTTCAGAGGCGCTGCACTCTCAATTCGGTGAAGGAGTGAGACCCCATTTGTGCATGGACAAATGGAATCTCCCAACACCAGTCCGCAGGCGGTTGAGCTTAACCCAAGCTGCTCGGGAGAAGCTCATCCCAACAGTCCTGGCACTGGTCCTGGGTATAAAAACACGGAGCCTGGAAGCATTTTCACAATACTCCACGTTCCATTTATGGTTTGTCCATTCAGAAGCTCGGATGCCACATCTGGCAAGATTGTGCAAAAGATTTCGCGCAGCTGGCACAAATAGACGTCTGGATCTTAGTCTCATTTGGCGAGCATCTGAGGACCCACTTAAAAGACCATACAAAATATGATCGGGGTCCAGAGATTCACGGTAAGCCAAGGAGAGTGTCGCTCCCATTCGGCGAAGCTCAATTGGATGGATGCCTGAAAGTATGGGTAGGTGGTCCGTTGGAGTGGGACGTAGGAATCCAGTGACTATGCGCAAGGTGTCATTCAAGACACTGTCTATGAGGCGAGTGTGAGCGCTACAACACCAGACTAGTGCGCAATACTTAGCTGTTGAGTAGACTAGAGATAAGGCAGATACGCAGTGGTTTGGCACCAGCACCCCATCCCAAGCCTACATCCCGAACAGCTAATAATAAGAAACTCTGGAGCAGGAGTTGGAGCAACTTTGAAATTAGACCTGCTCCAACACCTTGCCGGCAAGACTGTTGTACAAACAAAACCTGGTTTGCCGGTAAAGTAAAAGTTTTTAACTTTCGTGCTGATTTGTTTTTCGAGTCTAGCCGAAACAGTTTTTATTCATGGAATAAAGAGGTTGGTTGGAAATTTTCCGCTTTGTAGAGCGGCTTGACATTTAGTTGTCTAATTTTTGAATAAAAGTAGACTAAACTATGTGTTCCCCGTAGCTTTTGGAAATTAAAATAGATTAAATTTTGTCCGATTTTGTTTGCAATTTGCTTTTCGAGAAGATCATTAACGCTCTGTAAACCAATAAGATTAATTTTGCGAGTGGGAGCTTCAATCTTCAGTTCTTTCCTCACCCACCTCAGTCCTCAATTCCTCTATCCTTTCCCAGAGTTTACATATGAAAAAAACAAAGCACTCTCTTCTCTTCTTAGACTCATGATAGAAAAGAAAAAAAATCAAATTTGTAACCTCGGTATACAAAAAACCTACTTTCACTGGCGAGTACATGTGCTGAAATTCTTTTAGTTCCGAAAACCCTTGATCAACGAGAGCTCTCTTCTTTACCTTATAAATCAGTTCGGCTCGCTTTTTTCTTCATCTTGACAACTTATCCGGAAGATTGTCGGACAAAAAAATTTGGGAATCGCTCCAATTTTATATGCATTTTCAAATTCTGTACAACAAGTCGTCTTTTCAAACTTTTTCTTTGGTCTTTACCAAGTTTTTCGTAAAAATATTGTCTATAAAAATACCATAAAACTTGTATTTGTAAAAACTCTAAATTTTTCGCTAAATGTGACGCTACTTTGCAATCTTTGTTATGTAGAAATAATTTGCGTTTAAACACGATTTAAAGTTTTGAACTTTGAGCATAGTAAATAAATGAGGCTACCCTGGTCTCTGAATTTAGAGAAAGCCAGCTTTTTTCCGCTGATTTTATATGGCAATAGAGAGTCAAGAATTACGGTCATGACCAGTGTTTTTTTTAAGGTTTGGCTTGAGGAACCTCTAAGCAATTTTGAAAAAGCGCTAATTTTTTTCCTATTGTTCCTGAGCATACTTAGCTTTGTTTACACTATTGTAGTAGCCATAGCCGTACCAGCCCAAAAAATTTTGGGGGGGCAATGAATTTTTGCCCAAATTTTGTGACGTTTGCCCAAATCATGATTTTAGAGTACATTTTGGATATGACAAAAAAATTGTCTGAGTTTCTCAGACAAAAACCAATTTTGTCCTAAAATCAAGGTGTTCTCTAAAAAAAAAAAAAAAAAAAAAAAAAAAGGTCTTCACTTAAGTTCAGTCTCCTAATTTTCGATTTTCGTCCCAAAATCAAGGTGTTCTCTAAAAAAAAAAAAAAAAAAAAAGGTCTTCACTTAAGTTCAGTCTCCTAATTTTCGATTTTCGTCCCAAAATCAAGGTGTTCTCTAAAAAAAAAAAAAAAAAAAAAAAAAAGGTCTTCACCTAAATTTGGATTATTATTTCTTGCAGTTCCTCATCATCACCTCTCTAAATTTCCTGACTTTGCCTGTAGCAGATTTTGAGAGACCGGTTATGGTAGTACAGCTATGGTAGTAGCAGATTTTGAGAGACCGCTGGACAATTTTGAGAGACCATTTCGGTTCCTCAAAACACCTTAAAAAAAACACTGGTCATGACTATGAAAAGCAAATCAATTAAGTCGGTGAGTCTAATGTATACTGAATAAAAGATATACAGTACCGGTAAGTAATGTATCAGTCGTATTCTTGAGTATAAATCAAAGGTAATAAAATTTTCTGTAGGAGTTTAATAATGAATTTTGAGTGTTTATGTAGAATTATTAACAATTTAAAATTTTTATGGGATAAATACTGCTATAGTTATTTTCATACCTTTTGCTATAGCCTATTTCATAAAAAGTGTCACTGATATTACATTTATATAATAAATCTTTTTTTGCTCTAGTCGTTGTAGTTCCTAAACTGCAAATTAGCATATTTCTTATCAAGCCAACTCTGTCTTAAAAAATAATTAAACAAATTATAAATTTTTTAATTTTCTAAAAACTTGGAAAAAAATATGCAGTTAATCATAGACAATCAACTAATGATTACAAAATTTACAACAAATAATAAATCTTGAGACTTAAAAAACATTATAATTTCTTGCTGTTATTATTATAAAATGTTTGAATATTTACATCAACATCAACTTAAAACAATAAGTAGATACTGCAGATTACAATACTTAAAGAGTTAAATTTAATGGATAGTACCAGTATATTTTTTCACTATTAACAATGTGTGTTGTTAAAAATAATTTTTCAAAAATTTATTAGATTATTTTTGTTTTGATTTATTATAAAATGATTTTGAAGCAAGTTTTTGTTATTTTTAATTTAAACTGTTATTTTATATATGGGTTTTTATTAAAATTGTGTATCTTTATCAAAAAAAATTTTAATCACTTAATGTGCCATGTTCAAAAAATACTTTTAATAGCTTTGCCTAACATTTTAAACCATACTGTAAAACAGGTTAACTTTGTTCAACGAAGTAACTTTGATCTGTTGCAATAATGATAATACTATTTGACTTGCAGTCAAGAAAACACTGCTGGAAAAAGATCTTAGTTTTCTTATGACCCCTTGTTTTCTTCCAAAAAACAGAAAGTTACATATCGTTTCAAAAAATTAAAAATTACATTTTTGAACACTTACAATATTTTAAAAATAAAAACAGTGATCAAAGTCACCCCAAATGTTGTTTATTCTATTCTTCTATTGGTTTTTAATGTGTGATCAAAGTTACTCCAACATATGGGATAACTTTATTTAGCGATTTGTTTCAAAGTGTTCAGCTGCAAAGCTGTTATGGCATCATCAAAATATTTTATTTGATAGCTTTGAGGCAAAGTGTTATGATCAACAGAAAAGAGATTTTTTATTGATAGTGTCAGGTTATTACAAGCTAGAAACCTTCAAAATTAATCAAAGTTACCCTGTTTTACTGTATATAACCTGGTAATTCAACCCCTTGCAAGCAATAATTTTTTTAAAGGAATACACTGATAAATACATTAATTACTTGATCAAAACATGTTGCAGCAATAAATCATATTAATTATTTTATATTTAGAAGACCTTTTTTCAGATTGGTTATCATCAGCAAAATTTTGTTGATTCAAGTTTTAGTAATAACATTTAATATTTTATATTTTATTGTTTAAAATTAAAAAGTCATTAAAAGGATATTAATTAAGTGAAATACATTATGAAAAATTTGCCAACTGTTTTTAATTGTGTTACTTAATTAAAATACTTTAGCATCAAAGTATAATCTGTAAATAGCAAATGACCATATAAAAAAATTCATGAAAATTAGTTTCTTTAAAGGAAAAAGTTTAAAAATAAAGTCTTTAAGAAGTCACAATTACCTTCAAGTATTTGGAAAATAAGAAACTAAATTAATTCTTTTTGTCAAGCAATGACCTGTTTTATTATTTAAAAACCTTTAACTTCTGTCAAAAAAATGGTAAATATCTTTTTTGATTTGATATTATCTATTACATAATATTTTGTTGTAATTAACTCAAGAAAAATTTGTATTACACTTAAGTGTCACTAGCTTTGCTTAGCCATGTTTGTAATATTTAATTTGGAAAGATTGACAACTTGGTACTGTTGTGACAACTGCAATTTACAATAGTGATTCTGTTTTATCAAGGAAACAAACTGTGACTGTTTGTGCTAAAATCAGAAATCTTAACCCTTGTAATATAATAGGTCAGCAAGTCATGATCTCACATTCTATTGTAGCTTCTTGATGCATCTGCTATGGCTCACCTGATACAATAGTGTTGGAGAAGGCAAGCTCATTTTATCATCATGTAATACCAAAAAATCACCTATATAGAAAAGGCCATTTGTGACAGGATATATTACCTTATGTGCAGTGTAACCAACTTGTTTTCATATTCACACATACCCAGTTTCTTGCACAGACTAAACAGTCACAAAAATTTTTGTGCATCACACTGACACACTAAATAAAAAAGTTTCTGCCATATGCATAAAAAAAACATTTAAACAAATTTGAAGAAACCATAGATTTCTTGTGTTATCTTCAATGTTGAAA
Source organism: Diplosoma virens (assembly GCA_963680785.1). Lineage (NCBI taxonomy): Eukaryota > Metazoa > Chordata > Ascidiacea > Aplousobranchia > Didemnidae > Diplosoma > Diplosoma virens. Next base: position 16,061,200 of record OY796894.1, on the reverse strand, counting down.
GTTGCTTATCAATCTCATATAATACTAGTCAGTTAGCCAATTAAATTTTAATAAGAAACAGTAAAACTTGTGCAATTGTTTTATTGTTTTTGTATTATTGTAAAGTTAACCTTCTTGCATTATATATTTTTGGTCCTCATTCACTATTTGCCAAGATTAGTTAATTATCTTTTAAATTTTGGGCAATTTCTAAAGCCTGCGATGTTAGTAATGGCAGACAGTGAATGAGACACATATTTTTTAAAGTTTTATGTTTGGTTTCAAGACAGATTTTTATTTGGATGTACTCAGAATTTTTGGAAATCAATAATTTAAATTTCTTTATGACTATTGTTTTGTTCAATTGTTTCATTTTTTATTAATCTAATCTTTTTTACTTTTAATGAGTAACATAACTGTAAGTAGTATTTTATGAGCATTGTTTTATAATTTGCCATTATTGTTGTTTTATGCTAAAGCTTGTTAATTTTGCTATATAAATATGATAGATATATAAAAGGTTATCAATTTCATTGAAAAACTTTTATATTTTTTATCTTGTTTCAAAAAATTTTTTTGCAATTTCAATAACATTAATTTTTTAAGCAGTTTGTAATAAAAATTGAATTGTTTTTAAGTGCTTTGTTAAATAATAAATGCATATACTAAAAAGTTCAGTCTTTTCAAGAAGACATCGTAAGTGATTTTTTTAGATAAAACTAACCTGGAATCCTCCTTACACCACCAGGATAAAATAATAAAGAATTCAAGAGGAAAAGGATCTCTTCAAGATGCAATAGCAACTGTTGGGGGATCTGGGTTAGTTTCACAAACAAAAATTGCTTACAATCACTTCTTAAAGAGACCCAAAAAGTTTTTCTTATTTAAAAACAGCTTGTATTTTTTAAGTTTTTCTTTTATGTTTAATGAGTATGACAAGTTGATATTCTATTTGTTTTTTGAATTATGGTCATGTTAATTGCTGACTAATTTATTTTTATTTAATTTGTACTAAATATTGTCTTTCAAAGTTATTTTGATGTTGAGTAAATTTGTTGTCTTATTGGAAATTTTATCAATAAAAACTTTAAACTTACTGTTCCTTATTCAAGTTATAATCCACTTTAATTGTTTTTTTGGCTTCTAAACCACAATGTTTGCTAATGTATACAATTGTATACAAGCTTTTTTCTCAGTTTCTACATTGGACATAATAATTTGTTTGTAAAAACTATTTGTGTTCTTCCTAGAACATTTCTAATTGTACACAATTTTATTTGTACATCTAATAAAACTTTCTGGTTAATAAAAAAATTTTTGTTTAAAAAAGATCAGCATTTTTTGCCAAGAGCAATTACTAAGTTGAATTAAACAAGTGCTAAAATAGTTGTAAATTATCACTTTAATTAAAGCTTCATTTATACTGATATGTACTTATGTATAAATATCCCTTTGTAATTTTACTTTCTTTTGATCAAGCAAAATTTTTTCTGTTAATATGTTTTTATAAAATGCAAAGTTTTTTTTAGAGATAACTTAACTGACTTATTTTTAAAGCTAGGACTAGCAAGCATTTAAATTGAATCAAAGTTCTTTTTTCATTACAAAATTTTTGTTTCATTAGCATTGTAAAGTGATGTAGCATCTTGTCCTAATTGTAAAACATGTAATGTCTATCTTTTTTTGCTGTGTTATGTTTTCTATAGAACATTTGCAGTCTAAAAACAGTTTTGTAAAAAAGGTCTCAAATTCAAAACACCAAAGTAAATGCTTGTATTATTATATACTTTTAGTGACATAATAAATTCTGATAATGTCATAATTGTTGGAAAAAATTAGCTTTGTAGAGGTATGGTGCTACCGATTCAAATACATGCAATTCAAAAACAATTTTTAGGATTGATCAAAAACTTTAACTTGGTTAGGGAGGGCTTATACATGTATTGTAGATTCAGTTTAAAATTCAAAGATTTGTCTTAATTTCTATTTTTCATTATTTTTTTGTCAATATCAATTATCTTCATTCAATTCTTTTGCTCTTAAAAACCATAAAATAATATTGAAACAACCAGTTTTTACTCTGATTAAATTATTAGATTGCATTTGCAATCTTAGAAAAAATAAGATTGTCCATAATATTGCTTTTTAGGTTGATATGTTCAAATCATATTATTAGTGATTGATAAAGGAAAATAATAATAAATAAAATAATAGCCTAATATTATTATCATCTTGTTCTTAGTCAGAAATTATTTTGTTTGTTGTGTGAGATCAATTTTAATATTTCTTCATAAATGCTTTTTCAAAGGAAGCTTTGGCCATCTATTTTGCTTTGTGATATAACCCTTTGAAGGACGGTGGTACACCACGTGTACCATGATTGTGACTGTAACAAAATAAAAGCACTGTTGTGAAGGCATTATAATTGTAATTTTTAAATATTTATGACATCATTATTAAGCCCATTGTCATCTTAATTTAGAATGAAATTCTTTATCCCTCAAAAAGTTAAAGTAATCCTTTAAATGCTAAAAAATAAGATGTTAATTTGTTATTGTTCATCTTAACTACATAATTTTACATAATTTGAATTTTTGCATTGTTTGTTCAAGCTATTTGTAATCATACTTTCACGTTAAAACTTGTTTGTAAATAAACTAGAAGATTTTAGGCCTCTTAGAAACTCTGCTTTGATTTTGAAGTTGAAAACATCACTATATTTTCGTTGATTATTTTTGTTAAATTTTAAAATTGCAATAAAACTTAAGTAGTAGTGCAATAGTGTAATAGAATTTTTTTCTTTATGCTTATTTTTAAATGAATCTTAATGAATGTTAGTGTGCACATGGCTAGCTCTTTTTACTATGAGTACATAAAATTTTTGTTCCCGTTTACTATTCGCCGAGCTTTATAAATTTTTTACTTTTTGGGAATCCCCAAAACCTACTAGGCAAACTTTAATAACGGCAAACAGTGAACGAGCCCCCCAAAATTTTTTTTGACAGTTTTGTACCTTTTGCAGTTTGAGTGTGTTGGTTTTACAAAGTATATCAATAATTAGATAGAATTTATAGCCGTTGACTTTGTACAGATTTAATTTGTGTATGTGCTATAAGATAATTTTTCTATTTGCGTTATGAAGTACAAGCGATAATGGAATTCGTCTACCTTCGTTCGCTTTTTGTGTTTGTCGCGGTAATCGTCAACTGTACAAAAGGTAAGATTCACTCAAAAAAACAAAACTAGCTTTTTTGCAGTTTTTATCTTTTTGCTTGATCGGTATGTGTATGTGGTTTAATAAATCTATTCAAGAAAATCTTTTTTTTTTTATAAAATCCGCGTTAAATAGTCGTGATTTACATTGATTACAATTGCATTTGTTAGAAATCATAACTAATTTTAATTCTTATTTGCATGTTACAGGAAGCAATTCATCCGATCCAAGTCGCTGTAGTACTTCTTTTTCGCTGGGCGACGCTGATTTGTTCTCCCAACCGATGACTAGTCTTTTCACGGTAACACTATCCATCTGTTTGTCTGAAACGTTTCGACTGTTTAACCAGTTAGAATTGAAACGTGGTTTTAATTCAGGAATCGGTCAGTAGTCCCATAATCAGGAGTCCTAGACATGGGGAAGAACCACATTCGTATTTATTTCTTTGGAAGGTTGATGCTGATTTGAATAACGTTGAATGCTTTAAAATTAGATACAGAATTCAAAAGGTGATTGTCTTTAATGTTCTTCTGTACTGGTGTCGATATGATATGATTTGATTTTAACCAAAAGAATTTTCTTTCTTCTTTGAATGTTCGCAAATACGTTTCGCCAGAACAATTTTGAATCTAAAATCAAATATTTCTACCTTCTGATTTAGTTTCTATCCGAGCGGCTTACGCTATTGCTGTAAAACTTGAGTCAAAAATCGATCGATGCTAAACCGGGCAATTTTAGCAGCAATAATTTCGCCATGCATTAGACGAGATGACGCTTTCTTGTGATATTCGTAATTTCTAGAAAATTTATCCAATTCCGCAACGTGATTTTGAAAAGCAAAAGCCCGCAGAAGAAAACAAATCTTATGTTTTTACTTTTATCAACGCTTTAACGTCTTTTGGTTCGTCATTCATGAGTTAATATTTACGCAGTAAGCAGCGCAGAAAATTAGCGGACAGCCAATAGCTTTTATGTGAATCACTGATTGACCTTAGTTTGCTATTGCTTATGGTTCATATAATGGTGGAATGTCAGGATTCGGCAAACAGTGCTGTTTTTCACCCCAACGCAATCACAATTAGAAAAGCAATTTTAAGCAATAGTCGCTTTCTGTCTTTGCTCTAGGCTAAAATAGGAATGTAAATTACCTTTGCTGCCTCATAGATCTGGTCAAAAAATAACATTATTTCAAATCGCCTTGGGGCCCGTTCTAATTGGCTTGCACTTCTATTTATGTTGTAAAGTGCTCAATCTAAACTACTTTATAATGTCCTTGCTCTTTAAGGTATTTTGATTAGCAGGTGTACTGATTGAGCCGATGAGAAGATACGGTGTTTTGTATTTAAATTTCAAAATGCTCATAACAACAAAGCCGACATTGTTTTGGTTTTTTTTATGATCTGCTTGCCGCGCTTTGAATGAGCGTTGATAAGGTTTTGCCCGTGGCTCATTTCAAGTTTTGACCGTCAACACGCTCGCTGTTTGGCCCGAACACAAATTATCGCTCGCTCAAGACAATCCCAGCGCCTCGATCGCTGCTGAAAATAACAAAAAAAGAAAAATTGCTCTGACGTCATTTCGCAACCCGGTTTCTCGTCTTGAAGCAAACCAAAATGAGCAATCGAAATCAAACCTGGCTCGGTGCTCAGCGCCGCGTCTTATCGCGCTTTCGATCAAGCTGAAAAAAAATCTCGAAGCTCATCTTTTGAAAACAAAACCTTTGCATGCTGCGCGTGCTTTCGCGCTGACTTTTCTTTTTAATAAAGGACTTTCTTACCAATTGGACTTACGACACTGTACTGGCTAATACCAGCCGATTGCGTCTAACTGGCCTCGAAAGTTCTAGCGTGTATGACGTTGAAATAATCAGTCTGTTCAATAACGATGAAGCCAGCCGAGTCGTCACATCATCATTTCGCACTGGATTTGGTAAATACTTCTTTGAACTTGCATGCTTGCTGTTTGTGTTTTACCAATTTTTATTTTTTTATTTTTTAGCCAAGAAAAAATCGTCAAGTCCGATTAAAGGTTTATCTTCCTCTCATAAACCTTCACAGACTTTGCAAAATAACATGAACTCAAATGCAACAGGTGCGCATTGGCTATTGTGTTTGTGTTTCGATCTGCCATCGTCACGGCGTCATACTTTGGTCCACACTTTTCAAATCGTTCCTTCATGAACTTGACGGCTGTCTTTCCTTGTTAAGTGCTTTAATAGAAAATTTGGCGTTTTCTATTCTATTCTCGAAAATTCGCTAATGTAAATCAATTTTCTTTATCATGCAGCCCAAGTACCCGATCCTCCTGCTAATCTTAAAGTTGTTGTCACGACGGAAACATCTGTATCGCTAACTTGGGTCCCACGTTCGAACGGCGGCTTCCCAATTACTGGCTACAAGGTACAAATTATCATTTGTTGTTCGGTCGTTTTTCGGCCATTGTATTTCTATTTTCGGAAATGCCTTATTTCTTTTATTCTTCAGCATGTCATTGTACAAGAAAAATGTTTTGACTGGATTAATACTGACTGCGCCCTCTCGCTGTACAAAAGGCTTTTATAAGTGAAAAACGGGTTTTCAAACCGCTTAAAAATAACCGATTTGGTTCCCATTGATTTTGAACGTGGAAATTATACGCTTTCAGAGTAAGCTGCGTTTAAGCAATCGTCGACCTTTGATATTTTCAAATTGATCAGGTTCAGCTTCGCACGATGAACGGAAAGCGGAGCAAATGGAAAACAAAAAAGCGGCTCATGGCCGACCAAAAATCTTGCGACATTAAAGGCTTAAAACGAGGTATGGCAATTGCCGCTATTAAATATTCATCCGTCGTCGCTTAAAGCTCGTCGTTTTTCGAGCCGCGACCTTGCCCTTATCGTTGTCGGCCATCTTCAGTAAACATGATTTTATCGCAGGTAATGTTTTTTTCGGATTTCGCGCAGGCACTTCGTATAAATTTCGAGTGATCGCGATCAATGAGATGGGTGAATCCCGTCCTTCGGCCATCGCGAAGCAACCGAGTCCCGACCCCAAGCTCAATGCCCCCCCAGACACCTGCGTCAAGTTACTGGCCAACGGAAGCGTCTCTGTTCGTTGGACGGTGAGAGTAGTTAATTTTACTTTCTCATTATCATGTCCAATGTGACAGTAAAAGTTTTCTTCAATATTTTGTCCAGCTAAGGCTAAATTTTTCTTCATCTGTTCAACCGGGCAAGTTATTGGGTTGTAAACCTATTCTTTTTTTATACTTTTAAAAATTTTTTCGTTCGGTAATTATTGGTTCAAACAGGTTGTTAGAGGAGTTTTAATTGCTAACTTGCTTTTTTTAAGCTATTTTTGTCTCATGAGTGCTGACTGTCAGACAGACATTGCAATAAAAATCGCTTTTGAAATGCAAACCATCCGCTGGTCTGTTAGCTTTATTTGTTTGACTCCTCGTTATAAACTTTTCTTGTAAAACTTCAAAAAGCCTTTCGTCTTTTTGCCCTTTATACTCAAAATAAAATTGAGCAAACTGCTGTTAAAATACTTTCCAAGCGGCCTGTTGCCTTGTTTGTAATGATCTCGGAATCGGAAATATCTTCGCTTCGTAATTGCTTATTTTTCAATGAAGTCCTTTGCTTTTCCGTGACGATAGACCATCGGTAATTTTATATCTCCACTTCTTCATCCTTACAAAGCAGTGGAGATATAAAATTATTTGACATTTATTTGTCCACGGTTACAAAGGTAAGGTATCGAACCAAGATCTGTTTGAAGATTTAAAGACTTTCGTCGTTACACCGTAGTTGAGAAAAAAGAAACACAGTTTTGCTACAGATGAAGGCCGTTTACGCTAGTTTTGTCATAGAATCTGACGCTAGTGTCGTTGGTTGAGTCACTTTTTGAAGCAATCATGAAGCAATGGAAAATGTTACTTGATCTTTCTTATGTTCTGTCATTTACTCTTGATATTTGACCAAAGAATGAAATACATGAAGGCACGTGTTATCTGTACTGAAGTTATTTGAGTTTCGCCCTTTAAGGAATGTCTATTTGAAGAACTATTTTGAAGCGTTTGTTCGACGATTAGGCTTAGGAGTTGCAATTCCACGTTTATTATTTACAAATGCTCGTTCCAGAAGAAACTTTACGAAGAACACAATACCTCAACGTCCCTAACTTAATTTTTCTCTTGTTATTGTCGTTTAAAGCCGACTGAAGGCCTTTGTATACTCTCTGTTTTATTTTAAAACTTTGCTTTTTATGTCACCGGTAGACCTGAGTATATCATTTCAAAGTCCTTGCTGAAGCAACGTAAGTGCCGTGGTCAATTGCTTGTTAATTTTCCGATTTCGCTTTCCAGCCGGTTAATTTTGTGCTTGTTTGATAAAAAGCGTTTTTAAATTTGCTATCATAAGATTAAAACTAATTTTATTCATTATTCTATCAATTGCTCTCAAGTTAAATTTTTTACTTAGCTCTTATTTTTTGTTTAAAACCAAAAAAAACCTGTTCGTTTTTTCAAATTGCACACTTCACTCTTTCCTGATCCATTATTAAGTAATTTCTAATCGGTATTACAAAGCGCAGTCTTTAATTGGCCGGCTTACTTCGTGCCTGCCATGAAAGTAGACGATTCACGTGTAATTATTACATGACATCGCCTTGTAATTGGCGAGAACGATATTTACTGCCATTTTAGACGGTTGTCGAGAATAATATTTGCTTCCCTTCCAAAATCCCCCCCACCCGTTGACTGACTGCTTTTATTTTACAACAGTTTGATATTCCTGAAGCGCGAGCTCTGGTCGATGGTTTTATCGTTGATTATCGCCATTTCGTCCAAGGCGAGCGGAAAAGAAAGCGGAAAAAGATCCGAAATCCTCTCGTTTCGTCCTACGAAATCGTGAAACCGGCCCAGTCGGTTGAATACACGGTTGAGGTCAAGGTGAGCCGAGGCTACTTTGATTCGAATTATTTCAATAATGTCGGTCTCCTTGCTCAAAAAAATGTTGCTTTAATGTCACTTTAATGATTTAATGTTTTTCTTATCGGTTCAAAATCATTTAATCCGCTTCCTTGTTTTGATCTTTCTTTCTGGCAAGACGTTTGCGGCACTTTCGAATTATTTTTTTATGTTATTATAAACTGCTCTAGAATGTTCTAACTTTGATAAAAGAGTTCGATTTACGTCAAGACTGGCTTCATATTAGTATTTAATCGATAAAGACTATTTTCGTCAAAATGATTTTGTCTCGACATGTAACTTGACCTGTTAACGGCATCCAAGTAATTTTCGCGTCAATACCGCAGCTTGCACAAGGGTTTTTCAATTTACTCGATCGTATTGGACTCACCGGAACTTCGTTTGGAGCGTCCACTTTTTCGGGCGGCTTCATTTTTTAAAAGTGGCATCAGATTTTGCTCTTTTCTGGTCATCCAGAAATCCAATATTTAATAAAGATCTTTACTTTGGGTTAAGTTTTTTTTATCTTGTTTACAAATTTTAATAACGGCTCCTTTTGCCACAGTCAAATATGGTCTGCTAGATCAAACACTTTTTTGCCAACAAGCCATGACCAGAAGTTGTTTCGTTATTTTTTAACTTCCAGTCAAGAAGAACCAAAATCGTCTTTAGCGACTTCTGTCAACTTGATTTCTTTCTTGTTCCACGTTTGGGTTTCGCGTCTAAACCTGCTTCTTGTCGAAGGCGTTCAATTCTCTGGAAGTGTCGCCCGCATCGCACGTCGTCCGATTCGTTATCGTGAGGGATCACGCCATGAAAAAGGACAAGATCAAAACCTTGCAACCATGTGACGAAGGCCCCCCAAACATCAGATACCCGAAAGGTAACAATCCAGGTAAGAACATCCGGGTACTTTTCTAAACAATCAAATCGAGGCACCTCGGCCGGCTTTCGTTTCGCGGCGTCGAAATGAGCAGCTCATCGAACAAAAAGCTTTAAATCGATGACGCAATAAACCGATGATGATCACGTGATCATCATACGGAACGACTTGGCAGCTGGATCAAAAACCAATTCTCATCGATCATTCCGTCCAAATTCTCTCCTATCTCGTGCGAATTCGCTCCGAGCTTGCTCTGGTTTGCACGTTTCATCGGCGCTATGTCGAGTCGTTTACGATTTTGTTGCGAGAAATCGCGCGCTATCACGACGCTCCTTGTTTTTTTTCGCGATTCTTCGGCAAAATTCATTTTGCCTTTTGTTTATCGATATGTCGTGTTCTTTTATCGCGATTAATTCGGTTTGCTCGAGTCTAATTTCGCGTTCGTATATTGACAAAACACTCGCTTTGTTGAGGTTATTTTGTAAGAGCGATTAAGCGGGCGACTGGGATTAATTTCGACTCGATTCATGTTTGATGTTTATACCTTTTTAAGTGAGGACGAAATTAGAAATTGTATCTTTGCTCGACGCATTTGCGCTGTGTCGACGATTCGCTGTGAAAACGAACTTGAATCTCCGCCGACGTTTTCATTTCGGCAACGCCTGATGATGATGGATTGAGATTTAACGACGTTTCGTTTTAAACGTGACCAGCCCGTTCACACTTCCCTTCCGTTAGAGAAAAATTAAGAATTTTTTAATCAAACACAGGCCAATCATTTCGAACTCGAAACCCACGAAAGTTAATTGATTCCTTGTTGTTTTGCCCTGTTTTTAAATTAAATTGAAGAAATTGAAGACCTCGGAAAACATCAGCTCATTTCATGCTTCATTAAACAAGCTTCTCCAGTTCTCAATTGGATGATCACTGTGTTGTGTGAAAAAAGCTTTTGAACCCGCACAGAAATCGAGTCTAATCGGCAGATTTTCGTTGTGCATAAAAGCAAAAAGCGCCCTGTAAGCGTTTTTTCTTGCCGTAGCTCGCGCTACAAACAAGAGAATTGTGAACTTAGCTGACGATTGTTAAAACAAGCGACGAATTATCAAAAAATGTTTATTCTCGTGTTACGAAGTCTGCTCCTATTCAGACGCAATATCGTTCGATTTAAGATATGTCGCGCACAGGCGTATGCTCGAGGTATTTAGTTCGTCAAGTTTGCTTATTATCATTTCTACACTCAGTCTTTATACACCCAACGTAAGAAATTTAATAACAAACATATGCAAGCCGCTCGTGTTTGTCATGCAAAATAGATGCAGACTTTGCTCAAACCTCGTTAAATTAACTTAAGTTTAAGTGGAGTGACGACGCAATATGCAATTGCACCGTTTCGTTTCGGTGCAATTGCATATTGCGTCGTCACTCCACTTGAACTTAAGCGAAGTAAAATTTTTCATGTTGCAAGTTTAATCACAAGAACCATGATCAGGAAGTAGCAATCTGCATTATCCTCGATATACTTTCACTAATCTCCCTGCTTGTTTAGCTTACACTCGCTTCAACCTAATGCATCGATGTCAAAACCATTTTTTCACGTCGCGACGTAGAGCCGTACGTAACAATAGGACTTTGTACGTTGGTTAATAAGGTTGCATCATCGCTCTGTTTTGTATTAAGACACAGCGACCATGAATCATTGATTTGAGTGCATGCCATAGCGTATATCATTTAATCGCTCCCTCATTCACAATCTTTGCTTTGATATGCTCTAGCGATCAAGATGAAGATCTTTTATGCTTGAAAATCAAATAAATCTACTCATAGACCGAATTTTAGAACACTTGAGTGATTTGCTGGGGCTATGATATTATAAACTTAAAATAGTATTTCGTAAACGTTCTGTTTCTGAATTAATTGATCGTAATTCGTAATCGCGCTTTCATTTTTTAAATACAATTGAATTAGAGAAGAGGTTAGACACATTTTCGCTAATATGTATCAGATTATTTCGCTGTATTGGAAGGTTGCATCAATGCATTTTATAAATATACTTAGCATATTTGTTGATTGTTGCAATGGAGGCATGTAGTTCAAAGTTTTTAGTTGGTGTGATTTAGATGCTTTTAGATCATATTAGGTGCTGACCGGCAACAGGATATACGAGGGTCCAGCATTAATTATATTCCTAAATGTTGAGCCTAAAAAAACAAGAATTTGCCAACTTAAAATTCAGAACTTTGCTAGATTCTAGATGCATAATTTAAGTTATTATATAGAAAGTTTAATTCATTCGTAAATTGCATTTTTCTTTGTTTTAACAGGAAACAATCAAGATCATTCCTTGTTTTCAAATCACAACGACGCGGTCAAGACGTCGTCGAACGGCAGAGACATCGGCATCATTATCGGCGGCGCTGTGGTGTGCCTCGCCATTTTCGTTCTTCTTTCCACTTGCGTCTGCTACCACAAGCAAAGGAAAGCTGGCGAACGCAAGAAGCAAATCGCCGAGTAAGTTCAATTATGCAGAAGCCCTGTTGTGGCGGCCGAACTGTTCGTCTATCGCGACATGCAGCGTGTGGATTAGCAGATCCTCGGCTGCATCGAGAGCTGATAGCTCGTCGCGATATCGACGGATTTCAACGCCGAACCGCGTTGTTCTCGATCGTTTCGCTCGAATATAAACAGCAGCTGTGTAGCTGACGAAACACGTCGAGATAAGTCGATTTCGCTCGCGCTAATTCGACGTCGATCACAACCCACTTGACAGAAGCGTCGAGTCACTTTGTGTCTGCCGAAAATGCTGATTTAAAACAATTCCTTGCCGCTACTGTTCGAGCACATGGCAAATTTCCAGTTTCAGCAAAAATCTTAATTCCATCGAATCGTCAGTCGACGATTTTGCCTGATCGATGAAGTCGCACAAAAGGTTACTTGAAATATTTGCGTTAAGGTTGAAGAGGGCTTGTGGACGCTAAAAAATGTTGAGGTTTTTTTGGTTTTGGCTTGAATTACATCTTTGCTTTTAATTGCGTTACTGCTGCTTGGTGCGTTTGTAATATGGATGAACAAAAAATATACTTTCTAAATCATTTAGATATGCTATTAAAAGTTTTTCTGACTCAGCCTTAGTGTTAACTATTTTAAATAACAAACTATCACTGAAAGAGCATTTGAATGGTTAACATGGTTAATACCTGCTCAGCAATGTCAATGTAGTTTTGGTGGTTATTGCTGGTTCGTTTTGTCGATTCGAACGCGTTACGCTGAATCGTCAAAGCGTTTATTTCATCTAGAAAATTCTCAACAAACATAATCAGCAATGGCTTCACTGGATGCTCGCGTCTCCCCCGGGACCGCTTGAGTGAAGTTTGATCGAATTACGTCGCCGTATCTTTGCACTGTGTTTCCACTCAAAAAAAAAAAAGAAAAATATATATCAAAATTAATTTCTTTACAAAACAAGACATTTTGGCTTATCATCTTCTGTGTCGTGATTCGCTTGTCTTTTAAAGCAGAGTTTCATCTTTCTAACGGGTTTGACGATGCAGTTTTTGCAGGATTCAAAACTGGATCTGCACTACAACATGGCGCGTTCGTTTCATCTTCGTTTTGTTTTTCAGGCAACCGTCGAATATTTGTACGAAGCTTTTCGGGTCTCTCTGTCATCAATCCAAATACGAATCGACTCCGGTTCGTGACCCGTCGCCCCCCCAACCCCGTTGCTCGTGTTACAGCGGCACCAGTTCCCCCGTCCGAGCGAATGCAAGCTGCATGCAATCGAACAGAACTTCAATGTCGCACAGTGCTATTCCCGAAAACGGGGTCGTTACCTACCCTCGAATCCCCGGCAGCCCCAGCATGTACACAGTTTATTACGATTACCCCGCCAGCAGAGTGCCACCCCATTGTCTACCGACCCCGGGGATTCCCATTTGTTGGCTTCGGGGTGAGGGAGAGTTTTGTCACATCGTTCCGCACGACAGTCGCCCGAAAGCGAGCGAGGATCCCAGTTGCCAAGAAAACGGAAGTGACGCGGCGAACGTGACCCAGGTTGCCACGGAATCGTCGTTGTCGAGCGAAGAACCGAGCGAAGTCGCTCCCGAGCAAGTGATGCTTCTCGAAAGCAACGACGTTGATAAGGCGATTGATGAGACGTGAATATTTCGACCGATTCACCGAGCGCTTGCTTTATCTCTGCCTTGGTAACGAGCCAACCCGCGCGGCCTGTGGACGCGTCGTCGATCGCTTGCAGAAGTTCCTTCGGCGACATGCTGGAAGCGACGGTGATCAGCAATTCAATGTGGCACTTCGCCGAGGAGCTTTGCGATTTTGCGTTTCCAACCATCTCTTGTTTCTATATTCTTTCTATATTGCGGTTTTTCAACTTTGTGCTTTGTCTTTTTTTGTTTTTGCAATCTTTTTCTATTCTTCGTCTTTTTTTCACAGTTTTTTATCGGATTTGTTTTTACGCAGTATTTCTTACAACAACAGTGTCAAGCATAGAACAAAACAAATCGTGTCTCTGCACTGGCGAATCGAAACGAACGGATCATTATTCCAATTCGCTTGCTTCACATTTTTATCTGTCAATCAAATACACACTACTGATCTCGTTTCAATAAAAAACCGCTTGTAACGTGATCTTTGTCAATGATTGGTGCTCGTTCGAGTCATTTCAACAACCGCGTTTTTCTGCGCAGTGACGTTCGATTTTGTTTCAAACCACAATTTTAATAAAATAATTACTTCGAGCTAAACTGCAATGAAGTAATCGCCTGTTACACAGGTGTTCGATGAGGAAATTTGAGTCTTGAGTTACAAGTTTTTTTCAAGGGTTTGGCATGTGCTAATGTACCTGTTTGTGAACTTCTGACTGATATTTTATTCCGCTCTGCGGAGTTGCATATTTCTTGCGACAGAGAAAAAAATATGTTGTTATTAGTGCCATCAGCCAAATTTGACTAATTAAATCGAATTATGTCCATTGTTTATTTAAAAGTAAATAAATATCGTAATTAAGGTTTCAAAAAACATCAAAATTTAAATAAAAGTAAAATGTAAAAAAGTCCGTTTCTTTTTTTTCACACAGAATCTTAAATTCATTGGCCTATTACCCATATTTGAAAAACTTTTGCTTATAGCTTAGTTTAAAATATCACAAGACACATAGATAAGGAATAAAGACCCGCTCTGTCGCAAAATTGACACTTCTGATGATCTTTTGTAACCCACTAACACGCCGTTGTCTAGCGGTTAAGAAACATTTCCTTAAATCATAAATATTTTAATATAACGAATTGTAAATGTAATGTGCAAAATGTACAGATACCGGTATACTTGTTAATAATCGACTTGAAGTTGCCACTACTGACTACATGTTTATTTATTTAAATTACTTAGATTTGAAATTATTAATTTTCGCATAAAAAAGATCAGTTTTAATTTTTAATTTTGCTTTTACTATTCTAACTTGGTTTTTTCGGTGCTTTGTAGTGTAAAAACACTAATTATGTTTAACATTCTGAAGCGGTCATGTGGGTAAAGCAATTTATCGTTTTGATGGTAACCGTTTACAGATGGTCTCTCTTTCAAATACGCTCATTTGGCAAAATCATAGTCCAGTACACAAAGAACCCAAAACAAAAATCTTGACTCAAAACTTTGCTTTCCACTTCAATCAAAGACAATGTTTAAAGGCATTCGGAACGGCCTTTCGCCTAATGCTTAACGATTAGGTCAAGCAAAAGTGGCAATAAAAAAAAGCCAAAGTTTAAAACATTTATCAGTCGAAAGAAACTTGGTCAGACAAGCCTCACTAAAGCGTAAAGACTATAACGGAACCCCAGTAATTTAACCCCTGCAGTGCTTTCTTGCGCGGATCGCAGCTGATTTTTCTTATCAAGATAAAAATTTAACGCTAAAAGGAAAGAGAATAGAAAATATTAAGCCTAATTACATGAAAACAGGCTTTAAAAGTTCTCAACTACATCAATTTTTTTAGTTTTTTTCCTAATAGCAAATCTCTGCCTAATTTTAAAACAACCTTATCATTTATTACATTATCAAAGATCTATAAACTCGATTCTGAAATTTTATTATCATTCTATTATTTGTAGAATCTTTTTTAACGTTTTATCAATTTACCCGCGAGTGAAAGAAGCAATAGAACAATAATCTGTATTAAAATTGATTCGAATAAGTTTTCAACTGACTTCTAGTACAAAGCTAGCTGAAAGAGTGACATTGTTTATAAAGATAATCTCTAATTCATAAAATCACCACAAAAAGCAATTACAGGTGTCAAAATTATTTAGGTCTTTTTAGTATAAACTGATATGACAAGCCCATCCTGCAAAGTGCAATGCTACAAAGTTTGTTTTTAAAAGCGCAATGAGAAGATGTAAAAGTGTAAAATGTAACCCGACCAACAACTAAATTTTGGACATTTTTAGTTATTTATTTGCAATCAAGTTATACGTTTAAAATTGACATTGACGAAGAGATTAATAAGGAAACACTGGCTAAACGATAGGCACGGATAATTTCATTTATGCGTGGTTGCTGTACCTCCATAACCGTACGAGCCTGTGGGGCAGGGGACAATAAAAAATTGGGGGCAAAATCGGATCTTTTCGACCACTGACAATGCACTACTTGAGCAGGAGGAAATTACTCAATTCAGAACGATCCAAAACGGCTGCGCAAAAAAAAACTAAGGTTTATTGTGAAGACCTTCTTTTTTGGTCTTCAAAAGTTTATTTCGGCAGAACCAATCGTTTCTGTCCTATTTATAACTAAAAAAACAATTCAAGACCAAGCAAAAAATGTCTTCGTATCATATTTGATTAAAATTTGGTTATATTTATAAAATGATGCAAAAGCATGATTCGGGCAATTGTCGATAAAATTTGGGCAAATTTGCTTCGCATCCCCCCGCAAAAAATGTTTTGGTCTGATACGGCTATGTGTACCTTTATGACAACGTAGCTAAATCAATTAAAAAAAGAAAACAATAAAAAAATAAGTTTGATTAATAACGTGTAGGACAAATGTCCCTTCTTCTACCAAAGTTTTCGTTACACATAGAAAATAGATCTTTTTTAATATTTACGATTTTTATATGAACTATTTAATAATGATTGAAAATAAAATGAATGAATGTAATATACCAATGCAATTATTTAGCACTTTTCAAATAAAACACAAATCTCAAGAAGCCTTAATTTAAAAAAACAAACTTTTAAATTTTTGCGCAGTTTAAGCAAAGGCAAAGGGCACATCGGTTGGAAACAAATAAATTTTCAAGTTAGAAATGTCAAATGCTACAAATGAAATTACATTACTTAATAAAACAACTAACGAGAGAAAAAATTGCAAGTGCAAGGTATTTTCGGGGTCTGTCATTTTGCCTAATCATCATACAGCAGCTTGATCTTCTTCTTCGACCATATTTAGTGGCCTGTTTGCTGCTTTCTGCTTTAAACGAAGTTATCATTATAGCACCGTGATGCCATTGAGCCTTAAAGACTTTTTAGCAATTGTACTTTTACCGAGGGTACAACAGAACTCACTCAGGTAGACTAAGCATCGACCTCACGTCCTTCCGTTCGCATGTCAGAATCTTATCTCACTGAGCTCTCCTGCTGAGACAAAGATAACTAAATGAACCAATAACACAGAGTATATGATCTGAGATTCGATACGTTTTATACAAATCAGTGGATCGTTCAACCAAAATTTCACTAGGTTAACGTTAAAAAAGCCATGACCAGTGACAGCTTTAGTACGGTGCGAACGGAGCGGCCTCACGGGACCCCCTTTAAAAAAACGTCAAAACGTCTCCATCTCAACAAAATATTGCTCTATTTTTTCATAGTAGGACCATGACGATCCTCCCCTCTAGAGTGATGATATTGTTTTTTTTATTTATTTTTTTTAGAGATTACTTTATTTTGGAACCAAAAAAAATTTGAAACACAAAAAAGTGACTCCCTATTTTTCTTGCAACCAACGGCCTCTCTTTTGTAAGGCCATCACTAGCTATGACATTTACCGCCATGCAACCAAGGGTACAAACTCCGTCTTAAAACGTTCGATTCTAATTAAATCGGCATATTTTCTCTAGTTAATGCAATATAGAGATAATGCATAAATACAAAATTTTATGCAGCAAGTATGCACAGAAATTTTCTTGAGTGAAATTAATTTTTATTTTCTTTTGGGAAAAAATTTCGTAAGAAAGTAGGCTACAACTAAAATACAGAGACGGTTTCAGCTTTTTCCTTTTTTTTTTGATTTCGTAACAAATTAAATCTTTACTCGAAACGTCAAAAATAAAATGATTGAAGCAGTTTTGGCTTCTTGTTGCTTTGAGAACAAAATTCATCGCTAGTCATTTCCTCTATCTAATACCTAGTTTTACATTTAAAATAATCTGTGTTGCAGATTTTTTTACTCAAAAAGTGCAATAACATTTTTTATAAAAAAAGATTTTTTAATGTAATTTTAGCAATCATTGCAACATCACTTTTTAAATTCTAAAATTTAGACGATAGCCTCAGAACTACAGCAAAACATAATTTTTTCAAAATAGTCTAAACCTAGATATACCGCAGGTTTTTCTGTTTAAGCCAGTGGAAAAAATACAGAAATAATAGCATCTAAATATTTTCAATGATAAAACTAGCCTACCATCATAAGCTACGTTCAAATGAGGGTGCTGGCAAGGAGCATCTTTGGGCTTGGATTGGAGTAAAAGATTTAATTAGACTTTATTTAAATATCAAAAGCGATAAAAATTTTACGGCCAGCACTTTTGGAGTGGAAGCATTTTTAGTTTAAGCTGAACTGACACTTTATTGCCATTAAATTCCTTGAAACCGTAAAGCGTCTGCGTTTTTAAAGCGGGAGCAATTTTATTGAAAATAGGCTAGGGTTGCCCTATCTGAATAGACGGAATTCCGGACAGACAAACAACAAAAAAATTTTTGAAGGGACGGACAAAATGAATTTGTTTACGAATCTAGGACGAAGACCAAAAAAAATATCTTCACGAAATCCGACTCGGATTTTTCTATTTTCGTCCCCCCCAAAAAAAAGGTCTTCATTTGAAATTGGTTTCGGAATTTGCTATTTTCGTCCCAATCAATGTGTTTTCTTAAAAAATTGCACAATGTTTTTCGTTGATACTAAAATTCCGGAAAATTAGGTCGTTTTTTAGATTTCTTCCGGACTCAAAATTTAACATGATATTCCGGACATGTCCAGAATTTTCCGGACGCTATGGCAACTTTATTGTTGTTAGAACCTTTTGCTTTAATGCAGTGATGGCTTTAATAGGATGCAAACGGTGCGGCCGCACCGCTCCCCCCTAAAATACATAAAAAGTGGCCCTTTCTACACATGATATTGCTGTATTTTTTCATAGTAGCACCAGGACGTCGATGGCATGTTTGAAATAAAAATTTTTTTTGAGATCATTTTATTTTTATTCACTAAAAATTGCTCCCGCTATGACAATAACCTTTTTTTAGAGACTACTTTGTTTGGAGCACTAACAGTGACCCCCCCCTTACTTTTCTTGCAACGAGCTTCCTGTAATACAAATCAACTGAAGTATCGAACTCAAATAGCCTAATTTTTTGTATGGCCATCACTGCTTTCCAGTGGCGTACGCAGAAATTTGTAAAGGGGGGGTTTTGGAGCCGAAAATGTGATTGCTCTCAGTAGTCCTGGCAATGGGTAAAAACTTCCAAAATTAGGCCTACATTCAAAAATAAAGTGTTTTGGTTTTAAGAACATCTTGCAGTAGCATGAATTTCTTTTTACCAAACCGTAAAACTAACTATTGAAAAGGTATGTGCGAGTAATTCAATCATGACAAGAAACTTTTCAAATTAAAAGCAACTCGTGTAAATGATGAGAACAATAGGTGGAAAATCAAACGAACAAAAAAATAACCTTACTTAACAAATATTTAAAATTTTTTTAAAGGCTTATATTCAAACGCCTGTTTTTTTCACTTAATCTGTTAATTACATCATCAGGGCAAGGCACGCGTGTGGCTCCTATAAATGTTTAGTAATGCAGATCCATTCATTCGAGTGGTACCACTTGTGTTTCGTAAGCACGTTTTTAGTCTGCGTAATGTGGAAAGCTTTAGAATTGTTCACTAGTGCATGTTATCACTGGAAGAGTTAACAAAATGGTCATCAATGTAAATATGTTCGGAACAGCATCGGAAGTGCATTCCTTGATGCTGCTCAACGCATCAGTTGGTCTTTCTGCTGCATTCAACCGAAAAAGTTTCCTGTAACATAATATCAGTTCAGGCACTAATTCTCCCCAGGATTTCGTTAAATCATTTTCGTAAAATTTTTCCAAAACTTGAATACTTTTAATTTGTTGAGGAGTTGGTGCATTAGTTTGATCAGCAGAAATTAAACACTGAAATTCACCAATAATCGATTTGTGGGCTGAAAATCTTGCTTTGAGAGTGACAATAAAGTTATCAAGAAATAGAATAAAAATCCCTAGTCTAAAATGTTCTTCATCTGTTACAGCAGCAATATTGCATCGATTGGTCTGTCTTCAAGAGGGCATGGTATTTTCAAAATAAAATCTTCGGCTTTGGCCGTTTCTTACGCAAAAATATAGAGCTGG
The DNA here is from genome assembly GCA_963680785.1 of Diplosoma virens. Taxonomy (NCBI): domain Eukaryota; kingdom Metazoa; phylum Chordata; class Ascidiacea; order Aplousobranchia; family Didemnidae; genus Diplosoma; species Diplosoma virens. The sequence continues at coordinate 16,041,515 of OY796894.1, read as the reverse complement.
GGAAATTCATATTCGGTTTTTTCTCTAAGACACTTCAACTCATTTGCAATATCCTGTACAATGTTGACGGCCTCAAGAAGGTTTATCGACTTTTTTTGCTTAACTTTACACAAAACAACACTGTATCCAAAAACGTATTTTAAAACTAAGAGAGCAATGCAAAATTCACTTTGCGTAATTGTCGATAGCAACTGCAGAGCTCGTGATGAGGTTTCTCTGTCTGGCCATGCTGAAATTTCTGCCAAAGCTTCTACAACGGTAAATTGTAAATTTGAAAAAGTACTAACACTCTCGTGTCGATCGACCCATCTGATAGCACAACTTTGAACAAGTTTTTAAGCTTTTGTTGTTGACGAAATCGTGTTGATGGACTTGCGCAAAATGTTTTGAAGTTTTGGAGCATTAAAAAATTGTGAACTGAAGCTATTGTTCCCATGCAGTTTATTTCCATTCCCATGCTTAACTTTCAATATTTTACAAGTTTGAAAGTCTTCTTCACAGTGGCAATGTACAGTACATGAGCTAACTTTGAAGCAATTTAAACGATAGCAAAAATTGATGCGCAAGCAGTAATTAAGTTTAAAAATTGCGGTAAACAATAGAAACCAAAATCCTATTATTAAAGCCTATTTATTACAATGTACTGTATATATGACTAAACACCATTCTTCAAGGGGGGGGGGGTTTGACCCCTGAAACCCCCCCCTTGCGTACGCCTATGCTGCTTTCATTACATAAAAGTTACATTCGATAACCAGCTTTGGAATGGCAACATCATTTTGTTCATTTTTGCTGTAAGCTACGTTACAAAAATAATTGAAAACTGTCAAAAACTAAACTAGGTCCAAATTTGCAATGAGTGGCAGATTCATTATAGAATGCATCAGGGGCGCCGGAGTTTTTTTGCCAGGGGGGGCAAAATTTTAAAATATGCACTTTTTTATGTTGAAAAGGCACTGCCAACAAAAGCAAATTTTGGTAGTCATGCTGCAATTTAAAATTTTGGTTGACATGATAGAATTTCAGTTTGTATAGGACAGACCGGTATCTCGGAAAAGTTTTATTTTGCTAATCTGTTATTTTGGTTTGATCAATTTTTCGGCTAATATCAACTCTTTTTAATAAACGTAAAGTTCAAAACCTTAATCTTAAGGTGTGTTGCATCTTGCAAAAGCCTTTAAGTTGACTCTGCCATGACTACTCACTGCGATAGCCGCAGTAATAGCCAATTTTACACAAGTTTTTCTCAATTAGGCTAGGCATTAAAAAAATACAACTCTATTAACTGGTTACTAAACCAAAGGCTATCCAACATAGGCTACCCACAACTTAACTTTTGTCAAAAGCAGCCAAGCTAGTTTCGAAAACAGCATTCAACAATTGCGACGTTCATGCACGGCAGCCAAAAGCAGATAGATACAGATCGAATGCATTTTGCTTGGAAATATCACAAAATGTTCTTCACATGCTATTCAGTGAATAGTCTTCAGTTACCCACAACACAACGCTGGCTAAAACATTTACGCTATCAAGAATACCAAAGGTTAAAATAGATAGAACAATAAAAAACTTAAAGAGCTATTAAAAATTGGGTAAAAGAAAAAACGTAATTACATGAGCATAAATGGTCCTTTAGATTGAGGTTTGATGTCAATTATTAAACGCTTCACAATTAATGTAACTGTAACGCAAAATAATTTATTAGTGTTTCGCTTGCTTTTGCAAAGTCATCTGCAACGGCATGTAAATTGATATTGTTTTATATTATTTTGTCTCTATATTTATCCTCCTGACTTGCAGGAAAGCGACGGAGGCGCTAATACATAGGGTGGCAATTACCCCAACCTGCTTTTGGAGATGCCAAGATATTGCTGTAGGCTTGTATTTTAATAGATATATGATTTTAATTTAAAACTGCTTGCCAGGACCACCAAACAGGGGAATGTGACGTAAAGTGTCTTTCATAAGGACACAACAGAATGGTGTGAGTGGATTTTGAACCGAGACCGTGTTGGTCACGAGCCCGGCACTTTAACCACTCGACAACGCTGCCGATTCTGTTGATTGTTCAACAAGTTCTTATGAATGTTTGCGAATATTTGATCATTGAGACTGTTATCTTTCATATTGCTTCTAAGCCATATTTTGATTCTTCTCATGACACTGAAACACCTTTCTGCAAAAGCCGAAACAAGAGCTACGCCGCAGTAAATTTAAAGCAATTTATATATTTTCAAAAAGCATTTCTTGCTTGTCGGCTTTTTACTTAAAACTTCGCAAACTGTTGCTATCTTTGTTAATTTTTTCAGAGGCGTGATACTTTCTTTGTTAAATAACTTAATATGAGTATGTAGGTCTGCAAGTTCTTTGGTAAACCCATCAAAACGAACAAGACTCTTAAAATGTTACGTTATAATCACAATTATGGCACACATATGTACCACAGTCCTTTAAAAGGGCTAAGAATGTCATGCGTTCAGTCTTGGTGTTTTTATTTTTAGACTTTAATGTCGGCCATAAGTGAGTACTCAGTAGCCAAGTCTGAGTAACCAAGTACTGAGTAACCAAGCTTGTGTTGCTTGTTAAAATTAAATTAACGCCACAATTTCTTTGCGTCTAAATGAAATTTTTTTAACTATTACTAGAAACTTTTACTCTTTATTAGCACTTAGAAATTTTCTGATGCTTTATTTTTTTTAGAACGCTTAGTATAATTGTTGTTAGGAATACCTAAACTACCGGGAAGGTAGTTTAGGTATCCCTGATTGTTGTATGTGGCTATTTGCCATCAGCTAATAAATCAAAAATTGATTTTCGGCAAAGATATAATTCAGTTTACTGATTCAAGTAGAATAAGATGTTTACCAGAAGTTAAGGTCGCTTACGATATCAATGACTCTATATTACATACGTTAAAATTTTTGTCTTGTTTTTATTACTGTACTATGTGTCACGGTTGTCTTTGTAATTTTACAAACGTTGTTGGATCTAATGGTGATCAAAATTATTTAAGTTAATTGTAGAGCATAACTAAAAAAATTTATCTGAAATACTAATTTTAAAGAGCACAATCTGCCCCCTCTGCCCCCCGTTTCCGACGCCCCTGGAATGCATAAACTAAGAAAATTGTTTTTTCAATTATACTGAACAAAAAATCTTATCTAAATACCACGCAACTCTATAAGCTTTTATTTATTCAACTTCTTCAGATAACTACCCTATAAATAAAAAGAAACAGATGGTGATCTAACGTAAAAAATTTTTTTGTTATTTAAAAGCTAAAAAGAAGAAATAAAGTTGTAACTCATCAGCAGTTGAAGTTACAAAAAGGAAGGCCTGGTGCAAGAAAAATAAAGAGAATTTTTTCGTGTTCCAAGTTTTTTTGGTCCCAAAAAAGTGATCTCTAAAAAAAAGGGAATCCCTTTAGGTGGGCCACCGTCATGGTGCTACTATGAAGAGATTGAGCAATTTTTTAGGGAGGGGGCGGTGTGGTTGCTCCGTTTTCTCCGTACTAAAGTCATCACTGCTTATCAGCTATTTAATCAGCTGATAAAATTGTATAGTAACTATCAAACATACTAAATTGTAAATTCATGACGTCTTATGATTCACAATAATAATGGAACTTAATAGCTAATGACCATAAAGTGGCAATAACTTACAAAACTTCTATGATTGATTAATTAGCTAAACTGTTTTAAGATCAAACGATTTAAATACATCGCAAAAAAACGTAACGAGTAAAAATAAAGCAATAAGGTATGAAATCCATATTGATGAGAAATGGAGTTAAAGAATAATACTTAATAATAATCCTTTTTGATAAGACCGTGTTTTAATGTTTGTAATTTATTAATCCAAAATTACTAGATTTATAGAGTTTTTCTAATGTATTGACTTGCATATGTTCAATGGTATGACCTGTAGTGGTGAAAAGTAGATTGATGATAGTGTTTGTGTTTTTGCAAATGTTACGAAAATGTTCTGTTATCCGTGTTTTTAATTTTCTTCCAGTTTTGCCTACAAATTGCTTTTGATATTTGGAGCAGGTAATTAATTATGTACTGTTGCATCTAAATATTTTTTCCTCTTCTTTACATCAAGTCAAAATAATGTCATTTATTGAGAAGTATTGCTGTTTTGTTTAGAACCGTTTTTTAAAACTCCAAACAAGGAAGGTTTTGTAGAATTCATTCTTTTTTTATTTCAAGGACATAACAATGAGATGAGTGTAGGAGAAACTGAGATCAATTTCATTGCGGTCGCCACAAAACTCCAACGCCTCGGCTACATTACTGCTGAATTTTAACTTTTTTTATTTCATCAACAGTGTTTTTTTGTATCCTACTTCTGTACATTGGGTTGTTGAATGGGTTTTAGGATTAAAAATAAAAGATCCTACAACAGCAAATTTTTTTGTAATATATTAGCATAATTGTTTGTCAAAGTTTAACATATTTTACTTTTAAATTATATTTTACACCAATAATTTTAAATGTTGACCAGTGATTTAATTTTTTTAGATAATTTAGCTTTATAACAAATCTAAAAAAAATTTTAAGTGAGTAGCTGAAATATATTTTATTAAAATTTAGGCATACAAATTATCTTTTTGAAGTTAGTTAAGTTTTTGATGATTTGAATCATATTGTGAATTTAGAACGCTTGAATAATATTTAACTGATACTAAAAGTGTCTAAAATAAAATTTTTGGGATATGTTTTTTAACATTTATTTTTGAAAAATTAAGTACTTATCCAATTTTTATTTGAACAATATTATAGTTTTTTTGGACAAGCCTGTAAGTGACAGATATTTGATTTACAATTGTATGAAATGCAAAGTTAAGATATGTAGAAACTGATGCAAAGTACTTAAAATAAAAAATACTATGGATTGTAAATACATTTGAACAAGAAAAATTGATGCAGTTAATTAAGATTTCTTCAAGAAGTTATCTTACCGTATGTGATTTTTGTTTGAGAAACTAATGCAGAATCCCCCTGTAGTTACTATTGTTCTTAAAAGATCTTTTTCCTTACAGTTTCTTTTTTATTTCCTCTTGGTGGTGTAGGGAAATTTTGGATTAATTTTATCAACAAAAATTGCTTATGGTGACTTCTTGAAAAGACCTATCAATTCTGGAAATTAAAATAAAAAGACGCAAGGTAAACCAAGAATAGAATTAGTAAACAAAGTTGTAGCTACCATTATCTTAAAAGAGATTTGAGTAATCCTGTACTTTAGTGCAGTAAATAAATTCACAAGTGCTTTTTGTTTTAAACAATAATAATCACAGGTGTGGATTCGGATCTGGGTTAATTTACCAGGGTTAGTAAAAAAAATGGGATTACCCAATTTTTGATAGTGAAACTGACCCGCATCCCCCCCTGTGGTTATTATTGCTTAGAACAAAAATCATTTTTGAATTTATTTACTGCACTAAAGTACAGAATTACCAAGATTTGTTTACAACAAGTTTATGACCATAGTTTATTTTATTTATTTTTTATTTTATCTTTATATTTATCCTCCTGACTTGCAGGAAAGCAACGAAGGCGCTAATGCATAGGGTAAACAATTACCCCGACCTGCTTCTGGAGATGCCAATTTATTGCTGTCCGCTTGTAATTTGATAGAGATATGACTGTAATTTATTTATTTATTGAAATACAGCACAATGGTGCTAAAGTTAATGCTTTAGCACACTAATATGTGAGGAGAAATTAAACACACACAAAAACATGGTAAAGATAAGGTAAACACGTAAGGTGAAAGGAAACACACATATCACAATACAAAAAAAAAAATTATAATACAAAAATACAAAAAGTAAATCATGAGTACATCATAGTAGTAATGAGGCTTAAATCAAAAGCTTTTAAACGTTTCTTAAAAGCAGTAAAAGTAGGGTGGATACAACACTTTCAGGTAGTTTGTTCCACACTTGTGGAACTCTGTGAGAGAAAAAATGGAGTAGGTGGTCAGTACTAGGTTTGGTTAAAGGCTTGATGGCAAAACTGTGCCTGCACAAATCATATCCACATTGACCAAACAAAAAAAAATCACTAAAATTTATATCAACAATCCCATGAATAATTTTGTAAGTGAGAAATAAATCAAACTCAAGTCTCTTATATTCCAATTTTGATAGAGATATGACTGAAATTTAGAACTGCTTGCCAAGACAACCAAGCAAGGGAAAGTGCTGTAAAGTGTCTTTCTCAAGTACACAACAAAATGGCACAAGTAGGATTTGAACCAAGACCATGTTGATTATGAGCACGGCACTTTAATCACTCAACCATGCTGCTGACAATTAATAAATTCGATCTTAAATAAATAAATCACGATGTCGACAATTAGTTAAAACCTTTCTAGGACTGATAATTAATAAAGTACTTAGTTAACTGAACTAGTTTTAAAAACTCTAAGGATTACAAACATGCAGCCTACAGAACACTCTGCTGCCCTTAACTTATTTTAAATTTTGAGTTTTTTCAAAAAATCACCATAATTGTTTTTTGTCAGTGAAACTAACTGGTAACCCCCCACCCCCTACACTACTGTAAAGAAATAAAAAAACCCAAAAGGATTTCTTTAAGAAGCAATAGTAACCACAAGAAAGGTTATGAATTAGTTTTACTAACAAAAATTACTTAGAATGCCTTCTTTAAAAATGTTATGTTTTTAGATAAACACTCCCAAGTTTTTAAGCTCAAGTTTTTTTTAAAGAGAACAGAAAAAATAGATTTAGATCTTTGATATAAAGTGATGACTTCAATTTTTTAAACAATCCCTTCTAAAAAGAAATCATAAAAACTATTATATCATTTAAATAAAAGTGCCCATGTTTGTTTTTTCATTGACTTTTAAAGTTGAAATATAGTAAAAAGATTGATTTTTGCTTTTTAAAATTAAAAACGTTTGTGAAAACTATATTTGTTAAATTATTTTTTGCTTTTAAAGCAATTTCAGGTTAAATTGCTTGTTTCAATTTAAACATTAAAGTTATGATAAAAGCCTTTTTATTATACAGGGTGGGCCAAAAAAATGTTTTTGCTTTTTTAATAATTTATTACTCCATAACCACAAGTCATAGAAACTTGTGTTTGGTCTCATTTTAACTGTCAATTTATTTATTTTTAACAGATAAAATCATGTTTTAATCATAAAAATAATTTAGGAGCAGGCAAACAAAAAGTAAAAGTAACTTTTTTTTGTCATTGCCCAAGGTTAATTCTAAGTGCACTAGAAAAGTTAGTTTCAAATTTTTTTTGGATCGCAGTAAAATTGCATCATAGCTACAATATTCTTATTTAATAACATTCTTAATTAAATTTAACTTAATAAATGCAGAAATTAAATTCTTCTTTATCAATCCTTAACAATGGAATTGACAACAGAAAAGTGAATACTCATAGTCGCAACTTTCAATAATATCAAAAATGTCACAGATATCATTCAATTATTTCAAAATCGTTTTAAAGGGAGAATTATGGTTTTATTTAATGAATATTATGTTTTTGTGTCTAAGTAAAAAGTAACTATTTTGCTTTAAAAAGTCTATTATTCTTTTTTTTCATATTTACTGCTTTTTATTGAGTAAAAAGCAGTATTGCATCTTTAGAATTACCCTTGCACAATGACGAAAAAAGTGGCTCTCATTTGTGTTTGCCTGTTTTTAAACTATTTCTACAATTAAAATATGATTTAACCTGTTAAAAGTTCATGAATTGACAGTGAAAATGAGACCAAGCACAGTTTCTATGGCTTGTAGTTACAGATTAATAAAATTATTAAAAAAGCAGAAACATTTTTGTTTCCCACCCTGTATACTTTTTTATGTGATTTTTTAACCTGTTGTAAAAAATGATTAATTAAATATAAATTTTTTCATTCTTTTGTACTTTCTCAATTTGTCCCATAAAGAACAATGTAATTAGAAAAAATTTGTTTAAAAACTGGCTCATACTTGTTAGAACAAGAAACAATTTTAAAAGATACCGTTTTATATTTTCAGGTTTACACTCATCAAAAATATTGTTAATTGATGATTGAAAATCAAGCTTAAAATTGTTAGCATTTCAATTTAGGCAGTCAATTAATTTCAATCCTCATAAAAGTTAATTAATTTTTTTTTTTTTGGTCAAAAGTTTTCTTCACTTATTATGTCACTTCGTATTTTTTTTAACAGTATATGTATTTCAGACTGTGTCAAACTTAAGTTTAATTGTTTGAGTATGTAGTTTTGCCTGCTATACAATAATGCCAATGCTTCTTTTATGAAGCATATAATTTTCCTTACTAATGGCTGGTGAAATTAAAAGCTATATTTCTCCTATCAATTTCAAAGTTAATCCAGCCCAAGACTTTGGTTATTATGAAAGCTTGATGTCATCAAAGAGGATGGTGAGCTTAGAAAATTATTTGTCTGATACTGTAAGTGAAGAAGCCATATTGAAGCTATTATCATCAAAAGACAAGAAAGCTCAAGGTTTAGAATCCCTTGAAAAGCACCTGTATGAAAATCAAGGAATTCTTATGGTTCATGACAAGCAGTCACTATTCAAAAGGTTTGCATCTATTCTGGTTGATTGTAATGACAAGACAAAAACTTCTTGCACCAAACTTCTTTTTAAAATCATTCCACAATTAGGAAGCAACTTGGATAACTACATGAACAATGTCATCAATCAGATAATAAACAATGTTGGTAGTCAAACAATCTCATTAAAAAAAGAATCTATTCTTGCGCTTCACATTTATATGAAACATTCAACAGATGTTGGTCTTATATTTCGTGCCATTGCACATGAAGGAATTAATCATAAAGTTTCTAAAAAAAGGCAAGAAATAATTCTTACATTTCCCACTTTGCTTTTGCCTGAATTTAAGAATGAAGACTTTTTTGATATTGTTCACCACTTAGCTAAAAATCTAACTGAAGACTTTGTCCAACATGAACTTGTGCTCAATGTTTTAAATAAGATATGTGATTTTATTGGCAAAAAAGCCTTTAACCATTGCATTCATCGTTTGTCATCTCCCTTAAAGCAGTGTTATCTTCATTCAGCTGCTAAAAACAATAACATGGTTGTTGAATCAAATCTTGCAAACTCAAAGAAAACGAGTGTTTTTCCTGACAGCGTAAAAGATTTTGTAAATGATTTGGCTTTGATTGAAAGCAACTCACATGACACTGAAACAATGCTTTCACAAAAACATCATACCGACAAGGAACATTCTTTTTTTCCACTTAATTCTTTATCAACTGCTCAAAGATCGTTTACTCAAAGTGACAAATCACAGCTTTCATTTATTTCTAAAGAATTAATTGGAAATTTAAGCAATAATGATCATACTGTTCGATTAAAAGCCTTAGATACTCTGAAAGAGGTTTTGTGTTCTTTGCAAGAACCAACACATGTATTAAACAATGTTTTAACATTAATAAGCTTGTTACAGTCTCCAATTCTTGATAGAAATTGCCGTGTTTCTTGTGCTGCTCTTCAAGTTGTAAACAAAATAGTTTTGATGCTTGGATCTGAGTTAAGTAAATATACAAAAGTTTTTGTAAATGCTGTGTCAAAGAAAATAGGCAATAATAAAGACATGGTACGATCAGAGTATTACAATGTGCTGCTGAATATTATGAGTGTTGTTGGATATCAAAAAGTGTTAGATTTGCTCTTTGAAAAGCTTAATTGTAAACAAAGTAAGATCAAGGAGGATTGCCTTTGCCTTATAATTGCAACTCTTCTTATGTCAAAATTTCGATACAACAATGACCTTAATTTTCCTGAAATTTGTAGAAATGTTTCCAACTGCTTAACAGACAGTCAACCGGCTGTTCGAAGAGCCTCATTGGAGTGTATAGCCGTGCTTGGTTACATACTCGGCTCAACAAATAAAGAGATCCTAAGTGCAGTTGATAAAGTGGAGTTGCGTCATGATAATGCCACAGGAATTATGGCAGCCGTTCAAGCTCGTTTGCTGAAGGCGCAGTTACCAAGATTGAAGGAGAATCTGCTTGTTGAATATGCTGATTTTCCAGCTTCGACATCTGTTGCTTCTCTTCAAGGTGCTGACATTCAATGGATTGCAGCTGTTGAAAAATCTAGAAAAAGCTCTTTTTCAAATGTTTACGGTTCACATGATCATTTAAACAAATATTCTAGTTCTAATTCAATCAAAACTGCCGATTCAAATTCAATTAATTTTTCCCAAGGCAGAAGGCTTCCCAGTGCTGGAAAACAAAATTCTTTTCCTTGGGTAAGTTGTTATATGCTCCATGAATAGTGCAGCTTTAAATATTTTGGTGTGTTTATTTGCTCATTTCTCTTCTGACCAAATGTGATTTGTTGCTTCTAATTATCTTAAATGCCAATATCTTTCAAATATTGTTTTTTGTTTTTTTCAGCCCAAATTGAATATTTTTCTTGTTGTATTGATTATATCAAAAGATTTTGAATGTAACTTTTTTATGCAAAAAATTCGTAATTATTTGAATTATTAAAGTGTTTCTTTCATGTATTTTTAAAAAATTCTTTTCAGTGTGTAAACATTTTATGTTAATCCATTGTGGTGTAGCTGATGATCAAAATAAAGCTTGCTTATACTTTCTTATCATGTAATTATAATCTGAAAAAGTTTGATTGTGGTCATGTGCACAACTTTGTAAAGTGAATCTTTTACCTACATTCTAGCAAACTTGCACTTGCTTTTAATTAACTATTTTCTGTTACTTGTATAGAGCTATATGTTATCCAAATTTCTTAAAATTTTTTTTGTTTTCTCAGACAAAAAATTCTGCACCACCTTTTCAACCAAAAAATATCTGGGGATCAGAGAATGAAATCCCGTCATCAACAGTAAAGGTTCAAAAATCTCATAGAAACAAGCATGGTGATGACGGGAGTATGTTTTGGCTGCTGTTTTGTTTTTTTTCATACCCTGTTAAACAATTTATTTCATAATAATATTCTCTATTTAAATCTGCTGTTTATAAAAATAAAATGTACACACCATATTAGCAGTAAAACCAAGTTATGAATTTTTGATTATAAATAAATTATCATTTAATACATCAATATAATGTTATGATTGATTACATTGTCATTTTTGATTAGATTTTTTTTGCATCTCGTAATATACCTATGAATTCTTTATATTTCTAAAAAATCTTCATTAGTTATCGTATTTGTATGATCAATCACTAAAATGCATTTTCGATGTTTTAAAACTTTATAATGTTAAGTTTTTATTTTACACGTAGATGTAACTTTTTTTTGACTTGAAGGTCCATCGTACGTAGAATTACACAATCGCAAGATCGAAGCTCTTTCTAACAAACTGTCTGCGTCCCCAAAGCTTTCCTACCATTCAGCATCGTCAAGTAAATTGAGAGATCAACTAAAATTTATGTACAAAGCATAAAATCATCAATCAATCAATTCAAAAAATGATTTATAGCTTTTTAAGAAGTATTTAAAGCAATGTTGTCGCATACAAGCACACTGATACGAGCATTTGCTTAATGCTTTTCTATTTACAATTTGTTTTCAAATGTTAATTGATCCGTTTTGTAAACAATAATTGAGGCGTTAAACATGCAGCTGTTTAACGTCGCACTACTAAAGATGCTGCCGATTTGAGTTGGTTAGACTCATTTAATTTAATTTTAGTATTAAGTTGTTTTACCCGATGAAATTAACCTCCAATGTCCGTTTTAAAACACATAAACGAAAGCCTTCGATTGCCTACCAAACAGTGTTTTTTAACTTTTCGTGTCTAATAATTTTGCCCATGCTCTTGTGATTGTGATCTTTTTCTGCAATATAATTATTGGAAACTACTGAAATAAGACACCTTGTGCATAGAATCATAACTTCCAGAGAGGATGTCGTTCAAAAGTCAAATTAACTTATCAAGTAAATTAAATTGCTGGTAGGTTTTAATTTTCCTTTCTGCTTTATTTTTTAAGAGCATGAAACTATAGTATAGAAAAAAATAAAATGACTTTGATTTGATTTTGAGCGTAATTTTAATAACAGAAAGTTCTGGGTATCAGCCTTCATTTGCCACCAATCATTTTGAGGGTGGCCCAACAGGTGTGGCCGTGACGTCTTCAGCTCTTTCTAGTTCTTGCCCAACGTCGTTTTTTGAAAAAAACTCTGTGGCCCGACCTCGAAGAATAAAACCCCAAACTAGCCCAAACAACAGCTCATCCCCCCGTGCATCAGTGTCACGTGAGTTACATTGTTATAAGATTGCTTTCTATGTTTTTTTTGTCTTACTTAAGAAAGATCTTAAACTTTTCTTACCATAAGGCAGAAAAATACTTTTAATGATGATTTGGTCGTTCGTTGAATTATTTTGAAATCGTTAGAAAATTTGTTTACTATTTGTAATTGTACTTTCTATTGTAATCTTAAACAATATATTTAATTTTCATGTTATTTTTTCTGGGTTTTGTATAAGTCATTACTGTTAATGTTTAAATGAATGTTTTTTAAAACAACCAATATATTTTTAAAATGTCTTACATTGTATTGATCGTTTTGTCCATGCAATACAATTTCATGTTTTGTATTAATTTTTTAATGCCTTCGTCGAACATAATCCGTCCTGTACAATTTTGATCAATTTCTAAGAATTCTGGCCTTTTCTAAGCTATTTTATCTCTAAACTACTGTTCTCTCAGCTGATGAAAATGCTTCTCCCATTCGACTGAAACCAGCGCTAGCCCGTTCAGCTTCAAAACGAAGAGACTACGTCGCGTCGAACGGCAAGGAACTGCTTCGTGTCGATAGCTCGCCTGCGAATGTACGAAATGACGCAACGATCTGGATATGCATAAAAACACTGCGACGGGTCTAACCTGCTAAATTTTTAGACCCCCATCAAGCTTAAAAGCGAATCGGGGTCTCCAAGATTGGACCACGTGCTCTTCTCGACCCCAACCGAGCAAATGCGATCCACGATTGCGTCACACTCGCACAACAACAGCAATGACGTCACGGAAAAGTTTTCAGGTCCAGTAGCTGACCTGCTCATGGAGGACGTTTCCTCTTCCCCCTCCCCGGTGGGATACACTCCTTCCCCTCTGCAAAGAAAATCAGCGACATTGCTTAAGTCCGACTCTTATCGAAAATCGCCATTGACCCTGGACAAAGAATTCACGAGATCGGACCCGCTCTTCGACGACGATGTGTCGCTCGACACGAAGCGTGATCCGCCGTCGCCCCGGCCGATTATTTCGTCGCACTTCTCTCCGTCGCGACGCAGATCCTCCGAAGAGCTGCCAGAGGTGGCTGCTCGTTTTTTTTGTACATTGCTGATGTATAACTGGGAAACGAAAAGAATAGTTTTGACTTCTTGATGTACATTAATCGTGGATAACATGCGTGGTTGTGATGGACATGAATCAAGAATAGTTTGATTATGGTCGGGTCCTGTGCGATTGAGGGTTTATCTTTTCACTAACCCCAAGTTGCTGGAATGCTTTAATTGTACGCTCGCAGCGGTGGTGTTAAGCCAGCATCAAGTCAAGGTTCCCCGAGATTCACAGGCCTCAGATGAAGCAACATCGATTCGGTATCATCATGTATAGGGGTGCCCATAAGTAACCTTACACTTGATATCACCAAAGAGTAAAATTGATAATTTATAATTAATTGTTATTGATTACGTCAATAATTGCACATGTAAAAGTTCAGCATAATGCACAATGCAATGTTACTGCTGACTTTAATAAATCAATATTAGAAGACTTTGTTCACTCGGTTTGCTATCTCCGTACCGTATATACCCGTGCATTAGCCGCACCTTCTTTTGGATGTTTAAAACATCCCTTTCAATGGTGACCGGTATATAAGACGCATCAGTTCTATGTAAGATGACTGAGTCAAAATGTCTTTCTATCTACCGCTGTAACTATGCTAGTGTCACAGTAATGTATAAATATCAAGTGTAAGGTTACTTATGGGCACCCCTGTATGTTATGAGCCCGGCTTCTACGGCAGATCATGCTGCTTATTTTCGCGGTTCATTAGATTGAGAATGAAAATTTGATTTTTTTCCAGAACGCGTTCAATTCAATCCGGAGAAGTGCGCAGAACAAACGAGAGCGGATGAAAATCAATGATGATTCTTTTAACGGCAGCTTCACTCAATTTGCCCGGGATCCGGAGCAGTTAAAAGCTTCTTCAAAGTTCGTTCATATTTCTCATTCTCAAATATAAATACAATTTAGTGAGAGAGTATACTTTTTTCAACCGTATCACAATAGTGTACGGCAACATTAATCCATTCATACCAGATTAAAATATGAAATAAAACAAAAGAAACTATAAACGTTTTCGGCTTACATTAGTTCACTTTAGATGAATAAAATTTCTTAACATTTTCTTAGCATTTTATTCATCTGAAGAGGACTATAATGTATACGAAAAACGTTATAGTTTCTTTTTGTTTTATTACATATTTTAATCTGGTATGATTGGATTAGTGTTGCCGTACGTTATTGTGGTATGGTTCAAATACAAATGAATCCTTTTTGAAATCTTGTTTGCTCGTTCTAATTTCAGTTCAATTGCAGTCCAAGTTGCTATCTACCTGTATTTTTACCGTTTTGAATCAGCTAAAAAAAAGCAAACTTTAACCTTAGGATCAAAAAACACCTTTGCCTTGTCGTTCGATTGTTAGGATCAAAAAACCACTTTGCTACTTACGTTTGTTTTGATAAAATATGTGGATTATTATTTGAATGGATACTGTTACATCGTTAAGGCTCGTTTCCACTACGAGCCTGGAATGGAGCATTCTTTATTTCTTTTATTGATCTTTCCGCGCTTAAAATCTAAACGAGCGCTAAGCGAAGCAAAAAAGTTCAATAAAACAAACAAAGAATACTCCATTCTACGCTCGTAGTGGGAACGAGCCCTTAGATAGATCATTGCCTACGGATACATTTATTTCTGTCTAACTAGAGCCGTTTAATATGCGCTAAAAGGTTTCCGCTTCTAAATAAAATGTTTTATTCATTGAAGGTTGTGCATGTCATGCAAGTTATGGCACTTAGTTGGTGAAAAAGTTGGTGAAAAGTCTGTTTTGTTTGAGCGAATCTTGACCGAAAAAACGAAACTAAATTCGCAACCGATTTAAAAAGCAGTTTCAAACTGCCGTGTGCTGACAAAGGCATGCACGTCATTTACCGGCACAGGAAGTTCTCAATGCGAGCTTTTTCATGTACAGCCGGCAGTTCTTCTATTGTCTTGCCCACAGATTACCATTACAATTAAGATAATGTTACACTATGCCTTGTCCATTGTTCGACCTTCTGAAGCGGCTCGATGTGGGAGGCGTTGATGTGTTTTGTTGGCTTAAGATTCGGCGCACTTCGTTTTGCTTTGGCGTTTTCGTCTTTGTCTTTTTAAGGTTGAGTCTCGGAACAATGTGCCGACAACTTTGTATCTTTCATTGCTTTTGAAAAATAAGACCTTTTATTGTCAGCGTTATAGTATCTTTGCAAACATGACTAAGTACCAATCCTATTGTGGAGGTCAGTTTAAGGATTACTAATTTTAGATGCATAATTACTTTTGTTATTGTCAGCGTTACATGATTGTCCTTAATGCTTCGTTAAAGTCGTGAGTTGAATTCTTCTGTTCTAGCGCATTCTTTTTGCAGTTTGATAAACGATGCCGTCGACTCCTTTTCCAACCTTGAAACAAATCCTATTCCAACTCCTGTTGGCAATCTGCCTTCGCTAAAATACAGTCCAAATACCGGCAAAACGTTCGAGTCCAAAAAAGTGAGTATTTGTCCAAATTGTCGTTTCGCTTATCTTGCTTGTGATGTTATATATATGAGTCCTCAATGAAAAAAATAAAAATTTATAGACCCGCTACTTTTTAAGCTGAAAAACTTTCTACTGCGTTGCACATCTTTAGTTTATGTAGACCTGAACAAGTCAATAGACACGTGATCGTTTTATTGTGAATTATGTGTCGTTTAAAGAAACATTATCTGTTGAAAACCTGGGGGTTACCCCAAGAGGGTATCGAGTGTATTTTAGCGCCTATTTTTAGTTTGCTGGATAGAAAATAATTTCCTTATGTGCGCCGTGTTCAATCATTAATCAACAAAATATCGCCGACAGTCGCTTAGAAAGCTATGTTTTAGTTTGTTGAATTTCCTGTCACGCCGTAACAATTCTTTATTGATTTCAATGTTTGCTTTTTGTTTTCTTAATTCCTTTCAAATTTGGAAGTTGTTTATACAAGGAATAATACTTGTTTCGGTCTCTTGTCAAGCTCTTGTTTCTTGTTGTTCCGTGCGTCCCCATGCATTAAAGCCCGCTTCTCGTACTCCTCGATAAAATGCTCCACGGCATAATAGTTTAATTTGAAATTCATTGTTTGTCGAATTGAAATTTTAATTCTGTTAAAATTGAAAATTGAAAGTTCGTTGACTTGGGGTAGTGATTGAAACCAATATATAATTTCTTATCGCTGATCTGCTTGTTTGTTCAGTCTTCTGACAGTACCCTATCACGAGGATCTCTTTTAATAAACTTTAAAATAGCTAGCTGTCAAGACAATAAGTTTGAATGCGCGCAACTTTCACGATTACGATCGCAGCAGTCCTGGTTCCCCACCCGATCGAGACGATGCTCGTGCTTCTTTAGGAAAACAGCACCGCCATTGTCGATTTTATAAAATGGCTGATTGCACTTGGCCTTTAACCTTTTCTATGATAGTTTTTAAAATATCGACTTGAAAGAAAAAAACAAGCGAAATGAACTGTCGTTTTGCAATTTTCCACTTTCAATTAGCTTCCTAATTTGACGTTGAAGGTCGACAGCGATGTATCGGTTGTTGGAGTCGGTTATCCAAGCCAAAGCTCGTTCACGCCGCCCAACAGCGCTGCGGACACGAGATCTTCTAACTTCTATTCGTCGTCCGCTACTCCTACTACTATCAACAGCACAGCCGTGTTACCAAATAAGTTTTCGCCTTTGGCCCTCACGTCCGATAAAGCCAAAGCTTACAGAGGTTTGTTTTGCCACTTGCTTTTGCTTGCGATCCCTTGTCAAGTTCGCTGTGTCGCAAATGAATTTAAAATTGTTTACGATTACTTCGAAAAAGATTCATTATTCGATTAAACCAGCAGCGTGGCTTCACTTGATTGGTTGGCACTTCAATTTGAGATAATCGCTTTAACACATTGGCTGCCAAGATCGAGAAAAAATTTAATGCGCCAGTCTGAGCTATGTATCCACTTTTATGGATACAATTTATACTGAAATCTTCCCCAGAGGGATTAAAGGCCATAGAAAATTCCATTTAAATGTATCCACATTTGTGGAAAGGCCTTCTTAATCAGAAAAAAATCTGTATCCAAATTTGTGGATACGTGGCACATATAAATTATGCCGTGTCTCCACAAATGTGGAGACGTGGCAGGAAATGTGTTAAGACGTTTGCGCACTCAGTTTCACGTCAGAATTTTACCCCTGTAACGGAAAATGGTGCTCACAAACACAAGCTATATTTATTAACATGTTAAAAGTTTTGATTATTTGCTGCTTAAAACTCTATACATCTCTAAGCTCAAACAACGTCATATCACTTAATTATGCTCACGATGCGTCTTGCATCAAGTTAAAGGTTTTGAACTTTGACCTTTTCTCACATTGTCTCCTTATTGTGACGTAGTTGTACTGTACTCGTGTCTAAATCGTCAACTTTTTGATTTTCCAGCTTCAGTGCAGAGTTTCGTCGGAAGCAGCAGCTCCCCGGAGCCCAGCGACGGTTTCTTCAACATCCAAGGCCGAGGTGCGTTGCTCTGCCGCCGTGTAATGCGATTTGGAAAAGGTGCTGCGAGAAGTTGCCTCAGTCTTAAGCAACGCTAGCGCCGCGACTGACTTGTTTGTTTTGCTGATCCGTTTGCTTTTCGAGCATTTCATGAAAAGCGAAAAATCTTTTTTTAAATGCTCATTGTTTTAATTTAGGTGTGTTCATGACGTCACCAAGCACTCCGTTAACTTCGGGCGTCGAAATCGAGCCGTCGACGTTGAAAAAAAGCGAGCCGGACACTGACCACCTCATTGGTGCGTTGCTTCAAAGTCTCTTTATTTCGTGCATTTCCAGAAACTTTTGACTGATTGGCTTTAGGAATTTGTCTTGGTGCTTTCAACTAGCTTCGTAGTTGGTAATAGTCTGATGGGTTTCTTTACGTAATCAAATCCAGCGCAACGACGTAATGGTTGGTGTGTAAAATCAAGCTCACTGTGAAATGAACTTATTGCATAAGTCACACACTCCTTAAATGATTTTGTTTTTCTTACTGTCGTTGATGTGATCACCCTGCTCGCGTCTTACGCATAACCCGCCATGGCGGCAATTTAGCAACGATGGACTTAAAGAAATGCAGCAGATATACAAAATGGTGATCAGAGAAAAAATAGAATGGCTTTTTAACAAAAGTATTGACAGCCAAAAGCCGGCCACGGTGCGCTCTTTGAGTAAGCACATGCACCAAGAGGATAGCAAGAGAAAGCACCAAGAGCACATGCACCAAGAGAAACGTTGACTAGTAGCTCTTCTGCAGATGGCATTTGCGGGGTCGCTGTAAAACAACCCGGCTACAGTCCTGAGGAATTCTCGTTTGGTCAGAAACCAGCCAACATTCCCATCTCTCTCTCAGCCTCGTTAAAGGAGCAAAAAGAGAGAAAAGAGAAGTCCCGCAAGCTTTCGAAGACGCTCACATACGGTATTCGACCAATTAATTTTTGTAGCCAATTAAATGCATTTCATTAATGTTGCTTCAGTTATGCTTCTATAGAGCGAAATTTAAAGTCGCTTTGTTTTAATGTGTAAATTGGTATCCCTTAAGTTTTTTACTATCTAATCTTAGCTTTATCGCTTCTTAGTGACCAGCTTTGCAACAAATCCTGAGTTAGACTGTCCCTGATGAGAGTTTAAAACTCGAAACCATGTTCGGGCAGTGAGCTCATGTTCGGCGTGTGTGATGCACAATGCCATAGATGGTACTCTTTAGTGCCATCTGTCCTATAACGCGATATAAGTTTTTTACAGTCGCATAACATCAAGAGTTGGCATGTTTATTGACCCATTTACGTCATCAGGTGAATCCTTGGAAGGGCGTCTATCCGGTTTGAATCTCGACGATGATCCAAGTGACGCGGGACAGAAATCAAGTCGCGATTTCGGGACGCGATCGTAAGAAAGGCTTAGTAATAAAAAGCGTTAAAACTTCTTTGCTATTTTCAATCTTGTCTGAAAAGACGTGAAGATAATTAATTGATTGCTTTCAACATCTAAAATGCGTTCAAACAATCGGTTCTATGATTTTTCACTGGCAAAGTAGCCTCAAAATTGTCGCTGTTATATGTTTACTTTGAAAATTAATCAAATCATTCATTTCAGATTAAATCGCACATCCGGGAGCACGGAAAGATCATCCGGGAACCTCGCTTACAACGGAACTGCGAGCAAGTCAGGTCTGGGTATTGTTGTTCTAGGTCTAAGCATTTCTCCGAGCGTGCTTTAATTAAACCGCTTTGTGTGCTTCCTTTTGACATCTTTCGTCATAATATCAGCAAATAATAAGTGTCATTTCAAAAGCAACTGTGTGAAGTACGGGTTTGTCTGTTGACATGACCTTTTTCGTTTGTTCAAGAGTCAAACTCGGGTTAACTTTTACAACTTTTCGGCTCAGTTGCCGTCTATAAATTATACCAGAGCTTTGTTGTTTTTAATTAAAGTTTACCCGAAATGCCATGGTTCTCGTTCTAAAGCAGAAGCGCTAGTTGAAAAGCAATGTAGCTGCATTTCCAGCAAAGCGTGCGACCAACTTCATAAGCTTTTATCGAGCTCCTCACCTTTTCTCAAAAATGACGTTGCTGCCAAGCTAATCGGTGTGACTGTGATTCGATCAGAACTTTCATTCGTCGGTTACAATCGTAATGTCAAATTCGGTCGCTCCTTTTTCTGGAAAAATCTACAAGAGCCGAACGAATAGACCGACCTTCATTTGACCTAGATTATGACCAGTTTCTTGTTCCAGGATCCTCTCATTCCGTTTCCCTCACTCCGCTCGACAATCCGGAGAAAAGCTTGTCCGACGCCGTATCCGCCCTGACCCACGCCGATTCCGAAGACTGGGAGGTCATGACCCAAGGAATGTACACCATACGTCGCCTTGCTACCCATCACCCCGTCGTGCTTGCGTCACGGTTTTACGACGTAATTGCGCTTCTGAACAAACACGTGCGTATGATTTCAATGCCTTTGCTTTGTTTTGTAGACGCGATTAATCTTTCCGGTGAAAGGCCTTGTTCATTTACGTCACGCTTATGAAATATTTATGTCAAATAAAAATAAAATTGCGCGAAGAATGAAAAAAGCTTGATCTTCAAGCCTTGTCATGCTGATAAAGAAGCTTCGATGTTTGTACATTGTTTGAAAGCTTTACTGTTCATCTACTGGTTTGCACGAGATAGCTCCTGTCCATTTCAAATCAAATATTTGCTAAAGTTTTGAGTCGATTCACTTCAAAACAATTTGATCGAAGCAAGAACAAATCGCAAAACACTCGCTTCTACTCTTTACGTTTCGAAGGTTCCGAGCTTACGATCGCAAGTCTCGAAATCGAGTGTGCAAGCTATCACCGACCTGTACACCCACCTCGAGAAACCGGTTGTCGACACCAGCTTGGACGTGAGTTCTTGCGTATGACGTCACGACGCTGGCACGACGTCGAACCGCTCGTTTGTTTTCGTTTCCAGACGACGATACGCACGCTCCTGCTTGAACACGGCAAGAAGAATAGCTTCATGAAGCAGGAAAGCAGCAAGTCCCTGCAGGCCATCATCAAGGTGGCGTCCGCGACCCGGGTCCTGAACGCCCTTCTCAACACCGGCCTTAAGTAAGTCACGAGACTGGAGTCGCCGTGCAATGCGGCCGATCATCGACTTACGGGATAGGAGTTGGCTGCATTTGAAATCTATTTCCTGCTCTACTTCAAACGTTTTTCTTGCGCTTAGGAATGGAAATCCGTTTTGGTTTTACTGAGGCTTTCGAACTGGCACCGATTTGTAATTCGTAATCTGGTTAAAACTACTGAAGAAGTGTAGAATGTCGAAGTCAATAAAAAATCAACTTGTTCGTTTGTCTATGGTTAACGATCATATAGTGCAATGATGCCGAGACCTTAATTGACCCATAACGGTGCTTTTTCTAGGCATAAAAACAATGACGTCCGGGACATAGCGGCGAAGTTCTGCATGGAGCTGGCCGATAAGATGGGACCGGGGAAGGCCCTCAGTGGAGTGAGGGACACCACTGATCGTCTGCTTAACGCGGTGAGTCTATTGACCAGTGATTGAGATCGGGAAAAATTGACAAATATTTGACACGCAACTGTGAAATTTGGTTTTGAATTTACTTAATTTTATTAAATGAATAAGACGGGCCGATAGTAACCATACATTTTAGGTTTGCTATAGCTATGCCGTAATATTTGGCCCCTTTTCTCGGTTTTTTCGAAATTTAATAATCTCCATAATACAACTACAACTTTTTGAACGTTTTCATTTTGCCAAGTGACTCCCAGACTTGAAAATTTGGGTCCACATTACTTCAATCGATCAAGCTTTTCTTCCGTTTAATAAAGTTCCACCAGCGTATGAATCTTTTTTTACCGAAATTCGATTTTTAATCGTACCTGATTAAAACATTTGTCTTTTTTGATCCACGTGACTGTCTTTAAATTTTTTACTTTTTTTTTACTATGAAATTGAAATTTTCCGGAACTAACGAATTTTTTTCGTAGCTGGTCTCCTTCACCTCGGACAAATCGGAAGAAGTTCGATACTACGGCCGCCGCATCGTTAATTTGCTCATGAATCACGAAGATTTCAATTCCTCGCTCGATCGCTACCTCTCCTCGGATGACTCTCAAACTATCAAGAATGTGGCGAGCGGCATCAGGCAGAGGGTGAGTACCTTGTTGTTGGTGCTGGATCAGTTCCAATTTTCCCTTCAAACCATTGGCAACCTTTTCGTTATCAAAGTTCTATTTAATAAAAGATTTTTTAGAGAACGTGTCTATTTCAATGAGTTCGACTGGTTTATTTTTTTTGCGATCCTAACTTGTTCTTTTGTATGACATCAAGGGCCTTGCTCCCCCTAGCTCACTCGGTCCGAGAAGATCTGAAAAGAGTGGGCGAAAAAAAGTGGTCTCTCCTCCGTCTGTCGTGGTCGGGAGAGTTCAACCGACCACGATTCTCCCCGGGCGTGTGAAAGGAGCGAAGAGCTTCAACGATCAGGTGATTTTCAGTTTCAAGCTTGAATAATTTTTGTTTTGTGTTTACATTGTTACCAGGGCTGCCACTGAGAATTTAGTAAAAACCCGTATTGAACGTTTAAACAAACCCAGATTTAACATTAAAAACACAGACAAATGTAATAAATAAGATTTATTTACTTCGACATGATAATGCAATAGGAAACATCAATTACATACTTCCATTTTTATTTACTTCAACATCAACGTAAGCATTATTTGTTTTGGGCATCAACTACGCCGTTTTTTTCTTTTTTTCAGTTTGCTCAATCTGTCTGTGTATCAGTTAAATGTCTCCTTTTAATTGTTCCGTCCTCTATAGCTTTGATTAACTCCTTGTTTGGTTCTCATTTTCTACACGTTTCCGCTGTTATCATTATATGTAGTTTAGCAAGTCCATTTTTCGTGGTTTCTGTTTTTAACGAATTTGTGGTCCTTGTTTTTACACAGTTCGTATTAGAAAATATTCTTTCTACAGTTGCAGAAGAATGAGGCAGCATAGTCAAACAATTGAAAAACTTCGAGAGTAGCAAAAACTTAACATTATCTAACCCATCTTTTGCTGTGCTTAATTTATTCCAGTACTCAAGAACAAATGGTAGCTTATTAATAGACTGTTTCCCGACAATCTAAAGCAGTGGTCCCCAAACTTTTCGACCCGAGGGCCGGATGCAGATTTTTTAGACCTCCTCTGGCCAAAGCGAGAGAAAAAAAGGTCTTCTCCTCGATTCCATCTCCAATCTCGCTATTTTTCTCTCAAAATTGTAATGATCTCTAAAAAAAAAGGTCTTCAGTTCGATTCGAGCTCTAATTTCGCTATTTTTCTCCCAAAATCTTGGTGTGTTCTCTGTTAAAAAGAACAAGATAAAAACCTGAAACTGGGGTATTCCCGACATAATTCTATACAACTGTGACTCAAATTGAGTGTATATGTTTTTTGAAAAGAGCTCCGCGGGCTGTAGTTTGGTGACCACTGATCTAAAGGATCGCTACTGATCGTCAAGAATATCCATTTCTTCTTTTACCTGAGAAGAGAAATGCACAGCCAATGATGTAATTGGTTTAGGTGATTGTTGAGATCAAGGGCAGTACCTGGATTTAAGATTTTAAGCTTGCTAATAACTCCATCTTCAGCAAGTGGGAATCATTTTTTTTGACGACACAATTCTATCAGAAACTTTAAACAGTCCATCTTGAATTTTCGCTTACTTAAATTATTCACAAATGGATCATTTATCATATGTGCCATTGTTCTTTCTCCAAGTAAAATGTTATCAATGTGTTTGTAATAGTTACCATTGCAGGAATCAATTTCGGAAATATTTTTTTCTCCAATAATTTTTTCCCTGATAAAGCAACTAAGTGTAGATTTGTATTCTGCTGTCACGTGAAAATAGAGCAAGCAAAATGCTCCGATTGAAATCCCAAATTTATCGTTGTATTTTCTTTATGATGTACTGGAGAAATAGCATCTGTGTTTAGTACCATGTTTCATTAGTACATCATAAATTCTTTTTGCTCCATCAACTTTATCCGTTTTCCCTTCACTTTGAAAATACAGAACCAAAGCATCATACTGGTCTAATAAAGTTATCATGACTTTTTCCCGCAAAAGCCACCTAGTCTTAGATAATTTTGGCATTTTGAGATGTTTTATGTTAAAATCATTTTAAATTACTGTAAAATCTCTCAGGGTTTAGTACTACGAGCAAAGTAGACAGATACATCCTTTGATAGACCATCAAAATGTGCGTGAAGAGCATTCATGACGTCATTTACACAGAGGGCGAATGAATGGCATGTACTTTCAAAATAAAAACTGGAGGAACATCGTCTCAACGATTTCTAAAACCCACTTTTAACACCCAGCATTGTCGAACAGTTATCACTACCAAAACCTATAATATTTTCAAGGGAAATGCAAATTCTTGACTACATTGTAAAGGTTTTCAGCTGTTCCGCTTTCAACCTCAACCGTATCAAGAAGAGCATCTACAACATCTTGTTTTTCTTCATCAAAATATCTAACTTTTACTGCCGAAACTTGGCTCATTGGTATATCCTTGCTTTCATCCAGAAAAATAGAAAGTTTTTGGTTTTGGCAAATATTTGTTATTCTTGTTTTCTCGTCAAATGCTATATCATCTTGCATAATATGCGATAGTTTAGTTCTTTTAACAGCTAACTTACTTGCGATTTTGCTATCCGAAAATGCTCTTGCGCACACTTCTTTTAAATCGTCAACTTGAACAAATGGAACGTTTCTGTGAGAAAAATATCCATCAATTAACAGTTCGGTTCTTGCTACTTTGTAATTGTGTGATGATGATGATGATAATGATGATGGTTTAGAAAAAACTGAGTAACTTTAACGGTTGATTTGGCAACTTTGAAATTCTTACAGTGCTTCATACTGTCTATGCTGTTGTAGAAGCATGCTTTTATTGGCATTTCTAAATTTGCAAAAACTGTCATCGTTATTGTTGTCTCTCTCTGTAACCTTGTTATTGTTGTCTCTCTCTGTAACCCATATTTAAATAACACATCTTCACTCCATTCTTTGAATGACTGTACATACCATTTTCTTTTCTTTGCTGCAGATTCTTGCTCACCACTCATCGATATAGGCTAATGATCGTATGTAAAAATAAAGATTGCACTATTGCACTTTTATGACTAAATATAAATGTTAAGTCAACAACCCAAACAAGTAATCGTGCCCTTTTCTAGTCAAAGATAACAAAACTAAGCCTACAGATCACTTGCTAATAATCAATAACAACAATTAAAATTGTAGTTTAGCACAATAGCAGTTTAAATCTATTGGCACATTTTCTGTAGAAACAAAAAATAATAAGAATTATTACTGTATGCAAAATGCAAATAAGCAAATTAAAAATACACAGTACATCATTCACAGCATCACAAGTTTACAACTCAAAAAGCCTACTAATTTAACTACTATCTCAGTCACCTCTTACTTTCTCACTGCCTACGGACTACTGGCCTACTGCGGCACTGATTCTCACTCACGTTGCTGAATACGAATAAGTGCATCACTCTACAGAAGTACGACTATGTAACCCGTAAACAGTTACAGTTGCGTTTTTTTGTGAATTAATATTGTTGGAAGTATTGGTAGAATATTATTAAGGTGTAGTAAGTATGTTTCTTCATGTTAAGTCATAAAAACTACGAAAAACCCTGATTATGTTCTCTTATCCAAATAAAAACCCACAACCCAACTGTAATTTGAAAAACCCAGCAGTGGCAGCCCTGATCGCTGCATAGTAAAGTGTTTTTGAATCCGTGGTTCACGTGACCATGTGACTGGCTGGGAATTTCCCGTGATGCGGTTCCACCAGGCTGTAAGGGTCAAGGGTCCCGAAGAAACTGTGCTTGTTGCTCTGCGACTGCAGTTAAATTCGGCGTTGTCATAGATGTTTTATTAAACTAGCGAACGTTTCCACTATGTGTTCTGTTTGCGTGTGATTGCTTTCGGATCTTTGTTGATCCTTATTTGGAACGGCGCCCAAAAAAATCGAATTAAATTGTCTCCCGCACTTGCACGTAATTGGCGATGCTCGCTTGTCATCTACTTCTACGTGTTGTTCAATTATCGATTGTAGAATCAGGATCAGGAGAAACTGAAGGCTCTTTGCGTTGATTTGAGCGAAGGCGACTTCTCTGAGAAGAAGAGTGCGGTCATCAGCCTCTTCCAGAAGATCAACCGGGATCGCCGCTTTGTGGAAGACAATATTGTTAAGGTGAGTCCTATTTTGGTTTCTTTCTCCGCTCTATTGCTTTCGATGAGTTTTACCGTGTGTTTGTTGCCTTTTGAATGTATTTCCTCCCAATCAAAATTTTCAAAAAAGAACAAAAAAGGAAGCTTTATAAATCGCAAAGTTGTTTGATCATAATTTTTAAATTTGAAAAATATTTAATAAGCGAACAGCAAATTTTGTTGAAGTCTTAGAATTTTTTACCAGAAGCTGTAAAAACCATAGCTGTGCGAACACGTTTCAGATCATGAGCGCATACGTCACTCTATTGAACACGGCCCAAACCAAGCTGAATTCGCTGGGACTCGAACACCTGCCCGAGCTGATTACGACCTTGCATTCCCACTTTCGTGACGTCACGCCGCAGCTTGTGCCCGCTCTTATCAAGCTGAGCACGTCTAAGCAACATAGCGCCCTCTCGCTGCAATGTATCGACCTCCTTGTTAAACATGTCGGTGAGTTTTAGCGATTGAATTGCTATTTGTAATAAAGATAGAAGTAAGCCATATGTGGCTAGTTACGAAGAATTGGCATGTAAGTGCTTTGAGCATTTTGATTGGTTAAAAGCGAGTCTTCGTCACTTTGCACTTCGACTATTTGCAGATCACTTGTGGATTATTCAACCGTTCGCGACTTCGGCGATGTATTGCGGCAACGCCAAAGCGAAACAAATCGCGATCAACACCGTCACCAGTAAGTCCTTCGCTCGCATTCAAAATGTCGCCATTTTCTCATTCGTTCATGTCGTCGTTTCGCATGATTTGCTTACGTACAACTCCTATATAACTTTTTTTTAATCTCCGCTTCGTTTTTTCTAGAACTGATCGAGCGCGTGGCTAGTAGAAAGATCGCGATCGTCGAGCGGCAGGTTCTTCCTGTTCTTTGGAGTCTTTTGACAGCGCAGAACGCTCCGAACGTCGCGCTGTTGCGTCGCGACGTCGAGCAACTGGCGAGCGAGCTTCATCGCGTGCTCGGACGACGTTTGTTCGATTGCGCCGAGACTCAGAACCTGACCGCGAAGGTGAAGCATATTCTCGACGCGTGAGCGAGCTTTCGTCGAACGCGCCTCGCCCGTTGACGTCAGCACTGTGATGACGAAGCGTCCTCCGTTTCGAAACTAAACCTTTTTCAAACTCGGCACTGTTGTGCAACTCGTATTTCAATATGTTTGTTGTTCTAGTGTCACAAGCGCCGTTATTTTTCAATGTAATTACACAGCAAAGCCGCTTCGCGCTCACCAAGCTAAATGCCCGGCCAACTTAAACTGGTCGCTTGCAATCATGTTCGTTTCGTGGGTTCGAACCTCGGCTTGTCTTCGTTCGTAGAGAAGTTAGTTAGTTTGACGATTGAAACGCGCCGTAGATTGGTGTTAGCGTTGGTTCGCGGGCAGCTCTCTACTGACGCTTAACAGCATCGCATTGTTCGCGTCGCTTTTGCTTTATATTTTGTAGCTCGCTCTTCGGTGTTGCTGATATACAAATCGAACTTTTGTGCGTCGTCGTTTCTCTTTTCCCTGCACTGTGTGCTGTACATTTTTTATGTAAAATGAATTGAATATTTTAAATAGCGTTTTATTCTAGATGCGTTGTATAAAGACTGTTAATTGTATTAATAAAAGTATGCGCTAAAAGTTGTGCGTGATAGATCATTTTACAGTGAACATTACTGGTAGCGCTTATTTTTTAAGCACCTATAAAGACATGAAAAGCTTACTGGGAAATTTTCTGGTTGTGACGAACGGTATTCACCAAACAGATTTACTCTAAAAAATGATTTAGTATCTTATATCAATTTTAATATACGAACAAAACAGTCTGAAACCGACAATTCCAAGGCATAGTTTTCTCTAAGCTGCGCGG
Source organism: Diplosoma virens (assembly GCA_963680785.1). Taxonomy (NCBI): domain Eukaryota; kingdom Metazoa; phylum Chordata; class Ascidiacea; order Aplousobranchia; family Didemnidae; genus Diplosoma; species Diplosoma virens. The sequence continues at coordinate 16,013,497 of OY796894.1, read as the reverse complement.
CGCACTGCGTAAGTATTGGCAAGACAAGCTAAATACGTGCTTTCAATCAGAAGCAAGCTGCAGACAGTGGTGAATATTAAAATTGAGGGGCCCGAGGCAAGGATTTTCAAAAATTGATGTCTTCTAAAAAAAGAAAGAGCTTTCATCTCGTCTTGTATTTTTTTCTCCAAAAATTATGGTATCTCTAAAAAAAATCTTCACTTCGGTTTTATCTATGAATTTCCTATTTTGCTCCCAAAAACAAGGTGTTCTCTAAAAAAAAAAGGTCTTCACCTAGAATCGATCTCTACATTTCCCACTTTTTTTTTAGAGAACACCTTGATTTTGGGAGCAAAATAAGAAAATCAGAGATCGATTCTAGCTGAAAATCAATTGTTAAAAATCCTTACCTCGGGCCCCTAAATTTGAATATCCACCACTGCTCACACGGCCTTTTATTCCGCGCACACTAAGCAAGCTCTTAGAGGGAACGTTGTTTCAAGGGCTCGCTTTTCAACTTCCTACTGCGACACCACACGTTCAACTAGAAACGAACAACAAACTGACTTTCGATTCTGATATTAAATTGAGAATTTCATAAAAATGTTTTTTATTACTGTGCAATCACAAAATTGAAGATTACGCATTACACAAAGACTAAGCGAATAACCAGCGATATAAAATAATTAAAGTACTGTATTTGTTAGTAGGCCTATAGTATTTGCTACAATTTTACTACGCATAATGCTAATTGCGGTTGGGTACAAAATACGAGCTGAAAACAAAATTGTAAATTTTTCGCCTCAGCAGCGTTTGACTACAATCAGACACCAGCAAAATCAAGAATAGATCTTCTATTTTAAATTTTAATTTATGCTTGCTGCAAGAAAAGTTTAAAAAATTCAAGCCGTATCTACAACTAGTAAAACATTAGCATTGAGACTATTTTTTGCACCGAACAATCGATAGGTTTAAATGTAGTAATGCTTTTTTGAATTAATATACAAATAAAAAATAATCGCGTGTTCTCGGACATTTTTAATCATCGCTCGTTTAAATTGAATGAGTAATTAGATCAGCAAAGAGATAAAAAAACTAATTAGCGAGTTGTGAGGCAACGTCACAGTAATGAGGATAATTTGGCAGTTAATAATAATCATTTAACTGCCAAATTGCCAGAAGTGATTAGTTTTCACCTGGCTATTTAATAATTGTAAAACAGTCACAATATTTAATAATTGTAAAACAGTCACAATATTTAATTATAATTAGGAATTAGTATTCCACTTCTTTGCTTGAGCCAGGTGTTTTGCTGTTTCCCACTTTAATCTGAAGATGAATAATAACTGTCCGGGGGGGCATTTGTTATTTTTTATCATATTTGTAATAATCCAAAAAAACATTTGCTACATTTAGCCAAAAATTTTTGTATAATACTACATCAAAAAATGTTGCAATACAGTAAACCGAATAAAAATTTTGAAGGTTTTGGATGATGTATATAATTAGGCTTACCAATTAATACCAGTAACATAAAGCATGAAACGTATATTGAGAAAAGTTTCCTTAATGCATAAACTCGAGTGTAAGATTCGTAACAGCAAAAAAGAAACTCAGCATTTCGCAAGGTGCACATTTGAGGTGACAGAAGCCGGCGAGAAGAATTGCATAAAATAAGGGAATTTATAAAAATAAAACTAAAAAAGAATTTTCGACACAGTTTAATGAAGATTAAAAAAAAGTAAACCAGCGGTTTTCGACAAGCTCGAGTTGGTGTTTGCCTGATTACGTTATAATCGCGAGCAAATATCAATCTAAAGAAACAGCGATATAAAATCCTTGCATTCCGTTAAATGCCGGACGAGTAGGATGCAAAAAGCTCTCCGCTCTTATCCGCGCTAATATCTCTTTGGGGACAGAGAACGGGTCCTGTGGCGAGATCGTCGGGAATTATGATCCTTCGAATATTCGTTTGAAGGGGGGCTTGGTGAATAATGCCGCACAGGGGAAGTAGACTGATACCCGGCCTGGTCATAACCGGCCCGGAAACGGGCGGACATCCCCTCAAGTGAGCGGTCCAGAGCGTAATTGGCCGCTGTTCCAATGTGGTGGTTTCGTATGAGCTGCTCTAGTCTGGTGATGACCTCATAATCGGGAATCGATAAGCGGGTGACGTCGAGTCCCAACATCCGGGCCACCACTTCGCGAAAATCAACGAGCTAAAGTAAAAACACAAAAAACCAAGTTAGTACTCGATAGAACGGCGCAATCTGTTAACGAGTTTATCAATATTGAAATTAAAAAATCAAGGGTTTTATTCATGTCCAAGTCGGTACCAAGACACGACGTAAAAATTGAAAACGATAAAAATCAATCGTCAAATAACCAAATCAGAAAAAATCAATGGAAGCAGTGTGATAACGCTCCAGGCAAATCGTCAAACAAGTCGCTGACCTGCTTCTCGCGTCGCTGCACTTCATCAAGCGCCGTCTTGGTCGAGCGCAGGTCGTTGGTGACGGCGTCGAGCTGAGATCGGAGTCGGGACTCGTTTTCGCCGGAGTACTGCTCGCAGGACGAAAGGTCGCGCTTCAGGTTCACGAGTTTGATTCTCTGCCGTTCTTTGGTGCTCGACAATTTGCCCACGTTCTCTACCAAGTCGTCGATCTTTCTGCGCTGCTCCAAAGTAACCGCCTGAAAGGCAAAGACGGAAGCAATATAGACAAGTAATTGATTTTGTAATGTTGAAAGTAGAAAGTTATTACAGGTTATGGAACGCGACCGGGTGAACTTAAACTCACACGCAAACACACACACACGCACGCACGCACGCACATGCACACACACACACACACAGTGTTTAACGCTAACAATATTTCGTTCTTAAGCTAACAACACTAACTTTTAATTGATTCGTTTCTGCGAGCTGAGCTTTCAGTTGCGTCACTTTCACTCTTTCGTCGCCGAGGGCGTGCTGCAAGCGCTCCACCTTGCGGTGAAGTCTCTGAACCGTAACAATGGCATCGTCACGGTCTAGTGCCAACGCGCTTCTGGTTTGTTCTTTCTCTTCGAACTGGGCAATTTTTTTCCGCAGCAGCTCCATGTGCAGTTGCTTGCTCTTCAATTGCTCTTTCAATGTTTTCACCTGAAAATCAGTGTTTCCATTCACGTTTGGGTAATATTTAAGCATGAAAGACAGAGATGTAATGACTCGATTACAATTTTTAGTCCGACTAGAGTCACTTGTAAAGACCTTAGAAAAACTCGGATTCAACTCAGAGTCCTCATTACAAAGAGCTCGACTTGACTCGAGTCCAATTAGTCGAAAATTTCTCTTTTGTTGATCCCCACTAACAAAAACAAAACTCATTCACAGCCCAAGTAGTTGTATACCTTAAATCTTTGGTATTTCTACGTAACTTGGAAGGTGAAAAACTGTTCATAATCAAGTAAAGATCAAAAAAAGGTCTTCTCTTGTAAAACTTCCATGTAACCCGCCTAAAATAAAAAAACTCTTAGATAAAATATTGATCGTAAACTCAAACTAAAGATTTACGAGCTTTTTCGGATCCAACTCGAGTCACGGCTCCCGAAGACTCGAACTCAAAGGTTGTTGGGTTCGGACTAACTCGAGTCTTTAAAATGTTGGGACTCCTTACAGTTCTGGTGAAGGACAATCGATTCAAAATTTAATTCAAGCCAGCAACTTATTATTGAAGAGATGAGTTCGATTCTCTAAACTTAAGCGCGTAAAATATTGAACATAAAAAAATCATTCAATCAGTAACACGATACCGATGTTCCGAGTGCGCTAATCAATCGTCACCGCCGCAACTGCTTCTAGAGAATCGAAGAAACATCTAGATCCGAGCAGCAAGCAGCCAATAGACTTTAACCAATCACGCGTCAGCTCACTTTCTTGTGCAGGTGAAAGTTGGACGACGTTTTTTCGACCAGTTCGTCGGTTTCGAGCTTCGCGAGTTGACGAGCGCGAGCCACGAGGACGTCGGTGTCGAAGTCGTAGTTGAGGTCGGCGGCGACGTCGGACATCCGCAGCGCGTTCGCCATTTGTTCCATGAATGCGAGGTACTGTGTCATAAACACGTGTTGCCATCGTCAAACTACTTTGATTGCATTCATTAAAACAAAATCTGGAATGGTTTTTTTTTTTTTATCTACTAAATCAGGGCTTCTCAAACTTTTTTGTTCTGCGGCCCCATTTTAAAAAATAAATTATTGTGCGACCCCAATATGTGTAAGCTAATTTTACGCTAATTTTTCCCATGGAAAACCACGCGTGTGCATGAAAACCATGTAATAACAACGAGAAATGGAAATAGTAACCTAAAGCGAATTAGCAAAATTAAATAAAAAGACTTTATTTAATAAACATTATCAAGCACATTTAATAGGATGAAAAAATTACTCTATATTCTTTCACAGCTACCTTATCAAAACAAATCAATAACTTAATTTTTTCGCATTCATGAAAAAAAATCAATCTTGGCTTTACACTCAGTAAGTAATTTTTTTGCTTTTGTTTCTTGCTGTTCTTTTGATTATGCCACACGACTCAGCTTCTGATCACGCCACCTACTACAGTACTACTTTATGACCCAACAATGGTGTAATGACACTTTACCTTTTCTAGTTTTGATTGTCAATAAATATCATTGTAAAAAAACAATTTCAAAAGCACAAAAAGCCAATTTGTTTCGTAACCCAAAAATTTTTTACACAACCCCATTTGGGATCCCGACCCACAATTTGAGAAGGTCTGAACTAAATAACCGTTGAAAGGATCGGAATAAATTTAGGACGAGCAGGGTGCAGGGTATAAGTTTTTCAGTAGTAGGTATAATTATACGAGTAGGGTATAAGTTTTCCATTCATATAACATTAATTTATCGATTTGTTTTATGGTTGAGAAGAAAATTGAAGAAAAAGAAGTATTCGAAAAAATAACAAAAAGCGAAAGCGATGACGATGACGATATATAACGATGATAGGTAGGTGCTGAGAAGATAAGTAATCAAAGTTCGTGCATTGGGATGTTCCACGACGTGTTTTATCCCTTGAACTAGTCAGTTGGTAAAAGACCAAAAAAATTTCTTTTCAAAAATCCGTGTCGAATTTTCGACCAAACGTCGACGAGAAAGAAGGGCTGACCGAAACTGGTACCGATGCTCAAAAGACCCGAAGCTTATTGAGTCATCGTGACCATCATCGGTGATCTGGGCGTTTGTTTGTATACATCTTATGCTTGCTACTTTTAATATCAGGTTCGTGGCACATTTGCACGAAACAAACAAAAGTGACTTTCAATGTTGTACGTTGCGTGACATCGCTGACGAAATGTTGCAAAATAAAGGTTTAAAATCTCTGATTTCGAGCTAAATACCTTTGCTTTGTCGTTTCGGAGGCCTTCGCAGATGACGTCATCGGTGGCGATTTTGCTTTCGAGTTGAGACATGTGACTTTCCTTCTGCAAGACGAAGCTTTCCGCTCTCCTCGCTCGTCGAATGCTGTCCTGATGCAGCTCGCATTGCCGCTCGAGGTGGTTGCTCAGTTCGCGAACCTTCGCCTCGAGGTGATCGATATGCTGTTGACATTTGAACTTTCCCGTTTGAAACGGTTTTTCTCGGTTTGAAACGAGAGAGAGACTTACCGCCTTCTTCTCTCGTTCGCTCGACGCTAGCTCCTTGATCCGGTCTTTGATCGCATCTTCACGCGCTACGACGTCCAAGTACGGATCGCTTAGAATCTGGACAAGGAGCAGTGTATTCCTTTAATCCCCAAACGGAGTCGGACCCCTCGGCTGACCTACCTTCGCCATCGATTCGCGGAACATGTCGAACTCGGTCTTGATGAGGTTTTTCTCATGTTCGAGTCGCTTCGCGTCTTCGTTGAGTAGCTTGGCCTGAACGAGAAGTCTATTAGTAAAATAAAGTAAAACTGAGCAAGTGTTTTCGACTTTATCGTCACTTTAGAAGCGCCTTTCAAGGACTCAAAGCGATTTGACGAATTTTATCTGCAAGTCTACGTCATTTAACTAGCACACAGCGCAATGGTTTATTCAGGGCTTGCACTAAATTGTGAGTTCGGTTCTCACTCGAAGAGTTCATGTTATCAAAATATGTACGCGTGTGTATTGCTGTTATTGTGTTGTTTGCTTGTACAGTATTCAGTGAGTAGTAGCGCAAAAGGACTTCGTCGTTAAAAATGCCAATAAAATCATAAATTAAATACATTTAAACTGCGTTAACAAAAAAAGTTTAAAGTCGCTCATTAGTTTTGACGTAAAACTGATACTTTAAATTTGTGAAAAACAAATTATGAACGGAATGAGTTCTACACTCCGAAAAAGCTAGGAGCGCTCAACAAAACGATTAAGAATAGTAAAGTAATTTTAAATTCTACGCACCCTCACTATCCTCTTCTACGATCAGATTGAGTAATGTGCATAAAAGAAAGTGCAGCTGGAAATCAGTTCAGGATATTTGATGAAAAACTGACCTTTGACAATGCTTGTGTCAGTTCTTCACGTGATGAAGTCCACGCTTTGTCATTGGCTGACAGACGCTCTTTGAAGAGTTCCAGTTCACGTTCCAAGCTCTGCTTTTCGCGTTCCATGTCGTCGCGTTCCTGGATTAATAGTTAATAGAGCAATGACGATGGAATAAGCACGTAGGAATTGGAAAAGCGCTTCAAAGTGTCCTCGCCTCAAGTGAAATTCAATTCCAAAACTAAAGCGAACATTCCAACCACGTGACTCACCCTACCACGTGACTCACCCTCTTCAACCGATCGAAGTTGTTAGACACTTCAGAAATTCCCTTTTGCTCTTTTCCCACCTCAGACATGAGCCTCATAATGGTCTCACGACTCGCTTTGGCCTCAAGGTCGTGGGCCGCCAGTGTGTCATCCAGTGTTTGTACCTTGGTTTGCAAGAGCAACTGTTCCTGGGTGGCGAGCTTGGCCTGGTCAAAGAGCAACAAGTAAAAACGCAAACCCTACAAACACTGCAACGAGATTTCACGTGGATTTTTGTGGAATCCACGTGGTGTTTTTCTTAATAGATAGGCAGCGGACACTAGGAACAAACTCAAAATACTCACTTTTTCAACCAAAAGCTCCACAGCGTTTTCCATGTGTCCGCCTTCAGTGTCGGTGTTCAGAGAATCGCCTATTTGAGTGAGAGCATCATAATATTTCCTCTTGTATGTGTCGGTTTCAAGCTCAATCTCCTCTTTGCTTAGAACGTGGTTTCTATTGAAAAACAAACCAATCAGAAGAATTCGAGCTTATTTTCTTGCTTAGCGATCTAAAAAGCATGCATTGACATATTGCAACAAGAAGTTGGAAATAGAAAAAATCGCCAATTGAAAAAATTGAGTAACTGATTATTTGGAATCTACGGCGAAAACTCTTATTATAATTTGGATTTCATTGTTAAGCACAACAGCAAACGATTAAGAAAAAAAAAAATTAGCAAGGGCTAAGTAGCACCTAAGTCTCGATTCCAAGTCGATTATTTTCTCACGTGCTTCTCTATTTTCGCGCTGTAGAGTTTGAATTGTGACGCAACCTTTCGTCGTGATGTCATCCAAAACTCCCGTTTGTTTGTCTGCTAGCTTAGCATGTTCCTTCAGGTTCTTCAAAAAACAAAAATATGAACGCGACAACAGGTTAGGTTCAAAACAATTGTCACACTTCATTCATAATAATTTTAATCGTGACGATGTAGTTTATTCCCGTTAAAAGTAATCGGTAGTCTTATTATAAAATTCTAATCGCGTCGCCTTGTAGCGCTGCTCTCGTATTATGTGATATAACGTACGATTAGCTTTCTATTACTTGATGTATGCATCCCTTTTTCTTTTGTTTCGTCCGACAGTAATGACGTAATATGTTTTTGTCCAAGCTTTGCTATCTCGATGGTAGTGGAATGTTCTGGCACATTCAAGCGTAGCGCTCTCTCTAGGGCAAGGGTCCGCAAATACTTTTTGATGCGACCAAAAATCTTGACTTAAACTCTTGTGACCCACACTTTTCGTGAGCGGTAGTATTAAATGGAAAATATTTTCAATTAGTCACGGATAATCAAAGTTAGGAACCCGAGGCAAGGATTTCCAAAAATTGGTGTTCTCTAAAAAAAAGAGCTTTGATCTTGTATTTCCCTTATTTTTCCCAAAACCATAGTGATCTCTAAAAAAAAAAAGGTCTTCACTTCGATTTGATCTCATATTTCGCTATTTTTCTCCCAAAATCATGGTGATCTGTAAAAAAACATATACAGCAAAATGAAACTATATGCGGTATTTTCAAGGGGGGACCCCTAAAAAAATATATAGAATATCAAGCAATTTCAGACAGCTGCTAATCTCGCATTGTGCAACAGTAACAAAACAACATGATTGCTCGATGACAACTTAACACGTGTTCTGCTCGATTACGTAACAAGGTTTAGAATGGTCAAGTTTATTATTATTACACAAATGCGAAGCTTATATTTAGAGTAGGTTTAAATAGTCTAAATTATTTTGCAACCCAAATTTGGACGAGTCGAGTAGAAGTAATTTGGTTTGGGCGCCGCAGGACTGGCCCGTTAGATTTTGTATCGGTTGAAGAGTGTTGAATTTATTTTGCGCCAGTGTTTTGGAGTTGTGTTCTACGAAGGTAGAATCATTTGTTTCGATTGAATCAAGTTCTAGCATTGATTTTGCTTTGCAGTTGGGCAAAGCGTGGAATAGAATTTTCGTCGGTCGTGAATTTTATAATACATTCGTTCTTATTAGAGACCGGTGTTTTTTTTAAGGAGTTTTGAGGAACTGAAACGGTCTCTCAAAATCTGCTTCTACAATAGTGTAAACAAAGCTAAGTACGCTCAGGAACAATAGGAAAAAAATTAGCGGTCTTTCAAAATTGCTTAGAGGTTCCTCAAGCCAAACCTTAAAAAAACACACTGTTAGAGACAGTGGTCTCTGTTTGTCTGTGAAGAAGAGGCTTCAACAAAACCAATCCGAGCTTTCGTTTAAACCAACTGTATAAAAGGTTCAGGCTCATAGCAGGCTATTTCTTGAGCGGGAATAAAAATAAAATTTAGACACAGCTTTGTTTCAGCGCAGGTATTCGGGTTACCTAGCTCAACTGGTCTTTAGGATTCCCGAACAAAGTCTGTGACAATAATTAAGGCTGCAAAACAGTAGCAATGCAATATAAAATTATTGAATGTAGGCTTAGAAACTTGAAAGAATAATAGGTCGGAAAAGATCGAATCGAAACACACCAAAGCGCATCGAGTAAACATTAAAAAAAGATTGTCAACACTTACTACGGGGTAAAAATGCGTTTATCGGTTTTTGTTTTTTGAAGAGTCGATTGGTGGTTCAGAACTTTAAGATAGCTTTAAAAAGCGTGTTTATTCCTCGAAGACTTTTCATATGCACTTATCGGGAGAAATCGTCAGAAAACTGAGAGCAATCCGATCGTGGTTATATAGGAAAGGAGAAGGAGTCTGATTGGTTAAAAAAGGCGACCAATCAGACTCCTTCTTGTTTCTTACATAAAGACAATGGGATTGCTCTCAGTTCGTTCTGACGATTTCTCCCGATAAGTGTCAGATAAAAAGTCTTCGAGAAATAAACACGCTTTTTAAAGCTATCTTAAATTTTTATTTTTTGCATTGAAAAAATTTTTACTGACTTAATATATCGTAAGTATAGCAAAAACAATAATTTTATTGATTAAATAACGTTAAAGTAACACAAACAATAACTTTAGTAATATTTAGTGCTTTTTTGCATCATCTTAAACGAATTTCCTTTTGAAGAATTCATTTGCAGACTGTACCTGAATAATTGCTTCTTGTCTGACTGAAGTTTCTGTGGCTAGTTGAACTTTGCACTTTAAATCTTGAATGTGGTTATCTTTCAAACGCAACTGTGACTGCAGCTCATGGATCTGTAAGCATCACATGAGTTCACTTACAAAGCTGATACATTGTTTTACTAAATTAAGGAAATTGTAAAGAATTTTCTAGAACAAAGTATATTACTCACAAACCTCAGCAAGAAGATTTTCAATTTTTATTCTGGTAGCAGCAAGTTCGGCTTGGTTTGACTCAAAAGTGGACGACGTTTGCAAAAAGCAATCGTTTGTCACATCCAGTCCACTTAATGTTCGCTAAAAAGTTTTTGACACTTTGTACTTTTTGAAAAGCATACCTCTTTTTAGTTTGTAGAATAGAAAATTAGAGAGACGAATTTACAAAAGAGTCACGTCATTAGCCAATCTTAACATCTCAAAAGCAACTATTGCAGCTTGAAATAAAAAGAACACCAAGTGAGTTGCAAAGCAATTTTAGGAAATAAAAAGCTTGCTAGTTCAGAGTTTTTATTAACTATAAAATCAAATCGATTTTTTCTGCTTTAAATTTTTATCACTTCATACAAAATTATAACAAGGCATGTATGTGATTCTAGAAGCAATAAGCAATCTATAATACAAAAAAATAAAATAATAAAAGCATATATCATAAACATTAAAAAAAAATTTTACAATAAATTACTTCAGCAACTTTGTAATCAATGCTTTAAAAATTTTGGGCTTTTTAAAATGTGCTAACAACAAAAAATCAGTTTTTTAAACAAACACCAGTAATACAATTATCTTCACAAGGAAAAAAATTAACTACTAATCAACAAGTGACCAAGTAAAATTTACCTATATAACCCTTAGTTTTTTAGTTTTTTTGTTAAACTTACCGTTGTACCCAACAAGTCCGTTCTGTCAAGTCGTGGTGATCTGTGTTTTAAACAATCATCAATTTTACTTTTACAGTCAAACTAAGAAAAGATGTACCTGGCTGAAAGTTGTGCAATAAGATCATCTTTTTTAGCAAGTTCTCTTTTATAAGCTTTTATTTGTTCCTGAAGCTGTAAAAAAGTTATCTTGTTAAAGCAAGCAGAATAATAAAAATTAATATTTTTGATATAGTAAATGCACAACACTATTTCTTATACATTACTAAAGAATAGTATTTAGAGAATAAATGCAACTTAGCTAATGGTGGATCTATCAAAACATACTTCAAAACATTAGAAGGTTTGGTTGATATCTTTAAATTTATTCAAAAATAAATGAAAACAATGTAGAAAAGTTAGTTGACTGAGTTTTTTAATCACACTAGCTTTTATGAACTACTACTCACTTTTTAACTTTTACTCACTACTCAGTTTGTATTGGAAACAGGTGGCAAATTGAACAGTAGTTCAAAAAATTAATGTAATTTTAAAAACTCAGTCAACTTTTGCACATTTTTTTGTTGATTTCTCATTGATTTCAATTGTTAACACAGTTTTTTCATCTTTATTCTTTTGTGAAAAAATTACAACTAATAATAATAAATAAAAGCTTTCATAGCATAGTATAAAAATCCAAAAACCAATTTAATATTTGCTTTTTATAATTAAATTTATTAAAAAAACAAATTTGTGTTAATAAAGATTTAATTTGCCAAGTAATCAAAGTAATTCTTATTTTAGTAAAAGACAGAAGACTGAAAGATTTCTCAAAAACAAATTTAAGTCTAACATGTTAGATCATAAATGGCAAAAGGCCATTTTGCACATGGTCAGATTTAGATTTTTAGAAATAAAATTAGACTACTGTTTGTTACTGATCAGTGATAAGTTATATTATTCAATATTATTCTTACTTCTAAAGCATGTTGATTTCCTGATATGCGATATGAAGATGAAAGTAGATTAGCATTTTGATTAACATCAATTAAGTTACTATTTCTCAATCCTTGTGGAAAGTAACTCATATTAAAAAAAATTTTAAATTGTAATCTAAAAAAAATCACAATTAAACTCAAAAAATCTAAAAAATTCTTGTTTCTATCAATTAAAAGTTTAGCTAGAGGTAGATTAATATTTCTCAATCGGTTTTAGGCTAAATAACATATGGACATATCTTTTTTAAGCCAAGTGTCAAATGATTCAAAAAAGTTGTTTATTCCATGATTCATTTAAAAAACATGCAGATGAAAAAAACAAGAAAAACTTTCAGTCAATAAATGTGCTAGCTACAACTATATGTTTTATTGCATTTGCACATTGAAAAGCTTAGTAAAAGTAAAAACTTCTCATAGATTCTCTAACATGCTAACCAAAGAATAAAAGCACAAAAGAGGATCTCTTTAACACAACAGCAAACTTGAGAATAAACACTTTGTTAAGAATAATAATAATAATAATGCTGATGTTTTGAGTAACCTAATTTTTTGAGATCTCATTTGCTATTCTCCGTTCCAACATTACAACTCTTTAAATTTGGAAAATCCCCAAAGCCTGCAAGGTTAGTAATGGCAAACAGTCAACAAGACTCGTTTTTTGTTTGATAAATGAGTATTGAAAAACAGCATAGGCTACCACTAATAGAGATGTGTACCACAGTGATAACCACCACTGTAACAAAAAAGTTGAAAAATATGTATTTTTATGTGTAATCACATTAACATGAATCTAGTTTTAAACCAAATTAACAACAAGTTTTAATTTGTAAATGTGATCTATAAACTTCATATAATTCAATTAAAATTTAATTAACTCAATCCTGCTTAAAATAAATATTAAAAATAAGGTCTTTACAAGAAGTTACCATGAGCAACTTTTTTTAGTACAACTAATCCAGAATTCTCCCTACAGGACTAGGATGGAATAAAAAAACAAGAGGAAAAGGATTTCTTCAAACAGCAATAGTAACCACAAAGGAATCTGGGTTAATTTCACAAAAAAAAGTTTCTTACAGTGACTTTTTGAAAAGCCCTAAAAATAATAGTATAATTGTAAACATGTGACAATTGTCAAATAACCAACTGCTTGCTCAAAGCAGATTGAAAATGTAATTTAAAATAAAATACAATTAACATTGAACAATTTCCATAAAATAGTTAAGCTTTTTTAATTGTTATTTAAAAAAAATAATAGAAACTTTTATTTTTTAAATAGAAGCATTAGCTTCAGCCATAGTGTGTAGAGTTACTTGATTTTAAATTATAAAAAGACTTGCAATATTTTCTTCAAGGCCACTATGCATATATTATTTTTCATGAAACAAATACAATAAAAAACAAAAATTGAGAATATAAATTTTTTTTAAATTGAAATATGATATATTTAAAAACAGTATTCCATTGCAAAAAAATTATAAATTTTTACTTGATTACACCCAAACTACATGAAAAGATTAATTCTTAATGTTCTAGCAAAACTGATTAATAAAAAAAAACTGAACAAAAATTACAGTTCAGATCACTTTAAAAAAATTAGTTAATAAAATAACAATGATTTTCAAATTTACCAGCTTAAAGTAATATTGAAATGATTGTTAGACAATCATCATAACTACTGAAAACAAACATTTCCCGAAAAAATAGTTGCTTAGTAACTCGCGATGTTTGGCACGAAATTTTGTCTAGCGCCCTCAGTGATAACTTATCTAAATTCTGCAAAAAGATTATTTTGCTAAATTTAAAAGGTATTTTTTGTATGTAATTAGGTGTAATAGAAGAAATTTCAAAAAATTAATAAAAAAGTTGTAAGTGCATAACAAGCAAAATTTAAAAATTTTACATTGACTAAAATTTGTATGAGCAATATGGCGAATTGAATAGAAGCGTTACTTTGATGCCGATCGCAGTCGAATCGGCCTAAGTTCAACTTTTACTCTCCTTATTTTTTGTTTTTAAAAAAAGCACTTTAGAAGTTAATTTCAAAATAAATTTTTAAAAAATATTGTCTTGATTCTCGATTATTTTTTATGGTGCATTTAGTTACTATGTTAGTTGTCACGAATAAAAATAAAATAAATGAATAAATAATATCAACAATAAATTTATTTCGGATTGCCAAATTCATTTTACAAAAAAAAAAACAACAAAGAAACTAAGAAAAATTACACAGTATTGGATTATACTCGTAATAAAAAATAATCATAACTGTTCCAGAGCCAGAAAGTGTCGCAAGCGGCGCAAGACAAACTAGACGCCGGAGAATATTAAAACTACCCGCGCGCTATTGTAAAATACTAGTTGCAAATTCGTTATTTAACTCTTCTCACCTTACTTTACTTTATTTCATCATCTTGTCTTGTTGCTTTATTTTGTGATTTTTTTTGAGTGTTTAATTTGCACAATTGAGTGACTTCGAACATTCTGGTTTGGATTTTAAGTTTTGCGTTCTCGAGATGAGCACGAATTCTACAAACTTTGTAGTTGTTTTATGCCGCCTCGCTTTCTTACTTGTTCGCTAATTAATTTATGTTCAACCAATAACTAAATTAAAAGAATGTTATATACGGGTTAGCAGTGGTGTATCGCTAAATAAAAAAGTAGGTGGACGGTTGGCATCAACACTCGTCATTTTACTACCAAAAATATTGAAAAAAATAGAGATTGTACAAACATATTTAACATATACTAGTGGCGTGCGGTGACCTCTAAGACTGGCCATGCAATTTGCATGCCAAAATATGGTCATGAAAATGGGTATGTTATGGGTAAGACATTAAGGAGTAAGACATTCAATATTTTAGAGGCAGGAAACAAATTTCTGTGTGAGATTCTAACTTTTAGTCGTATCATGGTGGTTAAGATCAATTTTTGTCATAGATTTCTGGTGATCTCTAAAAAAAGGTCATCACCAGAGATGGTTGCCAATTAATACACTTTTACTCTTGAAAATGCAGTGATCTCTAAAAAAAGAAGGTAATCACTTGAAATCAGTCTATGACTTCTTACTTTTCGTCCTAAATTTACGGTATTCTCTAAAATCACACAAAAAAACGGGTCTTCGTCTCGGATCTGCCTCAGATTTCATCCCAAACAAGTAATATTTCTCATCAAATTCAAAGATGACTACCTCATCGCGCAACTTGCTAAATAAAAATGTAGGTGGACGGTTGGCCTCAATACTTGTCATTTATAGTAGAAATGTGCCTTCAGTGAAGTGCTTCTAAAAAAAGTGGGTGGACGGCGATACCCCACAATCCCCCTCCAATACACCCCTGCGCGTTATGTAATATTTAAAAAAATAACCTTTATCAGTGTCCTGGACTCCTGGTACGGCTGGCTGCTGGCATTTTTTAATGTTTAAGCATCTACCGGATTGAAGAGAGTTGCTTGCATAGATATTCTATATAACTCAGAGTTACATAAAATATTGTAGCGTTTCTATAATTTTTCCTCGACTTTCTCCCATCTTCGCATGAAATATTTATATAATATAGCTTTTTGTCTTTTAAAATATTGCAATTCGGAATAATAAACAAACTTGAAGTTTCAAATAAATATATTTTATTCAAACTGTTGTATTTTTTTAGGTTTACACAGGTTCAAATAATTAAACAACAATAATTACGTTTGCAAAAAATACTTAGCAAAAAAAGAACCTTATTCAACAATGCTTTCTGTAATACCTTGATAACTTCGATTGTTGATAATTCGAAACAGTCGCGCAATTTTAACTTGATAAAATTATGCTTGGAGATTACGAGTCCAATAATTATCCGAGAGAGAAGGCGCTAATTAAGATTAAGAAGCGTTTAAAAAAAACATCATGTCATCGATACGCAATACCACAACAATAAAATAAAATAAAACAATAAAACATCTGAATTTTTTAAAGGAATCTGGCTTTTTCTTAAATATCTTTTGTAGCCAACCTCGCTAACTCCTCGAAACTGAATGAATATTATTGCATTACTTATTTACATTACCCAGGGATACATTTTCTGACATTATATACCAATAACCTACAATCGACTTCAACAAAAAATAAATATTTTATATAACTAACCAATTCAACCTCTCCAACCTAGCCCCACACGACGACCACACGTCGACGACGCTAACCACGCCAACCATGTCGACCACGCCGACCTGTATATTTCAAAGGTAGCGGAGAGCCTCCAACAGTGCGCCACTTTTCAGATTTTTTTCAAAAATTTCGAAAACTGAAAAGCTATAAATGAAAAATTTGTATGATATTTTAATCTCATTTAATTGGTATTTAAAGTGCATAATTAGGTTTTTTGTTGAAAGTCTTTATCTCCCAAAAAAATTGATTTTATAATGACATAAAAAAATGGCGCACTGTTGGAGCATAGGTCTAACAGTGCGCCATTACGGCTCCAACACTGCGCCACTTAGTTTTTTTTTTAAGCAACATAGTTTTACATCACCTGACTAATGGAATTTTTAAGTTCTTTTTGTTCACACGTTTTTCTTTGTTATAACAGCAAAATACGTGAAACTCTTACGTCAAAAAATATTTTTTTATTTTATATAAAACGACAAAAAAACTTTAAAACCAATTTAAACAAACAAATGCAAAGTTTACCATTAATAAGTCAACATATAACATGTAACTTATAAATAAAACACAAAAACATAAAAAATAAAACCATTTTAATTAGCAAATAATAAAAAAAACAAATAAACAACTTTTACTTTTTTGAAATTAAAAAAATAATAGGGGAGAGGGTGGTGCAGTCGGACAAAAATTACAATTTTTGGTGTGGTGCTTTTTTTACAAGTTATAACCTGATCAATTTTTTTTGTATAATTTATACAGCTAAATCTATGATATGCAAATGTATTTTCACAGATTTAAACTCACAAAAAAATTTACGACCACATTTAAAAAAATAATTTTTCTGTCCAACTGTGCCCAATGTATGGGGCACAATCGGATTAAGCATAGGGCACTATCGGACAAGGAAAAAGAAGAATTAAAATAAGCAAAATAACAAAATATTACAGCGTAATTTGTGCTTGCATTTTTCAAACAATGAAAAAAACAACCAAAAAGTTTACTGCAGCAGCAGATCACGAAAAAGTGCGGCAAAAATGAAAATGCAAAAACGTGTCTATGTATTAAAATAGATCTGGATTTCTTTGAAAATAATTTATACATTAGTAACATACATTGAATAACAAGCATGAAAGGTGCTGAGCAGAAAACGTTGATTAACTATCAATGTACATTGAAGAAAAAAAGTCATAATCGAATTTCAAGAAGATCCTTGATGACTAGTCCATCCACATTCTTTGGGTGCAGGCAATACAGCTCTAATGTCTTTTTCCTTTACTGAAGCAACTCTGTAACATTGCGTTTCTTCCGCATAAAAGAAATTTCACGATCGCCTTCAAAATCTTTGTTTTTGGTGATCTGACCAACATACTATTTTCTGGGAAATGTTTTAAATTCAACTAGCACATAGTTACCTATTGCAGGCTCATTAGTGCAGTCTAGGACAAGGAGATTTTTTTCAACATCGCAAGGGTCTGAAAAGTTGTCACATGAATGATCTGACAGAAGAATCTTTATCTAATCAACGTTTGAACTTTCGTTGTTATACAGACGTTTTCTAGAGTTTTTAGCTTTCCGTTTTGGTGCTTTTTGAACTTTTTTACAACTTTTTAAAAGCTCTTTTTGGGGTGTGTCAGTTAAAATCATGCTACAACCTTTTTTTCTTCTCTAGTATCTTTTTTCTTCTAGGAGCTTTTGGATAACCAATTACCTGTTCTGGTGATAAAAAATTATTTTGGAATGTTTCCAGATTTTGGATCTCAACGTCATTAAGCGATCTTAAATCTTGCCGCTGAAAATCAATATTGTGGAAGCTTTCGTTTTCTTCCCAATGTCTAATGCTTGTTGATGCATTATTAGGTTGATCAGTGACCAGACTGGGTAAAAAATCGCATTCATCAAAAATGTGTTTATTTAAGGAGAATATGCCAGTCTTTTTAAACCCAATTATGATATTGGTTTGAGTCATAGCTTTTTCTTCGGTAAACATACCAATGGTAGACTTCCTTTGTCTATTTCTTAGCATAATTTTCATAAATTATTATAAAATAATAAATATTATCAAAATTAAGAAAAATTTTTTACAATTTATGGATCATATTTAATTTAAAAATTGTAGTTATCATCAACGGGCACAGTCGGACAGTGTCTGGCTGTTCCCCCAAAAAAATGTCCGATTGTGCCCAAACCAAAATTTTTTTATTTTTCAAGGTGGAGCCAAAAACTTAAAAGTTACTTCAAATTATGTCATGGTATAAGATAGCAAGTAAACCAAGTTCTAAAATGTATCAACAGTGAGAAGAATTCAAATTAAAGCTAAGGTAAAAACAGGTTCAACTATACCCTTTCCAAAATTACTTACCTACCCTAAAAACCAAAATTCATCTACCACATTTATTTTATAATAATTAGTTTTTTCAAACTAACACGAGTGAATGGTCTGTGGTGAAATATATTTATGTCTGCAGTTTGAAGTTTCAGAGTTTCCAACTTTTTTTCAAATTACAATGTCCGATTGTACCCAGTGTCCAGCCGGGCCCCACTCTCCCCAATACATTTTAACTTGTGGGTATCCTTTAGCAGTGGCGTGCGGTCAGGTCATGCAAGTCATGCGTTGCATGACCAGCGAATTCTTGTACGATGATCTTCATTTTTGAACAAAATAAAGAACAGCGCTGCTTTGGGACAAAATTAGGAAAGATGAACTGGTTTGAGACGTAAAGTAGATGAAGACCTTTTTTTTAGAGAACGACATGAATTTTGGACGAAAAGTAAGAAAAATGGGACTTATTTCAAGTGATAATCTTTTGTTTTTTGGAGAACAACATGATTACAGGACAAAAATTGGTCATGTCTTAGAATCTCACACAGAGTTCTTTCTGCTACCCATAAAATATTGCATGCCCTACCCATTAACTACCCATAAAATACTCAATTGCATGACCAGTTTTTGGCGTACCAGTTGCATAATCAATCTCGAGGCAGTGGCGTACCGTGACTTTTCAGGTCAGGCATGCAATGATGAAATGATGACGTCATCAGTCTCAAAATTTAGCTCAATTTTAATATTTGATAAAACAAGCAATTTTTAAAATTTTGCGATTTATAGTCCTAGTAAACACACGAAGTTTTTTCATTAGTTAATGAAAGGTAAAAACAATAGTTTCTACTTTCTAGGGTTTCTCAATAATCACAAATATAAAATGTTTTTCTTGTATCGAAGTTGTCTATCGAAGTAGGCAAAAGTGCTGAGTAAGCTGGCTTTTTTCTATAATTTCTATAATTTGCATCTGAATATGAGTACTGAGTAAACGTAAGCAGTTTGTAGCAAGCGATACTAGATCAGTTCTTCAACAACGTCACGCTCTATAAACATGGGCGTGTATGCAATATCAAAACTGCATGCATAGATACGATATCAAACTGCTGAATAATCGGAGATTTAGATTTTAATTTAAGAAAAATTTCGCAAAATAAAAGAAATATTCGGATAAAACAATGTCTGCAATGGAATATGCATCTATAATATTTCTTAGAACTACCGGTAGGTCTCGTAATTCCTTCTAGCAACAGAGTCAAAAAATGCAACGTAGATTTTGCATGCGTGTTTCCAATTTTATTTTGTATTTTAGTGATAAGCTCTAGCTGAAGCTGTACTGAATGATCCGAGTTGCAATCGATAAAACGTATTTATACTGTTATATCAAAAAAATAATCAACATAATATCATCAAAATTTTTATACTTTGAGAATTTTTTTCAAGATTATTTTTTTATTTTTTTTCTATAATTATTTTTTTATAAAATTTCTAGGCATGCATGGAGAATACGCCCCTGCTCAGAGGTCACCGCACTCCACTGTCCTCCAGTGTGACAAGTTGAAAGGAAATTGATATTTGTTTTCACATCGAGAAGAAGTGCCAAGGGAGTGAAGTCTTGGCAGAATCATAATTACGTCATCTTTATCAACGGTAGAAACGTCATCTTCAGATGGAAAAAAAAATATATGAGCGTCCACAATTTTTGTCATAATTCTTTTCAAAAACTTTACTTCAAATTTGTTATCTTCAAATTCAAGGTTGTCTTCACCAAGAATTTTTCCACGGTAGTATTATTTTTTTAATTTTTTTATTTCCTCTCTGTATTTATCCTCCTGACTCGCAGGAAAGCGACGGAGGCGCTAATAATAAGGTAAGCAATTACCCCGGCCTGCTTCCGGAGATATCAAGATATTGCTGTCTGCTTGTAATTTAATAGAGATATGACTGTAATTTAGAACTGCTTGCTAAGACCACCAAGCAGGGGAAAGTGCCTTAAAGTGTCTTCCCCAAGGATACAACAAAATGGCGCCAGTGGGATTTGAAGCGAGACCATGTTGATCATGAGCACAGCTTTTTAAATTGAATGAGGTATTTCATTTCGAATTTGACTACCAAAAATCACCAATATTCAATAACTATTTTTCGTTTAGATCATCTTCTTCTGAACTAAGGTGACAATCGCTCTCATCACGTACCATTTTTAAAAAATTTTCTTTGAAAGAAAAAGTTCTCTTGCTGTGAATAGCAATACAAGCACAAAAGAAAAAGCTCATTTGTAAAGCCGAATATATGAAGATTCTTTTGTGTATGTTCTTTTTAGTAATAGAATAATATGTAAAATGTTTGTTCCAACAGGCCCCCTAGTGCACTGTTAGGTGCTACTGAGTGGCGCACTGTAGGAACACCTGCCATTTTGACTTTAACTCTTGATTTTAGAGAAATGCTACAATAATCGATTATTATCTTTTACAGGCTTTACTTCACGCTATGGAGAAATTGATGTCATTTTCACTTAATTCCTAGCGCTTTTATCCAACGAAAAAAAATAATTTTTTTTGTCAACAAAAACTAACTTTACTTCCATAAAAATTGAAAAACCATTTTAAAAAATTTTCTGTTTTTTTAGCATTTCTGAAAATACAAAGAGAAATTGATATTTAAATACAATTTTTGATAATGCAATTATGATGTTATTTTACGCAACAATAAAAAAATAAAACGCGAAGGCGCACTGTTTGCACCGGCGCACTGTTGGAGGCTCTCCCCTACCACTTAATTCCTAGTTTCTTAAACTGGGGGCAAAAAAAGGCTTTTCAGGGGTACCCGAGCAACTGGGTGATAACTGAGTTAATAGCTGAAACGACAAAACTTTCAGTCTACCCATTAATTTAGGACGGATTATGGACGCTGATGGAAAGTGAAGACCTTTTTTTAGTTTTTACCTTGAAGTTTTGCTGAAGTTGGGTAATTTGATTAAATTGCTTGGGTTTTGCTTTTGGTTTGTGTCTCAAGGCTGGGCGCAAGTTCTGCTTGCATGAGGAAGTGGGGGTGCAACTTTTGCTTGCATGATAAAGAGAGGGAATTTTGTTTTCATGAGCAAAATGAGCGCGAGTTTTGTTTGCGTGGAAAAAGGGGACGCATCTCAAAAAGTTAAAGAACTACTACTTTAATTCATTTCACTGTTGCTTTTTTCATGTGACTAATAAATTCAAAACTTAATCAACATATTATGCATCTTTTCATTGTTCATTATGTGTATGATATTAAGCTAACAAATTTTTTCTCTAGTTGTTAAATTCTTGTTTTGCAAACATGTGAATATTATTAATTTTAAAAACTTTTAATTGATGACTAAGTGTTAATTTTAAAAGATTAAGTACTTACAACTTGTCACTTGTTAATTAGGAAATTATGTTTTATTTAGTACAATTCAGTTCAGTTCAGTTTAGTTTATTCCCATAAGCATGAAAAGGTCAAGTATAATAACAACAAATTATAAAAGTGTCAAATCTACATTTGCTCATGGAGGAGACATTGAAAAGACCTAAAGGTCATCTTAGTCAGCTGCCACTACATTAATCAAATTTGAGAGTAACCATAGTCACACAGTTACAAGTAATGTTCACATATTGAATATATAGGTATACATATTTATTATTTAATTACAAAGGTCAGTGCTTGTATATATATATATATATATTAGCAAAAGTGATTATGTATATGTATTATTATTTAATTATATATATATATACATACATACAGAAATATATGCATAAATATATATACATTGAATAATAATAATAAAAGTGGCAAGACTGTCAGTGAAGAGCTCAATGAAAACTCAGAGCATTAAATTAAATTACAAAAGCCACAAAAGAGGTTTTAATAAAATCTCTTTTGTGGCTTTTGTAATTTAATATACATTGAATATATCATTTTAATAATTTAAAAATTGCTTAAAAAAGTTCTTTTCTGGTTAGTTTTTGGTATAATTTTAGTTATATCAAAATTGATATATGCTCTAAAAATATTTAACTTTTTAAACTAGAAAGCTGAATTTTTTGTTTTGAGTGATAAATCTATCTAACTTTTAATGATGGACAAAGTAATGCAAGATATACAAATATGTGGAAAGTTATAGCTGTTTTTTAACACAACTTGAGAGAGTTGTGAAAAAAAATAAAAGCAAGATGAATATATGATCGGACTATCTTGGGCCTTTTCAAAAAGTCATTGTAAGTGATTTTTGTCCATGAAACTAACTCAAATCCCCTCCTATGGTTACTATCATTTCTTGAAGAGATCCTTTTCCTCTGGGTTTCTTTTTATCCTGGTGCTGTAGGGGGATTCCAGGTTAATTTCACTGAAAAAAATTGCATATGCTGGGTAACTTCTTGAAAAGACCCACAATCTTTTGGTAAGGCAAGAAAAATATACAAATTATTGAATGGTACTTGAATATATGAAAAATTGATGACTTAGTATGTTATACTATAACTCTAATTGTGCTATGACAAATATTACCAATATAAAATAAAATGACCTGGTTACTTATTCTATAAATACAAATATGAAAATTGATTATCAAGATTATCAAACAAATATAATGATAATTATTTGGGTCTCTTCAAGAAGTCACCTAAATGATTTTTGTTCATCAAACTAACCCTGATCTTTCCATAGTTACTATTGCTTCTTGAAGACATCCTTTTCCTCTTTGTTTTTTTTTATTCCATCCTGGTGTAGTTGGGAGATTTTAGGTTAGTTTCACCAGAAAAAATTGTTAACAATGACTTTTTAAAGAGACCCAATTATTTTATGTTTTTTAACCTTTTTTAAAAAAACAAGATAAGACTGTGAAATAAAGTATTTTTTAAAACCAGTTTAAAACTTTGTTGCATTATTGAGAAATTAAGATATATCTATTAATTAAATTAATTTCACTGAAAAAAATATCTATTAATTAAATTATATATGAAATTAACCTACCAAGGTATACGATAAAATTTCTGGTCTTTATATTTTTGAATTACCAAAATTATAGTTAAGATATATGATCAATGCCACTTGTTTTCAAAAGTTTGAAGCATGTGAAACTATTGTTTTCTCCTTAGCTGAATTTTTTTTTGTCTGTTTTTCTAGTGTAAAGAAAATGCCATACAAAAAAATGCAAAAATCACAAAACTGCTGTCACTAATGTCACATTATATTTAATGGAGTAATAGATATTCAAATGAAAAAAAAAGTTGAGCAAGGAACTCTTGAAAGCAAACTGTTACAAAGTCAAGCAATGCTATAAATAGATGAGATTTTTGCTGCAGGCAGAATCAAATAAAAGAAAGGTATTGCTGGCCCAAACTTGCACTTTAACAAAGATGAAAATGATGCTTAAAACATCAAACTAAGGTATAGTACTGAACTATCAAGTAAACTGGAATTAGGGCTGTCAAATTGTTTTGATGCAAACATCTGATTCTGTGCCAGCAAGTAGTCTGTTTAAGTGTAGCTTGTGTAGACATTACCTTGTGCACTGTCTCAAGATATTAATTTAATCAGTCAGGAGTGATGTTTTGCCATTTGTTGACATAAGTCAGAATAGCTAAGTTTCACTGTTACTTAATAAATTTAATAGAATTAAATAACTTATTGTTGGGTTGATTTCTTGATTCAAAATCCACCCTCAAAAATTAATTTGTCCTTTTAATGATTTTTGGGGGACACACAAGAAATATAGATATATGACAAGTGCCAATTCTAGCTTTTCTTTGGGGATCACATCTACCAGCTCTCCTCAAACACTTCAATTTGTGTTGGTGGAAGCAGGAATAAAGAAAGCCATGCAAAATGTCTACATGATTGCTGGAACATGGCATATTAGGTTTCAGTGCATAGAGGTAAGGCCCGAATATGCGTCACAAATGATGCAATTAAAGCAACAAATAGTTTTTTTCAAATCATTAATGCAACATTTAGGATTTCATGTTAATTATGAGTATATTTTTTTGTAAAAAATTATCTATTTTAATTTCCAAATTTAGATTTTTGTAAGTGAGCAAATTGTGCTTTTTTGTTATTAATTAGCATATATTGTCAATGGAGAAACAGCAAATTAAAAAAAGACCTTTAATATCTGCTTTTTCTGTATATTCTTTAAGTTCAAATAAACCCAAAAGAGGAAAAAAGGACCCTATCAAATCGTCATCAGTTTCAGACATTAAACAAAAGGCTTCATCCTCCAAAGAAAATCTCAACAAAAGTGAGATAAAAAAGCGGTCGTTTATTCGTAATCTTTCAGGTAATGCAGCTATTTCATTTAAAAGACATTCAATCAAAAAGAGAAAAAAAACTAAAGAGTTAATTGAACAACTTGCAAGTGAACCCGTGTCTAGTATTGAACTTTCTACTAGTCAGAGTTTAATAGGTTGTGATGAAGCATTAAAAAGTGAAGCTAAAAAAAAGCAAGTTCTTAAAGCAAATTCTGCTATAAATCTTAACTCTTCCCATGACAATGCATTTTCTGGTAGTCCAAAAAAAACGTCATCCGATTCTGATCAAGTTCATTTACAAAGTAAATCTGAAACAACGGTTGCCAAAAATACCGAAAACAAGCAACAAGAAAAAAAAGGCGTTACTCAAACAAAGCGCAATACTTCATATACCACGGTGTCGAAAAAAGCTTCCAGTATTCCCAAAATGCCTTTTCCAGAAGGCGACAGCGAAAGAGACGGAAAAATTCTGTTTGAATGGCTTATTCATCCGTATTTGTCCAAAAATTTTTTCGCCAATATATGGGAAAAGAAGCCGTTGTTGGTATTGCGTCATATTAAAGATTACGCTGAAGGACTGTTTTCATCTGAAGAGTTGAATCGCATTTTGAAAGAAAACAATGTGCGATATGACGTCAACTTGGACATTACGACGTATACGAACGGCGTGAGAGAGACACACAACATCGACGGTCGAGCGTTTCCCAACGTCGTTTGGGATTATTACAACAACGGTTGCTCTGTAAGGTTGAAAAACCCCCAGTCTTTCAGCAAGCCGGTTTGGAGATTGTGCAGCACTTTGCAGGAATACTTTAAAAGCATGGTCGGCGCAAACGTCTATCTCACTCCGCCCGGGACTCAGGGTTTTGCTCCACATTACGACGACATTGAAGCTTTCGTCTTACAGCTCGAAGGAAAAAAGCACTGGACTTTATACAATCCAAGAAGCGAAGACGAGACACTACCGAGGTATTCGAGCAAGAACTTCGATCAAAGCGAAATCGGCGACGAGATCTTCCGCACGACTCTCGGTCCAGGAGATCTGCTCTATTTTCCGCGCGGCTTTATCCATCAAGCGCGTTCCCTGCCCGACGAGCATTCGCTTCACATCACAATATCGACCTATCAGAAGAACTCGTGGGCTGATTTCATGGAAGAATTAGTGCCGGCTGCTTTAAACAAAGCAATTGCCGAAGACTTAGACTTTCGCAAAGGCCTTCCTATTGATTACCTTACTAATTTAGGAATTCAAAATTCCGATAAGGACACAGCAAGACGGCGCGAAATTCTCGAACAAGTGGCAACGATGATGCGTCGTTTAGCTGATTACGTCGACGCCGACGCAGCGGCTGACGCTCGCGGTGTTTCGTTTCTTCACGATGCTCTACCTCCAGTTCTGAACGACGGAGAGCAAAGGCGTTGTGTGATTGGTGCGGATGTTCACGTGACTTCATCCGGCAAGCCTTCCGCCTGCCTGTGTGAAATCAACTTGAGTACAAAAATTCGCGTCATGCGCAAAAACGCGCTTCGCCTGTGTGCCAGCGCCAACGACGGCAGCGACGAAAATCTCGTAGTTCGGGTTCATCATTCTCTTCATAACTCACGCGTGTATCACGAAGAGGAAGAGAAATTCTTTGAACTGCCCGTCGAATTCGCGCCGTCTGTCGAACTTCTCATTCACTCTTACCCCTCGTACGTGTCAGTGAAGGAGTTGCCGCTTGAAAGCGACAAAGAAAAAATAAATTTAGCCATTTCGCTTTTTGAAAAAGGTGTTTTGTTTACTGAAAAACCAATAAAAATGGTCGACAGTATTTAAACGAAGATGATATTTTTCGAATTCTTTCTTTAAATGATCTGGTTTTATTACCTTATGAAACTGCTTGTCTATTTTTGGCACAATCATTAAAATGCAGGCTTTATAAAATTTACGTGTGTTTAATATGAAAGTGATCTAAAATTCGACGCAATCATTAGGTATTAACTGTATCTAAATAATGCTTTGTATCAGTGTTCTTTTAACGTATATAAGTTGAAAGCCGAGGACTTAAAAACAGCTTAAAGTTGGCCCAAAATCATAAGTGTCACCTTTCTAACTGTAGGAAAAGGGAGTGCAAAAAACTAATGATTTGTCAACGTGTACCATAAAATGCATCGTTAAACGCTTTCTGCCTAATTGAATAGGATTAAACTTGTTTTTGAATGAAGACTTTTTTCTCCCTCATTTGACTTAGCACCCCCAAGTTTATCGTGAAATTTTTTGTAAGCGCCATGCTACTTTAAGGGAACGTTCATATATTACGTAAACACAAAAGCGAAAGTCAAAAATTGCTGAGGTGATTATGTATTCAGTTTTCTCAATATTTATATTTTGGCTGGGATTGTTTTATTTAACCGAAATCAGAAAAATTTAAATGAAATCGCTCAGAATGTCAGAAAAAAATATTAAACAGTTGTCCAACCAAATATTATTACGTAAGCTGTTTCAAGCCATTAAAAGTTCTATTGTTCGATGCCAAATAGTTATGGTGGTGGTGGTGGTGGTTTTACCCGACCCATTCCTAGGGATGGGGGCGCGGATCAATTCCGCGGAATCCCAATAGTCGGGCGACTCCCCACGGACGGGACCAGAGGTCCAGAAGAGAAGGAGTGTGGCCGAAAATGGCCCGACGCAGAGGGTCTAGTACAGGGCAGTCGAGCACGAGATGTGAGAGATCCTGTGGTTCAGAACCACAGTTGCTGCAAGAAGGAGTCTCGCCTCGACCAACCCTGTGGAGATAAGAGTTGAGGAGAGTGCTGTGCCCGTTGCAGCGTAAACGGGAGAGAGCACAGCGAGCGGAGCGAGGGAGAGTAAGCTCCTCGGGAGATACTGTAGGGATTTGGTGTTGGAAGAAACCAGATTGGACACTGCGTCTCCAACTGGTGTAGAGGGATAGCCGTTGGGAGGAGATAAGGGGTGTGAGGGATACTGAGATACTGGAGGGATCGAGAGAGGCACCGGCTTTAGCTAGAGAGTCAGCTAAGTCGTTGCCTGGGAGGGAAGAGTGACCAGGTATCCATTGAAGATGGACAACCTTGGATTGAGATAGAGAGTTAAGAAGAGATTGGGTATTGGATAGGGATTTTGGGGTTAAATATGGTAGGGGGGTAGAGAGAGTTGAAAGGACAGATAAAGAGTCGGAAAAGAAGGTGATAGAGTCGAAATTACATGTCTTGGAGTGAGAGATACACCACTCAAGAGCATGTAGGAGAGCGAAGGTTTCAGCGCTATAACTGGTAGCCCAGAGACCAGTCGAGAAGGAAAGCGAGGTAGCAGTGACACACTTTGTACACTTGATGTGTATCCCTGCACCACCCTGTCCCAGCCCGCCAGGTACCGAACCGTCAGTCCAGGCAGAGATATCGCTGTGAGATAGAGTGAAAAGATGGGAGGTAGCTGCAGTGTTGCGAAGGGAGGGGGGGTCTTTGCGAGAGCATGGGGATGAGAGGTGGAGTGAGATTGTGTAATTAGATGGGGCAGACCAGGGGGGTTTTGGAGGGCATAGGATTAGTGGTTCACGAGTGAGATGTAGGTTAGGGGTAAGGTTATGTGATCTGGAGAAGGATCTCCATGAGCACTTTTTGAGACGTGTACGGGGGTTAGAGTTCGCAAGACAGGCTATAGGAAAGGTGGGAGGTAGACGGAGGGCTCGTTCAAAGAAGGAAAGGGATTGGTGAGTGAGGGTGACTCGTAGTGGAGGTAGAAGTGCTTCTATATGAAGTAGAGGAATGGGAGTGGACGATAGACAACCTGTGATTACTCGACAGGAAGATCGCTACATGCCAAATAGTTATCGCTATTATTTTCGAGTAGTGAATAGCGATTTCACTATTAAAATAATGCACGAATCTTGTTTGATACCAGGCTGTGCGATTGCAAGGTCCCTTTTGATTTACTTATTTCTTTTGTTTTTAGGAGAGTCAACAAAAGCTTAAGTACTTTAGAGAGCTGGCGATTCCATTCGCCCGTGCACAAATGGGGTCTCGCTCCTTCACCGAATTGCGAGTGTGGCGCTTCTGAGCAAACCGCAGACCATGTACTAACAGCGTGCCCTATACATCGGGCACCACATGGAGCACGAGGTCTGACGGTTTTGGATGACGAAACTCGATGCTGGCTTAATAACATCACTGCCAGCATCTGATTCAGGCAGTGCAGCAGTCTGGGGTAGTAAAAGGATAAACCCTCGGCCTCAGTCCTGTTTGTGTCTGACCTGGAGGGGATACTCTTCAAACGATGACGACGACGAGAGTTGGATTGTGCTTACGGTCCTACTAATAGATGTAAGAGAAAAGTTAAAAAAGAAGAAAAAATTTATTTTAAGAAATACGTGAGCGCTTTTTAATTTATAAAAAAGAATTTATAAATCTTAAAATAGACCCCAATGAAAAAAAGTTGAGAGACACTGCTCTACGTAAGCTGCAGTAATCGGCTTTAACACTTGAACAATCTCTATTGCAAGCTTGTCCTTCGCAATCTCGATTTGCAAGTTAATGCATAAATCTTATACATTTTTTGCCCTAGACAAACATTTGTGTTTAATTACAAAATTTGTTTAAAATCAGCCAACAAGAGTGAAGTAAGCCGTAGTTTGTAAAATCGTCTCATTCATGTAAAGTCGTTCAAAAATGAACATTAACGGGAAAAGAGCGATTGTAATTATTTTTCTCGTTGCTATACACTTGCCGAAACTGTGCTCTCAAGGTAAGAGGTAAGATTTTCGAAAGCATTACAAGAAAACCTAGTTCAAAGCGAATAGATTGTGTATATCTGCTTTTCCACCAACAAACTAACCATGCTCAGATAGTTTTAGTTTTAAAGCTTTGAAAAAGTTCTTTTAGCATTTTAAAGGTTGCGTAAAGCCAAAATTTGAAATTCCCTACTGTCCTGAATTTTAACTTCAAATAGCGACAAGATTTAAAAGTTTATAAGACTTCTTTATTTCATTCATAAAAGGATAGTAGGCGTATTAAATTAATAAAAAATATTTTTTAAAGCTTTTCATTTAACAAGAAATTTTTAATAGTTTAACGTTACATATTTTTGGTAGACCAGTAGGCCTAATAGCTGGGTCTTTTAACTAAGGCCTTCTTTAAGTCAATAAAGTCGAGATTTTTTAGAGTTCTACTTTACACTATGAAATTTACTAACGTCAGTTTCGATTGCCCAGGGGTCTTTTTAATGAGTTCTACGCGATAGGTCAAAATAAAGTCAAATTTTGTTAATATTTTACTTCATCAAATTTTACGTGCAAAATTAATTTTTTGCTTATTTTTGCAATTTTTCGAGCGGATATAAATATTTTGCTTCTACAATTTATACCAGGTATTTTGAAATTTTTGAGGCTGCAACCCCTTAGCGTGACTTTTAAAATTTTTGGCTTTCCTTCTTTTATTATAATTTTTTGAATCAGCGTTATAAGTCTTACATGTTTTACAAATTCCACCAACTTAGCGCCTTTCCTGGAGACATGAATTATTTTGAAGAAAAAAGCTTTTTAGTTGTGTTCGTGTTCAGGAATTAGTAATTCACAAGAAATTTATTTCGCTATTGATTAGTAATTCACGAGATTTTTATTTCGCTATTGACCAAAAAATGTAAGGCCTGTACTTTTCTAAACTGATGTAACCAGTGGTGCCGGAACAGGGGGGGGCAGGGGGGGCAGCTGCCCCCCCTGCCCTTTTGCCAAGGGGGGCAACGGGGGCAGTACTGCCCTTTGCATTCCAGTACGATAGTAACGAAGCAAAATGCCTGCTCTGTAACCTCTTAGTGTGTATATATCTCTGTTTACCTGTATCACAGTCATAGCCGTACCTGCCGGAGGTGCAGGGATGGCAATTGCCCCCCCAAGTTTCGAAGATTTGGGCAAAATTAAGATTTTTCGGGCAGTGAGAAGAAAATATTTGGGCAAAATCATAGTTTTTCGGGCAGCGATATGAAAAATTTGGGCAAAGTCAGGAAATTTAGAGAGGTGATGATGAGGAACTGCAAGAAATAATAATCCAAATTTAGGTGAAGACCTTTTTTTTTTTTTTTTTTTAGAGAACACCTTGATTTTGGGACGAAAATCGAAAATTAGGAGACTGAATTTAAGTGAAGACCTTTTTTTTTAGAGATCACCATGATTTTAGGACAAAATTGGTTTTTGTCTGAGAAACTCAGACAATTTTTTTGTCATATCCGAAATGTACTCTAAAATCATGATTTGGGCAAACGTCACAAAATTTGGGCAAAAATGACTGTACTTACAGTATTGAAAGTGCCCTTTGAAAAAGCTGCCCCCCCTTGCCCTTCCGACGTTCCGGCACCCCTGGATGTAACCTAACTTGCTGTTTGCCAAGATATTGCTGTCCAGTTGAAATTTTTTATTTTGATTTTTTCCTCTATAGAGAGAGAACTAAAATATAGAAATGCTTGCTAAGACATCCAAGCAGAGGAAGTGCCGTAAAGTGTCTTTCTCAAGGTCACAACGGAATTACGCGAATAGATTTGAATCGAGACCAGATTTCTATTTATCAAATGACTTGCTACAAATAATTGGTGCTACTTTTTACAGTTATACCATGGATAAAAAAATGTAGCCTACTAACTTCCTAATTTAATTAAATAAAAACTTTTAATTTTGACGTTTAAGTTAATGAAGTGCCGTAAAGTGTCTTTCTCAAGGTCACAACAGAATTACGCGAATAGATTTGAATCGAGACCAGATTTCTATTTATCAAATGACTGGCTACAAATAATTGGTGCTTTTTACAGTTATACCATGGATAAAAAAATGTAGCCTACTAACTTCCTAATTTAATTAAATAAAAACTTTTAATTTTGACGTTGCACGCTTGCAGCGTGATTGAGTGGTTAAAGCGCCGGAATTGTGATCAACATGGCTGGGTTTAAAACCTACTTCCGCCATTTTGTTGTTTTCTTGGGAAAAACACTTTAGGGAACTTTCCCATACTTGGTGGTCTTGGCAAGAAGTTCTAAATTTCAGTAATATCTGCAGTGCTTTTTTTGTAAAAGAAAAAGTGCGGGAACTCACAGAGGGTTTTATTTTGTGGCCAGAAAAGCTATCTGAGTAGTAGCCTAGGCCTATTCAGAGTGGTTTTTAAAGAATCGAAATTGACAAATGAGTTTGACCATCAATTAGTGATGTAAATTTAAGCAAAATTTAAATAACTTGGACTGGGTCTTGAAGCCTTAATTAAACACGTTTATACTTAACACAAACACTGATGATAAACACGTAGCAATTGAACAAATAATTTAAACAGAAAATGTTGAAAACGTAATAGCATACAATTTATAATGAATTATGAGACAAAAACAATTTTTTTCTGACATTTCGGGGGGGTCAATTGCCCCCTTTGGCCATGCCTGGTTGCGGGCCTGCTTCTTGTTAATCTTTTATTTAAAAAATTATATATTCACTTCTTAACACAAATTTAATTTATTGTAAGCTATTTAAGGCAAATGTTCATAGTAAATTCCAAAGTTTTTTTCCAATTCTCATCCGACAAATCTTCTCGAATCCTTTCTTTGCTGTTAGTATCTATGGCCGAATGTCGTCCTCTGAGTAACCACAGCTCAACGTACTTTGAAGGATCGAAAAGTATCAAGGTGGTCCGACAATTTTGATGAACAAAAGTGCTGAAATTGTCTTAGTCTTCAACGAAGCTCTTGTTAGGGTGGCAATTAGATTCATCTGAGAAAACCCGCGTTCACATTCACTTGAAGAAATGGGAATGGTACTCAGAGTCTGTATCAAAGGCAGCAGTTTTTCTGTATATGTTTTTTCAAGAATGTATTCACGGAAACCACGAATCATTTCTCTTTCATTTAGTTGCAGTCTAATTGACAAGATTGTAATTTCCAATTCTCCAAATGCCAGTTGAGTATTAACATCTTCAGGCCAATGTTTTTGATCAAGTACGCGAGACCAATACGCCAACTCTTCGTCTTTGCTATCAAGCAATTTTTTTTCGATTAACTCTTTCAATTTTGTATAAAATGTACTTGGGTCAATGGGAAGATCCTTTCTTGAATCTTTTTCGTGAAGTAAAACTGCACGAAAGCGAAGATCACGTACAGCAGCAACAGCGCATTTATAATAGGGTCCACAGTTCTGTCTTCTTTCTTCAAAAACTTGTACCAGCATTTTTATTTTCTTATTTGCCTTGTACAGGTCCATGTTCCGGTCCTGTAGATCCAAACTTAATTCTGATAATTCTTGGAGAGCGTCACACATTAATTCTAGGTCCAATAAAAATTCTGTAGATGTGATTTTTCTTTTCAAGCCATCATAAGTGCATTTATCATTTTCATCTCTTGTAGGATCATGCATTGCTTCTTCAAAATGATACACAAGGGATTCAAAATTATTCCACACAGCCGAAACTGTACGCAAACTAGATGACACCCATCGGGTACTTAAAATTCTTCCAATTTTCAGCAGCTCAGCCCCCAGTAATTCTGGACATAAATGTAACTCTCTACTATTCTTTGGCGAAGCGTGGTATATGACGTAAAGTTTATCAATAAATGATTTGAATCTATTTATTCCTGAAGTTTTCTTGACAGCATCACCTACTGCTAATTCTAGTCTGTGATTAGCACAATACCAAACTTTAATAGAAGGAAAACGTTCTGACAGCAATTTTTTCACTCCACTTTTACACCCTAACATCACTAGCAGCGCCGTCGCAAGCCAGAGAAACCAAATATTTTTTAAAATAATCTTCTGTCATCCCATGAGAGTGAAAACATTTGAGTAAGGAATGAAATACTCCTTCCGCCGTTACTTTTTCAAGTTCTAACAAGTCCAAAAACAAATTGATCGGTGAATTCATTCCTACACTTTCGATACAGCATTGAACATATACTATGAGAGTAATTTCTTTGTTTATTGTGATTGATTCATCAATTATCAATGAAATTTTACTATTGGATTGAACAATTTCTTTAACCACAGTTTTCCTCATTTCTTCACTTGTATGATTAACAATGTTAATACACGCATTTGTAGAATGAAGAATACGATCCATTTCAACTCCATTCAGTTCTTGCAGATCAATTTCAGTTTCAAAATGATGAAATGATTGATTTTCCTTCGCTACTTTATATGCAGTCAGGGATGCCAATTTAGCTATTTTCTAGCTAGATCTAGCTAATTTTGATCTTAACTAGCTAGGAAATATGCAGCCTAGCGTATAGCTATAAATCTAGCTAATAAACGTTTTTATTCAGCGGTTTTCTGGTGGATTTTAAAATTTATAAGTATTTATATTGGGAATATTTATAGTACTTGATACACAACAAAGCATGCTTAGTTCTTACAGGAATCAATTCAATTGAAGTATCGAACGAGTTTAGTACAAGTTTAATACAGGACGAGACTCGTCGGAAGTTCGGAACGCATTCGTTCAATTTCGTTGAATCGTCTCAATGTTTTGTTTAGTACTTTAGTTTTCAGTTAGTATCTGTCTTGAGCAGTTGTAACTTTGCCTCAAGCGGTTCAGTTCAGTATATTATTTGTCAAGTAATACTGATGCATCATTCAACAACAGAGACAAGAAATATGTACAATCAGCAACACTTAGTTAACAACTAATAGTTAAAAAAAAAATAATAATAGATACTTTTTTTTTTTCAGTAATTTTATTTCAATGTTTCAGTTTTCAAGTTTAACAATTAATTTTAAAAATTAATCAAGCAGTTGTTAGGAGGTAAACTAACTTGTATTTTACTATTAAAGTTAAATCATACAATTAAGTCAGTTAGTGCAATCATCTGTTTAATTTCCAATAACCTTTAAATATAGACTTTTAGAAGTCATTAAATATAAATTCTCAAATATATTAGGACTTTGTTAGTTGCTCCAAGTGTCACAGCCTTTTTATCAGTAAGCATGGTATCACTAGTTGAAATATTCAAAAAAACATTCTCCAAAATGCTCAGTTATAAAATTAAAAATAATACTGTAATTAACAATTGAAAATCACATACTAGTGGCAGAATTTCTCTTATTCAAATAGAATGTTATTTTTATTCAAATAGCTTCTTATTATTCAAATTTATTCAAATTTAAAAATATCAAATAGAATGTTATTTTTATTATTCAAATTTATTCTTATTCAAATAGCTTCTTATTATTCAAATTTAAATAGCTTCTTATTATTCAAATTTATTCAAATATTATTAATCTTATTCAAATAGCGGTTGCAATATTTTGTATGTGGTAGTGTGAAAATTTTTACTCTAAATATTGACATTACTAATTGCAGAATTTAAAAATATCTAAGCCCATCATAATGCCGAAACAAAAGCAATACAAACAGAAATTTAGGAGTGAGTGGTTAAAACAAGAGGTTTTTCAAAATTGGTTAGTAGAGGTGAAAGAAAGCAATAGTGTAGCGCATTGTAAGCTATGCAAATGTGATATTAATGCAAAATACTCTGATCTTATTACGCATATGAAATCAAAGAAGCATATCAAAGCTACTCCAATAAAATCTTTTCCATTAACAAAATACTTGCATGTTGCTCCTAATAGTAATGTATCTAAGCTTGAGGGAACGTTGGCTATGTTCGTCAGTTGCCACCTATCCATTGTTAATACGGACCACTTAATAGATTTATGCAAAAATTGCATTGATGACAGCAAAACAACTGAGAAGCTCAGAATGCATCGTTCTAAGTGTTCAGAAATGATTAAAATAGTGATTAGTGACCACTTTGAAGAAGATTTAGTAAATGATATCGGAGATAACAAGTACAGCTTATTGCTCGACGAATCAAATGACATTATACTGTGAATAAAATGTCGGGGATTGTAATAATTTATTACAGTGAAAAGCATGGAAAAACTTTATCAACATTCCTTAATTTAGTGAATTTGGAACAATGTAACGCTGACCACATAGTAAATGCAGTGAAATCTGAGATAGCTAGCAAAAAATTGAAACTGGAAAATTTATTAGCCATTGGAACAGACAACGCCAGTGTGATGATAGGCGTGAACAATGGTGTGTATCAAAAATTGAAATGTGAAATTCCTAACTTAATACTAATAAAATGCACTTGCCATTCACTGCAACTAGCAATATCCCATGCCTCATCAGAATGCCTTCCAAGGAGTTTGGAGTTTCTTATTTCAGAGACACATAAATGGTTTTCTTGATCTGTAAAAAAAGACAGCTACAATACAAAAATCTTTATGAAACAATAAATGGTGGCAAAACACCGTTAAAAATCCCAATGAACTGTAAAACAAGGTGGCTATTCATTGAACCAGCAGTAAAAAGAATAGTTTCTCAATGGTTAGAATTAAGGACTCATTTTCAAGTAACGAGGCTCTCTGAAAAGTGCTATATGTCAGAAATGCTCTATGATATGTAATGTGATGAAAAGAACTTAGCATTTTTACTATTTCTATGCCCTATACTGCAAGACCTTCAACGAGTTAATAAGTCTTTTGAAGCAGAAAATGTTGACAAAGTAAAACTACTAGATGACCTGGTCTTGCTAATAAAGTCATACGGAAACAAATTGGTGCTGCCCTCTTATAACATTGATGTATTAAAATGTAATATTGAAGAATACTTGGACCCGCGACCGTATCTCGCATATAGATTTGAAGCAAAAATTACTGAGTTAAAAAACATGTGCAAAATCACACGTGAAGAAGAAATCTGTATCAGAGAGCGATGCAAAAAGTTCTTGTTATGTCTTTTCAAGCAATTGAAACAAAGATTACCAGAAAACATTGAGATCCTACGAACAGTCTCTATACTCTCTGTAAGGAATGTCCTTCGGCCTGTCAAAAACAATGAAGCTCTTACAAAACTGATGAAGTACTTTGGAGTCGCGGGTGATGTAATTGCTTTGGCACAATATCAGTTCCAGAAAATACACTTAATAGATTGGACAAATAATGCAGACACTGACGCGTTTTGGAACGAAGTTCATCAGTATAGGGATTCATCTGCCCCAGCCAACAATGCTATGCAGGGCCCTTGCGGGAACTGCAAGGGCTGCCCGTACGGGAACCGTACCGATTTGGCCGCGGGCGCTGCAGTGGCCCCGTATGGGCTTACCGCACGAGTTTTATGTGGTTCAAACTATTTATGCAAATTGTTCCTTTTTTTAAATAATTAAAAAGGTTAGCTTATTTGCATGTTTTAATTTTTGATTACGGCTTAAAATTAAAAACTTAATTAAACCCATGCGGTTAGCCCATGCGGGGCCACTACAGCGCCCGCGCCAAATCGGTACGGGTCCCGTACGGGCAGCCCTCGCAGGACCTGCATGGGCCCTGCATAGCATTGTTGGCTGGGTGATTGCAACCCTTTCAAAGAACTTTGTGACCTTGCAATTTTGACAATGATACTCCCTCATTCAAATGCACACACTGAACGATTGTTTAGTAGCATGAACCACATAAAGTCCAAAACGAGAAATCGAATGGAACTGCAATTACTTTGTTCACTTTTAACCATAAAATTTGGATTAATGAGGCATGGCAAATGCTGTAACAATTACGAATTGCCAGGTAAGGTAACAAGTGCTATAGGAACATTAGCAGCATACTCGAAGCCAAAGGAGCAAACCAGTACAGACACAGCTGATGAGCATATGGAATCCATCTTTGATGATAATGAACCCTCTACAAGTTGGGGATTACATTAATATTGTAAAGTAAAATTTTTCTTAATTTCTTTAATTTTTTATCTAAACTTGTTTTATGTGCTTTATAAATAATAGCTAATTTTTTGGCTACAAAATTATATTATCTAGCTATTTTTAGCTTGAAAAACAATTACGTATATCTAGCTAGTAACTCTCCGATTGAGTTGGCAACCCTGTATGCAGTTCGAAAATTTTTTTGAGTTGTTTTTTTTTCGTTAGATAATGACGTTAAAAAAACATTTTCAAGTTTCATTTTTTCGCTTTCAGCAACTATTTTCAATGCTGATTTATGTGCAGCAGATTCTCTGTGACGAAAGATTTTTTTCGAAGTGAACTCAGCTGTTGCTTCCTGTCTTTGCCACAATAGGTTATCTCATTGTTGGCCCATTCTTTGGAAAGTTTCATTCCCATTTTCGTTTCAACTCCAAGAGTTCCAACTTTACTACAAGGTGTACAGCCAAGTTTCATTTTGCAAACACGGAGCCATTCATTTTTCAAACAAAAATCATTTTTTTGATCATAGGTCCAGCAGTCCGGCCAGTCATTTGTAGTTTGGCTTTGCTTCTCAAGATCAGATTCAGAAATATTAACAGGCGTCGTTATTTTCGTGTGTTCTGTCGTTGTGTCTATTCTTGCCTTTTTATTAGCAGGACCGGTGGTTGAGAAGTAATTAGTAATTTTTTTCATTTTTAAATTTGGGATCACAATTTTCCACTAAAAATATAAAAAAGATTTTCAATTAACCAACGATTTTTTAAATAAAGAAATTTTTAGCATTCGCACGTAGTCGCACGTAGTAAAGATTAGGGTCAGGGTTAGGTTTACTGTTAGAAAAATACGTTTAAACTTAGATCACATATATTTTGGGCGATAAATAGCATAGCTCGTTCTTGAAATACGCATAGCTTACTCTCTAGGAATCTAAAAAGCACAGCTTGCCGCTCCTGGATATCAGTGAAACTGCCACCCCTGCTCATTTCCGCTAATATAAACTGCCGCCCCTATGTTGATAAACTTTAGCCCAAACAAATTATGCTTACTAACACAATTACAAACTTAAACTCGTGCTAAGCAGCTAAATTATTGCTGAGCACTTGCGTAATCAGAATGAAGGCTAGACTAGACGAACAATATGTATATGTTTATGACGCTATAAATCCATCTATGAGGTAACCTACCTTGAGAGACACATTTAACAGAATCCCAACCAAGTGTGACGATTTCGCTTCTTTTAATTAATACAGTACATCAAATTTTCAAAAGTTACTTTTAAAACTTGGAAAATCCAGCGTAAAAATGTGCGGGAACACCGTTACCCTGCGTTCCATTACAAAAAAAGCACTGAATATCTGTATTAAATTTTAAGCGGACAGCAATACCTTGACATCTTCGGAAGTAGGTCGGGGTAACTGCCTACCCTATATATTAGCGATTACGTCGCTTTCCTGCGAGTCAGGAGGATAAATATAGAGATAAAATAAATAAATAAAAATTAAGCCATTGCCGACCAGAAAGGGCTTGTTTTCACTATGAGCGTTAGCGGAAGTTATTTGTGCTTTTGTTGATTTTTTTGCTTCTTCTAGCGCTTGAGCGTGGAAATTCTAGATTTGTGTTAGCCCTAAAAGTTCAAAACTATAAAATTAAGATTCGCCGGAAGCTTTGATTAAAAATAGTGTTAATTTTTGCTTTTCTAGTTGTCATGCTCTAAAACAGAACATTATCAAAATCTTCGGGAAGCTTGAAGATCAAGTTGGAAAGTCTTGATGGTAATTACAATAAATTCAATTTTGAAGAATTAGTGTTTCAAGGGAGAGTTTTTGAAAATTTTGACTTAACACGATAAAGTTTTAACGGAGCAACTTTGAGAGGAGTCAATTTTATTTTTTGCAATCTCGACGAAGCGAAGTTTCAAGGAGCGAGCTTGAACGCTGTGTTATTCATAAATTCATCTTGCGTTCAATGCAGCTTCGACGGCGCCGAGCTTCGAGGGACAGATTTCAAATCTATAGATCTTAACCACGCCTCTTTCATCGGCAGCGAGCTGAGAAGCACCAATTTCACTGATACTCAGCTCGAAAACGTAATTTTCAACTCCAGGGCTTGCCGTGGCATAAGCGCTAATTTTTGTTGAGCTTCAAATACTATTTAACCACGGAACGGAGGCTGAGGTTCAATGAATCACAAGATGCTGCAGTAAATTTGCTTGCTTGCTTTTACTTTTAACTGCAAAAGTCTATACTTACTTTTTATTACACTCTTGCTATAAGGATTTGTTTTTGTACTCATAATTTTTTACATTGAAGCAGTTAATATTTTTTTAAACTCACGCAGTATTGAAAATTCTATGTTCTTTTAATAAACCTTTTGGTTACAAGAAAAGTTTTAATCCAACTGAGTAAGGCATGTGACGTCAGTTTTTATTCCATGTTAAGATTTCTGCTTTTTAAATGATAATTAACCCAGACGTGTTTGAGGAATTAACCCCTGGCATTTTAAAATTTGCTACCGAAGCGAAAGTTGCTATTTGCATAGCGTAAAGCTGTTCAACTACAACTTAACTAAGATCCAAAATCAGCTAAATACTGTAATAAAGTAAAAAGTCCCTGCAAATAAACTAAGAAAAATAATTCGTTTTCATTGAGACGGTCAAGCGTAAGCTTCATTTTTGTCGTGAGAAATTAATACTTCAAGTCGGGGCCAAAACTAACCTGTTACATGAAAGTAATCAAATTAAAAATAACTATTGCCAAGTTGAAACACTCAGAGGTATTGGTCCGGATCGCCGTCCTGCAGTTGAGCAGCCCTGGCCACTTTGGTCAGTGGTCAAGTTTAAATCGCTAAGCTTTCTATTGCATTTTGCATTATTGCATTTTTTTGTACGAAATGTAAATGCGGCTGATTTCAAATTGTTTGAGTTATAATTAATCGAAACATTAAACGTTGTTACACTTCTGTTCTGATTGCTAGTTTGGGAATAGATATCGGAAACTTAGGCATTTTGAAGATCGAATCATAATAAAAGATTACTAAAAAGCAAATTTAACAGTGCATTTAAAACAGCCTGCAATGCTCTGAAATAACGGATAATTTTATTAGACGAGTAAAAATAGACAAAAAGAGACGCCATTCAAAAATGAACTGCTTTAACATTTAACGCGGATTTACAAAACAATCATAAACAAGTTTAGCTGTTTTCCAATTTGCCACCTCGAATAAAATTGAAGTACCAGATGTCGCTTGTACAAAAACCGCGATTTAAATGAAAAGTTCAGCCAAGAAAAGAGGTCAACAGTCGAGGAGTTTCAAGTTAATCAATTACAAACGACAGCACTTTCCATAGTAAAAGGGGCAGAGTTACAACAGGCCCTGCATTTCCTTCATAAACGAATCGTAGGCGGCATCGGCGGTGCTAGCGTTCGGCTTTTTCTTCTTCTCGTGACTTTGCTTCTCGAGCGACGACGAAGAGCTGCTAGTGGATGCAGCTGCGCCAGAGCGAGATTTCACTTCTCTACGGATTCGAAGAGATGTCGGCATGAAGCGAGTGCTGTCCACTTTTGGATTGGTGGTCAGCATCGGCTTGGCTGTGATGGTGGCCGCTTGCGTGTCGTCCATGTCCTTGTCCGGCCGATGTATCAAGCTGGGTGGGGCACTTAGGATATTGGGGTTCATGCGCATTCCATGATCTGGTAATCTTCCGTCACTCTCCGGATGACTCATCATTCTGTGACCCATGTTCATCGGCATGGTTGGGGGGCGGCCAGGTGGAGGTCCAGGAGGCAACATACCGGGACGACCCATCATCGCTGGTGGCATTCCAGGAGGCGGGCCCGGAGGTAATCCAGGCGGGGGACCCGGAGGCTTGGGACGACTGCTTTCTTGGGGACCATCATCATCCATCAGGTCATCTTCGTCATTTCCAAAGTCCTCATCTTGATTAGTGCGATTACTGGGTTCTCTTGATGAAGGAACTGTTTGGCCAGCCATTTTTAACATCATTGCTTGCAATGGTGTGACGTGCGATGGCAAGTTATCGGAATCATCTTTTTGATCTGCTTCGTTATCATTATCATCCATGAAACGAACAGATCTTTTACGACTTTCCTTGACTTCATCATCGGAATCATTACCTGCAAAATCGTTATGCATTTCAAGTGCTTTTAGTAAACACACTTTTTTCACTGTTGTCAGCTTTTAAAACAAAGGCTTGACAATTTGTAAAGCTAAACAACAATACTCGATTAGCAAAATTATATTGCATGTATAAGATAACCCTAAATAAATGCTAAAATAGGGACTAATTATTAAAGCTAACCTTCATGAAGTAAATCATCATCGTCATCTCGATGGTGAAACTCTTCATCATCGTCGTCGTCATCAAGATCTGGAGGAAGATGGTCAACATCATCAATCAACTCAGGACCTTCTTCAGGATCATAAGGATCTTCCTCGTCATTTTTGTTTGTTTCTTCACCAACTGTCAAAGCACATGTTTTTTGTCATATACTCTCAAATATAAAGTTAAATATACAATAGGCTATTACTATCATAATGTAAGATTGCCAGTTTTAAAGCAAGCAGTTTTTTTTTTAGTATAAATCTACTCATTTTTTAACGACAAAAGCGAGAACTTTGACTTGCTTTTTGGTATGTTAACCCTTTATGAACCAATTTATTTTGTCGGTGCGACCGACTTAGGCACTTTCTTGTTGCGATCTAAATTAAATAACACGAGACAGGTGATTGAACAAAATATCATCCAAATCTATGATCATACAGCATTAAATAGAATCTTTACTGTATACTTTCACTCAGAAATTAAAGCGAATCTTTTCGGATATAATAACTATGTCGTTCATAAATGCCAATAGGTCATATAGGGTTAAGATATCGCTGTTTAGTGAGACCATTTCTTGGTAGTGATATGGCTTAAAAGCAAAGCATAAAGTCAAATAACGTGTTACTCACGAGGTTAGTATACATACGCAAGACAAGTGCGAATCTACGACCTAACAACTACAAGTTTATGAGGGGTTTCGATTTTTACAATGACATATAGTTGAAGTATATGGCCTGCCGTTTGCATAAGAATTAAAAATAAATTTCGCTTATTTCCACAAATGAGCCTCGATAATAATTGCAACATTTCAAGGGAATTTAACTTTTACTTTTTTCATGATGGTTATCTTTTTTGTCAATAGTATCACGTGATTTCAGGCGAAGCGATCAACAGTTTCTGAGTATTATGCGCGCTGGTAAACTAATAAAAGCCACGAATCCGAATCTTCAATCAACCAACACATATAAAGAAAATAACGGGGGGGAGGGGAGAGGCAGCGAAATAAAAAAAAGCTTGAAAAAACTAAAAAATTATGATTCAAAGTCTGAAAAACAAGACTCTGCAAGTGCGAGCTAATCATGAAATGCACAGTGCAGTAAGCAAATAAAATCTTGTACAAAATTAAAGCTGTTCGTTGTTGTTGCCGCTCCTCCAAGGCTTTCCTGGACGAGCCATACCTTAACCCTTCAAAGAAGCCAATCTTGATTCCCACTTCTAGATGACTTTTGCTGCTTTCAAAGGCTTCTTCCACAGACTAGTTGTGTGGTTTTGTCGGTAATTGACTACAGTTAAAGAGGAGATTAGTGTCATGTGTACATTTCAAGCATAGTGGGCATTGTGGAAAGTATCAGGATTTACTGTATATAGGTAACTTTGCAAGAATGGTGATTTGTTGGTTCTGAACTGTGCCAGTTTTGTACGCATGTGCCATGGTAATGTTTGTCCTGATGAATAATGTCATGTGTGTGGTATTAGTAACTTTCCCATGAACTACTACCTTACAATGGTGGAAAAGTTTGCATGTCTCAACAATCTCCAAAACTGCATAAGCTGGAGATTTTGTCTTTCTTTTTAGGGATATTCAGAAAGGTCAGGGGTTTCAGAGAGGTCTGCAGGTAGATACCAGACAAAATGCAGTTAACAAGATAAAACTACTACCTTACGGTGATGGGAAAGTTTCCATGTCTCAACACTTTCCAAATCTACTTGTTAGGGATATTCAGAGTTCAGGGATTTCAAAGAGATTTGCTGGTAGGTACCAGACAAAATGTAGTTTACAAGATAGAAACTTCAAACCAGCAGACTGCGCTTGTTAGCTGTCAAAGGCAAACAATCTGGAAAGAAATCTTTTAAAACCTTTGTGTAATACACTGCAAAATCATGGCATGTTATCTAAAACATTTTCTCATGCTGCCTAGGGCATTGCACAGTCTAAGAAGGTCTGTGTTCAGCTACTTGACAGAGGTATCTGTTTGAAAAGTATTTTCCTTAAACAGTCAGCTTTGTCGAGTTTAGGACACTGGTGGTGAATTTTCAATCATTACAAATTGGCTCACTTCTTCTTCCTGTCTGATCTCTATTGGGTTGAGCCCATGCTTTATTTGAAAAGAAAAGATTCATTTCTATCTTCTAAAAAAGTTGATATACAAAATCAAAGCAATTAAATGAGACCAACAAATGTCCAAAGATGATTTCACTACAGCAGTGATCATCAAACTACAGGTCATGATTCCAAGTATGGTTGCCTTCTGCTTAAACTGTTTTGTTTTTTTTATTTTTTTATTCAGTCTTTACAAAATTTATGAAATTGTAAAAAAGCAAATAAACTTCTTAATTTTTTAAACAGTTTTTACTTTATGTTTTACAATTTAACCCAGAAGTGGACAATCTTTTATTTTCCACAGCAAATTTTGGCTGGATACAAACCCAAACACATTGGGCTTTACAAATTTTTCAATGATATAGTTATACCATGCTATCATATGATGTCATAATTTAAATAAATTGTTTGGTGGAACAAATTAATAAGTGAAAAGGGCTAGATTTGACCCATGATTTATAACTTGCTTATGTCAGTTATAGCCTATACCAAAGTGAATTTAATCAGATAGTTTCTTAGCACATCTGTTCTGAGTGATACTGTAACTTTTTTAAAATCTTGTGATTGTGACAGTCACAACTTTTTCAAAACTTGAAATTAGTTTTTTAAAAATTTGGGGGCCACAGCAGTATAGCCCTATTAACCCTAGAGCAATCAATTGCATAATAGCAACCTTGAAAATGTTTTCATAATTATTTTACAATTACAATTGCTTCTTTTAAATTATCTTGTGTAAGCTTCATCTTATCCAAAAAAAATTACTCAATAAAAAAAGTAAACATACAATTACACTTACCTACACTTTTACACAAACTATTACCTTACTGTGGTGAAAAGATTTTCAAGTCGAATTGTAATTTGCAAAACTGTGTAAGTTGGGAAATTCTTTTCATGTAGAGATTACTTATGCTAGAAAAGTATGTAGGCACAGACAAGGAAAAATTTAATGCATAAAATTGAAAACTTAAAAACCAGAAAAGGCTGCTTTAGTTAGCTGTGATACATAGGAGAAAAACCTCAGAGAGCATCTTTGAGGGTTATCTAGCAAAAATCCTATGATATTACATTAATGGCAGCTTCAATGCTGTACTAACATT
Organism: Diplosoma virens; assembly: GCA_963680785.1. NCBI lineage: Eukaryota > Metazoa > Chordata > Ascidiacea > Aplousobranchia > Didemnidae > Diplosoma > Diplosoma virens. Next base: position 15,968,805 of record OY796894.1, on the reverse strand, counting down.
GCAAAATCTAAAAAGGTCTGTCAACATCCAAAGCATCTAAAAATGGGTAAAAACAGATATTTGGCAGATATTTTTCAATGGTCAATGTATGAGGGCTGTTTGAAAAGTAACGGGACTGTGTAAATAATTATTTTATTTGAAATGCCACGTAAAAATTACAACTTGTCCCCTTCAAAGTAATCTCCTTGAGCTCAAATGCACTTTTCTAATCTCTGCTGCCATGCTTCTATGCACTTCTGGAAAGATTCCATTGGGATCGCTCGTAGTTCCTTCGTTACGGCTGTTGTTATGGCTTTTGAGTCTTGAAAATGGGTTCCTTTAATGACTCCCTTGACCTTAGGAAACAAGAAAAAATCACAGGGAGCCAGATCTGGCAAGTAGGGTGGTTGCTCCAGCATGGCAATGTTATTTTCTGCAAGAAATTGTCGTATGATTAAGGCATTGTGAGCAGGAGCATTGTCATGATGAAGCAGCCATGACTTTGTCTCCCACAATTCTCTTCTTTTCTCCCTTACCGAACGCATCAAACGTCGCAAGATGTCTTTGTAAACATTCTGGTTAATGGTTTGGCCCTGTGGCAAGAATTCTAGATGAACAATTCCATGAACATCAAAGAAAACAATCAGTATCACCTTAATTTTGGACTTGAACAGCCTTGCTTTCTTGGGTCTTGGTGAGGATGCACTCTTCCATTCAAGCCTCTGCCGTTTGGTGAGTGGATCGTACTTGAAGATCCATGACTCATCACCGGTAACAACTCTACTCAGCAGATCTGGTGTAATTTCAAGTTGTTTCAGGATGTCTTGACACACTTGCACACGATTTTCCTTTTGCCCATCATTCAGCAACCTTGGTACCATTTTCGCACAAATCTTCCTCATCCCCAGATCTTCTGTAATGATCCTCCACACCCTCTCACTATTCATGCTCAACTCATCTGCTATCATTCTAACAGTAAGGCAGCAGTCACTGCGCACTTTTTCTCTCACACGCTCAACATTTTTGTTTGTTCTGCTTGTTGTTGGCCTTCCACTCTTAGGATCAGCTTCCACATCCTCTCTTCTCTCTCTGAACCTCTTGTGCCACTCAAAAATCCGAGTTCTTGACATCGTAGCATCTCCGTAAACTTCTTGGAGCAAATTGAATGTTTCAGTTGGAGTTTTTCCAAGTCGAACAAGAAACTTCAAGTTGATTCTTTGTTCAATGCTCATTATTTGTTAACAAAAAGAAAAAAAAAGAAAATATTTACTAAATAAATTATCCCAAAACAAACTATAGTAAAGCACCTTTCGAGAAAAGCCTGTAAAAAAGCATATGGTTGTCACAGAATGCTGAAACTACATTTTTACAACCACAAGACATTGCGCCATCTTAAAAAACAAAGCTTTTATCACTGTTGCAAGTGTTGTTTGTGCAAAGCATACAGTCCCGATACTTTTCAAACACACCTCGTATGTCATACATCTATCAGATCCAACATTGTTATGCCACAAGCATACAAATTTGAAACAGTCTAGAACAGCAGTTCTCAACCTTTTTTCTTTTGTGGCCCATTTTTGTTGCACAAAAATTCTGTGGCCCATTCACTTATTATGCAAGAAAAAACTACAAAATAGGTTTAAAAGCAAAAAAAAACAAAAACCAGCAGAACATTTCAAAACAGATTATTTATTCAATCGAGCATTAGTGAGATACTTGCTGCTGAACACTATTGACCAATATATCAATTTTTGGAGTGGCTAAACAGAACACACAACACATACCATCTTCCACATCAAGTCAGTTTCAAGCCTTAGTTTTCATCTGCACTAAAGTGCACCTGTTTCACATAAACACATAATGCTGGAAGGGAACAGCACTTTGATGCATTCTTTACTAATACACAGGTAAGAAATACACACCCTTGCCCAAAACTAGCAGATAGATAAAATCTCAAATATGTCTTTACAAGCAGAGTCGTTTCTGAAATCAATAAGCTCATCCTGTAAGTCATCAGTAACTTTTTCTATTAGTATTGCAAAAGGCTTTCTCACCAGCTCCAAATCAACATCAGATATTTCAGAAAAGTAGGTCGAAAATTCTTTCCAGAGATTGAGTAGATGTTGCAATATTTCAGAAGATAGATTCATGTTCAAGCTACCTTCAATCACAGATGAAACATTACAAAATTTCTTTTCCACTTTTTCTTTCCAGTTTTCCAGCTTTTGCACAAACGCATTTAGGCATCGATGAAGTCAAGTACAGTTGTATCTCTTCTTTGTAGCTTGAGATTTAAGCAGTTCAATTGGTCAAAAATATTAACTTGATAAGCAAGTTTAGATATGAAGGTGCTATCCCTAAAGCATGATTCCAATTTGTACTTTCTCTGCCTATTCAGAAATTCTTTCAATTCTTCCCATAGTTCAAAAACTGTAGCTAAAACATTGCCCTTGGACAGCCAATGGACCCAAGTATAGTAAAGTAAATTTAAGTGTTCAGCATTTATCTCAAAGCATAATTCTAAATAAGCATGTGTTTAATGCTCCATTCTTTAACAAAGTTTACTGTTTTGTAACTGTGTTGAGATCATTTTGAAGAGATTCTAAAAAAGTCTTTGATGAAAGGGCTTGTCTTGTATCATGCAATGCATTGAGATGGCATCAGGTGAACAACCACGAACTAATGTTTGTAAGCCACTTCTAGCTCCTAACATGGTAGGAGAACCATCAGTGCATATACCACAAACATTTTTCCAGTCTAGTCTTTCTTGGTCAAAAAATGCTGCCAACTTTTCCATCACATCAACAGCTCTCGTATTGGTCTCTAATACAGAGCAAAACAGGATATTAACTTTTATGTCTTTTTCTGACATGTATCTGCAAAACACCATGAGCTGGGAGCAAGAGGCAACATCGGTAGTTTCATCAAGTTGAATTGAGAATAATTTGAATTGTAAATTTTTTTATTTCTGCAAGTACCTTCTCTTTTATATTGTTAGACAAATCAGCAATTCTCCATTGTACAGTATCGTTTGAAAGAAGAATTTGCTGTAATTTCTTTTTGCTTTCTTCACCATGTACAATTCTAGCCATTTCTGAAGCACATGGTTTAATGGGAGTCTTGCCAATTGTATAAGGTTTACATTGCTTTGCAATCATAAAACTGACTGCATAAGGCACTTCAACAATGCTTTTGGAATGTTGCTGGAGTTCTCCAGTTGAATCCAAGCACTGATGGTTCACACTATCTTCCTATTGCTTAAAATAGTTCACATCTTTATCCTTGTAATTTGGATGAACTTTTTCCAGGTAAAGTTTCAGTTTTGTTGGCCTCAATGAATGATGACAAAAAACTTTATAACATAAAACACATTGTCCTTTTTCTCCTCTCTTATTAAAAATTGATGTAAATCCATACTGAATGGAATTTTCATTAAACCTTTGTTTTTGCCATTTTAACTAAGTCTTAAAGAATACTAAAAAATGCTTCTAAAGAAGTTCAAAATAACTCAACACTAAAAAAATTTATAACAGTACTTTTCCTTCTTCTAATCAAACGCTTTCAATTATAGCCAAGTACCATTTGACAATGGATATGATGTCATCTGGCTTGATTGTAATCACAATATCCTCCTTAGGGAGCCAAGAGATTAATTTAAATAAATTTACATTTCATTTACATTCCTCCCCAATTTCTCCTTAAATGATTATTCCTCTCTTCAAGTTACAAATTCCTCCTTAGGGAGCCAAGTGGCTCACTTTGAGAACCACACTCTTGTAGTAGCCTAAAATCAACATCTGTATGTAATGCAGAAGGCATTGATTGCATCACAGTGCCAAAACAAAGAGAGATAAATCCTATTACAACAGCCACACAATGGTTGCCTAAATTAGTTTCACAAAAAACACACTTTTCTGCAAAACTAATTAGAATGAAAATTACCATTCTGTAGCAAAAAACAGCAACATCATTCATTATTACTAGAATCAAAACTACTAAACAAACACACAAAGGTAAAATTAACTATAGCGACATAAATGAGACTAAAGTTTTCAATAAATCTAGCAATTTTTTAAATAGGTCTGTGGCCCACCTCAAAATGTTTCCATGCTCCACTGGTTGAGAATGAAAGAGGTCAAAAAAATTTCAAAAAGAGGTCTACAACAAACAAATCACTACACTTGCAAAGTTACCATAAACCAAGACTTACAAGTCAAAATGCCTGCTGTGCTTGACCACACACACAACACCAATCACAACATCATTTGTCCGTAAAAATTGTTTGCAAGCAAAAGGTCATCCAAGGATGAGAGTTTATGTTGGGCTTATTAAAGCTAGGAGGGTTAAGAAATGGATTAATGGCTTCTTGAAGACAACCCTTGGAGGATAGGCAACAACAGCAACATTCATCTACACATCATTTTGAAGGTCAATTCTATATGCTTTGCATATTGAAGAATGCAAACAAATCAGGCCATGTAACATAGAATTGAGTAAACCTTTTTATCTGGATTAATGTTTTATTTTCAAAATATTTGCATAAAATTATGGTAAATTTTTAATTACCTAAATAGTTACTATGCTTGATTTAAAAATTTTGTTAGTGAAAAAAAGTTATGACAAATAATACAAAAAAAAAACAACTACAGAATTTTAGTCAAATGTACATTGCAATTTTTAAGAACTTTTAAAGTAAGTGTATTTAAATTGATCTGTTCTTAAAAGTTTTTGTAACTTTAGCCAACCAATACAAAGGCAACAAAAAAATTTCAAAACAGTAAGGTTAGATATATTCTTATATAAATGACACACCTTGACGTGGTTGTGAAAAAGCACCAGCATGTTTCATGTTTCGACCAAATCTAAAATTTAAATATTATTTCAAATACATTGTTTTCATCTCATAACCAAACAGCTTAACAAATGACAGTTTTTTAATCACAAATACAAAATATTATCCTATACACTATATTTCACTGATTTTTTTAAAATTCAAAATCAAACATTGTTTTTGCTTATAAACTATTATGTGACCACAGCAATTAAAATATATTGTTAATTTTTTTTTGTGTTTAATATTGTCCTTAATTTAGTTAGATCCCAATTTGGCATCAAAATTATTTCCTTCTCAATTTAAATAAGAGTGATTCCAGAGCACAGACAATTTCACATATTGTACACACATGTGCAAGTTGCAAAAACCAAAATCTTATTTGACATTTAAAGTGACAACATTAGACAGAAATCAGCAAAGATAATTTCATTTACATATTAAATAAATACCATGCCAATTTGGCTTGGTATTATCTCATTAAAAATGTTCAGAAAAATTAATAAACAATTCTTCCTGGGAAGCAATTTTGCTGAATATCTAACAAGTATCATATAAATTGCAATACTTATGATTTGTACTTGTATTTAATTTCATTGAAACAATAAGCAACTTGTACAATATTTCTTTTCACACAAGCATCAAATAAAAATAGATTTATTTTAAAAGACAAAACAAAGTTTATATGAAGAATTAAGGATTTCTTTAAAATTTCTAATTTCATAAAACCACTTAAATCACCATTGCTTTTATGATTTTACAATGTTTCTGTTAGTCAAGTTATCTAAAAAATATTTTATCAATACACCCTCAACGGTCAAAACTGATCAACTTTTTAATCAGGTATTAGTAAGTTTATTGATTACCAAACACTAACCAAGCATAAGCTATTCCAACTTAATTTAACAGCTAATTAAGTCAAATATATATTAATCAGGGTCTATAAGATTTTGACATCAGACTATTCTCTTAAGTAAATAAGTAAATAAATTAAGATAAAGCACCAAACTCTTGCATGCCAAAATCTCTACATCACTGAACTTAGAGCACTGAAATCTCACAATCCTTATTAATCAACAGCTACTATTGGCTCATACTTAAAAAATTGAATTTTTTTAAAAGCAGCATTCTGACAAAATAGTGCTGTTGACAATGACAGCATTTAAAACAATTATATCAGTTTAAAATTTCACATATTCTTTAAAAAAAAGATGGTATCATAAAAAATCTTACACATTCAACACTTACACTTTTTTAGAAGGTGGCACACCAGGTGGAGGACCAGGGGGAGTTTTTTGTGCTGGCTGCAAAACAGGGGGCAAACCAATAGGTGGTCCTGGAGGACCTGGGGGAACTTTCTTTAAAATGCTAGGTGGCTTAATTCCAGGAAGTGGAATGTCATTCAATTGAGGAGTTTCAAATGGTGCTTCAGGCAACGGGATATTGTTTATTTCAACAAATTGAGCATTTCTCACAGACTCATAGTACATTTCTTTTTTTGCTCGATTCAGTTTATAGGTTTCAATCATTGCTTTAAGGTCATGACCTTTAATAGAATTTTCTTTAAAATAAAAATCAACAACTCGAATAAGTGTTTCCAGCAACTTTCTCCGTTTGTCTTTAATTACCTGCATAATAATAATATTAATTAAAAATATGGCATAGTAACACCTAACATAAAAATTTGTACAGGCATGGGGTAAAGCATGGCTTTTTAAGCTTTTTTATTCTGAGACCTCATTTAAAAAATAAATTTCTATGCAACCCCATTACGGATATCTTAATGTTAATTAGGTTGAAAGAATATTTTTCTATAATAGATCTCAAGTAACTTTTTTTGTCTATGATGAGATCAAGCAGATGTGAACAATCTATGTTTCCAGAATAAAATCAACTCTAATTACTTTAAACATTAGCTTGAAATTATTTTGTGTACTACTGTTCCAGTGACAATAAAATTTTTTTGGCTATGGGATCCAAATTTTACAAAAAGAAATTTTTCATTACTAAGACACTCTCACCTGAAAGAAATTTTAGGATTGACAGGGAAGCTCAGTTTAGTGAAGAATTCAAGATTAAAAAAAGGCCTTCACTTAAGACAAAAGCATGAAAACTAGGTTAAGGCCTTGAAAACAACTACAGACTTTTTTTCCTCACTTGCTATAAGAACAAAAAAATCTCACATCAAAAAGTCTTTTAGGGAACTTGATTTGGCCACTTCATTTATCTTGTTATGGAAAGTTGACAGTAAAATTTTAATTTAAATGGCACTATCTGCTTTTCAGCACCTCTTGTTTAATACATTTCCTGCTTTCTGTCCCCTGCTAACTACTTTGAAATTAAAAAACAAGCTATAAGGTTACTTTTCATTAAAGTCATTATTATTATTATCATCTCTATTTATCTTTCTGACTCACAGAAAAAATGTCATTTGCATTATATTATGGCAACTGTCAAGCAATTACTGGACTTCTTTCTGAGATACTAAGTTATTGCTGTCTGGTTAAATTTTTTAATTTTAGTCTTTTAGTTTTTATTTTGAGATGAGACTGAAATTTAGAGTTGCTTGCTAAGATTGCCAAGCAGAGAAAAGTGCCTGATAGATTTTAATTTTTTTCCCATAAAACAACAAAATTGCATGAGTATGCTTTAAACTGAAACCACATCAATTGCAGCTGCTATCAATAGGGCACTCTATATAATGACTCAGCCACACTGTAAAAGCTAAAAAAAGATTATTCAGGTCATAAGAACCAAAGCAAGACTATATGGTGAGAAATTTGACAGGGGACAATTCAACAGAACAAATTTGTTGGCAAGCCAATTTGGCAGAGTCAATGCAGTGGGAAAACAATTAATTTTGATGTAAAATTATTTATTTTTGGCAAACAGCATCAAAGCAACAGCAAAAGAATTTTATTATGTCACCTAGACAATATTATACTATAAATTATTAAACATTAATTTATTTGCTTAACAGTCTGCATGGTCTAATAGGCTTGCTTGGAATGAATAAAAATTTGTAAACAAATACAAACACAATCGCTTTGTTTTATTTAATTTCAGTTTTCAATAAAATGATCAAAAAACAGCAAAAAAGTTTTTGGTGCTTGCACTTATTGTTTTGAAATAATTGATAAACTTATTTGATTAATAGAAAGCAATATAATACAATATTTTTCTTAATAGCATTTTTAAGGTGTTCTGTTTGATCCAATAAATTTATTTATTATTTGGAAACATCAACTTAAGCAACAGAAAAAAATTTTATACATGAAATTTAATCAAAAAAGATTTGTAACTGGTTTAACTTTATAATCACTGCTGTATTTTTCTTTTTTTAAGTGGTTTTGACAATTTTTTATCGCTTCATTACTTTTCTTTTTGTATTTGATTTTCAGATTTTTGATTGCCTTCTGACAAACCTTGTAGACAAAACAAACTGTTTAAGTGAATAAAAAATAGTTAAAATAATTTTCATGGTTTAACAATAATAACTGCTTTGACTTAACCATCATGGAGTATTTTTCTGATGCACCATGCACACCGACCAAAATAGAATTGTAAAAAACGGTTTAAATACTGCATAATGGTTATTATGACATCATAAGTTTTGTACACTCACAAAACTTCAAAGCTGTCATCTTTGTATTACATTGTTATACTTATCATGTTAAACAACCTTGGTTCAAAAAATTTAACTACTTAAGTGGTTTTTACTTAATTTAAATATTCATAAATACACCATTGTAAATTCCAATAGATTAATATTTGGCTAGATGGAAACATCTCTAAATTTAATGCTTTTAACAATTTTATATGCAACTTTTTACTCTTGTCAGCTGAACAACAGTTTGTAGAAGCAAGTCTTGGTATTACAGTTTACTTTTAAATATGCAACAAAGGTGATTATAAATTTTGCACATTAAAAATAAATTGTAGTATAATATTGCCTTAGTGGCATAACAAAACATTTTTGCAATTACTTCAATGTTAGTGAAGTTAAATTGAAATTATTTATTTTTTCACCGAATTCATTGGCCAACAAATTTTCCTGTCCAATTGTTTTTGCTAAATAGTTACATATCCCATTAGAACAAACATGATGTAACAATGGATCACTTATTGTCAATAGTTATATTTAATTATTTGTTACCTCAAACAGCAGTCAAATACAATCAGTTTTAAACAGCACAAATATTTACTGCACAAAAAATTTCAAAAAATATCTTTGCCAAAATGCATAGTGTAACAGTTAGTTACTGGGCTCATAAAACCAAGTTTTTGATTTTGCTACTCACTAAAAGCACTCATGTTGCTGAGCTATATAATAATTGTCGTGCTGTACTAAAACTAGCTCCACTGAAACTAGCTCCACTGATAATGTCATTAAAAGTGCCATTGATTTGATGCACTTTTGAATGTGTTGCTATATAAATGAGGTAAATTTATGTACTTATTTATTATTTGCTAAGTAACAATTCCATACTAGCAGTATTTTCTAATTTGATTTGTGACCCCAAAAGTTTGCTGTGTAATATATATCCCATTGGGGGTTGCAACCCATAATTTGAGAAGCACTGGATTAAAGTATTCAGTCACCTAGAAAAAATTTTTATTGGTGTAATTTTAAAAAATAGCCAAAACTTAAATCAAACATTTCTTTTAAAGCAAATATTAACTAACTTTTTCATTGTAATGACTTTCTATAGTTGGGTCTAATTCCATATTATCCAGTTCTTCCAGTTCTCTTATCATTTGCTGAGGATCCTTTGTTTTAATTACTGCTTGACGTACAGCAATTCTCTGTTTTTTGTTTTTTTTTAATTCTTTTCGACGAGCTTCTTTGCGAGCTTGATCTGTTGGGTTCATAAATTTTCCACCTTTGGTGGTACTGGTTGTCCTTCTACCCATAGTTCATACAACTTGTAAAATAGCTATACTTGAAACTATATACTAATTAATCAAAGACCTAATATTACTAAAAAACCAAACATTTTTTAAAATAGCAACCAATATTTTAATCTACATGGACTAAAATTGAAGTGAAGTTTTCAATTTTTAGGTTAAAATAATTTTGCATTGAATCAACTATACTAAAATACAAATATGCATATACAAGGTGTCCCAGAAGTTGTACACCATTTAAGTTTTAAAAAATCTTCCAATTTCTTCCAAACATAAATATCAATTTGACTGTTGTATTGTGAGTTTCTCACTCATATTTAGAAAATTTTAGTTAATCAAATTCATCAAATCAATTCAAATTTTAAACATGGAAAAAAATTTATGATGTGCAATTTCTGGGACACCCTGTATATTCACAAAAATCCTAATACTAATTGACACAAAATGTTAGGAATGATTTTTAGTGATGCATTACAACACCAGATAAGTAAAAATGTTTGTCAAGTTTTAATTACTTTTGGTTGTTAAAATCAAGACAAGCTTGACTGTTTGGCAAAATTTGTGAGTTAAGGCCTAGCTATTATATAATAGTATATTTTGTTTAAAGCACAACTACTTAAAAAATAAGAAAATGAGTATTTGTAACACATGAAAAGTGAAAAAAATATTTCAAAATTGATATGCTTACTTATTTTTTACATATTTAGTTATTATACTTTTAATACAAGAATGGTGCTTTAGTTAATTTTTATTATACATTTGTAAAAAAAAAATACATGCAATGAAATGAAAATTCAAAAACATAAAATAGGCCAACACAGTTAAAATTAAAACAGATAAAAAAGGTTATAGAAAAAACAATATAAAAAAACAGTGTAAATCAAATCCTTTCAAACATTCCGTGTAGGCTGCAGGTAATTTGTGAAACACTATACAAGAAAATAAATTTTTGGTGAACAGTACAAGGTTTTGTTAATATGATTTGAAGAGAGATATTTTTGCTACAAACGTTTTGCTTATTGCACTGTACTAGAATTTATTTGCTTGCTGCATTGCGCATTTCATGATTAGCTTACAATCACAGAGTTTGGTATCTCAGACTTTTATTTATAAATCTCTACTTTTTCCAAGTTTATTGTTATATCTTTTATTTTGTTGCTACCTCACATTATTTCCTTCATACATGTTTGTTGATTGTAAAGCCAGCTCCTAGCACTTTTATTGCTGTTCATCAACACCAAAGTTATTTAGAAACTGCCAATAGTTTAGCCTGCTAATAGCAAAATTGTGTCTATGCAAATTATATCTACAATAACCAAAAAAGAAAAATCATTCAAATTCATATCAATGTATATAGTAAATTAAAAAATGCATAGGAAAAAATATTCAAATGAATAGGATAAATTACAACAAAAAGCATTATTGACATCAAATAAATTATTACTGTAAGAAATCATTTGTCAACTCTCCAATAAAGCTCAAGCATATAATTGGTATTTTTCTATCATCTTAAAGAAATGTAAAATAATAAACAGTTAAAGTTAAGACATACCACTCATAATAGTCTTTACTTTCTACAGTTTCCAAGTTTGGGTTCTCATTCACAAATTGCTTTAACCAACTATATAAGCTTTTTAATTTTGGAGGAATTGCCAAAGCCTACAAGGTTAATAACAGCAAATTGTGACCAAGAACTGTTTTTGTTCCTATTATTACTTGCACTAACAGCAAAAAAAAAGACTTAAAGAATTGCACTTGCCAATTTTAAATGTTATGCATGAGCATCTTTGCTTCAATTTAGATTAGCCTAAAATTTTTCATTATTTTTTTTTAAATAAAACATATTATAAAAAATTTACCCATATGAGAAGTAAAAAAACATAGAGCCAACATAGTTGCAATCATTTCTTTTAAAGCTACTGTTTTGAATTGTTACTTGAGTCATTGACAATTATTGAATAACTTATTATGACTATGTCATTAAATAATAACTTATTTATAATTAAAATTACTTTTACATTCAAGCAATTTTGCTTTGAAACAGCAAAATAATGTAAAAAAGTTAAATGGATTTCATTTAAATTATCATTGAAATGTTTTTAAAAATAGATTTTATGTCTTTTAACTAAACTTTGCTGGAAGCATGGTCAAGTGGTTGGGAATGCAATGATTGCAATTGGCACGGCCTCAGTTCAAAACCAACACATCACTTTTTTGGGTACTTGCAGCAATTTTCTTCCTGCTTGACAATTTTAGCAAGCAAAGTCACATCTTCATAAAACTAAAAAATTAAAATAAAAAATTTCAACAAGACAGCAATATCTTGGCACCTCCAGAAGCAGGTTGAGGTAATTGCTTTATAATTGTCTTAAGCATAGCATCTCTAAAGCTTTCTGGCAAGTCAGGAGAATAAATATAGAGATGAAGTACAATGAAAATAAATAAAATATTATTATGCCTTATTTCAGGTAAAATTGATAGTTAAAATTGTATTTTTATGCCAATTGTTTTAATTCAGTTATATGCATCTTTGATACTACTTACAAAAAATTGAATAACTCAAACCAATTTTTTATTGTAAAGCCTAATGATAATAAGCATACATTTTTAGTTACATTGGACTGTTGCAAAATTTCTTTAAATAAATAAAGATTTTCAAAATTAAAATTAATCTAGGTTTGTTTTGTCATTGTGCAATGCTACTTTTAACAGAGATGGCCACTTGCACAACTGTGAAAGCTGCAGCAGTGCAAAAATATGCAAGTAGTCTTTTTATTTCTGAGAGCACATGGTAAAGCACACAACACCATAAAAAAAAGTGCAATGCAACTTGCATAATTTGGATTCTAAATTGTGTGTTCCCGCCTATGGTTTTTAACAATGCTATCGGGGTACCTCTAAATTACCAGTGTAGGCAGTGTATAGGCAGTGCATAGAAAGTGCATAAGCAGTGTGAGGCAGGGGCAGATTAGCCCACTGGGATTTTGGGAGTTTTCCCAGTGGGTCAGTGCTTTTATAGGCCAGTTTTATAAATAGTTGTAACATTTTTATATTAAGAATAATTACAAAGGAAAAGTTTATTTTGAAAAATAATACTTGAAGCTACCATATATACCCATGTATTAGTCACACTTTTTTGATCTTAAATGTAGTCCAAAAATCAGAATGCTGCTAATACACGGGTATTCAGAATTACCAAAATTTTTTAAAGAAATTTGACTGTCTACAAATTACACATGTACATGTAAACAGCTTTGTAACAATCATAGGTTTCAAAAGTTAATCATGCTTATGTGTAAACTAACCAACTATGATGTAAGAATGGTTATTGACTGTCTTGAATTTTTATGTACTTACTTATGTACTGGTAATTTAATCTCTCAATTTTGTAAAAAAAGTGTGCTAATACCGGTATGTCTAAATTCTTTAAATTTTATTCAATTTGTGGTATAAGACTAGTTTGTTATAAATCAAAATAGCGTCTTTTTGATATTGAATGTTTACATTTATTGTAATCACTAAAATTTTCAAATTAAAATGCAACCTATAACAGGACACTATTGAAAGGGGAGGTTTTAAACATTCAAAGGTGCAGCTTATACATGGGGGTGGCTAATATACAGGTATATACAGTATGTCTTACTGAAGAATGATATAACTGAATTAGTTGGTTAAAGTGATAGGCTTTTTGCCACCTATCTTTCTTTACTACACTGGTTATACTGCTTATACACTGCCTGAAGTGCCTATACACTGCCTATACATTGCCTATACTGGTAATTTAAAGTAACCAATGCTATTGGATTCAAAATTCACAATAATTTTTTTGTTTGCTTATATTAATAAAATTCTAAGAATTAGTGTTTTAATTTTAACACTAAACTAAGGTTTCTCATGTTGACAAATAAATAATTTTTTTATAATAAATTTCTTAATGGTGCATCATTTCTCTTTTATTTAACATTAACAACCAAGCCAGAGATGGCCAGAACTAAAAAAAAAAAAGGGTCTCTTCAAGAAGTTGCCTTAAGCGACTTTTCTTTGGGAAAAACTAATCCAGATTCCTCCTTACAGCACCAGAATCGCATAAAGAAAAAACCAAGAGAAAAGGATCTGTTAAGAAGCGATAGTAACTGCAGGGGATCCAGGTTAATTTCACAAACAAAACTCAAACTTCTTGAAGAACAAGACTTCTTGAATAGACCCAAAAAAGTGCAATCTGGATTCATTCTAGGTCTATAAAAAAAACAAAAACAAACTGGGATCATAACAGATCTGCATTGTTTCAACATCATAAAATCTCTTAACTGTTCAGAGTATAAAAAAATATTAAAAAGTCACAATAAATTTTTAAATACAATTGACTTAGTTAAGAGGTAAAAAAGCCAACAGGTTAATTATATATCCTGTCATTTCATGCAAAGAAATTAAATAAAAAATGCATCCAAGTAAATAATTTCAACTTAAAAAACACAAATGTAACAGCAAATAAATTATTCAAAATATTTACATATGAATGCCAGCTTATGGGCCACAATAAAAGGCAACAACAACTATGATGATTAGTAGTCTAAATAATACAAGGCAATGATGGCAAAAATATCTATGACTATGACTCAAAATATCTATGACAAAATAATGGCAAATATGACTTAGGAGGCTTGCTTTTTTGTATTGTTTACATCTTTGTAATTAGTGCCATATACTGTTTAACACTACCAATAATGACCTCAAAAGGTCAGTATTTTGTAAATTTAAAAAATCATACAGCAAATATTTTAAAAAATTGAACAACAAATAAAGAAAATACGGTAATCCTGTACTTTAGCGCGGTAAATTAATTCACCAATGCTTTTCGTTCTAAGCAATAATAACTACAGGGGGATCCGGGTTAGTTTCACAACCAAAAATTGGGTAACCCCATTTTTTTTTTACTAACCCTGGTAAACCAACCCGGATCCCCCCTGTGGTTATTGTTGCTTAGAACGAAAAGCATTTGTGAATTTATTTACCGCGCTAAAGTACAGGATTACCGTATTTTCTTTATTTGTTGTTCAATTTTTTTTTAATATTTGCTGTAAATACTAACTAAAAAATATTCAATTACAATAAAATAATTTTTTATAGACAAAAAGGAAAAAATTACCGCCCTTTCGTTTCTTACATTTCATTTTGAATTTATAAAACAACTTTTGACAAATAATCTTTTATTATATTAGTTTTAACTCTTAAAATATTTGTGTTTTTCCATAGACTCTTTCCAATCTACGTTGTGGTCCATTAGTCATCGAATGCTCACAAAACGCTGATTGGTTCGGGCTTTGGTATTACAGCCTGGGACAAAAGTTTAAGACCACCTTTGGAAAAAGGCACATTTTAGAAAAAAGCTTCTTAATCACCTAATACTAAATATTCTTGTGTCAAAATGCATAAAAAAACAATTTTACTAATTTTGAAGCTTCCTTGTGCCATTTTAGCTTGTATTTTTTTAGCAGAACTCTAAGGGAATTGACTCACTCTCTTCCTAATAAAACGTTTATTTCCACTACTAAAAATGCTCAGACGGCCTGTTTTTTTGCTGTCCTTGAAAGTACTTATTTTTTGAAATTTTTTTGATAGTGTTAGGTACAGCAGTTTTTCTAACTTTCATCTGCCTTGATATTTCACGTTCTGAGACCTTCATTGTGCAACGACCGGTAAATTGAATACGTTTTTCAACGTTAACTGCTAGATTTTTTGCCAATTTTCGTGGTTCAAAATTTTGTATTTTTAAGCTAAACATTTAAAAAATTGAACGAAAGTAAAAATTAAAAATTAATGTGTGATAAGGTTTATATCCAAAAACTAAATATGCATTTTGACACAAGAATATTTAGTATTAGGTGATTAAGAAGCTTTTTTCTAAAATGTGCCTTTTTCCAAAGGTGGTCTTAAACTTTTGTCCCAGGCTGTAATACACAACGTTTATGTTCCGTCAATGTACATTGTAAAAACCGTTTTGTTGGACAAATTTGTAAAAAGTTAGTTTATACATTCAAAATCAAATGTAGTAAACAGAAACAATAGTAATTCCTTCTATTTGGTCTATAACAACTTATTAGAGTAGAGTCTATTATTACTATTAGAGTCTAAATGAACTATATGAACTTTATTAGATTCTAAATGTAATAAACAGAAATAACAATTCCTTCTATTTAGTATATAACAACTTATTCAATTACACTCTATTTTATTTTTTTTTATTTTATCTTTATAAAAAAAAATAAAATAGAGTGTAATTGAATACTTAATTTTCCGCCCTTGTCAAGTTTATAATATCAACAGTTACAATTTATAATATAGTGTTGCCGGAACTTGATTTTATATCTGAAATCTACGTGAAATTCTGATCAATGTGATATTAAATTTGGCATTGATATCGATAGGGAACATCATTAAAATAAACCTTGAATTAGCGTAACTCGAAATCACATCAGGTGAAAAATTCGTCGACGCTAATGTTTTTTTGTAAAGTGAAAGTCATTTAAGTGCATTCTGTTGGAAAGTTAATCTGGTGTCGCCGGAACTTGATTTTATATCTGAAATCTAGATGAAATTCTGATCAATGTGATATTAAATTTGGCATTGATGTCGATAGGGAACATGTTTTAAATTAACGTTGAATAGTGGAAGATTGTTGCGCTATTTGTAACATAGAAATGAATGAAGTGTATAACGGTGAATTAAAAACTTGAACATACACGTTTCCCCGAGTAATGCTATTTAATTCAGGGAATCGAACCGTTTAAAATAACGTTCCGGTTCAGGTTCAGGTTCGGCAAATTTTATTTTTAAAGGTTCAGATCCGGTTCAGGTTCAGCAAAAAAATTTTTTTTCGGGTTCAGTTCCGGTTCGGGTTCAGCAAAAAAATTTTTTTCGGGTTTAGTTCCGGTTCAGCTCCGGTTCGGGTTCGGAATATATATTTTTTATCTATTTTTTACAAGCGTTAGACTGTAAACACAATTTCTTACCTGATGTTATCATGGGCGTCCGCAGACGCGCTTCCTGGAGGAGTGATGGCAAACAGTCGGAAACACAAAAAATATTCTTAAAAAGGGTTTTTAAAAAAATTCTGGTACAAGTTTTAAAAAAATTAAATTAAACTAATTCACCGGCACGGGTCTTGGTTGTAAAAACCAAGTCTTACCAATAAATTTATAGTAATGATCTTGCGAGCGCCAAAAGCGGAAACGGAAGTTTTTTGTTCTTTTGCGATCTCAAAACTTTCTTATAGATTGCGTTTAAATGAGTTTATATAGATCTTTCTTCGACTACCCGCTGATACACCTGTCTAAGAATTTTTTGATAATTTTTTAGTGGCGGCCCTCACGCAGAAGGTTTACTAGTTATGAAACGTCATTAAGGTTCATTTCTACTACGAGCGTAGATTGGAGTATTCTTTGTCTCTTTTAATGATTTTTTTGCTTCGTTTTGCCTTTAAGCGCGGAAAGAAGTAAAAAAAATTAATAAAACAAAAAATACTTCGTTTAACATTTAGTCATTCAAGTTTGTAATAATAAAAAATTGACGCATAAAGGCTCTTTTCCCACTATGAGCGTGGAATGGAGTACAGTGGCGAGCAAAAAAGTAAAATATTTTATTTTATTAAATTTTTTAAAAATAAGTTAGTTGCAGGGAATCGAACCGTTTAAAATAACGTTCCGGTTCAGGTTCAGGTTCGGCAAATTTTATTTTTAAAGGTTCAGATCCGGTTCAGGTTCAGCAAAAAAATTTTTTTCGGGTTCAGTTCCGGTTCGGGTTCAGCAAAAAATTTTTTTTCGGGTTTAGTTCCGGTTCAGGTTCAACAATTTCTTTTTTTAGGGGTTCAGTTCCGGTTCAGCTCCGGTTCGGGTTCGGAATATATATTTTTTATCTATTTCTTACAAGCGTTAGACTGTAAACACAATTTCTTACCTGATGTTATCATGGGCGTCCGCAGACGCGCTTCCTGGAGGAGTGATGGCAAACAGTCGGAAACACAAAAAATATTCTTAAAAAGGGTTTTTAAAAAAATTCTGGTACAAGTTTTAAAAAAATTAAATTAAACTAATTCACCGGCATGGGTCTTGGTTGTAAAAACCAAGTCTTACCAATAAATTTATAGTAATGATCTTGCGAGCGCCAAAAGCGGAAACGGAAGTTTTTTGTTCTTTTGCGATCTCAAAACTTTCTTATAGATTGCGTTTAAATGAGTTTATATAGATCTTTCTTCGACTACCCGCTGATACACCTGTCTAAGAATTTTTTGATAATTTTTTAGTGGCGGCCCTCACGCAGAAGGTTTACTAGTTATGAAACGTCATTAAGGTTCATTTCTACTACGAGCGTAGATTGGAGTATTCTTTGTCTCTTTTAATGATTTTTTTGCTTCGTTTTGCCTTTAAGCGCGGAAAGAAGTAAAAAAAATTAATAAAACAAAAAATACTTCGTTTAACATTTAGTCATTCAAGTTTGTAATAATAAAAAATTGACGCATAAAGGCTCTTTTCCCACTATGAGCGTGGAATGGAGTACAGTGGCGAGCAAAAAAGTAAGATATTTTATTTTAAATTTTTTAAAAATAAGTTAGTTGCAATTGAATTATATTTCTAAAAAAAAATAAATTAACATTGGATTTAATATAATTTTTTGTGCTCTTTTAATGATATATTACTTGATATATATTAATATAATTCAATTTTAACAATGATATTTTTAAAAAATCTTAAAAAATAAAAAAGTCTTACTTTTTTTGTTCGCCACGGTACTCTTTACTTGATTTATTGACTTTATTTGCTTCACTTAGATTTTAAGCGCGGAAAGATGATCAAAACAAACAAAGAATGCTCTATTCCACGCTCGTAGTGGAAACGAGCCTTAACTTTTAGAAGTTTTTAATGCATATTTATGTATTATTTTGTAAAATTTGAAATTTAAAAAAGCGTGTCCCCCTTTTGGTTCTCCTGGCGCACGTTCATATATCTAGTGAACATATTTTTTCTTCATTTCTCGGCTGATAAAGTCGTTTATGACGTTTCTTTATTGGCACACAAGTGCTCAAACAAATTGTGGCAACTTCAAACGGTAACATTTAATTTAATAATTACAACTAGAAATAAATTAAAAATTAAATCAGTTTGTTGTATAAGATTTTTTTTTTCTTAAAATAACTGAAATCAAGCTTTGCAATTTTGTATATTGATCACTGCTTGCTTACAAACTGGTACTAAGAACTTGCTGCTTTTTATTTTAATAAGTGTATAGCGACGAAAGGGTAAAAATTAGGTATGGGTCCAATTGTTTAAAAAAAGTCTTAAATTTAAGCAAATTCAAATTTACGGGAGACAATCATTTCTCAATTCGTAAAACCAGCAAAATTGTTTCTCAACATTTGATTAAAGACTTTTTCGATAAACACTAGCTTGATATTGGCAAAAAAATACTCTGGCTCCTCCATAATGTTTTGTTTGCAGGGGTAACTTATACATATATGTAATTTGCTTATAGTTTCTCGGTTGCATTCTACATAAAGATAACTGACGCAAAACTTTTGTAATGAACCAGCAAATACGTGGTTCATGCATTAAAAGTTATTTGTCCTGTTGCTACAATTTTGGTAGGCCTGAAAGTTAACAAAAATTTAATTTTAACGTAATACTTGATAAATGAAAAAGCACGCTAGATAAACGTTGTTTACATACAGGTTCGAGTATTGGTTATTTTACCATACATTTCAACATTGAATCTGCAAATTAATAAATCCGACAATATCATACATCAAATCAATTTAATTGCCCCCTAAAGAAATGCTGAAAACCATTTTTTGTTTAGTAAATAATTACCAACAATCAACGTGGATTTAACATTATTAAAACTAGTTAAAATATACGAGATTAACATTAAAAAATAGCAAACAAACTCAAAACAACCTTTCTGGTAGAACTTTTATTTTTTTTAAATGTTAAGATTTACGTTACTTCAGGTAAAATGCTTACCAAACTTAATTAATTTTTAATAACATTACAAATATTTAAACATTATTTTGTAGCATTAATTTAACGATACCTACTTAAAGTTTAGTTAAAACACATCTGTTAAATAAAGTAATGCTTTGACAAAGGTTAATCGAACTTGACAATTTTTCCTACTCCGTAAACAATTTAAAGTATAACAATAAATTTTCTTTACCATTGAACATTAAAAAAAAATGGACAATATGAACGAAAAATTTAACATTAAATTAAGGTTTATATTTCATCTGTGGAGTCTTGTTCCAACCTAAATAAGTAGTTGTTTCGTACAAGCAATACGTTTTCGAGCATATTCGAGTCCATTCTTGAGCGTTGTGGAGACAAAATAAATTTTAAGCTGGAGAACGCTCTTTCCACGCTAACTTGTGTGGCTGGCACTCCGAATAATAAGGAAGCAAGTATGTACAACTTTGGAAATTGGTTCTTTTGGCTTCTCCAATACTTCAAAATGTTTTGATCTTTCTTTATCCGTGGCTCTTGTTGAAAAGCCTTTAAGTCGTTGCTAATGTCTAAAGAGCACTTTGCAACCTGTAAAGTTTAAAACTTGCTTCAGGAAAATTAGTTCTTTTCATAATTTTATAAACCATAAATGAGATAATACAGTAGGTCTACAACAAATGTTCATTAAACCGAATTTTAGTCATTTTGCATAAAACCATACAGCAAAAGATCTTCCATTCTTTTTTATTTCATCTCCATATTTATCCTCCTGACTCGCAGGAAAGCGACGGAGGCGCTAATACATAGGATAGGCAATTTTCCCGACCTGCTTCTGGAGATGCCAAGATATTGCTGTCCGCTTGTAATTTAATAGAGACATGACTGTAATTTAGAACTGCTTGCCAAGACCACCAAGTAGGGGAAAGTGCCGTAAAGTGTTTTTCCCAAAGGCACAACAGAATGGCGCGAGTAGGTTTTGAACCGAGATCATGTTGATCATAAGTACGGCGCTTTAACCACTCGACCACACTGCCGTCATTCTACTTGGTCATAGCCGTACCTGGCGGGGGGGAAGAGGGCAATTGCCCCCTCAACTTTCCAAGATTATTTTTCGGGCAGTGACAAGAAAATATTTGGGCAAAACCAGAATTTTTGGGCAACGAAAAAATACTACCAAATTTTGCTGAAGAGCTTTTTTTTTTTGAAAACATTTTGATTTTGGGACAAAAAGTGAGAAAGATGAGACTGATTTCAAGTGAAGACCTTTTTTTTAGAGAACACCATGATTTTAGGACGAAATTTGGTCTTTGTCCGAGAATCTCAGACAATTTACTAGAAAATCAGGATTCGGGCAAATGTCACAAAATTCGGGCAAAACTTTATTGCCCTCCCCAATTTTTTGAGCTGGTACGAGTATGCGATTGGTCACAAAGTCGCCACAACGATAAAGAGGTCGTATGAGTAAACTAAGCGAAACCAAATTTAAGAAAATTTATTCAAAAAACGACTGTAGCACTATGTTGATCCTGCCAAAGAAATCAAAAATAATTCTTTGAAAATAAAAATGCTACTATTTAAATTACTAGTTGCGTGTATCAATAATGTCAGGCCAAATAATTTGAAGCAAGAACAAAAGATGAAGAACAAAGTTCGTAAAATTATGGAGTTTACTTTAGTTTAACAAAACAAAATTTTGGCCTAGGTAAATACAATAACAGCTAAAAAAATAAATACCTTTTGTTTTGCTGATTCCAATTCATGCGCCTTTAACATCACTTCTAAATCATCATCGTCGTTGCCGGAGTTGCGTAAATCGGGAGATAGCCGATTTTGATCGGTAAAATTTATACTTTGAGATTTTAAGTTTTGCAAGCTAATCCAGGTATTTTGAAGATGAGCTATAGCTGATGTTTTTTCTTCCTCGTTCAACAAAACTTTATATCTAGGATCCAGAAAAATGCATGCCACAAAGACATCATTTTCCAGTAACGCCAATTCGCGTTTTTTTATAGAAGACAGCAATAACTGCGAAAACTCTGTTGGTGATGCCTTTGAAATTTCTAATTTGCACCTTAACCAAATTCCATAAAAGTCACCCAACGTAAGATGTTGTTGCTGTAAAGCCTTGGCGGCTTTTCGGGCTGGTTCAAGAGCTGTCACGATTTCGGAAAACAAATTCCATTGTGACTCCAATAGATGCAGTTCAGCATTGGAAACGGCCATTTCTTGGCAGAAATCTTTTAATGAAAGTAGTCGCTGGAGCATATCACAAGTAGAATGCCAACGAGTTACACAATCCAAAATAGGCTTTTTTCGTTTTAATTTTTTCAAAATCACCATAATAGATGGATTTCTTAAAATTTTACACACATGGCGGGCTTTAGCAATGTCGCTTTTTAAAGAAGATTGTTTTAAAGCATCGTCTACAGCTAATTGTAGGGTATGCGCGGCGCAGCGAAGACCTCGAAGCATTGGGCGGCTAGTAGATTCAACAAAATCAAACGCTGCTAAACTTTCAAGCAATATTTCAATATTAAAGGCCGAAGAATCAGTCGCCTCGCATTCACTGTCCTCATCAGAGTAAACATCGTTTTCAACATCGCTATTGGATGAAGCAGCTTGGCTTGTCCCAGGAGAATCCTCATCAGCAAATGCGTTTTCTTTAAGTTGCTCATTTGATAGTAGTTTTACAGATTTTAGCATGTTAGCGCCGTTGTCAGTCGTAACAGTATAAATCTGACTTATAGAAATTTCATATTGCTCTAAAACATCTGCCACGGCGTTTTTAATGTATTCAGCCGTGTGGCGATGGGTAAGTTCTTTCATCGCTATTGTCCTCAGAGTAAGCTTTCCATTTTTTATGAGCTGAATGTTGATACCTAAAATAGCCCTGTCCATTCGTGTCGCTATGTCTATTTTAAGTAAAATAAACTTTTCACGAATATCTTCTTTAATTTCTTTTTTTATTTTGCTCGCTAGCATGACAACTTCTTCGCGAATATTTTCTGCGTTGATGCAAATTTTATTTCCACTGTCGGAGAGCGCTTGCGAAATTGGATTTAAAAGTTTTCTAAACCCTGAATCTTCA
This sequence comes from Diplosoma virens, assembly GCA_963680785.1. NCBI lineage: Eukaryota > Metazoa > Chordata > Ascidiacea > Aplousobranchia > Didemnidae > Diplosoma > Diplosoma virens. The sequence goes on along the minus strand of OY796894.1, from coordinate 15,946,010 downwards.
ACAATTTTAAACGGTCTTCCATTCACAGTGACCATTTCCAAGCAAGCAGTTCTTAATAAATGAGCATCGATTTTTACTCGAACTGTTTTAAAGAGTTTTTTATCCAAAGTTGTTTGACAACAAGATAAAGCATTTTCAGACAAAGATTCATTAGCATTTTTATGTATTTTCTTAGATTTTATTGATAGATTAATGAAATATTTTTCTTTGTATTTTTTAAAGCACTCCTGATGAAATCTTTTTACGTGTTTTTGTAAATTAGATGCGTGGTTTCCACGAAGAGCTGTGCCACAGTCATCAATTTGACACACAGATGAATCGGTCGATATTTTATAAATGAAAAACTTTCGAATATTACTCAATTGCGTGCGCGGCATCTTTTTTAATATTAACATAAATTACCAGATTTAATATAGAATATCAGTAAAAAAACTGAAAAAAATTATGCGTAGTATTATATTAAACATTTAGCATATGTCTACTATGAAATTATACCACAAAAAGTAAACCTGTTTTGTTATACGGAAATAAACCCAAATTAGAAGTTGAATTGGTAAGGTTGTTTCGCAAGTTCCGTAAGAGCTGATTTAAATATACAGTAGAATGCCGATTATCTAAACTAATTAAAACCAGGCGTGGTTCGGATAACTGTTTTTTTCGGATAATCGAACAATCACTTATTTAGTTTGGTTTTAAGTTTACCACTCTTTTCGTCGCTGCCAAGTTTTTCATCCTTTTTAGAAGCAGAAGCTGCGTTGAATGACACTCTGTCGTTCACACCATGCTATGGCGTTGTAACCACCTTAGCGTTCGGATAACCGGCGTTCAACTGTGGCGCAGTATCGTGGCAATATTAAAGAAAAAGCTTTCACAACGAAAAAATTATTGCATCCCCTACATCAAATTTTATCAATAAAGTAAAAGGTTGGTGGTTTTGCAATTAAAAACAGCTATTATTAATGCAAAAATTCTAGTTAAATATCATCCAATTTTATAAACTTTTGTTTATTAAAACTTCTTTAGATACTATAAATAAAAAACAAAAACCGATGACAGTCAAACAAAAAAATGTTTGTTATTGAAGACGAATATTTTTTAATGGTAAAAAAATTTTTGCGCTTAATCATCATCTGTTTTTGGGTTTTATTTATGGTATCTGAAGAAGTTTTAATAAACGAAAGACTAAAAGAAATACAAATGAATTAAAATAAATTCTGGCGTTATCTAATCAATGCAAAGTTAAAAAGTAAAAATCGTAACTATTATGAATTGCAATCTCCATACTGACAAACAACTCAACCTTTATCTCTTCAGTAGAAAATTTTAGAAGCACATTTCAGACAAAAACTCCCAAGAGGTTTTTACGCACGAGTTACTTTATCAAAACGTTTATGACGAAATACATGTATTCAGGCAATAAAAAAGTTTGAGTCAGCCAAATCTTCACTAAACAATTTTAAGAGATAAATTTTTGACGTAAAGTTGAAGCAAACATTGATGCAAATGAAAAATTTATGTAATCCAATTTTCACTGCTATAGTATTTTTAAATAAGCCTAAAAACTATGAACAGCTCATCCCGAATCAACCTTACTGCAAAAGTGAAGGCCTTTTTAGATTTTAACATGCAAATTTGAGCCTAATAAGAAGCTGAGAAATAAGAGAAAAGCAGTTAGCTTACAAAATATTACTTAAACTTCACGCTACAAGGCGAAGGTTAATAGCTTCTCTTCCTAATCTCAACAAATTTTCTTTAAAAAATTTTGTTTTTTTGAAAAATCAAAAATTAATTAACTTTATTGCATTGCTTGCATTGCTTGCTCAACATTATTTTTTACTCAATCTCGACTGTTAGGGATACTATCATGCTAGTGAAAACCATTTGAGGCAACTATAAGTTACACTGAATTCGAATCATTCGATAAGTTTACACTGCTTTTTTATTAAACTTCTCCACGCAACTAAATTTCAGTCGAGTGGCTCCCCAACAGCCTGCACTGTGCAGCTTTGATTTTTTAATGGCGTCAAATAATTTTACTTCACCTACGATAGTTTCACTATGTTTGCTACGTCTCTATAGTAATATGTATTTTTTTAAAAGTATGGCACTGTAAAAAGCTTAAGAACAACTGCTTTAGCATATATTTAAAATTTCGCTTTCTTTATCTAGCAAGTGACATGTTTTTGCTTTAACTTCTCGCCTGAAAAAGTCGTTTATAACGTTTCTGTATTGCCACACAACAAGTATCGTGACCAAAAAAATTGCGGCAACTTCAAAAACAAAATGTGATTCTGATTCTTCTACAAATAATTTTAAAATTAAAATTTGAGCATGAAACGGTCGAACCGGATCCATTTAAAATAAAGTTCCGGTTCAGGTTCGGGTTCAGCTCCGGTTCAGGTTCAGCAAATTTTATTTTTAGGGGTTCAGTTCCAGTTCAGGTTCAGCAAATTTTATTTTTTCGGGTTCAGTTCCGGTTCGGGTTCAAAAAATAATAACGGTTAATACGGGTTTACGGATCCGGTTCGGGTCCGGTTCGACACCCTGGTTTAATTGTTATGCTCTTTTGTAATTTTATTTATGAAATCGCAATTTTTTATAAATTTATTTATTAATTTCGATGATTTGCAATTTCAATTTTATACACTCTTGAGATGACATATGCATTTTTTTAAATAAAAGGTGACTTTTTAACAAGCAGTTTGTTGGTGTGTTTCTATTCAATGACCCTCATACTCGTATTAAAAAAAACCTGAGTTTACGTCAGTGACGTACCATGAAGCTCGTGGTGGATGAGGCACAAAACTTTTAAAGTAATGTGAGTACTAATTTTATTTAATAACAAACAAAACATTGCTCTACTTAAATAAAAAAAAAAAGCAATTTGAAGCATTCTCTCATATTTAGCTAACTCTTTCTGAGTTAAAAAAAACTTTTTAAATTTTATCTTTATGTTTTTCCTGCTGACTCGCAGGAAAGTGCCGGATGGTACTATGCATAGGTAAGCTTTCCATACGTCCCGATTTTCAAAGTTTGTCCCGGCCGGTTTTCCAGATATCCAAGACAGACTCCGGCTGAGCCCGAATGCCGGAGTCGCTGCTGATTTATGAAAAACTTTTATTTTTAGTTTCCTTTAACATTTAAATTGCGAAATCTGTTTATTTAGAGATATATCAGTTCTTTGGATTTTATGAGTCTTAAGAAATTTGATTTTAAATGAGAGCCTTCGCTTTCACAAGCTTGCTGAAGCTTTCATAATCCAGGGAGCGGAAAGGCTTAAATCCTAAATTTTTAGGCAAATAACCTACTTTTTTGGCATAGGAGGTCGCCAAAAAACTTTTGATTATGTGTTGACTCATGATCACTAACAGATTTAAAGGTTTTTTGGTGTCTCCTAATAAATTTCTTTCGGTGAAGCAAAAAACAACGTCGTAGTATAAAAAATCAAAACTGTGGAGAGAGGACTAAAAAGTATTTTCTTGCAATGGAAAGACGAGACTTTAATTTTCATGCACACTTAATTGGAAACAAATAATATTTTTAAAGTTGGCAAAATATAGGATCGTTAAAAATGTCCCCCATGAATTTTTAAACTCCCTTCAAGAGAGGCGTGCCTTTGTTAATAATTACTGGCTTAAATTCACTCGAAACTTAGTCCCCGACGGTCGTCTAAAGATGCAGCCGGAGATTCTACATTTTCAAACTAAAAGTTGTAAGGGTTATGGCCCTTCACAATGGCAATTGTTTCATTAGTTTCAATTGTCTTCACAATAGAAGTTAAAAATTTCGCTATCAGGTTTTACAAGTTAAGGTTAGGTATAGTTGGTTAAAAATGTATAAATATAAACATGCTGCCAAAAACTTCGGTTCAAACACTTACCAAATACACATACCAATATTAGATTAAAAGCTTAGTGTTGAAAGTTTGCTTAACTCAGATACAAAATTATCTTCCATTACTAAAACCTAAAATAAATTTATTGCTTTGCAATGCACAATGCCTGCATTTTGATTTACTGAGAGCAAACCGATGTATCTTGTTTTAGCAAATGTCAGGAGTAAGAAAAAGTTTTTTTTTAGTTTACGATGTCACAATTGCGGCATGCCTCAAATTTCTGTCATTTCAACAGATATTTTTACCAAAAGAGAAAAAGCGCTACATTGTTTCACTTTTTTTTTTTTTTTTATCTGAAGGAAGGCAAATCTTGAAGCTACCTCACAAGCGTGTATTAGGGATTTGTTGACAAGAACGCTGGACGAAATTATTACAGCGCTAAAAATACGATTAAACCGTCCAAAATTAGGGTTAAAAAGCAAAACTAATTAAACTACTACAAGTACGTTATAACAGTTACTAATTTTTTTAACTAATAGCTAGTTGCATCTATTTTGCAAAGACTATGGTTTCAATATTTTATTTCTGCTTTATTTGATTTCCGCAGGTGAGGCACTGCCTTACCTGCCTCCTTTGATGGCACATCCCTGGTTTACGTTTTGCTCTAAATTGTCGTGTTTTTAGTTGAGGCACATTAAATTTTTTTTCGAAATTTTTTTTTAATAAGCATGTTAACAACAAAAACTATTGCCACTGTAAACCTTTTTTTATAAAATGTAAAGAGTTCAAATTATTGAAACAACAATTTTATTTCTATTTTTGAAACAACTCAGAAAAAGTAACTGTAATTTGTTTGTAGCCGCTGAAATCAAGCAATTAGTGTAAAGTGACCATTTCACTAAGAGTCTTGTCCAATTTTTCACTGATTCCTTTGTACGACATTTTTTCAGCATAAAGTTGTTCTGAAAAAAAACGTTTAAAAGCTTTTCTCAGCCACAAAACTCGATAAACATCATCATAAGTTATTCAAACTAAAAAGTTCTTAGCCCAATAGCCCAGCTAAGGCGTAATCAGTATAGAATCCTTTATAAAATAAAAGCAGATCAACAGAACTACGTAATAAAAATTAAAATCACCAAATTTTTTATTCGTAGAGACAATTTACAATTTGATTACCTTGTAGATAATCGATTGTTTTTTCTAACTTGTCAACCGTACGTTCTGCGAATTCCGCTCTTGTATCAGCCTAATCAGAAAAATTCGATGTTGATTTCAACGTGTTGAGTAAATGGAAACTTAAAGCCTTAAAAGTTCAACCGTTTCGTCTATAAATAGATTGCAAAACTTTGAAACTAGATTAATCCAAAACAATTGAAAACCTCAAAAGATAGGTTTTCTTCAACAAAATATGCGGCAAAACATCTAAAAAACACAGAAACCTAAATTTTATTCTTTCTGTACTGTACAAACTATGCTATAAAATATGAACAACTTCAAAAATGTTTTGTTCAGGGATGTCTAAACAATTTGTTTTGTGTAGGCCAGGGGTGGGTAACCTTTTTAGCTTCATGGCCGGATTCAAAAGATGTTATTGTTTGCGAGGCGCGTTACTATTTGCAACGCCAATCGGTGTCTCAAAAAAACGGTATTTTTTTTGCTTGTTACAGCACAAAAAAAGTTCTTTACTTTGTTACACCATTTACATTGAATGCTTGTTGGGCCGTAGTTTGCTCATTATTGGTGTAGGGTACATTTAAGATTGTAAACTTTCTTAGATTATTGTTTTACTTTTATAAAAGTACTGTAGGTTATCTGTAAACGATATTTCGAACAAACTATTTAATTGGAATATAATCGAAAAATAATAGGCTAAATTTTGTAAAAGCTTTTAAACCCGGTAGTAATAAGCCATAATCAGGGTTACCGATTTGTGCTGATTTCTAAGTTGTGCTTATTTTATGAACATTGCCTTAGAAAATTTCTGTGTGGTTGTTTCAAGAAATGTGCTTATTTTAGGTTTGAGTGCTTATTTTTTATTGATATTGTTCGGCCAAAGCTGAACTTGTACGTTTTGTTGCTCCCTAACTTGGGGCAATAAGGAATACTTATTTTTAGTCAATTACGTATGCTAAGTCAGCTCATAATCATTGCAGCTAAAAACTTTCAAAAGTAGAAGCTGATTTAGTAACTTCTTACATCAAATCTCAACTGAAGTTTGAAGTGTGTTTAAAAGAAAATATTTCTAAACAACAATGTTTGAAATCTGATAAATTTTAATTTTTTATTTTAAAAAATCTTGTATTCAATTATTCAATTACTTTACCGTTTTCAAATGTTCGGTCAAGGCGTGAATTTCTTTTTCAAATTTGTCTTCCTTTTCGGAATTTTGAACAGAAATGGCTTCCATTTGGCGAAGGTTTTCTTGTAAAACTTTTAACTGTTCATCCGCTTTTTTGACTTTACTGAAATATACTGTTGCTAAGCTAATAAGAAAAACATTACATTAGTTAGTAAAAATTAAAGCACTCTTTATTCTAAAACGGGTCTTAACATGTTCGAAATATTTCAAGTGTCTCAAAAAATTTATTTTAGAAAAGAAAATCTTTATTGTTGTGGTTTCTCTTGTTATAACTTCATAAGGCGTTCATCATTTTTCTTGTACATACAACCACCAATCTTGGTAAAAGAAAACGATTTTAAACAAAAAGAATAAACGTTTAAATGCCGCAACTAACGGCGAATCGAAATTGATTGTTCATTCATCCCAAAATTTGAACAGAAACTTTTAAGGTGAAAAAGATTTTGGTTTAAGAGCAAAATCTAATACGAATAATAATAATAATGGTGGTGAAGCGGAATACATTTGTTCCGATGATAAAAAGTTTTTGAAATTTTGTAGCAAATTTATTCGGTAACTTAGTACGTTATTTAATCGTCTACCTTTTCGGCGCCTGTAAAGAAGGCCTCGCCGATAACACAATCTCGGTGTCTACTAAACGATAAAATTCTTAATCTTCTTGCTGGATCTGACCTTCGAACCAGCGACAGCAAAAAATATAGTCTAGCTAAATCACAGCTCAGACTACCACAATATCTTCTTTATTAAGAAATATGCTCCAATCCACTTAGGAGCCCGAATAGTATAAATCAACAGCAAATAAATTCAGTAGCTTAATTCTTCAATAATCACGTAGACAACCAAAGACTTGCGACCAAAAAACTATGACTTCACACAGTTAACAATTTTCCAATTCTAAGTTACAACGAATCATCGAATCATAATACTGCTTTCCAACGAGTCTTATTTATACCAGTCGATAAGGTTTCTCGATCGTTCTGAAATTATCCAAATCAAAAAACAACAACTATTACGTCATAGTCAAAACAGGTCAAGCGGATAGTTCTGGAATGTACTTCAAGATTCGTGAAATTAAGCAGTGTTGCCATTTTTTTTATAACTAAATGTAAAATATTTAAATTGCTTATAAAACCGTTATTTCTTCGGCTCTTTGAGCCGGACCAAAGTGAAATCAAAGAGATTTTTTATGAGATTGTGAATATACATAGTGTGGGCGATTTTTAGGAACGGAACAACATTAAATGTTTGATTACGAACTTACGCCTCATGTTCTTCAGCGCGGTCCAAGACTCTTTCGAGATCATTCTCAACCATTCGAAGCTTACGTCCGACCTAAAACAACGCGTTTACACTACGTCATGCTCTGCCTACATGCGTTTAGAAGCTGAAATTACAAGCAGGATCTGCAATCTGTAATTTTGCATCTGTAATTTTGGAATAATTTTATATCTGTCTTCATTTATATATCATTCTGCATCATTAGATTTATTTTGGTACATGTGCAACAAATGCTAGAAATTTTTTAATAATTTGTACGTTTAATTAAAAATTATGACTGTTTTGTAAAGAGTATAAGCTTTTTTAGATATCTACTTTAATTCAAACCTCTTCGTATTTTCGATCTGCATCTTCAGCGATGCCTTTAGCATCCCTCAGTTGAATTTCTTGCAGCTCAAGTGTTTCTTCATCTTTGAATGATCTGACGTCAAATAAAAAAGAAAAATGTAAAAATAACAAGATACAAAAATTTTAAGTGAAATTAAATAAACTTTTATTGCGTTAAGACCATCATTATGTCAATTGTGTTTATTCTTCTGACTCGCAAAATAGCGATGGAGGTGTTAAACTTGAAAAAACTGTCAAGTGATTATCCAAATCTGTTTTTGCCCATCGGACATGCTTATTGCTGTCCTGTTAAACATTTAAATTTCTTTTTCAATTATTATTAGTTGTATGTAGCTGTTTCGTTAAAACCGCCCGGCAGAGGAAAATTACACTAAGACCTTTTCTATAGTCTTAAAAAAAACCAAGACAAGAATTGAACAACGACATTTTAATCATAATGGCTTTCCCTGCCAAGATCTTGCTTCACAGATTATAACTTCAAAAACAAAACTAATTCTAAAGTGTATTGAAGGTAAGAGTCCAAAATTAATAATGTTTTTCAACAACTGGCACTGTTAACTTAACTTGATTGGTGGCAAGGTGACGAAGTGTTAGCCATATTGATAGAGAACCTGATCAACACATTAGCGGTTTAAAAACTTTTAGCGTCAATCTGTCCTTGGAGAAAACATTTAAACAGCACTTTCTTATGATCGGCGGTCTTGGCAATCAGTTCTAAATTTCAGTTATATGTAAAAATTAAAACTGAAAATCCGAATAAAAAGTTTCAATCGGTCAGCAATACCTTGATATCTCCAGAAGCGGGTTGGAGTAGTCGCCTTATTTATAGCCGCCCAATTTATAGTCGCCCTATTTATAGCCGCCCTATTTATAGTCGCCCTATTTATAGTCGCCCTATTGATAGTGCTTTCGATGTTTTCTTGTGAATCAGGAGGATGAAGATAGAGGTGAAATTAAATTAATCAAAATTTTTTTGTATGTTTTGTTGATAAATCATTATTTGGCAACGTAAAGGATTCTATAAGTTTAAATGCGATGCGGGTTGACGCACGCGAGTAAAGGTGAAGTCTTGACGCGAACGTAAGGAAATCTAATATAGAGTGACATAATTCGGGATTAGACCTATAAGAAAGAAAAATCGATTACTGTGATTAATTAATGACAGGTCACAGCTGGCTTGTTAAAAAGAAGATAGGCTACTGTAGGACTGATTAGATTGTAATTAATTTAAATGTTTTTACGTGAAACACAACTTCGTTTATAGCCCTTGAGAAGCTTCTGCAAATTGGGAGAATTATTTTGAAGATAAGTTTAAACCTTTTTCAGTAATTGCGAAAATATATGATTTTTAGATTGAAGTTGCAGGCAACAAAATCTGACTCGGTTTACCTTGCTTAGGTAAAATTGAAGTGAAAACATAAGAAATCACTTAAACTAAACGTAATATACGATCTAGCCACTGAATGCTAAACTATTATTGATGTTAAATGACCGGCTTTCAATAACTTTCCGTCCCCTTTCACTCTCTTCAGCTGCTTTTTCGGCAACGGCCAGTTTCGACACAGTTTCGTCAAGTCTCTCGGAAACTCTTTGCATTTCTTCTTCCAGCAACTGCATCCTTCGAGTCTGGGCATTCACTTCCAATTCCGACTGCATACAGAAGCAATGATAAATAAGATAAGAAAAAACAAACGACAAATAACATTTAGAACAAAAAACTTGCTCTTCAACATACCGTTGTTGCTATTTTTTCCGCCGCATCCAGCTTCTCGATAGACAATCGATTTTGCTCCATAACTTGATCAAGTTCATCTTCATGATTGACTATTTGCTTTGTGGTAGCGCCGATTTCGTTTTCGAGCTACAATAACAACAACAACAACAACACTAGTCTTCTGCTGAAAAACACAAGATTAATTTTTAAGCAAGTGGTAGAGTTTAGGTGTTCCGTTTCTAAGGAAGACAGCACTTCGGCTTATGACGTCATCAGTAACAAACTTACACATCTAGAAGTTTTTTTTGTACATTGCTTTCTTATTTTAAACTTACTCTACCTAAAGACAACACGCGAGAAACTGAAGTTTTCTTGGCCTATAAAAGAAAATACCTGTCTTCAGTTTTTATAAACTATCGGGCTCGGCCAATAAAGTTTTTTATAAGTAAAGAGGATTGTTTTTCTCAAAGGATGTAGTTCAAATATCGCAATCCAGAAAAAATTAATTAAGAATTGTTTTTGTTTAATTTTTTAAACGCTTTTGCAAACATAAAAAAGATATCGTAATTAGGCCTACAACAAGTCCCAAAAAATTCTGAAAATATTTTCAACCTCTTTAGCTTTTTCTTCCAATTCTTGTTTGTCCGTTTCTAATTGAATTGCTTTTTCAATAGCTTCTTCTTTTTCTTTAATCAAACCTTCCATTTTATGTTTTATTGATTCCATTTTATACTAATATTTTCTTTGCAGTTGACTTAAAAACTGAAAAAATTTATGGCGGGTTTAAAACGACGTAAAATTATTTGTATAAACTAAAACTTTAGCAATAATTTATTTTTACAAGTCAGCATAAAAATTGATTTCGGCGCTTTTTAAGAGGGGAACTTACTAAAAATCTTGCACTCCCCAGACATGTAAAACTTGGAACTCGGTTACAATTAAAAAATTAGCTCAAGAGTAAAAATTTAGACCTAATCGTCCAACTGCCAAAACTTTTTCGAAACTGTTAATTTGTGAAATCATAATATCGATTTATCAATTGTCGTTTGCCCGTTTCGTATTCGTCAAAATGGTGTTGACAGCGTATAGTCATTAGCTGTAAAGGCCCGTTTCCACTACGAGCGTGGAAAAGCATTCTTTGTTTCTTTATTGATCTTCGATTGAAGCGAGCGGTTAAAATTGAAGCGAGCGCAAAAAAAATCAATAGAACAAACAAAGAATGCTCTTTTCCACGCTCGTAGCGGAAACGGGCCTTAAATTGAACTCTCAATAGACATAAAAAGATAAGCCAGAGCGATTTAATTTTGAAATTTTATTATTGAAAGCGTACAATCAAATTTTATCTTGGATTTTTCTTGTTTGTAATTATTGTATTGATAAACAAACGGTAACATGAATTTTCTGTTCTTATAGATTTAATCTAATTTTTCCAATTTCATAAAAATAGCGTTCTAGAAAAAAGTTGCATAAATTTTAGATAAAATGTTTACCGGGGCTTGAAACTAGACAGGAATGTAATATATAGGCTTATCATACGTCCCGTTTTAGCCGGCACAATCTCGATTTTTAGGTCTTGTCCCGCCCGGTTAACCATTATGTCCCGAACTCTTTTTTTTGAGAAAACTGCTTTTTAGCGGCGAAAATCAAGAATCCGAGGCAGATTCACAGTGAACTTTTTTTTAAAGAACACTGCTCTTTAGGGACGAATTTTTCTTTCAATGAACGTGCCGATTTTCCACTTCAGAAATATGGCATGCCTAGCAATATGTTTTTTAAACCCTTTTCCAGCCCTAATCTTTGATTTTTTTTATGAATTTTTAAAGTACCAATAATGCAAAACGTTATGATTAGCTTTTCTGCCTAACAGCGGTCGCATGCTGATTCGTAATACACAAAATTGAAAGTCTGGACTCTAGCAGGTTGCTACATGGTGTAGAGTCAAAGAAGATATGTATGGAAGATAATCATGATAGCAAAGTGCTTGGCATTCAATAGAATCTAAAAGATGATACCTTTTTCCGACAGTAGATATCAAACCAAGACCAAACAATAAAAGAGGTTTTTGTGAACAATAGCTCAAATATTTCACCCTATTGAAATTTGTGCTCCATATACTGTATATTGATGGGTCGTATACTGTTACAGCAGATTTGTGAAGAAATGCATAATTGGGATGATCCTATTCCACCTAAACTGTTAAAATGTTGGCAGAAGTGGATTTCTACATTACCATTTTTAGAAAAGCTTAGTATTCCAAGGTGCTATTGGCATTTTGAAGTGGATATGTATGAGCTGCACACCTTTTGTGACAGTTAAGAAAAAGGTTTAGGATGTGTATCCTATACGAAAATGATGAAAGATGAAAAGTGTGATGTTGCTTTTGTGATGGGCCAGTCAAAAGTTATCCCTAAAAGTATTATGCATAGCATTTCCAGATTTAGAATTGATTGCTGGGAGCAAATATGCATGTAATATCAAACACTCAATTCAACTACCGTTGTATGAATGCTATCTATCTTCATTCTGATTCATTAGTTGTACTTGGTGGGATTAAGAATCCTAGTAAGAGACTCAAAAAATTTGTATCTCGCAAGCTTGTTGAGATTCATACTGTCGTAGACTGACTGCTGAGGATAAATAGTGTTATCTCAACTACAGCGAATGTTGCTGATCTCTGTTCTCGTGGTATTGATTCCAAAAAGGCTGATCGCGAATTTGTATATTTTAAAGGCCCTGAGTTTCTGTATAGATCTCCAGTGTAGGATGTTAAAGCTTGAGTGGTTGAGGTTGATTGTGACAATGTTTCTAATAATAGTGAAGACGAATGTTCGTTGAATCAAAACAAGCAGGGACGCGCCTCACCTATGAAAATCAAATAAAGCAGAAATAAAATATTGAAGTCATAGTCTTTGCAAAATAGATGCAACGTGCTGTTGTTGAAAAAAAAATAGTAAAAATCATACCCTACTTGTAGTAGTTTATCAAATTGTTGCAGTAGTCATTAGTTTTGCTTTTTAACCTTAATTTTGGACGGTTTTATCGTTGTATTTTCAGCGCTTTAAATCATTTCGTCAAACTTTCTTGTCAACAAAATCGCTCATACTCGCTAGTGAGGCAGCTTTATGATTGCCTCCTTTCAGATAAAAAAAAAAAAGAAAAGTGAAACAATCATAGGTGGGCAGTACCGTGTACAAAAGTACCGCGGTACTTTTTTAGTACCGGTATCGGCACCGTCGGTACTTGGTACCGAGTACCGGTACCGGGGTACTTTTTTTATAAAGTCGTCTAATTTTAGGGTCATTGAAAGTTTTTTTTTTGCAAGCATTGCGACATGTTTTTGTTTTTCGTATCGATTGCAGCTTCAAAGTAGTTTCTTGATTTACAGTAGTATTATCACAAATTAAGATTTGTTAAACTTATGTGTTTACCAGTACTTTCCCCATCCTTTCGGTAGTAGTTACTAGTTAATTTTAAGTAAGGTCAGGTTTAGGAACGTTTTACGCACTTCATAGCCAGTAGCCCTTTTGCAACTTTTTATTTAGGCTAAGCTTACTCAGGCTAGTAGAGTAGTCTGGGTAGACTAGCATTTTAGTTATGTCTCAAATAAAAACTAAAAAAGTAAATTAAAAATTCCAATTCACTACAATATTTTGGCATTTCTGAAAGCAATTATCAGCTAGATCTTCTGGTTGCTTGCGGACCTGTATATATAGCATTAAATAAGCAGGTACGGGTATTGCTTAAAAGTTGCCTTTAGTATAAAGTTTTTGTACGAGTCTGAAAAATAAATGGAGTTGAAATACGATAAAAATCAATAAAAATTTTAAATCTTGAAAACGAATCATGGGTTTGTGTATGAAACTTGTTTTGTCTTATATTTTTCAATCAATCTTAATCATGTTATTAATGTGCATAGAAAAAGAAACAATTTTAAAATTGGTTGAAAAAATATTGTTTTAACTTATCCGTTTAAATGTCAGGTTTTGTTTTGACTAAATTGAAGAAACATCATTAATTGCTTATGCGCTTGAAGTTTTACATTATACAATTAATTGTATCTTTTTTTTAAGCCAGCGTCAGTCTATGTCATTCGACTCTGTGTTTTTCTTGAAACTTTATTCAAACTCTATTTTTTTGACCAATTTTAACAGAATAAAAAGAGGTTACTGAAATGAAATCAACCAATAAAATTTTAATTACCACAAAAAAATGGCACAATCATTTTTCAGTGTTAATATTGAACTTAACGAAAAACGCACCAACAGAGGTTATTTGACTTGTTTTTATTCAAGAAGATGACACATCAAATGTAGCAGAGTTAAAAGATGCCTGCTTCAGCTTTTTTCTTATATTTTTGTTTGCGACAAGAACAGGCAGTGAAAAATATTTTACAACACTACGCACCGGTATTAAAATTTAGTATAAATGACTTGGCGTGAATAGCTATTTTATTTTTATATGTTACTTTCTGTACAGTACAATATCTAGATAGGTGTGCGTTCGTTTTTCCTCCTTATAAGTTTATGCTTGAAATAACTTTAAATAGAATAGCCTACTTTTCTTTGTTGCACTGAGCGTTTGATGAAAATAACCAAAAGATCGAACTATATAGATCAGTGGTTTCCAACCTTCTCAGTGTCATGGACCCTTTTCGTGATTGGGCTGAAACTTGTGACCCCTTTAATAAAACCAGTTTATATTTTTACGTTTATGAGGTCTTTACTGGAAAAGGAAACCAAAGTTTAAATATTATTGAAGAGCATACGAAATGCCTCATGGAAAAGTTTAGTAATCTACGCTTGCAATGAAATAATAACAGTTTGAGAAGAGTATACCGTGCAATGAATTAGATAGAAAGAAAGATTGCTAAAACAGTATTGCTACGTCATTTTAGTCTTAAACTAAGTTTTGCAATTTTTCGCTGAAATAAATAATATATCTTAGGTGTGCTCGGTGTCCTGAACCTGTAAGTTGAGCGAAAGCAAACAGGGGAGTTGAACGAGAGCAATTTGTTTCATATTTTGTTTAAACTGATAAGTATACTTAAGAAAAAGAAAATATGGAAAATTAGTGTTTGTGTGTCAATTAAAGTTTTTGTGAAATCGTAATTTGTAGCAGATGGATCTCACTCTGAAACATTTTAACAACTGACTAAAATTGTCACAATTACAACAGAAAAGATTATAAAACTGAAAGTGAAAGTAGCTCTTATGGCTATAGTTCAAATAAACTGTAAAAAGTGAAGTAAGCTAACATCGTCTCTGTTAATTTGCACTGTTGATTGAATTTGACAGATTAAACAAAGCTTTCAATAAACACATCTGGGCATTAAATAAACACATTTGGGCATTTTTATTTAATTTAAGAATGTGCTGGAAGAACCAGAAGTAAAATCACTCATAGGCTATATTGTATGTGACTTATATTGTAAGGGGTTTACATCTCTAAATAGTGTTTGAGAAGAAAAACCTTAATGTGTCGATTGTTTTTAAGTTCTTTCTAATTGCATTTCTCATTACTCAAAATACTCGCAAAAAGACCAAACAGTTTTGAAAAGACACAGACGTTTCTCCAAAAGTACTCTGAAATTAATGAATCTCCAAAATTTTGATAAAAGTTTAAATAAAACCAATGTAAACTTTATGTAAATTTTATATCTTGTTATAGCGGAAAAAAATAAACCTCAAAAGAAACCGAAAAACCGTGTGCGAAAAAAATTGCCGAAATCGTTACTGGAAAGGAAGCTATCAAGAAAAGAATCGGCAGCATGGTCGATTGTTTGAAAGCGCTATAATTTAATGGCGAACTTCATCGAGACAGTCACTGTTTAAAACCTATTCACGCCGTTTTGTTATGTTTTTGGGAAAGATGTTTGATGGCACTTCCTCTGCTTGGCCATCCTAGCAAGCAGCTCCAAAAATTTCAGTTGTATCTCTAATAAAAACTAAAAACTAAAATATAAAATTTCGACCGGACAACAATATCTTGGCTTTTCAGAAGCAGATCGAATTAATCACTTCACAATTACCCTTATTATAGTGTATACGATGCTTTCCTGTGAGTTAAAAAGATAAATATAGAAATAAAAAATAAAAAATAGCTGCTTTATCACTCCCAAACAGTACTCAATTAAAGTACCCAGTCCAGTTTCACAACAAGGCTTTTTATCGAAACTACGCAAAGAATTGGCCTTGAATTGAAAAATAAAATAAGAAGTCTTTCAGAAATTTTTCCACGAATAGACAGGCTACACAAGAACAAACAATGTTAAAATATTGCATTGAATTTTATTACTTCAATACTGCTTTGAAGTAATTCGCGCTAAGTTGTACAATAAAGCTTGGTTTTTAGCGTTGCCCAGACTACATTAGTATTTTCTGCAAGCAAAACCACATGGCAATTTCGTTTCTTTTGCTATAGCTTATTGTTTTCATCTTGTGAATGAAAAGGTCATGGACCCCTGAAAATCACTCTGTGGACCCCTGGGGGTCCATGCACCTCCAGTTGGGAACCACTGATATAGATTCATTTAAAAAATGAAGTTTTAAAAAATATTTGTCGCAATTTGCTGGAGGTGATCGAAAATTATCAAAGGACTTCCGTCCTACTTTTGAATTATGCTGGGAACTGTATCGAACATTTACGTAAACAAAGTCAAAAGACATTCGAATAGCATACATATTGTGTTACGCTTGAGTGCAATATCATTAATTGGTTGCATAGGCGTACCAGCCAAAAAATATGGGGACCAATGAAGTTTTTTTTGGGGACCAATGAAGTTTTGCCCAAATTTTGTGACGTTTGCCCAAATCATAATTTTCTAGCACATTACGGATAGAACAAAAATTGTCTGAGATTCGCAAACCAAGAACAAATTTTGTCAAAATCATGGTAATCTCTAAAAAGAAAAGTCTTCACTTGAATTCAGTCTCATATTTTTCAATTTTTCGACCCATAAGCAAGGTGTTCTCTACAAAAAAAAGTCTTCACCGAAATTTGGTACCTATTTTTTGCAGTTTGATCATTGTCACTGTCCTAAAATTTTTGACTTTGCCCAAATATTTTCTTGTCACTGCCCGAAAAATTTCAATTTTGCCCAAATCTTAGAAACTTGGGTAAGCATTTGCCCTCTCTGCCCCCCGCCCGGTACGGCTATGATTGGTTGTACCGATGCTATGATACCGATATTCTAATGTCGAAATTCGTACTATAAATTAAATAATTCTGAAAGAAACAATGTCGGTGTCGTAAGTTGTGACAAAACCAATATTAAAATCCCAAATTACTCTCGGTAGAAATTCATTTTGATGATAATGACTGTTTTAGAAAATGTTAAGTTGTTTTATACTCTGACGCAGGGATCTTCAATCTTTTAACCATTATGGTCCAACTTTTGTCGAAAAGTTTATTGCGAGTCGCAATCGGTGCAGAAGTCAAAGTATCTTCTTTTTTGTTTTTACTTATTTTTAATGTGTTATTTTTCAATGAACCTGCTTGATAACAGGAATTCGGACTACAAATTTAGTTAAAGACCAAACAAAAAAAGGTCACCAGTTTAATATATCTACGTGTTTTATTCTTACATAAAGCGAAAAATCTCTAGTGGGACGAAAATTAGCCTATTTATTCTGATTTTTCTGCGAGTGATTTGATTGATTCAAAGCATTACAATAATTTGATCGATTATGTAATTACAAATTCTTTGGTAGGCTTCAACAATAGACTTTGCGGGTCTCGGGTTGGGCAGCCCTGCTCTGATGAAATGTATTAATAAATAATTCAATGTACGGTAAATTTAAAATCAAAAAATATATGCCAGAGCATTAGTCAAGTTCAACTATAAAATATTCTACTATGTAAGCTAGACTAACCTACTAAAAAAGAAAAAAGCTTGCAAAAATCAAAAAAATTTATTTCACCAAAGTAATCGATCCTAACTAAATTTTTTGAATTAGGCTTATTATAACATTTTGAAAAAATTATAACAAAGTACGATGTGACACTTAAAATTTCAATTTTTTCTTAGAATGAATTGTATTTCTTTTTATTATATGAAAAGTTCATTTCCAAAATTGTTTAAAAAGTCCAGTGAATTTTGAAAACATTCGTTGTTGCTAAGATCGAAGAATTTTAATAATGAAATCAGATTTTGCAGAAATTGAGTTTCTTCTTCTGTGAACTGCAGTAACCTCTCTAAGGGGATTCCAATCGTGAAAGAATTTTACTTTTAATCATTCGATTAATCAAACTGCCGAAGTCGTTAACTTTCTGAAACCAATCTCTACTTTTTGGTCAATTTACGAAATTTGACTACCTTTCGAAAACTTGCTTTTTCAATCCAAAATAATATTTTATTAATATCGCTTTAAACAAAGTCGATTTTATCGGAGCCATAAGCTTTTCGTGACGCTCTCATCAGTGGCAATCGCGTCAAAATGGGACGAACCAGAGAAAATCAAGGTATTTATAGTCTCAACAGTTGGGAGAAAGGTGCTACAGTCTCGGAAGGAGAAAGGCACAATTGCACAAAATCAAAAAAGTGTGGTGCAATACAGTGTAATCTCGGAAAGGAGAAACGCACTATGTGCAATTACCCAGGAGAAACACTGTTACTCGCAACTTAGGTTATTTGAAAAGTTTTAATGTGTAAACAAATTCCTTTTGTTTACATAAAACCGGATGTTTGGTTTTGATAAAAGTTGCCTCGAGTAGACACAGATGGAACGAGTTGCGTGCGACAGCAAGAATTTTAAAACGTTTGTCGTTATAGTTTGCAGCACATGTACATGGTAGCACCTTTCTCCCAACTGTTGCGACTATAAATACCTTGATTTTCTCTGGTTCGTCCCATTTTGCCGCGATTGCCACTGATGATAAAATCGACTTTGTTTAAAGCGATATTAAAATTCTGTACCACAAAGAAGCTCTTTAAATATTTTATTACAACATTTAAGTATCTCTGTCCAGAGAGTATGAAATTTTTTTCTATTCAACCTTAAATAACACTTTTGTTTTCAGCTGGGGTCAACAACAAGCTGTAGTATCCTGACGAGTCCTAACAAGGACGAAACAGGTCTGTCGGCATTTGCTTGTTGATTGGCTTGACTATTCTTACTTAATGTTAGCAATGGAACTGCAAGGTTTAGCTTGACTTTACCCGATTCGTGTTAGCTGACTCGATGATGTGGTCAGCATATTGAAACCACCGTCAGTATGCCCTTGCGGCTTAGCTGTGCTTGTCGTAGTTACGCTGGTAGTGTATTGTTTTCATTAAACTATATACGTTGTAACATGTACAAAAAAAATTGTGCATGGTCACTGCACCAGTTGTGCAAAAAAAAAAGAGTGATTATCGTGTTTAATGTGCATATAGTAATTATTGTGCAAAAAAGACATTGTAGCTTTGGAAAAAGTAGCATTTTTGCGTGCAATTATGTCAAATCTTTAGCGCTTTCGGCGCTAAATATGGTATATCAGAAATTATAGGACTCAATCTTAGTGTAGTAAATATTTTCTGAAGGTATTGCATTTGCAAGGAACATTCTAGTTGTCTAATTATAAAAATAGAAATATTTTGCATAAAATCAAAAATCCACTAAACACCAGATTTCATATTCATACCAATGCAAAAAGGACTTGATGAAATTTTAATTTTGTTGCTCTGCAAGCAAAAGTACAAAAAATTATCATAACATTTAACGGCCAGCGAAGGTCGAGTAATTTTACTAAATTACCAAAACCAGAGTTTCCCAAAATGAGGTCCGTGATGAGCGCACAAGGGGTCCGCGACGATATGACAAAATTTGTCAACATATATAGCTGGTAAAGTAATCCATACCATGAAATCCGAGACAAATTCAAAGTGAAGACCTTTTTTTTAGAGAACACTTTTTTTAGGGACGAATTTTTGTCTATAAACGAGCGTCCCGGTTTGCCCCTACGGAAATATGGTATGCCTGTTTATAAGCATTTATTTTTTAACGGATTTTGTGTTATTTATTTTTGGGTTTGTTTTATCTTTCCTCGTTGGTTGGGCAGAAAATTGATGTGATATAAAATTGGGGTCCATGATTAAAAAAAGATTTGCAAATAGAGGTTCGCGACTCAAAAAGTTTGAGAATAACTTTGACTAAACCACTGTAATAGGTTATATGGAAATTAGTACGATTTTTGACAAACTTTTTTTAATAAAAAAAACAAAACAGAAGACAACGTATTCATTAGGCTTTTAATATATCCAAGGCATATTTTATGCGAAAAATCAAGTTGAAAACATATTCACTGCATGTTTTTTACATCCAAAGCATAATTGATTTTTGAAAGTGAACAGTTGGATACGTACGATATTGTCCTTGCTTTGTTAAATACAATTTTTAAATGTCAAATAAAATCCAATGTATGACAGAGTTTTAGTCATTACCATTAATTCGTATTATTCAAAAGTATTTCTATACTTTCTGCTGTATCTAAGATCTTTGAAAGTTGTTGTATTCTCGACTTGAAAAATTCTTTTCATTGAATAATGTTATCACTAAACAACAATTTGGATTTCGTCTAGGTTTTTCCACAGAAATGGCTTTAACAGACTTTACAAAAAAATCAAGATGAAGGATATCATACTTGCTGTATATTTTTAGACTTAAAAATTATAGCAAGCAAAATTAAAACATTTCATTTATTTTGTAAAATTTTATTAAAAAGCTGAACGTTTTCGACTATCATCAGTCCTTATCAAAGCATCTAAAATTGTTTAAAATCATCTAAAAAATTTTTTAACCATAAACGACAATTACAATCAATTAAAATATATAAAAAACAACAATTTTCTCAAGTTTATGCTGTCACTGTTATTACTAATTCAGTTTATAGGCAAAGACAATTACACAAAACAACGTCAGAATTCACAGAGAAAAAAGGAGAAAAAAGAGAAAAAAATGAGAAAAAAAATAATAATTTTGCAAATCACATGACTAAAATTAGAAGAGTTGTAGTAAAAAAGACAACCCAGCCATCGGAGGCACTTTTTGTGTCTCTTGATGCCGGTCCCAAGCCCGGATAAATGGGGAGGGTTGCGGCAGGAAGGGCATCCGGCATAAAAAAAAAAATTTTTGCCAAAACAGACAAATGCGAAATCATCATCAATCCATACCGGATCGGTCGAGGCCCGGGTTACCAACGACCGCCTCAGGTGTCGCACAGCAGGGCACCTGTGGAAATTATGCTACTGCTAAACATTGTGAAAATAAAAGCAAAAAAAGAGGAGGAAAGCGAGTGAAGAAGCAGCGAGAAGCATGGAAAGGAAGATGCTCACTCATTAGGGTGGGTACTTTAAATATTGGAACGATGACTGGAAGGGGAAGAGAGCTGGCAGATATGATGGAGCGAAGAAATGTAGACATATTGTGTCTACAGGAAACAAGGTGGAAAGGTAGTAAAGCAAGGAACATTGGAGGTGGATGCAAAATATTCTACAACGGAGCTGATGGAAGAAAAAATGGGATAGGGATAGTGCTGAGGGAGAAGTTGGCTGAAAGTGTCTTGGAGGTGAAGAGGGTGTCAGACAGACTGATGGCCATGAAGCTGGAGGTAAATGGGTCCATCCTAAATATAGTAAGCGCATATGCTCCACAAGTTAACAACAGCATGGAGAAGAAAAATGATTTTTGGGAAGACCTGGATGGATTGATTGAAAGTATATCAAAAGAAGAGAGGATAGTTCTTGGTGCAGATCTTAATGGACATGTGGGCAAAGGAAACATCGGGGATGAGGAAATAATGGGGAGGTACGGTGCTGGAACAAGAAATAAGGAAGGACCAATGGTTGTGGATTTTGGGAAAAGGATGGATTTGGCGATTGTCAATACTTATTTCAAGAAGAAAGATGAACACAGAGTGACATATAAGAGTGGAAGAAAAAGTACCCAAGTAGATTATGTGATGTGCAGAAGGAGAAACTTGAAGGAAATGTGTGATTGTAAGGTAATATTGAATGAGTGTGTCGCAAAACAGCACCGTATGGTGGTATGCAAAATGGCTCTTATAGTGAAAAAGAAAAAGGCAGAGAAAGTAAAGCCAAAGATACGATGGTGGAAACTAAAAGAGACAAGCTGTCAAGAAGCGTTTAGACAAGAGGTGACCAGGATTTTGGGAGGCAAGGATGGGTTACCTGATGAGTGGGACAAAACGGAAGAAATGCTAAGAAAAACAGCTGAAACTGTACTGGGAGTGACATTTGGAAAACGAAAAGGAGACAGGGAGACTTGGTGGTGGAATGAGGAAGTTCAAAAAAGCATAAAAGAAAAGAAAGAGGCAAAGAAAGCATGGGACAAAACAAGAAATGAAAATACTAAAAAGATATACAAAGAAAAGAAGAGTAAGGCAAAGAAGGCAGTTGCAATGGCAAAGGGACGTGCATATGACAATTTGTATGCTAGATTGAAAACAAAAGAAGGTGAAAAAGAGTTGTACAAATTGGCTAAGCAGAGAAACAGAGCAGGGAAAGATGTACAGCATGTGAGAGTTATGAAGGATGAAAATGGTAATGTTATGGTAAATTCAGAAGCAGTGTCAAAGAGATGGAAGGAGTACTTTGAGAAACTGATGAATGAGGAAAATAACAGAGAACCTAGGACAGAGGAAGCAGAAGTGGTTAACGAAGAGGTAAATTGTGTCAGTAGAGAAGAAGTAAAAAATGCACTAAGAAGGATGAAAAAAGGTAAAGCAGTTGGGCCAGATGAGTTGCCAGTAGAAGTTTGGAAGTGCATGGGAGAGATGGGGATAAAGTTTTTGACCAGACTGTTCAACAGACTATTAATGGGTGAACGGATGCCAGAAGAATGGAGAAGGAGTGTGCTTATCCCAATCTATAAAAACAAAGGGGACGCACAGTGCTGTGGAAACTACAGAGGAATAAAGCTAATGAGTCACACAATGAAGGTATGGGAAAGGATTATTGAAGCAAGGTTAAGAGATAGAGTGGAGATCAGCAAACAGCAATATGGATTTATGCCAGGAAAGGGAACCACCGATGCCATGTTTGCTCTAAGAATGTTGATGGAAAAGTACAGGGAAGGTCAAAGAGAGCTACATTGTATATTCGTGGACCTAGAGAAGGCTTACGACAGGGTTCCACGGGAAGAGCTGTGGTACTGTATGAGAAAATCTGGAATAGTGGAAAAGTATGTACAACTAGTACAGGATATGTATGAGGGAAGCGAAACAGTGGTGAGGTGTGCAGTAGGAACTACAGAAAGTTTCAAGGTTAAGCTTGGACTGCACCAGGGATCAGCATTAAGTCCATTCCTGTTTGCAGTGATAATGGACAGGCTAACGGATGAAGTAAGGAGAGAACCACCATGGACGATGCTGTTTGCTGATGATATTGTGATTTGTGAAGAGACCAGGGAAGAAGTGGAGCAGAGATTAGAATCCTGGAAGTATGCATTGGAAAGAAGAGGGATGAAAGTCAGTAGGTCAAAGACCGAATATCTTTGCATAAATGGAGGAAATGATGACAAAACAGTAAAGATGGAGGATGCAAAAGTGCCAAGAGTAAAAGAATTTAAGTATTTGGGATCAACGGTGCAAGAAAGTGGTGGTTGTGAGAGGGAGGTAAAGAAGAGAGTACAGGCAGGATGGAACGGATGGAGAAGAGTATCAGGAGTAATCTGCGACAGGAGGTTACCAGCTAGAGTAAAAGGAAAAGTGTACAGTTCAGTGGTAAGACCAGCAATGGTGTATGGACTTGAGACAGTGGCAGTCACAAAAAAACAAGTAGAAGAGATGGAAGTTGCAGAGATGAAAATGTTGAGGTTTGCTATGGGAGTGACGAGAAAAGACAAGATTAGAAACGAGAACATCAGGAGTACTGTTAAGGTTGAACAGTTAGGAATGAAGATGAGGGAGGGCAGGCTGAGGTGGTATGGACATGTCATGAGGAGAGACCAAGAGTATGTAGGAAGAAAAATGATGGAAATGGAGTTACCGGGAAAGAGGAGAAGAGGGAGACCAAAGAGAAGATTTTTAGATGCAGTAAAGGAAGATATGCAGGAAGTTGGTGTGAAGGAAACGGATGTTGAAGATAGAAAGATGTGGAGAATGATGATACGCTGTGGCCACCCCTGACTGAAGGGAAAGGCTGAAAGGAGAAGAAGAAGTAGTAAAAAAGACGAGCCATTTTCATACAGTTGTTTATTTAATTTAGGTTGATGTTTTTTAATTATTAACGCTTCGTGAATTTTACAGTCGTAATCTGATGAACATTTCTTTATAACACTAAAACGATGTATTAAGCTATCCATATCTTTTTTATTACACAAATTACATTCAATAATATGATCTTTTATTTTGCTTTTGACCGAAGAGCCTAAATTTAAGTGTTCCTTTGCTCTTGTTATCACATGACGTGTTGACTTACCGATGTAAGTCAGACCCGCATCACACGGGCACGAAAAGCGATAGACAACATTTGATAACAAAAGCGCAGGTGTGTTAGATTTTAAATTGAAATAGTTTCCAACTTTGCAAGTTTTATATATAGGTGTTAAGTGCACGGCAGAGAATTTCCAAATAAGTTTCGAAATGTCTTTTGCGAATATGTGAGACTGTTTCCCCACATATGGAATTTCAACTGTAATGTTTTCTTTTTTATTGGTAGGTTGCGTCTGATTTAAATTTGTTTGTCTACTATTCATAAATTGGTAAAAAACTTTATCGAAAAAATAATTTGGGTATCCATTATTACAGAACATTGATCTTAATTTTTCTACTTCATTTTTGAATAGATGGCAATCGGAACAAATATTTTTGGCACGATTTAGCATACAACTAATTAAGTTTGATTTCCACTTTAACGGGCAAATTGCTTTGAAATTCAGAAAAACACCAGTATGAGTCGGTTTTCTCCAAATCCATGATTGTAAGTTATTGTTGTGTATTTTAAGTTCCATGTCTAAAAAGGGGAGAGTATTAGTAGACTTTTCCATTGTAAATTGCAAGTTTTTATGTTGTGAATTTAATCTATTTAGAAATTCCATACTGTCTGCTTCGTTGTTAGATATTGCAAAAATGTCATCTACATATCTAAAATAGACTTTTGGGGCGGAATTGAATTGCTGTTGTAAAAGGCGAGTTTCCGTTTCAGCCAGAAAGAAGTTAGCTATAGTGGGACCAAGTGGTGAACCCATCGAAACACCATCAATTTGCTGATATAATTTGTCTTTGTATAAAAATATTCCTTTGGTTGCTAAATTTAATAATTTTTTAAAGATTTTCTTTTTTATTGGTAGGCGATTAGCTTGATATTTTGAAATATTTTGAAAATTGTTTAGATTTAAATCTTTGCCCTAAGTTTCTCAAGTTTAAGCCTCCCAACCTTCAAGTTTATCGTAATTCTGATGACTTATACAGAATCGTTTTAAACAAGAAATTAAAATTGACAAAAAAGGATGAGAAAAAGGCTATTTTGGAATTTACCAGTTTAAAAACTTTAGTGTTAAAAAAGATAAGTTTGATTGAAAAATTATGTCTACTTCAACTGCTAACAGACAAATTTCACAAAGAAATGAAAGAGACAACAAAAGTTCACCAGCAAAAATTATTTAGGCTTTGGATTTCACAAAGAAATAAAAGTCCGAGTTCTATAGTAAATTTAAGTAAAAGAAAATTATCTATCACTGAATTAGAATTGCTACGATATAGTCTACAACACCATATACTTCCTAAAAAACTCTATGAAAATAATGTTAAAGCAAACTTAGAGAAATTAACCTATACATTAAGAAGCAAATATAAAACACAGATTACTCAAGAATTTAAAGATCAGATCAAATACTACTTTCAGAAATTTATGAACCGTTCCAAACAAGTATGTGCAACACGGAATAATCAAGCTATTCATCGCTCTCTACTAAATTTATCTAAAGATTCAGATATTAAAGTTTGTAAGTTAGATAAAGGTAGAGGAGTTGCAGTACTAAATTCGGTAGATTATTTTTTGCAAATTAGATTCCATAATATATGATTCTACTAAGTTCGTTGAAATTAATAATAAAGAAGAAAGCAAATCACACCCTTTGATAGCAAGGGAACAATCAATCAGATATCACATTCAGAAATATCTAAAGCCGTACGGAAATGAAATTATTCAGCACCTTCTCCCAACGGGATCTACACCAGGCAAGTTATATGAACTAATAAAAGCACACAAAGAAGATAATCCTGCACGCCCAGTTATCTCGATGGTGGGCTCTCCCGAATACAAACTAGCAAAATTCTTGGATACGATCATTAAGCCATATATATCAGATAAACACATGCTGCGTTCATCTTATGAATTCTTAGAAAACCTACAAGAAATCAATCTGAATTCAAATCAAGTAATGGTAAGCTTCGATGTCAAATCCTTATTTACAAATGTTCCCTTACAAGAAACTATCGACCTTATTTCAAATAAAATTTATGACAAGAACTCAAATGCTAATCGCCTACCAATAAAAAAGAAAATCTTTAAAAAATTATTAAATTTAGCAACCAAAGGAATATTTTTATACAAAGACAAATTATATCAGCAAATTGATGGTGTTTCGATGGGTTCACCACTTGGTCCCACTATAGCTAACTTCTTTCTGGCTGAAACGGAAACTCGCCTTTTACAACAGCAATTCAATTCCGCCCCAAAAGTCTATTTTAGATATGTAGATGACATTTTTGCAATATTTAACAACGAAGCAGACAGTATGGAATTTCTAAATAGATTAAATTCACAACATAAAAACTTGCAATTTACAATGGAAAAGTCTACTAATACTCTCCCCTTTTTAGACATGGAACTTAAAATACACAACAATAACTTACAATCATGGATTTGGAGAAAACCGACTCATACTGGTGTTTTTCTGAATTTCAAAGCAATTTGCCCGTTAAAGTGGAAATCAAACTTAATTAGTTGTATGCTAAATCGTGCCAAAAATATTTGTTCCGATTGCCATCTATTCAAAAATGAAGTAGAAAAATTAAGATCAATGTTCTGTAATAATGGATACCCAAATTATTTTTTCGATAAAGTTTTTTACCAATTTATGAATAGTAGACAAACAAATTTAAATCAGACGCAACCTACCAATAAAAAAGAAAACATTACAGTTGAAATTCCATATGTGGGGAAACAGTCTCACATATTCGCAAAAGACATTTCGAAACTTATTTGGAAATTCTCTGCCGTGCACTTAACACCTATATATAAAACTTGCAAAGTTGGAAACTATTTCAATTTAAAATCTAACACACCTGCGCTTTTGTTATCAAATGTTGTCTATCGCTTTTCGTGCCCGTGTGATGCGGGTCTGACTTACATCGGTAAGTCAACACGTCATGTGATAACAAGAGCAAAGGAACACTTAAATTTAGGCTCTTCGGTCAAAAGCAAAATAAAAGATCATATTATTGAATGTAATTTGTGTAATAAAAAAGATATGGATAGCTTAATACATCGTTTTAGTGTTATAAAGAAATGTTCATCAGATTACGACTGTAAAATTCACGAAGCGTTAATAATTAAAAAACATCAACCTAAATTAAATAAACAACTGTATGAAAATGGCTCGTCTTTTTTACTACAACTCTTCTAATTTTAGTCATGTGATTTGCAAAATTTTTTTTTTTTTCTCATTTTTTTCTCTTTTTTCTCCTTTTTTCTCTGTGAATTCTGAGATTGTTTTGTGTAATTGTCTTTGCCTATAAACTGAATTAGTAATTACAGTGACAGCATAAACTTGAGAAAATTGTTGTTTTTTATATATTTTAATTGATTGTAATTGTCGTTTATGGTTAAAAAATTTTTTAGATGATTTTAAACAATTTTAGATGCTTTGATAAGGACTGATGATAGTCGAAAACGTTCAGCTTTTTAATAAAATTTTACAAAATAAATGAAATGTTTTAATTTTGCTTGCTATAATTTTTAAGTGGATTTTAAAAATCACCTCTCTTCCTAAATTTTTAGACTTGTCAAAGGCCTTTGATACAGTAAATCATAAAATTCTTTTAGATAAACTTGCATCATATGGCATAAGAGGAAAAATGCATAAGCTTCTTGGTAACTACTTATACAATAGAAAGCAGTATACTGAATGTAATAAAACTAAATCTCAATTAAGCACAGTGGTGTTCCACAGGGCTCAACACTTGGACCCTTGTTATTTTCTATTTATATTAATGATCTACCAATTCAAACCAAATTTCAAGTAAATTTATTTGCTGATGATACAGTACTAATACTTAAAGATAGAAACATAACAAAACTACAGGAACTTGTAAATAAAGAATTGAAGATTGTTGATGAATGGATGAAATACAATCGATTGTCTCTAAACTACAACAAAACCACTTATTTTGTAGTTTATCCTAAGCGACAAAAAAACAATACAAACAACTTTTCTTAACAGTTGGTGGATATGATATACCTTTTTCAAACTACACAAAATACTTAGGGATAATAATTGATGAAGAATTATCCTGGAGGAAACACTATAATTACATTGCAAATAAGCTTTCAAAAGCAGCTGGAATTCTATGTAGAATTAGACACTACATTGATAAGAAAACTTTGATAAACCTTTACTACAGTTTTGTATATCCATACCTTAAATATGGAATCACTGCTTGGGGAAACCAAACAAAATCTATAATGAGAAAACTACAGATAATACAAAATAAAATTATTCGCATAACGGACTTTAAATTTTTAAAAGATTGTGTTAAAATGATCTCCATGTATAAATCAATGAAAATATTACAAATTCTAGATATATATGAACTTGAAATGGCAAAGTTTATGCATTCTTTTCATCATAAAAGACTCCCAAGTGTGTTTGATAACTACTTTAAATATTTAAGCTTGCAACACCATCATATTACAAGATCTATTTCCAATAAAAATTTATATCTTCAACGAATGAAGACGCATCGTGGGCTAACTTCTTTCTCTTATAATGGAATAAAAATATGGAATAAAATTCCAATTAATATTAAATTATTATCCAAGTATTCATTTAATAGACGTATAAAATTGATGTTGATAAACAAATATTAATCGTATTCCCTGATCAAAGCTATGTTGTTGTATTTTTTTATGTGTGAGTTTATGTTTATAATGCAAGTTATTACCCTGAAAATATATTCTCGTATTTTTTTTTGTGTGTACTTTTCTTGTTTTGATACGAGTCACTTGTGTATATTGCAAAATAATTAGTATCTTCCGAGTTTTGTTCTTTTTTTTTATTGAATAATACTACCAGTAATGAATATTATAATAGACTATGGACTGTTCTTGACTTGATGACCATTAATTGGTCTTTCACTGTCCAGTTTACTTCATAAATCATATTTATCTGCATACAATGTGTATGTCTACTAGTATAAAAGTCAAGTGTTTGTTTTCATATGCCTAATATTTTACTGTATATTATCAATTTTACTGCTGAAGTAAGCAAATAAATTGTTGTTGTTGTTGTTGTTGTAATGCTTCGCTGCCTAGAAATGGGAATCATTACATGACATTTTTCGATGTTCGTCTTTGTGAGCTTCGATACCCGCCGCGATGACGTCAGCTTATTTCATTGTGTTTTTTGTTTACGCTGGGGGCATCGTTTTTGAACGATCGCTAACGCTTGCCTTTTTTACGCTTGAAAATGCTGTGTTTAAAGTTTTCTTAAAGCTCATTAACGTTAGTAGTATACCAGGGTACTTTTGTGTTGCGTTTTGACGTCATCAGAGGAGCCCTCGGAGGAGCGCGGTGGAGCGTTGACGTCAGTGCGTTCCGAACCCTATACTCCATGAACCAAGGTCCAAATCTTATCTTTTAATGTTTCAAATCAATTTAGTTTCAAATTAATATTAATAAGTTCGAAAAGAAAAAGTAAGATGAATTCTATTGAAAACGGTTTTAAGCTCTAGACAGTTACGACGAAGCGCGTCATTTCCTGTTCTGAATCGTATCGATTTGACCTTAAGTAAACTATTTTCAAAAAAGTGATTTAATTTTTCTAACTTTAATCTCAAAGGTAATATTGGTGTACGTTTAAGCGTTAATTTTTGTTAGACCTTTGTTGAATTTTTATTGAAAACCTTAATTTTTGTCATACCTAAACTCAATGTTTCTTGACATCCTCGAATTTTAAATATCTTTGTTTAATTTTTTTTATTTAAGCAACCTTGATTTTTTGTTATACTTTTGTTGAATTTTTCTTAGCAATCTTGTTTTTATCATATGTTTAATTTTTTCTAGGCAACCTTGATTTTTTATAACTATATTTAATTTTTTCTAAATAAGTTTGGTTTTTGCTATATCTTTGTTGAATTTTTCTTTAAACAACTTTGATTGTTACTGTAGACCACTCATTTTTTACGTTCTAGTATTTATGACCATTCATTTTTACTTTCTAGTAGACCATTCATTTACTATGTGTTTCAAGTCGATTTAGCTTCAAAAATTATTTTAGTCTTAGTGATATGCAGCTGTAAGGTTTATTGAAAACAGTTTTATAAAGTTCTAGACAGTTACGACGTATTCCCTGAAGCGTGAACGTCGTTTCCTGTTCAGAAGCTAAACCGTATTGATTTGAACTTATCGTGTTTAAAAAGAACCAAGTTACTATGTTGCTAACTTTTAATCGATATGTATGCACATATAAAAAGAATTATCACCAAGTGTAAAGCGAACAACCTTATGGATTCAACCTCTATTTAAGATTTTACCAAAAGAAAAACATCGTGAGAAAGTTATCTCTTCAGACTGTCTGTTACAGAACTCTGGTTTTTCACCAACTGTTCTCCCCGTGGGGATTTCCCTATGGTATTGGGAGAACATTGCAAAATACTGGCGCAATCTATTACTAAAAATAACACAGAGGTTTGTTGCACAATATCTAGTTCTCCCATGGGGAATTCCCTAGGTTTTTACCAGAATTGTTTGTATAAGTTTCTTTGTAAAACTACGATGCAATCCATAACGGTAGGTATATAAAGCAACGTTTTTGTATATTTTATCACTCTAAAAATATGGATCAAGATTGTGTTGATGCTGCAGCGATATCTGATACTCAAAACTCCGAAGCTATCGAAAGCAAATGTTTTGTTGTTCCTCTCCGCAAAATCCGCTTATGTGTGACGAAGAGGATCGCATGAGAACCTTTCCTGCCTCTTGGTGTGATGAGGAGCGCCCAACGCCACGCGAAATGGTGGATGCAGGTTTTTATTATAAAGGTTCTGGCGACCGTGTTCTTTGTTTTTATTGTGGTGGAGGTTTGTTTTACTGGAAACCCAATGACAATCCTTGGTACGAACATGCAAAGTGGTTCCCTATGTGTGAATTTGTTTTGAAAAAACAAGGAATAAACTATGTGGAGAAAGTATGTCAGAAACATTCGGATTTGCATCGACCAGGCATAAAAAATCCAACTCGAACTATTGCAGCGAACCACTTACGTAGTATGTTGTTTGATCAAATGCGAAACAATGCGGCGGCAAAGCAAAGAAATAAAAAATTAGAGGATCTTATGCTGTTTGATCATCATGTAAAATATGCAAAAAGTATTGGGGTGGAGGACACCAAGATCCGTTATGCTCTATTAAATCAAATGGAAAAAAATCAATGCAATTTCTCCAATCGTCAAGAATTGTTAAATGCTGTATTAGATTTTAAAAAAGACGACAAATGTTTAAAATGTAAAAATGCAGAAAAAAATGCAGTTTGCATGCCATGTGGGCACATGGTGCTTTGTTGGACATGCGTTCAAGACACCCCCTCTTGTTGGTTGTGTTCCCAATGGATCTCTGAAAAAATTCGTGTCTTTCAATGTTGAATATGTAAGATTAGTGTGTGACGTAAGACTATTTCAAAACGTTGCGCAAGATTAGTGTGACGTAAGTCTATTTCAAAACGTTGCGCAAGATTAGTGTGACGTAAGTCTATTTTAAAACGTTGTGTAATATCCGTTTTGTTGGTTATAAAAGAGACGCATTTGCAAAACCTCACATTATGGAAACGTATACGAGTCAAGCGGACGATCTTTACCAAGAAGCAAACGAAATCGAGTATCCCGACTACGTTCCTCCTTATACAAGTTGTTACGAAAGTTTGTTAGAATTTGAAGAGATTATCATCAGAGCAAGAGAAATGGAAAGTGCAACTAGAGACATTCGAAAAAAATTTCAGGAAATTGCTGCATCTGGACTGACGATACCCACTTCATCGCTATTGCGAAAAGCGATTATTAGTGTCAAAAGAGGTAAAGTCATGTTTTCGATGGATCAACTTGTTCAAGTGGTTGATGTGATGATGGAGAATCTTCCTTACATCCTTTTTCGTCCCAAATCCGAAACAAAAGAATATGTTGTTTTACTATTCTGGTCCACCAACATGGACGATGCTGCTTGTGAAGTACAAAAAAAATGGAAATCATCAAACAAGAAATAGCAGTGGATCAGTTTCAATTGCGTTGTGTGGTGGAAAATGTACCAGCTGCAAGACGTCAATTCCTCTACTTACTCAACAACTACATCTTTTTAAAAGTGCAAAAAGATGATGTCTGCCACCTGCCTCCAGACAACCACGAACAACTGGAGACCTTTGTCAAGCTTTTAACTGAACCTGAACCAAGGAAAAAGCGAAAAGTGGATTTTATTGCAAGCACGCCTTGATTTGTTTTTTGTATTTTATTAATAAACGATATGTGTACAATCAATGTTGTGATACATCACGAATAAAGCGAGAGATAGAGCGATCGTTTTCAGTTAGATTTGACGTAAAATCAGATACAATAACATGCAAAGGTACGCCGCGACAACGAAATAAAATAAAATAGACACAATAATGACCACAAAAACTGGAAGAGTAGGCTTGTAAGGTTTTGCGATTGTAAATCCATCCTGATAAGGAGTAGGCGTCCATGTAAGACTCGAGACCGACCAAGGTAGGGGGTAGTCCATAACTATCAAAATATTCCCCTCGACCGCGCTTGTCGAAATAAACCGCAACCCAATGTTCTCCAGGTTCACTACTCGGGTCCGAGTTGATGACGTAAGCAGACGGAAAAGTAGGTTTTTCCAATTGATCCAAAGCACAGACTTTTTTGAAGATGTTTTTGGTTTTCAAATCCTTCTTGAGCAAGCGTTCGATTTGCAACGTGTTCATGCCGTATAGTCAAAAGCAACGTTTCTGTCTTGATCAATCTCCAGCAGGTTGTCGTGTTCGGCAAACACAATGACCGTAAGAGTACGTGCAGTAGCAGTAGCAAAATGAATTTCGATGCGTATGTTACCATGCTTTATCAATTCAAAACCGACCTCACTGGAATCCATTTGGGGTGTGAGATCAAAAGCAAACAAAGCACAACCGTCTTTGTACTGTTCTCGCGAAATAGCATTTCCTGTGTCACGATAATATTGACCCGTTTGCGTAAACAAACGAACGTAACTTCGAACAAAACGATCGTTGGTGAAATCTGGTTGCAGTGGTTTGGAAGGGATTTGAACTCCGTCACAGTAAATCGTCATGAAATTGATGCTGTTGTGTTTGAAATTAAAAGGAGATTTGGTGATGACACCGTTGTAAGCGTCATTGTCTATTACACCGACCACCATTCGTGTGGGCAATTGACCCAAAAACAAATTTTCTTTGGTGATGCTTCGATTCCCGGTCGGCACAGTAAAGCTCTTGACTTCCACACGTCGAAGCGGATATTTTGCAGTGCCGTGTTGCAAAGCTTTGACATGAGCAAGCTGTACAGCGGGATTGGGTTTTACTTTACGAACAAACAAGGTCACTTCTTTCAAAGACACTTTGTTATCTGCTTGGTTTGCGTTTCCATGCAAGCAAAAAAGATCGTTGGAACGAATCAAACGCAAACGCACTTCGACTCCGTTCAACAAATATCGATTTTGAAAAAACAAATCAAGATGCAATTTCCCCATCATATCCATTTCTTTGCTTTCTTCAGCCAAAGCTTTTCGTTTGGTATAACCTAGGTTGGTAGCTCCACGAGTATCAAAATGTTCTGATGTGTTGCGGTGCCACAACAGAGCAGAAAGTTGGGAATTTTTTGCTTCTTGTCCAAAACTAAGCAAGTTTTCAATATAAGCTCGATAAGGATAGTTGTTGTTGGATTGTGTCACTAGCGAATCGTTCAAATAAACATCCACTTGCGTCCATAGTGTATGCAGAAAATTACATTCAGGCGCAATTTCCGCGTTCTTTTCCAAATCAGCTCCGGCTGCAGTAGTCACGCTTGCACGCACATAAAGAAAGCTATTGGCAAGGTCGATGTAGTTGGAGTTTTCAGCACTAATCGTAAATTCAATAGGACCTGTGGAGGTCAATACAGATACAGGGTGGTATTCGGTGAAACTTCCTTCCTCCAAACTAGTTTGACTTGGTGGCACCGAAAACAAATCCAGTTGAGAAGTGGTGGATTCTGCCGAACTGGGGTGTACTAACGTCGCCATGGTTTACGAGAAAATGTCGTGATGCCTCTTGCGTTTCTTCTTTTGTACTTTTCTCGGCGCTGCTTTTCGCTTTCCTACTTGTTGTTTAGCTACTTGTAAGAGATTGGAACCAGCAGCTCTTGCTTGATCGATGGCAGCTTGTTTGGCGTTTTTACCGTGTAA
This sequence comes from Diplosoma virens, assembly GCA_963680785.1. NCBI lineage: Eukaryota > Metazoa > Chordata > Ascidiacea > Aplousobranchia > Didemnidae > Diplosoma > Diplosoma virens. The sequence goes on along the minus strand of OY796894.1, from coordinate 15,911,813 downwards.
GACATCAGAAGCAAACTCGACACCGCTTTGTAAAACTTGTTTTCCGAGGGTTTTGGCACCTTTTTTGACCAAAGGAAGAACGCTTTTGGCAATGGAGCTAAACAGATTTCCTAGTCCATAACCTTGCTGCACTCGTGCCCCAGCAAAATAAGGCATACCATGACCGACTTGAGACAAATAATAGTTTTCATAAGCTTTTGCGTCACAACAATATTTGACACGCATGTTTCTACTACCGTCGATTTCTTACAATAAGCCCGTTTTCCTTTGCATCTGGTTTTTATAACGAATTTAACTTTTTGGGTCGTAAATGTAAAGTCACAATCACTTTTCCCTTGCGAAAACGAATTCGTTTTCCTTGATCGTCACGAAGCGAGATGTGAATGTCACTAAGATTTTTCTTTAAGACGGGATGGTATTGTATTTTGTCATATCTTTTGGAAACATAGGCACCCGGCTTCCCTGTTACAGGAAGGACACCAATCAAGGGTGCAAGAGTATGACCAACCGTTCTGTGTTCGATGACATTGCAGTAGACATAGATGGCGTTCACGGTGTCTACGTTGGCAACGCTTACCGAAGTGTACTCTCCGATTTCCCGATACCATGTCTCTCGAAAACCCAAAATAGAAGCCAACTCATTCGAAAGCGTCACCACCACATCCGGTTTCGTGGTACCATTGCGGTCGGTCGTAGGTGCTCCTTTTTTGTGTTGGATGGACATGGTGATTAGTTGTGTTTGAGGATTGTAAGTGAGATCAAAGAGAAAGTCAATTGGTTGCGTCAACACTCCTTCACTGACAAGCGTTTTGTTTTTATCTTGAAACTCTCGTCTCATTTCTTGAAGTATCTGACGCACGATATATTGAGGTTGTTGATAATAACCTGATGGAAGCACTGCTACAAACTCCAAAGCACCGCGTTGGTAGAAAATGTAATATTGGTTGGTGTCAATGTTGTACCAAGTGTTGGGGTACAGAATCTCGGACAAACCCATCTCCCACGATCCAGACAAATTGATTTCTTTCGGCAAGTGAACCATGTAATCCGAAAGTTTGTTTTCAGGATAAATGTCCATGGACGAGTTACTGGGGAGGGTGAGGAACATGTTTGGTAAGAATAGGTGACGGGAGCAAATAACCTACAGAGCTACTAAGCAGACTAATCCAGAGTTCTTTGTTGTCGTTGCTTTGTGTTAAATTGTACAAACTGATCGAAACCACAATGTAAATCACCAAAACTTGAGCACCAAACAAAACAATGTCAAAGGTTCTCAAAGGAGACATACCATGTCTTTTTCTGGCACCCAAGAATTAAAAGAAGCAGGATATCCAAACCACTTTACTAAAAATTCAACACCTTTCTTGCGCTTGCGTTGTTGGAGAATACGCTCGATTCGAAACACGTCATCCTTTTTATAGATTTTCTGCAACTCTTCTTCGTAAAAAGTTCCTTCCAACCATTCACCTTGTAAGTCTTTTATTTTGTAATAAGGAGAATTGTCTCGAAACACTTGAACAACTTGAAACAATTCGTACGTCCAACCGGGTAAGTAACCTTTGCGAAACCGCATTCGAGTCATGGACAGTCTGACTTGATCACCTACTTTCAATTTTGGTTTTCTTAACTCGGGGTCGGCATAGAGCGTGAGCCAAACCGCTTCTTGGTTTTCAGAGTTGACTGAATTTGGAGCACGTCGAATGGATCGGTGATAGGTGTTGTTGTAAGATTCAACCAGAGCAGGCAGCACTTCCACGTATCTTCGGCTGTTGGTGTACGTAAAATAACGCCATAGTTTCTCCTTCAAAGTGCGTATAAATAGTTCAGCAATGGTTGCTTTGGTGTCGAAATTTTGAGTGTGAAAATGTTTTATGTGATGTTGTTTCAACCAGGCTTGAAAGGGACGATTCAGAAACTCACGTCCCATATCCGTCTGCAATTTTTGAAACTTACCAATCTCAGGCATTAACTGCTCAAAAACTTGGATCATGTCAGAGCTGGTTTTGTTTTTCAAGTAAGCAGTAAAGGCTTTTTTGGAGAACACGTCAATGACCACCAAAATGTATTTATAATGATTGTTGTACGACTTGAGCAAAGAAAAATCAATGAGATCGGCTTGCATTTGAAAGTTGGCGCCAGGAACAATTGTTTTTCGACGCTTGAAATTTTTTCGTACGGGTTTGTGAAGCGTATAAGTGTCTTGCGATTGCAACCATTCTTGGGTTGGTTTTGGAAAACGGTGGGCTCCCGAGAAAGAAGCTTCTTTTTTAGGGACGTAATAATCTAAACGCTCTCCCATAGCATCGATTCAAACTCGCGTGCACCGGGTAAAGTTGGGTCTCGTTTCTTTAGGGTAGATTGAAACAAATCGTCGATATGGGATCCCGGTACCACTCGATCGTCTAAAAGCATTTGTCCGTCTTCATTCCAATCTAAATTCTTTTTGCTAGTGGCGTCTTTGAACAGTTTTTTGGCTTTGGTTTGCTTTTTAAAACGCTTTAACACTGCACTTTCAGACAAGGGTTTTTTCACTGGTGTTTTCGGTTGAAACTTTTTCAGAAATAACTTTGATTTTTGCAACGCCTCGTTATATAGAGTTACTTTCTCGCTGTCGGGTCGGTTGGAAGTTAAGATTTCTTGCATTTTAGCATCCAGTTCAGAAAGCACTTTTTTATCTGTGACTTCATGTTTGTTTTTGAGTTTTTCGTACACTTCAGGTTCCAACGCAATTAATTTTCTCATTTTATAAGACTCCCTACCACACCACTAATGACCGGAGCGAGTGCAGACAACAAGATGGGTAAAAATCCACCTTTTTGTATAATTCTTCGTTTTGTTTTTAACGCTACCTTACGATCAGCCAACTTCCAAAGTTTGGTCTTGTGCGGTTTTAATTTCCGCTTGTGATGATGCGATATCTCGACGTTTCCTTGCAGCACGTTGTGAGCACAGTCACAAAGACAACGTATTAACTCGGGCGATGCTTTGTCTAAAATACGCTTTTGCAAAGGTGCAGGGGCTTTTTGTAGCAAACGCAAGGTGGGTCCGTTTTCTCGCAAGCGGTTCATTGATAGAGATAATGCGTGTCTTCTGGAAAAATCCCTGAACGCAGACGTTGGTTATCGTGTGTTTCGCAGCGTAAGTCGATCACCAAATAACCTCTGTCGGATGATACAGCATTTTTATAGGCCTCCAGTGCGTTTTTATATGTTTTGGGGTAGACCTGGCGTAAGAAATGCGCAATTTGATTCACATCCCTACAACTTTTAAAGAGCACCATAATTTGTGCATCGAGACTTATTTCACGCAAACCTTTATGAAACAAATTTTGCACGGTCATAAGAACACTGAAATGAAAGTGGTGGGAGTAGACGCTATAGATTTTGGATAAGAATTCAGAATTGGCAAACATCAAATCGTCTAGTACTAGAAACGCGTCTCGACTTTCTTTTAGATCTTCAAGACTTGGCATGCCCTGTTTAAAGTTTACTTTATCCGTGTAACGATCAAACATTGCTTGCCACACCTCGTAATGATAAACAACCTGCTTGATTTCGGGGCAAAGTTGTTTTAGACTGTCTATAAAACGTAGGACCCAATAAGACTTTCCAACTCCGGAAGGTCCGCTTACCACAAAACTAGTTGGATTTTGAAATCGCAAAGACATTATGCTAGCTCTTCGTGGGGCAAAATGAAAGCAAACGTCATCACATATCCCTTTTGTAATGAAAGAACACAAAATGCACGAAAAAACACATTGACAGAAAATCACGATACATAACAATTCAAAGCATAATAACTACCACCACGGTGCGTGAGCCTTTTTTGATGAACTAAAATTTGGAAACAAAATTATAAATTTAGCGGTACCGTATGAACCCCATCGCTCAACACCTTTCTTTTTGGATAAAAATTACTCAATCCTCTTTTCTTTTGAGTGTAGCTAAAAATTTTGTGTTTTTTGGAGCGAAACCCGCGGTTTTCCACTAGGAGTGGTTCACCGGTCTCCAAAACACGCACATACTGATCAAAGGTGAGAGGGTTTTGAGCGATGGACACCCCTTTACACACTTGCTTTTTTGTTTCCCCTTCGCAAAAGTACGATTTTGAAGCCAAACAAATTTGGTTGTCCCCTTCGTACTCCAACTTCATCTTGCCCAAAGTTCTTTTATCAAATAATTCGAATGAAGTGCAACAAGGCTGTGCGTCCCACTCCCGACCTTCAAGTTTTCTCTGGATGAAGGTTTCTTCGTGGTTGGGGCATACCTCCGAAGTCAACCATTTTAATTTATCGCGAAAGTAACTCGCTTTCAAATGGGGAGGGACACAGTCATCCAGATTTTCTTTACTAAGACTAAAATAAATAGAGTCGGTATCGGTTTCTAGCAGTTCAAAATGACGATCCGGAATGTATTTTTTGAGAAACAAATAAAAAAATTTTAACATGTGTAGTTTGGAATTTAAATATACATTGAGGCCAATTTGGATTGGAAGATCATTCGCAATTTTGTTCTTTAAACTTTTTACTTCGTAGATATCTTCTTTAATTTGGTCCAAATGAATGAAACGAGGGTCGTTGATGGTTTTGTTGACTGTGTCCCCCGAATGGTATGTAATATTTCTATGTTTTTCTTTATTTAACAAACTAGCAGAATAAAGTGAATTCCCAGTTAATTTATTAGTAAGAGCTATCACTGTTTTGGATTTATCTATATCAGCCAATCTTCTGGAGTTTACAATTTCTTGTGCCAGAGGAGCAAAACATTTTTGCGGAAAAAATTTGATGAATTCATAAATTCTGGTGATTTTTAAACCCATTTCTAGGTAAAATTTGGCCATTTCCGAATTAATTAAAAATTTCTCTCCAAAATAACTACTAATTAAATATTTTTATTCTTTCTTTAAAAGGTCATGCTCCTCTGCCACACTCTTTATATAGTCACCAATATCATCCAGAGAAATAAAACTATTTTTAATAATTAAAGGAAAATCTTTAAATTTTTCTTTTAACTCGTCGGGAGTGTGGATGTCGACGATAAGAAAACCATACAAACTCTCGTTTCGAACGCCATCTAAAATTTTTTCAAAAGACAATTTACTTTTAGGTGTTACCGATTTTAAGGTTTTTAAGAAACGAGAGACTTCCGGCTGTTTTCTTATCTTCAACCATTCACACTCCCTCATCTCCACCACGCGAAACCCTTCTTTTTCCAACCTTTTTTTATTATTTTTTGTCTCTTCCCGAATAATTTCGTGGGGAATGTTTCTAAGAGGATGCGTAACTTCCAAACTACCGTCAGAGTTTCGATTCGTTTTACATTTATCACAAGAATGAAAAAAACAACCAAGATACTGATACACAGTGTTTTGTTGCTCAGAATAACCGTCCACTGGCAAACTATACTTACTCACTCTTCTCTCCCCCATGTTAAATCTAGTTTGCAAAAACGTATTTTCTTTGTATGCAACATAACTTAACCACTGATACGACTGAAAACCGAATTTGGAACAAGGATCAGGCCGAAACTCTTCTTCTTCTTTATACCGACAAAAATAACCAGTGGGGTTATTCTGAGCAATAGCATGTAAATACAAAGAATTAGCGTCCAAACCGATCACTTTTTTTACGGTTTCGGGATTTTCAATTTCGTGGGAGCGAATTTTGGTTTCTCCCGAAATCGCAAGTCTACAAAAAATCAAACTTAAACCACCCGTCAATTGAGAGCGAAGTGATTTATACAAATCCCCATGCCGCTTAGGGAAGAGACAAAAGAACGCATTTTTTTCAATTTTTTTCATCATTTGGAGTTTAGCTACCCCACTAACCGAAAAAGATGTTTTAAAAATATCCAAACCTTGGTCAAGATAAGGTTGGAGTAGGTTTTCAACTGCTTGTACGAAAGGCACACAATCGAGTAAGTTGTAATATATTAGCATTTCACGTAAAGAACTCCAACCTTTCTCCATCCAAGTTTTCACCACAAGACCGTATTCCTCTTGGGTGATATTGGATTTCGAAAGTGTAAGAATAAAAATCACCGTGTTCGGGCAATCCGCTTTCTAATTTGTCAAGATTAGTAACGAACTCGTAAGGAAAGTAAAACTTTCTGAGTTGTGCCCCATAAGCTACCAAAAATTTTCGATAGCTAAAACCGGGAGCCAAAAAGTTTTTGATGTCCAAAAATCGCAATTTTGATGTTTTCAAACAAAGATAACTATTTGTTCTTTTAATTACAAATTGAATGTCTTTCAAAAGAATTTGAATTAATGTGGGTTTGATAAGATTTAAATCGTATGAAGCCGAATTGAAACCAAGTACAACCAATTCCTTACAATAACAGTGAAATTCATTTAAAATTTTTTCTTTCCTCACGTGTTCACTCCTGTCCAATTGCTCGAACACATAATCGAATTTTTGTACAAGCAGTTGATAACAAATATCGGAGAGGTTTTCCAGATAGTCAACTAATTTTTGAACCAAACGCTCTTCATCTCCTTCCGTCACGAAGCAAACACCTGACTCATAACCAGGGATGTTGCTTGCGACTGCAACGCTCAAAGGAAGGTGGCAAGCGTCTAGTGTTAATATCGAATTATTAAAAATTTTAGTTTTTGAAAAATAGGCTTCAAAATCGTAGCAAGCAAAAAAAGGGAAATGTCGATCACACCGTGGAACAACAATCCCTATTTCCTCCAATTTTTCAAAAATAGTGGCAGGATTTTTGTGAATACCCCCAGGAAAAACCTCACGCACCGTGGTAGTACAACTTTTGGTATGACGATTGTAATGTTTGACATTAGTCCACAACTTATCACAGTGTACGCATTGGTACACACCGCAATAGCTCTCAAAATTTACAATCACACTTAGATGATTTTCGTAAACGTTCAATCGCATTGTCTCCTGGTAGAACTCGCGGCTCCGCTGAACCAGTTTGGCAACCTTACCGTCGAGCTCATATGCAATGAGATTCAGTTCAAAAAAATCCTCTAAGTGGATAAAATCAAAAAGTTGAACGCCTGCAAAATGCGCAGGCACGACACCAAAATGAATACAATATTTACGAAATAGATTTTTGGCAGTCTTCTCACACCAGCGAGGGTCTGCACCTCGGTGCACTGCCAAACAACGAAAAAAACATAAGTGATCATCAGCATTCACATTCCTTAAACCATGGTTGTTCATAATATAATCAGGAAGAGAAATTGGGGCGCCAAGTGGGGCATCTTTTAAGTGATTGATATAAAAGGTAATATTGGGGATGTCTACCACTTTCCATTTGCTGTCAGGGCGGTTAATTTTTTCAAAAAAGGATTCCTCGGCCAACGTATTCAAAAACTCTATTAATTCTTGGCGGTTGCTAATTAAACGCGCAGTTTCCATCATTAAGTTATTGTTGAACGATGAGTGGTAGTATCGTAATTCATTATCATTAATATTTTTTAAAATATAACCAAAACTGTAATTAATTTTGAAACGGTGGAATTGTAGTTGTATAATTTGATGAATAATTTTTGGATTTAAAAGCTTTAGATCTTGATTGTAACAAAAATTAAATATGGATTGCACTTTGCCTTTTTTGTAGAAAGTCCGGATGCTGGAAAAATGCTTTCTCATGAGGGTGTTGATCTCCTCATCTTCCACTTCTAAGAAAAAACAACATTAATTTCAAATCAAGCTCTTTTATACAAAAACGTACCATTGCTAGTTACCACAGGTTTCATTTTTGGGAGTTCTTCTATGATTTCTGCAAAAATAAAATTTTTTAATATCTCAAAATCAAACTGCGAAAATAGACTTACCGTGTGAAACCTCGACCGAATTTTTAGCCGGAATTTTTGATGAATTTTCCGGCGAGGCATCAATTTGTGACCGATCTAACAAAAACCAACATTAGTTGCAAAACAAAAAAATTTTTATCAAAACGTACCGTTTGAGTTTAGCTCTCCGACTTCAAATAAACTTTTTGCAGAATTCTGGGGTTCTACAACAAAAACAAGAATTATTTCAAAATTAACTCACTTTTCATAAAAACTTACCATTGGTATTCTGAGAAGTAATTTTCGCCTTTTTGGTTGGGGGTGCGCTATCTAAGAGAAACAATTGTGTTTGTTCCAAATTAAACCGTTGAAATAAATAAACTTACTATTTGCGACCTCGACTGAATTTTCAACCGGAATTTCTGATAAATTTTCCTGGGTCTGTGACCGTTCTAACAAAAAACAAAATTAATTTTAAATTAAAAATTTTAACTGAAGATTTGCATTCGAATAAAATATTTTATTTCAAGATCAAATAAATCGAAAAAAGAAATACTTACTACACACTTTTTCGTGTCTTTTTAAGTTATCAACTCTACTAAAAGTTTTGTTGCATTCGTTACAGCAAACTCCAGTTGATTTCCCGTGTACATTCTCCTTATGACGGCGCATATTACGCTCTCTTGTAAAAGTACTCTCGCAAATATCGCACTTGAACATTTTGAATAATTCTTCTTTTTTCAACGACTTTAAAGTAGAATAACCAATTCTCCAGAAGTGTCTGTTTATATACTTGTGGAAAATTATAAAAAATCAAATATAGTTATAAAAAATCAAGGTCGCCTAGAAAAAATTAAACATATGATAAAAACAAGATTGCTAAGAAAAATTCAACAAAAGTATAACAAAATCAAGGTTGCCAAAAATTAAACAAAGTTATAACAAAAAATCAAGGTTGCTTAAATAAAAAAAAAATTGAACAAAGATATTTAAAATTCGAGGATGTCAAGAAACATTGAGTTTAGGTATGACAAAAATTAAGGTTTTCAATAAAAATTCAACAAAGGTCTAACAAAAATTAACGCTTAAACGTACACTAATATTACCTTCGAGATTAAAGTTAGAAAAATTAAATCACTTTTTTGAAAATAGTTTACTTAAGGTCAAATCGATAGCGTTCAAAACAGGAAACGACGTTCACGCTTCAGGGAATACGTCGTAACTGTCTAGAACAGTGGTTCTTAACCTTTTTTTACGTATTTACCCTTTTAACAAAAGTGCTTACTAAATTTACCCTCAATATACTTAATAATGCTCATTTATTAAAAAACGAAATTAGCAAATTACTTCAATTATACTTATTTAATGTGATGGCTGCCCTTGTTTTTTGGCAACGAGCTTTTCATTGTCTGGTGAAGTTGTAGATAATGCGCAACGAATGTCAGATTCAACGTCAAGTCGGTTTCGTGCTTTAGATTTGATAGTAAGCAACACAGAGAAGCCGCACTGGCACAGGTAAGTTGAAGAAAACGGAGCCAAAATATTCAGAGCATGAATACCTAGCCGTGGATACCAACGTTGGATTTTAACCCAAAACTCCTCTAGGTTGCAAGTGTGAAATTCATCTTTTGCAAAAGAATCGTTTGTTAATTCTATAAATTCTTCTTGAATTGCTTCAGGAACATCTTTCACTTTACATACAAAAGGATTTCTAGCTACTTTCATCAAAATGCTAGAAGTATTTATCTCGGGAAAATATCGTTCAAACTCATTTTGCAGGTTTTGTAGATGACTGATGATGTCCTCCTTCAAATTTTGTTCAAAGTCATCTCCAGTTATCTCAGTCAAGCGGTGAAATGATGCAAAATTATCATTATTTGCTCGTTGGGTCCAAAGCTTGAACTTTGCCACAAATGCATTGATGGCATCAGTGTGCACGATTATATTACTTCCTGGGCCTTGCAGTTTCTTGTTTAGTTGATTTAATGTTTCGAATATGTCAGCAAGATAAGCTAAGTACGTAGAAAATTCGACGCTACCAAATATTAACAATAAATCATTTTTTTGTTTTGCAACCAAAAACGACTTGACTTCTTCTCTTAGTTCGAAAATACGAGAGAGCATGTTCCCTTTTGAGAGCCAACGAACTTGAGTGTGATATAAAAGTTCGGTATGATTGGCATCCATATCTTTGCAAAGCTTGCTGAAGAGTCGAGTGTTGAGCGCTGAACTTTTCAAATAATTAACGACTTTAATCACAACAGACAAATGCTCGTGAAGTCTCTTCGGAGTGGTTTTGGAAACGAGCGCCGCTTTATGAATCATACAATGCGTTCCTTGAATTGTTGGATTTTTCTGCTTTATCAGGGAAACCAATCCAGAGTTTGCACCAATCATGGCTGGAGCACCATCAGTGCAAACCCCAACAAGTTTACTCCAACTCAATTCGGTTTTGTCAAAAAAGTCCATCAACTATTGAAAAACATCGGTTGCCTTTGATGTTATTTCCAAAGGTTGGCAGAAGAGAAATTCTTCACTAATCCTGTCATCTGCAACATATCTGATATACACAAGTAGCTGTGAAAGATTGGAAACATCGGTAGTTTCATCCAGCTGAAGAGCAAAAACAGGAGAGGAATTAATTTTTGATATAACCTTGCTCTTAATATTTTCAGACATGTCATGAATTCGGGATTTTATAGTGTCATTGGACAGTGAGATTTGTTTCATTGTTTGAGATGCTTTTTCTCCAAGCATCAACTTCACACTTTCCAATATGCAAGGTTTTAGAAGGGTTTCACCGATCGTATGTGCTTTTTTAGCTTTTGCCACATGCAAAGCAATGGCAAATGATGCATGTACAGAGGCATTGTTAGTCTGCCAAAACATTCCAGTTCTGTCCAGCTTTTGTCTTTTCAGATTGGACAGTTTTAACTCAAAAAAGGACCGGTTTTTGCTTATCATACTTGGATGAGCATTTGCTAGGTGTTGTTTTAGCGGAGTAGGTTTCATGGTACTGTTTGAAAATGTTTTCATGCACAGGACACACTGAGGAATTTGAAGACCATCCTGAATAAGATATGTAAATCCAAAATTCAAATAATTGTCCTGATACTTTCTCTTTTTTTGTGACATGCTATATTTATGACTAAATTTATGACAAAATCCAAATAATAGGCTAGCTTCGAATTCGCATTAGCAATTACTCTAAACCAGGAAGGATACTGTTATGTTCTTATTTCGTTAATGAAGTCTTTATTTATTGCATTTATTATAAACAGCAGTAATTCGAACATTCACAGAAGTCTTCGAGAGCACGCTAACAATTAATTCGCCTTTCATTAATCACCGTCTGACTACACTCGTTATTATTTCGATTAAATCAATGTTCCAATTACTAGCACGTTACGGTATCTAGTATGTTATTGTTATGCGGTAAAGATCATTGTTATCTCGGATTATGGAATGCGCACTGAAGTGTTGCCATTATCTTTATTATGTTAAAGCAGTACATCACAGATACTAGGCTATCAATACCTACAGCTGCCCCAATTTTTTTGTCCCGTCAACTTTTCTAGGCTGAAACCATGCCTGAAACTAAGGCTATGTGTTGCCACAATCAAATTTAGAACTACGTATAGGTTGCTCGTTTCAGTTAAAATTTCATTTGATATAGAAAAGAATCTAACCCTTTGTATTGAAAGCAAAAACGACAATTTCTAGTCACTGTCTATCCCTGCACAAAAACAAGACAAGTTTGAAACTTAGAAATCTGTCGCTGCCCAATGACTGTATTAAAAAGTTATTAAAAAATTAAAATCGATTTCGATCACAAGATCATCATCACTTAACAATTCTATCAATTCTGTGGAAAATATAAATATAAAAACAACAAATTTGGATAAAAATGAGCCTAATAATTACACTGCAGTGAAAAAACTATTTTGAAAGCTTTACAAATTCAAACTAAAATACTATTAACTACAACAAGAAACGTATAACTGGCATCACACTGTGATATAAGCCAAAACCAAAGTGACGTCAACTATCTTTTCAACACGTTACCGCATAACGTCAGTAACTGTTGGTCACTACTCTAGTAAATTGAGAAAGATATATTTATGTTGATATATATATATATATATGTTATTTAGTACTTTAGAAGTACTGATTTTCATACAGTGTTATATTATATTATATATATATAAAGATATATATATTATGTTCGCGCTGTTTGAACTCATACAATTAAACATATCTTTCTCAATTTACTAGAGTAGTGACCAACAGTTACTGACGTTATGCGGTAATGCGTTGAAAAGATAGTTGACGTCACTTTGGTTTTGGCTTGTATCACAGTGTAATGCCAGTTTTACTTTCTTGTTGTAGTTAATAGTATTTTAGTTTAAATATGTAAAGCTTTCAAAATAGTTTTTTCACTGCAGTGTAATTATTAGGCTCATTTTTATCCAAATTTGTTGTTTTTATATTTATATTTTTCACAGAATTGATAGAATTGTTAAGTGATGATGATCTTGTGATCGAAATCGATTTTAATTTTTTAATAACTTTTTAATACAGTTATTGGGCAGCGACAGATTTCTAAGTTTCAAACTTGTCTTGTTTTTGTATAGGAAGCTCATTTACCCCCGATAACAAAGAAATTTACCCCCAGGGGTAAATTTACCCCAGGTTAAGAACCGCTGGTCTAGAACTTTATAAAATTATTTTCGATAAATCTTACAGCTGCATAACACTAAGACTAAAATAATTTTTGAAGCTAAATCGACTTGAAACACATAGTAAATGAATGGTCTACTAGAAAGTAAAAATGAATGGTCATAAATACTAGAACGTAAAAAATGAGTGGTCTACAGTAACAATCAAAGTTGTTTAAAGAAAAATTCAACAAAGATATAGCAAAAACCAAACTTATTTAGAAAAAATTAAATATAGTTATAAAAAATCAAGGTTGCCTAGAAAAAATTAAACATATGATAAAAACAAGATTGCTAAGAAAAATTCAACAAAAGTATAACAAAAAATCAAGGTTGCTTAAATAAAAAAAATTAAACAAAGATATTTAAAATTCGAGGATGTCAAGAAACATTGAGTTTAGGTATGACAAAAATTAAGGTTTTCAATAAAAATTCAACAAAGGTCTAACAAAAATTAACGCTTAAACGTACACTAATATTACCTTCGAGATTAAAGTTAGAAAAATTAAATCACTTTTTTGAAAATAGTTTACTTAAGGTCAAATCGATAGCGTTCAAAACAGGAAACGACGTTCACGCTTCAGGGAATACGTCGTAACTGTCTAGAACTTTATAAAATTATTTTCGATAAATCTTACAGCTGCATAACACTAAGACTAAAATAATTTTTGAAGCTAAATCGACTTGAAACACATAGTAAATGAATGGTCTACAAGAAAGTAAAAATGAATGGTCATAAATACTAGAACGTAAAAAATGAGTGGTCTACAGTAGAGATGTCAACCGCGCAGCGTACACGGCGGCGCGCGGCCGCGCCGCGCGGGCACCGCGTAACTTTTTGATCAAATTTACCGCGCCGTGCAGACACCGTGCAATCGAGAAATAGTTTTGAACTTTTGCAAATTCCGTAGTCATTCTGGAGCTTTAGAAGCAGGATTAAAGCATTTATGTTTAAATAATATTTTTATACTCAACTTCTCTACGTTCTTCCGGTGAAATTTACACACAAGTTTTTTTTACACAAAATTTATTTAGGTGTTAAGATCTCCCAATTAGGGGATCGAGCACAAGGCTACTAAATTTTGAGTGAGATAGATTTCTGCCACATCTTTATAATTATTTGTTTTTGGCAACACTGCAAGAAACAGTCAATGAGTCAAAGTCAGGCAATCTGACATACACCTACCGGTAAGCTATTACCAATGGCAAAAATATATTGCATTGCTTCAACACTATTCATTGATTAAAAATTCCTTTACTAGAAAATTTCATTTGGCTTAACTACAAGTTATAATATGTACATTTAAAAATCAATATGAGCAACTGGGACTGCAAAGATGTGGAAGAAAAATTACGAAAAAAAGAGCTGGTGTTACTTAGCCAAAGTGGAAAATCAAGTGTGTGGAAGGATATGGCGATAGTTGCTAAACCAGACGAGACCACTGGTTGTGAAAATGTGTCTACAAGAAAATTAAATTACGTTGCTTGCAAAAAATGTTTAAACTGTTTCAAGTATGATTCACATAACACAGGTACTTCTCATTTGAGCAGACATATTAGTAAATGTAATGGAACAATAAATTCAAATACTTCAGGCAGGCAACTCAAATTGACTTTCCCAAGAAGAAATGTTGCCAGTCAGGCTAAATCTGAAGTTTTAAATGCTGCTGTATCTGTTGTGATGAAAGACTTGCGACCTTTTTCAGTACTTGAAGGCAAAGGTATGAAAGAGTTTGCTCAAACGCTTATAGACATTGGAGCTAAACATGGAAAAGTAGCGATAGATGATGTGCTACCATCTCGAAATACCATTGCAAGTAAAGTCAAATCAACTGCAAGCACTCAGAAAAGCAATCTTTTGAGTTCACTAAAAATGGCTGTCCAAGATAATTGTGGTTTTGGAGTAACTGCTGATCTTTGGACTGATAATTACAAAAAACTCACTTACCTGTCATCCACAGTGCATTGGCTAAAAAATGAAGAAAGAAAAAACAGTGGATTATTTTGCAAATTGTTTGCAGCTGAAAGGAAAACATCCGACAATATAAGAAATAAACTTGTTAGCAATTTTGCCCAAATTGGAATCGATGAGTCTATGTTGAGTCATGCCACATTTGTTACTGACAGAGGAGCAAACATAAAAAAGGCATTAGATTGTTTTTCATGGTTACCTTGCTGCTGCCATGTACTAAATGTTATTTTGTATCATGCTTTCAAGATGCAACCAGACAATCTACCAATACTGGCAGAAACCCATACTGGTACAGTTTCTGAACAACTAAGCGAATGTGAAGAAATCAATCAAGAGGGCAATGAAATCGATAAAGTGATAAAACTTTTGGACTCAGTTAAAAGTTTAGTGGCTTATCTTAAACGAAGTGGGTTAGCTTCACAACTGTCGACATCCGTTATTCAAGACATTGAAACTCGATGGAACTCAAAACTGGCAATGTTAATTAGCGTATATGAAGTTTTTGAAGAAATTCAGAGTATATTAAAAGAAAAAAATCAAAATCAAAAATTGCAATTTATTGATGTTGTGCTAATGAAGAATCTAATCACATTGTTGGCTCCATTTAAATCTGTCAGCACTGCAATGGAGGGCGACAAATACCCTACGCTGCATGGGGTACTTCTTTGGAAAAAAAAGCTGCTGATTCACTGCCAAAGAAAATTTAGCGATTCATTGGCAATTAAATCTCTAAAGTCCAATTTAACTTTGCTGATCGAAAAAAAATGGAATGATTTTGATTTACATAAAGTGGCTTTATTTTGCTTTCCAAAGTTTAAAAGTTTATCTGTTCTACCAGCATCCATGAAAGAAGAGATAATTCAGCTCGTGCAAAGTATGTTGAGTGACCCGAAGTTTAACAAGGACGATGTTGATGATTACACCGCAACCTCACAAGGTACAAGTGTTGCTGATCACAACTATCAAAAAGCAAAGCGGCGTAAAACTGATTTTGCTTTAGACCTGGGTGATTTTGCAGACGAGCTTAATGATGACAAGTGTGGTAGCACAATAAGCGATGAAATTGCAAAGTATCAACAAGCTGATTTTTCAAGTGAAGACTATTATGCTGAAGGGCATGTTGGAAATTTTGATGTGTTAAAGTTTTGGCATCAAAAAAAAGCACAATATCCTAGACTTGCCAAATTGGCAAACTATGTTTTCTCCATCCCATGCTCATCAGCTGCATCAGAACGCATTTTTTCATGTGCTGGTAGAGTTTATGAAGAAAGAAGAACCAGGCTTCATCCGCAACATATTGATGCAATTGTATTTTTAAACAGCTATTTAAAATAATTGATAAAAAGTTGAGTGAAATTGTCTTTTAAGTGATATGGACCTACAAATTAACTTGTATATTTAATCTCTTGGTAGAGTTCAATAATCAGTATCAGTATATAGCAACAAACAATATCAATAAATTATTTTAGTGAAATATATATTCTCTTAAACAGTATAGTTGGTCCATGTCACCGATAAAAAAGTGATAATTGATTGCGGTATTCAAACATAGAAATAGCTAATTGCAACAATTTATCTGTGCTGATATAATGCATTGTGGGTATTGATTAGCATCTAGTAGGACTTAGTTTGGCACCAAATGGAGTAGTTTAAAATTGACTCTTTAAAAACAAGTCTTTTTTTTTGTTATCTTTTCTATATACTATTTTACTCAACTTTTACACAAGCAAATTTTTTATCAATTTTGCTGTTTTTGAGATTCTTATTATGATTTTTATGTGATCAAGTCTTGATTTGTAACCTTCATACAATGCCATAAATTTCAAGTGATTACATTAATGTAATGTTCATATTTGGTTTTGCAGATACTTAAAATTGCTTTAGATTTTTTAGTTAGTGATTATGTATAATTATCTTGATTCCAAGATCATAAAAGAAGCCAACTGTGTAGAGTCTATTTGGACTATGCTATGCAAAGGTACAAAATTGTAATGTTGATTGTAATTGAAGCAATCTTGAGAAGCTGAGTTGAACTGATATTTTTGCATGGTAACTTCAAGACAAGAGGCAACTGAGCTTTAAGCTGAACTGCATGATATGAAATGTGCTAGTATCTGACGATTCCAGTTTAATAGAAACTAACCAAAACTATGTTTTACAGCGAATTTTAATACTTCCTCTTATGTTTAAACTTAAAGTTTGCAGTGCAGTGCGGGCACAGTGCGGTACTTAAAAAAATTTTGCAGTGCAGTGCAGTTGCGGGCAGAAACCTTGCAGTGCAGTGCGGGCACAGTGCAGGAAAAGTGTGCCCGCGACAACTCTAGTCTACAGCAACAATCAAAGTTGTTTAAAGAAAAATTCAACAAAGGTATAGCAAAAACCAAACTTATTTAGAAAAAATTAAATATAGTTATAAAAAATCAAGGTCGCCTAGAAAAAATTAAACATATGATAAAAACAAGATTGCTAAGAAAAATTCAACAAAAGTATAACAAAATCAAGGTTGCCAAAAATTAAACAAAGTTATAACAAAAAATCAAGGTTGCTTAAATAAAAAAAAAATTGAACAAAGATATTTAAAATTCGAGGATGTCAAGAAACATTGAGTTTAGGTATGACAAAAATTAAGGTTTTCAATAAAAATTCAACAAAGGTCTAACAAAAATTAACGCTTAAACGTACACCAATATTCCCTTTGAGATTAAAGTTAGAAAAATTAACCCTATATGGACAAATGGGACAGATCTGGCACGTTTCAAAAAAACGTTATTTAGTGAACATTTTTAGAAATTTTTTTAAATAAACGATTTTTTTAGATTTGTCATATCTAGTTGGTATAGTTTTGAGTTAGAAACCCTAAAACTTCAACCAGTGTGAAAGTAATAGTCAGTTCTTTGGTTGTTTGGCAAGGTTAGTAAAAAATGCTGATACTTACTATTTTGCATTAAGTAGTTCTTGATAAGCAACCAAATTTTTTGACCAAATAAAATTTTTTTGTATTTAGTAAAAGCAGTTCTATCATATCAATAAAAAATTTTTAATGTTTGCTTATTGTGATTAATGTGGTATCGATTAATTTAAACGTGCCAGATCTGTCCACCTGGTCCACAAAGTTTGATTTATATGCTGAAGATCTAAATATAATCTGAGTGTTATGTTGCATTTTTTTTTAATATTTTGAGTAAATATAGTGTAATAATAAATTACTTATGAATGTTCGAAATTTTTATGACATAAAGAATTGGGCAGCTATCGCTGGGGGTGAAAATGGGGAGAGCGAAAATGAATTTTTAGCAGAAAGTGACTCTAATGATGAATATGTTTATTGTAAATCCAGTTACAAAAACCATCAAAGTGAAGAAAGTATTTAGATTACATAGAAAAAAGAGCCAAATGCAAACTGCCTGGGTACACAAGCAAAACTTACATTTTTTGCATAAAATACGAAATGTTTCTTTGCCTGAACAAAAATAAAACTGTTTTAAAACATTTCACAAAAGCTAAAAGTATTCAAATTGTAATGTAAAATTACTTGTGTACTCGTTTTTGACTTTTATGGTTCAATTATTGCATGATATATAACGTTTTGATTTTTCGTACTATGGACCAGTGGGACAGATCTGGCACGTTTAAAAATATTAAAAATAAATAAAAATTTTTTTAATATTTAGTCAAATATTGTGTAATAGAAAGCTACTGTCACTAAAAAATAGTTGAAATAATTTTTATTGAGCACAAAATTAAATTTGTCCATATAGGGTTAAATCACTTTTTTGAAAATAGTTTACTTAAGGTCAAATCGATACGATTCAGAACAGGAAATGACGCGCTTCGTCGTAACTGTCTAGAGCAGCGTTTCTCAACCGGGGTTCCGCGAAAAAAATGAGATAAGCTAATACTCTTTTTCAGTCTTTTTCTAAGTGTGGTAAAATTTTTTCACCAGAATTTTGACTTTTTGACCTATAGTGAGCCCGCGCAATTTAATCGTCACGTGATCAGCTCGCTTCACTTTTGGTCTCGAGCCACATTTTCTCTTACTGACTTACCTGCGAGTTGTATGCAGCGATTTTTGGGACAATAACGGTAAGCTTGTTTTGGTACTTTTTACGTAATAGTTAGTTAGCTACTTTTATTGGCAATGTATTGAATCTAAACTGAGCTGCTCTGCTGGTGAGGATTTAGGCTAATACGAAGATATTGCAACTGTACAGCCTTTTATTCGACGTATCGTCAGTCAAGCCGACTGACTTCTTCAGGAAAATGGCTAGAACAGGTAAAACTGCCTGCCTAGCCCGCAAAAACAGCACACATAACGATTTTTTAAAAAATTTACAGAAAATAAAGCTGAAATTTTAAAAAATGAATTTTCAACAAGCAATTCCAATGTTCTCTGTGACATCATAAATTACAACAATTAAATAAACAAAATTATTCCAAGCAATTTTTAAATACTACAGAAGCTATGAAGTCAAGTTAAATGAATTATGTGAAATTTTTGAAATAAAGTAAGCCACGTAATTTAAAACAGTTTTTTGTAGACTAAGGGCAAAACTTAACGGTACTTACGTTCAGTTACCTTTCCGGATCGTTCACTTTCACTGTCATCTAAGGTAAAATCGTTCACTGTCATCTAAGATAAAAAGTTTCAAGCTGCACAAAAATTGGCGGGGACACCTGTTACGAGATCAATCTCATTGAGGGCTCATTTTTTTAGTTCTTTGAGCTCAAGTAAATCAATTTGTTTTTTTTCTTTTTTTACAGAAATACCCAATCTATCAATGTGGCAATTTTTGAAGAGGAAACGTTCAGAAAATCATGATGAGGGTGGTGATGAAGAGTCACAGGCTCCTGATAAATTCCAAAGCACCAACAGTAAGTCAACATCGGGCATAAATAAGATTCGTCTTTACGATAAAAGTTATCTCTCAATGGGCTTCACATGGACCGGTGACCCAAGCTGTCCCATTCCATTGTGTACCGTCTGTGGTAAACGACTGACAAATGCAGCAATGGCTCCAGCTAAATTGAAAAGACACTTTGCAACCAATCACAGTCATTTGAAAAATAAAAGTGTAGATTATTTTAAAAGGCTGTTGGAATCTCAAAAGAAACAGAGTACAGCTTTTTTTAATAAAGTTAGTGTAGGTGAAAAGGCTCTTGATGCAAGTTATTTGGTAGCAGAAATTATTGCACAGAAAAGGAAAAGTCACACAGTTGGTGAGAACCTAATATTGCCAGCTTGTAAAATTATAGTCGGTAAAGTGCTTGGACAAAATGCAGTACAAGAAATTGAAAATGTTCCACTTTCAGACTCTACAATAAGTCGACGTATTGATGATATGGCACATGACATTGAAGAGGTTTTGTGTGACAAATTGGAAAATAGCATTTTTTCTATTCAGGTTGATGAGTCAACTGATATTGCCAATAAAAGCCATGTTATAGCTTTCGTAAGATTTGTCAATGAGGGTCAAATTCAAGAAAACTTCCTATGTTGCAAAGAACTGTTAGAGA
The DNA here is from genome assembly GCA_963680785.1 of Diplosoma virens. Classification (NCBI taxonomy): domain Eukaryota; kingdom Metazoa; phylum Chordata; class Ascidiacea; order Aplousobranchia; family Didemnidae; genus Diplosoma; species Diplosoma virens. The sequence goes on along the minus strand of OY796894.1, from coordinate 15,891,848 downwards.
CGAGCAAAGGAATAGATGTATTTAATATTTTGTCCTCTTATCTGGAAACAAGAGGTCTCTCGTGGAAAGATTGCGTTGGCATCTGCACTGACGGTGCTCCATCAATGGTTGGCTCCATGAAAGGGTTTGCTTCTCTTGTAAAACAAGAAAACCCTAACATAATCTCAACACATTGCTTTCTTCACAGGGAAGTGTTGGTTTCAAAATCACTTGGAGATGATCTGAAAAAAGTTTTTGATGATGTTATAAAAATGGTAAACTTTATTAAACAAAGACCAGTTCACTCCAGAATGTTTAGAAGATTCTGTGAAAACCTGGACACAGAACACATTAATTTATTGCAACATACGGAAATCCGGTGGCTGAGTAGAGGAAGAGTTCTAGATAGAATGTTTGAGCTGAAAGATGAGTTGCACAAATACCTTCAAGAAACAAATAAGCAAGATCTTGCCAAATGCTTTGAAGATGAACATTGGCTACAGAAGCTAAGCTACTTAGCAGACATTTTTTATCACATGAATCAACTAAACAAGTCACTGCAAGGCCCCAGAGAAAATATATTGACTTCTAGTGATAAAATTCTTGCATTTAAAAAAAAACTGGATTTGTGGAAAAGCCATGTTACAAAAGGGAATTTTGATATGTTTCCGAGATTTTTGAAAAGTAGAAGTGGAGAGGGATGTAAGAAAACTTCAAGTCTTATTGAATCCCATCTGGAGGAGCTGTATATCAGAATTGAAAAGTATTTTCCTTCCCTTTCAATAGGAACAGGCGTATGATTGGATACGGGATCCTTTTTCAGAATCTGCTTGTCATCCTGAGAATCTGACATTAAAAGAAGAGGAAGAACTTTGTGAGCTGCAGTGTGATCGTACACTAAAGATGAGATTTACAGACCTATCTTTGGACAAGTTCTGGATTTCTGTGAAAGAAGAGTTTCCTACTATTCATAGGAAAGCAAGTAAAATATTGCTGCAGTTTTCAACGTCTTACATGTGTGAACAAGCCTTCTCTTGTTTAACGAGTATTAAGAGTAAAGACAGAAATCGTCTTCTTTCAGTTGAAAATGAAATCCGTGTGTGTTTATCTAAAGTTCGACCTCGAATTAAATATTTGTGTAACAAAAGACAGGCACAGGTTTCACATTAAAGAAGCATGTTTCACTTTATCAAATAGTTCTGAAAGTAACAATTTCTTAGCCCATTTATTGCTTCACAGGACATTTTGGCTTGATTTTCGTATGTCTTCTCAACATTGTCAGTCACGGATGAATAAATGATAAACTGATGCAGCAATTGTCTGTTTTCTTTTTGTTTTCATACATTTGAGTAGGTAGCTATATGATGTTCGTTGGCTACTTGTATATTTATTCTTTACTTTTAAGTTTAGAATTATTGTGAGAATGAAATCTCCCTGATAAAGTATTATAAACAAACATTACCAAAAAAATTGACAAAGAAGTAATAATTTTTCCTTAATCTAATTATTCAAAAATAATAGAATATTTACCACGTGAACTACGATGAAAATAAGATGAGAAAGAATGGTATTTATTATTTTTTAGCGCAAGGGATCCGTGAGACATGGGATATATTTTGAGGGTTCCGCAAGGGAAAAAAGGTTGAGAAACGCTGGTCTAGAGCTTAAAACCGTTTTCAATAGAATTCATCTTGCTTTTTCTTTTCGAACTTATTAATATTAATTTGAAACTAAATTGATTTGAAACATTAAAAAGTAAAAGATAGGATTTGGACCTTGGTTCATGGAGTATAGGGTTCGGAACGCACTGACGTCAACGCTCCACCGCGCTCCTCCGAGGGCTCCTCTGATGACGTCAAAACGCAACACAAAAGTACCCTGGTATACTACTAACGTTGGGGTAATGCTTGTCATCGCTCGCTAACGCTCTTAAACGTTTGCTTTTTTACGCTTGAAAACGCTGTGTTTAAATTTTTTGTTAACGCTTGCTTTTTACGCTTGATAATGCTGTGTCTATATATTTTCTTAACGCTTGTTAACGCTCGCTTTTTAACTGTGTGACTAAATTTTTCGTTAACGCTCCCTAACGTTCTTAAGATAACGCTCTTAACTATATATTTTCTTAACGCTGGAAGATCGCTTGCTAACGCTTGTTAACGCCCAAAAAGCTCACTTTTTAACGTTGTGATTATATTCTTTGTTAACGTTGGGGATTGCTTGTTATCGCTCCTCCTATTATTAAACCTTGTTATTGCTTTGTTATCGCTCGTTGCGTTCTGTTGTCTACGCTTGCTAACGCTGTGTTTTTCATTTTTTTCTGGGGGACATTTTTGCACTTATTAACGCTGGGGGAAAAATTTTGCACTTGATCGAAATAAATTAATTGTTGTGAAGCAAAATAAACAAAATAAAAGGCTTATTTTGTTTAAAAACTATCCAAAAAATTTAAGCAAATAACAGATTTTTCTTAATTCATTCAACGAAGAGTATATCAATTTATAAATGTAGATATAATATTTTAACGATGATTAGCCAAGGGCTTGCAAAAATAGTCATGGCTTGAATAGAAAAATTAGAACGAATTTTCTAATTTATTAAAAATAATCAAATTTATTTTATAATAAACAGTAGTCGGTGAATATTTATCTATCAATATGAATAAAAAGTAAAACAAAATAAGATTTACAAAAAGTATAAATTATGCACAATGAACGAAAAAAATAAACATTTAGAATGGGCGTACTAATAACAAAATCAAAGCAAAAACGGGAAAATTATGGCAAAAAACATCATAGCGGATATTAATTTTTTAATGGCATACGCCAGGAATGTCTAACCTTTTTTCATAATGAGCCAATCTTAGTTACAGTCGACGGGCCGTAAAAAGATCTTAAATTTAAATCTAGCATTACATTAAGTAGTTCGAGATATGCTCAAAGTAATGGGGAAACGGAAAGAGCTGTGCAAACCGTAAACAATCTTTTAAAAAAATCGCATGATCCATATCTCGCTCTTTTAGCATACCGAACATCACCGTTAAGGTCGGGTTACAATCCAGCTGAATTGTTAACAAGTAGGTTATAATGGTCGTTTCTGTGCGATTTTTGAAAAAAAAAAAAAAAAAAAATAAGACAGTGCGAAAGTTTAATTATGATCATCGCCGTAACGTAAGTAATTTGCCGCAGTTCAAAAATGATTTACATGTGTTTATTAATGACGGTTATTTTGAAAATTTGAGAACCGGGTCTTAAATCAACTGATCTGAACAGGTCTTATGTTGTTGGTATTCCTAATCGTGGTTCGGTTGTTTGAAATCGTAAATTCCTAAAACCGCGTATCGATAATAGTGACGACCACTTAGAAATTTCAACTATGCAAAATGTTAATGCGGAAAACAATAAGGATAACACAATACTAAAGTTTTCGTGCACAGAAGGTAGCAAACTCTGAAGGTAAAATACTGTAGTACTGCTATAAAAAAATTTGAAAAGTTACTTGCATATAACAACAAAAATAACTAAAAAACTAATAATAACTTGTCAGTAAAACCAAATGTAAAAATTTTCACACCTAAAAATTAAAAATTACAGTAAAATATCCAATCTGTTTTAAGAATCGTAGTGTTAATTAAAACAAATCAGATATTTTACAGTGTTTAACGATAGAGTCATTTTTTTCAAGAATCACGCCACAGTGTAGCGCTTCAGTGTTATCCAAAGAATGGGATTTAATATTGAAATATTGTTGGCAAGACATTAAAAAATTTCCTAAATTTCTGTCTGGTAACTCTTGTTCACTGTCTATGTGGATGTCGGTCGCTTTCAGGTGGTTGAACAAACGAGCCACGATTGTCATTTAGAGACATGGGTCTTGGGGTCGATTCTGAAAATCGACGCGTTGCTACAGGTCGGCGAGACATTGAAAAATTTCCTAAATCTCTGTCTGGTAACTCTTGTTCACTGTCTATGGACGTATATGGTCGGTCGCTTTCAGGTGGTTGAACAAACGAGTCACGATTGTCATTTAGAGACATGGGTCTTGGGGTCGATTCTGAAAATCGACGCGTTGCTCCAGGTCGGCGAGACATTGAAAAATTTCCTAAATCTCTGTCTGGTAACTCTTGTTCACTGTCTATGGACGTATATGGTCGGTCGCTTTCAGGTGGTTGAACAAACGAGTCACGATTGTCATTTAGAGACATGGGTCTTGGGGTCGATTCTGAAAATCGACGCGTTGCTCCAGGTCGGCGAGATATTGAAAAATTTCCTAAATCTCTGTCTGGTAATTCTTGTTCACTGTCTATGGACGTATATGGTCGGTCGCTTTCAGGTGGTTGAACAAACGAGCCACGATTGTCATTTAGAGACATGGGTCTTGGGGTCGATTCTGAAAATCGACGCGTTGCTACAGGTCGGCGAGACATTGAAAAATTTCCTAAATCTCTGTCTGGTAACTCTTGTTCACTGTCTATGGACGTATATGGTCGGTCGCTTTCAGGTGGTTGAACAAACGAGTCACGATTGTCATTTAGAGACATGGGTCTTGAGGCCGAAAATCGACGCGTTGCTCCAGGTCGGCGAGACATTGGAAAATTTCCTAAATCTCTGTCTGGTAACTCTTGTTCACTGTCTATGGATGTGGATGGTCGGTCGCTTTCGGATAGTTGAACAAACGAGTCACGATTGTCATTTAGAGACATGGGTCTTGGGGCCGAAAATCGAAGCGTTGCTACAGGCGGGCGAGACATTGGAAAATTTCCTAAATCTCTGTCTGGTAACTCTTGTTCACTGTCTATGGATGTGGATGGTCGGTCACTCTCGGGTGGTTGAAGAAAATGTTCGAAGAAAATTGCACGAGAAAGAGAATGTTGAACAGTATTTTCCAACAAGTTTATTACGATTTCCTCATTAAACAATCCAGGAGCAATAAAGGTTACAGGAATCCTGAAACTCCCCTCAAAAAAACGGTTGCCATCAAATGCTCTAAAAAAAAATATTCAAACTTATTTCAGCACATGATAAATTGTTTCGCAAACATGAAGTGATTTTCAAGTCATTCTTGATATAGGACTGTCACCTAACACAATTTTATTCCTGCCCGGTCACATAATAAAAAAACCGTTGGCTCCCCACTTAAGATCCGAACTTTTTTCTATTTTTTTTAATTTAATATTATTTGCAATCAAGTTATTATGCTTTTTAAGTTGTTATCGACAAAGTGATTGCGAAACAGGAAACAGCGTTGATTCTGCGCGGTCACTGTACCTTTAAAACACAAAGTTAACCCTATATGGACAAATGGGACAGATCTGGCACGTTTTAAAAAAAAAGGTATTTAGTGAAGCTTTTCAGAAATTTTTTTAAAATAAACGACTTCCTTAGATTTGTCATACCTAGTTGGTGTAGTTTTGAGTTGGAGACCCTAAAACTTCAACCAGTGTGAAAGTAATAGTCAGTTCTTTGCTTGTTAAGCAAGGTTAGTGAAAAGTGCCGATACTTACTATTTTGTATAAGTAGTTCTTGATAAGCAAGCAAATTTTTTTACTAAATAAAATTTTTTTGTGTCGAGTAAAAGTAGTTCTATCATAGCAATGCTAAATTTTTAATGTTGGTTAATTGTGATTAATCTGGTATCGATTAGTTTAAACGTGCCAGATCTGTCCACCTCGTCCATAAAGTTTGATATATGCTAAAGATCTAAATACAGTGTACACAATCTTGAGTGTAATACTGCAACTTTTTGGAATATTTTGAGTAAATGTAGCGTGATAATAAATTAATTATGAATGTTCAAAAAATTTAAGGCATAAAGAATTGGGCAGCTATTGCTGGGGGTGAAAATGGGGCGAGTGAAGATAAATTTCTTGGAGAAAGTGACTCTGATGATGAATATGTTTGTTGTGAATCCAGTTACAACAACCCTCAAAGTGAAGAAAGCATCCAGATTACAGAAAAGATGCAAACTGCTTGGGTACACAAGCAAAATCTACATTTTTGCATAAAATGCGAAACGTTTCTTTGCCTGACCTAAAAGAAAAACTGCTTTAAAACATTTCACAAAAGCTAAAAGTATTTAAATTGTAATGTAAAATTAATCGTGTACTCGTTTTTGACTTTTATGGTTCTGTTATTGCATGATATATAGCAGGGGTGTCAAACTCGTGGGTTTTCGAGGGCCACATTGCATTTTGGGAATTGTGCCAAGGGCCGCAAACAGGTTTTGATATATTTTGATAATGTATACTTAAAGCATATTTTTAGATAGGTGTAGTTTGTGACATATTGTGATGTAATTAAACAGCCGAATAAAATTTTGTTATTTTCTTATATTTTAATTGCCTTTTACAAATTAATTTCTTGCATTTCACTATTATTGCAATTTATTGTATTTATTACAAAAAATCATAAATTATTATATACAACTATCCAAAACATTTATGAACAAACTTTTGATAAGAAAAGAATAATATGTACACTAAAAATTACTTAATCTTAATATATAGACCTAAAATTTACAAAAATGCAGAATAAACTTAATGTTTTTATTACATTTGTCCTGACTTTTGGCATTTCTTTTGGGCCACCAGCTTACTAATATCAGGCTGAAATGATTTTACAGTACCAACTCTAATTAACAAGGTTAAATGATCATCGGTTAATTTGGATCGTTGAGAATGTTTGATTAATTTCAGAAATGAAAACAGCTGTTCACATCTATATGTGTTTCCAAACATTGCTAAGATGTAGCATGCAAATTTCTTAATGTTGCTGTATTGCTCTGAGAGATAAGAGTAGAATTCAGGAACTCCAACAGCACCATACTTTGCCTTTACAAATTTCTAAAAGTTCCATTTGGAGATTTTCATCTGCTAAGCTAGCATCAAATGTGAATGGTGCTGAGAATAATGCAAATATGTCTTCAAACAAAGAAAAATCTGAGAATCTACGCTTGAACTCATTTAAAAGTAAATCAATATTGTTTACAAATTTTTCAATGTCCAATTCACTGCCATTTTCTTGAAGTTTGCTTTCTGCATCTTTTAAAAATGGAAAATGTGTCAAATTTTTGTTCTGTATCTGAGTTTTCCACAAATTTAACTTTGCGATAAAACATTTAATGCTATCATACAAATAAGTGATTGTCTTTTCTTTGCCCTGTAACTTTAAATTCAATTTGGTCAGATGTTCAGTGACATCAACAGCAAATGCTAAATCTTGAATCCACCTTTTATCTTCTAACTGAGTTGTTGTTTGATCTTTCATGTTAAGAAACATGATAATTTCTTTTTGTAATAAATAAAATCGTTTCAAAACTTTGTTACAGGACAACCACCTCACTTCTGTGTAAAAAGGGACATTTGTGAATTCATTATCCATATCCTGCAGCAATTGATTAAACTGTCGGTGATTTAGTGCTCAACTTCTGATGTAGTTCACTGTTTTTATGACAAATTTAATGACATGGTCGAGTTCTAAGACCTTTGAGCACAAGTTTTGTTGGTGAATAATGCAGTGAAAGTGAGTGAAAGTTGAGTCAAGATAAATAGTTTTAATCTTATTTTTTAATTTTGCCCCAACCCCATTGTGTTTACCTGCCATATTAGCTGCACCGTCTGTGCATAGGCATACACACTTGGACAAATCTAGTTCATACTCCTCCAAAATTTGTACCATCTTTTCAAATATGTCATTGCTTGACGTTGTATCATGCAGAGAAATCAGTTCTAGAAATTCCTCCCTTATTTGTAACTTAGCATCACAAGCTCGAATAAAGACCACAAGTTGCGCAGTGTTACACGTTTCATCAATTGCTAAGGAAAAATATTCAAAGTTAGCAGAAGCAGTTTTTATTTGTTCTTTTAAATTTGCAGACATCTCATCAATTCTAGTAGCCACTGTATTTCTTGTCAATGATAAATCTTTGAAAAGGTGCGCTTTATCTGGGCATAAAGTTTCAACTGTTTTTATAAGGCAATTTTTTATGAAAGCTCCATCAATATAAGGCTTTCCAGAGACTGCAATCATCTGGCTAAGTTCATAGCTGGCTGTAACTGTGGCAACGTTACTTTTGCAGATTTTTTTGAAACAGGTTTGCTGCTGATTTAGCTGTGCTTTCAACTCCTTCAGTTTCATAGTTCGAAATTGATCTTTAAATTTGTCATATTGACTGCTGTGCTTATTCTGATAATGTCTACTTACAGGGTGATTCACCGAAGTGTTGACAAATTAAAACTGAATTATCCAACTTACTATAAGGGCAAAAGAAACAAGTTTTTAATAGATAGAATGGAAATTTAATGGGCTTTCACATAAAATTCAAATTATTCAATGTAGCCCCCTTTGTTTTTCACAAGGCGCCTAAGACGTGGAAGTACTTGGGCGCACGTGGCACGCACCACTTCTGGGTCAATTTCTTCCCATGACGCCTTCAGTTTTCGTTTAAGGGTTTTGATATTTGGATGGGATGTTGAGCAGGCTTTTTGCTCCAGAATGGACCAAATCCCAAAGTCCATTGGGTTCAAATCGGGTGAAGAAGGGGGCCATAATTCCTTCTCCCAAAACTCTTTAAAATTGGTCTTGCACCAATGCTGGACTGCTTTGGCTGTGTGGGAGGTTGCCCCATCTTGTTGAAGCGTAATTCCTTCCTCTCCCACTGTTTCTTGAACCCAGGGAATGACTTTTTCTTCCAACATCCGACGATAGATAGTTTGGTTAATTTTCACGCCTTCGTCGATAAAGATTAGAGGTGTTTTCAGGCCTGTTGAAGCGACTCCTGCCCAAACCATCACGGAAGAAGGTTTCTGTCTCCTAAACGAACTGCAACGTTCAACTGGCACCATGTCCTTGTTTGGAATCCAAATCCTGTCATTTTGGTGGTTGTGGATAGCTTGGACAGTGAAAAGCTTCTCATCTGTCCAAAGCACTTGAGGCCGCGTGCCAACAACAAGTCTCTTGATCAAAACCTTAGCTCTATCAAGCCTTTTCTTCTTAGTGGCGTTTGACAGGAGCTGCCTCTTGGTAAATTTGTACGGGTAGATGTGGAGATCATCTTTGAGAAGCCTTTGCATGGTGCTCACGCTTACAGAGGTGTCCTTAGCCAGTTTTCTTGCGCTCCTTGAAGGGTTCTGCCTCAACCTCTCCCTGACCTTCTTAATCAGTTCCTTTGTCCTGATGGGTTTTTCAGGAGTACTTCTGATTCTTGGAGCACAACTTCCAGTCTCCCTGAACCTCTTCACAGCCTTGTAAACACCTCCACGACTCACAAATCGCTTCATCAACCGGAAAATTTTCGCAGGTGGAAGTCCTTTCTTGCAATACCCTTCAACGATGTCATTTACTGTCTTTGCCATCTTACTTTTCTAGATTAAATATTCTTATTGATATTGAAAACTTACTCTAGAATATATAATAACAATCTGAAGAGGTAATGCGAAGTTAATAATGGAATAAAGTATTTGTCAACACTTCGGTGAATCACATAAAGTATTTGTCAACACTTCGGTGAATCACCCTGTATATTGTATTCTTTCATTATACTGATGGAAATGTGACAAATTAAACAGTGTGCTTTAGAAGTTTGAGAAATGCAGAAATATTGCAACTCCCATTTTTCTTGAAAAATGCGACCTTCTTCATGTACTTTGCGTTTCTTCTTAATCACTGAAGTGTTTTTTTCAAGTATTCTTTTGCTAGCTTGAGGTGTATCCATAATTTGGATCAAAATGAGAACAAAAAAATTTGTAATTTTTCAAAACTACTTTTTGTAAATTTTAGCAAAATTTATTGGAATTTTTCAACACCTGTAATAACCAAAAGTTTTAACTTAAAAATATCTGCTTGTCTTATTATACGATTTAAAAATATACTCAAGGCTGGACTTCAAAAATAGCCTAGCCAGCATAACCATGGTACTGTTAAAAGTATTTGAAAAACGGCATAAATGAGACTTAAGGATACACCAATGTTACATAACAAACCAATTGAACTATAAATGTGTAAAGCAAAAACTAAAAACATGCTAAGGTTCTTGGAATAAAGTAGTTGTAATTAAATATATTTATTATAAATAGGAGAGTTTTACTGGGAAAGTTGATTAGGAGAGGCAAGTCTAAACCTGTTTTACCATCGTTTCTGTTTATAACATCTAACTTTTTGCTTACAAATCAACTTTCTGTAAATTATCTGTGTGAATAATCACTTTCACTTTGAAAGGTTTGAAAAATGTATTGCATTTAGATAAAAAACTTACAAAATACTACAATTGTTGTTAAGCGTTCAAGGGCCTCATTGGAGAGTTTCCAGGGCCGCGAGTTTGACACCCCTGATATATAGCATAATTTTCTATCTTAGCTAAGCTTGATCCATCTGTGGGTACTGGAAACTACATTCATCACAGCAAACAAGCCGAATTTACGTCATCCCAAAAAGTTAACCAAACAGTACAAAATTAAAAAATTTCTTTGCAGCAGTAATGATATGACCGCATTGCAATTATTTTTTATGATTAAATAAACAGGTTTTATTTATGAATTTATTAAAATTCCTAATGAGAGCCCAACAAAAACGACTATAAAAAAGTTTTTTTAGGCTACTTTGAGCTTCAAGAGTTTATCAGTCAGTTGTTATTTAATGCAATGATAAAATTTTTATAACAAAACAAATTTTTAATATTACAGAGCGTCCATAAAATATTGCCACAACTTTTAAAATTCACCAAAATTTTATTTTTATTCCAATTTTTTTTTTCTTTTCTCAAAGATACTTGTTGAACTCATCAGTTTTCAAGTCTAATTTCTTTAGTGATTAGGCATATTTTTATAAAAATTGATAGCCAAAGTGGAATTTATGAAATGAGCAATTTACAGGAAAAAAAACCCATGTGTTTCCTGATTTAGTGTAAGGCCGTAAGGTATGTAAAAGGATACGGTCTATCAAACCAAAGTTTATTGATTTACTGCAATGAATAACTGATGCAATAGCTACAGTTACTTTGGATATGTTAACAAAAACATGGAGAGAAATTGCATATCAGCTGGATATCCTATGTGCGACTAATGGTGCATACATGGAGGTGTAATAATACTAGTCGGCAGCGTGGTTGAGTGGTTAAAGCACCTGGCTCATGACCAACATGGTCTCGGTTCAAAACCCACTTGCGCCATTCTGTTGTGTCCTTGGGAAAGACACTTTGTGACACATTCCCCTGCTTGGTGGTCCTGGCAAGCAGTTCTAAATTGCAGTCACATCTCTATTAAATTACAAGCAGACAGCAATATCTTGGCATCTCCATAAGCAGGTCGGGGTATGTATTAGCATCTCCACATCACTTTCCTGCGAGTCAAAGAGAATAAATATAGAGATAAAATAAATAGTAATAATACTTTTAAAAATTAAAGCATATCCCTTTTACTTGAGACAAAATGCATTAAAATATTTTGAAAATATTTTTTTTTGAATTTTTGTTGTGATAATTTATACTGCTTTGTATTGTATTTGTAATTTTCAACTAACAATCTGTATGATGTGTACATTCAGCATTTTAAAATGCCATTTCTGTTTTGAAAATTGTTAAAAAACTGTTAATATTTTGAGCCTGTCCATTGAATGTCTTAATAATACTAATCTAACAATTTCACAATAACATATGCACCATAAAAACTAACTTCTTTAATTAAGCATCATATAGAGTATACTTGGTTAACTTGTCTCAAATATTCTAAACTAATTGTGCAAGTGCCATGGGACAAAGCCCAAAAATCGGCACTATCTTGCCGAAATTGGGACATATGGTAAGCTTATGCTTACTCAAAGTGCCATTTTTTTTATTTTTGTTAGTTTGTTATTAGTTTTTTTTTCAAACTTTAATGAAAAATTTTTTTTCAAATCATGGATGAAAGTTGTATCAAAAAGCTAAAGCAAAGTTGTTAGGAATTGATTGAATTTTGACAGCTCAGGTTTTTACTTAGCTGGGCTAAAGAGAGTGTTGTACTTTTTCTACTCAAATTTACAAAAAAAAAATGTCAAAAGGATAGCTCAGTGTGATAACACTCTGACTTATAAGCAAAAAAACATAAGTTTGATGCTCAGTCTACCTGAGCAATTTCAGTTGTTTCTTTTGGAAAGGCACTTCAAGATGAACTCCTCAATAGAGTGACGTTGCTTAAGATAGGAAGCAGGACATAGTCCAATGGAACTGCATGACAATGACACAATAAAATGCAATTAAACAACAGGCTTGAAATTTTGATTATTGATTGGTCATAAGTTAATCTTTCAATTAAAATGAATGAATTTTACATTTTCAGAGTAACAATCATCAAATACAGAATTCTTGAAGCTAGTGTTAAAGAGCCAAAGCATGGTACTGAAAAAGGTATGGCAAGTTCCTAAATTTGATTTTATAATTTGGAATTAGTTAATTTTGAATGGATTTAGAAGACGCTACAGCCTGAAATGGCTAGGCTATTTATAACAACAACAAGTATCAAAATTGTAACTTGAATAAAATTAATTCACAAAATCAATAAAACTTACTCAAGCACAAGGGTCCTAGAAGTTGGATAGTGTTGTTGTTGCTCAGCGGCATGATGAAGCAATTGTAATATGCTCTACAAAAGATATAATAAAGGATCACCCTCAAGTCTTTGGGCAATTTTAAAACTCAATGACATATATATAAGGGTGTAGTGACTAGTGAAAAAACAAAATTTTTGAATTTTGAAAAGTAGTGTTTATATTTGTCCCCAAATATGTAGTAAATGACATAGGAACCAATTTTAGTTTGGTGCACCCTCTAGTGGCTGTGCACAACTGCTGAACAAGAGAAAAATTGCTAATTCAGCCAAATCTCAAGAAGTGGTTGACTGGAAAGCTAGTTTTCAACTTAAAGCTGCAGAAGCACCACTTTCATATCTTCTCTAAGAAAAACTTTCTGTCTAAATGCTCTGAAAAAAAGTTATAAGCAAAAAACAAATTTTTGATAAAAGTCATGCAGTTCTGTATATGGAGTTACAACTATCTTTGATATTTGCAAGACTTCTAAGTTTATTGTTAATGATTAGGTAAGTTTAAGTTGGTCTAATTTGTCATCAGGGACTCTAGTATTAATAGTGTGCACCTTTAGATAAGCAAGTATCATTCATAAAATACTGAAATACTGAATACAATATAGGCACTGGCTACTTACACAGTAGCACAATACAAAAGTAGGTGACTGCAAATCTGTGTCAATTTTAGAATTATAGCATCATGTAGATACAGTTAAACAGTGAAGTGATGCTTTGTGTGGAATTTCTTCATAACCTGTAGTGACTCTAATTTTTGCTGAATAAGTCCATCACAACGATCAATGCCACACACTTGTGATGATGCTTCTGTGACCAATTTCACATGCCTTTTTACATGCTAATTGTGGCATGGATGGTTCAGTTTCAGGGGGTTCGTCCAAATGACTTCTATTTTCGAGTCATTGAGGTGCTTTATCGCTGGCGGTTGCTTCACCTCCCTTCCATTCAGGTTAAAAATTTCAAAAGATCATGCATTGACATTAATTATTGGAACTTCAAATACTCTTTACAGCTTATGTTAACTGCACCTTCTGCGTTTTGATAGTCCTTGATGTAACCTTGTTTGGAAGTTGCTATTTGGAATAGTATGTTCCAATGCTTTGTCTTGCAAAGCTTGAATTTTATTAACTGCCAATCTTCTAATTTCTTCATCATTGTCCCCCAGTAAACCCAAAAGATTTTTGGGAAGCGTTTCTTTGCACAATTTTAAGTGCAGTAGAGCGAATTTTGCTGTGTGGAAACTGTTGTATATGATGGACCAAGTTGAAAAAAATTTTTGCACCATGAAATATTTGACTCTGTTTTTTGATTTCAAACCACATTGAAAAACACTCATACAAAATCTGGAAGGTTTGCTGAAGGGGTGTGTTTTGAAACATATAGATGCAAAATCCTGCAAGCAAGAGTCAACTATCATGAATGGACAATTGGTCCTACTTCCGAAAAATTAAGATTTTCATCCATTGAGCCAACCATGACAGCCATACAAATTCTGCATGCATAATGCTAGTCTCTAATTAGCTTATCAACAACTGAGTGTGGTATATCAGAAAAATGCATGTTAAGAATATTTTTAAGTTAGCAAGCGACCATTCTGAAACACATCCATCTAGTTGTTTTCCTATGGGTCCAGTAAAGCTATCGGAACTGTTGGTTGTGCCATCAAGTTCCATAAAAACATGTCAAAGGGGAAGCTTGTTGATGTGAAGGCAGATTGACCATTGCAGTGGATTTTTAAGCAACTCTTTGAGAGAATGTATGGCAACAGTGAATATACGATGCTGTTCTGTCAGTACCAAGGACAGAGTTTTTCACACGGCACTGTTTCTGATATGAACTCAAATATTTCTTGAGTAAATGTACAAGCTTTGCCACCAATTGGGAATAAGTGTGTGAGGTAGTATGTCCCAGGTTCACCTACCAGTACATAATGCTCTTTAAGTTGAGTGGATCTGCACATTTTTTCATTTGGTCCTTCTACTATAACCTAGGTTGCATCTTTTCTGCCGTCAAAATACAATCCAGTAATAAATTTAAAATTGAAAACTTCTTCTTGACGAATTTCTTCTCTGCACCTCTCTTTCTTCTCAGTTTACTAGGATCAATTGCAAGTGATTTTTCTTCATCAGTGACCAATCCCATGTCTTAATGTACTGTTGGCAATAGCAGCTCCAGCTCTATTTGATAGCTGATATCTCTCACACATTCTTGCCCAGTTGGTCCATCTTTGACAATTTTGTGATGTTGCAATTGTTGCATGACTTAAGTGACAATCTTGTGGTGCAAAAATTGCTTTCTCAGATGACTGTGATGCAGAACTATTTGTATCACTATTAGAATCAGAAATAAAGAGTGTTGCTCTGAACTTGATGAAGCATATGTAGATATTGGACGAGAAAGTGGTTGGGCATGACAACTAAATCTTAAATCTGATAATGTCAGTGGATCTACACATCTACGTTTATGCTCAGTCCTCTGGTCTTCATAAAAGGCATATTCTTTTGTTGCCATTCTCAAACAATGTCACATCTCCATTTGTCTTCTTTGCTTTTCATCAACACAGCAAACATCAAAAAGATCTATGTCCTGTAGGAATGAAGATTCCATTTCCTTGTATGGCTTTGAGTTCTTTCTTGGATATTGAGTAATTTTGCTGAAGGTTGTCATTGTTTCCTGTATTTTAGTTGCAATGAGAAAATAATGCTGTGGGTAAACATTGCACCATACCCATCTATCATGCAGTTTATGGGAAACTTTTCTAGCAGCACTCAGTGTCCTAAAATCAGGAAAAATTAGCATTTGTTCAATCACTTGTCTATTTGTTGGCAATTCTCCTGGAGGAAAAGAGTTAGCAGCTTTGAAAATTTCTCCAAAGTACAACTTTTTCACAACAGCATCAGAATAGGCTCTTTTCCTTGTCAACATTATTTTTAACTTTCAACAATATTCTTATTGAAAAAGAGAGCTTTTTTTTATTAATCAGTAATCTTGCAACAGCAAACATAGACACACTAAAGCTTATTCATTAAACTACAGAAAATACCTTAAATTTAAACCTGAGAAAACAAAAAAGCACTTTAAAAACTGTGTATGTATAATCATTAATTGAATGTTGCCAATAAAGTTTTAAATAATAACTTTTCAAGATACTGGAGCTTTTCTGTGCCTTTCATAAAACTCCTGAGTGCCTATGTTGCATTTAGCATTTTTGTATTGTATGGATGATACTTGCTGTATGACATATCC
This sequence comes from Diplosoma virens, assembly GCA_963680785.1. Lineage (NCBI taxonomy): Eukaryota > Metazoa > Chordata > Ascidiacea > Aplousobranchia > Didemnidae > Diplosoma > Diplosoma virens. The sequence continues at coordinate 15,876,058 of OY796894.1, read as the reverse complement.
AAAGATGTACATTAGTAATACAAAAACCCCAGGTGATAAATTAGACCAACTTAAATCAGTAACAATGAACTTGCAAATATCATGAAGTCTTGCAAATACCAAAGATAGCGGTAACTCCATATACAGAAATGCATGTTTTTCATCAAAAATTTGTTTTTTTGCTTATAACTTTTTTTCAGAGCATTTAGACAGAAAGTTTCTCTTAGAGAAAATATGAAAGTGGTGCTTATGCATCTTTTAAACCAAAAATCAGCTTTCCAGGTCAACTAGTTCTTGAGATATGGCTGAATTAGCAATTTTTCTCTCATTTGGCAGATGTGCACAGCCACTAGAGGGTGCACCAAACTAAAATTGGTTCCTATGGCATTTATTACATATTTGGGGGCAAATATAAACACCATGTTTCAAAATTCAAAAATTTTGTTTTTTCACTGCACCCTAATACATATGATAAAAAGTTTTTTTTAAACAAGCTGCATAAAGATGAGAAACACCAGACTCGAGTTTCACTCTCATTAGAGCTCATCAGTGATGCTTATCTCACTGCAAATCGAACCTGGGACCTGCAGTCTTCCACGCAGGTTACTATACCACTAGACCACAGATCCCGGATGACAGATGGACTCAAAGCAGCTGTTATAAGTTATTCCCAGATTTACTGAACAAGGAATACATAGAATCCACTATGTTGTAATTACAAGGCCGTACCTCATGACCGGGACTTACCCGACAAGCGTTAAGCATTGCGCTTACTCTCCTAGAGCTTGACGAGCGAAGAAGAAATTTATATTTGAAGAATTATGAGGAATTTGGAATTAATTTTTTTTTAAACAAGCTGCATAAAGATGAGAAACACCAGACTCGAGTTTCGCTCTCATTAGAGCTCATCAGTGATGCTTATCTCACCGCAAATCGAATCTGGGACCTGTAGACTCCATGCAGGTTACTATACCACTAGACCACAGATCCTGGACAACAGATGGACTCAAAGCAGCTGTTATAAGTTATTCCCGGATTTACTGAACAAGGAATACATAGAATCCACTATGTTGTAAACATATATTGGAGTATGTTGTAAACATAGTGGATTCTATGTATTCCTTGTTCAATAAATCCAGGAATAACTTATAACAGCTGCTTTGAGTCCATCTGTTGTCCAGGATCTGTGGTCTAGTGGTATAGTAACCTGCGTGGAGTCTACAGGTCCCAGATTCGATTTGCGGTGAGATAAGCATCACTGATGAGCTCTAATGAGAGCGAAACTCGAGTCTGGTGTTTCTCATCTTTATGCAGCTTGTTTAAAAAAAAATTAATTCCAAATTCCTCATAATTCTTCAAATGATAAAAAGTCTTTTAATTTTTAATTTTTTTTATAACACAAGCTATCATTTATTTTTTATGCATTGGCAAAATCACTATTGCATAATGCAAAATTTCTCTTTTTTCAGTTGAGAAAAAAATTAATTTATGGCTTCAGTTGATGAAAAAATTGTGTTTTTTAGATGGCCATAAATTAACCATATCTGTTTAACCTATTAAGCATCACCAATGACATATGCCATTTAGCATTAACTGCTTGGAATTGTCATCAACGGTATATGACGTTTTCAAGCAGAGATGTTTAACAACTGACTGTCAGCCACAAGATAACTCGTTTTTGGCTTTGAGAAGATAGAAAAAGAAAAAAGGAAACTGTTTTTAAATGCTGTAATCATTTTGATAGTAAAAAAAACCTTTGTTTCAATGGCAACATTATAAGCTCACATTGTTGCCATGCTTTCTCAGGCAAGGTAATTTTCCAACAGAGGTGTTTATAAATAATTTACTATTTTTTAGAAATTGTGTAGCAGCAATTTTATTTCAAAATGAGTTCAGTAAAGAAAAGATGTCTTTCCTTTAAAAAAACTTTAGATTTTTTTAGACAAAGAAGATGCTAATTATGATATGCTTGATTTAGAGAGCCCAAGTTCTGAATCTAGCAGGGATTCAGATGAGAATATATATTCATCATCTGATGATGATATTTTGCAACAGTAAAGGAGTCCTTTTACATTTCAGTCTGGCTACAGTGTTATTTTTACGGTTTCAGATAAAGATAACCTAGTGGAATGTTTTGAAAACTACTTTAATGCAGAAATAACTACTTTCCTTGCTACAGAAGCAAACAGATTTGCAAAGCAATTTCAAGCAGAGAAAAAAGATCAACTATTGCCACAATCATGAATACATAAATGGTATGACACTAATGATGATGAAATGAAAGTTTTTATTGGATTACTTATTTTGCAGGGCAATGATTCTAAAGTAGAAAATGCAATGTATTTATCTCCTCATGAGAGCATTGCTTCTCCATTTTTTTGCAGGATTATGAGTGGGCAAAGATTTGACCTACTGTATCAGTTCTTGCCTTTAGCTGATAATACAACTATAACTGATGGACCTGGAAGTAGCAAAAATAAAACTATTCATAGATCTAATTTTAAAAAAGTTTATGAAAAATTATATTCCAAGCAAGAATATATCTATCAATGAATTTTTGCTTGGATGGAAAGGGAATTTGTCATGGGTCCAATATATCCCAGCTAAATGTAAATGATACAGAATGAAATTTTTTGAGCTATGCAAAAGTTCGACAGGATATATCTGGAAATTTTTTGCATATTCTGGTAGTGATATTTGGAGAATTTAGAAAAATATATGCATTGCCCATAACATCCAGAATTGTGTTTTCTCTCATAGACCTTCTTTTAGGAAAAGAATATTCTCTGTACACAGACAACTTCTATACTAGTCTGACTTTGGCAGATATACTAGTTCAGCGTTTCTCAAACTGTGTGCCACGAAAGCATGCAAAAGTTGTTGTACTTACTGCTTTTCTCACAATAATTGCAGTGTGAAAGTTGTCAGCAGCATCGTTCCCTTCAGAGAATGATTCCAATTGAAAACCTTTTTTTTTTTTAGAGAACATCCTGATTTTTGGATAAAAATAGGGAAATTGGAGATGAAATTGAAGTGAAGACTTTTTTTTTTTTTTAGAGATCACCCTGATTTTCAGAGAAAAATAGAGAAATTGGAGATGAAATCAAAGTGAAGACTTTTTTTTTCTTTTTTAAAGATCACCCTGATTTTCAGAGAAAAATAGGGAAATCAGAGATGGAATCAAAGTGAAGACCTTTTTTAACTTTTCAAAGGGTGCCATGAAAAAAAAGTTTGGGAACCGCTGTACTAGTTGATTGTGATACAGATACTATTGGCACAGTTAAAGTTACAAGAAAAGACGCAAAATTGATAAAGGGCAAAGTTGTAACAGCATATTGGAAAAAGTCAATGGTCTTAAAATAGAAGGATAAAAAGAACATATGCATTTTGAGTACATTGCATGATGACTCTATGATACAAGTGAAATCTAGGTGTGACAAGGAAGTAAACAACCCAAAAGCAATGACAAATTATAATTCAAACATAAGAAGTGTTGATCTTTCTGATAATCTTATGGTTTATTTTTGGACTGCAAGAAACAGGCTAAAAATTATTACAAAAAAGTATTCCATCATATGTTGGATATGATTCTTCTAAATTCTTATATTACATACAAAGCTCTTGGAGGAAAAGTTACAAGACATGAGTTTATTTTGACTCTTGCAGAAAAACTTATATCCAAATATGCTTCTGAAATGCCTGCTACAACCTGAAGACCTTCACGACTTTCTGTGAAACCTTTGCAATTAACTGAGAGACACTTCCCTGAGTATTGTCCCCTGACAGAAAAAATGGAAAAATCACTCAGAGTTTGTGCCCAATGTCCTAAGAACAAAATAATATAAGCTCAAAAGTTGGTTTGTGTGTTGCTCTCTGTTTTAGAGATTGGCATACAAAAAAATAATTTATGCTTGCAATTCTTCCATTATTACTAGTGATGGGACAATACCAATTTTTGCTTCGATTCCGATTCCTATAAAAAATAACGATGCCGATTCCAATTCTTTCCATTTAAAATGTAAATGTATATACAGATAAAATTCCATTATATTCCTTAACAATATTCTGTTTAGCTTCAGTATATTATAACAACGACAAGTGATGTTTAAAATCAAATTAGCTTCATCGAGCTCTGCAGAATAATAAGGTTCTTGCCTTGGAATCAACAGTAATACATTGTAGAAGGTTTAAGATAAATAGAAATGAAAATCGAGAAATTTTAATATTTTTTTCAAGAAGGTAAATAAAATAATGAAATAGCAATCCTTTTTAAAAATGTAATATTTCTCTGGATATAAAAAATATAAATAACAATTTTCCTTGTCATATAATTCAAAATTTATTAAATCAAATGAAATGTGACTTGTACAAAAGAAATTTATAATATAGTGAAATACAAGCTTTGAAAACAAATTGAATTACAAGAAAACAAGAAATTGAATTACAAGCTTTAATTAAAGAAAGTATAAAAATAATATAAAAATAGCAATTCTTCTTTAAACTTAAATACTTCAAGTAATAAAAAAAATAATTCCATATATAAAAGTAAAAATTCATCAAATAAACTGATGCATCAAAAATTTGTATTTACTCATAATCAAAATTTACTTTCATGAGATTATAATGTAGGAACGTAAGCATTTTGCCAGTATCAGCATTCATTCTGTTCCTTTTTTGAGAATAGAGTGTTCCTCCAATACTGAACACCCTTTCACTTTCGACAGATAAAGGTGGTGCACTTAAGTACTTTCTAGCCAGAAAGCTCATTTCTGGAAATGAATCTCTGTTTGCTAACCACCATTGTATTGGATCAGCAGTATTCTCAATGATGCTCAAGTTTTGGTATCGGACCATTTCTAATTTTACATTAACTGTAATACTTTCCTCTTTCGAATCACTATTCTTTACTAGTTCAGTTTTTCGATTATCTTTCCTTTTTTTTGTTAAGTCTGAAAAGCAACTTGCATAATTGAAATTAAAATCGTTTTCAGTTTCACTATCACTCTTGCCATCAACTGATTGAGATGATTCAGAATCTTGCAATAGAGGAATTGAAACTCCCTCCCTATTTTTTATTGCATAAATATCATTAACCATCCACTCTTTGAGAATTTCTTCAACTTTTTTACCATTATATTCTTCCTCAAGAAATGTGGTTTTAAAGCGGGGATCAAGATATGTTGCAACTATTAAATTTTTATCATTAAAGTACAAGTTAAATCTGCACTTAGTAGAAGCTTGCCATGCAGATAATGTTGAACCAAGTCCTGCAAAGAGTCCCTTTTCTTCTCCTTTTTCAAAAAAATGACAAATTACTTTCATGTTTGGAATTATAGCTGAAACAACTGCATTACGGCTACTTAAGAACTTTGTACAATCCTCAAAATGTTGGAGTATCTTTAGAAGTCTTTCCAAGATTTTCCATTGACTTGTTTCAAGACATGTTGGCTTTGAATATTCACTACAAAATGAAATAAGAGCATTCTTTTGTTCATGGATTCTAGAAAGCATGTAGTATTGACTGTTCCATCTAGTTTTGATATCTTGTATAAATTTATGCTGTGGAACATTTAATTTCTTCTGAAATTCTGTGTACTTTGCAAATGCTGAAGGTGAGTGATTGAAATGACCTACAATTTGTTTGCATGTCACTATTATATCTTTCACATACCTTTGTTCAAAAATTGCATCATTCAAGACTAATTGTAATGTATGGAGGAAGCATGGAATGGACTGAAAACCTGCTAGGTCAACACCTGCGGCCATATTTGCCGCATTATCTCTTAAAATGACATGCACTTTATTAGATGGAATCTCAAATTGATTCATTGCATCTTGTAAAATTTCACTGATATTAGATGAGGTGTGTGATTCATTAAAAGGTACAACTCTAATAATGGCACTTTCTTGCTTATAATTTTCATTTATCCAATGTGCTGTCAAGCTGAGAAAAGAAATGTTTGATGTATTTGCTGTCCACCCATCAGATGTAAAAGATATGAATTTAGCAGAGTTAATTTCATTTTGTATTTTTTCTTTTACATTGTTATATATATCTTGTAAAATTTGGTCTTTAACATATTTCCTAGAAGGGATTTTATAATTTGGACAGAGATGATTCAAGAGTCTATTAAAACCAAGATCTTCTACGATTGAGATAGGTTGAAGATCCACTGCTATCATCTCTCCTATAAATCTATGAACTTTTTTAGCTCTATGATCATTTATATCCCATATTTTAGTTTTAGAAAGAGTTTCATGTAATGTTGTTTTCCTTGAAGATTCAAAACCTATTTTTGCCTTTTTTAATGATGATGAAGTACTTGCACTTAACAATCTTTTCTTTTCATAATCTTTCTTTTCTTTTTCACTTTCTTCCCCTAGCTCCTTGCTATGCTTTGTTTTTAAATGTTTCAGCATATTAGTTGTTGTACAGGGTGGGGCAAAAGTCCTGTTACAAAATTTTATGTCAATTTTAGTACTAATAAATTTAACTAAAAAGCTAAACTAGCTTTATCAATTTATTTAAATATATACCCAGTTCTTGTTTTTCAGAAAATTTTTAAGTATACACTGTGCAATGTTGCTAGAATTAAAAAGAAAATTCATTATTGAGCACCACAAAAAAGGATTTAGCCCCACAGAAATTTTTAAACTAGGAAAAAAATTGAAATCAACCGAATGCTGATCAAATGAATGATTGATTGATTTGAGAAAATACCCTCAATCACAGACAGACCTCAATCAGGATGCCCTCGCAACAAGAACACCTAATCTGACTAAAAGTGTAAAAGAAAAAATCAGATGTAATCTGAGGAAATCGATAAGAAAAATGGCAAAGGAATCAAAAATATCACCAAGAACTATGCGCAGAATTTGTCACGATGATCTTAAGATGTCACCCTAAAAGCTGCAAAAGAGACAGCTCATTTCAGAGGCCACAATTGAAAAGAGACTGGCAAGAAGCAAACTATTGTCAAAACGACTCAAAAATGGCATGCTGTAAAATCTTATCTTTACTGATGAAAAGTTATTCACTGTGCAACAGGTGCACAATCACCAAAATGATCGAGTTTTGGCAAAAACCTTAGATTCAATCCCTGCCAATACAAGGAAAGTCTTCACAACACAAAAACCTGCTTCAGTAATGGTGTTGACAGCAATTTTTGAAAAGGGGAAATCCCCTCTGGTTTTTGTACCCTCGGGGGTTAAAATTAACAAAGAACTTTACATAAAGAATGTTTTAGAGGGGCTTTAATACCATGGTGCAAATCTCTATATGGTGAAGACAATTGGACACTACAAGATGGAGCAACAAGTCACACAGCTTGGATGACTCAAGTGTGGTGTGAAAACAATTGTCCCACCTGGATTAGTAAAGAGGAATGGCTTCTTTTTTCACCAGATCTCAACCCTCTAGATTATTTTTTATGGTCAATTCTTGAGAGTGAAGCCTGCTCTAAACCCAGCCCTAGTATCGAAGCTCTGAAGTTAAAATTGATGAAAACATGGGAGAAAATTCCCATGAAAATAGTGCGTGCCTCCATCAATGATTTCTCCAGAAGACTCCGCGCTGTAGTAAAGGCTAAAGGAAAGCATTTTGAATAAAGTTTGTGTGAAATTGTTTGTTGGTATGAGTCTTGAATGTTTGCAAATTTAAATATTGAAATAAAAGCTTTTTTCAAAATATGTTTGTATTTTATCTTGTAACAGTATTTATGCCCCACCCTGTATAACCACCAGATTTGGAGCCTCTAGATATCTTGCTGTTACATAACTGACAAATTGCCTTTGAATCATCTTTTTCTTTAATTTTGAAAAATTTCCAGGCTAAACTCTTTGGTTTAAGAACCATAAGATGCGAATCAGTATCTCTGCTTGTCAAGTCATTGGATGCCATCATGAGGGTGTCTGAAAGAAATAATACTCTAAATAAAGTATTGCATTTGATATATTTGTACTATTAAAATTATAGAAGATGCAAAAAAAAATTGTTTTTCTATTTCAATTTTGTATATACAATTACTTTGTTTTTATCTGCAAACTTTTTTCAAAAGTATCTATAAATATTATTACTTAAAATTAGATGCACTTAGCTTTCTGATATGCCATACAGTTTTAATCTATCACAAGTGTGAATAAAGTTATAAGCTTTGATATAAATGAAGAACAGGTTCCCATAAAGTTTTTGTGCACTTCAAACAATTTATAATGTCATTGATAATTGTGATAAAGCTACTGAGCTCATGAGCTCTTTGTTGGGTTATCTACCATTATGCAAAAACATCCCAATTAACCAAAATCCCCATAACATTTTTATATTTCTACAATAAACTTACTTTGGCTACATAGCAAAGTTTGTAGTAAAAATTGTAAAATTGTAATTTACTTACCTCAAATGATTACAGCTGCCTTCTTCAAATAGAGCTATTATTTATAATATATGTATTATCAAATATTTAATGTATCAATAATTTGATTTTTACTATTAAAAACTTAGTAATAATAAACTATTGTTCTGGAAAAGAAAATAAACTATCACAATCTTGTGTACTTATACATTTATAAAATGTTTAAATTAGTAAGAATCGTTTTTAAGAATCATAAATGTTATGGAAAATATCTCGATTCCGATTCCAATGCCGATTCCTAAAAAATCAACGATTCTTACGATTCTTGATTCCGATTAATCGTCCCATCACTAATTATTACATTTTTATATTTGAATTCAAAATAAATTTCAAGAAAGTAATGCTTAAGTAATTCTATTCATTCATAAATCAACTTTAAAGTAAACAAACAAACAATTACTATATGAATATTATCACTGTAAGTGCAGACATTCACAAGTGTCTACACTTAAGGCAATATTTGAAAAAAGTGACGATATGAAAGCAACATGTTTTTTTGAAGCATGACGCTTAACAGGTTAAAGTTCTAAAAAGCACTTAAGACCTTCCACACAAGAATTCAATATATATTTAAAAAGATAAGTTCTAACAAACCGATTCTGTGATGAAAGCAATTTTTTCAGTGAAACTAATCCGGAATTCCCCTTTCAGCATGAGGAGAGAATAAAAAAACAAAGAGAAATAGGATTTCTCAAGAAGTGATAGAACTGCTAAGGGATCTGGGTAAATTTTACAAACAAAAATTCATGTACAGTGATTTCTTAAAGAGACCCCATATTTTTACTCATCAAAAAATTTATTACACTATTACATAAAAGTTAAAAAAATATTTTACATAATTATAAAAGATTAAATTTTTTGTTAATAAAACTCAAAGACTGTGTCTATAGCCAAGAAAACAAATTGTTTTAGGTTGACTTTGTTTCTTAAACATCCTGATTTTACTTAAACAAGAGTGATGACTCTTGATTCAACAATTCAATTAACAAACTATATGTCAACTTAATCATTGGAGAAAATTAGATATCAGTTAATTAACTAGTTAGGATAAATTATCAACAAAGTGATAAAGTGTTAAAATCAATTCTTGTGCTATCTAAAACAATTAAAAGATTAAAAAATTGTAGCTAATATGAAATTGTAGAAACTTTATACTAGTGTAAAATTTAGTTTAAATCACTTGCAGCAAAAGCCTAGTAGCTAATATAAGCACATGTGCATAAACACAAGAACTTTCAAAAGGCTTTAAAGTTAACAAGGTAATTTTTTGAAGAACATTTATGACATAATATTAGAGGAAAACCAGAAGTTATGCCAGTCAATTCTCACTGCTACACGATCCAAATTACATTTAATAGTTCTAACAAGAGTATCAGGTGAGTTTCATACTTGATTGTTATATTTCACTGACAAGCTCTAACAAGAGCAAAACTCGAGTCTGGTGCTTCTCACTTTTAGGCAGCTTGGTTTCTAGCAAATCACATTGGAAAATTGTAAATAGGGAAAAAACTCTTACCAGTATCAAAGTTCTAGAGACAGCAAGACTTCCAACAGTTGGCATATTTTGATTTCAATATGAAGCACGCTTGTATAATAAAAAATTTTATCTATAAAAAAAAAATTATCAAATTGACTTGAAAATTTTAAATATATATCAGCATTCCAACAATTTAATAATGAAATAGCATTCTACATATTAGACCTGGACATTACATGACTCCAATCAAAAATTTCAGTTTTGTTTTTTTACAGATTTAACAAAGGTAGGAACATATGAAATGAGGAAAAACAACACTGATTTAAGGAATTAGGGATATGTCAGAAACAAGAAAATACCAGAAAACTAATTTAACAAATGTAGCAAATAGTGATATCATGGATACAAAATTTTGTAACTGTGACCCCACAAGCATTTTTTATTCATGGCACTGCACTGCAAAACTATTACCAAAAGTTTACACTGCACTGCAACAACACTAATCTAGATAGAAAATTTTTAGATGTCTTTTTTTTCTTCTAGATAGAAATTAAAAAAATAAACTACATTAGATAGAAAATAAAATTATGTTGATATTGAAAAAAAAGAATAAAGGGCTCAAGGATTGAAAAATATTGTTCTTCTAAATCAGTGGTTTTCAACCGGGGTTCTGTCAGAACAGTTCAGGGGTTCCACAAGTTGTCTGTGGAAGATGAACTTCATGTGTATTTATCAAAAACACGACCCAATTTTAAAGAGTTTTGCAAGAAACATTAGGCTCAAGTTTTTCATTGAATTTTTTACAAGAATAAATGTAATTTTTTACATTTTGTATTAATAATTTCAGAGACCGATTCCGAGTGAAGACCTTTCTTTTTGGAAGACACCCTGATTTTGGAACAAAAATAGGAATTTCAGAGACCGATTCTAGGTGAAGACCTTTTCTTTTTGGAAAACACCCTGATTTTGGGACAAAAATAGGTGTTTTTAGCCGGTTACGGCCTGCAAACTCGAATAATTTTGAAAAGTTGCCCACAAGAGTGCAGAAGTTGGACCACCCTGGCATAAGACAATCAAATTACCGCACAGGGGCTTCTCAAGCCACTGGAATGTTTCATTGGGGTTCCACTCCACCAAAAAGGTTGAAAACCACTGTTCTAAATAAATGTTTTTGTCGATTTAAGTTATTTAGGTAGACTTGTAGTTACAAATAGAAAGTTTGCTCTAAATTTTCATAACTTTATATTTTACTCACATGATCTTTACTGTTTTCAGTTTAGTGCTATTTCTTGTAACTACCTGCCTAAAGCACCCAAGTTTCATGCTTGATTTAAGCATATCAAAAGCACTTGAACAGTTATTTCTTGTTATTATTATTTGTGTTAGAGAATAGCAAGTTCAGCACTTAGTCTTCTATGTCCTTTGCCACCTCATTAACAAATCAATATCTTTTTTTTAAACATTCATTTAAAAGTACAATAGTCATTGATTGATTTAATAAAATTAAACTATGCATTAATGGAAAAATTTACATTGAGCACGACTAATGTTCATCTATAGTAAAGGTTACAGTTGATGTGTGTTTTAAAATGGCAGACACTAAAAATAAGTTTCTGTTGATTTCTGAATTGATTTTCCTACAAGCTTTTTTTCTTTACAAAAAAGCTGTGCAACTCTTTTTTTCCATTGTGTGGTAATCTTTGAAAGCTATTTTTTGAAATGATTGTACAGCTAATGTAGACAATCTCAATATGAAATATATCAAGAGCAAAAACAACAAAAGGTTTGACACCAAAAGAAAGCTGTATAAGTTTATTGATTGATGATATACTGTTCACAGTAATATAGAAATTTTTTTTTTTTATAGTATGAAGTACTACTTTATAGCAAATGCAAATGATAATGTACTTTCAGTAACATATGATTATAATTTTGCCATCACTACACTTGTGTCTAAACTATATTTATTACACTGCCATGGATTAAAAACCCTCAATCATTTTGTATCTATTTCTCAAAATTACTAAAAAAATCTGTTGAAGTTGTCTATCAAAATGAAACAGTTTATTTATTTGATATATTGTTTTTTGATCCACAAATTCTCTGAGCAGCAACAACCAAGAAGCCTATAGAATTGAAGCTATTTAAAAGTGCTTTAGACTGTTTTGCAAGAAATATACTGTAAATCATTAAATATTTATCTTGCTATGGTAAATCAGCATTCCCAACCTCATTTATCTCTAAATAGTGCATATTTTTAAAAATGTGTTGTTTTTGTGGTCCTTTACATATTTTTGTTTACCAGTACTTTTTATCTTGTATCAAAAATATCTTGTACATTTTGCTGTGTTTAGTGATGGCCTTACAAAAGGAAGGGCCAGGTGCAAGAAAAATAGTGGACCACTTTTTAATGTGCAGGTTTTTTTGTCCCAAATTAAAGCAATCTAAAAAAAATTATCATGTTTAATCAACAACCAAAATCTTCATTTTTGTCCCAGTAGCTTGTCTACTTTTATCTTAAACTTAAGGAGCAGACAGGGCAGCAACTGTCATAGTGCTATTAAGAAGAAATAGAGCAATATTTTGTGCTCTGTTCACACCATACTAAAGCCATCACTGGTTGTGCTATATTTCTCTTTCTAATGTTATTACCCTAATTTTGCATTAAAATAATATTGCTCATTGTGTAATGCAATTGCTAAAAAGCTATGCTTTCTTTGTCTCACACATTCTAAAAAATTTTTCTAATATTTATATCCCAGCACTAGAAAATGCTCACTTTCTTTATCACAATCATTTAGGCAGAATTTTGCTAAAATAATGGAACTAAAAATTAGAATAAAACAAAAACCAAATTTTCAAACTACAAACAACCATAAATTAGATATTTTATATTTAAAATAAATTGGAGCATAAAATTTGAAACATTTTACAAGTTGTTAATGGAATGAGTTATAATTCGAAAATGTCCTTAATATAGGGTTTTCCATTAAGAAGTCAATCTTTTGCAATAAGAAGTTAATCTTTTGCAATCAAAGTTAATCTTTTGCAATCAAAAGTTAATGTTTTGCAATCAAAAGTTAAAAACCAACTTTTTTAATATATTAAAATTTACATAGAATTTTACCTATATAACATTGTAAACTTTTAGTTTACTGTTTTAAAAATCTTCTTAAATATTTTGCAAGCATGCCGTACAATAGAATTACAAATGACGACCGCAGAATAATTGTACATAAATTTCAAGAAGGTTGGATGACCAAAGCTATTACAATGGCTTTAGACCTCAACTATCATGCCGTATTCAAAATCGTCAAGATATTTCTAGCTACAGGAGAATATTTGTTAAAGCAACAAGGAGGTTTGTTAAAGCAACATATTAGTTAAATTGTTAATTTGTTATTGTTAAAGCAACATATTGCAACATAAGAGAATATTTGTTAAAGCAACATATTAGTTAAGGCAACAACTGTTAAAGCAACAAGAAAGAGTGAAACTATAAATTTTAATATATTAAAAAAAATTGATTTTTAATTTTTTAACTTTTAATTGCAAAACATTAACTTTGATTGCAAAAGATTAACTTCTTATTGCAAAAAGTTGACTTCTTAATGGAAAACCCTATAAACAATGTTTCAAAATATATTGGCTATACTTTTTATTCTAAATTGCTTTTTAGCTGTAAGGGCCAAACCAAACAACTTTAAAATTGCTCTGGGTCAAGAACTGACCAAAACAAACATAATGAGCAATGGGTCCCACTTGGGGATTTCTTAGCAGAACGCTTTGAATTTCAATTTTTGATGAATTTTGTTGTATTTTAAGAATCCAAGCCAAATTAAACTGACTTCTTGTGTTGGGGTCCAAACCAAACAATTTTAAAAATGCTTTAGGTCATTAAATCATTAAAATATAATTATGGCCAGCAATGAGTCCCACTCAAGAGATTTCCTTGCAGAACGCATTGAATTTTGACTTTTTGATGAATTTCATTGCATTTTTGAATCCTACCCATATTAAACTGATTTTATATGTTATTACATTTCTTGTATTAACAATGCTATCACATGAAAACAAATAATTGGAAAAAATTATTTTTTTAAAATAAGAGTCAACATGGAGGTCTTCAGAATTCTTCAAACAGTTTTCATTTAAAACTTAATTCATGTTCATACAACATGTTCAAAAAAAAGTTTCTCAACTTACTTCATCTTCCTTTACCAGTCTACAAATTAGTACTAAGTTAAACCAAAAGCTTGTAAATATTTTACATTAATTTTGTTTCAAATGTAATTGCAGCACCACTTTTAATAGCCAATAAGCTTAATTAGTTATTTCCTATTTATTTATTGTATCTAATGAATCAATCAACTTCAACACATTGTATTTGCAGAAAAGATAAATGAAGACAACATAAAATGAAATTGATGATTGAATAATACTGGATTATGTGTAATGTTATATTGAACGTAATGATGTGTAACCACTGTAAAATGCTGGTTGGGCTTTGGGTTTTCTATACCATTTACAAGTCTATTTGGAAAAAATGAAATTCAATTTGGCAGAAACGAGATTCAATTTGGCACAAATGAAATTCCATTTAGCAGAAATAAAATTCAATTTGGCATTAGTGAAATTTATATCCTGTTTCTTACTTGCTATTTTCATATTTTGGCATAATCTCAAAAAATTGTCTTTTTTAAATTTTTATAATATAGTTTTATTAGTAACAAATATAAATATATATGTATATATATAGAGAGACTCTATTGAAAACCCTATATTTAGACCCACTATTATGGAGACCTAATATCTATATATATATACTATTGAGACTATATATATATATTATATTAGATTATTTTGAAAATAATGGCTGATTTTAGAAAAAAACTTGAATGAAATATGTGACAATTGAATGTTCAAATTAGTCAAAGTATGAACCTTGAACAGCCATGCATCTTTGCCATATATCAAGATCCTTTATGCCACGTCGATAAAAATTTTGTGACTTAGAAGCTAAGAAATCCATTAAGGCAGATTTGACCTCTTCTTTGGTTCTGAAAGATTTGTTGCTCAAAAGTTGTCTAGATGCTTGAAAAAATGGTAATTTGTAGGAGAAAGATCAGGAGAATAAGGCAGGTGTGGTAGGGTTTCATATCCCAGGTCTGTGAGCTTCTGTACAGTCATTCTTGCCATATGAGGATGTGCATTGTCTTGAAGCAGAATTGGACCATGTTGATTCACCAATGCAGGCCACATTTCCTGTAAATAACTATGCATTTCGTCCACTTGATTACAGTAAACTTCAGCTGTGATGCTCTGATTGGCATTCAGAAAACTGTAATGAACAACACCTTTTGCATGCCACCAGACAGTCACCATGATTTTCTGTGGGTGCAATTTCAGTCTTGGAAAGTGTTTTGATGACTCATCATGGTCAAGCCATTGATGTGATCATTTCCGATTATCATAGAGAATCCATTTTTCATCACAAGTGAATAAACAATCAAGAGATGAAAACCCTATCGTTGCACAAGAAAAGCATCAAACAATTCAAAACACTGTGATCATTGCTGTTCATTGAGCTCATGCAGGACCCATTTTTTGAGCTTTTTGACTTTTCCGATTTGCTTCAGATGGTCAGACACAGTTGAAATGCTAACACCAAGTTGTGTTGACATTTCTCTCCCACTTTGTGGGTTTTGCTTGACAATTGCTCTCAAATCTTTATTTTGAAGAATGGGTGGTCATTGCCTACCATCTTTATCTTCAAGGTTCTCGTCTCCACCACAAAACTTTTGAAACCATCTTCGTACTGTTCTTTCACTTGTTGTGCTTTCTCCCCATGCTTTATTGATGTTTGCAGTATTTTGAGCAGCACTATTGCCAAGCTTGAACTCATGCAAGAAAAGTAATCGTTAAGTCTTCTTTTTTCATATTAAAAATGCAGAGTTTTATTGCTTATGAAATGAGCTATTGAAAGATTTATGACTTTATAAACTAATAAGGCTCATTCTTAATCTAAATACACAAGACGTGCATAAGAAAACCAATTTTAAAACATATCATCTAAAAATCAGCCATTATTTTCTGAACAACCTAATATTATGGAGACCTAATATAGGGACCCTACATTATGTATGTATATATATAGACAATACAGGTCTCTATATTAGGTCTCCATAATATACAGGGTGGGGCATAAATATAGAAGCAAATTAAAATTGATATTATAATGCAGTGTTTTTCAACTGGTGTGTTGCAGCACACTAGGTGGTGAGAGGTCTCCAGGTGTGCTGCGACACATTAGTATGTCATGAAAGGTCTATAGATGTGTCGCAAGAGATTTCGGAAAAAGACTGATTAGGGCATGGGCATCCAAAATACGGCCCACAGAGCTCTTTTTACTTTGAATCGATTTCATATTTCAGTAATACAAGACCTTTTTTTTCTTTTTAGAGATCACCATGATTTTCGGAAGAAAATACGAGATCGATTCAAAGTGAAAACTTTTTTTTTTTTTTTAGAGATCACCATGATTTTGGGACAAAAATTAAGAAATTGTTGAAAAATTTTCAGTGAAGACCTTTGTATTATTAACCAATGTAATGGATGTTCCGCAAAAATTTAAATAGCTGAATAGTGTGCTGCCATATAAAAAGGTTGGAAAACAGTGTTATAATGTAACGAAAAATATACTTAATTTACAGATATGTATGATTACATAAAAGTCTATACAAAGCAAACAAAATAACTTTATTCGAAATGGCCCTCATTGCTTTTGTGGAATTTCTTGCCATGCTTGCAGTAGAGACTGTTTTAAGTTGTCCATACTGGTGAATTTTTCCACAGGCCTTGGCTTCAAGGATGGACTACATTGAAAAGACCATGGGATTCAGATCTGGGGAGCAGGGAGGCCACATTTCTTTAGACCAAAACCTGGAAATATGCTCTCTGCACCAGTTCTGTGCAACATTCATTGTGTGTGATATGGCACTGTCCTGTTGGAATGTCCACAAGGTGTCATCACTGAAGTAATCCTTAGCAGATTTCAACATTGGCTCCAAGATGTTTTCAACATAATAATTAGTGTTAATTTTTGTGCTTTGATCAATAAAAATGTGGGGAGACCTCCAGGTTTTTGAAAGAGCAGCCCAGACCATGACAGAGGCTGGTTTCATTGTCTGGTACACAGTTTTTTGGTTATAAGCAATTTTTTGACATTTCTTCCAATGATCCTGTCATTTCTTTGATTATGAGTGAATTCAACTGTGAAGATCTTCTCATCTGACAAACAATCTTACCTGCTGTGCCAGATCTGAATTCCCTCAAAAGATCTCTCCAATCTTTTTTGCTTTACAGCTGCTGACAGAGTTTGTCTCTTTTGGAAAGTGAAAGAGGACATTTTCAGGTTTTCATGGACAAGTCACCTCATGGTTCTGGGACTCATGTCAGTAGACTTTGCCATTTCTCTCATGGATCTCCTTGGGTTTCTCCTAATCCTCTCTCAAATGCACTTACTCATTGATTTAGACTGTTAGGTGCATTGTCTACCACTTCTTGGATGATCAGATAAATCCTTTCTTTCATTGAAATGTGTCAATGTCTTCCAGACAGTTGATCTCGCAATTGAAAGTGTCTTTGCAACAGTGGAATCTGACCTTCCAGCATAGTGTAATGCAACTACAGCTTCTCTCTTGTCTGACATTTTCAAATTGTTTAAAATTTAACAAAAAATTATTTGATATTGTGATAGAGTGATGATGTCTTAGCTATTTAATAAAAACCAATGTATAGTAACAAAACAATTAAGTCTTAAAAATTGCTCCCAAACTTAACTTATGTCCCACCCTTTATATATATAGTCTCCACAATTTTAGGTCTCCATAATATAATATATGAGGGTGTCCAAAAAGTAACAAGACTGGTGTTATAAAAACTTTATTGAAAAATATTGAAATATACCAATGTCAAATTCCTTCAAAGTATTACCCTTCTACTTTAAAACATTTGTGCATTTGCCTTTTCCACAATTCCAAACATTTTTGAAAGGCACTTTCTGGGATCTTTTTGAGCTCCATTGTTGCAGCCATTTTGATGGAATGATGTCAGAAAAATAGGTTCTCTTCAGAACAGATTTGATTTTAGGAAAGGGAAAAAAGTCACATGGGGCCAGATTGGGGAAATATGGGGGTGTTCCAAAGTTGCAATGTTTCTTTCTGCAAGAAACTGATGAATACTCAGGGCTGTGTGAGCAGGAGTGTTATGGTGATGGAGTGTCCATGTGTGGGCTTCCCAAAGACTTTTCTCAAAGTTGAAAGTAAAGATGATGCTCATTGTGTTCTTCAATATTCAAGGCATTGTTCATTTCGAATTCCTACCCCAAAGCCAAACAGTAAACCAAACTATATATAAAGAGGTTCTTCGGCATCTCAAAAGATCAGTGCATGACAAGAGGCAGAGCCTTTGGGAAGCCCATGCATGGACGACACCTACTGAGCAATGTATTTTGTGATACTTACTGGGGAGCATCTTGAGTCAAAAATGTTCTATTCTTCAATGCTCCCTGATGTAAGCTCAACTTAATAAAATTTGTGTATGCATTATTTTTGTATGTGTTTTCTTTGCTTTGCAGCTAAGGCCAAAATAAATTTTCCATTTTCCAATTTAAACTAACTTTACAATGTTTGGCAGTGTAATGCTGATTAAAATTTTTTTATGCTGTAAAATGTTGCTTTTCTACTATACCTTATTTCTTTGATTAAAATGTACCCTTGCTTAGAATGCACACAAATTCACAATAAAAAAAAGAATGTGCCATTGAATACAAGGCACATAAATAAAGTCATTCATTGGTAGTTGCAAAAATAAACTCAACTAATTGCAGACAGTGCAAAATCACTGCTGCTTGCTTGCTACATGAGCACTTTTATAACTTGTTCTGCATGAAAACGCTCATTGCTTTGGATTTAAAGTGGTTAAAGCTACTTTTAAATGGAGTCTGATAGATTTAAAGTTGGCTGACATTTGGGATCTCTTTAAGTCACCATAAGTGATTTTTGTTTGTGAAACTAACCTAGAATTCCCCTGCAGTTACTATCGCTTCTTGAGTAATTTTTTCTCTTGGTTTCTTCTTTATTCCATCCTGGTGCTGAAAGGGGCATTTCAGATTAGTTTCACCAAAAAATTGCTTATGGTGGCTTTTTGAAAAGACTAAAAATTTGTTATGAAAAAATAAAATGCACCCTTGATTAGAATGTGCATAATTTCTTGATAAAAAAAATAGAATGTGTGTATTCTATTTGAAGAAATACAGTAAATTCTATATCAATTAATTCCATATTCAAGCCTACAGCTTAACATTGCTACAAATTTACAGTAAATTTTCAGTTTTTTGTTTTTGTTTACGAGCTACTGAGCGTTTACAAATGGTTTGTTTTATAATTTGAAATAAATAAAATGGATTTTTAAAATGAAGCAAGTGAAAAATAAATTACAAGTGGTGTAAAAGTTATTTATTAAACTACAGCTTCTAGCTTAAGGGGCAATTAAATTTTTATCACCTTTTTTTTCAGTTAATTTAATCAGAAATTAATCAAGAATTTCAAAAATGTAAAAATTTTTTTAGAATTTCTACATTTTTCTAGTTAAAATTTAAGTTTAGTGCAAGCACCCTGAAAAAATTTTTTTCAACATATTTTTACGATTTACTTTTTTAAATTTAAAAAAAAAACTAGTTTATTATTAATGATATGTCTTTAATCTGATTGTATAATAAATGCTGTCCTCTCTGTGTGCATATATAATTTCTATTTTGACTTTTAAAACCATAATGTTTTTTGTAATGATTTTCTCAAATTGTTAGTTTTAAACACAAAAATTGCTACTAGTCAAGAACCACTGATCATAAATGTCTAAAAATTGGCAAATATATTCTTTGTGTCACCATCTTCAAATTAATAAAAGGATTTTTTGATTACTTTTTTATTTTTGAATTTATAGCCAAATATTTTGTTAAATTGTTACTTGTAAAACTGACATTAGTAATTAAAATATTATTTTCTATCTGTAAGAAATAAAAAAAATCCTCCCATTAAGATTTGACATAGGGTTATATCTTTTTAACAGTATAAGTGAATCAGCAAAATAAGCAATGTTATTAAGTAGGGTTTTTAAATGAAGCTTTATGATTATTTTTGATACCATTTTTTTTTATCATTTTTTTTGATACCATTAAAAATTTCTTTGCACTGCATTTATTTTTTTACAATTTCTATCTCTTTAGATAGAGCTTTTAAACAGGTTTTTGCCAATGTATAGTTTATGGAGGCTATTTACAAATAAAAATTTGTAAATTTGTCGATAAATGTATAGTGCCCCTTAAGTTGCCAAACCAGCATTCAATTGCTAAAGTAAATTTATTGTAAAGAAAAATTACGTAAAAAAATCGTGAGGGAAACAAAAAGGCTAAATTAAACTAGCGGCAAAGCTTGCGGCACAAACAATCAATAATTAAAGGGATAACAAAAGCAACAGATACAGGACAATTGGCAACTGCAACAATAAACAAATAATCGTGAAATAAACAGCTGCCAACTGTGTTAAATTTTCAATTAAGAATTTAATCAAGAACAAATTTAGATTAACAAAAATAAAAAAATCACATATTATTACCTTGACTCTAATATCTTGGGCTTTGCTTACAGCGGGCGATCCTTGTACAAAAATCCACTAGAGTCACAGTTAAAATTTACGCACTGCTTATAGCGTCCACAGGCTACTTACTAAACGAACAAAAAGTTTATGAAAGATTTACAGCAGATATGGGAGCAAGTTAAGAATTCGCCCTCGCTGTTTAGAACTCTTTTTTCTAATTTTTGAATTCTCTCGTTTTTAACTCGCTTCTCTCTCTCGCTCATACACTCTCTCTCTCGTTCTTTCTCACTCTTTCTCCCTCTGCTCTCTGTGCTCTTTACAAGAATTCAAATTGTAGAGCTGGGCGAATGCTTTACAAGATGAAAATAACCACCGTTGGGCGAATAATTTACAAGAAATACTTTTCGTTTTTTTCGAACGACATAAACTTATCCATAAGCGATTACTTTGCAAGAAACAACAAATATATTGTAGAGTATTATGACATCACAATACTCGTATGTTGTAACCTTGCCTCGTGTATTGCTACGGTCAGTCGTTGTTCGTTAAGTTAATAAAAAGGCAGTTGTTTTGAGCTTATAGTTTTAAGCAGTTATACTGTAGTTAATAGAACGCTACATTTTGGCGAGCACACCAGGACCCAAATAAAAAAAATAATAATAATAACAATAAATTAAACAGAGTGAAGAATGGCGGACGTAATTTTGTTGCAAATTAAGTATAAAGAAAAACTGTATGAAATTCCTGCCGACTTGAATAGTACAGCAGTTCGTTGCAGTTATTTGAAAGGAATTGACAAGCAAGCAGAGGGCTTAAAATATATTAATACCAGTGGGAATACAAGGTTCTTAAGAAAGCTCGGAGATTATGTATACCTACCAAAAGATGAAGAGGATGTTTCTAAAAAAATATTTGAGCTTGTTCTGCAGTCGGCTCCAGATATGACACCCATTATGTCTTCAACTAGATTACCAGAGAATGAAGGAAAATTAAACTTTGTTAATAACAGTGTGGCGTTGCAAGAGAGTTTTTCCGGCAATAACTGGAAACAGTATTTTCAACATTTTTTAAATGTATCGTGTGCAAATGAATGGAATGAGGCAGGGCCGGCCTTAGAAGTTGCGGGGCCCAATTAGTTGGATGCTTGCGGGGCCCCTCTATACTATTTATTATTGTGCATAAAGAAGAAAAGAATTGCAAGTGCAAAGTGGCCATTCTCAACCTTTCTAATATTTTTTTATATATTCTTCAGAAATTTTCTATATCCTAAAAATTTCTCAGGGCGGAAAATTTTATAAAAATTGAAAAACGAAAAAGACTCTATACACCCTTTTATTAAATAGTTGTCTTTTTAACCAATTTTATTTTTATATATTTTCTATTCTGGAAAAAACGGAGCGATTTTTTTGAATCCAACTGTACATCAAAATGTCTGACATTGCTCCACATTCGTACCAATACCATAGACAGAATACTTAAATGTATGACACTCACTGGCACCCAAAAGCACGGTGTATATACGACGTAATAAATACGTTGCTGGCGAGGACGTACCACGTTTTGCTTTGATGTTTGGCGGGAAAGATACGTCATTAATTAATCTGGTTACTACTGGTTTGACTGCTGGGCGCTGACTGGCTGAGTGCACACATGTGATTGCATCAGCAATACCGCCAGAGGATCGAGATGACCGAGATTGTCGCCTTTTGAAAAAAAAATGCGGGGCCCCTCTCAGCGCGGGGCCCGATTTGGAGCAATCGGTCAAATCGGCCTAAGGCCGGCCCTGGAATGAGGTTACTAAAGGTCGACAACTGGCTGCAAGCTTAAAAGGTATCGCATTGGATGTTCAGAATAGTCTGCCTTATGAACAACGTTGGGATTTTTCTGCTCTTGTTAATGCTTTAAGCTATCGATTTGGATCATCTTCAACTAGTTTAGCTCGATCGCAGTTTCATACCGCCAAACGTAGAACAAACGAAGATGTAATTGATTTTGCTAACCGGCTCCGTGGTCTTTTGGCTGAGGCTTATCCATCGTTACCTTCGTCAAATGCAAAAGAATTGATAATCCAACAGTTTATTGATGGTATAGTTGACGTAAATATTCGGCGACATATTGTGGCAAATAATTGTTTGTCTCTGGAATCAGCTGTCGATCTAGTAAGATCGTTGGAAGCTTGTGAGCACGTTGCTCTTGAAAAACCTTTCTCATCACAATCTCATCGTTCATATCAAGAATCAAGGGATGAAGTTCAAGATTTGAAGCAAATGATTACGGACCTGAGTCGTGCTGTTTCAAACACAGGTCTCATGCGTGACAATCGTAGACAGTCGGACGTGAATAACGGCCTTTTATGCTTTAATTGTGGACTGACCGGACACATTGCTCGTTCGTGTCCAAGCAAAACATCAGAGGGATTCAAACGTACGACGAACAACAAACATTTAAACTAACGAGGACTGACCGGATGACCGACGCGTCAGTCCAAGGCGGAATGAAGGTCAATCAGTCTGAGGTTCGTTGGTTTGTTAATTGTGTTATCTTTAATGTAACCGCTAAATTATTGGTAGACAGTGGAGCAAGCATAAGTATGATTGATATTAAATTATTTCAAAAAGCTCCATTAACATTGCGCTCTTCTTTAAAACCGATTAATGTGTCATATGTTACCGCTTTAAATGGTTGCCCTGTTAAATGTCATGGTGAGTGCGACGCACCCTTGAAATTCGGAAATTTTGTGTTAAGGCATAATGTGATTGTAGGTGATTTAGATGGCTGTGAAGGCATTCTGGGAGTAGATGTCTTAAATAATCACAAAGGAGTCTTAAATTTAGGCGGGGGCTACCTTGATTTAGGTGGGCATATTATCCCTCTGGATCATACATCCTTTGTCTCTACACCGGCATGTCGGGATCCGACTTTAGTCCTACCTGAGTTTTTGCAATCAATGGTTGATCGCATTGAGGGAGTTTCGGTGTCTCAGAGGAAACAAATAATTGATCTTGTTTGTGACTATCAAGATGTTTTTGCAGATGAGCAGGAGTCATTAGGTCGCACTTCTACAATTCGGCATAAAATAGACACGGGTGCTGCAAAACCGATCAAACAGGCTCCACGTCGTTTACCACAAGCTAAGCGGGAGATAATTGAGACTGAAATTGACAGAATGCTGAAACAAGGCGTTATTGAACCCAGTACCAGCTCGTGGTCGTCTCCGGTTGTTTTGGTAGAGAAAAAAGATGGGTCCCCTCGTTTTTGCGTTGACTTTCGCAAACTCAATAATGTCACTGTAAAAGACGCTTACCCACTTCCAAATGCGGAAGAACTAATTGATGAATTAAGTGGGTCACGATGGTTTAACACTTTAGATTTAGCTAGTGGTTATTGGCAAGTGGAATTGGACCCTATTGACCGTGAGAAAACCGCGTTTACTTTTCATGGAAAAGGTTTATTTCACTTTAAAGTAATGTGTTTTGGACTCACGAACGCTCCGGCTACGTTTCAAAGGCTTATGGAAACAGTATTAAAAGGAATTTTATGGAAGATATGTGTTGTGTACATGGATGATGTCATTTGCTATGCGGATAAGTTTCAAACTGCATATAATAATTTAAAGATAGTCGTTCAACGTTTACGCGAGGCAGGGTTGCGTTTGAAACCTAAAAAATGCAGATTATTTTCTCGCTCCACTAAATTTTTAGGTCATGTAGTTTCCGGAGACGGAGTGTCATAAGACCCAGAAAAGATGGAAGCAGTACAAACATGGCCAGTCCCTCAGAATGTTACGGACTTGCGAAGTTTTCTAGGTTTTTCTTATTATAGAAAGTTCATCCCAAATTTTTCGAAAATAGCATTCCCGTTAATAAAGTTAACACAAAAAGGAAACAAATTCGATTGGACACCGGACTGTCAGAAGGCATTTAAAGATCTGAAAAGATGCGTAACACAACCTCCAATTCTGGGATATCCCACAGTTAATACCCCATTTATACTCGATACCGATGCTAGCTCTCAAGGACTCGGCGCTGTTTTATCGCAAATGCAGGATGGTCAAGAGCGAGTCATTGCTTATGCGAGTAAGACCTTAAGTAAATCACAAAAACGTTATTGCACTACCTACAGAGAACTTCTTGCGTTAGTTTTATTTGTTAAACATTTTCGACATTACTTGTGGGGACGCCGTTTTGTCGTTAGAACAGATCATAGTGCTTTAACATGGTTGTTATCGTTTCATGAACCAGAAGGAATGCTCGCACGTTGGATTTCAGTTTTAAATACATATAATTTTTCTATCATTCACCGCAAGGGTATGAATCATGGCAACGCTGATGGATTATCACGGCGAAGTTGTACAAACGCCGAGTGTGCAGATTGTGGGGTAGCCTTTCAACACGGCTGTGAGCACAAATCTCTCTCCCCAAAAATTCAAGCAGCTGCTGTCAGAAGTTTGGAATTTGAATCTAAACCCAATTGGATGGATGTTTGGAGTTTAAAGCAGATACGTGAATGGCAGGTTGCTGATGGTGAAATTAACAACATTTTATATTTTAAAAGTGTGAGTCAGTTTCCCCCAACTAGCCCCGAAGTTGTTGTAAAAGAATTTCGAAGCTACTTAAATCAATGGGACTTGTTGTCTGTAGAAAATGGCGTATTATATAGACACTGGTACGAGCATGATTCAGATTGCGAGTCACGTGTTGTTGTTGCACCCAAACAGCTACGTCGGGAGTTGTTTTACCATTTACATGAATTGCGTACTGGAGGCCACCTTGGGATAAAACGTACTGTCTATCAATTGCAAAGAAGGTTTTATTTGCCAGGCCTACAAAGTGATGTTCGCACCTGGTGCCGATGGTGTGTTATTTGTGCGAAACGAAAACCTACTCATGGGCGGCATCGTGGACTGCTCAAACAATCTGTAGCAACGGCTCCAATGGAAAGAATTGCGATTGACATTTTAGGTCCTTTGCCGAAAACTGTATCAGGTAATGAATACATCATGGTCGTCAGTGACTACTTCACGAAGTGGATAGAGTGCTATGCTCTGCCAGATCAGCAGGCATACACTGTCGCAGACGCACTTGTCACTAAATTTTTTACAAGGTTTGGAGTGCCATATTTTCTGCATACAGATCAAGGAAGAGATTTTGAATCTCAGTTATTTCAGCATGTTTGTGACTTACTGGGTATTCAAAAGACGCGCACGTCCCCATATAGACCTCAATCTGATGGCTTGGTTGAACGTTTTAATCGAACAATTCAGCAAATGTTGGCATCATATGTGAATGAAAGTCGGAATGATTGGGACGACCATTTGCCGTACCTGTGCATGGCTTACAGGTCCACCGTCCACGAATCCACAAAATTTTCCCCAAATAAATTAATGCTTGGTCGTGAAATCAACTTACCATTAGACGTCATGGTAGAACAACCCCCGTCCGCGACTTCAGAACAATGTTACGTTCAGTATGTAGAGTGGGTGAAGGAAGCCACCCAACGCTCGTATGCGGTTGCGCATGAACATTCGAAGAAGGCAGCGCTGAGACAAAAACGTAATTATGACAAGCGTGTGTCCTTAAATGAAATGCAGGAAGATGATTGGGTCTGGTATTTTTACCCCCCAAAGGCCAAGCAAAAGTTGGGCCAAAGATGGACTGGACCATACTTGATAACGCATAAGGTTTCCGATGTTTTGTATCAGATCCAGGCCTCATCTTCATCTAGACCCAAAATTGTACACGTAGATAATTTGCGCCCCTATGAGGCAGAGATCATGCCCACCAATTGGCGACATCTTTTATCCACAGATAAAACAAATAGTGATGACAAGTTTGACAAGGATGAACGCGAAGGTTGTGATGGTGATTGCGATACCAATGAATCCCAACGGTCCGATCAAAATTTGAAGGGGATATCCAGGTTTGGTAGGGTGCGTCGCCCTCCTAAGTATTTGAGTGATTATTGTTGACTGCATGATTCCGTGTTATCGTTACTTGTCTGTAGTGTTTTGTTTTTTTTTCCTGTTGTTTCTTTTACGTATGTCACGATAATGCTTGTGAGTTATTCATGATTTATTTATTTATTTTTTGTTATTATTAATTTTCTTTTAAGAGGGAGGGGGTAGTGTAGAGTATTATGACATCACAATACTCGTATGTTGTAACCTTGCCTCGTGTATTGCTACGGTCAGTCGTTGTTCGTTAAGTTAATAAAAAGGCAGTTGTTTTGAGCTTATAGTTTTAAGCAGTTATACTGTAGTTAATAGAACGCTACAATATTAATATGATGCTAAAAAAGTTGTTGTTTTTTGTTTTTGAAAAAAACAAAGTTTATCGCTTAGCCTGCTTTAAAAGAAACAATTAAAAACTATAGTTAAACTAAGTAAAATATTACTTTTTTTTGTTCAAAAATTAAAATTTGATGAATAATAATGTTATAAACTCGTTTTTAAGCCTTCATTCTCGATGTTGTTAAAAATTGGCGAATTCTTTACAAGAAGTAAGAGCTGGGCGAATGCTTTACAACAGTGTTCTTCAAACTGGGGGTCGCGGAGAGGCTCAATGGGGGTCGCGAGAGATTTTAAATTTTGGATTTTTAGAGATTACGATGATTTTGGAAGAAAAGTAGCGAAATACAAGGTTAATTGGAAGCGAAGACCTTATTTTTTTTAGAGAACATCTTGATTTTGGGGGAAAATAGCGGAATCAGAGATGGATTCTAGATGAAGACCTTTTTTTTTTTTTTTGGAGAACACCTTGATTTTGGGGCGAAAATCAGAGATCGATTCGAGATGAAGACTTTTTTTTTTTTAGAGAAAACCTTGATTTTGGGCGAAAATAGTGGAATCAGAGATTGATTCTAGACGAAGACCTTTTTTTAGGGGTCGCGAAAAAATTTGACCGTGGAAAATGGGTCGCGATGAAAAAAGTTTGAAGAACACTGCTTTACAAGATGAAAATAATCGCGGTTGGGCGAATAATTTACAAGGAATACAATTCGTTTTTTTCAAACGACATAATCTTATCCATAAGCGATTACTTTGCAAAAAACTACAAATAAATTAATACGATTCTAAAAAATTTGTTATATTTTGTTTTTGAAAAAAACAAAGTTTATCGCTTAGCCTGCTTTACAAGAAACAATTAAAATCTATAATTGGGCTAAATAAAATATTACTTTTTTTTCTTTATAAATTAAAATTTGATCAATAATAAAGTTATAAACTCGTTTTTAAGCCTTCATTCTCGATAGTGTTAAAAATTGGAGAATTCTTTACAAGAAGTAAAAGCTGGGCGAATGCTTTACAAGATGAAAATAATCGCGGTTGGGCGAATAATTTACAAGGAATACAATTCGTTTTTTTCGAACGACATAAACTTATCCATAAGCGATTACTTTGCAATAAACAACAAATAAATTAATATGATGCTAAAGAAGTTGTTGTTTTTTGTTTTTGAAAAAACAAAGTTTATCGCTTAGCCTGCTTTAAAAGAAACAATTAAAAACTATAGTTAAACTAAGTAAAATATTACTTTTTTTTATTTTTTTAATTTAATTTATCAATAATAAAGTTATAAACTCGTGTTTAAGCCTTCATTCTCGATGGTGTTAAAAATTGGCGAATTCTTTACAAGAAGTAAGAGCTGGGCGAATGCTTTACAAGATGAAAATAATCGCGGTTGGGCGAATAATTTACAAGGAATACAATTCGCTTATTTCGAACGACATAAACTTATCCATAAGCGATTACTTTGCAAAAAACAACAAATATATTAATATAATGCTAAAAAAGTTGTTATATCTTGTTTTTGAAAAAAACAAAATTTATCGCTTAGCCTACTTTACAAGAAACAATTAAAAATTATAGTTGGGCTAAGTAAAATATTACTTTTTTTTTATTTTTTTAATTTAATTTATCAATAATAAAGTTATAAACTCGTTTTTAAGCCTTCATTCTCGATAGTGTTAAAAATTGGCGAATTCTTTACAAGAAGTAAGAACTGGGCGAATGCTTTACAAGATGAAAATAATCGTTTTTTTCGAATACATTTCGTTTTTTTCGAACGACATAATCTTATCCATAAGCGATTACTTTGCAAAAAACAACAAATATATTAATATGATGCTAAAAAAGTTGTATGATACCCAATAAATCAGGGGTTTCCAAACTGGGGTATATGTACCCTTAGGGGTACCTTTTCAAGGGGTACATTATTATGTGAGAGAATATTTTTATTTAAGTTAAATTCCGTGTCCGGAAGTAATAATAGACTCAAATGTCTAGAATTTTTGAATCCGGTTCATTGTAATTACGTCAAACAGGACAATTAAGAGGGAAGACTTTTTGCAGATCACCGTGATTTTGGTTTGAATGGGAAAAATTTGTGGCTATTGAAAAGCGAAGAGTTTTCATTTGTTAGAGATCATCTTGATTTTCGGCATCAATTGGGAAAATTTGTATCTGATTTAAAGTGAAGACCTTTTTTTAGAGGACACCATGGTTTTGAGACAAAATAGGAATAATCGAAGCTGATTTCAAGTGAAAAACTTTTTTTTTTTAGAGGACACCATGATTTGAAACAATATCCAGCCGGCTGAGGTCGACAAGCTCGAACAATTTCGAAAAGTAACCCGCAAGAGTGAAGAAGTTGGACCACCCTGTTTTAGAGAAACGTCACAACATTTTGGGGGTACATGCAAACCTGCTACAGTGTCTAAAGGGTACCGATCAACTAAAAGTTTGGGAAACTTTGTGCTAGAATTTTTTAAATATTTTCACGTATTAACATCACTTTTAACAACAAACAACAATATCTTTTTTATTTCAAAAAATATATTTAAAACAAAAATTGTAACAGTGAATATTGTCTTCTAATGGCATGCAATGTATCAAGAAATACTTTCTCTTTGCTTCTACTTCTCCTCCACAAAAATTTGTCTTTGTATGAAGCAAGAAAAGTTCGTCGACATCCTTGCATTCTTCAAAGTTTTCCCTTAAATTGGCCCCACATATTTTCAATAGCATTTTTGTGGATTCCTTGAGGATCTACAAAATGCCGGCGGTGATTCACGGTTACGTGCGTGTATCCTAATGCTAAAAATAAAGCAAACTATTGTTTTACTGTTCATGCTTATATAAACTTATAAGAACAATATACTGTAATAATAAAACAATTAACAAAGTAGGCCTACTTTTTGCTTGTCAGGAAATAAGAGAGCCGTAAAGGCGATGGATTGCATGCCATTACAAGACAATATTCACTGTAAATCTAAGTTTTTTTGTGTTACAATTTTTGTTTTGAATATATTTTTTTGAATAAATAAGATATTGTTGTTCGTTGTTAAAAGTGATGTTAATATGTGAAAATATTTAAAAAATTCTAGCATATAAAATGAAAATTTTTCATACACATAAGACTTTTATTCATTCACATACATGTACTGTATAGCATTTTAGCGTTTACTGTAAAGTAGGCTTTGTATACTTTCGATTAAAAACCAAAAATGGATATAAAAGTAGTTGTTACTAAATCAGCGCATCTCATTTTGGGGACATGCAGCTAATGGAAATTATTTGAATATGCGCCAAAAATTGACATGAAGTAACTTGGATTGGAAGTCCGCAAACAAAATTTGCAAGCAAGTCGAAATAGCCGCAGTCGACTCGCAAGTTGGGCCGCGGCAAGTTGTCGTAGGCCCGTCCGCATGTATTTAAGCATAACCCGAGCTGTTCTGTTCTGTTTTGAAAGAGCCGGGAATCGGTTATGCACTGGTAATGAAAGTACGAGTTGGAATTTACTCTCACAATACTCCGTATTCGATCTATGATTCATCTACTGAGTGGCACGGATGCTAATTCGGCAAGATCGTTAAGCAATTCTTGCGCAGCAGACACAAACAATCATTTACATGTAGATCTTAGTCTTTTAGGCTGGCATATGATACCCAATAAATAAACCACAGTCCGCATCTATTGTCGGTAGCGTGGTCGAGTGGCTAAAGTACCGGACTGATGATTAACACGGTCTCGCTTCAAAACCCACTTGCACCATTCTGTTGTGTCCTTGGCAAAGACACTTTACGGCACTTTCCCCTGCTTGTTGGTCTTGGCAAGCAGTTCTAAATTACAGTAATATCTCTACTAAATTACTAGCGGACAGCAATATCTTGGCATTTCCGGAAGCAGGTCGGAGTAATTGCTTACCCTATGTATAGCGCCTCCGTCGCTTTCCTGCGAGTCAGAAGGATAAATATAGAGATAAAAATTAAAAAAATAAAATAAAAAAAATGCAGTGCTCTGCAACTCGTCAGCTCTTGAATAGACAATAGATAGGGCAGTTGTGGGCAGTGTTTTGGGCACCATTGCCCTATCCTGAGGCTACAAGTTGCTTCAACAACGTGACACACCCAGAAAATAATTTTTTGCGCAACGCCTCTAAAATAGTGATGGAATGCAAGCGATCTGTCAAGTTTCATCCCAAGATAAGATAAGATTAGACAAAATGACAAAAGTACATTGCTCGTCGTTGTCGTCGTCGTCGTCGTTGTTTGAAGGGTATCCACTCCAGGTCAGACAGAAACAGGACTGGGGCCGAGGGTTTATCCTTTTACTACCCCAGACTGCTGCACTGCCTAAATCAGATGCTGGCAGGGGTGTTATTAAGCCAGCATCGAATTTTTTCATTCAAAACCGTCAGACCTCTTGCTCCATGTGGTGCCCGATATATAGGGCACGCTGTTAGTACATGGTCTGCGGTTTGCTCAGAGGCGCCACACTCGCAATTCGGTGAAGGAGCGAGACCCCATTTGTGCATGGACGAATGGAATCGCCCAACACCAGTCCGCAGGCGGTTGAGCTTAACCCAAGCTGCTCGGGGTAAGCTCATCCCAACAGGCCTGGCACCGGTCTCGGACACAAAAGCACGGATCCTGGAAGCACCTTCACAGTATTCCGTTTTCCATTTGTGATTTTTCCATTCAGAAATGCGGATGCCAAGTCTGGCAAGGTTGTCCAAAAGATTCCGCGCACCTGGCACAAACGGGCGTCTGGATCTTAGTCTCACTTGGCGAATATCTGAGGACCCACTTAAAAGACCATACAAGATATGATCGGGGTCCAGAGATCCATGGTGAGCCAAGGAGAGTGTCGCTCCCATTCGGCGAAGCTCAGCTGACAGGATGCCCGAGAGTACAGGTAGGTGGTCTGTTGGAGTGGGACGCAGGCATCCAGTAACTATGCGCAAGGCGTCATTCAAGACACTGTCGATGAGGCGAGTGTGAGCACTGCGACACCAGACTGGCGCACAGTACTCAGCTGCTGAGTAGACTAGAGACAAGGTGGCTATGCGTAGTGTTTTAGCACCAGCACCCCGTCCCGAGCCCACGAGTCGCCTCAACAGTGTGACGCGCGATGATAGTTTTTTGCGCAATGCCACTAAATGGTGACGAAACGTGAGCGATCTGTCCAGTTTTACCTCCAGATAAGTAGGGGGTGGACAGAACGGTAAAAGTCTACCGTTGTTGTAGATCTTTAGCTCACGTTTGGCCTCTCGGTTATTTAAGTGAAAGGCTGCCGTCACCGTTTTAGTGTGACTAAGCTTCAACCTCCAAGTCTGGAGATACGCTGACAGTGTGGACATGTCTTGGCTTAAGGTCCCCTCCAAGTCCTTCAGTTTCCAGAAGAATGCAACAATGCTAGATCATCAGCTTAAGTAAACTTTCTGGAAATCATGGAAGGAAGATCGTACGTATAGATGTTAAATAGGAGGGGAGCCAAGACCGATCCCTGAGGAACGCCGTTTTTAAGACGGCGTAGCCTGCTTTGCTTGCTGTCACCGGTAGTAAAGGTGAAACTTCGATTTCGGACAAGCTCCATGATCATTCTGACCATGTGCTTATCCGGAAGTAGTCTCAGCAGCTTCCAGGTAAGGCCACGGTGCCAGACAGTGTCATAAGCAGCTGTCAGATCGATAAATACGGCACCGGCCTTCTTTTTAGCCTCGAAAGAATCCTTGATGTTCTGGGTTAGCAGAACAACTTGATCTAGGGTTGACTTCCCGCGTCGGAACCCAGCCTGCTCTTTAGGGAGCAGTGGATCGATTAATGGTTCAACGCGGGCGTAGATAAGCCTCTCGAGGATCTTGTAGGGGACACAGAGCAGAAATATCGGTCGATAACTCTTTGGGTCTCCCACGGGCTTTCCTGGTTTTGGGATCGCAACCACAAGCGCTCTTCTCCATATGTCTATTAAAGTACATTGCTATTGTATCTATATTGCTATTGTAGACCCCCAGCTCACGTTTGGCTTCTTGCTTATTTACATGAAAAGCAGGTCACCGTCTTAACGTGCTTGAGCATCAACTCATAGTCTGGAGATGCCTTGAAAGGGCAATTATGTCTAAACTTAAAGTTCCAACTTGTTCCAGTTTTCAGAAAAGTGCAACAACGCAAGAGCGTCTGCATTCGCAATTTTTGTGGAAGTCCTAAGGCAGGTTCTTTGTATAAATGTTAAAAAAAAAAAACCAGGACTGATCTCTGACGAGCACACTACTTTACACGTCGAAGCTTGCTTTGCTTGTTGTAACTACTAGTAATTGTGTAACTTTCCTTTCGAACAAGCTCCATGATCTTTGTAATCATAAGCTTATCCCGCATAATAGTTTTTAATTGTTTCTTGTAAAGTAAGCTATAACTTTATTATTGATAAAATTTTTATTCTTAAACAAAAAATGGTAATATTTTATTTAGCCCAATTATATATTTTACTTCTTTCTTGTAAAGCAGGCTAAGCGATAAACTTTTTTTTTTTCAAAAACAAAAAATAACAATTTTTTTAGCATCATATTAATTTATTTGTTGTTTCTTGCAAAGTATTCACTTATTGATAAGTTTATGTTGTTCGAAATAAGCGAATTGTATTCCTTGTAAATTATTCGCCCAACCGCGATTATTTTCATCTTGTAAAGCATTCGCCCAGCTCTTACTTCTTGTTAAGAATTCGCCAATTTTTAACACTATCGAGAATGATGGCTTAAAAACGAGTTTATAACTTTATTATTGATAAATTAAATTAAAAAAATAAAAAAAAAGTAATATTTTACTTAGTTTAACTATAGATTTTAATTGTTTCTTGTAAAGCAGGCTAAGCGATAAACTTTGTTTTTTTCAAAAACAAAATATAACAACTTTTTTAGCATCATATTAATATATTTGTTGTTTATTGCAAAGTAATCGCTTATGGATAAGTTTATGTCGTTCGAAATAAGCGAATTGTATTCCTTGTAAATTATTCGCCCAACCGCGATTATTTTCATCTTGTAAAGCATTCGCCCAGCTCTTACTTCTTGTTAAGAATTCGCCAATTTTTAACACTATCGAGAATGATGGCTTAAAAACGAGTTTATAACTTTATTATTGATCAAATTTTAATTTATAAAGAAAAAAAAGTAATATTTTACTTACCCCAATTATAGATTTTAATTGTTTCTTGTAAAGCAGGCTAAGCGATAAACTTTGTTTTTTTCAAAAACAAAATATAACAACTTTTTTAGAATCGTATTAATTTATTTGTAGTTTTTTGCAAAGTAATCGCTTATGGATAAGATCATGTCGTTCGAAAAAAACGAATTGTATTCCTTGTAAATTATTCGCCCAACCGCGATTATTTTCATCTTGTAAAGCATTCGCCCAGCTCTTACTTCTTGTAAAGAATTCGCCAATTTTTAACATCATCGAGAATGAAGGCTTAAAAACGAGTTTATAACATTATTATTCATCAAATTTTAATTTTTGAACAAAAAAAAGTAATATTTTACTTAGTTTAACTATAGTTTTTAATTGTTTCTTTTAAAGCAGGCTAAGCAATAAACTTTGTTTTTTTCAAAAACAAAATATAACAACTTCTTTAGCATCATATTAATTTATTTGTTGTTTTTGCAAAGTAATCGCTTATGGATAAGATTATGTCTTTCGAAAAAAACGAAAAGTATTCCTTGTAAATTATTCGCCCAACCGCGATTATTTGCATCTTGTAAAGCATTCGCCCAGCTCTTACTTCTTGTTAAGAATTTGCCAATTTTTAACACTATCGAGAATGAAAGCTTAAACACGAGTTTATAACTTTATTATTGATAAATTAAATTAAAAAAATAAAAAAAAAGTAATATTTTACTTAGCCCAATTATAGATTTTAATTGTTTCTTGTAAAGCAGGCTAAGCAATAAACTTTGTTTTTTCAAAAACAAGATATAAAAACTTTTTTAGCATCATATTAATTTATTTGTAGTTTTTTGCAAAGTAATCGCTTATGGATAAGTTTATGTTGTTCGAAATAAGCGAATTGTATTCCTTGTAAATTATTCGCCCAACCGCGATTATTTTCATCTTGTAAAGCATTCGCCCAGCTCTTACTTCTTGTAAAGAATTCGCCAATTTTTAACACTATCGAGAATGATGGCTTAAAAACGAGTTTATAACTTTATTATTGATAAATTAAATTAAAAAATAAAAAAAAAGTAATATTTTATTTAGCCCAATTATAGATTTTAATTGTTTCTTGTAAAGTAGGCTAAGCAATAAACTTTGTTTTTTCAAAAACAAAATATAACAACTTTTTTAGCATCATATTAATTTATTTGTTGTTTCTTGCAAAGTAATTGCTTATGGATAAGATTATGTCGTTCGAAATAAGCGAATTGTATTCCTTGTAAATTATTCGCCCAACCGCGTTTATTTTCATCTTGTAAAGCATTCGCCCAGCTCTTACTTCTTGTAAAGAATTCGCCAATTTTTAACACCATCGAGAATAAAGGCTTAAAAACGAGTTTATAACTTTATTATTGATAAATTAAATTAAAAAAAAAAAAAAAAGTATTATTTTACTTAGTTTAACTATAGTTTTTAATTGTTTCTTGTAAAGTAGGCTAAGCAATAAACTTTGTTTTTTCAAAAACAAAATATAACAACTTCTTTAGCATCATATTAATATATTTCTTGTTTCTTGCAAAGTAATCGCTTATTGATAAGATTATGTCGTTCGAAAGAAACGAAATGTATTCCTTGTAAATTATTCGCCCAACCGCGATTATTTTCATCTTGTAAAGCATTCGCCTGGCTCTACAATTTGAATTCTTGTAAAGAGCAACAGAGAGCAGAGGGAGAAAGAGTGAAAAAAAACGAGAGAGAGAGTGTACGAGAGAGAGAGAAGCGAGTTGAAAGCGAGAGAATTGAAAAATTAGAAAAAAGAGTTCTAAACAGCGAGGGCGAATTCTTAACTTGCTCCCAGATATGAACATGAACCGGACAAATGCAAAGTATGAAGAAATGTGACCAGAGTTGCCAGATTTCACTGAGAGAATATTTTTTTATTATTTTTTTTATTTTTATCTCTATATTTTTCCTCCTGACTCGTCAGGGCTATCCTCCTGACTTTTTTATTTTTATCTCTATATTTATCCTCCTGACGACGGAGGCGCTATACATAGGGTAAGCAATTACCCCGACCTACTTCCGGAGATGCCAAGATATTGCTGTCCGCTAGTAATTTAGTATAATAATAATAATAATAATAAACAAGTTTTTATCCCGCTCAGGCAAATAATTACTTCAAAGAAGTGGTTGCATCAGAGCGGTAGTGGAATTATAAATGTCAATAAAATAAATACTAGTTCAGGTTTAGCAGATACAAATAAAGAAAAAAAACATGCAAGGCAAAACAGCAAAACTCCAAATGTACGAACATATAAAAAAAAAGAAAACAAAACATAAAAGTAAATATATACAAGCTAAAGCTACAGCAATACTAACATTCAATAAATTTTACCTTATTTAAATACAATAAGTTATTTATGATTTTGATAAAAATTGTTCAAAAAAGAAAGTTTTAAGTTTAGTTTTAAAAACGGATTTTAATTTACAACTTCTAATATCATATGGAAGTTTATTCCAACAGCGGGGAGCATATTAACTAAAACATCTACTGTGGTATCTGTTTTTTTTTCCGAAATCAGATGAAATTACTAACAAATATGGATCTTTGGTTTTTCTAGGATTGACTATTACTGTAATTTAGAACTGCTTGTCAAAACCACCAAGCAGGGGAAAGTGCCGTAAAGTGTTTTTTCCAAGGACACAACAGAATAGCGCAAGTGGGTTTTGAACCAAGACCATGTTGATCATCTTTCCGCTGCTTTAACCACTCGACCACTCGACCGAATAAAGCCAAAGGAGGGAATAAAAAAAGCCAAATAAAGCCAAACAATTTCACCAGCTAGAAAATATATTTTCGTCCAAAAATCATGGTGTTCTCTAAAAAAAAAGGTCTTCGCTTCCATTTCATCTCGGACTCAGTGGGGCCCGAGGCAAAAATTTTCAAAAATTGATGTTGTCTGAGAAAAAAAGGAGGTCTGATCTTGGCTTGCATATTTTTCTCTGAAACTCATGGTGTCCTCTAAAAAAAAAAAAGGTCTTCACTTCGATTTCATTTCTGATTTCCCCCAAAATCAGGGTGTTCTCTAAAAAAAAAAAGGTTTTACTTCCATTTGCTCTCACTTTTCCCTATTTTCGTACCAAAATCAGGGTGTTCTCTAAAAAAAAGGTCTTCGCTTCCATTCCATGTTGGACTCACCTATTTTCGTCGCAAAGTCATGGTGTTCTCTAAAAAAAAAAAAGGTCTTCCCTTCCTTTCCATGTCGGACTTCTCTATTTTGGTAAAAAAAGCCAAAAAAAAAATCAAAACGCCAAACTGAAATTCTGATGCCAAACCTGTTTAAAAAAAGCCAGATTTTCCAAATTTGGCGCCAAAAAAGCCAATCTGGCAACCCTGCCTGTGACTATCTCTATTAGTGATGTCAACCGCGCAGCGTACACTGCCGCGTGCGCCCGCGCACGCCCGCGCAGTACAGCGTAGTAACCTTTTTCGGAGGATCTTGCCGCGTGCAAATTATGAAAAGTTTATATTTAAATTTTAAGCAAATCTTACTTTGCATAATATTATTGCTTGGGTTGCCGATTTAGCTGCTTCCCCTTCATTAATCCAATCACAGAGAGCAAAGTGTTAGGTGCATAATCAACTGAATTGCCTCTTCCCATAGTACTGGTAGTTAAATAAAATAAATAGCGCGTGAAGCAGCCAAAAAGAAAAAAGAAATATGAGAGAAAGAGAAATCAATAAAGAGAGAGGCGAACTGCTCTTAAAAGAAAGTGTTATAAAAGAATCTTTTTATAAAAAAAGTTTTTATAACACTCTCTCTTAACGAATGATGCATAGTAATGCTATATGCAGTATAAAAAAATTTTTTACAACACTTGCTCTTAACTAATGATCCATAAACTTTTTACACTTTAAATTTTTCGGCAGCTTGGCCAAGTTTAATACATCTACGAGTATGCGCAACATTACAGCATGTTTTCTTTTAATATATCGTGGCAAAAGTAATTATTCAATAATTAATCAATCACTAACTTGAGTAAAATAATTGTTTAAACCCAAACTTTTGAAAGCGCTATTTTTCTAAGATGCGAGTTTTCATCTGAAGCCTAAAAATTTATTTTAACTTTTAATTTTTGCTTATTTTATTTGTTTCAGCGTAATTAATATTGCTTTGTCTGTTGGGACTATTTTAATACAACATGTTTTTTTTTGTTATATTTATGTTTTGATAAATACGTATGTA
Source organism: Diplosoma virens (assembly GCA_963680785.1). NCBI lineage: Eukaryota > Metazoa > Chordata > Ascidiacea > Aplousobranchia > Didemnidae > Diplosoma > Diplosoma virens. The sequence goes on along the minus strand of OY796894.1, from coordinate 15,837,860 downwards.
CATATAATTATATTACATTATATTCGATTATATTCGATTATATATTCGATTACATTATATCATTAATTATATTACATATATGTATATACACAGCCCATTAACTATAATTCTTACTGTGTTTGAATAAAACATTAATACAAATCACATTTAGAAAACTAACTCGAAATGGCATACATAACTCGAAACTAAATATATATTCTATACTTAATGCTTATCACATTTTCTGAACATCAAAGTATTTTAAAATCATAATGTTATCTCTAGTCTATTTTACAGTTATTATTTTTCCCATGGTAAATCGAACCCACAACAAACCTTAATGTTAATACTATTAATGACTTGTGTAGGGTCTGGGTGTAGGACTATACCCTAAGTGTTGTCTCCTGCGTGTAGGACTATATCTAGTCGGCTCGAAACTCAGTGAGGTATGTATCACTGACGAACTTTAACAAGAGCAAAACTCGAGTGTGGTGCTTCTTGTGTTTAGGTGGCTTAGTTTCGTTTTTATCAGTAAATAATAAGGTTAAAACATAAATATAAATATTTTATAATTGTAAAAATTTTTACAAATGTAAGTAATAACTTTGAAATTTATTAACAACAAAAATTTAAAAACAAAAGTTTATAAAAGCAAAAAAAACAAAAAACCATATGTAAAAGAATTAAAAATTTAAAACCCACAATTATAGACTACAAGAAAAACAATAAAATGCGACTAATTTTAGAATTTTCCTGAATCACCCACTACATATAAAGAAACTCCAGAGAAAAATGTTGACATTTCCATACCAATAATAAGCTCATACTTATTTCTCTCAAATAAACTTTAGCCATTAGTTTGATGGCATGGAGTCCATCTTTACAGTAATTCATGGTTATATATTGATAGCAAGAATACATATGTGAATTTTGTCGGATTTTGTAAACAAAATAAAAGGGGGTCTGTAGTTCCTATCTCACGAATATTTAAATTATTGCAATTTTGTACGAGACTGAACATGCAGGCTCCCTGCCGTTTATCGACATTCATATTAAAAGATTATTAAAAAATTTACCTTGGTTCTAAACTTGGGTTGATATTTCTTTGAAAGGATAGAGCAGGAAGAGTAAGTTTTAATTTTGAAAAATTTTAATTTAATAATTTGCTCGCAAAAATAAAATTGCTACTGTGAGTTTCTCCTTCATTGCAGCCCTTTGGTCCGCTCTGATGAGCCTTAGTGATGAAAACAGACATTCAACACTCGCTTCTGTTGGAGGAAGTACTTATTTAAAGTCACGACAAAAATAAAAAAACGAGGGGGCATTTTGGAGGCTGAAACAAATTAATGGCATTTACATTAATTTTAATGGGAAAATTGGCTTTGTCATACGAATAAATTGAGGTACGAGCTCGGTTACAGAACCAATTAAACTCGTATGTCACGGTACCACTATACTATAGAAAAAGGCTGCTTAGGGTAGTAATTGATTATGCACCTGGCATTTGCTTTCTTGTCATTCGAATAAAGAAAGAGAAGCAACTAAATCGGCTGCCCGAGCATAGCATTAAACAAAATACTATTTGCTTACAAATTAAAGTGTAAACTTTTTATGAGTCGCGGGCTGTGTCGCGCGATACGCGGCAAGGTTCTCTTAAAAAGATTACTGCAAAGCACTCCACTGGCGCACGCGGCCGCGTAAATTGCGCGGTTAACATCACTAATATGTAAAGAAATTGCACATGAGGATTGGAGTCGGATAAAATATTCCGACTCCGACTCCTATTCCTGTTAACAGTCCGACTCCGACTCCTTCCTAAAACCTCCAACTCCGACCGACTCCGACTTCGCAACCCTCCCTGGTAATAAGCGGTGGCTGTAATAATCGAATTTCCTAAACAGCAGCTGACAAATGTTTTAAATTTCTTGTAACTGATGTTCTAAATTGTCGTTCTTACAAATACAGTAATCGGATCTTTTTTCTTCAATAAATTACACTAAATGTTTTAAATTTCTCGTAACTGATGTTTGTGTAATCACATTTGCCATTTTATGTGCGTACTGTCACAAACAATTACATATAAAGGTAGTGAAAACTGGATGTATTAAGCGGTGGCTGAATGCATTAACCGAAGTTTTTTCAATAGAAAAGAATTAGGAAAATTCCGTTTCAAGCAATTTAGGATGCAATAAGCGGCTGGTTGTCAGAGGTGATCACGGAGCGGATATCCGCTAAATTTCACGGATCCGGAGCGGATCCGGATCTAATGTTTTACTATAGACTGTTATTGTAGAGTCTATGGTCAGGCTGGGATTTGCTTTAACAATATTAAGTTTTTACAAATGCGATTTTTAATTATACAGTAGACTCCGGTTAATGCATCCAAGGTTAATACAACCAGCAGGAGTGATTGGATCCACATAAAGATCCACACAGCTGTGTTACCTTATTTTGGAAATTAAAGTGTGGTGTTCATATTTTGTATGACTTGACAAATAAAAATTCGGATCCGGATCCGCGAGCTTGGTAAAACCATAGACTCTACAATAACCCTAACCGTAGTGACTTTACAGGAGTCTTTTTTTTTATATTTATATGTTTATTCTCCTGACTCGCAGGAAAGCGACGAGGCGCTATACATAGGGTAAGCATTTACCCCGACCTGTTTCCGGAGATGCCAAGATATTGCTGTCCGCTAGTAATTTAGTAGATATATGACTGCAATTAAGAACTGCTTGTCAAGACCACCAAGTATGGGAAAGTATCGTAAAGTATCTTTCCCAAGGACACAACAGAATAGCGTTAGTCAAAATTAAAAGAGAGCAAGACAAACTGCATAAAAAGAAAAACAACTAATGTCCTTTTAACCCTTTCAGGACCTATGTAACACATATGTTACATAAGTATTTTTGGTATTTTCAACCTCATGCTTGAAATACTTCAAACCTTTTTTTTTATAATAAACAAGTTTAGAGACTGTTAGTCAAAAAATAACTTTTCTTGGCAACATAGCTGAAAAAGAAAAAAAATTAGGAGCATGTAAAAGACCACTGTAATTTTGGCAGAAAAAAATCCTAAATCCGAAAAAAAGAAAAAATGCCGCGGCAACACATGACGCATCTGACGCACGAGACAAAAGAAGCCACTAATTCTAAAGCATACAACGAGATTTTCAACTAGAATTTAAAAACCTGTTTAACGCAAATTCATCTTCGACAAAAAATTAATTTTAATTAAAATTTCTTGAACTATTTAAATTTTTAACAAAAATAAATCAAAATAACAAGTTTATAATTAAATCACGATAAACTATTCCAACAAGCAGAATTTAAACTAGCGCCTGACTTTTAATTATTAAAATTCAAGCTTAAATTAAACAAACTTCCGGATCGATATTCATGCAATGTCACATATCACTTTAAAGCATATTTCATACTCATTACAAATCCGTTGTCATTATATGGCAACACTGTTATGAGTTCCGCTAGTATCTGCAGTTAGCTCTTTTATTTATACGGAGTTACACGATAGTTATACGACTGAATCTGTAAGTTATACTAATAGTTTATCACGCAGTTAACCACACTTATCAAACCAGAGAGAAGAAGGCAGTAGCGCCGTGCGCTATGACGTCACATACTATAACAACCCCCTTTTAAGAAGCTTTTTAGCGAAAAGGTTGTCTAAGAAAAATATTAGTACGTTGTACGAGCCCGATTAATAAACATGCAACAAACTATATACAATACGGCACAAGCGCTATGAGTTTTACGCTACTTCATACAAAATCTCTTAAATGATTAGGAAAGCGTTTTTGTCTCACGCTTCGCCGCGAGGTTGGAGATGATGGAAAGACTTCATCTTCAAAATGGACGTGACGTTCGTCTGATGTCATCATTTCCTCTTTGGGGTCTCCCCCTTCGGTGGGGAGAGGGCGAATAAAACGTCTATTGCGCCAACAGACTCGACCGCTCGGTAGTTTTATGTGGTAGTCGCGGTTTCTCCCGACGCCGATGATGAGTCCCGATCGCAACCATTTTTTTGTAATATGGTCTTGAATTCGAACATGTTGTCCGATTTTTAGTGGATTGAGGTGTTTTGCGCGTTTATTGTATTCGGTTTCTGTAGCCACTTGTAGATTTGATAAAGCTGCGTCCCACTTGTCGAATTTGTTTTGCCAATCTTCCTTGAAATATTTCAGTTTAGCTGGGACGATTGAACGTAGCGGGGCGCCGTATAAGATTTCGGCTGGTGATAGCCCATGGGCCTTGGGTGTGTTAACCCATTCGATTAGGCCGCTGCTAAATTCATCGCAGTCGAGACTATCATGCTCAGCAGTTTTGGCAACAAGGTGCTTCATGGCTTTCACTGCTGCTTCTGCGTGTCCGTTTGACTGTGGGTAATGTGGAGTACTTATGGTGGAAGTTACTCCCCATTTCTTGAGAAACTGTTGAAACTTGCTTGATGTGAATTGCGGTCCTCCGTCAGTTCTGATTCGTACTGGTACCCCTGTGTCCACGAAAAATTTTCTTATAGTGCTGATTATCTGATGTGAACTAGGGTCATGAGAGAACTCGCTGAGCTTAATCCATCCCGACAGACGGTCTACATAAACCAGGTAAGTCTTACCGGCATAATAAAATAAATCTGCAGATACGTCTTCAAAGGGTCTTGATGGGAGGGGATCGCGTTGTAATGGTTCCTGTTGCAAGCTTGGTTGGTGCTCTTGGCATTTCGTGCAGGCTTCAACGGTATTTTTGATGTCGCTATTGATTCCTGGCCAATACACTATTTGACGCGCTCTTTGTTTTGTTCTTTCGATGCCTTGATGTGAGGCATGTAGCTTTGACAGTATTTCTTTTCTCTTCTGTACCGGCACCACAATGCGATGGCTGTTCAGGAGAATTAATCCATCTTCGAAAGTAAGCTGATCTTTCAGCTTTTTGAAAGGTTGAGCTAATGGATATTCGTTTCCTTTTGAGAAGTTGCTTTTAATAGCAGTGATTAATTGTTGTGCTGCTGAGTCCTGCTGAGTACTTTCTTTTAAGTCTTCCAGCATTGGATCGATAAATGTTTCTTTTGTGACTTCTGGGTCTTTTCCTCTCAGAATTGTAGAAACGTTTTTGCAGATCATTCTGGTTGTGTCTACGTTTATGATATCTTCTGGTTCTGGGTCGCGGCACGGTGCTCGTGACAACGCGTCGGGGATCACATGGTCTTTGCCTTTTCTCCAGGTGGTGTGGAATATAAAGGCGCTGAGTTTTTCTTTAAGTCTCTGAATCCTGGGATTATCCACCATATCGAGTGTCTGGGTATTCAGGATTGACTCTAATGGCTTGTGATCTACTATCAGCTCGAATTTGGGTAAGCCTTGCAGATATATGCGGCATTTACGCATAGCCCAAACAACAGCGAGCAATTCCAGTTCAACCATAGCGTAGTTGGCCTCAGTCTCAGTTATAAAACGTGATCCTGCTTGAACCAATTTCCACGTTTCTTGATGTTTTTGCAAAAGTGCAAAACCTAGACCTTTCAACCGAGATGCATCTGTTTGCAGCATCGTTTCCAGATTGGGGTCGAATGCAACCAAAATATGGGGGCTACAAAGAATTTCTTTTGTCTTTGTAAATGCTTCTTCATGCTGGGGTGACCAGAGAAAAGCATTTTTTGGTTTGAGCAAGTCCCGAAGTGGGTCTGCTGCTTCACTGAGTAGGTGAGTAAATCCGCCCAGCTGGTTTGCCATACCCATAAAAGATCGTAATTCAGTTATGTTTGTTGGAGCAGGGAATTCAGAGATTGCTTCAATTTTTGTGGGGTCTGCTTTAATACCGTCGCTGCTCACTATATATCCGACATATCTCACAGCACTTTGTAGTAACTGCACTTTCTTCGGATTAAGAGTAATACCGTGTTCTCGACATCTGTTTAGTACAGCCACACTACGGTATTCAAGTGCTCCTGTGCAGTTTCGCCTTGAATAAGAATGTCATCTACCACTTTTTCGACTTTTTCAATGCCTTGCAGAGCTTCATCGCCTCTTGCGCAATATTCGTCTTGAGAAGAAGCTAGTCCCATCGGAGCTCGAAGGAATTTAAATCTTCCGAACGGCGTAATGAATGTGGTAAAGTCTTGACTTTCTTTTTCTAAAGGTACTTGCCAGTATCCTTTAGTGGCGTCTAATGTTGAGAAAAATTTAGACGAAGAAGAAATATTCGAAATAGCTTCGGCAGGTGATTTAGATGGATGATATGGACGGCGTACGTATTTGTTCAATTTCTGCAAATCAATACAGAGACGAATTCCACCATTGGGTTTTTGTACAACGACCATAGGGTGCACCCAATCAGTTGCTTCTGTTACTGGTGCAATGACTCCGGCTTGTACAAGTTGGTCAAGCTCTGTCTTCACCATCCTTCTGAAAGCTAAAGGTATTTGGCGTAGAACAGGTAAAGCAAATGGAACAGCATCATCTTTCAAGGAAATTTTCATGGGTTTACTGTTCATTTCCCGTAATGTTGTGTCTTCAGAAAACACATCGCTGTACGATTTTATCAACTTGTTCTCAATTTTATTAATTTCTGCTTCAGTTGGGTTCTCTGATATAATGAATCTTGTGTTCTCTGCTTTTAATATGCTTGCTAATTTCCGAGGTGTTTTTGATGAATTTATCGGTTGAGGATACGTGTCAGGTAGAATGTTAACCTGTTGACATACGTACCAAGCAAGCAAAAAATCTTCTACCTCAGGACAGACGTAAATGGTTTCTTCCACGAATCGGCCGCAGTATTCGATGATGCATGGGAAGGTCCCTACGCATGTTACGGTCTGCCGATTTACTGCACTAAGAGTGTCTTGATTTGGCGGCATTAGATTAGCAAGATCTATTCCGAGCCGTTGAATGATGTTTACCCCAACAAGACTTGCTTCAGCACCTGTGTCTGGTGTAGCTTCTGTGGAACCTAACGGGTTACGATGTTTAAGAGAAAAAAGATTAACAGTTATTTTGGGCGCCGCGGAGTTAGCAAAATTTGCGTTAGCATTGCATCTACGCTTTATTTGTCCCGTTAACTTTTTCTTCGTTTCTTCGCGTCTGTTAAACCCGGGTTTGTTGTGAAAGCACACTGATGTAAAGTGACCTTTTTTGCGACATATTAAGCACTCTGTATCCTTTGCGGGACAGTGGGTTTGACCTTTTGGTGGGCAGGTCTTTTTACCGCATTTTGTACAGGGCGTTTTAGTGCGCTCTTTAGATTTAGAGAAATTTCGGCGAAATTTGCTTTGGTACGCTCTTCTCTCATTCAGCTGTCGGCTTATTCGCGCGTCGTCTAGTTTTGCTGACTCTTCCGATCTGCATAAATCAGTGACGGTCTGAAGATCAGGTAATGGGGACATGGCTAGGAGCTTTGTTCGAGTCTCTTTGTCATATATTCCCGACATGATTTTTGTGACTAAACGACGATTTAAACATTCATTGCACAAGTCTGCGTCTCTCGCCAAAGTTTTAATCGCGATTAAAAACGAATCGAAGTTTTCGCCAGCCGCTTGCTTTCTCTCTTCAAATGCGACGCAATCTAACGCTATATTTCTTTGACTCCGGATGTAATTTTTAATTTTGTCTAACACTTCGTTTGGTTTAAGTGTCGTATCATCCGGGATAAGAAGTACGTGTTCTACGGCTTCTCGCATGTCCATCGAAAAAAAACCGCGAAGCAATGCCAACTGACTGCTCAATGGCAGCTCTGTTGCAAGCGAGACCGTAGCATAATCGTTGTACGATTTACGCCATTTCGCAAATTCAGCTAACGAAATTCCCACCTGCAGTGTCGAAGGCTTTTGTGCGTCCGCTTTGGTTCGCCTTGCCTCGTTGTTAGAATTGTTGACGTCAATGGTTTGCTCACGTGATTCGCTTCTCTCGCTGTTCGCGCATTGGGCCAGCTGCTGTGGCGAAAATCGTTCGATTATTTGTTGCAATTGTCGCTGACTTTCGACATTCTGTTCTTGTGTTTGTCTTTGCATTGACAACTGTGCTTCTAAAAAAGTTTTTAACCAAGAAGGAGGTTCATCATTATTAATATTACTATTCGCGTTTTGATTAGATTGAGATAATTCGGCTATACGTTTGTTTGCTGCTTCTAATTCTGCTTGCAGCTCTCGATTATTTCTTGCCATGTCTCTTTTATCTTCAATCTTTTACAAATCTCCGATCACGAACTTGCAGTATACTTTTATAATGGTTCGTAAGCTTATTTTCTTTAAACAAATTTATAAGCTGACTGTCGACGACGCCATGTTATGAGTTCCGCTAGTATCTGCAGTTAGCTCTTTTATTTATACGGAGTTACACGATAGTTATACGACTGAATCTGTAAGTTATACTAATAGTTTATCACGCAGTTAACCACACTTATCAAACCAGAGAGAAGAAGGCAGTAGCGCCGTGCGCTATGACGTCACATACTATAACAAACACCATACTAGATTTTACAGAAAAATGTCTTGAATGACACCTGGTCGAGAGCCAAATTAAACAGCGATTTTAAAAAAATTAAAATAACGCCCGACTTTTAATTGTTCGAATTCAAGCTTAAATAAATCAAACTTCCGGATCGATATTCATGCAATGTCACATATCACTTTGAAGCATATTTCATACTCATTACAAATCCGTTGTCATTATATGGCAACACCATACGAGATTTTACAGAAAAATGTCTTGAATGACACCTGGTCGAGAGCCAAATTAAACAGCGATTTTAAAAAATTTAAACTAACGCCCGACTTTTAATTGTTCGAATTCAAGCTTAAATAAATCAAACTTCCGGATCGATATTCATGCAATGTCACATATCACTTTGAAGCATATTTCATACTCATTACAAATCCGTTGTCATTATATGGCAACACCATACTAGATTTTACAGAAAAATGTCTTGAACGACACCTGTTCAAGAAGCGAAATCAACAGCGATTTTCAAAAATTTAAAATAGCGCCCGACTTTTAATTGTTCGAATTCAAGCTTAAATTAAACAAACTTCCGGATCGATATTCATGCAATGTCAGTGGTACTGAGAGCAAATAAATATATTCAATTTTTTTTTGTTGATGGTTATATCCAATTTTTGGTATTGAGACCAAATAAATAAATTCAATTTTTTTTTGTTGATGATTTAATTCAATGTTTGTTTGAAAGAGTAAATAATAAATTCAAATTCTTGAAGAACGAAAGACTCAATCCGCTCCCCGCCGAAGGTGCCGGCGTGTTAAACGATGAAACGAAGCCCAATATCCGAGATCGTCTTTGAAAAGCCGAATCTGTCTTAATATGTTCGGCGCAATCCCTCCTTCAAGTCACAACTACCCTTACCTAAATGAGCACTCTCTGACGCTCGAGAATTAAATTATAGTTGTACGAGAGGAAGGATTAAATTTATTTCTTATCTGCGGCTTGCACACACGCAGTCAATGTTACACAGCAAAAAATAATAATAGATTCAGCAAACACGGCCACCGTTCTCTGAGACAATCTCAGCCAAACTTTTAAGAGTGATCTCTCACTCTAATTATACTAAATCCAAACCAAACCACGTGGCCGTTGACAAATTTGACAATAAAATTCAATTCTATGCTATTGTATAAGTTACCGCCAAAACGAGGTCACAAAAGATTAATTCAATTAGAACAAAGTTTTCAGGTCATTTAAAAAGGTGCAGTTACTTAAAAATCCACAAACTAATTAATTGATTCTTTTAAAGGTGTCAATTTTATCGCATTTACAACAGGCCAAAAGATAAAAAATAAATAATCAATCTGATTTTCTAAATAGGTCAAAAAAAATTTACACAAAAGCGATTTGCGTTACTTAACAGTCAGATATCATGTTGAAGCATATTTCATACTCATCAAACAACATAATAGATTAACGAGAAAATCGTCTTGAATGACATCTGGTTGAGAGCCAAAATCAACAGCGATTTTAAAAAATTTAAAATAGCGCCCGACTTTTAATTGTTCGAATTAAACCGTTAATTAATCAAACTTCCGGATCGATATTCATGCAATGTCAGATATCACTTTGAAGCTTTGAAGCACCGTTATCATTATATGGCAACACCATAATAGTAAAATCTATTATGGTGTTGCCATATAATGACAACGGATTTCTATTTCATACTCATTACAAATCCGTTGTCATTATATGGCAACACCATAATAGATTTTACAGAAAAATGTCTTGAACGACACTTGATCAAGAACCAAATTCAACAGCGATTTTTAAAAATTTAAAATAACGTCCGACTTTTAATTGTTCGAATGCGAGCTTAAATTAAACAAACTTCCGGATCGATATTCATGCAATGTCAGATATCATGTTGAAGCAAATTTCATGCTCAGCAGAAATCCGCTGTCATCATGTTGTCTGTGAAGAAAAAAAGATTTGCGTTCCATTAGTTGGTGTAACGCAGGGGTGGCCAACCTGCGGCGCATGCGCCAAAAGTGGCGCATTGGAGGGTTCGTGGTGGCGCATTGCAGTTGGGGAAAATATTCAAATGAAAAACGTTCCACAAGTTATATCTAGCTATATCAGACGACCTTTTTTTAGAGAACACTATGATTTTGGGACGAGAAATAGAAAAATTAAAGATTCATTCTAGGTAAAACCTTTTTTTTTTTTTAGAGAACACTATGATTTTAGGACGAAAAATAGAAAATAGAAAAATTTTACTAAAATTTCCTCTACAGTTTTACTCTTATTGCATTTAAAAGATATTACATTGCAGAGTCGTGAAATTAAAAATTTTTTTTAACATACTTTCTTGATTAACTTTGAAGTTGAAGATTGTGCAATTTTTATTTAGTAATTATGTTGGGTTGGAGGACTCCTGCAGTAAAATATAATAAAGGTATTTGTGGTAAAGCAGCGGAAACCTTAATTGCCAAAAATGAAAATCGTAAACCAAACCTACTTCTAATAAGCGACAGCAATGCTCGCAACCTTGTCAAGCCCCAGGTAAGTGATCTACAAAAAAGTGTGAGGTTTTAAATTGTAAGGTTAACCGGAAAAAATGTAGCATTCAGCAAGCAATCTTGCGTTCTCATTGATTCAATGCTTTAAAACCTCCAATGTTATGACCGAAGTAATGAAAAAATCAAGCATTGTAAAGTTATTTTTAATCAAGCATATATACGTAGAGTGCCAGTAACAGAAAAAATTATAATTTTGTTTTAATTTGTAAGCCCAATAGACAACTAAACATTGTATCACTGACTAAAAACAACATTTTGAAAAAAACAAAGTTTTTAGTAAACCACTGGAGGTGTTTAGCTTTTTGGAGTAGGTAAATGTTTATAAATACTCTGTTAATAGTCAGGAACTGCTTGTGTGTACGATCTCAATAATATGCCATTCTATTAAGATAACTTCTGTCTGTAGGTTGTAAAACCTTCTAGCGACAACTATTTTTTGTTTTCCGCGATGTCAATCCCTGGTGGTGTCATTAACGACGGCACTACGCAAATGAAGCATGATACTTTTTTTGGAAACATAGCTTTTGTAATTTTGGCCATGGGAACGAATGAAATTCAACGGAACGGAAAAAATTTTGAGCATGAATATTGCATGAATATCGATCCGGAAGTTTGATTTATTTAAGCTTGAATTCGAACAATTAAAAGTCGGGCGTTATTTTACGTTTTTTAAAATCGCTGTTGATTTTGGCTCTCGACCAGGTGTCATTCAAGACATTTTTCTGTAAAATCTAGTATGGTGTTGCCATATAATGACAACGGATTTGTAATGAGTATGAAATATGCTTCAAAGTGATATGTGACATTGCATGAATATCGATCCGGAAGTTTGATTTATTTAAGCTTGAATTCGAACAATTAAAAGTCGGGCGTTATTTTACGTTTTTTAAAATCGCTGTTGATTTTGGCTCTCGACCAGGTGTCATTCAAGACATTTTTCTGTAAAATCTCGTATGGTGTTGCCATATAATGACAACGGATTTGTAATGAGTATGAAATATGCTTCAAAGTGATATGTGACATTGCATGAATATCGATCCGGAAGTTTGATTTATTTAAGCTTGAATTCGAACAATTAAAAGTCGGGCGCTATTTTAATTTTTTTAAAATCGCTGTTGATTTTGGCTCTCGACCAGGTGTCATTCAAGACATTTTTCTGTAAAATCTAGTATGGTGTTGCCATATAATGACAACGGATTTGTAATGAGTATGAAATATGCTTCAAAGTGATATGTGACATTGCATGAATATCGATCCGGAAGTTTGATTTATTTAAGCTTGAATTCGAACAATTAAAAGTCGGGCGTTATTTTAATTTTTTTAAAATCGCTGTTGATTTTGGCTCTCGACCAGGTGTCATTCAAGACATTTTTCTGTAAAATCTAGTATGGTGTTGCCATATAATGACAACGGATTTGTAATGAGTATGAAATATGCTTCAAAGTGATATGTGACATTGCATGAATATCGATCCGGAAGTTTGATTTATTTAAGCTTGAATTCGAACAATTAAAAGTCGGGCGTTATTTTAATTTTTTTAAAATCGCTGTTGATTTTGGCTCTCGACCAGGTGTCATTCAAGACATTTTTCTGTAAAATCTAGTATGGTGTTGCCATATAATGACAACGGATTTGTAATGAGTATGAAATATGCTTCAAAGTGATATGTGACATTGCATGAATATCGATCCGGAAGTTTGATTTATTTAAGCTTGAATTCGAACAATTAAAAGTCGGGCGTTATTTTAATTTTTTTAAAATCGCTGTTGATTTTGGCTCTCGACCAGGTGTCATTCAAGACATTTTTCTGTAAAATCTAGTATGGTGTTGCCATATAATGACAACGGATTTGTAATGAGTATGAAATATGCTTCAAAGTGATATGTGACATTGCATGAATATCGATCCGGAAGTTTGATTTATTTAAGCTTGAATTTTAATAATTAAAAGTCAGGCGCTAGTTTAAATTCTGCTTGTTGGAATAGTTTATCGTGATTTAATTATAAACTTGTTATTTTGATTTATTTTTGTTAAAAATTTAAATGGTTCAAGAAATTTTAATTAAAATTAATTTTTTGTCGAAGATGAATTTGCGTTAAACAGGTTTTTAAATTCTAGTTGAAAATCTCGTTGTATGCTTTAGAATTAGTGGCTTCTTTTGTCTCGTGCGTCAGATGCGTCATGTGTTGCCGCGGCATTTTTTCTTTTTTTCGGATTTAGGATTTTTTTCTGCCAAAATTACAGTGGTTGTAAAAGTGCAAAATATCTGTTGAATTTCGTGGCCAGCATTAATCCTCAATAATTTATAATTGAAGCATTTATTTTGTTCATGAGGGCTGTTTATTTATTTTTTACAGTCATAACTAAAATTGTAAATAAAAATCATTATTTATTTTTCATGTTTATATTGTAAAATTTTTGATTAACTTTGATGTAACATATGTGTTACATTGGTCCTTTGTGGTAAATTTATGAGTCATGTTCATGCAAAGGAAAAAAAGATAAAAATATAATAAAATATATTTAATCAATGTAATTGTTAGCTATTTTATGTAATAAGAGCATTTTTACTTATTTGTTTTCTTGCAATTGCAAATTTTATATTAGCCAACATATTGATATTATAAGATCTGCTATAATGATCATAAAATCAAAGTATGATTCTGAGGTGATAGTAAAATATGCTGCAGCAGATAAGATTTTAACTTAGGCTTTTTTTAAATACAATTTTTGAATTTTCTTGTAATAGAAAATTTAGTTTGCTACATTTTTGTGTTTACCTTTTCACCAATTGCATGATGATATAATGTTTTAGGTGAGTGAGTGTAAGCTTACCTAGTTGTTTATGTGAGTGAGGAAAAATTTATTTGGTGCAGAAAAAAATGGGTAAGTTTTCACTCACTTACTTGAAACATTGAATGCAGCAAATGATTACTACATGATAAGAAGTAATCTTTATAGTCAGCTAATAAATAGTATTCTATAATTTTTGGAAAGTTTACTTTTATTACATTGTTTATGTAGAGTAAGCTATATAATAAACAGTGTACTACTTTTCTATATTTTGAAGTTTTTCATGGCATCCAGATCAAGACAAAAGTTGTTTCAAGTTTAATGGTGATAAATTCAAAATCTGCTCTTTTGTGATAACAGTGATACTGAAGATACATTGCAGTTAGATGAAGAAAACTTGGGCTTTTTAGAAAATGATGTCGATCATATTGCACACAATGTGCATGCTGCTGACTTAAAACCTTTAGAAGTTGTCATTGAACCACCAATTCAATACTCAACTTCTAGTTCTAGTGCAGTCTCTGATTTGCAGACAAATGAGCAAAACTTGTATGTTGATGCAAAATTGAGTAAAGAAATTAAATATAGGTGGAAGAAGATAGATCCTGTCTCTGAGGTTTCTAGTACTATCTTGAATAATAATATTGAGTTTGAATATGGTCAAATTTTGTTGCTACTTGAAAAAACAGCAACTCCATTTAAAATTTTTAAAAAAGTAAGCAAATTTGATCAATTTTTAATAGAAATAGTGATTCGTCAAACAATTTTGTATAGTCAGCAACAAGGTCATGTATTTGAAATTGAATTGGATGAAATGAAAGCTTTTTTTGTTAACTGTTTATCGGCATATCCCTTGCAAATCATAAAGAGACAAAAAAAGGATCAAAGGAAAGTGATACAGTTGTTTGCCCATTATTAGTCAAAAGCTACAATGAATACATGGGTGGTGTGGATATTATGGATCAGAAAAAGGTCACCTATCAGTTTAGCCGCAAATCTCACCACAAGTACTATCTTCGAATCGTATATGATTTAATTGACATTTCTACAAACAACGCATATGTCGTTTATGAAAAACTTAATGAAGGGAACAAAGAAAAGCTTGATTTGAAATCATATAAAATGCAATTAATTGATCGTTTGCTGATTGGGATTTTTACTAATAGAAAGCGATCGTTTTCCGCAGCCCCAATTGAGACTGCAAAAAGACTGAAAGCAATTCAAAGTCATAGTCAAGTTGTTCACCACACTATAGTTAAAGCAACCAAACGACAGAGATGCAAGCTGTGCACCAAAAACAAAACTAGCAACTTGACTTTCAACAAGTGTATTGAGTGCAATATTCATCTTTGTTTTGTAAACAGTCGAAACTGCTTTCAAACATATCATGATTCGTTGTAAATGCTTATTTATTCTTTATTATTCAATAAATGTGTTGCTTATGCTTTGTTTCAATTTATAACATAAAGGCATTAGTTGAAAAACATAAAAACGAGCTTCTTAGCAATTTTCAAATTCAAGTAAATTTTTTACCCTTAAAGGACCAATGTAACATATATGTTACATGTTATATTACAAAAAGTAAACAAAAAAATCACACAAACTAAATTTTTTAGTACTTAAAAACAAAGTATAAGACTCGTTATTGGTGTTTTCCTCAAAAAAATTTATTAGATTTCTTGTGGTCCTGAAAGGGTTAAATGAGCATTACGACTTACTTTAAATGAGTCCGTATCACTTTGTCTAATACACCGATGGCTGGTATTTTATTACTTTTTATTGTTTATACTGTATATATCCATAGCCTGTATAAAGAATGTCTTTTTACCAAATAATGTTATAAATGCGAAAATTTTTTTTCCATGATCATAACCTGACTATATTTAATTTTTTTAATGTTAAGTTTAAGCTAGTGAAATTTATTGGTATGCTTTTGTGATATTTGTCAATGTGAAGTTTAAGCTGTTAAGTTCAGATCTAAGATAAAAATATTACTTTTAGTCAAAATAGTGTTGATATAGCTTGGGTATTTATTTTGTGCAGTCTTGATTACTTTTAAAAAAAGCATGAATTTTTCTTCCAATGAAGTTGACAAACTTTCAAAAGATAACAAATTGTTAGAAATACCCAGCACTTCTAAAAAGTGCACAATTCGGCAAAAATTCTTTTATTTAAATTATGTTGATTATATTGAACATGTAATTTGTAAAACATGTAAGCAGCCATTAAAACAAAAAAAGTTGACTAACTAGTAGAATAATGCATTTCAACGATCACGTAAAAAAAAGCAAATATAATGCAAAAATATGGGTAGATCGTTTTACCGAACTCACCGAAACCAACATTAATTTAATAATTAAAACAAAAACTTTTGTTTTTAAAATTTAGCAGGACCTATGCAAAATCAATTCATGCAAAAAAATATCTTTTAAATAATGCCGACTTTTAAAAATATGTGAGTTTCGGTAAAACGACTCTTCATAAAGTCGTTTTACCGAAACTCACCTGTATCTTTCCAACAAAGACTAAAATTTAATTTATTTTTGTTTGTATATAATCTCTACAATCTGTTGTTTGTTTGGAATAAAATTGAAGTTGTATTTAAGTGAAACAAGCTGTTTTTTTAGTGAGTTTTGGTAAAACGACTATATGTCAGCAACTATATATTTTACCAGAACTCACTTATAACTTTTAAAATAAAAACGTTGAAACAAAACTTTTGGTTTTAAAATTTAACAGGACCTATGCAAAATCAATTCATGCAAAAAAATATCTTTTAAATAATGCCGACTTTTAAAAATATGTAAGTTTCGGTAAAACGACTCATCAAAAAGTCGTTTTACCGAAACTCACCTGTATCTTTCCAACAAAGACTAAAATTCAATTTATTTTTGTTTGTATATAATCTTTGCAATCTGTTGTTTGCATAGGTGGGCACGGTACTTTTACTCGGTACTTTTGAATAATCCAATTTAATAGTTATAACTATTAACTTCTCTGTCATGCATTGAATTTCAATTGATATTCAAAAATAGTGTGATTCAAAAATAAAAATAAAAATAAAAAATAAAAAAAAAAAGTTTTTTTATTACTATTAAATTGGATTATTCAAAAATATCGAGTAAAAGTACCGCGTTACTGCGTTACTTTTACTCGGTACTTTTGAAAATCCAATTTAATAGTTGTAACTCTGTCATACATTGAATTTTAATTGACATTCAAAATAGTGTACTTCAAAAATAAAAATAAAAAAAAAATTTTTTAAAATAGTTTTTTATTACTATTAAATTGGATAATTCAAAAGTACCGAGTAAAAGTACCGCGGTACTTTCGTGCCCACCTATGGTTGTTTGTTTGGAATAAAATTAAGTTGTATTTAAGTGAAACAAGCTGTTTTTTTAGTGAGTTTTGGTAAAACGACTATATATTAGAAACTATATATTTTACCAGAACTCACTGCTGCATCGGGCCCCCTCTGAAATACATACAAAAGTGAGCCCCCCTACACAACAAATTGTTCTATTTCCTCATAGTAGCACCAGGACGTCCGTAGCATGTCTACAATAAAACTTTTTTTTTAGGGATTGCTATTTTTTGACACACTAAAAAGTCGGCCTCCTAAAACTATTGCTATTTTTAATGATCACACTGATTGGGAACACCCCCCCTAAAATGAAGACCTTTAGTACGCACTGGACCCTTGTACAGTACGTCAAAAAGTGGCCTTCCTAAGCAAAATATTGCTGTATTTCTGCATAGTAGCATTATGATTGTGGCTCCCACTGTTTGCATCTTAACTTTACCACGAACCAGCATAATACAGTCAGTTGAAAGTGATGACTTTTTTAGAGATCATCATAACATTTTGATTCCACACCATTTCTTGATTTTGAAATCAGGCTCAATGAAACAGGCATCGATACTTTGGTAGCCTATATAGAAAACTTACAAACATCAATTTAAATGTGCATTTTAACGGATTGTGTCCCACTAAGAAAGAAAGAAAGAAAATGCATTTTTGATCCTTAGTCACAAAGCAAATGAAAACAAACAAGCACAAAAAATTTACATACGCATATATGAATTAAATTCGGACTAGGTCAGGGAGCATCGAAGAACAGAATGTTTTCGAGTCGAGACGCTCCTCGGCAACTATCACAAAATAGAGTGCGCAGAAAATCTTACAGTTGTACAATAAGCGTTCAAGTAATTTACAAAGATGAATAAGGTACCGAGAAATTAATTTCTACGGAACATGTTTACCGAAATTTAGAAAGCAATAATCAATCAATTCAAAACCGAGCTAAAAAATTTTCCATTGACAACTTAAAAGCAGAAGTAATCAAAAATTGACAACTTAAAAGCAGAGATAATCACAATACTTCAAGCGTAGTCTTACGCCGAGGTTGGCCGTCTTGGGGAAGACTTAAAGGCCAATACGCAGTTTTCAGCAGTTACACATCATTACGTACATTACAACATTTTTTGCGAACAAAATGTGTTGATTCATTGGTTGGATACAAAGATAAATAAATACAAAATTAACTGAATGCTCATTTCTAATAAAATGTGATGCTGCAGTTATAGTTGACATAAAGTTATCGTAAAACACTTTGGAGCAAAAATTACCGAATTTTTAATGATCTTTAAGAAGGAAGTTTTTATATAATTTTTAAATGATTTCCAAGATAAAGTTTTAAATTTTGACGGGATTGATATGGCAACAAGAAATAAGTGAGATCATTTGCGAGAAGCAAAAAAGAATTTCTTATAAAATTAAACTTGTAGACTCAGTAAATATTTTTTATAATTTTTTTTTTGAATAAAACCCACTGCATGCCCTTAAATTCAGCATCTATTTGACCCCACACTATAGAACCTCTATAGGAAAGTACATTTTTACTGAAATTTTTATTAATACGAGGTACAAAAACTTCTTAAAGTTTTGTATTTTTAGTATTGTGATTATGAATTTCAGTTAATTCACTCAAAGAAGCATAAAATTTTTGAGGTAATTTACGATGACACAGTTGATACATAAATTTAGCTAATTCTAACAACTATATGTCTTCCAGTTGTAAAAAATTTAGTGTTTAAAGAATGTATAATCTTCCATAGTTTATTACTATTGTTTTTATTGTCTGGTACTAGATAATTATAGTAATAACGTTTGGCCTTTCCAATCATCCGGTGTAAAACATTCAACCTGCTTCAAACAACTGCCCCGAAGTTCAGGATCAGGTTCCGATTTCTGACTGTTGATGAATTTTTGTCTGCATTGCTTCACCCCCACCAAATACTAAGTGAAGTACCTAGAGGGTTCAAGGAGAACTGTTGCTTCATTATAAACAATGAGGAAAATATAAAAAGACGTTGCACTATTGGTCGAAGCATCTATTGAGATGATTGCGGAAGCTGGCGTTCAGACAGTTGTACTAATGCAGCTTACTATTTTAAATCAGGAGATTGGAAATTGAAAAAAATTATATTAAAATCTGGAAAATTTTGTATCGAACGACAATTGAACAAAAAAAATTTTATATTTCTCTGCAGCCGCAGCCTAAAATAAATAAGTTATTGACAGTTCATAGGTATTATGTTAAACATATAGACGAATGTTATCAAAAACACGTTTCGTGGATCGACTTCAAAAATACTGATGATGATATCCTTGCATGCTATGAGTACCAAGGTTATACCTTAAAAATCGTCCGCCTCATGGAAAATCAAAGCAAAATACCGACGCTTACATACGACTGAAGCCCCAAGTAATGCAAAGAATTAAAGAATGCATAACCAAAAAATCCGTTACTGAAATATATGATGAAGAAGATTTATTAAATGGACCTAGAAATTTGCAACAAGTAAGCGTAAAATACTCTATAGTTTTGTACATTTACTGATGAAAAAAGACATATTAGATGGACCTAGAAATTTGAAACAACTAAACGTAGGCTACGTATTTGTGTTGAATACAGTGGCGTACTCAGAAATTTGTGAAGGGGGGGAAGATTTGGAGCCGAAAATACGTTTGCTCTCAGTAGTCCTGGTAATGGGTAAAAACTTCCAAAATTAGGCCTACATTCAAAAATAAAGTGTTTTGGTTTTAAGAACATCTTGTAGTAGCATGAATTTCTTTTTACCAAACCGTAAAACTAACTAGGCCTATTGAAAAGGCATGTGCGTGTAATTGAATCATGACAAAAAACTTTCCAAATTAAAAGCAACTCGTGTAAATGATGAAAACAATAGGTGAAAAATCAAACGAACAAAAAAAATAACCTAATTACTTAAAAAATATTTAAAAATTTTTTAAAGGCTTATATTCAAACGCTTGTTTTTTTCATTTAATCTGTTAATTACATCATCAGGGCAAGGCGTGTGACTTCTATAAATATTTAGTAATGCAGATCCATTCATTCGAGTGGTACCACTTATGTTTCGTAAGCACGTTTTTAGTCAGCGTATTGTGGAAAACTTTACGATTGTTCACTAATGCATTTTGTCACTGGAAGAGTTAACAAATTGGTCATCCAATGTAAATATATGTTCGGAAAAGCATCGGAAGTGCATTCCTTGATGCTGCTCAACGCATCGGTTGGTCTTTCTGCTGCGTTCAACCGAAAAAGTTTCCTGTAACATAATATCAGTTTAGGCACTAATTCTCCCCAGGATTTCTTTAAATCATTTTCGTAAAATTTTTCCAAAACTTGAATACTTTTAATTTGTTGAGGAGTTGGTCCACTGGTTGGATCAGCAGAATTTAAACACTGAAATTCACCAATAATCAATTTGTGAGCTGAAATCTTGCTTCGAGAGTGACTATAAAGTTATCAAGAAATAGAATAAAAATCCCTAGTCTAAAATGTTCTTCATCTGTTGCAGCAGCAATATTGCATCGATTGGTCTGTCTTGAAGTAAGGCGTGGTATTTTCAAAATAAAATCTTCGGCTTTGGCGGTTTCTTGCGCAAAAATATAGAGTTAGTGAAATTCATATTCGTTTTTTCTTTAAGACACTTCAATTCATTTGGAATATCCTGTGCAATGTTGACGGCCTCAAGAAGGTTTATCGACTTTTTTTGCTTAACTTTACACAAAACAACACTGTATCCAAAAACGTTTTTTAAAACTAAGAGAGCAATGCAAAATTTACTTTGCGTAATTGTCGATAGCAACTGCAGAGCTCGTGATGAAGTTTCTCTGTCTGGCCATGTTGAAATTTCTGCCAAAGCTTCTACAACGGTAAATTGTGAAAAAGTACTAACACTCTCGTGTCGATCGACCCATCTGGTGGCACAAATTTGAACAAGTTTTTAAGCTTTTGTTGTTCACGAAATCGTGTTGATGGACTTGCGCAAAATGTTTTGATGTTTTGGAGCATTAAAAAAATTGTGAACTGAAGCTATTGTTCTTATGCAGTTTATTTCCATTCCCATGCTTAACTTTCAATATTTTACAAGTTTGAAAGTCTTCTTCACAGTGGCAATTGTACATTAGCTAACTTTGAAGCAATTTAAACGATAGCAAAAATTGAAGCGCAAGCAGTAATTAAGTTTAAAAAGTGCGGAAAACAATAGAAACCAAAACCCTATTATTAAAGCCTATTTATTACAATGTACTGTATATATGGCTGAACACCATTCTTCAAGGGGGGGTTTTGACCCCTGAAACCCCCCCCTTGCGTAGGCCTATGGTTGAACATGACAGCAAATTTCGTGTTTAATATGTTAATCAGAATCTATGTTAATGTTTGGTGGTATCAGGTAAGTTTTTAGCATTTTTATTTTTATCACTATTTGAAAAAAATTAAAGCATCAATTTTGTTAAAATTGCCTTTTAAGTCTTTATAATAATAATAATAATAACAATGTATTTATATACCGCTCTATACTTAAAATGGGTCGTATAGTCTCAGAGCTGTTGCGTCGTATAATCACATTTTACATCATTATTTCAAGTACAGAAGTGGCGTGCCCTCTGGTGACCTCTGAGGCTGGTCATGTAATTAAAATGTAATACTTTACAAATAGGACAAAAAGATTGTCTGAGATTCTAGGACGAAGACCAATTTTTGTCCCAAAATCATGCTGTTCTCTAAAAAAATAAAAAAAATAAAAAGTCTACGTTTCTAATCAGTATTAAATATCTTTTTGTCCAAAATTCATGGTGTTCTCTTCGCTTGGGATCAATCTCAGATTTCTCTTCTTTCATTCCAAAGCCGTGGTGTTTTTTATAAAGTAAAAAAAAGGTCATCACGCAGAAGTTCGTTGGTCATGCAAAGCATGACTTACATACCCTGACCGCACGCCACTAATGTACAGTATATCCAACAAAAAAAGCTCAATAATTTAATAGATGTGAAAACTTATTTGGGTATTACATTAAAAAATTTTGAAAAGAAAGCATTTTTCAAAGTAGTTTGCCACCAACAGCAACAAATAAGAAAGTGATATCCAGGCCTACCGAAGTTGCATTATTTGTAAGCTCTATTTTATCAACACTTGGCTTTACTAAACTCTCTGATTTGTAGATAAAAGATGCAAAATATCGTCTCAAAAGAAAAGAACATCCGACGAGTATAAAAAAAACCCAATTTTCTTGATCAATTGGTTGAAATAGAAAATTTGCAGAATGCTGGATATTCAGATTTTATACAATTGATTTTACGACAAAAAGGAAAAGTGCCATCGATCATTTTATATCACCAGGAACAACTGTTGGATATCATACGGTTTTGTTGCGGAGGACCCAGCACAATGTCCACAGTGATCGGGGTGGACAAAACGTTCAATCGGAGCCAGCTACACGTTACTATAACTGCTTTTAAAAACCTATCGGTTTATGAAAAGGTGCCGGCCCAGTAAACATTCATTATCGGGCCAACGTTGGCTTTAGCGCGGCTGGGTTGGGAGAAAGTTGGCAAAATTGTCAAAATTTAATTAACAATGCCAACTTTTTGCCGATCATTTATTTTTGAGTTCTGGTTTGTTCTATTTGTTGCGTTAAGTACTAAAGTGGAAAAAAAATTCAATTTACGCTGAAAAAAGCTTTTTTGTCACTGTTTCTTTGCTTAGTAAAATTCGTGTTCACAGCTGCTGGTAATGTGTTGGGCCAACTTTGAAGGCAGCATTGGCTGTCTCCCCTGTGACTAAGTTCTAAGTTCGGTCCTATACTTTATTTTTTTTTTTCTCTTTCTATTTTTTTAAACAATTTTATAATGAGGTGAAGCAATCTTGCTTCTATATTAAACAACAAGTCACACCTTTTATCGCTAATTAGCAAGACACAACGTCAACTCGTTTTGTTGCTTCTTCCTTTTTCTAACCCCGTCTTTAACAACACACAAACTTTTCAACATTTTGTTATTTTGTTCATGTGGCGGAGCAGAAATAAAAGAAAACTGAACTAAAAAACTGAACTGAAGTTGGTGATGCGCTGGTAAGAAGTTGGCCAAAATTTTTTATTCAAAGACATTACCGGTTGTCAAACCGATATTGTCAAACATTACCAGTTGTTCGTGTTAAATATTGATGCAAGCTTTTTACAAAACAGCGACAATAAGTAATGTACTTCTGCTACAGTTCTTTGCTTGATGAAATTTCTATTGCTTTGATTGTTAAATAATAGAACATTTTCTGATGAGGGATAGCCTGTATGTTTTTGTTATGCCTCAACCTTTAAAAAGAATAAAAAAAAATGTTAGTCTCTATGGTCTGATAGTTGAAAAAAAATTCGAACAGTTTTTGGATGGCAGTAAAAAGTCGGAAAAACTGCCAACTATTTGCCAACTCTGCCAACAAAACGCCAATGTAACTTTGTTCTCTTTTATTCAAGTCTATATGAATCAATTTTATTTGAGCGGCATGAGCCCGGTGCATGTTGCACAATGCTTCATTTGATATGCGCATAATTTTATTTGAAATAGTTAAAATTTTTATTAATATGTTTTTTAAGCGTTTCTATTTGCTGAATTAAAAATAGTTCTTAGTTAATTACTTATGCTGGATTGGGCGTCCGCTGGGGACAAAGCGGGCAGATGCTCCCTGGAAATTGACTTTTTATTAAGAAATACGTTAATTTCACTATATAAACTGCATTTTCGCAAAATTCTGCCCCTCCCAGAAGTTTTACCTCCCCATTGGAAATTGGTTACGGGACGCCCATGTGTACTAGCTTCATCACCAACGTCAATCGTTGCTCAAACAACGTCAACCAACTCGCAATCAACGCACTTAAAAGCATGAAGGACAAGGACGAAAATAGCAACTACGTCGCTAGTAAAACCACAAATAAAAGATTTCTAGGCAATCTATATAAATATACGAATCTCAACGAAAATCATTCGGAAGTCAACTCCATAGGGTGCAAAAGAAGTTTTTAATAATGCTTTACTAAAAGGAATACTTCCTAAATCAATGAGAGAAGCTATTGTCAAACTACTGCATAAAAAAAGAGATTTTAAAGATTTAAAAAATTGGAGACCAATCTCCTTACTAAACACGGACTACAAAATTTTAAGTAAAATAATGGTAAATAGATTAACACCTTTGTTTCAAAAACATATACTACCCCAGCAAAATGCAGGACTGCCAAGGCGTAGAATGGAAAATGTCCATTACAATATACAAGCTTTACTTGAATTAGCAAACCAAAGAAAAGAAGAATTGATTATTATGACGATTGACTTCGAAAAAGCTTTTGATAAAGTTTCTCACCATTTTATATTTAAAATTATGGAAAAACTAAAAATTGGAAACAAAAATTTGGGTTTTATAAAATTATTTTATAAAAAGATTTTTTCAAAAATTGAAATCAATGGAGACTATACCTCAGAAATAAAAATAAAAAGAGGCATAAGGCAAGGATGTCCCTTAAGCATGTTATTATTTATAACATGTACTGATTTATTTACAAGAAAAATACAAAAAAACAAACAAATTAAAGGGGTTAATTTTCAAAAATTTAACTTTAAAATTACTCAATACGCAGATGATACTACATTTGCTTTTCAAAACTATAAAGAAATTAAGGACATCCTTGAAGAGTTAAAAAAATTTGAAAAAGTATCTGGACTAAAAATCAATCCAGAAAAAACCCAAATAATTGCAACCAATACATTCATAAAAACAAAAATCCAAACAAATTATCCATTATTTAAATTTAATGATTATTTAAAGATATTAGGTGTTAAATTTTATCTTAATCCAAATTACAATAACAAAAATTGGTATCAAATATTACCTATAATAAGATCAATTTTACATAAACATGAAAATAGGAAATTAACTATTTATGGGAAAAATCAAATTATAAAGACTCTGATAATACCTCTCTTCATACACATAGCAAGAATATATAAACCATCTGAAAAAATTGAAAAAGATTTAAACCAAATTTTATATAAATTTTTATGGTCAAATGATCCAATTGAACAACTTTCTAGGAAAAAATTAATATCTGAATATAAAGAAGGAGGAATTAAAATGACAGACATAACAAGCAAATTGGAAACTTGCTATGTTGAAAAAATTAAATACTTATATAATATAGATAAAGTAACAGAATTATGGCAACAATGGAGTCTTTATAATCTATTCTATAAAATTAAACATATTAATTCTAAATTATATAACGGAGCAACTGCACATGCATTCTATGGCAACAAAACATGGAATGAAACCTTTAAAATCTTTACAAAATTAAAAAAATGTAACCTAAATTGGGAAACAATAACACATAAAGAAATTTATTTAAATTTAAAACATTTTAAAACCAAAAAAACAATAATAAAAAGTATTAACAACAATACTATTCCTTGGAAAATAATAACGTGTAATCAAAAACGTTATAGGTTCTCTTTTACAAATAAAGAAAGAGAACTTATGTACAGAATTGCTAATAAAGCATATAAATGGCAACAAATTAATAAATTAGACAGGAGCAAAATCTGTAAATTTTGTATAAAACCTACTGATGGAATTGAACATATTTTAATTGATTGTAAACCAATCAAAGCAATTTGGAAACAATATGAACAAATTTTAGAAGCAAATAACATTGCAAAAATTAGTCTTAACAAAGATATTATATTATATAATTTCTTTGAAAAACAACAACAAAATTTGGAAATTGTACTAAAAATTTTAACAAAAATTAAGATGGAAATTATTGAAAATAAAAAAGAATTAGAAACAAAGCAACAATATAACTGGAATAATGAACAATTCCAAAAACATATATTAGAAATTATTAATACAAAACTCAAAGAATTAATTGATTAAGAGAAAATCTAAATTACTCAAGATGAATAAAACTATTAAATTGTGTTACAAATAATAATGTTAATAAAATATACTATGCTTAATAATTTGTTAAACTATTTTAAACCTAAATGTAACAGAGAGAAATGTAAAAGACCATATTCTGTCCTAATATATTTTTTTTGCTATATATAATTACAAATAGCGTGAAAGGTGATGATTCTCTATAAAAATTGTGCTGTTTTCAACATGTAAAATGCATCTATTTTAAGATAAAGCCGAATACAAAAAGTTGCCAAATATTTCATAATAAGAAGAGAGAAACCTTGTTCAAAAACTGTATTTAAAAGTAACTCTAATTTCTAAACTATTTTGTTAAAATGTTTTGACGTGACTGTTAGAATATTGATTTATTATGTAAAGTACTGTAAACCTTTATTGTTCTTTATTGTTTTTCAAATAAAAAAAAAAAAAAAAACAATCGTCGAAAGCTACACATGGGGATGTTTCTTTTTAAAACACAACATTAAACCTCGCAACCCAAATGATTTTTTTTGTAAAATCTGTCTTTCTTTTTCTGATGACCCTCACCATCTTTTCTTTCACTGTCCTTCCACCCAAAAACTAATTTCAGACCTAGAACCCCTCCTCACTGCTGTACTAAAAAAACCTACTACCCTTACACAAAGCACTCTTCTTTTTAACTGCACCAACACAATCGGTGCACCACATATCATTACATCTAAATTAGCCTCATTAATCCGACTCTCCATGTTCAATCTAAGAAATTACAACACATTCCTGAACTCTCCCATTCCTACATCCCTTCTTATAGAAGAAAAATATAAAATCAAAACGAAATTCAAAACATTTCTTGAAAAAAATTTCCCAGATAACACAGACTAAACTATTCATGTTAATCTTTTGTTCATATTTCGTTTCCTCTTCCTCAAAATACAGCATTTAAGTCTATCACTTTATATTAGTTTTTCTTTCTTTTCTTTACATTCGCATTTCGTTACAAAATCATCGTAATATCAAATCGATAACCAATGGTACATAAAAAATTCTTGTCATATTCTTAAAAATATGTGTTTTTTTTTTAATTTGATTTTTGTGTGTGTATTATTAAAATTTTTATACAAAAAAAAAAAAAATCAACTGCTGTACCCGTTCAATCGTTTATAAGCAACGTAACGAGGAACCGTCACGTGACCAGCACGAAACCAAATGGAACATTCCAACGGTTTGGTAGTTAAGTTCGCTACAGTAGTAATGATGCATGGTGGTACAATTGTACAAAATAGTATAATCCACCTCGCAGAACTCTAAGCCAATGTTTCTTAAGTTGGCAGTTAGCGTTTTGCCAACGTTGGTAAAATTGCTGAAGTAGTTGGGCAGCTGCAATAGCATACGCTGATCATTCATAGTTAGCCAACTCTCTACAGCGTCTGGAATTTCAGTGTTGGCTAAACGCTGGCAAAGCGCAGTTTATCAGTGTTGGCGGAAAATGTGATTTTGGTGCACTCGACTTTGGGCCAACATTGGACGCCATCATCTTGCCAACATTTCTGCTGCTGGAAAACTGCCTTTCGCCAACGTTGGCTAGATGAAAAATGTTTACGGGGGGGAGCAACCAATTATGTTGGGACCAATCTTTTTACATGGAAATTCAGATTTTGATACTTTCCTTTTGTGTTTCAATCATTTATATGGCGCTTTAACTGTTGCCGGAGCTAAGCAACAGCCCATATTTGGAAGCGACGACTAAAAAAGTTTGCGAAAGGCTTTAATTAAAGCTTTTCCAAATGCCATGAGAGTAAATTGTACAAGATATCTTCAAAAAAAATGTCGTTTCATATTTAAGAGACAAAATGGGGATTAAGTTCAAACAAAGAAAATTTATCATTGAGGCCATATTCGGCGAGCAAGGCATGGCACACGCAAAGGATTCAATTGAATTTACTTGCAAACAAAAAAAAGATATTAATGGCAGAAATGAAACTGTAATGTTCAATATGCGAGCCCTTGGTTATACAGCACACATCAAAACGGTAGTCCATTTTTTGGAAAACTTGAACAAGCATATCGGGATCAATTTTTCTGTGTGGTACGTCCATAGATATCTATGGGTACGTCGGTCTGCTTTCAAAATTCTTTCCGAGATTTACGTTAAGCATATATGTTCCCACAAGTTGTTTTTATCAAATTCCAAAACCCAAAACGCTTTCTCCTTTCTACTAAAAAACATTTTAAGCAAATTAGAGGCAAATTGATGGAAATGATATTTTAGACAAAAAGCTGAAATTTTGATTATGACTTAACAATGATCTGGCAAAACAAAAATACTGGAGATTTTTCCCTATCCAACGAAACCAATTTTATTTTGTTACTTTTTCCAATTATCGAGATATGAAATTTTCTAAAGTGACAAATTGAGACAAAACACCTTGTATATTATGTAGGGAAGGCCACTTTTGTATGCATTTTAGGGGGGACCCGATGCATCCGCACCGTTTGTTCACTAAAAAAGCAACTTGTTTCACTCAAATACAACTTCAATTTTATTCCAAACAAACAACAGATTGCAGAGATTATATACAAACAAAAATAAATTGAACTTTAGTCTTTGTTACAAAGATACAGGTGAGTTTCGGTAAAACGACTTTTTTTTCAAATAGTTTTACCAAAACTCATCTATTTTTAAAAGTCGGCATTATTTGAAAGATATTTTTTTGCATGAATTGATTTTGCATAGGTCCTGTTAAATTTTAAAACCAAAAGTTTTGTTTCAATGTTTTTATTTTAAAAGTTATAAGTGAGTTCTGGTAAAATATATAGTTGCTGACATATAGTCGTTTTACCAAAACTCGTTTCACTTAAATACAACTTCAATTTTATTCCAAACAAACAACTTGTTTCACTTAAATACAACTTCAATTTTATTCCAAACAAACAATAGATTGCAGAGATTATATACCAGGGGTGGGGAACCTTTTACGCTTGGATGGCCATATTTGAAATTATGTTTAATCATATGGCTGCAAAATAAAAAATATTTTAACTTAGAACAGAGCAGGTTCGTTTACAGTTTAATAATGATTAAAATAATAACATAACAAATTCTAGAATCAACGCGCTTAAACATATGATGGTGGTGCACAGCAGAGATAGGTTTTTTGGAGACTGACACGCTTGGTGTATCTGTGTTTTTAATAAATTTATTAATAAAATACCAAATTAAGGATGTAACTTTAATGGTTTTTTTGATATTGCTTAATTTTTACAAGGAGTTCAATATTTGGTTCTAGCATAGTAGTTCGCAGCCTAAGTTGGTCTTCTAAATGCACATCAGTAAGCTGAGTTCTCAACTTTGTTTTGATTTGTGTCACATATGAGAGAGTTGACTTGCAGCAGAAATGTGGTGGGAAAACAGGAAAGCATTTTTTGAGCGTGATGACGAAGACGTGGGTAATCAATTGCGTTTTTTCAAATTGAATTGACTCTGATAAAGTGAACTATCTCTAAAACTTTGTTAAATGTGTCTCCTACAGTAGCAGATTTAGCCGCAAGATTTCGTTAGTGTAAAATGCAATGAAAAGCAATTAATGATTCTGGATGAGGTAATTTTTTTTAAGTAAGCCAATAAATCTTTCTCGGACACCTTTCATAGCAGGAGCACCATCAGTGCATACACTTACCAAGTTAGCAAAACTGAGCTTTGCTTCGTTGCATTTCTCTTTAAAGCATTAAAATTATCAATTCCACGAGTTCTATCCTTCAAGGTACAATACATAAACAAAGCAATTCTTCAAAACAGTGAAAATCCCCTGTTATCGCACGAATAAAAACTAAAACTTGTGCAGAATCAGTACTATCAATAGACTCATCTATAGCTATTGAATAAAACACTTCTTTTTGTCGGCAGCGTGGTCGAGTGGTTAAAGCACCGGACTGACGATCAACATGGTCTCGGTTCAAAACCCAGACCATTCTGTTGTGCCTTTGGGAAAGACACTTTACGGTACTTTCCCCTGCTTGGTGGTCTTGGCAAGCAGTTCCAAAATACAGTCATATCTCTATTAAATTTCAAGCGGACAGCAATATCTTGGCATCTCCGGAAACAGGTCGGGGTAATTGCTTACCCTATGTATATCGCCTCCGTCGCTTTCCTGCGAGTCAGGAGGATAAATATAGAGATAAAAATAAAAAGCAAAAAAAAATAAATTGTTGAATTGAGTTGTTGTTTTAAGTTGGATGCTAATTCATGTTGACTACTTGTTATTGTTGTTCGAGAAAGAGGTAGTTTTTTATATTTGCTAATATTCCGGGATGAATGCAACTGACAACTTCAATGATTGATTCTTTTATGATATCTACATCACTAAATGGCTTCCCTTTTTTTCTCAGTAAAAGTGCTACTCGGTAGGTGGCTTTAAAGGCATCATTTTTCTGACAAGATATTTTTTTAAACATTTGCTGCTGACGCTCTTTTTTTTTTCAATCTTTCAAAAGCAACTTTACGTTCTTCTCCTTCCAACTGGAAATGCTTGTGTTTTTCATGTGTTTCATAGTGAAGCTTAACATTGTACTTTTTCATGCAAGAAATTGTGGCGTCACATAGTAGGCAACACATTTTGTCTTTATTAGGCACAAGAAAGTATTGCACCCCCCACTCCTCGTTAAATACTCTTCCTTCTTCGTTTAATGTTCGTTTTCGCTTTGGAGCCATTATTGGGGTAATCCACATTAATAAAATTTAAACTCGAGCCGCCACTCGAGTCGCTTCAAATTACCTCACAACGATAATTAAAATCATTTCTCGCTACGCATCGGCTTTATATAGAAAACAAAATCACGTGACGTAAACTTTCTCGTAAATTCGAGATTCAGCCAGAAACCCCTGGAGAGATCGTTACGCGAAACAAGTGGCATATACGCGAACCTTCCAGTACAATGACGTTAGTCAAAAACATATTACGTCAATACAAAGAGAAAAAAGAGAAAAAGATACATCTATCGAGCCATAGAACAAATTGGACGTATACCGCAAACAGCGCTCAAAGAGCCGTATTTATTCTCTTGTAATAAAACTACGGATTGCTTTTAACGGGGATACACTACATCGTTATGATTAAAATTATGAATGAAGTGTTACATAAGCTAAGTCGCTACAAATTAGACGCGATACTGACAATAAGTAAGTCTATAAACAATTTGCTTTAATTTAATGTTTTCGTTTCTTTCTGCATCTAACCTAAATAATAAGCTAAAAATAAATAATTGGGATATCCAAATAAATCGATTTAGAACCTGCTAATTCTACTAACATAGAAACCTGCTCACAAATCAAAACTAAGCGAAGAGGATGAAACGAACAGTTGCTAAAAGAATCACAGCAGCATTACGACATAACAAAATGAAACAAGTAAACTTATGACATTAGGTATTTCGTAACTCAAGCCACAGCTGAAAAAATGTTGTTTAAAAACGTTTAAAAACGATTTTCTTATTATGAAAAAACTCAACATAACTAAGGTTTTCTATTATTTTGTTTATTTAATCAATTACTTTATACAAAGACTCCTTATACATTTAAAAATTAACACAATTTACAACGCAATTATTTACGAAGCTACATATGGCCGCCGGTTCCTCACCCCTGTTATATACAAACAAAAATAAATTGAATTTTAGTCTTTGTTACAAAGATACAGGTGAGTTTTGGTAAAACGACTTTTTGATGAGTCGTTTTACCGAAATTTACATATTTTTAAAAGTCGGCATTATTTAAAAGATATTTTTTTTGCATGAATTGATTTTGCATAGGTCCTGTCTTCCTCCTGTCCTCCTCTCTTGATTCTATTTGAATAAGGAATTCATTCTATTTGAATAAGGAATTTTAAAATTAAAAAGATTCTATTTGAATAAGAAAGTTAAAAGCTGTATAAACTAAATTTATATCCTATTTGAATAAGATATAGGCTACTGGATTACATTTTATTGGAATAAGTTATACTGGATTCTATTTGAATAAGCTAATTGATGTTAATGTTGATGTAAAAGAAATCTAAATGACTGAGGTGTTTGATGAATATTTCTCTGGATCAAATATTAGGAAGCAGTTATATTCAGCTTTACTTTTTACTCAAATTCAGCATTTCGAACTCCATTGATTTCTTATCAGTTTTATTTTTTTCTTGGTAAAAAAAAAAAAAAAAAAGTTTGTTCAAAAGTCTGGAAATTTATTTAATTTAAACAAGCAGAAGATGCCTGCTGCTTTTAATTCTTGGAAGTTGCTGTTGGTTTTGGTTCTTGAGTAGCTGTCATTCAAGATGAGTCTGTTGAAAATCTGTTGGAAATTGATGATGGTCTTGTCATGTAATGAGGACGAAATTTTGATGAGTGTAAAATTTGCTTTCAAAGTGACACCTAACATTGCTTCAATATCGATGCGAAAGTTTGTTTAACTTAACTTAAGCTTGTTTTAAAGTATGATGTCTCAAAGTATTGTTTAATTTAAGTTTGCTTGCCATTTCAATTTGTATAAAAGTTTGTTTTCTTTTTTTTTTTTTTTTTAATTGTTTTTTAAGTATTATTGTATAAACTTTCAGTATGCCTATCAAATACTCTTGTATTAGTTGTGCCAAACCTTGCAAACATAACCAAAAATCTATTTCCTGTGACACCTGCCAGCTGTGGACACATTTCAAATGCACCAGCTTGACAAAAAGTGATTTCGAAACTTTCCAACAACCAAATCAATCATATCATTGCATGAAATGTATTTTCCCATTTCAAAACTTAAGTAACAATAAGTTAACAGAATTAAATGTTAATAACAAACTGATCTTTCCAAAACTTTTAGATTACAAATTACTTGATGCTGACAATTGTTACATATCCACACCAGACTTCCAAAATCTATATGCAAATAACACAGACTTCTATATATTACATATTAACATAAACAGCTTAAACAAAAACTTTGAAAAACTTGAGGAGCTATTGTCAGTGCTAGGTAAAATGCCAGAAATTATAACTATATCGGAAACAAAGCTAAACTCAAATCTAAAAACTTTCTTGCCAGGATACACTTTTATACATAATAACTCTTCAACAAATGCTGGTGGAGTGGGAATGTTCATAAAAGACACATTAAGTTATAAAACCACTACTGAGTATCAATTAAATATAATGGGATGTGAGGAGATATGGGTAAAAATACAGTTAAACAATACAGAAAAA
Source organism: Diplosoma virens (assembly GCA_963680785.1). Classification (NCBI taxonomy): domain Eukaryota; kingdom Metazoa; phylum Chordata; class Ascidiacea; order Aplousobranchia; family Didemnidae; genus Diplosoma; species Diplosoma virens. The sequence continues at coordinate 15,804,553 of OY796894.1, read as the reverse complement.
GTGTTTAGTGTTCTTTGTAGACACCCTAATTCAAAACTTTCTGATTTTCAATCATCCTTTGAAAAAGCTATTGAAAATTTAAACAAACAGAAACTAATATACTATTTATGTGGGGATTTCAATATTGATTTGCTGCAAAGTGATACCAAAACTGTAATAAAAAATTATTCTGATATGCTATTTAGCCTAGGATGCCTGCCACTAATTAAATATCCCACTCAGATAGCTCACAGTAGTGCAACATTGATAGATCACTTTTATAGCAACAGCATAACTCAAAAAACTACCTCCCATATATTAACTGAAAATATATCAGACCATATGCCAATAGTACTTTTATTATCTAACACCAATCACAAGACCATAGAGCAAAACATTCTTGTAAGAGATACAAAAAACTTTAATACTGAAAACTTTTTAATTGAACTTAGTGAAAACTTGAATATATTTTATAATAATTGTACTGTTGATGAGCAATTTGAGAGATTTGTTGATATTTTTAACATCACATTAAGTAAGCATGCTCCTCTAAGAAGAAAATCTTAGAAAAGAAAAAAAATTAAATAGTAAACCATGGATAACAAAAGGAATATTAATCTCAAGCAAAACAAAGAACAAATTATACATTGCTAATTTAAAAGGATCTGCAAATGAAGTACAGTTATACAAAACTTACCACAACAAGTTAACCCATGTGAAAGAACAAGCAAAAAGAAAATATTATCAGGGACTTGTCTTAGAATCTAAACATAACATGAAGTTCTTATGGAAAACTATTAATGATATTACCAAATACAAAAAAAAAACAATTAGTCTCATCACAGAACTAACTTGTGATACAGGAGAAAAAACAACTAGTTCGAAAGAAGTGGCAAATATGCTAAACAACTATTGAGATTGGACAAAAACTGGCTGCAAATATTGAACTAACCAATTCAGCTAATATTCATAGCAGCACTTCGTTCATTACTCAAAGGTGCACTTCTTTCTATCTTCAGCCAATAACAGAATCTGACATATTAAAACATATAAGGCAACTGAACCCATCAAAGAGTACAGGCCCTGATGGAATACCCATAAAATATATAGCTATGAGTGCACTGATCATAGCATCAGTTTTAACAAGACTCTATAACAGTTGCATTAGCACTGGGACTTACCCCAGAATTTTTAAAATTGGACAAATTGTACCAATTCATAAGGGTGATGCCAAGGATCAGTGCTGCAACAACAGACCCATATCTCTACTTGGCTCATTTAGTAAGACCTTTAAAAAATGCTTGTATGAAAGAATTTACTCTTATTTAAATAAAAACAAAATATTAACACCTGTTCAATTTGGCTTTAAACAAAACTCTTCTACATCAGATGCTGTAAGGCAATTATTTGATAATTTTGCTGAAAATATTGACCAAAAAAAATATACTTGTGCTGTGTTTCTTGACCTTAAAAAAGCATTTGATACCGTAAATCACCAAATTTTGCTTGCAAAATTGGAAAAATATGGCATCCGTGGATTGCCACTACAGCTCCTTAAAAGCTATTTAAATAACAGACTACAGTTTACAGTTGTGAAAAACACTAAATCTAAATTCAATCATGTAACTTGTGGTGTACCACAAGGCTCTACTCTTGGACCATTACTATTTTTATTATACATCAATGACATGCCTCTAGTATCCACTTTTAATACGAAATTGTTTGCAGATGACACAGTTCTCACACTGACAAACTTTTGTCCAAAACTGTTGAATAAAAATGTCAACTCTGAACTGGTCAAAATTGACGAATGGTTGAAACTAAACAAATTATCATTAAATACTAATAAAACAAAATTTATGGTATTAACCAAACAAAGATCAGCCTGGCATTTTGATATTAGAATAGGAAAGACAAATATAGAACAAGTAAATGAAATAAAATATTTGGGTGTAATTTTTAATGATAAGCTTTCTTGGAAGTCTCATATACAACATGTTTGCTCTAAGCTCTCCAATGGTTCCTGGGCACTGCTCAAACTGAGGAATTATGTTGACACTACAACACTAAAAACAGTATACTATGCTTTAATTTACTCTTATCTTCAATATTGTGTCTCAACGTGGGGACTGGCTTTGACTACTGCCCTGGATCCACTGGTAAGAATACACACAAACGCATAATAAGAATTATTTCAAATAGTTCTTTTTTGTCACATACAAATCCTCTTTTTCAAAAATTGAATTTCTTAAAAATAAAAGATATTGTTAAACTTGAAATGGCAAAAACAATGTTTTGCTTTAATAAAAATTCACCAAAAAATAAGTCCCAAACTATTGTAAGTATAACCCAAAAACATCATTATAAAACAAGACTGGCAGTGCAACAAAATTACTTTCAACCTAGAAAGAGAACAGAATTAGGTAAAAAGACATTTTCTTACATTGGACCTAAAATATGGCAAGAAGTACCTTTCGAATTAAAGTCACTTTCTTATAATCAATTTAAAAAGAAATTTAAACTTTTTTTAACTTGTCAATATTAAATAAGATGCCACAACAGTTTGATTAAGTCAGCTGGCACGTGGAAATTTATTTAATAACAACTAATATTGCTATTTAATCTTCATTGTTTTCCTAAATGTACTGTGTTTTTGTAAGTGTACTGCTGTGTTTTTCTGATAAAAAAATTTTTTTTTTTTTGTCCCACTATTTAGAGGGAGGCAGTTGACTAGAAGATTGTATGATCATTTCGCTGCCTTCCTGTGCTTTTGAAAACTTTTTTTTTTTCACATATATTGGTGTATTTTTCGTTTTGAAGCACAAAACAAATAAATAAATTGATTGATTGATTGTTAAATTTTAAAACCAAAAGTTTTGTTTCAATGTTTTTATTTTAAAAGTTATAAGTGAGTTCTGGTAAAATATATAGTTGCTGACATATAGTCGTTTTACCAAAACTCACTAAAAAACAACTTGTTTCACTCAAATACAACTTCAATTTTATTCCAAACAAACAACAGATTGCAGAGATTATATACAAACAAAAATAAGTTGAATTTTAGTCTTTGTTGGAAAGATACAGGTGAGTTTTGGTAAAACAACTTTATGAAGAGTCGTTTTACGGAAACTCATCTATTTTTAAAAGTTGGCATTATTTAAAAGATATTTTTTTGCATGAATTGATTTTGCATAGGTCCTGTTAAATTTTAAAAACAAAAGTTTTTGTTTTAATTATTAAATTAATGTTGGTTCCAGTGAGTTTCGGTGAGTTTTGGTGAGTTCCACTGAGTTTCAGTAAAATGACCTACCACGAAAAAAATATCTCTTAAAGTTACATCATATTTTAGTAAATCTGACATAAGCTTGTCAAAAACTATGAAAGACACAGTGTTAAATAGTTCAGTTACATTTGTTTAGATGTAAGACCATTAAGGGTAGTGGAAGGTGATGGATTAATGCAGTTTGCAAATGCAATGATAAAAATTTCGTTGCAACTGATCTTGTTAAGCACTATGATAATGATGTGAGAATTAAAAACTATAGAATGTAAATTACTTGGATTTAGTTTCTTTGGTTGAATTTGGTTTGTTTAATTTTTAGCATTCATATGTCTTGATATGTATTTATTCTTTTGTTATTCTTGTAAATTTAGTTTAAGAATGATATAGGACAGCTTTTATTAAAAAATAAAATGACTAAAACTATAATACAGTCAAACCTTGGTTTTTGAACATAGTTTGTTCTGGAAGGCTGTTCGAAAACTGATTTGTTCGAAAACCAAATCATATTTTTTCATTACAAATAATGTAAAAGAGATTAAGTCATTTCATGCACCAAAAGAATAACTTATTTACCTGTTTACACTTTACCCTGTATATCATATTATTAAACCATTTATTCAAAAAGTAAATAAAATACAAAAGTGTAAATAAAACAAAAAACATAACAAGTAATTTTAATGTAAACTTGTATAATACAGTACTGTATTGTACATATGTACTTTGTTTGATGCAAAGTAATGGGAGGAAATGGATGAGCTATTTCTTGGATGCGTAAAAATAAAGCATAGCGTAACAATGAATGTACTGTATCTGGTATGGTGGTTAACTGGAAAATGTTTACATTTCGTCTTGGCAGTCATGTGTTGCTGTTGTTTTTTTTCTTTGAGAACAAAATTTTTGTTCGAGGACTGACTCATTTTTATCTCGAATTTTCTGTTCGAAAACCAAATTGTTTGAACTCCAAGAGGTTTGAAAACTAAGGTTTGACTGTATACAGATAATATGTCTATATAAATAAAAATTAACTGTTAAAAACCATACTCACAGCTACTTATTTGGTCTATTAGCTGGTCAGATGATAAATAATAAGTAGTATGATTGTAGCAAAGCAGTTTAGAAAGTTATTATAAATTGTTGTTTTACTTTGCTGTTTGATCAGCTGAAAAGCTATCAGGATAATATTGCTAGTGGTTTTAATGCTCTTTTAAAATTTAATTGTACTGATCCTAATATAGTTTTTGAACAGTTTTGTTAGTTTTTGAGTTTGTTTTGTTTGGTATAGCACTGAATAATTGTGTTAGAGTAAATATCAATATTGCTATGAATCTACTGCCAGAAAATTTTTGGGTAATATATGAGGTGTGTCCAAAAAGTAACAAGACTGGTGTTATAAAAACTTCATTGAAAAATATTGAAATATACCAATGTCAAATTCCTTCAAAGTATTACCCTTCTTTGTGCATTTGCCTTTTCCATGATTCAAAACATTCTTGGAAGGCATTTTCTGGGATCTTTTTGAGCTCTGTCATTGCAGCCATTTTGATGGAATTGATGTCAGAAAAATGGGTTCCCTTCAGAACAGATTTGATCTTAGGAAAGAGAAAAAAGTCACATGGGGCCAGATTGGGGGAATATGGGGGTGTTCCAAAGTTGCAATGTTTCTTTCTGCAAGAAACTGACAAATACTTGGGGGCTGTGTGAGCAGGAGTGTCATTGTGATGGAGCACCCACACATGAGCTTCCCAAAGGCTCTGCCTCTTGTTATGCACTGATCTTACGAGGTGCCAAAGAATCTCTGCATAGATGGTTTGGTTTACTGTTTGGCCTTGGGATAAGAATTTGAAATGAAAAGAGATTCTTTTATAAAAAGTTTTTTCTAGTATTTGAAATTAATTGATTTTTAAAAAATTAACACTGCTTCCAGTCTGAATCCATTACAAATCAACAAAAACTGACTCTGACAAAAAATGCCATACTTCAACTCCAGTCTATGCTCATCTGTAGTATGTGTTGGCTAACCAATGCATGCAATCTCCGGTTGTAAACTAATGCATTTCATCTTCATGCACCAATGTATTAGGTTACACACCTAAACTGTAAGGATTTTAGGTTACTGTAATTTTTTCTCAAATCTTGTGATTTACTGTTTATTTGGTGTCTAGTTTATTCGCATATTTTATTAACTAACAAGTTATTTTGCTAAAATTGGCTGTTTGATTTCAGATTAAAATGTAGTACCTAAATATTAGTTATTTCTAATTTTTCTATTAATTTTTTGTTTATGGCGTATGTTAAACCAATTGTATATGATGTCCTTACTACCTTGTTATATGATCGTCTCCAATTTTTTTCCGAAAATCGCAATCAAGATTCATTTGAAGGGATATTCAACATTTTACAAAAAATTGAGAAGAATTTGCATTCTATCAAGCATTTGGCCATAGATGTTATAGGGTATGGTTGATTTAGGCTTGCGCATTTTTTAAACTATTATTTACAAAAAATTTGTTTTCTTTAGAATAAATGTTCATAGATATGATGCATCATCCAGTGTCCAAGCCAATGGTTTTCGTAGCTTACTGTCATTATTGGAAAGTCATTTACTGATTATTGTTAACATTCTTGAAAATATATCATCTGATTGTTCTAATCTATTTTTCCGAGCTAATGAGCATTTGGACAAATTGGAATTATGCTCAGATATTTTGCATCAATTAAGAGCTTTGGTCTATTATTCTCAAATTCTTATAAGTAAGTATTTGATACAACCACATCTTTGATGTAATGAGTTTCCCTAGCAGGATAATTTTTTGTTTACTGTATTATTATTATGATACTGTTAATCTAAAAGTTGGAAATTACATTTAATTAGAAAGTATGGGTATGCATTTAATTTTCAGACTCAATAAATATAACATATTTTGGTGCTTACGTATTATCGGGAGGACCTTTAAAAAAACGACTCAAAAATTAAAGTAAATAGGGTTACTTATTATTAAAGTAAATTAGGGTTACTAACCCTAACCCTAACCCTAACCCTAACCCTAACCCTAACCCTAACCCTAACCCTAATCCTCAGTGCGCGGTAAATCAAAGATCTTCAAAAATCAAAGGTCCTCCCGATAATACGTAAGGACCCATATTTTGCCAACAACTCATTACCATAGCAACAATATATTACAAACATTGCCTAGGGTTTAATGTTTCTAATGAAGTCACTACAAATGCTTCAACAATCATTAGAGTGAACTGTAAAATAAAAGTGATTCTGTTCAAGAAGACACTGTAAATGATTTTTTTTGGTGAAACTAACCCATAATCTCTCTTTCGGCACCAGGATGAAATAAAAAAGAAACCAATAGAAAAAGGATCTCTCAAGAAGTGATAATAACTGCAAGAGTATTCAAGTTAGTTTCATAAATAAAAATTGCTTGCAGTGACTTTTTAAAGAAACCCATAAAAGTTTTGTGTGTCTTTTCACAAAGTCATCGTAAGCAATTTTTTGGTAAAACCAACCTGGAATTCCCCCTACAGCATCAGGATGGAATAAAAAAGAAACCAAGAGGAAAGGGCTCTCTTCAAGAAGTCACCATAAGTGATTTTTTTTGATGTACTAACCTGGAATCTCCCTTTCAGCATTAGAATGGAATAAAGAAAAAACCAAGAGAAAAAGGATCTCTCAAGAAGCAATAGCAACTGTAGGGGAATCCAGGTTAGTTTCACAAACAAAAATTGCTCATGGTGGCTTTTTGAGGAGTCCCAAGGAAAGCGAAACAAACAATTTGGCGGAACCAATTTGGCGGGAGACAATTTGTCGGCAAGCCAATTTGACCGGAAAATAAAAATGATTTACTTTCACTAGCGTTGAAGAGACAGCAAAAAAGTTTTGTTATGTCACAAAGGCAATTGAAAAGGCAATTGTAAATGTTCAGCTGATAAGAGCAAAAATTTTAATGTAAAGTTGTTAAATGCGTTAAATTTAGCGATGTTTATAGCCCAATACTTATCTATTTAAATTTACAATAGCTTAATTTCGAATATTGAAATTAAAAAAGGTACTTGAATAGTTAAACTTTCGAATCACGGTCGTTTAACAAATATCTTTTACAAAAAAGTACAATAATGTAGCTTACTGCAAAGAGGACAGGTTTAAAGTTTTACGGGCGTACGAAGTTATGACGTCATAATAAGCATTTTACTATATCGAAACAAATCTATTCTGGTTGGCACGCATAAACAGTTTTATTTTAACAATTATTTTTTTTAGTTTCAACAGTTCGTTTCGTCTATAGCAGGGGTTCCCAAACCAGGGGTCGGAGTGATGATTAGGTGGGGTCGCTGAGGTATTGTCATGATATAGGTTAGCGTGTTCCAATTACGGGCCCGCGGAACAATTTTGCACAAGTCTTGTCGATGACAAGCAGCGGCAACCTTTTTTTTTTTTTTGGAGAACGCTATGATTTTGCGATGAAAATAGGAATTTCGGTGATCGATTCCAAGTGAAGACCTTTTTTTTTTTTTTTTTGAGAACACCTTGATTTTGGGACGAAAATAGAAATTTCGGAGATCGATTTCAAGTGAAGACCTTTTTTTTTTTTTTTTTAAGAGAACATCTTGATTTTGGGACGAAAATAAGTGTTTTAGCCGGTTGAGGCCCGCAAATTTGAATAATTTCGAAAAGTGGCCCACAAGAGTGCAGAAGTTGGACCACCCTGATATAAATAATTTACAAGTTGAAGAACAGTTGAAAGTCCTGAATGGGGTCGTCCTAAAAAAAGCTTGGGAACCCCTGGTCTATAGGGCTCGTCAAAAAGCAATCCAAAATTTCAAAAACAAATACAAAAAGTAAAGCTTAACAAAGCTATGAAAAGTCGGCAAATGAACTCAAAAAAAGAAAATTACGGCAGTGATTAAAAAGTTAACACGGTTACAATTTGTTTAATTTAAATTTTAATGTGTAAAGTTTATTTCCGTTGCTTACGCTATTGTTTCCAAATTTGAATTTATTATGGCTAATACATGTATCATGATTAATGATTCTAGGATAGTGGGTACAGATAAACGGCGAAATTCGGCGGGATAAATGTGCATTTAATCTTTTTGTAATATAACTGAACAAAATTATTGTTGTGCAAATTTGAAGTCGCCATGCTTATTTGTTACCTACGTGCTGACCATAAACGCCATCTTTTGTGATGTCACAAAATTCACGCGCCTGCGAAAACTTAGAACAACTTCGTTGCATTAATCGCAGCTGTGCAATTTACGACTTCTGAAAAACACTGATTACCGGTATGAGAAAATGTTTAATAATACAACGGAATGAGTCGAAACAAAAGATATAAAAATTCAATCAGGTTTGTGCAATAGAATAATAGTAAGAATAAAAATCTTTAATTTTTTTAAAAGCATTTTTAGGGTGCTTTGTTTGTTCCAAAAAATTCGTTCGTTATTTGGAAACTTTAGCGTAAGCAAAGGAAAAAACTTTACACATTGAAATTTAATCAAACACGATTTGTAACCGCTTTGGCGCTTTATATACTATTCTGTAAGCTTTGCTATTTGGCATGATCTAATCTTTTGTTTTGATTCTTGACAATTTTAATTACTGCCGTAATTTTTTTTTTGTTTTAAGTTCTTTTGCCGACTTTTTATAGCTTTGTTAAGCTTTACTTTTTGTATTTGTTTTTGAAATTTTGGATTGCTTTCTGACGAGCCCTATAGACGAAACGAACTGTTGAAACTAAAAAAAAATAATTGTTAAAATAAAACTGTTTATACGTGCCGACCAGAATAGATTTGTTTTGATATAGTAAAATGCTTATTATGACGTCATAACTTCGTACGCCCTTAAAACTTTAAACCTGTCCTCTTTGCAGTAAGCTACATTATTGTACTTTTTTGTAAAAGATATTTGTTAAACGACCGTGATTTGAAAATTTAACTACTCAAGTACCGTTTTTAATTTCAATATTCGAAATTAAGCTATTGTAAATTTAAATAGATAAGTATTGGGCTATAAACATCGCTAAATTTAACGCATTTAACAACTTTACATTAAAATTTTTGCTCTTATCAGCTGAACATTTACAATTTCTTCATTTACAATGTTATGTCACAAAGCCTTTTCAATTGCCTTTGTGACATAACAAAACTTTTTTGCTGTCGCTTCAACGCTAGTGAAGGTAAATCATTTTTATTTATTTTCCGGCCAAATTGGCGTGCCGCCAAATTGTCTCCCGCCAAATTGGTCAGCACTGTTTAAGAATTGCTGAATTAACTACTTAGTAAACTTAAAAAGTTTGAGATGAAACCTTGTTTATAACATACCAGTAGTTTTTTTATTGTTGTCAATTTAATTGATTAACAACCCAGCCATCAAAGGCACATTTCTGTGTCTCTTGATGCCGGTCCCAAGCCTGGATAAATGGGGAGGGTTGCAGCAGGAAGGGCATCTGGCGTAAAACTTTTTTTTTTGCCAAAACAGACAAATGCGTAATCATCATCAATCCATACCGGATCAGTCGAGGCCTGGATTACCAGCAACCGCCTCAGGTGTCGCACAGCAGGGCATCTGTGGAAATTATGCTACTGCTAAACATAGTGAAAATAAGACCAGAAGAAGAGGAGGACAGCAAGTGAAGAAGCAGTGAGAAGCATGGAAAGGAAGATGCTCACTCATAAGGGTGGGTACTTTAAATATTGGAACGATGACTGGAAGGGTAAGAGAGATGCCAGATATGATGGAGCAAAGGAATGTACACATATTGTGTCTACAGGAAACAAGGTGGAAAGGTAGTAAAGCAAGGAACATTGGTGGTGGATGCAAAATATTCTACAATGGAGCTGATGGAAGAAAAAATGGGATAGGGATAGTGCTGAGGGAGAAGCTGGCTGAAAGTGTCCTGGAAATGAAGAGGGTGTCAGACAGACTAATGGCCATGAAGCTGGAGGTAAAAGGGTCCATCCTAAATATAGTAAGCGCATATGCTCCACAGGTTAACAACAGCATGGAGGAGAAAAATGATTTTTGGGAAGACCTGGATGGGTTGATAGAAAGTATATCAAAAGAAGAGAGGATAGTTCTTGGTGCATATCTTAATGGACATGTGGGCGAAGGAAACATAGGGGATGAGGAAATAATGGGGAGATACGGTGCTGGAACAAGAAATAAGGAAGGATCAATGGTTGTGGATTTTGGGAAAAGGATGGATTTGGCAATTGTCAATACTTATTTCAAGAAGAAAGATGAACATAGGGTGACGTATAAGAGTGGAGGAAAAAGTACCCAAGTAGATTATGTAATGTGCAGAAGGAGGAACTTGAAGGAAATGTGTGATTGTAAGGTAATATTGAATGAGTGTGTTGCAAAGCAGCACCATATGGTGGTATGCAAAATGGTTCTTATGGTGAAAAAGAAAAAAGCAGAGAAAGTAAAGCCAAGGATACAATGGTGGAAACTGAAGGAGACAAGCTATCAAGAAGCGTTTAGACAAGAGGTGACCAGGATTCTGGGAGGCAAGGATAGATTACCAAATGAGTGGGATAAAACAGCTGAAACTGTACTGGGAGTGACATTTGGGAAACAAAAAGGAGACAGGGAGACATGGTGGTGGAATGAGGAAGTTCAGGAGAGCATAAAAGAAAAGAAAGAGGCAAAGAAAGCATGGGACAAAACAAGAAATGAAAATACTAAAAAGATATACAAAGAAAAGAAGAGTAAGGCAAAGAAGGCAGTTGTGATGGCAAAGGGACGTGCCTATGACAATTTGTATGCTAGATTGGAAACAAAAGAAGGTGAAAAGGAGTTGTACAGATTGGCTAGGCAGAGAGACAGAGCAGGGAAAGATGTACAGCACGTGAGGGTTATAAAGGATGAAAATGGTGATGTGATGGTAAATTCGGAAGCAGTGTTAAAGAGATGGAAGGAGTACTTTGAGAAACTGATGAACGAGGAAAATAACAGAGAACCTAGGACAGAGGAAGCAGAAGTGGTTAATGAAGAGATAAATTGTGTCAGTAGAGAAGAAGTAAAAAATGCACTAAGAAGGATGAAAAAAAGGTAAAGCAGTTGGGCCAGATGAGTTGTCAGTAGAAGTTTGGAAGTGCATGGGAGAGATGGGGATAAAGTTTTTGATCAGACTGTTCGACAGACTATTAATGGGTAAACGGATGCCAGAAGAATGGAGAAGGAATGTGCTTATCTCAATCTATAAAAACAAACGAGACGCACAGTGCTGTGGAAACTACAGAGGAATAAAGCTAATGAGCCACACAATGAAGGTATGGGAAAGAATTATTGAAGCCAGGTTAAGAGATAGAGTGGAGATCAGCAAACAGCAATATGGGTTTATGCCAGGAAAAGGAACCACCGATGCCATGTTTGCCTTAAGAATGTTGATGGAAAAGTACAGGAAAGGTCAAAGAGAGCTACATTGTGTATTCGTGGACCTAGAAAAGGCTTACGACAGGGTTCCACAGGAAGAGCTGTGGTACTGCATGAGAAAATCTGGAATAGTGGAAAAGTATGTACAACTAGTACAGGATATGTATGAGGGAAGCAAAACAGTGGTGAGGTGTGCAGTAGGAACTACAGAAAGTTTCAAGGTTAAAGTTGGACTGCACCAGGGATCAGCGTTAAGTCCATTCCTGTTTGCAGTGATAATGGACAGGCTAACAGATGAAGTAAATAGAGAACCACCATGGACGATGCTATTTGCTGATGATATTGTGATTTGTGAAGAGACCAGGAAAGAAGTGGAGTGGAGATTAGAATTCTGGAAGTATGCATTGGAAAGAAGAGGGATGATAGTAAGTAGTGATGTACCGATACCAGCATTTAGAGCCGATACTAATACTGCCGATACCACCGATACTTTTTCATCTATTGAGCACCATCAATAAAAACTTTTGTAAGCAGCACCAAAGAATTTATTTACTAAATCCAGCTTGTTATTGCATTTGAATTTTTTCTAGGTATTTATTGATCATTATTCATAATAATAATATTGCAAATCTATAAAAGAAAGTTGAACAAATCAAGCAGACAGTTTTTATAGTAAAATACTAAAGCAGTGGATTGAATATCATTATTTAAAAAAAATAGGTGTACCTCAAAAACACAAAAAATAAAATAAAACAAGAAAGTAATAATGCCGTAAGCAAAGAAAAAAAACAAACTTGACAACGTCATTAAAACACTTCAGCAAGTGAAAGTTAAAAACATATTAATAAAAAGGTATTAGCCAATTGCAGCTATTATCAAACAAACAGCACTCACAAGTCAAAACTAAAAAGTATATATTACTAAACGGCAGCTTTTTTAGCAAAAAAAAAAAAAACAACTTGATAAGTCAGAACTAAAAAAATGTGTATACAATACTTTAAAGAATCAAAACCATTCACCAAGTGCATACTCTTTTTATCAAACAAATTTTTTATCAAAGTCAAAATAAAACTAAAAAAGTTGACTAAAGGAATTATTGAATTGCAGCTTCTCCAGCAAAAACACTTTGTGAAATCAAAACGAAATTAAGTGTGTAAAGTACACTTCATAGCAAAAAAAAAGATTTAAAAGTGTAGTATCAGTACATAAAGAAAGGTCTTTCAGAATATTAAGCAAGTGATTTAATTGTACTTAAAGTCAAATAATCTGATGTTGTAGTTTAAGAACATCAGCTGTTCCCCTGTTTGTGGAAGCAATCGATTTCTGTATGGCGTGAAAATGTTTCCACCAGTACTAAAAAGCCTTTCACTTTCTATTGAAGATGGTGGAGCACATAAGAATTTATTGGCCAGACCACTTAATAAAGGATAAGAAACCAGATGCTGTTGCCACCATTCCAGAGGATTTTTGTCATTGGTAATCAATGGTTCCAAAATATATTTCTGAAATTCGGATTCACTAAGAGACTCTTTTGACTTTGAGGCACAGTGATTATTGGGCTCTTTTTGCATTTCAGCAAAGCATTGGTCAAAGTCAAATTGGTCTAAAACACTGCTATGATTCGATAGGGTACTGGTCTCATTAACAATGGCCACATCTTCTGTTTGTGTGTTACTGCCACTAGTTGATGTCTCATTTTTGTCTTTCAGGGTTTCATAAGTTGTTGCAAATGTTCACGTGTATACACTCCAACTGAACTGGACTGAAATGTATTCTTTAAAAATCGCTCCTTATACCTTGGATCCAAAAATGTTGCCAAAATTATGTCACGGTTGTCACAGTATTTGCCACATCTATGAATGATTACAGCTTGCAATTTAGACAAAGTGGTGCCAATACCATGTGCAGCAATCAAATATTTCTGGACTTTCATAATAAAAGCTTCCAAAAAAGTGATTTGTGGTATGATTTCAGAAATCAAGGATTGTCTTCTGCTTAGTGATACTGTGACTTCATGAAACTTTCTTAAAACTGAAACTAATTTGCTCAACAAGTTCCATTTGTTTCCATCCAAAGATGGAAGGTTTTGAGCATCAGATACATATGATACAATTGCTTTTTTTTGTTCAACTATTCGTTGCAACATTAAAAATGTGCTGTTCCATCGCGTGGCAACATCCTGGACTAATGAATGCTGAGGAATTTTATGTTGTTCCTGAAGTTCCTTTAATTTGGCACATGCCAAGGATGAATGGCTGAAATGGGATACAATGCTTCTACATTGAGCTATAGCATCACTTATAATTCTTTGCTCATGCAAGGAATCTTTAATCACCAACTGAATTGTATGTAAAAAACAAGGTAAATTTTGACACCCAGCAATGTGTATGCCTTTGGTAATATTTGCAGCATTGTCAGAAATAATAACATGAATTTTACGCTTTGCAATATTATAATCACTTTGTACACCTAGCAACAAAGTGGATATGTTTGCAGCAGTATGTGATTCATCAAATGGTACTACTCTAAGAACTACAGTGCTAGATGTAAAGTTTTCATCTAAGCAGTGCCCAGTAATACTGATAAATGAATGATTACTTATATTTGTCCATATATCAGTAGTGAAACTGATGTTGTTAGCATTGTCAACAAGAGTTTGCACTTTGTGTCGCACAGACTTATAAATTGTTGGAATCCTTTTTTCCTTAAAGAATTTTCTGCTGGGCAGTTCATAGTTTGGTTTTAGACATTTCATAAGCTTGTTGAACCCTACATCCTCAACTATGGAAAATGGCTGACAGTCAACAATTATCATTTCAGCTACTGAATTGTGGATTGAAATTGCCTGTGAACTATTGATGTCCCAAATCTTTTTCAATGATAAAGTTTCTTCTAAAGTAAGTTGAGTAGACCTGGTGTCTTTTGGGCTATAAGAGCAACTACTGCCAGCTTTTGACATCTTTGAAGATTTTATCATTGTTATATCAGCTCCTTTTCACTTTAACCACGATTTTTCCACTGCTTCTTTTGTGGCTTTTATTTCCTTTTCCAATTCATCTTTGTGTTTGCATTGTAAATGCTTTCTTAAATTGCTGGTGTTACATGTTTTTTCATCACTTCCTCCTCTTGAAAATTCATTACTACATAAATTGCAGATAACTTTTTTGGCATCAGTAGCTTTAACATTAAAAAATTTCCATACAATGCTTTTATTAGAAGTCATTTTTATTAATCATGGCCTTTAAAACTAAAAGAGAAACTGAAATTTACAGAATATTTTTAATATGTATATTTATAACATAATATTCAATGCTGCACCATGTTTGGGTTCTATTTGGAAGACCCCCCTACCCTGGTCATTATTGATACATTACAAATTGTTAATTATATGTGTCACATTCTTCCTATCTAGTATTCTCTTGCTAACCAAAATAACATTCAGATACTGAAGGAGAACCCTACGTGGATTTCACAGATAGCTTTTACAAGTTTTGAACTGGTGAGCCCTAGCAATCTAGGTAGTCAGACGGGTTTTATATTATAAACTAATTATATTAGAGAAACGATGACATCAATGAATAAAAGAAAATTCAAACAAACGCCAAAATTATGCACACAATGCTACAATTCACAATTACCTCATAATTTAACTACACTTCACAAATTGCCTGTCCAAATTTATAGAGCCATATGAGAGTCTTATGAAATTAATAAAGTTTCACGCTAAAGCTTAATGCCTGCTTGCAGTCCTGGACAGATACAATTGACACAACTAAATTATGCATACAATACGTTTGCCAGAGCACTAACATCTAAAATCTGAATAATCTCTTCTTGTTGCTGCCCTATATATATACAGTAAATCTTTCCAGTGACCACATGCGAAGGATCACTCTATACTCATTCTTTCTCAACAATGGGAACAGAGTCACTTCAGGAGCGTTAATCTACAATCAAAACAGTGGTCCAGGGCAACAGCGACAATGAAGGGATACTGGCAGTTAGTCACAGATACAATTGACACAACTGCATCATTGTTAATGCGATAAAACAACAACAATTGCTTGGCACTAGACAACAGCGCTTTCTAAACTGCCTCCTGGCAAAGCCCAATTAAGAAAATGGCGAATTTTTGATTTAAACAATTAATTTAGAAAGGCGCAACAACTCTATGTGGTAATTATTGAAACTAGTAGTATGACAATGTGACAAAGCCAAAATATGTTTCCAGGAAAAAAAAGAAACATTTTTTATACTTATTTTGTGCTTAAAAAGTATCGGCAGGTATCGGCTATATTTAACCGATACCGATACTACTAGTCGATACCATAAAAATAGGCCGATACCACCAATACCGATACTTTAGTATCGGTACATCCCTAATAGTAAGTAGGTTGAGGACTGAACATCTTTGCATAAATGGAGGAAATGATGACGAAACAGTAAAGATGGAGAATGCAAAAGTACCAAGAGTAAAGGAATTTAAGTATTTGGGATCAATGGTGCAAGAAAGTGGTGGTTGTGAGAGGGAGGTAAAGAAGAGAGTACAGGCAGGATGGAATGGATGGAGAAGAGTATTGGGAGTAATCTGCAACAGGAGGTTACCAGCTAGAGTAAAAGGAAAAGGGTACAGTTCAATGGTAAGACCAGCAATGGTGTATGGACTTGAGACAGTGGCAGTCACAAAGAAACAAGTAGAAGAGATGCAAGTCACAGAGATGAAAATGTTGAGATTTGCTATGGGAGTGACGAAAAAAGACAAGATTAGAAATGAGCACATTAGGAGTACCGTTAAGGTAGAACGGTTAGGAATGAAGATGAGGGAGGGCAGGCTGAGGTGGTATGGACATGTCATGAGGAGAGACCAAGAGTATGTAGGAAGAAAGATAATGGAAATGGAGTTACCAGGAAAGAGGAGAAGAGGGAGACCAAAGAGAAGATTTTTAGATGTAGTGAAGGAAGATATGGGGGAAGTGGGTGCAAAAAAGACGGATGTTGAAGACAGAAAGATGTGGAGAATGATGATACGCTGTGGCCACCCCTGACTAAAGGGAAAGGCTGAAAGGAGAAGAAGAATTTAATTGATTAACAGTTAAATGATTGTTTTTTCATAAGCATATTTTAATTTTCAACAAATTTTTGGATTGTTAGATTAATTTTCAAGTTTTGTAAAAACGTTTTTTCAAGTGATTGTGTTTTCATAACTGCTTGTCACAGAGCCAAATAAAAATAAACTCAAGCTTTAATGCTTCTATGGTGGCTGTAAAATAATGTGGTAGTAATAATGCTGGCTTAAGCAAGTTTATTAGCTTAATATTTCATAAATTTTTTCAAGTGTAGGCTATTTTTTAATCTGCAAAATGCATAAAATTTTGTTTATGCTTGCAAATAATCTCATTAAAAAAGTTTTCTGTTTTTTAAATAATGCTTTCTTTTCTCTATAATTAAAATAAAATTCTGTTTTCCACAAAAAATTTTAAAAAAGGTTGTTTTTAGGTTTAACACCAGATGGCAATTTATTTTTGGATGTAGAAAACTCTGCTCTCTTGCTGCATGATTGTGAAATAATGGCTAAATCACACTTTTATGGATCATTGCATGGATTTCAAGTAGGTTAAATTTTTTATCTAATCCATAGCTCAGTGTTTCTCAACATTTTTTTGTTTGCGACACATTTTTGAAACTCATCAAAAATCGTGGCCCCCTTAGACAGTTTTTATTAATATTAGTTTTAAAATCAGGTGATCTCTAGAAAAAAAAGGTCTTCACCTAGAACTGGCCTCAGATTTTTAGTTTTTGTCCCTAAATTCAATTGTTTTTTAAAATACCATTGTTATGGCCACAGTACATAATTGTTTTGCTCTAAAGTTCACAGCACACTTCAGTTAGGATTCTCGATTTACGCCTCAAAAATTATGTTATCTCTTAAAAAAAAAAAATTCTTCACCTATTTTTATGTGCCAATTTCCTGCTTTTCATCTCAAAACACTTTCACCACAATTTTTCGCTCTGATTTCCTCATTTTTGCCACAACAATAAGCTGTTCTGTAAAAAAAAAGGTTTTTACCTGAATTTTAAAATTAGTTCTTTCTACATAAAAATGGTCACATGCAAAAATCGCAAAATTGAACATTCATAAATAATTTTTTAAAATCTTTTGCATGTTGAGAAACACTGGAATAATGTGCAATAGCTTGCGGCATCCTAGTAAAATGCAAATGGCACCCCAGTTGAGAACCACTGCCATAGCTCATCAAGAATATAAACAAATTTGCTATTTTAATTCATTACTTTCAGTTGATCTGCAAAAGCCATTTTATTTCTCAATTCTTTAATAAAGTCAGCCAATTGGCCCACTTTTGAAATATCTTCTCTAATTTCAAAGAATTATTCCATACACTAATTGTGTGGTTTTTTGTTGGTATTTTGTAGCAATCAAAAAGCTGGTTTCTGTTGTTTGTTATATCAGGCATTGAGACATGTAACTGTCAGGGTGTATTAAGTGCTGGTAACTTTGTGAATGGTAATATGTTCAATCTGTGCAAATTTTGTATACATGTAATGGGGTAATTTTCAGACACATGTATGCCCTAGAGCAGGGGTCGGCAACCTCCGGCACGCAAGGTGATTTTATACGGCACACGGCATCATGAATATTTTTCAAAAACACGTTTATGGACCTTTTTTTAGAGATCACCCTGATTTTGGGAGAAAAATAGGGAAATCAGAGATGAAATTGAAGTGAAGACTTTTTTTTTAGAGAACATCCTGATTTTGGGAGAAAAATAGGGAAATCAGAGATGAAATCAAAGTGAAGACCTTTTTTTTTTAGAGAACATCCTGATTTTGGGAGAAAAATAGGTAAATCGGAGATGAAATCGTAGTGAAGACATCGGCATGCAAACGTATATTTTGACATTGAATTTCACAACTTGGCACACTGGAAAGAAAACGTTGCCGACCCCTGTACTATATTATCAAAAATAGTTCGGCACGCGCAGCTAACAAAATTCAAAAACTGGCACACTGCATTGAAAAGGTTGCCGACCCCTGCCCTAGAGCATGCATGTCAAACTTGTGAGCCTATGCAGGTCACATCAGAAAATTTTTAACATAAAATGAATGTCTCAGGCTGCAATCCATTAACCAAAAAAGTTGGAGACCTTTTTTTATTTTGTGTCTTCATTTGGATTGCAGCAAAATAATCTTGAATTTTCCTTTATCAGGTTATGAAATTCGTGCCCACCATTACCATAATTTTCTAAGACAAAATCAAGACTAAAATAAAGAAAAAAAAGATCTTCACTTTCAATTGTTGTCCAATTTCTTGATTTTTGTCACAAAATTCTAGCAATGACTAAAAAAGTACCTACTTTGAACAAATTGTTTTGCTGTCCAATCAGATGTTGTTTTTCACAAATAGAACCTGGCTTTGCTTTGATCAATAAATTTCTCCAAAGAGCTTTGCTGGCCACAAGTTTGGCATGCCTGCCTTAGAGTATGGTATTGAAGAGTTTTTAATGTGATGAAAAAGTTTGGTTTTAACAATCTGCATAGCTGTAATGGGTCAAAGCTTTATTTTTTGTTAAGGCTGCCAACAAAATGTTCTTCATCATACGGAAAACTTTTAAACTTGGATATACTGTATTTGTTTGCTGTCACATAAAAACAGCAAAAAAAAAAAAAGAAAATCTCTTAGTTGGGCTACACTCTGAAAAGAATTTATGTTATGAGGTTCTTTGTATGGAATAAATGTTTCTTTTGGAAAGACTCTTTAGATACTAGGGCAAATATGGTTGATGATGATGAAGATGATGACAATATTCTACTCATGCTTAGTTATGCTGTTAAGTAATATGCAATGTACTATGAAGCATGAAAAGGAAACGCAACACAATGACGAACATTAAACATGCAGAAAATATAGAGAGAGTTGAGAAAGAGAGAAAATGAGAAGCATGGCCGCATTACCTTCAATTCTAACAAAACATTAATATTTAAAAAGACACAAAATATGCAGTGGAAGAATGGTTATGTAAATCATGGGGAGGCACAACCACCCTTAATTGCTAACTATGAATTTAGCTCAACTGAGCATGGTGACTAAAGAAAACCTCCCAAAAAAGAAACCTCACCAGGTCTGGAAACCTTTTCTGGTTCAGGTTCAGCCAGGCCACTCTCTTATAATGTTCAGCTTTGTTTTCTATGCTATTTCAGGCATTATTTATGCTGTCTAAAAAGATTTGCTTTTTTGTACTAAATAGAGATATCTGTTCAAAAAGTTTTTTCTTAAACAAGTCAGCTTCATTAAGGCTACAACACTGGTGATGATTTTTATTTTTATTCACCATAGATTAGCTGAATATTTGTCCAAAGTGTGGTCAGGGTTAAGAGCTCTGAGATTTTGATTGATATGGTTGCAGTTCAAAACCTACTTGTGCTGTTCTGTTGTGTCCTTGGGAAACAACAGAATGGCACAAGTAGGTTTTCTTGAAAGACACTTTAGAGCAGTTTTGGCAAGCAGTTTTAAATTTCAGTCATATGAAATAGAAAACTGAAAATGAAAACAGAAAAGCAAAATAAAAAATCTAAATTGGTCAGCAATATCATGGTATCTTTGTAAATTAATTCAAATGTAATGGATTTCTCTGTAATGCTTAATAACTTACCAATTACGTTAAAAAACCATGTTAGATACTTAGGATGTTCAAAATTAAACTTTCATTTTCATCTAAATGTTGTAGCCAATTAGCTATCTAGAGCCGTTGGTGTTCTGTATAAATTAAAGCATGTTCAACCCCAAAATGCTCTTCTCAAATTACATTATTCACTTGTTCATCCTCATTTACTTTGCGAATTGGTGGTGTGAGGTTCCACGTTTCCCACCTACTTGCATAAACTTGATTCTATTCAAAATAAAGCATTGAAACAAGTGGGTTGTGGGCATTTTTTAGAGAGTTCAACACAATTCTATGCAAAACTGAAAATACTAAAACTTTTTTTTTTATTTAAAGTTGAAACTGCTAAACTGGTCCATGACTATATGAATAGTAAGCTGCTCTTTCCTTCTCTAATTATTTTGAGAAATCTTTGATGTGTCCAACTGTTTAACAAAAACTTCAGTAAATCTGTATAATTTGTACAAACCATTATATTGTACTAACAAAATGCAAAGAAGGATTAAATATCAAGGCATTAAGACAGTGCTTCTCAACCCCTGGGTCGCGACCCAAAACTGGGTTGGGGTTTAATTTGGCTGGGTCGCCGTAAAAGATGTGGTGATAAAAAATATATTGTGTATTGAGCAAAGTTAAAACTGTCTACCACTATTTCAGTTTTCGTAATCTCCACTATTGAAATTACACCACAGCAGGTTTCTCATGCCGATTTTGTGGTAAAACGCAGAGAACACACAACTTTTCACAAGGTGCGCGCTCATGCTCACTCACTTACGCATTCCGCCACACGCATTCTAAAGGCGCGTTTACAGCCGTTTACAGTACTTTTTTCTTTCAGTGCGATTTTGGTTTGTTTTATTGACGCTCAAATCCACTCATGTTTTCGAGAAAAAATGAGTGGATTTGAGCGTCAATAAAACAAACCAAGCTCGCGCTGAAAAAAAAAGTACTGTAAACGCACCTTAATTTGCGCAAATTTTCAAGCAGAGGGTAGGCAACAGTTGGAGACGAATTAGTCAATTAGTCATGTGTGACTAAATAATAATTACTTTAACTTGAGCTCTGTTTGTTTCGTTTTCAGTTTTAGCAATGGCAACAAAGAGAAAGTATAACCCCAAATATTTAAATTATGGATTTACATGCCTAATTGATAAAGGTATTGTCAAGCCACAATGTGTGATTTGTAATGAAGTACTGAGTAATGAATCCCTCAAAGACAATAAGCTGAAGCGGCATTTGAATACTAAGCACAGTCAACTTTCCGATAAAAATCGGAAGTTTTTTGAGATAAGAGAACAAAACTTGAAAAGGCAAAGATTGGATTCCATCAGTAATAATTTCATATGTACTTTGAAGCAAGCAACTATGGTGTCCTGTGTAGTTGCTTGGCACATTGCACGTTCTAAAAAAGCTCATGCAATAGGAGAGAATTTGGTAAAGCCAGCAGCCATTGACATGGTGCGCATAATGTGCGGTGATGACGTAGCAAAGAAGTTAGATATAGTTCCGTTGTCTAATGATACAGTTCGTAGGCGCATTGCTTCCATATCAGCGAATATCAAGGAACAGTTAATTTCTTCTATAAAGAAAGGTCGGGAGTTTAGCTTGCAAATTGATGAAAGTACTGATATCAGCGATGATGCCCAATTACTTGTTTATGTCCGTTACCTTGGTGAAAACACTTTGGAAGAAGAATTTCTATTCTGCAAAGCTTTGGAAACAACAACGTGAGGCGAAGACATGTTTGCTTTGGTCGACTCATTTATGAATAAAGAGGGGTTGGAGTGGAGAAATTGCTCCAGTATTTTATGCTGGGATCCCACAAAGGTTTTACTGCTCGTGTGAAAGAAATTAATCCTACTGTTCTTATCAGTCACTGTTTCGTACATCGAGAAAATTTAGCATCTTGTAGGCTTTCAGCTGAATTGGGGACTGTCATGCAGGATGTAATCCATATCATCAACTTCATAAAGGCCAAGTCTCTGAACTCATGACTGTTTGAAAAACTATGCAAAGATTTCAATGCGGAATACAGACATCTGTTGTACTTTTCTGATGTGAGATGGTTGTCTTGTGGCAAAGTACTGGAGAGATTTGTCACTCTGCGCAAGGAGGTGAAGGAATTTTTGATAAACAAGAAGCATAGCTTGGCAGAAAAGTTTGCTGATCAAAAGTGGCTATTGTTTGTGGCGTATCTTTCCGATATGTTTTCTCAGCTGAACATATTGAATCTATCTTTGCAAGGACCAAATATAATGTTGGTCGATGTTTCTGAAAAATTGATTGCTTTTACAGCAAAGCTGAAGTTGTGGAAGAAGAAGATTGCGACCCAGAAAACAGCATCTTTTCCTATTTTCAATCAGTTTCTGGAAGATATGGAGGAGTTGTGCTTTGATGATGTCCAGATTGTCATAGAAAGGCATTTGACTTCACTGATACAAGAATTTAATTTGATTATCCCTAAAAATGCAAATGATTTGGAATGGGTGTGTAACCCATTTGCTATTGATGTTGATACCCTGCCTGAAAGCTACCAAAGTATTGTTGGATTCCAAGAAGAGTTTATTGACATTCAGTGCGACAATGTATTGATAAATTGTTTTAAGAAAGAAACACTTGGTCACTTTTGGACAAAAGTCAAGCATGAAAAGAGTATTGTTGGCACACATGCCCTTAAAGCTCTCTTGCCATTTGTTACTACCTGTTTGTGTGAGAGTGGGTTTTCTGCGCTTACTCACATCAAAACAAAGACGAGAAATTGTCTTCAGCCTGAAAATGACACGAGATTGGCACTGAGCAAGATTGCTCCAAATTTTGACAAAGTTGTTGAAACAATACAAAGTCAAGGCTCACATTAATTAAATTCGAAATTTGTGTTTGTGTTACGTCGTTTTCTATTCATGTGCCTGAATTTTATGCTTACTAAAAGTTGTGTGCTATGTAGTTTTGAAAATAGGGTCGCCGAATCTTCACTATTAATATAAACTTCATATTTGGGTCACCACAAATAAAGGTTGAGAAGCACTGCATTAAGATATGGAACTCTATTCTGCAAACAATTCAAAAACTTCCAAAAACTTCTTTCAAGATCAAATTAAAATCGTTTTGTTACAATCTTATAATTCAACAAATTCCTCATCTTCCACTCAATTCTAATTTTAGTTCTCATGTAACATCTGGATGTTGTCTCATTTGTCTTATATGTTTCTGATTTTAAGTTTGAAGGATGGCTGCTTGACTCGAAGACCGAGAAGGTCCGTTCACAGCTTTCCCGTTGTCAAACAACACATTTAATTGCTATTCTATTACTATGTACTTGTTTTTTTTGATTTTTTGTTGTTGTTTTTATTTTTTATTTTTTGTACTGGGTAAAGTTATTTGATGGCAAAAATAAATTGATTGATTGATTGATTTGAAAGCAGGTTGGGCTAATTACTGGACAGTCGCCTTTTGTATAGCCTCCAAAGGATAAATATAGAGAAGAAAAAAATCTGCTTTCTATTTGATTTCTGCTGAGTAGAGCTTGTAATTTGTCTGTATTTGAGACTTTTTCTTACTTTCTTTTTATTGTTTTTATCACCTCAGATATAAAATTTTTAATCTAAATCTAATTCTTAAAATGTATACAGCATTGCAATTGCTTGATTAGCTAATCATAGGTTACTTTTTTGCATTAGCATCTCAATAGTTCAACTATAGCCAAACCATAATTTTTTTTGTTTCAGTATACTGGTGCTTTGCAATCTATTATGCAATCATTTTCTACACTTGTTGCTCAATACAATGATTTACAAGAACCTCCTGATGCATGGAGCTGGGTAAAATCTGCATTAAACTCGAGTAGGTGTCATTTTATAAATTTCAAGTCACTTCAAAATTTAAAACACAAAAACGCGGTTGAACAACTTAGAAATATTTAAAGAACTCATTTTTTATTTTTTCATTGTTTAGTTTTTGGTTCTGGAATATCATAATGTCCATACTTTTTTAGTCAAATTGGAAATGTTTGTATGTTTTGGGAAAGCAGATAAAACTTTGAAAATTCTTAATAAATTATGTATTAAAAAATGATTACATTTTTTGAGGATTTTAATTTAAAAATCTACTCATCACTCTGCTTTTTTGTCTCTCTGAAAAAGTAATTGAATTTATTATTTTTTTCAAGAAACAAAGTCCTCTTTACCATATTTTATGTTAAAAGAATATGTTTATTTTTTGAGTAATTTGCAAAATATCCAGAAAGTTTGAACAGCACTTTTTTATGTTTAAAGTATCTGTGTATTATAAGCATAGTCAGCAAAGCACGGTTTGGGTAAAAATAATTTGGAGAATGATGGTGGTTGTCTGTTTTAGCTTTATCTTCTTTCAACATATATGACTTGTGATAAAGTTGTAAATTAGGGATCTGTATAAATAGCCTTAAAATTAGGTATCTTGTGGGTTGGAAAAATTAATTTTAAAAAAATCTCGATTTATCTTCCTGTCTTGCAGGAAAGCATCAGAGACCCCAATCCGCTTATAAATATGCCAGGATCTTCCTGTCGGGTTGAAATATTTAGTTGATTTTTTAATTTTAGAGAATGACTAAAATTTAATGCTGTTTTCTAAGACTGCCGACTAAAGAAAAGTGGTGTAAAGTGTTTTTCCAAGATTGCAACAAAATGACTTAAGTAGGTTTTGAACCGCGCCTGCGTCGATCACGTTCATTATCAATACGGCGCTCTTAAAAGCTTTACAACGCTTCAGAGCCCCTGTTCTATATATTTTAACTTTATTAATGCTTTCGATATAGCTTACATTGTGCTTAATAACCAAAATCAGAGCAGAATATTACTACTATTAAAACACTTCATGCAAAATTTTTAATTCGTAACAGTAACTGTTTTTTCTATTTTCGAATTACAATATAAAGTTGTAATTATTTCAAAATAATTCCGAAAAAAGCTGCAGCCCATGCTGTGACCCGGCTCCGGGTATTTCGTTTTTTTTTTAAAGAAAGAATAATGGGCCCCATTAGTCGCTTAACTACTGAGCTACCTAGACCTACTAAGACAGTTTAATCGTTCTGTAATGTGCGTAATTCGAGCGGAACTTGGTACATAAATCATTAAATATTTCGACCCCAACAATTTTATCTTAATTCTCCAGTTTTGTTTTTTTTATAGAAGTTTTTGCTATGACGCCTCTTGTTTTGATTTAGTAGTCAAAAATTGAATAATGTTATAAAAATTAAATATAAATTTTAAATTGTATAACGTTATTCAATTTTTGAAGCTTTCCTGTGTGTCAAGAAGATAAATAAAAATCAAAATTTTTAAAGAAGGAAAAAAATCGTAACCAATCAGTCCATTCGTACTATGTAATCGAGCATTTTCTACAGTTATGTTACAACAATGAAACATTTCAGGTCGCTACGTAATTTCGCCTGAGTTAAGAGGAGAAAAATTGGAAAAGCTTTATAATAATGGTGACATAAATTTTATGCGAAAGTTTTGGTTTCTCCCCGAGCAAGGAATTGTTCAGGTAAATCTAGCACTTTTCAAGTTTTTTGGTTTGTAAACTAAGTTGAAAGTTTGAAAGTTTTGAATATCAACACAATAGGAAGCAGAGTTATTGGTTCAAGTGAACTAGAAATTCGTGATTAAAAAAATTTTCACGAACCAAAGATAAACCTTGACCTCCAAATCAACCTTTCTAGACAGTTCCAAGCCTGGTCGGTACTGGTGTTCACGTGAATCGGATCTTTCAAATTCAACCGAAACCTTTCACTATCAGGAACCTGAGAAACGAAGATCACGTGATTAAGATTACCACCCGGCTTAAACCGGTTCAAGCCAGATTGATTTCTTTCGTTTTGCGGGAAGGACAGGTTTGTACTCGTGCGAAGCTTTTAGTTAACATTAAGTTGTAAGGAATTTGATTTAGACTAGTTCTGTGCTAGCTTTTGCTTTATTGTTTTCCATAGAAGTGATGACATTTATCAGATCCGTTCTTATTCTAATGAATAATAGCGTCAAAATCAAATTAGCTCGTCCTACATCGTTTTCACAAACACTTTGTATGTTCTTAACACCAGTTGTGGTTATAAATGCTTCAATAGTTTTTGATTGAGGTGTTTTTTTTGTTTCCAGTTTTGAATGCGCTTTATTAGAGTAATTTTCAGGATGACGTTCTCCAAGTAGCCCGGATGTTGGGTTTGATATACAAAAAAAGAAGTTTTCCCAGCCAAAACCTCAACCCGTGTCGGACAGTTTGATTTTCTTTTAACAGAGTAATTTTCAGGATGACATTACTTCTCCAAGTAGCCCGGATGTTGGGTTTGATACGTACAAAATGAAGTTTGCCGAACCAAAACCCCAGCCCGTCTCGGATAGTTTAGTTTTCTTTTGTCACGGTGGTGGCTTTATTTCTCTGACGTCGAAATCATTCGAGGTGTGTCAGGAGTACAATATTTTAAATGCTTTTTCGTTTAGTTGATTTAGAACTTAGTTTAAATACTTTTTGTATGGCATTCAATATTCGATTACGTCGCTCGGCCAATTTGCTCATATATTTAGTTGCTCTTATGAAATGACGGCAGTTCTTCCAACGAAATACAGTAACTTTTCGTTTCCTTGCGTTATATTCGAGAGTGTCAATAGTGTTGGCTTGGTTAAACATTGCAGATTCTTGCCAGTCCACTTTACATTCTTCTCGTTGCCTATCCTCAATTTATAATTTGTCATTCCAAATCGTAAACTGGTGGCGTCTTCTGCTGTCTTTGCTAACACTGATAGTAAGTCCAGCTTAACTGCATTTTATGGCGCAAGTATTTATACCGCGAAGACACTTGATCTCGTTATCTTCACGACGTTGAGCAATTTCAGTTTTACACCGCACCGTTGATCTCTATTACTATTGCTTTCGAGTATCTTTAAGCGACAGCTGCTTTGTTTTGTCGATGACAAATTTGATTCATCGTGAATCTGTAATCGCCATTTAGTCGGCTTTTTGCAGTATATTCTTCGTGATTGGTCGAAAGAAATCGACTGTCCAATCTTCTGCGTCGATTATAGCTTAGCTCCTGAGTGTCCCTTTCCTGAAGCATTTGAAGAATGTTTCTACGCCTACGCATGGGCGTTAAAAAATCCTCATCTATTAGGTAAGCAGCTGTATTTAATAGTTTCAAAAAGTTGGTAAATCTCGACAAATTTTTTTAATCACCCAAAAATAAACTTGGATCAAGTTCCTTTTTTTCCCCACGTGGGGAAATTTATGGACTTGTTCATATAGGTAGACAACCAGAGCGTGAGATCTGTGGGGAGAAAAAGGGACATGGCTCATAAACTTTTAATGCATATTAAACTTTAAAAAATACAAATGTCTGAGATAAATTATTTCATTTATATGTTAACTAAATGCAATCTTGATCTATTTGAGTCAAACAGATAAAGCAATTAAAAATTATGACCGAATAATTCGTAACAATCACGTTTGTCCCTCTTCAGGCACCACTGCGGAAAAAGTAGTTTTTGTCGGTGATTCAGCCGGCGGGAACCTGATTCTCTCGGTGGCTTTACGATGTGGTTCGGTGAGACTGAAAATGCCCGATTCGCTCCTGACGATTTACCCCGCCTGCGTCGTCCAGCCGTCTGTTTCTCCCGCTCGCCTGCTGTCGGTCAGTTCATTGCTTTGAACGGTTTCATTAGTTTCTTTCGTTATTCGTCGTGCCTTTTCTAAAAACGATTTTTTCGCTTTGTTGATTTAATTAGTAGTTTTTAGTGAAAGCCCCATCACAAACCGCGAGAATTGGGCTTTTTTGCTGTAATTTACAAAGAATTGGTCACAAGTTAACTGCTGGACTGTTGCTCTTCCTGTAACGCCCTCTTTTGTAAATAGAACACGAAATTGTCGTCAAATCGTGAATACGAAATAGAATGATTGAAGAAAGTGCTATGTCGACGATTGACGTAAAGTTGAAATTGCTTGAACGATCTACCGACGAATCGTGATTTTTTTGATCAGGTCATGGACCCATTGCTCCCTCTTGGAGTGTTGTCGGGCTGCCTGAGCGCTTACGCCGGCGTCGAGACGACATGGGTAAAGCGCAAATTGGACGATGACGTCTTTTCGACAAACAGAAGCGAGCCGACCTGTCCATCGCTGCAGCCGATGCGTATGAAGTACTTGTCCAACCTCCGCAAGGATTTCGAGGAAAGCATAAAGAGATTAGGATCGGAGGAACACTGGACTCCGGGCGGATCGACTTGGTGGGACGAGCAGTTCCATCAATTGAACCTGTTTGCGGCCGAAAACGGCGACCAAGCGAACTCGAAGTCGCACAAAGAAGCGACGTCGCCCGACCGCGTCAGCGATCTGTCGTCGGTCAGAGCGCTGTTCGAAGAATCAAAGAGCAAGTTGAACGGTCCTGACACCAATTTCAAGATCAAGTTTCCGAGCGACTTTGAACCCCTCAAAAGCAAGTTTCTCGGCGACAACTTTCACATTGGCGGCTTTCATCGGACGAAAAACGTGTTCATGTCTCCAGTGTTTGCCAGCAATGAAATGATGATCAAATTGCCACACATCGACATTGTGGTAAGCTGAAAATAAAAGGTTGACGAAGTATGTGCTTGAAGGAAATAAACTTTTAGAATAAACTTCTCCAGTAAAAAAAACGCAATTTTTTTCTCATTTATTCACGAGTAACAACTCCACTAACGGAGAAAAAAATTTTTAAAAAATAAACTTATCGCTTTGTTTGATTTTTAATTCGAAGCTTTTTCATAGGCTTGCGAGTTTGATCCTCTTCTAGACGATTCCATTTTTTTGGCGAAAAGGCTCGAAAAGTTGAAAAAATCCTACAGCCTTCGTGTCATCAAGGGACTTCCCCACGGAATACTCAGCTTTCAATTCACTCAAGAAGCGATGGAAGTATCTTCATTGTGCTCAAAATTAATCATACAGGCACTTTCTCGACCCTAATTTATAATTTGTTCTTTTTTTTTCCCCAGCACTTTCATCTGTACTAAGTTCGTTTTATGTTGTCTATGTGTTCAAGCTTCAATCCCGCGGCAAATGCTTTTGCACGTTTTACAGAGTTTTTAATGCAATGCATCAACTGAAACGCTATGTTTAACTGCCTTTAAAAAGATGTGTCCAGTTTTCTCTATTTTTGCACGTTCTTATTATATGTGCGTTTCATTTCGTTGTCTTTTATTATTTGTTTTTTGTTTATTTGTAACCTAATAGCTACTTAAATCGTGTTTGCATTTCGAAAAAAACAATTCTTGATTTATTTAAAAGAAATAATTTGAACTTTATGGTGTAATTTTTACTTAAAGCTTTCATTGCATGTTATTAAACGTTGTTTTCGTGTACTTATCCAAGATGTATTTTGAATATATTTTTTCAATGTTTGACGGTTAGATACAATAAAAGAAGCTTTATCTTTATCCTTAATCCAACGAAGTAATTTCCTAACATATACAATATTTTTGCAGTACCTTTCTTGATAGACAGCTGCAGTTAAATTCGGCCAATACATCCACAATTAAATACAACTAACCGCTTAATCAATTGTTGGCAAAAAAATTTCAAAATTGTATTTCGGGAGTTCGGTTATTACAACCACAGATAATTACATCACAACTCGGTTGGTTTCAAGATGAATCTTGATTTAGGTTCGTCAATAAATTTAAATTTATTAACTCTAGTCATTTTTTTATCTGGACTTTAATCAAGTCCGAATCATTAGTTTATTTAACGGTTCCAGTAGGGTGGTTCTAGTAAGGACTTGATTCAAATCATAGTGCCAAGATTTTTACATGTGAACTCGATTCTTTTAAAACTGCACTCGAATCGATGGGCTACGACTTTAGTCCTCGATAGGTGTAACAAGTGCATTAATTAAGTGTGAGCTAAAGGCAATAATGAATTAAGTATTTAATATTGAAGTTCATTAGATTGAGGCCCTCTTTCGTATTACTGGTTTCTTGGGAAATGACTCTTAGCCAGGGCTTCTCAAGCTGTGGGTCGCGAAACTTTTTGATAAAATTAGTCTAGCGATGCCTAACTTGCGACGGTTATTGGACATGTAAGCGACAAATCAGAGAATTTGGGGACAAAAATCGACAAATCGAAGCTTGTTTCTGAGTAAAGACCTTTTTTTTAGAGAACACGTAACTTTTGGGACAAAAATTAAAAAATCTCGTCGAAATGCCCCACGAATTTCGGAAAAGTCCCAAAATTTGCCGCAGGTTTGAACTAGGATCGCAGAACAAAAAAGTTGTGAGAAATCCTGTCTTTGCCAATCGGGAATCCACACTACTAGGTCGCCAAATCCGTTTACAGCAAGAACAATATATATTTAAGCCTTATTCATCCATCTATGCAAAAGAACTGTATTTTCTTATTAAAATAAAATTAAATTAGGTTTCGGTCTTTTAGAAGTTTAGATGACGTATTTCCAGAGGTGGGCACGGTACTTTTACTCGGTACTTTTAAATAATCCAATTTAATAGTTATAACTATTAACTTCTCTGTCTTACATTGAATTTCAATTGATATTCAAAAATAGTGTGATTCAAAAATAAAAATAAAAATAAAAAATTTCAAAAATAGTTTTTTTATTACTATTAAATTGGATTATTCAAAAGTACCGAGTAAGAGTACCGCGGTACTTTGTATATTTATTTGCACCACTGCGTATT
This sequence comes from Diplosoma virens, assembly GCA_963680785.1. Classification (NCBI taxonomy): domain Eukaryota; kingdom Metazoa; phylum Chordata; class Ascidiacea; order Aplousobranchia; family Didemnidae; genus Diplosoma; species Diplosoma virens. The sequence continues at coordinate 15,773,536 of OY796894.1, read as the reverse complement.
TCTTTACAATAAACAATTTTTTCAAACTTTAAGATTTAAGTATTTTATTTTGTTAATATAAATAACCTCAAAAATAATTTTAAAACTATCAGTATATTGCTTCAGCGCCATTCCAAAAAAGTTGTTCAATGGCAGGGGCGCCGGATAGCTATTTTGGCCGGAGGGGGCAAAATTAAAAAAAGGCACCGTACTTTTTAAAAAGGCAGCTGTTACAGAGTTGCTACTTTGTATCGCGACTGTTTTCAGCGCAAAAATTAACTGAAGACTAAAAAAAGCTCATCAATTTCAATCACTGTTTAGAATCGCCATTTTTATCCCAAACGTTTCGTGAAGACAAAAAAAGATGATCATTTTCAATCGAGTCCATGACACCTACTTTCGTCCTAAATTTAAGGTGCAGACAAAAATCAAAATAAAAGCCTTCACCTTTAATTGATCTGATATTTGGTCAAGTTCCTATAATTGTAGGGGCAAATTTATAACCCAACGCTTCTGTATTTGCCCACCTGTATGTTCCCTTTTTCAAAAGGTTAGGGGTTGCAATTTAAAGGGATCAAAGAGGCACCAGCTCCCCTGTTTAGTGGGTACTTCTGAATACTGCAAAAGCCTCAGGGTACTTTGAATTCTAAAAGAACCGCGTTGAGACCATTTTAATGTTGTCCAAAAATACATAGAGGGGCTTAGAATTACAAATTTTACTTCAAATGCAGCTTTATCACAAGTATGAAGCCTTAGGCAGTGTTATCTGAAAATTCATGTAGTCTATTGTTAAGTAATCTAAAACGGATACTTTGGGATAGTGTGAAGACGCATGGAACTTGTTTGCAAAGTTGTTAAAGGAGCATGGAGACAGTCGTATAGTAGCAAGAGAGCGGGGGCGTGCCATCAAGGGAGGCAAATGAGGCAGTGCCTCACCTGTGGAAATCAAATAAAGCAGAAATAAAATATTGAAGGCACAGTCTTTGCAAAATAGATGCGTTGCTATTGGGTGAAAAAAATTAGTAAAAATCGTACCGTACTTGTAGTAGTTTAATCAGATTTGCTTTTTAACCCCAATTTTTGACCTTAAAATCGTTGTATTTTCAGCGCTTTAATCATTTCGTCCAGCGTTGTTGTCAACAAGTCTAAAGGCCGCATGGTCTTTGTCGGCAGCATGGTCGAGTGGTTAACGCGCCGGACTGATGATCAACATGGTCTCGGTTCAAAACCCACTTGCGCCATTCTGTTGTGTCCTTGGGAAAGACACTTTACGGCACTTTCCCCTGCTTGGTGGTCTTGACAAGCAGTTCTAAATTACAGTAATATCTCTACTAAATTACTAGCGGACAGCAATATCTTGGCATCTCCGGAAGCAGGTCGGGGTAATTTCTTACCCTATGTATAGCGCCTCCGTCGCTTTCCTGCGAGTCAGGAGGATAAATATAGAGATAAAAATAAAAAAAAATAAAAAAAAAAAACAAAATTGCTAATACACGCTAGTGAGGCAGCTTCAAAATTGCCTCTTTTCAGATAAAAAAAGAAACAAAAGTGAAACAATATAGCACTTTTTTCTCTTTTGGTAAAAATATCTGTTGAAATGAAAGAAATTTGAGGCATGCCGCAATTGTGACCTCGTAGAGAAAAAAAGTTTTTTCTTACTCCGGACATTTGCTAAAACAAGATATATCGGTTTGTTCTTTGTAAGTCGGAGTACATGCATTGTGCATCTGCAAAGCAATAAATTTATTTTAAGATTTAGTAATGGAAGATGTTTTTGTATCTGAGCTAAAACAATTTTCAACATTAAGCTTTCAATTAAATTTTGGTATATTTATGTGTTTCAATCTCAATTTTTGGCAGCATGTTTATATTTATAATATACATTTTTAAGCAACTATACCTTACCTTAACTTGTAAAAACTGACAGCGAAATTTTTAACTTCCATTGTGAGGACAATTGAAGCTAATGAAACAATTGCTATTGTGAACGACAATAGCCGTTCCAACTTTTAAGGCCTGTTTCCACTACGAGCGTGGAAAAAAGCATTCTTTGTTTGTTTTATTGCTTTTTTTTGCGCTCGCTTCAATTTTAACCGCTCGCTTCAATCGAAGATCAATAAAAGAGAGAAAGAATGCTCTTTTCCACGCTCGTAGTGGAAACGGGCCTTTAGTTTGAAAATCTAGAATGTTCGGCTGTATATTTAGACAACCGTCGGGGACTAAGTTTCGAATGAATTTAAGCCAGTAATTCTTAACAAAAGTCACGCCTCTCTTGAAGGGAGTTTAAAATATTCAGCGAGTTAGTTTTAATCACACATTTTTAACAATGTAGGCTATATATTTTGCCAACTTCAAAAATATTATTTGTGTCCTAGTAAGTGTGCATGAAAATTTAAAGTCTCGTCTTTCCATTGCAAGAAAATACTTTTTAGTCCTCTCTACACGATTTTGCTTTTTTTGTACTATGATGTTGTTTGTCACTTCACCGAAAGAAATTTATGAGGAAACATTGAAAAACTTTTAAATCTTCAGGAGGTCATGGGTCAATGCACAATCAAAAGCTTTTCGACGACTTCATAAAGAGAGGTCAAGGTTGTGCCAAAAAAGTAGGTTATCTACCAAAAATTTAAGGATTTAAACACCTGCGCCTCCTGGATCCGATTATGGAAGCTTTGGCAAGCTTGTGAAGTAGAAGGTTCTTATTTAAAATCAAATTTCTTTAGACTTTTAAAACCTAAAGAACTGATTTGTCTTTAAATAAATAGATTTCAAAATTTTACCATTAAAGGAAACTAAAAATTTTGCAAGTTTTTCTTAAACAAAACATTTTTTTGTCGGCAGCGTGGTCGAGTGGTTAAAGCGGTCGAATTTAGTTCGAAGAAAAACTGATTGGAGTGAGAGTTAGTTTTAGGGAGATAGGGGAGATGTGGGACCAATGAAGCACAGGGACCAATGAAGCATGGCTGTATTTTCTCCCTTGCAAAAAGAATTGTTTTAATTTTGAATTTATTCTATCGAAGTAAATATAAAAACATTCTTTATCAAATCTAAGCTTTGTCTCGCAACGCATTTTGAAGTAATTTGCAAATTAGTTTTTTTCAGTGCTTAAAGTAAATTTAAGCTACTGTGTTTCGAAGTATAAGAATGCAAAGAAGGAATTGTATTTAGCGGTGCAGATTTGGCAGTAGTTGTGAACGTATGTACAGATACATTTTAGAAAAGCGTATCTTTTTAAAACTCAGTTAGTTTTGTTTTAGGAACTTTGAAGTAAAAATTGCTGACAATGGGACCAATGAAGCATTGAATATTTTCAAATTTTCAGATAATCTGACAAAATATAATATTGCAAAATGAACAAAGTGTTAATTTTATGCACAGTTTTTGTGGTAGAATTTTTTAAAAAGTTAATTTAAATTGAATATTTTTCATTTTTTTATCAACTGTAGAAATACTTTAGCGTTTTTTCTATACTTAAGTAGTCGTACTTGCATATTTTTGACAGTCACTTTTTTATGGTTTTTACTGTTTGGTTGTGTTTGTCATGTTATCAGTTGCTTTTGTGTCAAAATATAAAGATAAATTTCTCTAAAATTTGATTTTAGTGAGTTGCTTCAAAGATGCCACACAATTGCTTCATTGGTCCCAGCCTTGAGGGACCAATGAAGCAAATTTTGTGATGATTTTAAATCATCACCATGTACCTTGTGTAGAAGTTAGAGGTGTGAAAGAAGTACCTATAAAACGTACCATTGTAAACTGTATAATAAACAAGTATGAAGGAGTATGCATAAAAATCCATCCCTCCAGCGACCCAAACTTACTTTTTGCTTCATTGGTCCCACATCTCCCCTACAGGGTTAGTTTTTGAGAGAAAGTAGTTAATTCAAAAGAAACTAAGTTTTTCTTAAGCATCTAGACAAATTAAAAGAAATTAAAAAAATTTTGGGCTCACTTTGGGCCCACAAGAACGATTTGCGCGGCGTTTTTTTATCTTTTTTTCTTTTAGAGCAACAAGTTTTGTTTCTTTTTACTCTGACTCAAATCGATTTTTCTTCGAATTAGACTTGATCGATTAAAGCGCCGTGCTTGCGATTAACATGGTTCAAAATCTACTCGCACCATTCTGAGGTGTCTTTGGGAAAGACTCTTTACGGCACATTCACTTGCTTGGCGGTCTTGGCAAGTAGTTCTAAATTTTAGTCATATCTTTATAAAACTAAAAAACTAAAATAAAAAATTTTAACCGCACAACAATATCTTGGCATCTTCAGAAGCAGGTCTGGGTAATTGCTTACCCTATGTATCCCGAGATTTTTTTGCGAGTCAGCATGGAGACACAATAAAAAAAATATTTTTTTATGGAAAGAGTCAGCTAAATGTGAGAGAATGCTTCAAATTGTTTTTTTTTTTTATTTAAGTAGAGCACTGTTTTGTTTGTAATTAAATAAAATTAGTACTAACATTACTTTAAATAATTAGTGCCTCACCAACCACGAGCCTTACGGCATGTCACTGCAAGAGAGCCGTATTATTAAATGGCAACACGATCGACATAGTTACGAATAAAAAACTTCTTTGAGTCGGCATCATGGCCCAGTGTGTAACAGCGCCGTGTTGATGACAAAAGTGATCGCTACGGTCGTTCATCTAAACTTACTTTCAGTGATGGCCTTACAAAAAGGGGAGCTGGTGCAAGAAACGTAAAGGGGGCACTATTTAGTGTACTAAAAAAAAGGTGGGTGAAACCATATTTAGTGTATGAAAGCAAAGTGATCTCTAAAAAAAGGTCTCCAATTTAGGGGGGCCACTATTGGGTGTTCCAAAGCATGGAGAGGCACTTTTTACTGCCTCAAGACATTGTGATCTAAAAAAAAAGGATCTGTACTTTTTCACACACTTCCATAAGCACAAGTGACAACAACCTAGGGGAGCATGCTGCTGAACTTCAAAATTTTTCTTTTCTTTTTCATGCCATTGACGTTTTGGTGCAACTATGAAGAAATAGAGCAATTTCTTGTGTGGGGGGCCACTTTTTGATGTATTTTAGGGGGGGCCAGGTGCGGCCGCTCCGTTCGCACCCTATTAAAGCCATCACTGTATACTTTGTGTCCTGGGGGAAGACGTTTTACGGGAATTTTGCTCCACTTGGTGGTAGGCTAATTAGCAAAGCAGCTCTAAATTTCCGTCATATTTCTAATAAAATAGAAAGTTTCAATCGAAAGCAATATCTCGGCATTTTGAATACAGATTGCAGTAATCGCATGATGGTTGCCCGAAATTTAACACCTTCAACGTTTTTCTCCAAGATAGGGATATAAAGAGGGATGATAAATATATGAATTGTTGAAAGATGCTAAAGCAAAATGCAATATATAACAAAGTGATTATTTTTGAAAAGCGACGATTTATATTTTAAGCAAACAGCAGGTCTTTTCTCTGAATGCAAATCGGGGTAAACCTTAGATTAAACATTCGCTGTCTTCCTTCAAGTTAGAAATATAAAACCTGATATAATGATGCAATTAGATGATTAAAAAATAGCTTTTTTAGTAAAAAGTGTAGAGTAGAATGGTTTATGATTCTTCGTTTTACAGTATAAAAAATTTCTGTCAGAATTTTTGACCGAATAAGATAAACATTTCAGTGACACCAAAAAATTTAAGTAGTAGCAATGCCTGATCTAATTGTATTAGCACAAAAATACTTTTCCACGACAAAAAAATTTTTGCCCAGATTTCAGTCATAAAAAGTTTTCAATAGGCTTACGCATAAAATTTTATTTCGCAAATTTATTCATTGTATCATGTCCACTGACGTTGTAATTTTTTTCGAACTTTCTTTTCGGGCTGTTCTATTTTATAAAAAATATGCCAAATATTTATCTTTTTTAGTAGCCTATACTCGCTTTTTTAAACCAAACACCAACAGATATATTTGAACGATTTATTTTTGTCCAACAAAAAATATAACAATCGATTTTACAAGTAGCCTATTTTTTTTAAACATCATGGGCTTTTTCAAATTGTATAAAATAAAAGCACGATCTAATAAAAAATAACGATTGTAACATGATAAAACGCTAAAGAGTTGTATTCTTCCAGAAAAATGGAACTTTTTGATTGATTGATTGATTGATTGTGCATAATAGCCAGAAAAAAATTATTATTGTTAAAAAAATTTTTTAACAGATAGTTTTTGGAGAACAATTAACGTACACATAGCCGTGTTTCTGTACCAGAAAAAAACATTTTGGGGGTCAAAACAATTATACCCAAATTTTTTTGACGTTTGCCTGAATCATGATTTCGCATCATTACATGGGAAATTCCACTTAAATTTAATGAAAATAAGATTTTTTTTTATAAGGTAAAGGCCTTTTTTTTAAATAGTCAATGGTACTAACGGAATCATTAGCCTAACTCTTTTAATTTAAGGTAGTCTTAAAAAAAACTGTTTTCTTTAGAAATTTTTCAACCAACTCTTGTCAGAAGAAATTTTTGGCAATGATGAAATGCAAGAAAACGTGGTTCATATAGAGTCAGAAACATCAAAAGTTACAGCGTCTCTGATTAGTTTGGAGAAAGAAAACGCGCAATTGGTTGCGCGCAGCCAATTGCAATAGGCTATATCTTATGGTTCCATGCGCCTTCTGTAGCCTATCTCTTGCAACATTTGAAGTTTACCCCTGAGACTCTATGCATCTTTGAACAACTTTATGAAAAATTCCATACCGCTCCTGCAATAGTATACCTTGTGCTTCTGCACTTGAAAACTTTACAAAGGATTCACTGTAGCTTCGAAATTTTTCCTGCGTTGCATGTATGTTACATTTATTAGACAACTTTAAAAAGATTGCCATTATGGCCTCTGCAGTATTTGCAGTATAGGTATGTGGCTCAAATAGCAGGCCTCATTCCATGCATCGCTAGACAAATTGAAAAGGTTTCCGGTGGTCTCCGTGTCTATTTTAAGTTTACTTTGTAGCTCCATGCATCTTGTCTAGACAACCTACTTAAGTCTCCATGCGGCTTCTGCAGTATTCAAAGTTTACCCGCGGCAAAATCCCTAGGTTCGTTTATCTATCTCTGAACAATTTAAAAAAAGGCTTTGATGAGGCTCCTGCAGTATTTAAAGTTTACCCTGTGGCTGTGGCTCCATGCGGGTCCACTAGGTTTCTATGTGCTCTATGCATCTCTAGACAACTTTACAAAGGTTTCCTCTGGTCTCCGTGTGTCTCCTGCAGTATTTCAAGTTCATGCTGCGGATTCATATCGCTTCAAGCATCTCTAGACAATTTTAGATAAATCCTCGTGCGCCTCTTGCGGTATTAGAAGTTTACCTTGTAGCTTCACCTAGACAACTATACTTAAGTCTTCATACCGCTCCTGCAGTGTTTGAAGTATGTACTTGAGCTGCATGCATCTTTTGACAACTTTAAAAAAGTCTTCATCTGGCTCTTGCAGTAGCCTAGAAAAAGTACAGCTATTCAGTAGGCTAATCGTTAATACAAGTAGTGTAGTTCTATGCCCTAGCTCATAGTCGCACGAAAGGTCTTTTTAGACCATTTATTTAAGTTTTTATTCTGCGAGATTTATATTTTAAAAATAGAAAGGTTTACCGAATAAACTTTTGTTCGAGCTTTGAATTGATGAACTGAAAAGTTTTCCGCCTTTCCTAATGTCCTGATATTACTGAGTAGTCGTGGTGTTAAAAGCTTGGCCATCTTTGGACTGATAGGACAAGAAGAGAAAGATGAAACGATAAAATTAATTCATCTAGACTACGTTAAGTAAAAACATTTGAGAAAGTCATATAATTGCAGTACTAGAAAAGAAAGCAAGCACGAGTTGTAGCTGAACTTTAAACTGAATCGCATGAATTTTGAGAAAAAGGTAGGCCTGCTGTGGCAATTGGTCACCACAGCAAATTGCTGGCCAAAAAGAGCATGGTAGAGACAGTCCGAGAAATCTACTAAAAGAATGTTATTGAAAGTTAAAAGAGTCGATTCAGTTCAATGATAAGGCAGAAAAACAGGGTTTCGTTCACCCTTGCCGTTAGTAACCTCATGGCTTTGGGGATTCCCATAATTTAAAAGTTTATAAAGTAAGCAGGGCGAATAGTGAACGAATACCAAAAAACAACCACAACAACTAAGTTATATTAGATGTAAAATTCTTATCAGTTCTAATTCACTATTTACCTAGCTCATAAATTCTTATATTTTGAGCAGTCCAAAAAGCTGCAATGTTTGTAACTGCAAACAGTGAAGGAGAACTAAATTATCATTAAATCAACAATTTATTCTTCTAACATGGCACAGTTGAAGAACAAGTGAAATCCAATAATTGTTGTTACTGTAATAGTATTAATGTAAAATGTGTAAAAATATATTCCACCTTTGTTTTTAAAAATTTATTTCAGCCAATATCATTGTGAAGTCTTACTTAGTAAAACTGCAAGCCACCTCTGTATCACACTATCTTTGTTAAAACCTTTATTGTAGTTGCAGAAATTTGCAAATTTAAAAGTATGTCTTTGAGCTTGCATAAAATTTTTAAAAAACTTATTAAAAAACATTGATGGATTTAATAAGTCATAATGTCAAATGGAGAGGTTTATGATATTTTGAATAAATTGCTTGAAGATTCTATACAACATTTTCAAAAAGATCAAAGTCATAATTTGTCTAATTCAATTGTCAAAACACTTGCGAAAATATATGAAAATGCTGTTCATATTCAACCAATTGCAAAAGATTTTATTGCGTAAGTATGTTCATGCCGTTCTGGCTTTTAAGTGAGACATATTTATTTACTATTGCATATTTAGAATTAACCATAGAAAGAATTATAATAATAATGCTCTTTATAATTTTTAATCATAACCTTTTGGGTTGAAGTGTTTCTTCAACCACAAACTCAATTAAATGTAAATCAAAATGTGGGGAGTCTTGTTTACTGTTTGCTGTTACTAAGCTTGCAGGCTTTGCTAATTTTCCAAAATTTAAAGGTCTCTTCAATAAACAACCACGAGTGCTTTATGTTAGTGAAACTAACCTGGAATTCCCTTGTGGTTGCTATCATTTCTTTAGAGATCCTTTTTCTCTTTGTTTTTTTATTTTTTTATTGCCATTTGATGCTATTGGGGCAACTTTGGGTTAGTTTCACTGACAAACAACAGTTACGGTCTCTTTTTGAAGAGACCCAAATTTAAAAAGTAAAAAAAGAAACTTGCAAATAGTAAATCAGAACCAATGTTGATTTAATGACTATTTTAAATGTTAATTTTGATGTTGAAAATTTTTGAAAATTGTTGAAAATTGTTGAAAATTGTTAAAAAAATTGCCTGATTATACAATTGTAATTAATGCACAACTTTATTAATATGCTTCTTGTTGTTGTGATGCTAATACTAACTATCTTTTTAGAGTATATGCTTCTAATTATGATGTCACTCCTGACCTGCAAGCAAATGGTTATCGAAGTTTGTTAAGCATTCTTGAATCTCTTTTACAGTTAATTATTCAAATATTAAAAAATATTCAATTGGATCGTACAAGTTTCTTTTTTCGAGCAAATGAGCACTTGGACAAGCTTGAGTTGTATTCTGATATTTTGCATCAGCTTAGAGCTTTGCTATATTATGCCAAAATTTTAATAGGTACATCATCATTTTTAAGTTGTTTCATATAATAATTTTAATTCAAGTTTTGCAAAAAAATGAGGTGTAATGATGATGATGATGATAACAATGATAAATAGAGATAATACTAATACTAATAAAAGTACACATTTTTTATTGTTAAGGTCTTTCACAAGATGGAGAATTATTTGTGGATGAAAAAAACTCAGCTCCTTTGATGCATGACTGCGAAATTATGGCCAAGTCCTGCTTTTATGGGTCATTGCATGGATTTCAAGTGAGATTTTATTACAAATATAAATGGAAGTCTAATACAGTACGGTTATTAAATGGCAATTGTTCTGCAATAGGAATCAAAATTATACAAAAATTTGGATGCTTTTTCGTTTATTTTCCCATGGTTCTATCTTTATCGTCGTTAATCGCGACGCAACGTTTCTTTTTCGAATTGTGTCTCGCATTTTATTTTCTTTCTCGTGTCATCATGGCACTGAGTTGCGTTATATACAGTAGTTTTAACGATCCAAATCTACCTTCGATAGGTTTACCATTTTCCCAATTTTGGCGGGACAGTTCCGATTTGTCCGGTCTTGCCCCGCCCATTTTGGCAGCATTTCCGCCGGAAATCCAAAACAGATTCCATGTGCAGACGCCCTTTTTTCTTGTTTTTGCGATATCAATAGTTTTCAGAGACGAAAATTATGAAATAAATCTGAGACAGATCCAAAGTGAAGACTTTTTTTTTAGAGAACACTTCTTTTTAGGGACGAACATCATGAAATCGGATACTTATCCAAAGTGAAGACTTTTTGTTTTAGAAAACACTACTTAGGGACGAATTTTTTGTATTTGTGAGCGTACCAGTTTGCCCCTTCAAAAATATAGTATGCCTAATCTGCGATGTTATTTTATTATTAATGATCGGTAGATTTTTATGCGTACTCGATAATAATTCCATGCATAGGCCTACCAACAAAAAAAGTTGCGGTGGGGGCAATAGAGTTTTGCCCAAATTTGGTGACGTTTGCCCAAATCATGATTTTATAGTACTCTACGAATATGAGAAGAAATTTTGTCTAAAATTAGGGTAAAAAACAAAAAAAAGGTCATCACTTTGAATTTGTCTATGATTTCTTCATTTTCCTTCCAAAAGCATAGTGATCTCTAAAAAAAAATAAGTAAAAAAAAATCTTCACCTCAAACCTTAAATTTTTTTCTACATTTAGTGTTTATTTTCGATGCACAAAAAATTTGTTTTGCCTAAGTTTTTCCTATCACTGCCGGAAAATTTCTGATTTTGCCCAAATTTGTAAGACTTAGGGGTCAATTGCCTTCCCCTTTTTCCCACTTGTATGGCTTTAGTTTAAAACACGCCGCCCCGGCAGGCACGGCTGTGATTCCATGTTATTATATTATTTTAAACTAAAGCAACGCTGATGACCATTTTACGGTTTTTGTGGTCCAGAAACTTCTTGTTTAAAAAGACAAAAGAAACAATCAATAATAACAAACGTACTAAACAAAAAATATCAAAGATAGTTTTGAATCATTAAACTGCTGTATAAGGCTGTCTGGTCGAGTGGTTAAGAGCGCCGTTATTATCGTCACCATGGTCTGAATACAAAACCTACTCGGCTACTATTAGCGGTCTTGGCAAGCAGTTCTAAATTTTACTTGTATGTCTACAAGTAATAATAATGAAAATTAAAAATTTCAACTGGACAGCAATATGTTGGCATTTTCGGAAACAAGTCGAGTTAATTGCTTGCTCTATGTATTGGCGCCTCCGACGCTTTCCTGCAAGTCAGGAGGATAAATGTAGAAATGAAATGAAAAATTACTTGCTTCCACGATAGACGCGAGAAAGAAAATAAAATGTCAGACACGATCAGAAAAAGAAACGTCGGATTGCAATTAAATATGACAGAAAAAACGAGAGATAGAACCATGGGAGAATAAACGAAAAAGCGCCAAGTTTTGTTTTATTATTTTACAATTATTAAATGGTATTTATAAAAGAAAGTGAATAAGTTCAAATAAATTGCCTCAGCCAAATTGATCAAATTTCATCGCCAAATCAAAGCATATAAACAAAGAATGATTTAACAATAATTATATGTTAAACATTAAACCAGAGGTTTCCAACTGCTGCGTCTATGTAATACTGCGAGGTAGTCACAACTTATATGTAAAAGGTGAACGTAGAGTTGTAAAACCAAGGTGAAGACCCTTTCTTTTGGTCTTCACACCTCTGAGCAGGAGAATCTACGAAAACCGTGCCTTAAATTGAGTCGAAGACAAAAAGAAAACCTTACACTTTTATTTGGGAAGCAAATTATCAAAAGGAGTTGTTTTCGTATATTTTAGGCTTTAGTTCGTGTATTAGTTCGTTCGTATATTTTAAGAACCCCTCCATTTAACCATGCATTGTAGCATTCGTAACGTAAATAGTAAAACTTCGTTAATAAAATTTCTATAGTTTGTCAGTGATATTGCTCAAGATGAGCCGTTTGCATATGTATTTAAATTGATATACAATGCTTTTGATGATAGCTTTCAGTTCAATACTTCAAGTATTGTCTTTCAGGTCGTCACATGTTAACAGCTGGGCAAGACGACATGCTGTTGATGTGGAATGTAAATGATGTATTTACATACATATAAAATATATCACATAATTTTTTCAGATAATTTTTGTATTTTGACGTAAACACGATTAGTCAAATCAATTTATGTATTCAATAAATTGTATTACATTTATCTTTTCAGTACACAAGTGCCTTACAACCAGTTGTACACTCGCTCTCTACCTTCGTTGCACAATACAACGATATCCACCAGCCTTCCGATACCTGGACCTGGCTCAAATCGGCGCTAAATTCAGGTACTTTCTTTAGCCATGTTGAAACCTTTGTTTCAAACGGTCTAACGAAAACAAGTTTTTAATAAGCATTAAGACTCGTTTCCACTACGATCGTTGGCGAGGTTATTTTTTCTTATTTTTTTACTTCTCTTAACGCTTTAGCGTAAAAAAATAAAAAAACAAAAGAATAATCTTGCCAACGCTTGTAGTGGAAACGGGCGTTTACTTTATATATTTTGAACCGCAAACAGTGACGCTGTTTATATCCTTTAGTTTCGATCTATTCATGAATCACCAGGGACCAGTCTCGTCACTTATCAGATCAGGAGGATGTTTATGTACGCTGTGTCAGTGTTAATCATTTTTGCTTCGCTTAATTTAGACAAAGAAGCATTAAAAAAATTGCAACATCAATGAAATAAAAGAACGAAACCGATAGTTGAGAGCCGACATTGTTGCTTGAATTCTTCTACTACAACTTTGCTGCGTATAATCTTACCAATTTACCGAGAAATTTATCACAAACATGTTGCTTGAGAACAGCAACTCGCTTTCAAAACAGTTAGACACGCCAGTTTGGTTTAAGCCGCTACCTCGCCCGTGTTTTTGCAAATTACGTCACCGGGTACAAACAATCACCGGATAGCTTGTCAGTGGGGCTTACCGGTTGCACGTTTACACTAATGAGTGGAATCATCGCTGTTACGTAACCGTTCGTTTGAAGGTCGTTACGTCGTCTCGCCGGAATTGCGCGGGGAGAAACTGGAGCAGGTTTATAACGGCGGCGACGTCCAGTTTTTTAAGCGATTTTGGTCGCTGAATGAACAAGGAATCGCTCAGGTGTGCGATTGTGAATTGAATTGTGACGAAATAGTAAAGCCAATGTTTTAACTTTGCAACGGTCATGGTTCAAAGAAGTACATAAAGTTGCTGTTTTTGTTAATTTTAAATGAAAGCATTATTTTGGTGGAATAAATGATTAATTGGAGATAAAATAGTGTTTTTCCTTTAAAAATATTAACGTTAACTCAAAATAATTGACTTTAGGCCGTTCCAAATATCGTTGGGGCTGCAGTGCAGGTTAACAGAGTTTTTAAAATCCCGCCAAAGCCGTTTACACTGCAGTCGCGTGACAGCAATGAGAAAGAAATCGAAATCACGCCGTCGCAATCATTTGATGACTCAAAGTTAATACAAGCGCGACTTATATCAAATGTATTGAGAGAAGGACAGGTGGGTTTTCCAATCTTCATCCATATAAGCGTCGTGCGTTTTGTGAAGCTCATTTCTTTTTTGGCAGTACTTTTTGACCGGGTGTATCGTACGTTTCAAGGCGTATCAGAATTTTTCAGAATTATTCGCTGTTCTTATTTCATCGTGGCAAAAGTGGGAATTTTCTAAAATTTAACCAAACGACTGAAGACTATCAAAAAGCCGTCTTTTCGGCATCCTTGAGTTGTGTTTTTGAACAAACCTACAAATGTTAAGAAAAACGAAAAATAATTGACAAACACTGCCTTAGAATGATTGTAGATTTGTAAAAGGATAAAAATACTGTTTGACAAGTGATTTTTTATCTTGGAAAATATCGAGAAATTGCTGTCTAGTAAACATGTCCTATTTGTTTTATTTCTCTTTTATCATTATATCGGCTTCTAAAATTAAAAATTTACTAAATCGTTTCTCATATATAGCAAAAGAGATTACTGCTTTGGTTAGTTTTTATATTGCTTTGAGCAAATCTCGGATCAAATGCAAAATTTTTTCGGAAGCGTTATCAGGAGCAAAAATTCCCCCTCCCCCAGAAAAAATTGTAAAAAATACAAAATTAAAGTTTATTTGTTTTAATTAGTTCTAGTAACTTCAAAAGGTTTTTTTAAACCCTGACCTTCCACATGCACTCACTCAGCAAAAGATTAATTTTATCACTGTTGATACACCTAGGGTTAGGGTTACTCAACTATGTTGATATCATCGCCTGTAATAATAGATTCTAACACCAAACCTTAACCCTAAACCTAACCTTCAGAAATATAATCATAATACAACAAATGGAAAATTTTTTCCCGGGGGGGGATCTCAAATCTCAAATGGTAACTTGCCCTTCACTTTTCAACAGACCGACGATAACTCCCCCAGCCAACCAGATCCTGGATTCGACAAGTCAAAGGTCGGATTTGCAACTGCCTCAGTGCAACCAAAATCAAAAAATCTGATTTTCTTTTGTCACGGAGGCGGGTTCATCGCTTTGACGTCAAAATCGTACGAGGTGACGTCAATTGTATTTGTTTGAATGTGTAGTTTTGCGGTTTATGTGTTTTGATATGATGCATGTTAGAATAGCTTAATTCTAATTTTTGCATTTTTTATTGCCAGGGCTACCATACCGCTCTTTTTTTTTAAAGATTTGTTCTTATGAAGGGCAGCGTATTAAAAAACTTATTAGAAATTTCCTTATTTTGGATTATTTTGAGCAATAATGTCGGTGTCACACTCAGAATTATAAAGATAACTGACCATATCATCCAAATTGCAAACAATTTTAAGTGAAAATGAAACACAAAAATTTTACTTGACGTTTAATTTAAAAAAATGTTTCAAATTTCAAGGATTTTTTTGTGTCAATAAATATTATTTTTTGTCCTCCTTATTTTTTGAGTCTGAATCGATAATAGCACCCAATATTGCTTTGTTCTTAAATGAAATCGCATTTACTACAGATATTTGTAACTACTCTTGATAAAACTTTGGCTTTGCCAACATCCACCAAAAGTAGTTTCTAATTGCAAGGGTTTTCCATCCTACAATATCTTGTACAATTGCCAGGATTTTGACAAACTTTTCTGCATTTTCAGTTGACTCTTCGTGATTGGTCGAACGAAATCGACTGTTCGATTTTCTGCGTCGATTATAGTTTAGCGCCTGAGTCTCCGTTTCCTGAAGCTTTCGAAGAATGTTTCTACGCTTACGCGTGGGCATTAAAAAATCCTCATCTATTAGGTAAGGATAAAGCATACCAGATTGTTACCTGGGATTTATAAATTATCTAATAGTTTATCAGCCCATTGGTCCCGACCCAAAAGCAGTTCGCCAAGACCAAACGGATAGGTTACGAAAAGTTTTGATTATAATTAGTATTAGCTTTACCACCGTCAACATTTGTGTGGATTGCAACGAATAAAGATTTGAAGAATCTGAAGAACTTGAAACGAACTAAATAAAAACGACTTTCAACAATAAAAAGCAATAAAAAGCAAGGTGAAGGCAAAAAAATTCTTCACTTGTAATCAAAAGCGCGAAAACTAGGTTTGGGCTTTGATCATCGTTGAAGGCCTTTTTTTTAGTCTTCACTTAGCTTCCGTTATTAATATTTTAAAAATCCTAATCAATGTTGCACATAGGTTTTTCAGATGACTTTAGGTCACAGAAGATATGAACTGAGAAACGTTGTTTTAAGTTCATACTACTTTTACAAAATTTCGATCGTCTTCTCTATACTGTCATGTTTTCAATAATGTACGCTTACTAATTGCCTTGCAAAAGAGTGTTAAATGAATTCAACCTATCACATAGTAGTGTCTTTATTTTATCAACTATTTTGCTTTCATTCCAATCAAAATTTAGTTGTAACTGATAAAGAAAAAAGGAACAATTTGAAGTATGATGAAAACTTGCCGCTGTTCACCATGTTTACCGTCTTCTTGTAGCGACACTTATTCTCGCTGAAAACATGACTCTGCGGTTGAAATTGCTAGTTTAAATTTGTACCGACGGTTCGCTCAATCGACTCGTATTCCGATTTAGGTCCTTTAATTTAATGCCACGCCCACCCGAAAAAATCCTATTTTTGTTTCATTTCTGCTTAGATGCTTTACTGCTTTTCTATTAATCCCGACTAATAAATCGATTCCTGTGACGGTGAATGGGCTGCATGTTTATTACAAGTACGGTATCTCTTTTTCTTTGGGGTTGCCTGAACATTTACACCTTGTTTGAAAAGCGAAAGACGCTTGATGTTTGTGCCTGTAAGTTTTGTTAAAAAAGTGAAAGCCATTAGTTTTTTTGAAGAAAAATGAATTTCTTAAAGTTTTTATTTTCAGGATGTTACCCGTGTTGTTGTAGCAACAACAATGGAAAGACTTCGGCAAAAAGTACGCCCCCTGCCGGCTGAAGAAATAAAAAGCCAGAATATTTTCAGCACTGCACATAGGACAGGCTTTCTTTAAAATTGAATTTCGTTGCACTAAAAAACAACAAAAAGCTTGAACTTTTTCGAATATTCTAGAACTCAGAGATGGCCACCGCGAATTCGTGACTCGCTTTGGCGTACAAATCGAGCAAACTAAAATTTTTGATTTTCGTTACCGTTTGACGTTTGCGAACGTGAAGCTTGTCGCAGCTTTTCCTACGCATGATCGCATTTGCAGGCACAACAGCCGAAAAAATCGTGTTTGTCGGCGATTCGGCCGGCGGAAATTTGGTTTTGTCGGTGGCGCTGCGGGCCGGGATGTCGAACATGAGAGTCCCCGATCACGTGATCGTTCTTTATCCGGCCTGCGTCATCAATTACTCGGCCTCTCCGGCTCGATTGATGTCGGTACGTGCATTGAGTCTTGTGACGTAATGACTTAAAGTTATAAAGTCCTGGTGCTGGTGTTTAAAAATTTTTTCTTCTTTCTTTCTTGGTGTTGCTTGAGTCCTTTGAGGACTAACAGGACGTAGGTTTGTCAGTTTTTTATGTTTTGAAATGGAAAATTTTGCCGTGCCCCTGGACCCACTTTGTTTTTTTTTTATTTAAGATATAAAAAATAGCCCCGTCAATTGAAAGGTTCGCCATCCTTGTGCTAATAGTTTGAATTTACCAATATTTTAAGAGTAAACCTTCAAATGTTGTTCTCGGAAAGAGAATTGCTGAAGATTTATATCAGGTCACCGCAAAAGATGATTTGGTTAACGGCACCCAGCAAAACATATTTTATTGGATTATTTTGCTGATTACAGTCACCAAAAAACGATACCAGTGTCAACAAAAAAGCAAAAACCAATGTCAACATTTCCACCGGTTTTCGGTGATAGTAACCAGCAAGATAATTTAGTATTTTTCTTATGATTAGGCACCTTACGTTGGTTTGATGTCGCCTGCTTTTGTAGCTAAAAAGATAACCCGTTGCTCTCGTTACAGCTTGTGCTCTACTGTGATATATTAATGTCTGAACCAGGGATTTCCAACCTTGTTTTATTATGGGCCAAATTTTAAATTGAGCCAAAGTCGACGGGCCGCAAAAAGGTCTTCACTTTGAATCAGACTCTGATTGGTCGATTTATGTCTCAAATGTGTACGAAGCAAACTCGCGGAACTCAGTCGAAACGCCGCGATACAGGTTCGAAAATATATCTGAAAACTTGGAACAGGCAGTGTGCCGCAGGTTGGACGTCCCTGGTCCAAATCATACAAAGTGAACCATAATTATTTTCCGCTTAACCTATTTACTGTTGTTGTTGTTGTTGTTAAAGGTTATGGACCCACTTCTCCCGCTCGGAGTGTTGTCCGCATGTCTGGACGCTTACTCCGGCAGCGATGTCGAAACAGTTAAACGCTGTTCGTTCGATTCAACCAGTGTTTCCGAATCAAAACTCGATCCTACAGTCAAACCTGTTAAGATAAAATACTTAAGCAATCTGTTCAAGGACGTTCATCACGGATTTACAAGAATGTCGGAATCTTTGAATTCAAGACCGAGTAGTCCACCGGAAGATGACTCCAGTTTCGTTTCAAAGGAATCGGACAAAGAAACCACATCAAATCCTATCGTATCGTCCTCTAAAAGTACTGAAAATGTTAAAAAAGAGCAGGATAAGGATAAGGAGTCCCAATTCCAGATCAAGCTTCCGGCCAACTTCGAGCCCCTCCGGAGCAAGTTTTGCTGCGAAAGTTTTCGAATCCGCCGATCGTCGTCGCTTGCGACTAACTCCTATTTGTCTCCCGCCTTGGCCGACGACGAAATGATGATGAATCTTCCACACGTTGATATAATGGTGAGTCACATGCTCTTCGTCGTAAGAACAGGGCGCATATTCAGCTTCGTTTGATGTACGCGTCATGCTGCTTTCGCGAAAGCAATTTTGATTCGTCTCCGTTCGAGATCATTACCAACATCTTTTTGTGAAGCTTAAATCTGAAATCGGAAACTAGGACAGCAACATTGCGCTACCTCGACAAAAACAATTCAGAACAACTACACTTCGCAAGTTTTGATGTCCCCTCATTTTAGGAATCACCTTTTAGTTTTTGATCAGTTTGAATGGGTGCCGTGACTATAAATCGGAGCTGCCAACTCGAAGAACTGGGTATTTTTTGTCAAACCCGAAAAAAAGTCCATCGAGTGAAAAGACTTTTTTTGGTCTTCACTCTATAGACATTTTTTTTCAAACTGGGTCAATTGAAAATAGTGAACTCGAACTCAGACTTACAAATTCTTTGTAAACTCGAATTTTGTTAAAAACACATCGAATTCGCACCCCTGCTAATAACAACCGCAAACTCGTACTTATTGCCATTCAAATATCCTGTGTGATACACATAAATACTGAATTATTAATTGCTAGAATCAAGAAGAAATTCTCTCATCACGTGTGACGTCATTGTCCTTAAATCGCTAGCGAATGTTCTTCGCAGCAGCGGTTCGCCTTTTCTTGCATTGCAATGAATCGAAAAAAAACAGTTCTGTTCTTTGCAGGCCTGTGAATTCGATCCCCTTTTCGACGATTCCATCATGTTAGCGAAGAGGCTCGAACGTCTGAAGAAGCCCTATCGCCTTCATGTTGCCAAACAACTGCCTCACGGGTTTTTGAACTTTCAAGTTGCGAAGGAAGCAAGAGAGGCGTCTGCCAAGTGCCTGGAACTGATAAAGCAGGCATTTCTTACGACTAAATTATAATCAGTGGGCGCTGTATTCGAGATGTGTCTGTTACGCTGTAGTGGATCTGCTGTATTTTGTTTATAGCGAAGAAAACAAAGTTTCTGTTTTTAGACTTTCTTATGCGGATTAAAGTCGACATCTTGCCGTTTAGTTTTAATTTATAATTTTGTTGTTTGGTGTTTAATTTATATCTCTACCACTGTTAAAATAGTTTTATGAAAAAGGTTGTGCCTAGTAAGAGATACTGCTTATCGTTGTAATCATGTCACTGGCTTACTGTCCGCACTGTTAAACCCGGTAGACTTCATATATACTTTTAATTGTTTGCGGCTGTATTACATGATATATCCATATAGTTTTTTTTTGTGTTTACTGGTTGTGTTTTATTTTTTACTTATGAAGAAATTGGTTTATGATCTATTAATGAGATCTAGTTCTCTTGAGATAGATGTTTGGATTGATGTGAAAAACATTTCAAGATAAGATAAAAGCGAGGTATTACAAAAGAGTGCTGGTGTGGAATGAATAAAAGATTTTTCGAGAAGCTAAAGTTGAGATGACTTTAATGTATTGAAAGCTTAAACAATAAAAAGTTGCAGTAATGGCAATGAGATTTACATTAAGAAGAAAGAAAGAAACGATAATTAAAGGTGGCAAGGACAATATGAGAAGAAAGGGACAAGAAAAAGAGATAGGGGGGCGCCGCTCCGGGGACTGGCCCAGCCCCGCAGGCAAGAAAATATGTCGTCCCCTTAATTTACGAATAAAAATGGATGGATTGTTGGCCTAAAGTAGATTTTTAAAGGAAAAACAAATTCGAGTAGAGCGAAACAATTTTTTGATTTTGGTTCGCGTTTGCACTTGTTCATTTTACGCCTTCCTCATGTGAACTTTTTTTAAAGTGCTTGATTTCGGTCGTGCTGTCGCTTTTAACCTCTGCTGTGAAGTAGCTATATCGTATGAAACATATGCTTATTTTTATACAAACTTTTTTTGTTTTTATAATTTGTTCTGTCTATTTTTAATTGGAGGTTTGTGAAATATATTGGTTGCTACGACATCGCTGTGCCTTTTAAGCTCAAGGTTTTTAGTAGGCGCCGTCTTTTGATTTATAAGGCTTGCAAATCATCTTCAATTCAAAGTTAAGCTCCGTTTCAGCGCTCTGAAAAACTATTACAAGCTTAACATTTCTTATAAAGCAGCTGAAGTTACATTATGACGTGGCCAATATTGTCGTTAAAGTCATATTTTTTTATCTGCATTGGATATTGAAATTATCATTGTTACGTTATAGCCCTCCCCAGTTTAAATAAACCCTTAATTTATGAGGTTTTTAGGGTGGTCTGCCTATTTTTTTGGAATAAAAATACGTGACTTGAGTGGAAACGTGTCTCTTTGCGTCTGCTGTTTATAAAGCCGTTATTTCAAAAGATGTATTGCTCATGCACGATTGTAGTTTTGTACATTCATAATAAAGTTTTAGAACCCATTCATTGCCTCGCCGAAGCACACTTTTTTGCAGTGTTCAATGTATGAAACATTTAATTTTTTTCGTTACTGCTGACGACAAAATCAGGGTTGCGAACTCGATAGATTTTTATTCGATTTTAAGTTGAGTTCATGAAAAATTCGCAAATCCGAGTTTGATTTCTTTATTTTCAATTTTTCGATTCAAGTTCGAGTTCTATCTAATGCTGTAAAAATCGAAAGCTCGATTAAGCTTATCTACGCAATAGCTTAAACCTCTTTAAAAAATTGGAAGGCTGCCACGAAGAGATAAACAAAATAAAAAAAAATAATGAAATAAGCCATGGGCGTACCAGCCAAAAAAATGTTTGGGGCGGAACAATACAATTTTGCCCAAATTTTATGACTTTTTCCAAATCATGAACTTAGTAATTTAAAGAAATGAGAAAAAATTTGTCCCAAATTTAGAGTGAAAACCAAAAGAAAAGGTCTTCACTTGGATCTGTCTCAGATTCTTCAATTTTTATCCCAAAAACATAGTTATCTCTAAATAAATTCTTCACTTCAAACCGTAAAATCTTTTTTCTACTGAAAACTTTCTCCGGAAAAAGTAATTGGTTTTCTGTGCTCAAAATTTTTTTGTTGCCCAAATATTTTCCTGTCGCTGCCTAAAAAATTCTGAGCCCAAATATTTCCTGAGTCAAATACAGTTGCATTTGAAATTTAACAATTTAATATCAAAGAAAAATCATAAAATTTTAATCGGTTTTCAAAACTTTTCAATTAATAAATTTAAATTTGATTATATTTTTTTGAGTTCAAGTTCGAGCTCAGCAATTTTTATTTTTCAACTTCGAGTTTAATTATTAACCCCAGGCCCTGTAATTACGTAATGATTCGTTAACACCCCCCAAACGAAAAAACAAAAACAATTTAACAGCAGAAATAGTTTTGGTGCAAAACCGACGCTTTATTTTAAGTTGCTTTGTTAGGGCGATCAAGCATTTACAAATGTTTTCCATCAAAAAGCTCCGTTGAACTTGAACTCCCGTTTGTTCTCACCACCATCTAATTCAGGGGCCTCCCCTTGTTAAGCGTTCTTCGATAAAAAGGTGGCCCAAGGGAGGGTCGTTGTTTTCGGCGCCGAGTAGTTCGTTTTACATAGCTGCAAACTTTTTTGGAGTCCTTTTTTCCGCACTTAGGCCTTATGTGCCGCATTCTTGATTACGTAATCATTTTAGCAACCCCTACCCTTCATTACGTAATCATTTTACCAACCCTCCACCTCTAAGCAATCGCAACCAATCAAGACCTCCAGACCTTTTCTGTTTACGTTATATGTAAACGCTTCTTTGTCAGTACAGGAAGTTCACGGATAGTTTGAAAGGAAATGACTGTTCATTATGCTATTACAACCCACAACAGTATGATAAGTGCACTGAGCAGTTTGTTTATTATGATAGCTGGTATTGACTGATATTACCATCGATTAATCGGCAATTGCTAATTCGCCAATTTTCTTATCGGTCAATTGAAACTTTTTTCTTTACAATAGAAATATATAAATTGGCTTTGTCGTGCGTTTAAAATTATAAAGCATTTACAATTTTTTGACGCAAATTTAGGAGAATGGAGCGTTTTAACTCCTATTCATAAAATTTTTCAATCCACTACAATCCCTTTCATTTCACTTTCAGACAAAAAGAAGAGCTTTGAATATACGGGAGGTCTTTTTTTAGTCGTTATTTGAATTTTACTGAAAAACGTAGTTCGCTTAAACCCCTCGAACAAAGCAGAGTCTTATGTTTGTAATGTCGATGGAACAATGTTTCGACTATTCGGTCGACTATAAAATCGATTGGAACTAGAGAAAGCTGTTTAAAGTTGTTGTTTTCTATAAATCTATCCTATAAAACGTTTATTTTTTTATTTTAGCCTAATTTGACAGATTAAACTGAAACCAAAAAAGAAAGTATATTTATTGTAGCCTAAATCTGTCAAACTAGGCTAAAATAAAAAAAACAGTACAGTACTACACAAATAGCATTAAATTATAAAATTGACTTAAGCAATTGCAATTATGATGATGCTTAAAAGCAGCACTTAAAATCTGCGAAGTTCCACTAGTGCTTTTAACTTTGACATTGCCACTCAAATAACAACAGTATCAAAGCTGGCAAGCGATCAAGTGGAATTCCACAGCATTGTTTTATGTTTTTTTTATTTTCTTATTCATTCTCTGACATCGATTTGTCAACATAATGTCTGAGTTAAAGTGTTTTAAACTACCACTCACTGAAGCAGTTTAAAGGTTGTTCGTTGAAGCGCTTAAAGAAACTTGTTTGACTCTTTGAAAAGCTATATTTGAAGTAATGATTAGAGACCTGCATTAAAATAAATTAAAAAAAAGATTTTATCAAAAAGAAAATTAGCTGTATAGCCGGAAGAAAAACTGATGTTGGTGTGAAAACTAACCGACAACAGGAAAAGCGATAAAAGAAAATCATTCTCGGCAGCTTAGTTGACCATGCAAGACTTTATAAAAGTTTTCCAAGCCGCAGAGAATTTAAGCTATTCGGCATGAACTTGGCAATTTAACCAGTTTGAATTTTGCATGTGTTTTTACTCAAAGTAAATGATAGTAGATATAGGTTAAATTAAACGGTAAAAAATAATCTCGGTTATTACAATCGCTCAAGTGGAACAAAGGTTGCCAAACCCAATTTTCGAAATTAACAGAATAATTGGGTTACTTTGCACAAGCCAAGATTTGGGTTTTTTGGCTTTCTTTGCATTGATCTAACCCAGTGTTTTCCAAACGATGTGCCGTGAGAGGTCTCCAGGTGTGCCGCGAAAGATTTTGAAAAAAATTATTTAGGGACGTCGAATTTTGCGGTTTTTTTACGTGAGATAAGTGAGATTGGAGGGAAAGAAAGAGCGTGAGTTCAGGCGGAGATTTTTTTTATGGAGATCACCACGATTTTGGGACGAAAATTGAGAAATCATTGACAAATTTTCAGTGAAGATCTTTTCATTATTAATCAATATAATGGGTATGCCGCAAAAATTTAAATAGCTTAACAATGTGCCGCCATATAAAAAAGCTTGTGAACCACTGATCTAACTTGAGAAAAGATCAATATATTTTAATTTTATTATATTTAAAAGTTCAATAAAACTCTGATAGTCAATTGTTTACTTTGCTCCGAATTCGAAAAGATAATTATTGACTTGTAAAACAACTTTTGTTAATATAGGTTTAAAAAGTTTTTGAAATGAGAAAATTAAAGTTAACATTGATTTGCCAGTATAAATTTGCTACATAAATCGTAAAAAAAATCAAACATTAATCTAGATACGTACAGAGTTGATCATTTTATCAAGTTTTGGTAAACAAAATGTATTTGTTTGATTTTAAATAAAGTCAATTTAAAAAAATATTTCATTTAGCGAATTGAAAGCTTGTTTGCCCACTACTAAATACTGTAGATCTAAAATTCTCTTAAACAGAAAAAGCGCTCGCTTACACAGCAAAAAAATTTTTAACCGACGGAGTAGTTAGCAGTCTGTACCTTAAAAAACGCATTATTGTCGGCCCAGGAGAAAATATAAATGAAAGTGATAAGAAGAAGTAAAAGACAAAGTCAGTGCATTTAATGTTGACTTGTATGAGGGCCGCACAATATTTTCATTTCCAACAAAAGTCAGATAAATCTTAAAAAAGGTCTCTGCACTTTAAATAGTTGGCCAGAAACAACCCTTTTGTTTTTAAAATTAAGTGAAGATTAAAATATCTCATAATGACTTTACTTGAAAAAAATAGCTGGAAAAAAGAAGGGCCGCATAAAGAGTGGTAAAGGACCCTATGCGACCCCCGCGCTCTGGGTTTTCTTCCCCAGTTTTTATTTAAAAAAAGAAAAGGTTTTAGATTTTTTTTCACAAGTTAATCAAAAAATTCAAAACTTGTTTAATTTACTTTCTGTTTTTGCGGAGTCGCCATCGTCGTCGTTGTCCGAATAAAAAAAATCTTCTTGAATCAGGAAGTGACGAACTGAGGGTTTTTTCTTTTAGCTGTTCTAATCAAATGTGCTGTCCAAATCGGATAATGACGATAAATGTATTTAGCAAGCGTGTGGTTTCGTAATCCAACCCATCCACACCCCCTTGATGGGATGTGTTAAAATAATGTAGACTGAGGTTTGCTTAGAAGTGAGGTTTAATGTGCGAATGTGCTAAGAATAGATTATTTTTTAAAGAACAATCATTTTTTCGTCACCAGCGGTTCTCAAATATTTAAATCATTTCGTTTTTAAGTTCTATAAACATTTCTCTTTTTTCTTCTAAATATTTAATTAAGTAAAATCAAAATTTATGTGAATCAAACTTAAAGTGTTTTTTCAGATGGAAACTGGCATTATTTGTAGTATCAAGGCTACTATCGCTCGTTTGAATGGTTAAACGCTTCCCAAAAGACGGCGTTGCCCCCTTTAAAAACCACTACATTAATTATATCATGCAAAGTCGCGATCAGTTTATAATGTTTGGCCTTTTTCTTAAATAAAATTTTTTTTTTAGTCTTATTGTAGCCCTATTTTTCAAGAACGAAACGCTTTACGCTTTCAAGTAAATGCCATTTTTCAGTCTTTATCTTGTTTTGTTGGATAGAAAGATCCTTTTTGCCCTTCATTTTGACCTTGGATTCATATCCTTTATGTTTTTTGTTCTAACTTGACATAGTTGGTCACGGTATTGGGGACGTCTCTGATTTTGTTTTCACCAATTCTTGTCGCTACAATATAATAGGTTTCGCCTGAGAAGTTTATTTTTCTTTTAGCCAGTAGCTAGGCTTTTGCTGTAAAGCTGCCGCAGCAACAACGACTGTGATTGTATCGAAAATGCGTCGATGACGCTTTTGTAAATTAAGCAGTAATGGGTAAGCTAATGTGTTTACGGACAATTGTTCGAAAACAGTTGTTCAAACGAGCTGTTGTTCGTAAAATAGCGCTATATGCAGTTGTTTGAAAATATTTATTGTATAAACGCTCGTTTGCTTTTTTTGATGAATACCTAACCTTTATTCTAACTCTTATCCTAAGCCTATTTTTCGTAAAATTTTGGTTCTTGTTTTTGAATAATTGTTCATTCGAACATTGTTTAGATACGAATGGTAATGAGCTACTAATTAAACTTATTCTTGTACATCCAACCATTATTTTAACCTTTTTTACTGTACTCACAACTTGTAACTTTTTTTAATAGAATTTCGATCAGATGGGCTAAATAGCCTAGATTACAGAGTTGGGAAACCCAGCTGCGGCCCCAATGAGTTTTTTGTGCTGCCTCCATAACAACAGAGTTATATGTCAATGACTACTGCTGATAACTAGAGAACCCTACTTTTAGGGATGAGAATCAAATAAATCTGGACAGATTCAAAGTGAAGACTTTTTTTTAGCGATCGCGTCTTTTCTGCGACGAAAATAGAAACAGATTTCAAGTGATTACGCAATTTTTTTAAATATTTCAACTTATGCGGCCTCCTTTCTTCAAAATTATAAAATATGGTCTCCAATAACCAAAACGTTCCCCACCTCTGGCCCTAGAAGTAAGTATTTTAAAGAATTGCTACTGTGTGAAAACAACTTAATACGACTGAAAAAAGTCGTTAAACCAAAGCAAATATTCTGTAAAGTTGTAACATTGTTAGGTTTGATCAAACAACATACGTATAACTTGCACTTGTTGGACAAAATTGTATTTGTAAATTCAAAAAGAATTTCTCTTCAACACTTATAAAGATAATTAAATGGATCAATTGGTTGAAGAATTAAATGCCAAAAAACCACCTGCAGCAGTTTTTTCAACAAAAGATGAAGGTTATCATTCTAAAACAGGAGAAAGTTTTATGCAAGAATCGGAATTTTCACTTGATTTATTTTCTGGAAACTCTTTGCTTCGAGTAAGTCTTTGCGCTTAATGATACGCTTGACTTTGCTTTTCTAATCTCATTTTTTTCATTGAAATTTATTCAGGATATACTACAAAAACTATTGTTTTTTTCATTATTAAAATCAAATTTTTTTTGTTTTCGATTCGAATTATCATACTACATCTCAATTTTAGTTTTACCAGTAAAAAAAAAGAATATGTAAAAATTTACGAGTGGCTCAATAAGATTTAGAAAACATTATATTATGTCGTAAATTTTTCAAATGTTTTATAGCATTTTTTAATTACAGTAGCTGTATATGTTTTTGCTAATAGACCGATGACAAAAACGTTAACATTGCAAAAAACACAAATACGAAAATCCAATTCGATAATGAGAATTTCGACTTGACCAAGCCTTTAGAAGAAATCCAGAGGTGGGACAACATCAGCAAAACTGTAGAGGTATCACCTATTTTGTCAGTTATCTAATGTGATACATTATAAAAGTTTGACCGTAGTGCTCGATGGTTTGACGTTACTTTGAATATTGAATAGCTCATAAAAGCTTATGAATTAGATCCTCGGTTATTTCGCTGTATTCTTAATTGGATGAACGACGCTGTATCCACTAGACAAATTTTGGAAGGGTAGAACAACTTTGTGTAAATTTTATATGAACTTTGTCTAAATAAGAAACCGAAAAAAAGGACCTTCACTACTTCTCACGTTTTCGTTAATTTTTTTCACAAATGAGAAGCCCCCTTTTTTTCCAAAATTTCGTATTTCATGTACTATGATTTAAGGAAATCAATTTTCACATCAATCACCTATTCCGACAAAATGAAAAAAAAGAAAATTTGATCCCTGCGCTCAGTAAAAAGCGTCTGCGCTGGTTTCTCGTAAAGTCAACAGTAGAAAGTCAAGCTCATCTCGCATGCGCATTGGTTATTACCGCTATAGCAAATAAACAGTTGATATTTTTTAGAGGTTTTCACACAACACAATAACACTTTTGAGCTGGATCGATGAAATGGAAGAAATTTCAAGGAAACCAGTATGCACTTCACCGGTATGATAGCCGTGACATCTGTTCATTGTTGTGCAGTAAGCCTATAATTTATAGAGTAGTAATAGCACGCTATTTTCTAATAATCCATGAGAAAAAGTTTCCATCCATTGTGTAACTGTACAGTGTGCATTTTTTTATGAATTTTTTTACCTGTATATCTAGTTTTTGTTGTATTTCTAAAGTATTGTTTTTGGTACAAGTCCATACCTTAGAACTATGTTTCTCAAACTTTCTCAAACACTCGTGGCCCCCTGCTTAGAATATTGTCCCAATGGTCAAGTGAAGACAAAAAAAGGTCATCATTTTAAAACTGTCTTTGATTTCTTTATTTTTGTCCCAAAAAACTAGTAAAGACTAAAAAAGGGTTCTGCTCGTGGCCTCCCAGTAAAAGCCCCATGGATGGTCCCTTTAAAAACCCCTGTTTTAGAAATTTTCAAAAATCTTTTACAAGTTATGATTTATCATGTTGCAATAAGCATGTACTTTAGTAGCAAGTAAACAGAAACATTGATCAGGATTTCGTTTTAACAAAAAGCACTTAGACCTACCTAACATTTATTGATTTCGAGAAAAAATTTTTAAATGTTAAAAAACGATATAAATAATATAAACACACTTAAAATGTTTTTCTATTTTCCGATAATTCAATTTTGCGACAGTTTTACAACTCTGAAGACGTCAGAAAAGCATCGGTCAAAAAACATATAGCAAAACTCCTCAAACAAGTCAGAAAAGACGCTTTGCTCTTACTCCGGGATTTGCCCAGCGAAAATCAAACGATAAATACGGTCATGGAGAAGTTGGAAAGTCGTTGCCGAGAATTGGATGTACAGCCCAAGAAAATTTGTCTTGAAAACCAAGAACATTATTGTGTAAACAATGCAAGCAATCCATGCAAATTTATTTCGTTTTCTAGTAATAATTTACCATCGTCTTCTGTTTCTTCTAAATGGGGTTTTGAAGCAAATTTAACGTCCACTTCGCGATTGAAATGTAGGAACGATTATTCCTGGTTTAAGGAAGAATTTTTACAGGAGTCATCTAGTCCATCTTCTGTTGATTTAGACGTAGTAAGTCTTATATATCATACTTATTGAAAGCAAATTGCTATGGTTCTTTTTTTTAGTTTATCGAAAAATTTTATTTTTACTTTCAAATCTTAAAATTTTGAAATTATATTGAATCTTTAAAAAAATAAATAGTTCTGTAAAATAATTTTAGTGGGCTACAAGAGTTGTAACGATTTGTGTGACTCAAGCTCACTTTCTAAACAAAAAATCTTTGAAGGACTTGAATTAGAATCGAATCCAGTTAAAAAAAGACTCTAGTAAATAAATCAAGATTTCTTTTAAAAAATCAATTCACGAAAATGAAACCCACTGTTTATATAATGACGAAACTGAAACCATACATTTATGTTTTATTCAACAATTCACCAATCACAAAAAAAAGAAAAAACAATTCACAAAAATGAAACCATACATTTATCAACAAGTACAATGTATTCTCTAAAAAGATCATTTAGAGAGATATATCTAAAGAGCAGTGGCGTGCAGTCAGGGTATGCAAGTCATGCAATGCATGACCAACGAACTTTCCAAAATACAAAAAAATAATTATATATATTATATACAGGGTGAACAGAAAGTCCTTGGACTTTTTTTGTCATTAAACTTAAGCATACTTAATAATTTCAACTTCTGAATTTACTAAATGCATGCAGGAACAATAACTTTAATCGTATGTTTTAAAAATATTTTAAAATTTAAAAATTTCTAAATAAAATAAATAAAAGAGAAGCCAGTATCGAGCTTCATCGTGTAGGGAAGAGTAACTCAGAGATTATTAAGCTCTTAAAAGTGGCAAAATCGACCGTTTACCATGTGGTAAAGCGATTTAGAGAACTTGGAACCTCTGAGGATCGTCCGAGAAGTGGGGTATCTACGATCAGTCCAATCAGTTCGAACTAGGAAGATGGTTAAGGCTGTTCGGGAAAGGGTGAGGAGGAACCCAAAGAGGTCCATTCGAAAGTTGGCCAAAGACATGGTTGTGAGCAACACAACGATGAGGACCATCATCAAAACTGATCTCCAGTTGTCTCCCTACAAATTGAGAAAACTTCAAGCCCTCACAACTCTCCAAAAATAGAAAAGACTTGACAGAGCGAAAATTCTTCTCAGAGAACTGAAAACTGGCACGTCCACAGCGGAGATCTTTTTTCGGATGAAAAAGTCTTCACTGTTCAAAGACTTGAAAGTCACCTTTGATTTTCGTGGATCAGGGCATCAAGATCAACACCAATCTCTACATTAACGATATTTTGGTCCCAGCCAATAGAGAGATGAAGAAGCACTTCAAGGATAAGGTTTTTACCTTTCAACAAGATGGTGCGCCTTTTCACACTTCAAACAAAACACAGGAGTGGTGCTCGCGTCATTTTTCGAGGTTCTGGAGCAAGGAAATGTGGCCTCCTTCATCACCAGATTTAAAACCAATGGACTTTTATGTGTGGTCCTTGTTGGAGGAAAGGCATGTTCAGTTTCTCACACTAGTGTCGAAGCTTTGAAGAGATCTCTACGGCGAGAATGGGCCAAAATACGACAGGATCAGCTTCGTACCTCAGTAGAAGACTTCCGCAGAAGAATTGAAGAAGTTATTGAGGTTAAGGGAGGTCATATTGAACAAAAATGAGGTTTATGGATTCTTAGGTGCCTTAACTACCATTCTGTATCCTTTTTTATTATTTTTGTTTAGTTATGTAAATTTGGTTTAATAATAAAATAGTAAAAATTTGGTCTAAGGGTTTTCTGTTCACCCTGTAAATATAAATTTTTAGCAGACTCATTACATGAATTTAGTACATTGCGAATTCTGAGGAACGCATATTTCAAGTCACAAACTCAAAAGCAAAGGTTAATTAAATATGACATGCGCTAAAGAAATTGCATTACTTTACTCGTATAAATGCCGTATAAAGCTCTATCGTGACACCATTTTAAGCACCTTTTTATATTCGCTCCAGCATGCAATTCTCAAATTGCATACAGACTTTTAGATAAATCTAGATACAGGTATATGTGATAAACAACCGAAAGTATCAGTGCTGTTTAACGTGCTATCGTGGATTTCGTTCGTTTTTTCTAATATTTTAAAAAGTAAGTAAGTAATTACATATTTTTTATTAATTTCAGAGCTTAATTCCATATTTTTTATTAATTTCAGAGCTTAATTCCATATTTTTTAAACATTTTATTTTAGGTTTGTTTAGGAGGAGTTAATATAGCATAATTAAAAATGAGATGACTACTATAGTAGAATTTTAAAAACGATGATAGATATGAAAAAGATCTTTATTATTTGCTTTGAAGCCATTTTACAATTTCTTTAATACATTCAATGAATAGGCATACCAATTGCATTACCAGCTTCAGAACTCACCGCTCGCCACTGCTAAAGAGATCATGCATTGTACAGTTCTTGTTGAGAATCTCTTTAGAGAATACATTGTGTACTTGTTGAGAATTTATTTTTCACATGTTGCATCCGCTTCGGCCTGGATCCCTTTCAAATTTTTTTTCACATTAATTGTGTCGATTTAGTTATAGTAGCGTTTCTTGATTTTCATACATTTATGTTTTATAAAAATTCATCGATTGTTGTTTAAAAAATTTTGGAACTAGAATTGTTTAAAAAAAAGTCATCACACACTAAAGCAGATGGTTGCCAAAGTTTGACTTTTTAATGCAGATTTGACATAGGCTATTTAGGTTTTGCTCGGCATTAAAATTGTACTTTATAATGCCAAACATTGACTTTGCTTTTGTGCAGCATGTGCCGCTGTTATGCTGTCTTTCCACCCTTCGCTTGTTAAATTACTTAGTTATAAGTTACAGTGCAGGTGGGTCAGTCCTAAAGTGTTAGATTGAGCTGATAAAGCAAACATTGGTGTATCGTTAAAATTTTTGTCATTAAAATAGTTGTCGATTGATGAGACGCACATCTTTAATATTTAATACTCCGCCACTTGTTAAGTGGTTTTATTATGCTTTTTGAATAACATACCATTATTTTAAAAATTTAATTATTTCCAGGCATGTGTATAACCGTTTACAACTACTGCTATTAAAAATAATTTTTGCATGGTTTAAATTAGTAGGCCTATATGAATATGCCATATAGAAACGAAGTAGAGTTAGACATTCGAGAAATATGATAAATATCGCGTTGCAGCAAATCTGATACTTTAGATTTTAAAACTACTACGTGTGCGCAGGGTAAACCGACTTTAAATGGCCTCGGATCAGTCTCTACCAACAACCGAAGAAATCTTTCGTTAAAAATGAACTGGATGAAATTTATTCGCGAACACAAATCCATTCGTGATTGGTTGAAAAAAATGGACAAGCTAATCAATGAGGCAGAAAAAAGCGACGTTTCATTAAATGATCTTCAAAACTTGTTTAAGGTTTGTAAAATGTGCTACTTTACTATCGTATTATTCAATACGCTTTATGCCTTCATCGTGGTATCAGTGAAAACAATGCAAGTTATAGAGACGCAGTTAATTCAAGTCCATCCTAGCTGTTCTGTGACTTCATTGTGTGCCAATATATGAGTCAATTGTACCTCGCCATACCAAAAAAGACTTAACATTTCTCACTTCTATTAGACTTCACT
Source organism: Diplosoma virens (assembly GCA_963680785.1). Taxonomy (NCBI): domain Eukaryota; kingdom Metazoa; phylum Chordata; class Ascidiacea; order Aplousobranchia; family Didemnidae; genus Diplosoma; species Diplosoma virens. The sequence continues at coordinate 15,740,988 of OY796894.1, read as the reverse complement.
GCAACGTATCGACCACAGACTTCATGAGTAACTAACTTACCCCAAAGACAACGTCAGAGTTGAATATGCGGCCTAATTCACATACTGAAAACAAATCCCAACCAGTAATGGCCTTACAAAAGAGAAGGCGGTGCAAGAAAAATAGGGGCTACTTTTTAGTGCGCCAAGTTTTTTGTCCCAAAATAAAGTGATCTCAAGGTCTTCATTATCGATTAATATCCAAAACCTTCATTTTTGTCCCAAAATGATGGTGATCTTTAAAAAAAAGCTCTTCGCTTTCCATTGCTATCCAAAACCTTCTATTTTGTCCCAAAATTATAGCAATCTCTGAAGAAAGTTCTCTCTATCAATCAGGTACATTCCCACTTTCGTCCTAAAGATAAGGTTCAGACAGGGGGCACACCTTGATGCTACTTTGAAGAAATAGAGCAATAATTTTGGTGGGGCCATTTTTTGATGTTTTAGAGGGAGGCGGTGCTGGCGCTACGTTAACACCGTACTGAAGCCATCACTAATCGCAACAATTAACTTCCATCGCCGTAAAAACTGTTTAAATACTTTTATAAATCCATAAATAAAAGGTTCGCTTTAGGATTATCTGAATCAGTTCATCATAAGCAAGCCAAAGCGAGATCTCTTGAACATCAAAGCAAACTACATCGAAACAATGTTTCCGGAAGCGAGAGAATCCGCGGAATCAAAGATGACAGAGATTGATGACTGGTGGAATGGAATTATGCTGCGACTTTCAAATTATCTGACTCCGTGTCTGAATGACACGAATGGTTCGCCAGTGAGAGTTTGGTTTTGTTTCAAATAGAGTCAAATTTAAAATGAATTAAAATAATTTCAAAATTAGTTTGAAAAGTGAAAACTAAATGTTTGACAAATCTATATTCTTCACGATGACTTGCGATTCGTTGGTGTCTTTGTGCTCTAAATTTTGAGCAACAGCTCAACTTTTTGCGATCAAAATATCATCACATCAACTATTTATGGTTCTGACTCACAAAACGACCCACGAAGAAAACGCAAGCGGTTGCTCTGGCTTGTTTTCAAGCTTACATATCGTATATACTAAAATATTGCTGTCCGGTTGCAAAGTTCCATTTATTTTTAATATTTATAAGATTGCTGCGATTAATTTATAAATATAAACGTTTCTTCCAAAGATCACAGGAGCTTGACAATGGTAAGAGTTAATTGGAGGCCTTGTCGATGACGCCTCAGTTAAATAACTTTTAGAACAACTTAACCACGGGTCCAAGTCTTCATAAATAACCAATAGAAAATTTGAACTAAAGTTGTGGCACAAAAATTCTCTAAAAACTTTAAACTTGTAAACATTATTTGTACAACTTCAAAAGTAGGTTAAGGCTGTTGTTTACGGATAGGCTACTTTATGCATAATGTCATTGTTGTTGTCTTGCAAGTCCTGTTCTTCACACCAAACAGCACTTAAATTGCTATGTAGGTCCAGAGCAAGAACGAACGTTTATAAATAAATAATTTAATTGTTGCTTCTGCATTTCTCCAACATTTTTTACAGTCTGGAAGTGATTGCAAATCCTCGTCATCGAAAACCTGCTCTTTACATTTGGCAGAGAAAAATTTGCGTCCAGTAAAAGACAATGGTGAGTGGTCTAATCTGCCAGAATTGCTGAATAATCGGGAATCTTTTTTCATTGCGACCCAATAGGATGTGATTGAGATTTAAATCCTTCTTTTGTTGTTCTGTCCTAAAAAAACATTTTATCATACGTTTTTCCGTTTGGTGATAGGCTAAAACAAATGTATTATATCCTAATCAAACAGCTTTTACAAAAAAACTAACCAAAAAATAAAAACTTTAATCTGACACCAATATCTTGTCATCCTTCAGAACAACTTGAATTTATTTCATGACAGTGCCCTCTGCAATTTTCTTGTGATTCTATATAATAGCAGAGAATTTATGATAAAATTATTAAATGTAGCGATACTATATAACGATATAAAAAAATAAAAATAAAAAAGGAATAAAAAAAATAAATAAAATAAAAAATAAAAAAAAATATAATTTTTTGAAATTAGATGATATCATCTGAAGATAAGTCAAAGTTTCGTGAAATAGAAAACAAATCAAAAATCCATCCAATTATACGTAAAGAAAAGTCAATTTCTTATTACATCAAAAAGTACATCAAAAATTATGATTCGGAAATTACAAACAGTTTAATACCAAGTGTAAGTCAACCTGGAAAGTTCTATGGACTCGCTAAAGTTCATAAAGATGAGTGCCCATTACGACCAGTGGTTTCTATGATAAACAAACCTGAGAATAAGTTAGCAAAATTTTTAGATAATATTGTACAACCCTACATCCCATACGAATATATTCTTAAATCAACTGGCGATTTTATCAATCAATTAACATTCACACAAATTTTCGTCCGGACAAAAATTAGTAAGCTTCGATGTACCGTAGTTTCCCTTTTCACAAATGTACCATTAGAAGAAACAATAAAACTTACAGCTGATGAATTATTTTCCGAAAAAAACTCAAATCAACCATTAATGAAGAAAAAAAATATTCATTAAATTACTTGGGTTAGCTACACAAGGACAATTTTTGTACAAGGACATATTATACAAACAGATTGATGGTGTTACCATGGGATCACCACTTGGACCAACAATTGCAAATTTCTTTCTCACCAATTTGGAAAACCGTATTCTTAAAAATAAAAACCAACATTCTCCGAAATTGTATTTACGTTATGTTGATGATGTTTTTGCTGTTTTTGAAAATAACGATGCTTGTTTGTCTTTTCTAAATGTTCTTAATAATCAATACAAAAACATAAAATTTACTCTTGAGCATTTTCAGATTTTATTTGTTTTCTAGATGTTAAAATAGAAATAAATCACAATAGCTTAGACACTTATATATGGAGAAAACCAACCAACACTCGACTTTTACTTAATTTTAACGCCTTTTGCCCACAAAAATGGAAATCTGGTTTAATTTTGTGTTTATTTTTGTCTTGGTTTAACTTGAAATTAATATGTTCTTCAAAAATGTTATTCAATCGGGAAATCAACAACCTAAGAAAAATGTTTTGTTAAAATGGTTATCCTGTCTGGTTTTTTAATAAAGTTTTAAACAAATTTGTGTCCAACATAACCGTTGATCTTTCTACTGATGCCGTTCTTATTATATATCTTACAATTCCGTACTTTGGTATCGACTCGAGACGTTTTTTAAACCGCTTATCAAAAATTTTGAAATCGAAATTTAACGTGAAAGTTTGTCCTGTCTATAAAACATTTAAAATTAGAAACTACTTTCAGTTAAAGTCCAGAACTCCTTTAGGTCTTTGCTCAAATGTCGTTTATGAATTTACATGTTCGTGTGACGCGAACTTGACATACATCGGTATGTCAACCAGACATTTGAGCACTAGAGCTAGGGAAAATTTGAACTTCAACTCTCAAGTATCAAGTGCAATAAAAAATCACATAACGTGTTGTAATGTTTGTTCTTCTGTCAAATTAAATTTAAACTCCTTTAAGATAATTAAAAAGTATAAGTCGGAATTTCACAGAAAAATACACGAAGCATTATTTATTAAAAAGCGTAATCCTGGTTTAAATCGTCAACTTTATGCAAATGGTTCTTCATTTTTATTAAATGTTTTTTAATTTTAATTTTTTTTTTTTGATTTCTTTTATTAAAAAATTTTAAATTGTTTACTAATGATTGAGAATAAAATGAAATGAATGAATGAAAAAAATTTACTTTTACTTTTAAATAATTCAATAAAACTAAAAATTGGCTTTATAATTCTATTTGGTTTAACTTATTCGTCCCAATGTAAATCATTCATACATAAATTTGTCGGCAGCGTGGTCGAGTGGTTAAAGCACTGGACTGGTGATCAACATGGTCTCGGTTAAAAACCCACTTGCGCCATTCTGTTGTGTTCTTGGGAAAGACACTTTACGGCACTTTCCCCTGCTTGGTGGTCTTGACAAGCAGTTCTAAATTACAGTAATATCTCTACTAAATTTACTAGCGGACAGCAATATCTTGGCATCTCCGGAAGCAGGTCGGGGTAATTGCTTACCCTATGTATAGCGCCTCTGTCGCTTTCCTGCGAGTCAGGAGGATAAATATAGAGATAAAAATAAATAAAAATAAAATAAATAATTAATTTTCTTTGTTTTGACGCCATATTGTCAATTTCATTCAAGTTTAAGTTTTTTTTAAAAATGGCTTAAGAAGCCGAAAACGTTCGAAAATAAAAGTTTTATGAATTTAGTTGTGTTGCTGAGTATCGCTACAATATGGTTGAAGAAAATTTATTCCTTGCCAAAATTATTAAATGATCGTTGATATTGCACAGTTTTTCAGATTGATTAAAACGTTTCAAACAAAAACTTTTTCGGTATTAAACAAATTGAATCATTCAAACAAAGCCAAGATTTTAACTCGATAAAAAAATCAACATCAGGTGACCCTGGAAAGCAAGATTTTAATTCCAAATTCTCGTCAATATCTGTGCAAGTTCAGCAACTAGATCGCTGGTTGCATGACATTGAGAGCGAAGCTTACAAGAGGGAAAACAGCGTCACGATTGGTTGGAATCCGGACCGCCTGAAACAATTGCTGAATCAAAACAAGGTAAGCAAAAGTACTTCTGGAAAGATATCGTAGGCGACTTGCTGTGGTGTAAACAGAAATCTCATGATTGTGACGTTTCAATATAGGAGTTTGAATTGGCATAGAGTTTCTCTTGAACTCTTTTTTAATTAAAATTAAAAAAGCGCTATAGGCCTAGCCCTAGTAAAATAAATCGTTGTCTCCCAATAAAAAAATATTCTAGAAACAGCAAGCGGAGTTAACGGAAGAACTAAGCACGTTCAATCGCTTGACCGGTTTAAGAAACGGAGGAAATGACGATATTGCTGATATATCTGTCGCCTGGTCTGCAATTATCCTGCAACAAAGATATTTCAATCTTATGTTATTTTTAATCGACGTCGAATGCATTATAGAGCGTCGGGTGGATGCAATCGAAAAGGTTAGAAGCAATTGCTTAGGTTACGACCCGAAACCTGAACTGTAAGCGTGTTAGAGCGCGCAAGTGCTTACAAATGCCACTAGTTTTTATAATGAGCCAGAGTCGTAAGAGAGCGTCAGGCGTATCTGTTTAGCCCAAACCAATTACAAGCCCCAAAATACAATTCGGAATCCAATAGTTTACTTAAAACCAGATTTAAGCCCGAGTGTTAAGTTATAGGAAATCAATAAAATCGTCCGTAAACCTCCTAGAAAATGTAGCTTTCGACTGAAATCTACAAACTAAAGACAACAAGATTAGATTTTCATAATTTTTACATATTCAATGCAGACCTAACCTACTTTCATTTTTTGATAACACGATATGCTGCCAGGGTTAAGCTCGGACCCGAAGTAAATTTTATGTTTTTGTAAGTTTAATCCCGGACCTTGCCCAACTTTCACTTTCGCGATGAATTTGTTGTAAAATAGCTTATATTAATCAAAGCCAGACTCAAGCAATTTTTCCAGGTAATTTTATGATAAATATGTAAAACTTTTGTACAGGAATCGGTCGACAAATTTGCTTCTCATTCAATGAAAGGCATTTGGACGGATCGAGGGATGGATATGACGTTACAGGTTCAAGTACCGGATGAAAGCGAAGCTGAAGAAATTTTCTAGCAATTTTTTCTCTTTCTTAAACACTCAGCTCGAGGAACAACCCTACTTAATGATTTACATCTTGCACGTGCAATACGGCACATTCGTTATTTTACGAAGTTATTGTAATTAAAAACTTCTTCATTCTTCATCAACAGAGTCTAATAGTTAAATTTTTTTGTAGACCATCCTACTTAAGGTATAACGTATGACAAGCAAAATAGTGACAAACTCGTTCAGCCTAAGCCAGGCATTTGCTAAATCTATTTTTATAGCATGTGTAAAATAGCACTATGCTCTCATTCTGATCGTAGAGTTACAAGGTCTGCATTGCAATAAGAAAACATACTTTTCTTGAGTCAAGAGCTTGTAGGCGTCTGGCACTGTTTTTTTGGATCGTGTTCATTTGAAAGTTAAACTCCGCTACGGCGCCAAACTCGCGATCTCCATGATCTATTTGCTGTGCTCCATCTTTTTTCAACATATCTAAGTCGCTAAACTTTTCGCCGATGAAGAACAAGCACCAAATAAAAGAGAAATCTCAAGTAGATATTGTGCTGAGATAAATTCGCGCCGTTTCACTAAAGACCCGTTTCCACTACGAGGGTGGAAAAGAGCATTCTTTGTTTCTTTTATTGATCTTCGATTGAAGCAATCGGTTAAAATTGAAGCGAGCGCAAAAAAAATCAATAAAACAAACAAAGAATGCTCTTTTCCACGCTCGTAGTGGAAACGGGCCTTAACACTGGATAGCGTTCAAGTTACAATGTTCACATTACAACAGCTACATCGTCAACTTGTAATAACGCGAGCCGAATCGCAAGAGATTGCGGTTTTGCAAAACATGTCCATAAACTAACATCGTGCGATCGACTCATTTCGATGATTCAAAGGTGTTGTCATCACTGACGTCATCAGTCTGAATGTCAGGAATTCCTAGAGAAAGCTTGGCTTCATTCAGAAGTTGATCGAGGACTCGTCTTTCGAGGGCGGGAGGGTTTGATCGCGGCGTCTCCGTGTCCAGAGTTAGCGTGATTTCGGAAGGCCTGGATGAAGACCTCGATCCGACTTGAAGAACATCGGAAGAATGGAGGCTGGAAGAGTCGCTTGATTTAAAAGATCCCGAAGAAGAGAAATTCTCGCGGAAGTCGAGCTTGGACAAGTTGGAAGTGGTGATGGAGTCGGGAGACGTCGCCCGGGAGCATTCCTCCAGCAGACGGTGGACTTGGTCCTCGCTGAGCCGTGGACGGCCGTGGTGGAACTGAGACAAATCACACTGAATTGATATCGATGAACACGCGAATATGAAAGTTTCTCATGAAAGCCTGAACAAGGTTCTACGTAATTCAAAAGTCATCGCATCCGAGAAGTTTGATCAGTAACGGATAGTGACAGGTCTAATATTAGTGAACGGAGGATATCGTTGATGTCTTGAAACACATTTCACATTAATCACCTCACTTTGGTTCGAATAGGAAAGTTTAACGTAAATTAAAATTAAATTATAGTAAAAACCTTGAAAAAACAGAATGGCTTTTATTTTTTTGAAATTGGATTCTGGGAATCGCTTTAAGAATTCTATTTCTTTCCCCTTGGTTTCGGGAAGAGCGACAAGTAAACAAAGCAAACGAAATTTTATAAGGAACAAAAACCATCAGGCACAGAAACATTCAAATTATAATTGCAAAAAAAAGATTAAAAAAGATGGACCAAAATTGAATCAGGAATACCACGACTGGGCACTTACTTTTCTTTCTTTCCACTCTTCATTTAATCTCGAAAGTTTATCGTCAATTTCACCGAGCCTCTGTTCCGGAGTGACGACCTCATGCAAACTCGCCTTTGCAATCTTTCGTCCGATTTCTAACATTTCGTAAGACTATAAATCAAAAAGAAATTATTAGAACCAATTAAAAATCAAAAATAGATTTATGTAAAACTGAATCAATAATACCAATGCAAGAAATACGATTTCGAACTAAAAAGGGATCTAAATGGTTTCAAACTGTTTGGGAAAACTACAATATGATCAAAATTAATTGTTTGTTTCTCTCTACTACAATCAAAAGCACTTTGAGGTTTCTTCGATATTTTGCAATAGTTTTAAAAACCAGTAGACATTTTGTTGAAATATAATACAGTAAGTAAATTGTTCAAAAGTTAAAATCAATAAAATAGAAAACAGCAACCCAATCAAAAACAACGTAATCACATTCGGTCAAAAGAAGAAGACAGAACCAAAGAATGTGTCGAGGGAATAGCTCAGTGTGGTGCTAACACTGTAACTTGCAAACCGAGAATGTTCAATCTGTCTGAGTAATTTCTTATTGCCCCCTTAAGAGCACTTCTCGACAAATTTCAAAATGGGGCTATTCTGTTAACCGACGATGGTGACTACGTTCAAAGAAAAAGCGGCAACCAGTTCAGTGTTGTGTGTTGCCGAGTCCACGGAAAAAAGCGTCGTTTCTACGAAGAATGCGGCCGACACGGTCGAGGTTTAACTTTTACTTTAGTCATTCTGTTGTGTCCTTTTAAAAAAAACACTTAAAGTTACTTTTCTCTGCTCGGCGGCCTCAGCAATCGCTTCTAAATTCCAGTCATATCTCTTTAATAAAAAGTAATTACCCAAATAAAAAATATTTCAACCAAGCAGCTATAACTTGGCGTCTCCGAAAGTAAGTCGGGATAGTCGCTTGAGAATTTTTCAAAGTTTTAAGGCACTGACATTGTCCAGCGAATCAAGGAATTAAATGTAAATAATGATAATGATGGTGTAATGAAAGTGATTGAACAAAGAAAAAGTAAAAACAAAAAGCTCTGCAACAAATATAACCTAGATCAAATTTAGTACCGTGTTCTCGAAGTTTCTACGAAGCATGGACGTGCTTGATATCGAGTTGAACACACCGGGTGAGAGCAGAGCTTGCAAGCGTGAGTCTATTTCTTGCAGTTGTGTCGCATCGCTTTGGTCGGGCGTGAAACCCATACCGTACGTAGTCGGGGTAACTTGAAACGAACTTTTTTCCTTTAACGATGAAAAATAATTAAATTGCCTCATTTTCTTATTAAACGGAGCAAAAGTAAGTTTGTCCTAGGTACGTTTCTTCTCTTTCGAATACGAAAAAATTTTGGCTCAAGTATATTAAAAGTGTTCTTTTTCGCCCGCATAAATTACACAAAAAATATCCTGTTATTGGCAAGGAAATGCGACATAAAAAACCCCACGATTTACGACTTAATAAGATATTTTTAGACAGATGATAATTTTTTTTCGAAAAAAACTTTAAATTTTGAGGATAAAACAGGCTCTGATCAGAATACTGAGACGTTCTAAATATACAATAAGTTGAGTTAAACACACAAGAAGTCTAAACCAGAATGCACGGTTACTTTCAGTTATCGACATCAATTGTGAAAGTCAAAAATCGGAGAGAAATTCGGCGAAAAACAAAACTTGTTATGCTCGACCTATTTCAGTTTGTTGCTGTGTTGTGGTTACCCGGTTCACACCTAGGGATCATTCTTGGTACATGAGCACTAACCCAACAAACATCCCACGCGGATCCCACTTAGATACCACGTGGTTTTCACGTTACCAAGCGGATCCCAAGCTAACTCCACGCAGAATCCACGCGGCGCGCCGTGAAGCAAGACCTCGCTGGAACAGCCATGTATAGCCAGACACAAACATCTCCTCCAATTTCTTAAACGAAATGCCAATGTCCGGAAACACCAGAGGTGAAGCAAGAACCACGCTCAGCAAAGTACCACTGACATAGAATGACCCGGGAAGTTGATGGTCATTTCGATGCCTGTAAAAATATAGGGCCCACCCACCACCACGGGCGGCGATCCATCGTTGGTGGGACTTATATTAACATGCAGTCAGATGCATAAGCCGGTGAAAAAACAGGAGTAACATTGCTTCTCTTAACTACAAACATCAATAGCCAAGAGCCGGCGCAACATCATGTTAATATAGCCTGATGAGGTATCTTCATGTATATCTAATACAAGAAGAAAAATAACCCCGAAAGACCTACTTCAGTTTCGTTTCCATCATCGCAGTCGCTGTCTTTCAACAAACAATCCAACCTTTTCTTCTCTTCCTCAGTCATTGCAATCATACTTCCCGCGTCCTTTGCCAGCTGAAAACAATTTCTGTTCGGTTATAAGAACACGAAATATTCTTTCGGTCGGCAACACAAAGTCATTAATGTACTCATCAAAATCGGCCTCTACTTTTATTAAAATTTATAATAAGATTGGCTGACTCACTTGAATGTTTCGTTCAATGAAATTTGTTTTCGATTCACTGTGTTTGTGACGTTTGCCTTTTGAACTGCCCGACTGTGACTTGGATTTCTTTTCGCGTGCGGACTTCTCCGATGATCTTTCTTCTTTCGGGGTTGACGATTGCGGTCGATTTTCCGCTGCATTCTTTTTTATCTGTTCCTAAATATGACGTAAAAATGAACTAAAGTTTGTGACCATTAATTAACTCCAAGATTCAAATGCATGAAGAACGTTATGCTCTGTTTCAGCTGCGTTTTTTGCATTTGTTCCTTAATATGACAAAAAATTCGACAAAACCTTGCGACTCATTGGCTCCGACACCGAAAAACATGAGAAACATTGTTTACTATACACGTTAGACCAGTGACAATATTTGTTTGCAGCGTAGTGGAGGGGTTAAAAGCACCGTGCCCGCGAACATATTCGATATTCACGGTTTAAACCTATTCGCGCCATTCTGCTGTGTCCTGGGAAAGACACTTTACGGCACTTTCTCCTGCTTGGCGGTCTTGGTAAGCAATTCTAAATTTCAGCCATATTTCTAATAAAATCTAAACAGCGAATAAAAAATTTCGACCTGATAGCAATATCTTAAATATAAGAGGATTGTTATTAAACTAATGCCTATCTTCTAACTCAAAAAGTTAAAGAAATAGAAAAACAGAAGCTACATCATTAAATCAAGCACACATTATGTTCAATAATTTTATTTTTTTACGTAGTCACCACCCTTTTCAATGCATTTTTTCCAACGATGAACGAGAGCCTGTATGCCGCGCTGGTAAAATTCTCTTCCAACTGTGGCAGTCCAATTTTTGACTGCGTCTATAACAACATTGTTGTCAACAAAATGCTGTCCCCGAAAAATTTCTTTTAGAGCCCCAAACAAACGAAAATCTGATGGTGCAAGGTTAGGGCTATATGGCACATGAGACAGCACTGTCCAGCCAAACTTGGTCATACAAAGTGCGGGATGCACAAGGGATTATACTTTTGGATTTCTTGAAACCAGGAGCAATTGCCAACTCTAAACTTTACATTAAAACATTGATTAAACTGAAGGCTAGAATTGCCTTATCAGAGAAGGAAACATATTTTTTGCAACACGACAATGTCCGGCCACACGCGAGACCAAACGCGAGTCAAAGAACGTGTGACCAAGTTTGGCTGGACAGTGCTGCCTCATGTGCCATATAGCCCTGACCTTGCACCATCTGATTTTCATTTGCTTGAGCCTCTAAAGAAGGTTTGTGGAGACAGCATTTTGTTGACAACAATTATGTCAAAGACGCATTCAAAAATTGGACTGCCACAGCTGGAAGAGAGTTTTACCCGCGCGGCATACATGCCCTCGTTCATCGTTGGAAAAAATGCATTGAAAAGGGTGGTGACTACGTAAAAAAATAAAATTATTGAACATAATGTGTGCTTGATTTAATGATGTCGCTTCCGTTTTTCTATTTCTATAACTTTTTGAGTTAGAAGATAGGAGACATTAGTTTAATAACCACCCTCGTACATTATAGACATACATATTTTTTTAAAGGTTCAAGAAAACACGTAAGACCATATTGAAGATGGTCTTTCAGTAAAATGTTCTGTCCAAAATTGGTTGTAATGATCTTGAACGCAGCCGAATACGTTGCTAAATATTTATCGTTAGAGGTTTGTTTCAATGTCTGATATTTTTTGTAAAAATCAAAGTGCTTTTAGCATCAAGTCATTATTCCACCTTGGGTAAAAAATTTTTTAAAAATTGATTTTTCTACAAATCACAAAATACTGGTCGCTGTAAAAAAGTAGCTTACTAAAATTGTATTGACATAAACAGCAGGAAAACTAATAATTGGTAAAAACTTGCCTGGCTTTGGGCAGATGCTAGTGAATGGGAATAAACTTGAGTTTGGAAAATTGGTTCGAAATCTTCAACAGCTTGATGCTGCTCTATTAAAACTATTGAACAAAAAACAAAAGTAAAGCATTAATGTTTGTCCATTAAAAATAAATTGTTTCTGCAACTTATACAAATAATTAAAAACAGAAACTACTTAAATTTAACTCGCATTCTTTTTTTTGCATGTTTCAAAACTAAAACTTTCATTTTACTCAAATAACCTTAGGATGACTATTTCAGCAAGATTGCCCTTTGGTAACACAGCAATTAATTGTCACAGCTGTAACAAGTTTGATTGGATTGGTCTGGGAACAAATCAAGCTTTTTGTGACAAAGAAGGAACATAAGCACCACACTAAGCAAACGATTCAACTTTAAGTTTCAATATTACAATAAACATATCTATTAATACCAGTCTGAACAAGGATTTTTTAATATTTTATTTACTTTTTGATCTAAATCAAAACAATTTTTTGTGTGCCATAGAATCATATTCAAATAGACACTTGAGAAAGTGATAAGAACAAATTATTTTTTACACCATAAAAATTCAATAGGACTAGTATAACAGCATCACTGAAGACACAAATTACATTTTAACATCTATGGTTTACATGGGCTAAAAAATAAATAAAACAATTTTTTTACCATCTAATTGCTGTGATGGAGGCATCAAAGCCAGGTACTTGTTTGTATTATTTGTTACATCCGAGTATGTGTCCGTTTTACTTTCAACTTTTAGTTTTTCTAGATTAGTATAAAAGTTTTTTTGCATCAACAATCTTTGGTGCTTCACCTTCAAAAATTTAAAGATATTTCAAATATTGGAAGATGGTGCTATTACACTTGAAAGAATATTCATGTCTGATACATCATGACAGCAATCAAACCGATAAGTTGTAAACAGAACATCAAACTTTAAAGAAGTAGACTTGATTTTAAGTCTGAGTCAGTTTACATCAAAAGGACTTTAAAATAATTATTAACAGCATTCAAGCTTGTTGTTAAGCTTGTCGTTAAGCATGTATTTAAAGCAGGTCCAGGCAATTAGTAGGTGGTTGTTCTGAGTATAAAACACTTAAACATAGTCCTGTGAGTTGCAAAGGTAAATAGATGATATGATGATGACTTATTGTAAATGATGATGATTTACTGGAAGTGTTCGTATCTTTTTGATATGAAAATTTTGTAGTTTATACCCAGCTAACAATGCTATTTAGAGCATGCAAGGGCCTAGTGAAGCCATCCTGTATACAACCCATACTTATTTTATACCAATTTGGCTGCAATAGGCTTACTGCATAGGCTTCATGTAGCTTAAGCCATTTATGCCTATTGTTCATTTTGGAAACACTTAACAAGGTTAACTTGTTGGCATCTTTCTTTTTCAGATTACAACTAACTTTTTGTTTTTGAACTTGTTTTGTTTCTTAGAATACCTTGTTTCTACCACTATAACTATAACAATCACCAGTCCCAAGTTATATTTGAAACAAGGTATTCTAAGAAACAAAACAAGCACAAAAAACAAAAAATAAGTTGTAATCTGAAAGAGAAAGATGCTAATAAGTTTACCTTGTTAAGAGTTTTAAAAATTGAATACTGGACATAAATGGGTTAAACCACATGAAACCAATGTGGTAAGCCTATTCAGGGACACTGCAGTGCTTGCAGCAAAATGGGTACCAGTCCCATACAGGTGCCTTTACACCACCTGCAGGCCCTGTATAGCATTGTTGGCTGGGTAGTGCAGGTCAATCGTGGGTAGCATGTTTGTAATTTGTACTTGCAAGTAAAAAATATTAATTGATTCATACAATACTACTATAAAAGAAATTTAATTAAGCTGTACAGGCTTGTGAGATCATATGTGTGAAAGCAGTGTGAAAAGAAGTGCTATTTGCAGCATCGCACACTATGCAGATACTTTAAAAGTTTATTTTTCTTTTTACTACCTCTGCTTTTCACCTTTAAGAAGTAAAATATTTTATATTGAGCTTTAAAACCTGAAACCATAGTCAGCCAATGAGCTGAAAAAGGGTGTACACAATGCATGATGCCATCAATAGGACAGTTTAGTGCTGTTTAATCTTTTTTTAGACAAAATTTTGTGGAAAGATACATGTTATAGTCAATATAAATTGTTAAAGTTTTAAGAAAAAGTTTGGTTTGCTTTAAAAAATTATTTACAACAGCTAAAACAAATGAGCTTAATTTACTTCTCTTTCTTTTTTCATTTTTCCCATAAGAATTCGATCTAACTTTTCCATTTTTTTTATTGCTTTTTCAATTTCGACTTGTTTTGATGATTTAATTTGATCAACCAAATCCACTTCATGATTTTCTGTATTATTGCATTCAATATCAGATGGATCAGATGAATCAAATGAATTGTCACTTAAGCTGCTAGATAAAATCTTCATAGAACCAGTTTCTGATTTGTTGAGTACATTTAACATTCTAACATTTGAAAGAAATGTTTTGTTAATGCTATCTGATTTAGTAACAAATTCATTGCAATCACTTCCATCATTTTCAGAAATATTGCTCTGCAATTAAAGTTTTTATTTAGTTTCATAGGCAACAATATTGTTTCGGCTAATATTAAACAGTGCTATAAAAATAACAAAATATTTTTTTTATTTACAAAATTTTAACTGAACAACATTCTGTATTTAATATAAATTAAACAACCTCATATATACCTTTCGAATTTCTACTCATTGCATGCATCTAGTTGTTTTATTTTGCTGAACAAAAACAAAAAAATGAGACTTTGTGAATTACTTTAACCAAAAGTGTAAATTTTTCTTTACTCTTTAATTGAAAAAAATTCTATGCTTTAGTTCAGCAAAAAATGTCATCAAATTCTTGTTAAAGATGCATTAAAAAAAAAATAAAGAATTAAAAAATTTTTATTGATTACTGAAGCTTATTGTAAGTTTTGCATTTCATAGTTGAAAATAATCAAATGCAAAAAGCAAACACTTTTAATCTACCTTTTCTTAATTTCATTGGAAAAACAGCTTTTACAAATTCTACAATAACATTTGACATTAAATATTACTTTTTCTGAAGGAAGTAGTTCTAATGATGAAGAGATGCTTCCATGCAAAGAAAGTTGAGATTTAGTTTGTGAGTTTCTCGAGCTTCTTCCACTTAAAGATTCATAAAAATCTTTGAATTCACCTTGAGTTATATTCATTGCCAATTTAAAAAAAGCTTAAATATACAAGTTACAAAAATGTAATAAAAAATCACTATAAAAATAAATAAAAGTAAAACTAAATGTTTTAACTAGACAAGTAAAAAATTTAGATCTTTTCAAGAAGTCACAATAAGCAATTTTTTTCAGTGAAACTAAGTGGAATTTCCCTTTTAGCACCACAATTGAATAAAAAAGAAAACAAGAGAAAAATGATCTCTCAAGAAGTGATAGTAACTGCAGGGGATCCAGATTAGTTTAACAAACAAAAATTACTTACAATGACTTCTTGGAGAGACCCAAAAATTTGAGTTTAAAAAAAATTGTTGCATTTAAAAAAATTTTAATTTTGATAATGATTGATTCTATTATGTTGTAAAGAATTCTTAAATTTTTTTCAATATTTTTAAATAGTAGGTTTATTGTACAAAAAGATTATTTATAAACTATTTTATAAACTATTACATTAGTAAATCAAGAAAAATTTGGAACTCTGCAAGAAGTCACCATAAGCTATTTTTGTTGGTAAAACTAACCCTGTATCTGGTTACTAATATAACCTTGAGTAATTAAAAAAGTCATGAATTAACAAGAAGCATAAAAGAAATTAAAGATAATCTGAATTTTTTGATAATGATGCTGAAAATCATTAATCTAATAATTGTTTGAAAACCTAAGCCCAAATAAGAAATAAAATAAGTACTATGGCCACCTTTTAAAATAAACATTTAACCTAATATTGACAACATTTAAATAAAAGACTGACCAATATATTGACAGTTAAAAAGCAAAATAGTTATTATAATTTTTTTTTTTTTGATAAAGCTTAGAAATTCTGAAAAATTTTTTTATATACAATTTATTTTGATAGGTTAAAACTTATTATTTCTACTAAAATTTAAAGTCTTTTAACCAACAAACCTTTGATGCTTTTAACTTGCTGAGTCAAAGATTGACACTTTCATTTTTTAAAATTTATCTACTATTTTTAATGCTTCGTAAATTCTTCTAAATCACACAATTTTTAATACTTTTCTAAACCTAATTAGCTGAATTGCGTTGAAAAAATATTTAGACAAGCATGCTGATCAAAGAAGGTCTGATTTACAGGCTTATGTTTGCTATGACGATCAACTATTGGAATTTTAAAGTTGCCATTACTTTTTTAAATAATGCTACTATTGGACAATATTTTACACAATATTATAAATATAGTTTCGGTTCATTTTGAGTTTAATAAGTTTTATTTTTATCATTTTTATTCTGTTGTTGGTTTTAGAAACAATATTTTTTAAAATAAATATCATTATTTTACACCTTAGACTCCTGTTTCAGTTCCGCAAATAATAAAGTTTAGGTTTAATTCTAGACTAAAATGAAAACGTTTTTTCGAAAAAATCAGTTTCAACTTCAGCTAGAACATTGCGTTAGTTTTCTTTTGATCGTATATGTCGCCAGCGCATCAGTTAGATAAAAAGTATATAAAAAAGGAATTTTTAATTAGGGCTTCGAACCGAACCCGAACCGGATCCGTAAACCCGTAATAATCACTATTATTCCTCGTACCTAAACCGGAGCCAAACCCAAAAAATTAAAATTGGCTAAACTGGGAACCGGAATTGAACCCGAAAAAATTAAATTGCCGAAACTGAACTGTAATATTTTGTCGTTTCTCTCCTATAAAGCACACGTCAGTTTTATATGTTTTGTTCTTCTTTATTATACATCGTCATCGTAACTAGTCAGTGATAGTTACTAAGGAGTACAAATTGGTTGTGTAATTCGAATAAGAAACGATTGGAGTGAGAGTAAAAAGAAAAAAACTAGTTGCTCTAAGAGATAAAAAGAAAAAAAACGTCGCGCAAATTGTTCTTGCGGGCCCTAAGTAAGCCTAAAATTTTTGCAATTTTTTTTAATTTGTCAAGAATGCTCAAAAAGAACTTAAATTCTTTTGAACCGACTACTTTCTCTCATAAACTAACCTTGTATCTCCCTAAAACTAACTCTCACTCCAATCAGCTTTTCTTCGAATTAGACACGACCGTACAAATTGTGTGATGCGTGTTGCCAAATCAAAATTACCAATATATTACATGAACTAAAACCGGAACTTTATTTTAAATGGTTCCGGTTCAGATGCTCTGGTTTTAATTTTTGATTTGTTTATATTGGCCTACATGAATGACAATTTTGCATTTAAAATTGCCACAATTTGTTTAGTGACTTAATTGCTGTGTGATGAAATAGAGATGTCATAAACACTTTTTAGGCCAGGAGTATTCTCAATCTTTTTAGCACAGCGGCTCAAAAAACTGAAACAAAATTGTTGCGGTTTAATGTTTCTAGTCTTCTCTTTTATTTCGCACCCAATTTCGCAAAATCGCTTTCAAATTATAGGTGAAGACCAAAAAAATAAGTCTTCACTTTGAATCTGTCTCGTATTTTTCGATTTTCGTCCCTAAAAAGTAACGATCTCTAAAAAAAAGTCTTTACTTCATTTCACACTCAATTTCACGAACTCGTTCTTCGTCAACAAAAACCAGCCTCCAAATATATGATTTCAACAATTTTTCACAGCTTCTCTGTGTGGCCCACTGGTTGAAAACCTCTGCTCTAGGCTTTTACTTTGCATCGAAATTCAACAACAGTTGGTCAAAATCTCCATTGTTCTCATATGGAAATATCATTTATAAACAATTAAAATAAGTGTATTATACACAACTAATCTGAACATGAAGTCGAGACCATAAACGTCTAGACCGAGACCGAGACCCGATTATTTTTTCGAGACCAAGACCGAGATGAAGACCGGCAAATTTTGGAACCTAAAGTTCGAGGCCGAGACCAGACACAATCGAGACCGAGAAAGAAAAATTTTGAAAAACTATGTAATGCATTTTAATTATTCCAAAAACAGTAATTTTTTAAAAAATTATTTAGAATTACATTTTATATAAACAAGCATCTCGAACACCTTAAAAAGCGCTTTTGCTGCGTATGGTTGCATCATGAAAAATTCGCTTTAAAAAATCTCAAGTACAGCAGAAAAGAGCGGAAATACGCAAAGCTTGCTGGTGGCTAGCAATGTTAAAAAAAGCAAGATATTCATTAAAATTTTTTGTTTCAAAACTAAAAAGTGCTGAAGGCACCGTCATCACGGTAATGGTTGAAACTTCATTCAAATATTTGATTAATTCTGCTATCTTGGTTGGTTTGTTGCAGTTGTTGGATTTGCTGGCTATGTTTGGCTCACACAAAATGGAATTTGTCTAATTAATCGACTTAAAAAGATTTAAAAGAATGACAAATTATGCAAAGTAAAAACTGTTTAACGACTCGCTAGCTTTTCTTTTAGTATTATCCGTGTTTATTTTTTGTGTATCTTTTGGGTAAGTTATTCTGAGTAATTTTTAGGACGTCGTCTTTTTCTACCTCGTCACACTAACTCTTTTTTACTTTAACTTTTAAGCAATTTGGTATTCTGTTTTAAGCAATTAGATTCATGCAATAGTGTATGCAGAAATTTCTTACGGAGGGGAGAGGATGGGAGCGGTTGGGAGCCAAAAACACGATCACTATAATCCGCAATGTCTTTTACAAAGGGAGGCCTGGTGCAACTACAAAAAAAGAGCCACTTTTAAAGATTCACTTAATAAAAATAACAAAATCTTTTATTTATTTTAATATTAATTATTTTATCTTTATTTTTATTCTCATTCCTACTTGACTCACAGGAAATTGTCAGAGGTGCTATACATAGAGCAACTGTTAAGCTATTACATTGACCTGCTTTTGGAGAAGTAAAGATATTGCTGTTAGCCGGTTGAAATTTTTTATTTATTTATTTATTTTTGTTTATATTTAGAAATATGATCAAAATTTGGGACTGCTTGCTGAGACCGCCAAGCAGGGGAAAGTATTTCCAATGAAACAAGAGAATGGTGAAAGAAGGCTTTCAACCGCGACGGTCTTGATCACTTTCGCCATCAACTACGGCGCTCTTAATCACTCAACCACGATGCCGACAAATGTAAAATAAAAGTGAAGATCTTTTTCTGCTCTTCACTTTTTTCAAACCCTAATTTTCTTTTAATCAAAAAAATCTTCACTTTATTTTAACAATTTTTAAATTTTCTTGGTACTATGAACTTTTGACTATAAATTTTTCATAGAGGTTTTTTTAACCCTCAACTTTTGCCCTATAAATTTATAGATCAGAACTTTTTAACAGGTAATTAAACGGATTTTCGGAAGCGTGATCGAGTATTTAAAGCGTCGTGATTGTAATAAAAATGACTGCAATTCAAAACTTACTCGCGCCATTTTGCTGGGTCATTGGGAAAAACATTTTACGCCACATTTTTTTGCTTGGCGGTCTTGGCAAGCAGTTCTAAATTTCAATTATATTTCTATAAAATAAAAAATTTCAACCGGACAGCAATATCTTGGCATCTCCGTGAGCAGGTCAAGAAAATTGCTGGCTCTATGTAAAGCGCCTCCGATGCTTTTCAGCGTGGCAGAAGAATGAATATAAAAATGAAAATAAAAAAATAAAAATAAAAAAACTAAAGGGGTGAATAAACGTTGTGACAAAGAGGGCCACCAACTCTACATTTTTATTAAAAATTGCGGGCAATAATTGATAAAATATAAATATAATGTTCAAATTATTACTTACTTAAATTTCGCTACAACAAGAATTTGTTCGCTTTATTGAGGAAAAAATACATACTCGTAGGATCAAAGTAATCATTATTTTGAAGGGAAAGGGTTCGATCCGAGTTCGCGTGGAAGATAATTTGAAATAATTATTAAAATTAAAGTAAATGCCAAAAAATTTTTATCACTGCGATACTGTGCCGATTGCGGGCAAGGGCGTAAGTGCAAATATTCAACGCATTACCAGACATGTTTGCTGCCGAAAGAAAAATTTAATTTCATAATCGCATTATCTTGTAATAGATGGCCCCAATTAAAATAAAAATCTTCATTGGAATAAATGTCAGAAAGTGGCAAAACTATAGATAAGTTTGACTCCAAGCTTTTTGCCACTTCAAATTGCGGCAAAGCTGGTCATTTAAGTGTCATTCTAAACCAGAGGTGACGAACGTGTGGGCCGCGAATGGGTTTGACAAAATTAATCTCCTATATTTCAGGATATCAAAAGCAAGCAGCTGAAGCTTGATGTCTGTTTTATCCCTTTCAATGTTACACCCATTTCTGCACAACTTAAACTCATAAAAGTACAGAGGGATGACATGCTGAAAGCGATGTATTTGAACAATCTGTTGTTTGAATTCTATCGTGTTTAACTTTAAAGGAAGAGTTTTCAAACTTGAGAGCTTAAGTTCTCAGATGGTCGTCAGTTTTACGTACCTATGAAAACAATTCTTTTCTAAATTTATAATCACAAAAAGTTGTTGACTGACTGACAGACTAAAATCTTAGTATGTCGTTTAAAGTTGCCACATCGTCAGTTCGACCAAATATTAAGCGCTTAGTAAAGCAAAAAAGTTTCCAAAAATCTCACATAGAGTTATATTGGTAAAGCTAGTTTAATTTTTGCTTAAATGTTTCTTTGTTGCTTTATATTATTTCATGCTTCAATACTGCGTTAATTAAGTTCAGCTGTATGATTTGCATTGATTTTTCGACTTCCATGTAAATTTTTTTTAATTTTGATTTTTTGCATTTACTGTATTTAAAGAATTTTTAACATACCGCGCCAGAGTCTTTTAGAGCGGCCGTTTAAAGGCCTGTTTGAACTACGAGCATTGGCGGGACTATTCTTTGTTTGTTTTTGATTATTTTTTACTTCTTTCCGCGCTTAAGCGCTAAGAGAAGCAACAAAACAAATGTAGAATACTCCGCCATTACTTGTTTAGGCGGAAACGGGCCTTTAGGTAACAAACTGGTATTTATTTTATTTGTCTATTTTTTATCACTGTTGTTGAATTATTTCTTTTATTTTGCTTCAGGAACCGAGAGTCTATCTTTACACAACCCATATCGTAAAAGCTCTCCAATATCGTAATTGTTCGCCTGAAGGATTTCATCACTTCAGTTACTAGGACTCACCGCGAGGACGACTCAAACTTGAACTCGAATAAAAACTTCTCGAGTTTGCTGCCCTGGTTAAAATTAATAAGGCATGAAAATAGAAAATATATCGATCTTAAAAAAACTTTAGCACAGTGGTTCTCAACCTTTTATGGTTCGTGGCCCCTCTCCAGAGACTCTCAATGCTCGTGGCCCCCTGCTTAGAACATTGTCCCAAAAGACTAGTGAAGACTAAAAAAAAGCACTTTCATCCCCAACTTCAACCCCAAATCATTAGGAATGTATCTGCCGAGACCATCTTGAATCGGCTTAATCGCCCCGGCACTGGCGTTGGTTTATTCCGTTCCATAGTGCACAGATGGCTTATGGCTCCCACAGCAGCCTGTGAGTGTGGTGCGGAGCAGCAAACCGCTGACTAAATCATATTTTCCATCTAGTAGGGTGTGGTCCGGAATCAGTTGATGAGGAGACAGCGGCCTGGCTGAACCATGCTTTCCCTGGCTGAATTTTCCCCAAAGTAACATCTACTCCATACAAAGAAGAAGAATAATTATTTATTTTTTCATTTCTAAATGGTTTATAATTTTTGTGTCAGAAAGAGACCACGAGACCAACCCCCAAGGAGGCCACGAGGCAGTTTCCGGGGGGCTACGAGCAGACGCTTTCGCTGAAGTCCTTTTTTTAGGCTTCGCTAGTCTTTTGGGACAATATTCTCAGCAGGGTCTACGAATATTGAGAGTCTCTGGAGAGGGGTTACGAACCATAAAAAGTTGATAACCACTGTGCTAAAGTTTTTATTAAGATTGATGTATTTTCTATTTTCATGCCTTATTAATTTTAGCAGTGCTGCGAACTCGATAAATTTTTATTCGAGTTCATATTCGAGTACGATTTCTATGCTGTTGTTGGCGTCACTGCCAACGCAAGTCAATCTGACCGGCCTAGTAAGATTACGGGTATTAATGACCTGACGCCAAAAATAATAATGCTTTCTTCACGACGATCCTGCACCACTTCAGAAAGTCCGTCTTCTATTTAGCGAATGTCTTCGGGAGAGTTCGTTGGATGAATCTCTCCAATCCTACCTCTTCCTTATAGCTTACCAAATTCACGACTTGAAATTTAACACAACCTTTATTTAAGCGAAATTAGTCAGCGTATAGATCCACAGAGCGCAGAATTTTTGATAAAAATTTTTCCCAATTTAACCAACTATGAAATTCAAATTAATGACAGCAAACAACTTTACCGGGCAAATTTAAACGATCTTTAAATGCCCTCTACAAACAATGTAACACTGTCTTACGGGAAAGACCTCAACATATCTTGGGGTAAAACTGGACAGATCGCTCACGTTTCGTCACCACTTAGTGGCATTGCGCAAAAAACTATCCTCGCGCGTCATACTGCTGAGACGACTAGTGGGTTCGGGATGGGGTGCTGGTGCTAAAACACTACGCATAACCACCTTGTCTCTAGTCTACTCAACAGCTGAGTACT
The DNA here is from genome assembly GCA_963680785.1 of Diplosoma virens. Classification (NCBI taxonomy): domain Eukaryota; kingdom Metazoa; phylum Chordata; class Ascidiacea; order Aplousobranchia; family Didemnidae; genus Diplosoma; species Diplosoma virens. The sequence continues at coordinate 15,718,326 of OY796894.1, read as the reverse complement.
GTGCGCCAGTCTGGTGTCGCAGTGCTCACACTCGCCTCATCGACAGTGTCTTGAACGACGTCTTGCACATAGTTACTGGATGCCTGCGTCCCACTCCAACGGACCACCTACCTATACTCTCAGGCATCCAGCCAGCTGAGCTTCGCCAAATGGGAGCGACACTCTCCTTGGCTCACCGTGAATCTCTGGACCCCGATCATATCTTTTACGGTCTTTTAAGTCGGTCCTCAGATACTCGCCAAGTGAGACTAAAATCCAGACGCCCGTTTGTGCCAGCTGCGCGGAATCTTTTGGCCAACCTGGCCAGACTTGGCATCCGTGCTTCTGAATGGACAAATCACAAATGGAACGCGGAGTACTGTGAAAATGTTTCCAGGCTCCGTGCTTTTGTGCCCGAGACCGGTACCAGGCCTGTTGGGATGGGCTTACCCCGAGTAGCTTGGGTTAAGCTCAACCGCCTGCGGACTGGTGTTGCGCGATACCATTCGTCCATGCACAAATGGGGTCTCGCTTCTTCACCGAATTGCGAGTGTGGCGCCTCTGAGCAAACCGCAGACCATGTTCTAACAGCGTGCCCTATACATCAGCCACCACATGGAGCACGAGGTCTAACGGTTTTGGATGACAAAACTCGATGCTGGCTTAATAATATCACTGCCAGCATCTGATTCAGGCAGTACAGCAGTCTGGGGTAGTAAAAGGATAAACCCTCGGTCCCAGTCCTGTTTGTGTCTGACCTGGAATGGATGCCCTTCAAACGACGACGACCTCAACTGAATAAATTCCTCTATGTCAGCTCTCCAATTTATAGAGAGAAGCTTAAGAAGTTATGGCGAGCGAACAAAGCATTTGTGACGCAACAAAGCATTTGTGACTCAAATACAATGCGAACTAATTTGGCGCGACTGAGTGCAAAAAAAAAACGTTAATTGAATACAATGAGACTTTAATAAAATACAGGACGATTCTTAATTAATTTCATTCTCTGAAGCCAAACAACGCTGATCAAATTTTCGGAAACAATAACTATTTGCTACAGTAAATTGAATTTTTACCAAAAAAGGGCCGATTACGAAACAACCAGCTGTAAAATTTGAAAGCTTGCTTAAGCCCATTTACACAATAACTTTAAATTCTTTAAAAAAATTTAAAAGCCATCACAAAAAGATAAATAAAATAAAAGAAATAATCAAACTGGCTGTTATGAACAAAATAAAACAAATACATTTAATGGATTCAAGTTAAACAGAGAACGAATATTAATTGACAACTAAGTGGTCCAATTGAAAGTAAAAGTACAACTGCGTTGTATTTGAAATTTAACGATTTAATATCAAAACTAAAATCCAAATATTATTTATTCTCTTTTCAAAATTCCTATATTAATGCACTCAAATTCGATCACATATTTTTGAGTTTGAACTCAACTTCAGTTTTCAACTCAACTCAAGTTCAGCGATTTTATTTTTTGAGCTCAAGTTCAGGTTCGGCAAAAAAAGACCGAGTTCTTCGTGCTCAAGTTTGCATCCCTGCTTTTGACATAATCTATAGGGCCGTGTTTGCTTTTTAAATTATAGAAAAAAGGTTTTACAGTACCAGTATGAGCAGTAATGGCCTTACAAAAAGGGGGTCCCGGTGCAAGAATAGTAAGGGGGGGCACTATTTAGTGTTTCAAGGGAAAGCTATCTCTAAAAAAAGGTTATTAGTTTTTCAAAACAAAGTGATCTCTAAAAAAATGGTTTTCAATTTTGGGGCGCTGTTAAGTGTTCCAAAACATTGTGTTGTTTTAAATAAGTTGTCGTTTTATTGGGAGGGGCACTTTCTAGTGTCTCAAAAAAAGTTATCTTTAAAAAATTCTTTATTTTAGAGGGCCACTGTTAAGTGTTCCGAAACAGTGTAGTCTTGAAAAAAAAGTCATTGTTTTAGCAGGGGTCACTTTTCAATGTCTCAAGACAAAGTTATTTCTATAAAAAAAGTTTTATTTTAGACATGCCACCGATGTCCTGGTGTTACTATGAAGAAATAGAGCAATATCTTGTATAAGGGGATCAATTTTTTATGTATTTTAGGGGGTCCGGTGCGGCCGCTCCGTTCGCACTCTTTAAAGCCATCAGTGGGTATGACTAGAAACTTGTGCGGCCCGCTACAACCAATAGGTTTGTCACCCCTGCTCTAAACCAAATTGCCAAAATCATTACAATAACATCAGGTAACAAACATATTAAAAAATGTCGGGTCTCGAGCCCAATTTAGAAAACACGAGACCGAGACCACATCACTTCGAGACTGAGACCTAGACTACCAGTCCAAGGCTGAAGCCAAGATGAGACCGAGACCACCAAAATTCGATCGCGAGGCCTTCATTATTGCTATACTAGTAGTCTAAATCTTTAAATCAAAAACATTGATCTTATAAGTGATAAGCTTTAAAAAAAAGTTGCAATTTTTCAGCAAAGACTCTCATTGCAAATATATAGGTTAAATTAAATTTAGCCAACTTTACAAATTTATTAAATTACTTTTTTGTCTATTTTTTCGCAAAAAAATTGTTTTATATATTAATGTTTTAAAAATTTTTTTATTGGTTTCAAAAAACTCTTTTTGTCTCATATATTAATGATTATACTGGAAGTATGAAAGAAAAAAGAAAAATACCAAAAGATATACAAAAACTTATATCGTGTTTCCACATGAATACATTAGTAAAAAACGGGTTTAATGAAATGAACATAAAATAAACTTGGAGCTTATAACAAACCGCAATTACGGTTTTCAAAGATTTTTAAAGCATGCAAAGACAATGAAAATTTAAAGATTTTTCGATAACACGTCTCTTTTTGTGCATGCTGTTTCAGAAAAGCGTCGGCAATGCAGCTCTGCCACCGTTACGATTTTGGATTTGAATAATTGACTGGGAAAAATAATACAAATTTCGGACCTGCGATCACCTTGCGCTATAGACAAGAGATAGCCCAGGTTCTTTCAACATATTTCGAAATCAGGAGCCCCTTTACGAAACCTGGCCCCGAAAAGTTAGAAGCTTTTTAGTTATTGTGTTGGCAATTGCAATAATTTTTATTGTAGGCTAAAAACTAGATAATAATTCAAGGCTTACTAGCTTACAAAAGTTGTCTTTTGAAATATTTTTTCCCTTCTGCTGCAAGTACTGATGCTGACGCCAATATCATCGATCTTTGTTTATAAAGTGGTATAGACACGACTTTTTGTTTTTATTTTTATAACATGGAAATTCTTGGTACTAAACTAACAGAAAATGTTTTGAAACCAAGTCATGGCACGGCTCATTGCACTTTGAGGAAACATAAGTTATTTTTGCAACATTAAATTCTTTATGCGGAGGTCAAGTAAGTTTTCCGATCCCAAGCAAACGCACGATATGTTTTACTTTTAAAAAACTTTAAATTGTTTTTGCAACATTGAATTTTTCAAACGGAAACAAAAGACTTTTTTGTTCCTGAGTAATGGCATGATTTGAAATGAATCTGGCTCGCTACACTTAGACTTTAGTACGAAACATATGATTCAACTGTTGCCATGTTTAGATTTTTTAAAAACAACGGTTGAAATCATATGTTCCGTGCTAAAATCTAAGTACGAGAAGCCAGATTTGTTGTGATTATTAATCACTAAAAATTACTGTTGCGTTTACTTGTAACGTAACCTACATAGTAACCTAGTAATCTTTTATTTTTTATCGAAAAAATTTGTTAAAGAGGTTACATCAAGTGTTGGGATTCATGGGTTCGTGCGAACCGGTTCTAGAATTTTCAGCACGTTCAGCGAACTCGCTCTCAATTTTAAGCAATTACCCCAACCTGCTTCCAGAGATGCCAAGATATTTCTATCTGCTTGAAATTTAGAACTGTTTGCCAAGACCACCAAACAAGGGAAAGTGCCATAAAGGTCTTTCCCAAGGACACAACAAAATAGCGCGAGTGGGTTTTGAACCGAGACCGTGTTAATCACAATCCCGGCGCTTTAACAAATAAATATTAAATCAAACGTTTAATTTTTAATTGTTATTCGGTTTTAGATGTTACAAAATCAATTGGTCATAGTACTCTAGTACTAGCGTATTTTGGGGGGGCATTGTGCCATGGCCCCCCTCGGAGATCACTAACATGTGGGTTTACCATATGTTGAACAGTAATTTTGGTCCCATGGCCCCCCTTTGGAGATTATTTTAGCCAGAAAAGAAAAACAGATTAAATGTGCGGACTCCTTTTTTTGGTTTCACAGAGGTCAGAAGTTTTCAGAGATGAAAGTCGTAAAATCCATGATTTTAAATGAAGGTTTTTTTTTCTTTTTAGAGAACACTTCTTTTTCACGACGAAATTTATCAATTCCGGGACCAATTCAAAATGAAGACCTTTTTCTTTTTACTACCACTTGAAGATATTTTTGCACTAAGCAATTTGGTTGAGGTCGTGTGGACCTTAGTTGGCCATTATAACCCTTTCAAAAATCCTCGGTACGTCACTGTACTCTAGCGTGATCAAAATCATCCCAATATAACAAATATTATCAATATTGTTATTTGTAGTAATGTGCAAAATAATTTACAATTACTTTCATTACAGATTATTTCTTTGTGCTTTTACTTAGCCGGCCAATATGCAGTGTACAACCAAAGTAAAATTAGGAAAGGTTTTTGTAAATTTAAACTTTTATTGATTTGGCCTCGAAAGAACTCAAGATATAACAGGCTTGGGATCAAAGGAACTTGAATTTTGTAGGGCTCAGACTAAAACTTGATTTTTTTAAAAATTCGTTTCGAATCAAAAGTAACACGGCAGTTCAGAATTATTGGATTAATTTATTTAGTAAACCTATTTTTCGTTCTTTAATTCAAAGAACAACATGGCCAATCAAATAGCATGCTGTTGCTTGTTAAAAGTCAAAATTTGGCTTCCCGAAATTTTAGCTTACTAAGCCACCGAGTGTCCAAAATGCTAGAGATTGGCAGTTGGTATTTTCAAAATAAACAAACTTTTGAAAGTTAGCAATTTTGGTTATGCGGATATCGCATATAATTTTGATTGCATCACTTCTGTGCACACTGGTATAGCTTGATTTGTGTTCTGTTCCAGAGCATTACATTTAAACACAAACTACGTGAATAACGAAGCACTATGCATACTAGTCGCTACAGAGACTCACATGATTCTTTTTCATTTTTTTAAACCCCTTGAAATGCCGAATTAGGAAAATTTTACTGTAACATAACAGTAAAACACTTTTTTTTAAATTGTTCATTCTAAAACAGCGTAGTCCCAGCACTAAACGTTTGCAAGCCAACTTTTCTAAAATGTTCATAACAAGTGCTGAAGGCGGTCTGAGCAGTAATGGCTAACAAAGATCTTCAATTTTAATACAGGATGGAAACACCAAGTGTGGACTAATTTTGTATAATTTATAATTATTAATAATATGTCAATTTTTACTACGAGGGTAAATCAAAAATTATCCGGACTTTTATTTTTATGGATTATTTTAAAAACACAAAACACGAAAACGATTTATCATTTTTCTACATAATCTCCACCCATTTCGATGCACTTGTTCCAGCGGTCTACAAGCTTATAAATGCCATCTGAGAAGAAAGTTTTTGGCTGGTCACACAACCATTGATGCACCGCTTTTTGCACTGATTCATCAGAAGAAAATTTACGACCCCGTAATGCATCTTTGAGTGGGGCAAAAAGATGATAGTCGGAAGGAGCAAGATCTGGACTGTATGCAGGATGCTCCAGCACTTCAAAACCTAGTTTGTTAATGGTTTCAATGATTGCTTTGGCAACATGTGGGCGTGCATTGTCATGCTGCAGCAAAACCTTCTTTGACAGTAATCTTCGGCGTTTGGTGCGAATTGCAGGCTTCAGGCGGTTGGCTAGCAAATCACAATAACTTGCACTGTTGATTGTACTATCTTTTTCCAGAAAATCCTCCAAAATAGGCCCTTTTGAATCCCAAAAAATGGTTAGCATAACCTTTCCTGCAGAAAGTTGACTCTTGAATTTTTTCTTTACTGGGGAGGACGAATGTTTCCACTCCAAGCTTTGCCTCTTGGTTTCAGGACTGTAGTGATGCACCCATGATTCATCTCCAGTGACTATTCGACTCAAAAATGCTTCACCTTCATTATTGTAGCGGTTCAGTAACGTTTGGCAGATCTCCATACGTCTACGCTTGTGCTCTTCTGTAAGCTGTCTTGGCACCCACCTTGCAGAAACTTTATTGTACCCAAGGATTTCATGAATGATTTTTTGAGCAGAGCCAAAACTGATCTGCAAAGATTGTGCTACCTCATCAATGGTAATGCGCCGGTTAGCCAAAATCATTTGTTGAGCTTGCTCAATCTTCTCTTCACTGGTGGAGGTTGATGGACGTCCTGCTCCTTCTGCATGTTTTACACTGGTCCGGCCTGTTTTAAACTTCTCAATCCACTCATATACCGTTGTTTTCGATAGTGCATTGTCTCCATATTGTGCTAAGAGTCTTTGATGAATTTTTGTCCCCGATGAACCTTCTGACCACAAAAATCGGACCACAGCACGTTGTTCTTCTCTGGTGCATTGTGCCAGTGGAGCGTCCATTTTTATCAACAGAAAATTACACGTGTTAAAACTGAACGAACAATTAGATTAGCAGATCGTGATCACGTGACACAGTAGACAACACGTGCAAAGAAAATTTTGAAAAAGCTAAAGCAAGAGTGCGCTATAGAGCAATTCCGGATAATTTTTGATTTACCCTCGTATTTTACAGGTTAAATAGGTAGTTCATACCATCTATTTACTAAATCTTATTACTAAATAAAGAAAAGGTTTTAAATTTTGTGACATGGAGGGTATACGTAAGACAATTGAAAGGCTTTGCCACGAAAAAAAAGGGTTCTGGTATTTTTTAGCTTTTGCAGGGTATTGTGAGTCAATCTGGTGTCTATAAAGTGATAACACGGATCAAAGAAACAGGCAGTAGCATTCTACGTGTAAGAACTACTCCTCCTCAACCTGTAAGGACTCCGCAATTCATAAAGAGCACACGGCAGAAGATTCAGAGGAATTGCAGAAGAAGCGCTAGGCAACTGGCCAAGGATGCAAACATCAGTCACACAACGATGCAAAAATTGCTCAAAAATGATCTCAAGAAAACCCCGTATAAAATAATGAAGCGGCAACTCCTTTCCCAGCAAACAAAAATGATAAGACTTCAAAGAGGTAAAGAGCTTCTTCAAAGACTACTCAATGGTACACAGCCTCCAGTGCTCTGGACCGACAAAAAATTATTTACCGTTTAGGCAGTGCAAAACAGTCATAATGATCGCTATTGGGCTGATAGCAGGGAAGCAATCTCTGTTGAAGAAAGATCTTCATTTAGAAGACAAAAACTTCAATAATGGTCTCGGAATGGTGAAGTAAGTAAGAACAAAACCTCAGTAATGGTCTGGGATGGTGTGACCGATTCCGGGTTAAAAACGCCCCTCATTTTCATCGAAGAAGGATTCAAAATAAACCAACACGTTTATTTACACATGCTGAAAGAGACATTTCATCCCTGAATCGTTTTTGAGACAGAACCAGATGGAATGACATTTCAGCATGACGGCGCAAGATCGCATATGGCGAAATTGGTCCAAGATTGGTGTCAGGCAAATTTCAAAGGGTTTTGGCCCAAAAATCTCTGGCCTCCCAGCTCTCCAGACCTAAACCCCATGGGCTTTGTGGTCTGGTTCATGCTTGAGCAGAAGGTCTGTTCAACGTCCCATAGGAGTGTAGCGCCTTAAAGCGTAAACTTTCGAAATGGTGGGAAGAAATACCGGCAAATACCCTGCGTGCCACGTGGGGGCAAGCGATCCCCACACTTCTTCAACTCATCCGCTTCAAGGGCGATCACCTCAAACGATGCTTATTTGTAGTGAAAGTCAAAAGGTTATGCTTTCATTACATCACTTTTTGTTTGCTTTATTTGTGTTGTATCTTTAATTATTAAAAAAAATTTTAAGTCCACACTTGGTGTTTCCACCCTGTAGACAGCCAAAAATGCTTTTTGATCACATAAACCGACAAAAAAACGATTGAAGGCCAAAAAAAAGGCCTTCCATTTTAAACGCGTTTTGACTCTATTTGTCAACCAACCACTGGGCATCAACTAAAACTGCATTTAGTTTCACGGCTGTAGTTGTCGACCCCTAAATTAGGTCAAGTCTAATTCAAAGAAAAACCGATAGAAGTGAGAACAAAATTAGTTGCTCCAAGAGATAAAAAGAGAAAAAACACCGCGCAAATTGTTCTCGCGGGCTCAAAATTTTTTGAATTTTTAAAAATTTGTAAAGGTGCTAAAGAAAAGCCTATTTTTTCGGAACCAACTACTTTCTCTCCAAAACTAACTCTATTTCTACCAGAAATAACTCTCACTCCAATCGGGTTTTTCTTCGAATTAGACTCAACCCCTTAATCAGATCACTAAGGAATGACTCAAAAGAAAAATCATCCCACAGATCCTATTCTGAAGACTCAAAAAAGTCATATGAACATAATCATGTTTGAAATGATTCGGAGGGAGGGCTACGCTCGTTAGGCCATCTCTGGTCCGATTTTTTGATTTCAGCAAATCTTTAGACGCCGCCTCTTAAAAGTTTGGAAATCACTGCCTCTGGGCTCGCAAAAGATACAGTGACTGTTGGTTGTTCTGAATGAATTTTTGCACTTTATACAAGAGATAATCGCAGCAGTTATGGTAAATTCAAATCCACCAGTGAAAATTCAATTTAATCATTAAACTTAATAACAATAAACATAATATGTAAATTAACAAATCTTTGAACGTGATTTTATTAATGCAAATCGATAAAAATTTGCGAAAAAAAATTGCTACTTAAATAACGGTTGTACAGAACAGTCATCTTGTAACAACGGTATCAGGCACTTACACCCTGGTCACTTACCCCACGTCACTTATATCCTGGTCCTAGACCCCCTAGTATCATTTTTTGGTCATGCGGGGAGGTAAGTGGTTAGTAATGTGACCAAAGGGTGGTAAGTTCCCGAGGTATATGACCGGACGTATATGACCAGGGTTATGTGCACGAGGGGTAAGTGTCCTAGAACCGTAAAAACATACTTTGATGTAGCAAAACAAATATTTTACGAAGGACAATAAAAGCGCAATTTCGCGTTGTTAAACTTGTACTGCAAGACACCAGAATATATGAGGTTTCCGCGATTAAGGCCACCACAACGATTTCATTACGAGATGGCTGAAAAGCAATGCAGTCATAAAGACATCAAAGTTTAAAGCATTCAGGTGATGTTTAGTTTTTTGATGCACGTAAATTAGAAATGCCGTGGAAAAATGAGTTTTTGACAAATGCACGGAAGTTACGGGATATTTTTTCAATTTTGAAGTGATTTTTAACTTTTTATGGGAAGGTTTTTTGTTTAGTTGTTAATCGGATATTGTTTAATAACCTTAAAATTTTTCAAATAAACACAAATTTGATCATTTTGTGATAGCAAGAAAACTTTGAAAGCTTTGATTTTTTTTTTGTAAAATTACTTTGATTTTGTAAAATTTTCACACCAAATTTTGTACCAGGTAGATTGCACATTAATCAATGTTATCCTTTCATGTGCAACAATGATTTAAAACAACAATTAATCGCAATTCGTGAAAAACACATCAATCCAAAAATATCTGCGATTTATCACGAATATTTATTCGATAAAAACCCGAATATCCTGCTGTTTTTTCAGTTGTTATGTCAAAATTCATTCCGCCTAAAATTGAAAGTTATAAAAGCTTTGACGCTGACTCTTTGTATGCAAGCTAATGAAAAAAGAAAGTAAGCTTGAACCAACAGCAATAAAGTCTATTGAGAACAGTAAGCGCGTAAAAAATTGCTGAAATTAGCAAATAAATCAAGATTTAATATGCTCTTCTTTGAATAAAAAAATGAAAAAATGATTTAGGTTTACAATATTGTTTAAAACAAAAATAAACCAAACAAATAAACTAGTGTTTGTTTGTCTTTAGCAAAGGGATTTTCCGACAACCATGTTTTGCGCGAACATCTGCGGCAAGTTGAATCCTTTTTGAATGAAGTTTAAACAGTCCGCACAACCCGAAATGCAGGCCGTGAAAGGAGAAAGAAGTACCCACAAGATGGCGCAAAGCAAACCAATTGGAATTGCAATTATGAAGAGCAAAATAAGCCAAAAAATTGTCCAAAGCCAACCACAATTCGCCATTGTTTGGTTAAAAAAGTTCGTAACTATTTAAAGAATTTCTGTAATCTAAAGATAAAAACCTATATTTTAGTTAAAAACAGAAAGCACTTTTATTTTGAACTGTGTCAATAACTAAAAGCATTAAAGTTTTAATTATAGTTAATATTAAAATAGCTAGAATAAGCTTAATTAAAACAAAATTGCTGTCTACTTCAAAGTCCAGATACAAGAACTTTTGACAGTAAACAATTGTAGAGGAATCTTTATGAGCAAATATCGTCATAAGTTGCAATTGCTACAAGCTTAAGTTAAATTCAGGCAACTTACTGCGGCGGAAATAGATGCAGAATAGGCCGACGTATTCTATTAGAATATACAGTGCATTTGCTCAATTAACTTTTTTTGCTTTTCACATTTGATTAACTTTTTCGCTTCGACACTGCGAATTTTCATGAACAATTCGGCATTATTTTATTGGTTAAAACTTTCTAAAAAACCTTTGATGTCTATTCTTTACGTAGCAATCCCCAAGCAACTGCAAACGTCACTTTATATAAGGCTGGGCGTTGCTCGAAGTCAGAACTAATAATCAGCTGATAACCATTCGAAAGTCCCGTATCCAACGGTAAAGCGTACTTTGATGTACTAAAAAATATTTTAGCTAATCAGGCCACAAATAGAAAAAATTATGCAATATTTATATATTTCATCTTCGATTACGGCGCAAGTGAGCGGGCAACCAATCGCGTGCTCTCTTTCTTAGTTAAGAGACGCCTTCCATTAATAATTTATGGTAAAAGAAAATAAATCACTCTATTTTCTTTTAATTTACATGACGGTAGAATGTAATTGCATCTTTTATTAACTATTATTATTGAATCATTTTATTTGCAATTATTATGTATATTATATATGTTTGATAAATTATAACATTAAATAAGTATAAGGTACTCACAAACACTTGATTGTTAAAATTATAATGTATGTACTATCTTATTAATTAATTGAATGCATGGTTATGTAAAATAATATATAGCAAAACTTTATGACAAAAAGCTATTCTAAAATTAATTCACTTCTTTCTTCTAATAAATTATTTTAAGTGAAAATTGAAAAAAAAAAAAGAAATAAAAATAACCACCAAATCTAAAATATTCTTTTTATAATGTAACTGTAAACAAACAGCTACACGAAAAGAAACTAAAGAAGAAAGAAGTATGAAATATATGTCTTGATTTGCATAAACTGTCAGAATCAATTGTAATGTTAATTCGCATGTTTAATTTAAATATTAACAATTTATATAAAACAGGTTATATAAAGAACATGCCGAAATCAAAAATGTGTTGCCAAAAAAAAGATTATTTTTTAACTGGAAATGACTAAAGAAAAGAGTTAAAGTACAAATTTATCCTTCCACAAAAATTAATTATTTGCTAAATATTTTGATAATTGTTAAATATACAAAACTTATTGTACTTGATGAAATGTCAAATCTTTGTGATTACTCCAACGGAAGATATTTTAAGATGGAAACTAAATTAAAATGACTTTATAATCCGAAATTAGCAAACAAAATTGATCAAAGATGCTCATCGTTATAAAGAATTAACACCATAGGCGTACGCAAGGGGGGGTTTCAGGGGTCAAAACCCCCCTTGAAGAATGGTGTTCAGTCATATATACAGTACATTGTAATAAATAGACTTTAATAATAAGATTTTGGTTTCTGTTGTTTACTGCACTTTTTAAACTTAATTACTGCTTGCGCATCAATTTTTGCTATCGCTTAAATTGCTTCAAAGTTAGCTAATGTACTGTACATTGCCACTGTGAAGAAGACTTTCAAACTTGTAAAATATTGAAAGTTAAGCATGGGAATGGAAATAAACTGCATGGGAAAAATAGCTTCAGTTCACAATTTTTTAATGCTCCAAAACTTCAAAACATTTTGCGCAAGTCCATCAACACGATTTCGTCAACAACAAAAGCTTAAAAACTTGTTCAAATTTGTGCTATCAGATGGGTCGATCGACACGAGAGTGTTAGTACTTTTTCAAATTTACAATTTACCGTTGTAGAAGCTTTGACAGAAATTTCAGCATGGCCAGACAGAGAAACCTCATCACGAGCTCTGCAGTTGCTATCGACAATTACGCAAGTGAATTTTGCATTGCTCTCTTAGTTTTAAAATACGTTTTTGGATACAGTGTTGTTTTGTGTAAAGTTAAGCAAAAAAAGTCGATAAACCTTCTTGAGGCCGTCAACATTGCACAGGATATTGCAAATGAGTGGAAGTGTCTTAGAGAAAAAACCGAATATGAATTTCCCCAGCTCTATATTTTTGCGCAAGAAACCGCCAAAGCCGAAGATTTTATTTTGAAAATACCATGCCCTCTTGAAGACAGACCAATCGATGCAATATTGCTGCTGTAACAGATGAAGAATATTTTAGACTAGGGATTTTTATTCTATTTCTTGATAACTTTATTTTCACTCTCAAAGCAAGATTTACAGCCCACAAATCGATTATTGGTGAATTTCAGTGTTTAATTTCTGCTGATCAAACTAGTGCACCAACTCCTCAACAAATTAAAAGTATTCAAGTTTTGGGAAAATTTTACAAAAATGATTTAACGAAATCCTGGGGAGAATTAGTGCCTGAACTGATATTATGTTACCGGAAACTTTTTTTTTTTTTTTTTTTTTTTTTATCTCTATATTTATCCTCCTGACTCGCAGGAAAGCGACGGAGGCGCTATACATAGGGTAAGCAATTACCCCGACCTGCTTCCGGAGATGCCAATATATTGCTGTCCGCTAGTAAATTAGTAGAGATATGACTGCAATTTAGAACTGCTTGTCAAGACCACCAAGCAGGGGAAAGTGCCGTAAAGTGTCTTTCCCAAGGACACAACAGAATGACACAAGTGGGTTTTGAACCGAGACCATACTGATCATCAGTCCGGTGCTTTAACCACTCGACCACGCTGCCGACAAATCTGTTAATCTTTTTCGGTTGAACGCAGCAGAAAGACCAACTGATGCGTTGAGCAGCATCAAGGAATGCACTTCCGATGCTGTTCCGAACATATTTACATTGATGACCATTTTGTTAACTCTTCCAGTGATAACATGCACTAGTGAACAATTGTAAAGCTTTCCACATTACGCAGACTAAAAACGTGCTTACGAAACACAAGTGGTACCACTCGAATGAATGGATCTGCATTACTAAACATTTATAGGAGCCACACGAGTGCCTTGCCCTGATGATGTAATTAACAGATTAAGTGAAAAAAACAGGCGTTTGAATATAAGCCTTTAAAAAATTTTTAAATATTTGTTAAGTAAAGTTATTTTTTTGTTCGTTTGATTTTCCACCTATTGTTCTCATCATTTACACGAGTTGCTTTTAATTCGAAAAGTTTCTTGTCATGATTGAATTACTCGCACATACCTTTTCAATAGTTAGTTTTACGGTTTGGTAAAAAGAAATTCATGCTACTATAAGATGTTCTTAAAACCAAAACACTTTATTTTTGAATGTAGGCCTAATTTTCGAAGTTTTTGCCCATTACCAGGACTACTGAGAGCAATCACATTTTCGGGTCCAAAACCCCCCCCTTTACAAATTTCTGCGTACGCCACTGATTAACACGAAATCATTGAAGAAATTGTTTATCGGAATTTTACAATAATACAAAACTTAAACTTTTTAAAAGCAGAATCTCTGCTATTGTAACCAGGTTAAACTGTGACATTTCCAGAAATTGAACTTTACCACCCTGTGTGATTTCTACAATATCAGAAAGAACAGCTCCATCAATTGAATGAACAAACATTAAAATAACATTGAATTTAATTTGAAGGAACTGGAAATTGGCAGCTGAGCCGAACAAAAAATCTCGTCTTTCAATAATGTAAATGTGGAGATGTACATGTTGTTTGTTTTTCATGTCCTTTTATATTCTTTTAATAAAAAAAAATAATAATAAAAAAAAAAAAAACTCTCTTTCTTCAACCAATCAGAAAAGCCGTTATTTTCGATGTCTTCCAATCCTATATAAACCAGGTTTTTTATGCAGTTCGTCATTTGCCAACAATTATTTCTAACGAGAGTTGACCGAAAGAATTCTTAGGAGAAACAGTCTTTTTAAAGACTACCGAAAATTGAAAAATTAATGCTTCCGTCAATTTCATTGGTTATTTTTAAATTTGGCACTTCTAAGAATTTATTTAAACTAAAACGCCCAAAATTTTTAAAACTATTTAAAACTAATTTGACAATTCACAAAACTTATTTCCAGTGTTGCGCGTGTCTACGAAAAATATCGACGGACCAGCGTTAACGTCAAAATCTCAAAATCATACCGGCTTTAGCTAGGCTTACCCTGTGATCACTTTAGTACGGAGCGAACGAAGCGGCCGCACCGGGCCCCCGCTAAAAAAAAGTCAAAAAGTGGTCCCAATAAGCAAAATATTGCTCTATTTTTTATGGTAGCACCATGACGGTGGCCTCCTACCCCAAGTGCAGCTTAACTTTAGGACGAAACCAGGGATAATGTTCTTGATTGAAAGCGATAACCCCTTTTTTAGATATCACTATATTTTTGGGACGAAAATGGAGATTTGGGACATAAATTAAAAGGGATAACATTTTTTTTAGAGAACATTTCATTTTGAGACGAAAAAAACTTGAGACACAAAAAAGTGGCTCCCCCTATTTTCCTTGCACCGGGATTCTCTTTTGTGAGGCCATCACTGAGCTTATCATACATCCTGATTTTTACGGGACAGTTTCGATTTTTAGGGCTTTGTCCCCGCCGGTTCGCCAGAAATTCATGGCAGATGCGAAGTAAAGACTTCCTTTTTCTTTGAGAACACTACTTTTTGGAGACGAAAATCATGAAATTCGAGACAGATTGGAAGTAAAGATCTTTTTTTTTAGAGAAAACTTCTTTTTTGGGACGAAAATCATGAAACGTGAAACTGATTCAAAGTGAAGACCTTTGTTTTTAGAGACCATTAATTTTTCGGAACAAATTTTTTCTGTTAACCAGCGGGGACGAAAATCATGAAACGTGAAACTGATCCAAAGTGAAGACCTTTGTTTTTAGAGACCACTACTTTTTCGGAACAAATTTTTTCTGTTAACCAGCGTCCCGGTTTTCCTCTTTGGAAATATGGCATGCTTAGCTTTAGCTAAAGCGTAGAAGCCAACAAAATTTGACGGTGTTAACGTCAGTGCGAACTTTAGCGTCAATTCCATAAAATTTAAGTACGCAAAATTATTCGGAGGTAGGTAAAAATTATGATTTTTTGTAAAACTGCCTAGCCAAATTCTTAGATAAAGCAAAACAAAATGCAAAATACCGTAGCAACATTACTTATTTGTATGCTTAGACGAAAATAATATGCTTAGACGAAAATAATAACATATTTAAACGTTTCAGTTATGATACTTCTTTTGAATCTTAAATGCGTTTTTTACCCATGGGAAAAAGACAGCGACACTTGAAGAAACAGAAGTATTCAATATTATATTTTAAAATGAATCTTTAAAATTTTTCTTTCAGAGACTGTTAAAATTGAAACATTAAAAATGCTGCAGTTAAGTTTACGCAAGATTCTTTTTTGGAAAGGTCATACATCAATTTTTCTTTTGCATCTTTCGCATCGCTTTGATTTTCTATGTCGCTATAGATTAAAATTGTAATAGCTTACATTTATAAAAAGAACTGTTAGTAGTAGCTAGTAATAACTAGCTTATAGAATGAATTAGAATTTAAATTAACGAAAAAATTTACGAATGAGCGAGGTAAAATTTTTGTACATAAATGACATTTTCATCAAACTAGAATCAATTCGTACTACTGTGCACTATTTATAGGTTTTTCACGACTTCTGCTAATAAATTTGATTGAATATGACTAATATCAATGAAACTTTTAAATTTTACAAAACAAGTGAAATTTGTACTCGATTCAAATACATTTAGTATTTGATGTTGGTTGAAATTTATATTACACTTTATTATATCAACAACGTTTTAACTTTCCACTTATAGAGTAGATCAATGGTTTTCAACCAGTGGGCCATGGCCCAGTGGTAGGCCATGGCGCTGTTTTCAGTGGACCACAGAACATAAATCAGAATGAAAGCAATATGAGACTTGTGTAATGATGTCATCATGATCGAGAAATCGGAAGCAAATTCCAAGTGAAGACTTTTTATTTTTTTAGAGATCAACAGGTTTTTGCGACGTAAATTAAATTTTGTTCACCGAAGTGGGTCGTTAGATGACCTCAGGTTGGAAAGTGGGCCACGGTGTGAAAAAGGTTGAAAACACCGGAGTAGATGTTGCCACGACTCCGCCTGTCTCACACTTCAGCGGGATTTTTAAAAATAGTTTTTGGGCATTAAATTCATCTCTTTTTAGCGATTTGTTAGTCAGCCGGCCGCACTGTATTAACTTTGAGATTAGTTACTGCGAGTAAACCTTCATCCACTCGCCAGATCTCAGGCGACACAATATGTTTGGAACCATTGTAGAAAGCCTCCGCCACTAATACAAAAATGTGAGATTTGAGAAAAACAACTCCGCCACTAACCCTATTTTAAGCGGTGGCGGAGGTGTTTTTTTGGCGGGGGCTTTCTACAGAAGATCCATATGTTTTATAGAAAAGTTCTTTTTAGCGCAATCAGATCTACTTCGAACAGATCAATACGACGATGTCATAAACCCCTGAACACTAACTCAAAGAAGAACAGCGGCGGCAACACAATGCTCTTCTTATATAGCCAACTGCCTCTATTTCTACGTTTAATTAAAAAAGGCGATTAAACACAGCTTTAGATAATGGACCTTTATTATAACAAACTTCGTTGTCCCAGTTTTGCACCCTGAGAACACAAAAGCCTTTTTTAACGTTAGAAATACATGCCACTCAGAGTTTACTTTGATTGTACAGTAATTGTTTGCTGTTGTTCAAGCACAGGTTAACCCAGTTTCCGCGACTAATTTATATATTCTTAGACCTTCAGAGAACAAAATTTTACTCAAATGACACTAAAGTTATATAAAATTCTGCTTAATTTCCGTTGCGACTTTGACAGTTACAAACTTTTGTTCCCACTACGTTTTTCCTGACATTTCTTAAATTTTAAATTAAATCCGTGCAGTTTTAGGTTTCGCCAAATGCAAATTGTTTTCTCGTGAAGTCGATTATTTTCGTGCGATGCGTGCTTGTATCGGAAACAGCTGCGTGTTCAAAGAAGGAATACGATAGTTGCCATAATTACTAGTTTGGACGTCGCGGAAAAGATTATCAAACAAAACTAATTTCAGCTTCATGCAGCAGTTTTTTCTTATAATTTTTACACGACCGCATATCAATTTTGGGCAAAATTTAGTTCGATTTTAAGCAACAAAAATTTTGTAAATAGAATATAAAAAGATTTGACGCTTAACGCTAAAAACGGGTTAAAAGTTTACGGCGACCTGTTCCGTTAACTAAAAAATAACTAGTGGAGTAAGAGTCAGCGTAACCGAAAAACTGTCGTCGACATTGACGCCGTAAATGCACAACACTGCTTATTTCACATTTATAGCCCTGTGCTTTATAACCTCTTTTAATTTCATTGGGTAATAACCAAGTTTTATTTACTAGTATACAAAGTTTTTTCTGAGCAACGTAAAATATTGTCGTTATTCTCATATGTATGCAATTATTCACAACACTAATAAGATACCCTACGAATTCGAGCAAAAAAACACTTAAAATCAAAAATTTACTTAGTGCAAACTACAAAATTTATTCAGAGCGACAAAAGTTATTATCGGACATCGGTGCTAAGTTAACACAAGTTAACACAAAAGTAGAAAATATATTACTTCACCCTTCATTTCCCCCTTAACTTTGCAAAAATTTTATTCACCCGGTTAAGAAGTACTATTCTAGCCTATGTTTACGTTTTATTTGCACAACCCTGGCTGTAAAAAAGACTTGTAATTAGATTCATTTCAGTTGCTTGTCCACAACAAAAAATTTTACTTTAACATCTGTTCACTGCTATAGCTTTTTTAGCATAAACGGACTAGTGCTATACAAGGTTTATTGAAAATAGAAACGATTTTAGAAAAACCTTAGTTTCTTGTTAAACTCACCATAACTTTATTCACTTTTGATTTGACGACTTCGTCGTTTCCTTAGCTACTGCAACGAGTTTTAATTTCACCACGCCCTTACTTCACCGATATAAGTACGCCTTCGTCAAAGCGACTTGTGAAAATGTTAAGTTTTTAAGGTTTCAAATTTTTACAAGACATTCTTAACTCTATACCTGTTTTTTTATCTCTCATTATTGTGTTGTAACAATGCTATTGACAATCTAATAAAAAGTAATATTCAATATCGCCGAAAAATCAAGCTGCTTCGCTCTTTGCCAGTTGCTGTACTTACGCGTCACACGACACACCGGCTTACAGTCTATGACGTAATGAACGCACCCGCATTAAATCGGAAGCTTGCATCTTCGTGCGTAACGCAGCAGCCAACACTCAGCACTTTAACAGCCTCTGGTTCACTAGCTTCGACTCGAAGTCTTTCAAGTCATTCAAGCGTTGCTAAATACCAACCTGAGCTCGCTGACGCTGTACTACACAATAAAATGATTAAATGACGTGTTGTAACAGGCAGAGTTCGAGTTAAACTTGAAACAAAAACTAAGATAACATTTCAAACCGAATTAAAACGGCTTAAACAGTCGTCAACTGGTTCTGATTATCTTGAGTACGACCGGCTATATATAGTCACAACAAGCAGACAAAACCTGAAATTAAATGAAATTCTTCAAATGACAAACGATGTTATTAATTCAAAGCCACTATCGTGCAGTTGTTCGTTTCTAGTAAAAGCTGATAAAGAAAACAATCCTCTGTCAGTTAAGAGCAAAAATCACTAATATTGCTGAAATGCCTGAAGCTTTGGTCATCAATTCATGGCAAAATTTTAAGTGATTTTATTTTCACCAATTCATAACAATTTTTGCTTGCCACAAAAACAATAAAATCTTGCGCATGTAGGCTACAGTAATTTTGAAATTATTGTTGAAAAGATTAAGTATTTTCTGAAAGCGTCCTACACGTTTGTTCTTTTTAACTACGATTTAGTTCAGAAAAACAGCCTCTGTAAACAGTTCAACCAAATTTTGGAAGAGCTTATCAGTGGTAGTAATGAGAAAATGCAGGTTTTCCTTGTAATTCTATACGCTATAGCTTATAATTTTTTCTTTTTTATCAATTATTATAGAACCACAATGACTATTCTAAACTTTGTCATTTTGTGGAAGTATAATGACACTTTTACTTCCGAAATATCGGAAAAAATTCCAAAACAACCCACCTAAGTAGCTTCGCTTGGTTTTTAGTTAAATTGTCATAAAATTTTACATGTATGTAGCTGTAGTACGATTGTTAATAATTTCTAAAATTAAATTTTAACATTCGTAATCAAAACAAATAAATTGTTGGGTAAAAGAGGAAAAATTTCACTACAGCTTTAGTAGGTTTCCAAATCCTTTGCTTGAATCAATGCAAACAATAAAAGGCAGAAAAAAGGTTTTTAAGACAACGAATTGTAAGTAGTGATATTTATAATGATATTGGACTGGCACTGCTTGCTTTAAGCTTGCTTTAAGCACCATTGTTTGTCGGTAAGTAGCGTCACAACAATGACGAATTTATCTTAAAGTAGCCAACCTTTCCGAAGGGCACAGCATAAATCACTCAGGTAGACTGAGCATCGAACTTGTCTCCCTCTGCTAGCAAGTAAGAGGGTTTAACAAACTTTTTTTTTTGCCGACAGACAAAATATGTACAACGACTTAGAATCACAAACGGCGGTACTGGGTACCAGAATCTAATCTATCCAAAACACGATAACATTGGACAAAATACATTTTCCTTTTGCGTTTAAAGTCGTCTATTATTCCTTAACTTTTCTGGACCCAAAATAGGGTCAGATTTGACCCCATAATCTAAACTTTTGCAATAAATATTACACTACGGCTTGAAATTCTGTAAAATTACTATTTTGTTACTAAAATGAAGTGCAAATTAATGAACGAAGTAACTTTGTTTTTTTTTAGTTATCACGTTTTCAAGTGCGTGGGGTCACTTTTGAACATATTTTGAGAGGAAATGTTGATATAAAATTTTACCCTAAAAATGATTTAGAATTAAAATTAATTATTTTTTCCGTATTTTCAGATAAAATTACCCTAGTTATGTCACGTAAATGTCTCAATGAAGATCAAATAATACGATCTTTGAATTGTTTAGAAAATGACTTTGAAGATGACGAGGAGATCGTTAGTGAAAACGATTCCGAAGACGAAGACAATTTGTTACCTGATAAGGCTGATTCTTTCTCCTCAAGTTCTGAGAAGAAGCAGATAACTATGATGATGATGATCAAAACATAACATCAAGAGACGGGACAATGTGGAGGAAAACTCCTTCTCTAACCCTACGAAGAAATCTGAGACGCAATATTATGCGTGTGGTACCTGGACTCACTAATGCAAGTAAAAATATAACCACTCCACTGAGCGCCTTTCATCTGCTGTTTGATGCTAGTATCATAAATATAATAATAGATTGTTTTGAAAAGAAAGCAGCTCATCTTGGTTAACGTGGATGAAAATTAAAAAGAGAAGCTCTGGACGCTTTTATTGGAATGTTAGTTATATTTGGCGCAACTAGAGGAAGAAAAGAATCAATCAAATGTGTTTGGAGTGAAGATGGTGCTTTTTGTCGACTAATTCTCAAAGCCACAATGAGACGCAACGCTTTCCAGAATATATTGCGTTTCATTTGAACAGACAATCATGAAACTCATCAACAGCGCAGAGGTTTAGACAAATTAGCACCAATACGAGAAGTTTGGAATATTTTAACAAAAAATTGTCAAAAGTGTTTAGTGCCTGAATCGCAAATGCGTGTTGATGAATAGTTAGTTGGTTTTCGAGGAAGATGCCCATTTCGAGTATCCATAAAAAATAAACCTGATCGATATGGTATCAAAATATGGCAATTTGTAAAAATCCCTCAGGATATGTTTGGAATTCACAAGTATACACGGGCCAAATATCTGCTGCTCCTGAAAAAAAGCAAGGACAGCGTATGGTGTTAGATTTAGTAAAAGGTCTGGGTCAGGGATATGGAATAACTTGCGATAATTTCTTCACTTCGCTTAAACTTGCAAAGGAGTTGGCAAAACATCACAAAACTCTACTCGTTACTGTAAGACAAATTAGAAAGGAGGTACCAAGGGCGATGTTACCTTCAAAATCACGTGAAGTGAATTCAAGCTTGTTTTTGTTTTCAACCGATGCGACGATGATGTCCTATGTTCCACGCAAAAATAAAACTGTTATTTTGTTATCTAGTCAACATAGTAATCATTCTATTAGCACTTCAGAACATGGTAAACCAGATATTATTTTGGATTACAACAAATCTAAGGGTGCCGTTGATAGTGCGGACAAGATGCTAAAAGCATTTTCTTGTCACAGAATCTCAAAAAGATGGCCATTGATTCTGTTGACACATATCATCAATGTTTCCGCTCTAAATGCTTATCTGCTGTACTGAAAGAAATACCCAAATACTTCAATGACAAGCGTATATTTCATATTGGATGTGTATTAGTAAAATCAACACCAAAAAAATATTATAAAGGTTAACTGTAGTACATTGCCTGTGTAGCATCTAAAATCTTGTATTACGCCTGCAAAGCTTAAAAACAGAACAGGGTTTTTGAATTGGGGAAAAGAGTTGAGAACAACTCTAAATAGCCTACTATGTAAAAAGAACGAAAAATAGTAAGAAGCCTTCAAACTACAGAGAGATATATTTTGCGTCTTTTTTGCAATCTTGAATAGCAACAAGTGGATTACTGCTTTTCAATTTTTTGGCATCGCTGATCAGAAAAGTTGTAACCGGTTGTAACCGGCAGTGATCTTCGTTTCATTTAAAAAAAAACATATAAATCGTAACTAAATCAAAGTGAAGACCAAAAAAAGATCTTCACTTTGATTTACTTTGAAAAAACAAGGAGTCTTTCGCTGTCCACGTAGGTTTTAACTGAGGATAAATAAAATTTTATCAAACAATATAGCTGCTATTTGCACCTACCCAATTGAAATAGCTCAAAAAAAAGTGCACGACCCACTCGAAAACGTTCGCGGCCCACTGGTTGAGAAACGCTGACGTAAACCTAAATATTTTTGAAGCTCTGTCGGCGACGTTAAGCTTTCAAGTACAAGCGTATGAAATATTTCTTTTATTAAAACAAACTCAAGTAAGACGATCAAAAAGAATGTTGATTTGTTTAAAAAGTATTGCTACAAAGCTTAGAAATCAGAATTAATTTTGCTCCTGCAAACAACCACGCAGTTACCGGTAACCTACATGCTAGTTCAATTTTGTGTTCAATTTTATGAATAAAACGATTGCTTACAATGTGATTGTTTATAGGAGCAAAACTAATTCTGATTTCTAAGCTTTGTAACAAAAACTTAATAGAGGAAATAAGGCAAGATTAGAAATTTTGTTCAAATTGTAAATGTACTTGAATTGAATCGAGTTTAAATTTCACTTGATTTGTGAAATTTAAAGTTTTTGAAGTTCATTTTATCAAAAGCAATCTATTGATCATCGTTTTGAGCTTCGATATAGGGAAAATGTTTATTTTGATTCTTCATCCGAATTATTTTCATTGCAGTCCTCTTTTATGACAGAATAAAAAGTATCTTATCGTTCATTTACGAGCATAGTAATCTGAATGTTATACGCCGGTGTGTAGATTTTGCTGTCTTCAATGGTTTGATCGAACTTCGGTTTTTATATGTTTATTTCTGCAACGTTAGAAAATGAACCATTTAAAGTTGATTGACTTTGATAAAATCGCCAGAAGTGTAGACTCGGATTTAGAATTACTAGGCCAAATCATGCTTTGCATTCGTATTTCATTTTCCATTTCAACTTAGACGAAAACTTTGTTATGAATACGCCCTTTGCGAATAAATGATAAAGCTTTAGGGAATTGTAAATAAATATTAAAAAAAGACTTATATTAAAGCAGGGCTTCTTAAACTTTTTTGAGAAGCGCCTCCGTTTTTCACACAAACAAAACTCACGTCCTTTGATGATGCAAACAAACCTAAGCCCTATCATCATGTTCTCCGTTTTCATCCAAAACTGAAGAGGAGATTAAAAAAAGGACTTCGCTTTTATTTAGTGTTCAAATTCTCCATTTTCGTTAGCAATTATAATAACTTTGAAGACTAAAAAAATTGTCATTTCAGCTATCGATCCAGTTTTCAGCCACTCACACCCTTCTTGATCAATCTTTTACGCCTCCCAGTTAAAAAACCCCAGTTTTAAGCTATTTAAATTCTTTAACTTGTTTTATAAGATCCAGTTTTCAGCCACTCACACCCTTCTTGATCAATCTTTTACGCCTCCCAGTTTAAAAACCCCAGTTTTAAGCTATTTAAATTCTTTAACTTGTTTTATAAGTTTTTGTAGTACATTTAATATACCATTACAGACAATAAGCGCTGCAAAAAATAAAGGGATAAGATTACTTCAAAAAGTAATTTAATTTTACCTCTAGGCTGTTTATGCTCAATCGATATTCGATAACCAAGTTGATTAAATCAAAAGCGATATCAGTTTTTAATTTCACCGCTACTAATTGTTGTAAACACGGTTGTCTTTTATAGCAGCATGACCTCTTTGTTATTCTTCAAATCTTTATTTCTAGAGGGCCGATATCAAAATCAGCACTCTTGAAGCAAAATGTTTTTTTTGTCTAAACTATAAAATTTTTGTAAATGATCACTGCATGTAGAAATCATTGGGGAAAGAAAATCTATGCGTCAGAAAACATTGTGCAATTTTATTGTACTAACCATTTGCTGTAATTTGTTTGAAATAAAGTGTTTTACATTTAAATCAAACGTTTAATTTTCTTTAAAAAAAAGGCTAAAAATTATTATTTTTGTTTATTTTATTTTTATCTCTATATTTAACCTCCTGACTCGCAGGAAAGCGCCGTAGGCGCTATACATATGGCAAACAATTATGCCGACCTGCTTCCGAAGATGCCAAGATATTGCTGTCCGCTTGAATTTTAATTGACATATGACTTTAATTTAGAACTGCTTGCCAAGACCACCAAGCAAGGGAAAGTGCCGTAAAGTGTCTTTTCCAAGGACACAACAGAATGGCGCGAGTACGTTTTGAACCAAGACCATGTCGATCACGATCCCAGCGCTTTAACTACTCGACCACGTTGTCGTTTAAAATTTATGTGTAGTATTCCAGTAAATTTTTTAAACATGTTACTACAAATTTCCTGGAAAGTTTTTGCTGGTAACTTTTTACTCTTTTCAAATTTTTACTTTTTGCAAAAACTAGATCCCAAAGTTTTTATAGCTATCACAATTTCCGCTAGCCATGAAATTGAAATTACATAAAGAATTTAAATATAACTTGACAAAGCATTTAAATGTACACCTAACTAGACCTTTTATTGCAACAGTCAATGGAAACGTTAAAGCGGCTTCCGAATTTTATCAAAAATAAATTATTTTTTAATCTAAAAATAGTCTATTGAAAAATCTAGCCAAGCATTGATTTTTTTTGTCCCAGTAATTTTAGCTGAACCTTTTTGCATTTCAAGCGATTCAATTTTTTTGCGGTTTCTAGAATTGTTTAGTAATGCATTGAGAACGAAAAATTTTGAACGAGCAACAAAACCAGTGACATCATATGCTTTTAGGTTAGCACTGGGTGATCCAACTTCTGCACTCTTGTGGACCACTTTTTAAAATTATTCGAGTTTGCGGGCCTCAACCGGCTAAAAACACTTATTTTTCTCCCAAACTCAGGGTGTTCTCTAAAAAGAAAAAAAAGGTCTTCAATTAAAATCAATCTCCGAAATTCCTGTTGTTTTGGTCCCAAAATCAGGGTGTTCTCTAAAAAAAAGATCTTCAATTGGAATCGATCTCCGAAATTCCTATTATTTTCGTCCCAAAATCAGGGTGTTCTCTAAAAAAAAAAAAGGTCTTCAATTAAAATCGATCGCCGAAATTCCTGTTATTTTCGTCCCAAAATCAGGGTGTTCTCTAAAAAAAAAGACCTTCAATTGGAATCGATCTCCGAAATTCCTATTTTCGTCCCAAAATCAGGGTGTTCCCTAAAAAAAAAAGTCTTCAATTGGAATCGATCTTTGAAATTCCTATTTTCGTCCCAAAATCATAGCGTTCTCCAAAAAAAAGGTTGCCGCTGCTTGTAATTGACAAGACTTGTGCAAAATTGTTCCGCGGGCCCGTAGTTGGACCACGCTGGCTTAGCATGTAATAATTTTACTGTCGGGACCTCAGACTTTAATATTCTTGTTACACCCCAAAAAAAGATTCAATTGCAAATTGCCAGATTTGATAAGAGAATATTGCTAATTCCGTGTTAATTGCGGACAGGACATTTGTTGCGGATTGTGCACGAGCCAGTTCTTGCAATTTTATAAAATGATCAAAACCTTTAGGGATTGTGTAAACGAAGAAATGACCAGCTTAAGCTTGTCAGCCATAAAGCCTAAATAATTTGTCTCATGGGTAAGTAAATATCAATTAAACTAAAACAGATGCAACAAATAAAAACTTAAATTTCAATAAATTTTATCGTCGAAGATTGTAAAAGAGATCAAGAAACTGTTTTTAGAAAAGGTTTTCAGAAAATTTGTTAATTTGCACAACCCGAGACAAAGAAAAAAATAAGGTAATTTTATTGGAACTAACCAGCGAAAATTGTTGGAAATAGATATCGGAGGTTTTCACAAGTTATAATTAAGAAGTATCATCATTATTTCAGTGTCATGTTGTTTAACGAGACAAATAAATAACGCAGCTGAAATGTGGCTATCAATTAGTAGATATTTTAGATGTGGATGCTTATTTTCAATTTTCATTTTTTTGTGTTTGTTTTAGCTAGATTAGGAATCTAGTTTACTACTATTAAGAATCGATGGATCAGTGCAACTGTGCAATTAGCAATTTTTAAAATTTTTTCGCCTATGCTTAAGTTTGAAATGTATATGCTTAAAAACCAAAACGTTTTATGTGTGATAAGCTTCGGATAAAATTAGATTGAGAGAAAAGCTTGCAATTGATTTCTGAACTATTGTTACAGAATTTTTTTAACCCCTCTTTTAACTTTAGTTTAGATTGTTTTAATAGTTTGCGAGTTGCGACATTGCAATTCATTGATTTCTGTACGATTTACGCCGAACATTCGAACGAATTTAGTTGCTGATTGCTGAAACTGAACTGACCAGTTTTTACCTGGTAATTGTCGAGTGCCGCATTTTGTTTCGTCGTTTTCATATGAGTTTATTTTATCAGATTACTTTCGTAAAGATGAAACTACTTTTTGACAGCATTGTAACATATTCTCTTGAGATCTTAATTAAGAGTGACGTGATAAGGTTCGATTTATATTATTTAAAATTGACTGGTAAATGTGAAGTTTATAACGTACGAAAGAACCGTTTAAACCACAATAAGATTGACACTTTGTGGGCAAAATATAACCCTGCATTTCTTGATGGCTTAGGTATGGAACGAACTGAGCGCCCGCACAAGCCCCCTAAAACATCAAAAAGTGTCAGCTCTAAACAAAAACTGGCCACCCTTCATGGTAGCACTGTGACAGTTTTAAGAAAGTTGTTGAAATGAGGTGAAATCTTTTTTAGATCTACAGTTGCATTGAAGGTTGTACCACTCAATATCCATTTAAAGGCAACCACCCCATTCAAGAGAAAAGTGAGAGTATAAAAAAAGTAAAGACCAAAAAGATCTCTTCACATTGTTTCAACTACTTTTAAAAAGTATCTATCTTTTGTTTCTTATTTTACACCGAAATGAACTATTAAACACCCCGGGTTTATATTTTTTAAATATAATTTTCTAAAACACAAAAAGAGTTAGAAAAACCTGGAACCTGCCAGCCAAATATAACTCACGTATTCCTGGGAACGTGCATGCCGTGGCCCTACAGTTGATTGTAAGTGTCGTAGCTCCCGCGCATGCTGACATTGAAGCAATGCCACTGCGTTTGAATTGATGATTTTATATTTTTAGCCATCCACCGTCTTGTAAAATTTCATGCCGTTGAAATTCTTCACAGCACTCTAACCAGCTAGTGATACACAAATTAGTAATTATTTTGATAAATTTATTGTTTAAAATATCAACAATAACATTAGCAACGCAAAATAGAATCAATGACGATAAATTCATTTTAACCATAATTTAACTAAATACAGCACTAGACATAAAGATCATACAAAAACAAGCAGAAGTAGAAATACCAACTCAGTTTTAACACATGGGTTAAATAATTCCTCTTCAAGATTCAATGGTGATATCAAACGATTAAAATATCTTTATTTTAAATTTTAATTTGTAACGATTGCTATGGTATTAATAAAGAAAAAATGCAGGTAAAAAATTAGCACTTCACAATTCACTTACCCATGTATTGAATTAAAAAAGCATTAATAACCCGACATGCTAAAATAAAACATTTTTAAAAATCTAATTTATAATTTAATGCAATTTTGTTAAAAATGGAAGCAAACTTCCAAACAAAATTTACAACAAATGTTTTTTTCTTCTGAAAAAATTTTCAAGACAACAAAAAATTATTTACCAATTATAGATTGCAGCACGTAGCAAGTCAAAATTTCAAAGCAAATTAACACATCGGCTTCTGTTCCTTTATGCCTTCACCAAAGAGCTTGGGAAGTTGAACTCCTTTAAATAAAAATTCCACTAACCCTTTACAGGGCTCAATGCAAACGGAAAATGGAAGACAAAGTATATAGAATCCTGCAATAAAACCAGCTATGGGCCAGCCAATAAATATCAATGCAAGAATCCACAAAATTGACCACAAGATATTTCCCATTTCAATAGAATATACTACAAATTTCAAAACTTTTTTTTATGTTACACTGAAAAAAAGTTATCATATATAAGTGAATTAGCAAAGATTCTAACAGTTGTATACCTAAGTGGCTTTGCTTCTAGATAATGCTGCAAGCCTGTAACCTCTTTCAGTTTTTCTATTAAGTTTAAACTAAAATAACTACGCTGATTTTTTAAAGTTTTTGAGATATAGCACTAAAACGATTTTACTTACTTAACATTTTCTAGTCTCAGGTAGGCTACTTTATTGAGGAAAACTTTTTCAAGCACTTTCGCTCCTCAAAATAACCTTTAAACATAAATTTAATATTAACAAGTGGGTATGGTGAAAAATTTTACGTACTGAGGTATTAAACTCAAACTTCAGCCAACAGCAGTAGAATTTTGGTCTTTCACCTGCATTTTAATTCTAAACAACAAACTTAAAATTTCTGGCTGGCTTTTGAAATCACGTGACTTAATCTCTCTGTTTGACAAAGATTTTTAGTGCTCATATTGTCTGTTGAAGGCATTGACAATTTCTAAAAATTTATTTTGAGAACGCTATCACACTAAAGGCCCGTTTCCACTATGAGCGTGGAAAAAAGCATTCTTTGTTTGTTTTATTGCTTTTTTTTTGCGCTCGCTTCAATTTTAACCGCTCGCTTCAATCGAAGATCAATAAAAGAGAAAAAGAATGCTCTTTTCCACGCTCGTAGTGGAAACGGGTTTAACTGTAGTTATTGAAAATAAAAAAATTCAGTACCGGTAAATGTAACTGCTCACTTTGCCCGAAGTGTAGTCGAGATATTTTATTTGATAATAAACACAGTTTTTTTCGAAACCTTGTTAAAGTGACACAGACCTTATGAAATGAATCTACTGTATGAACTGCTGAATACATCTTGAGGGCTAAACTGATTTCGCTACCGTTACTACGGTCTTCCTAAATCACTTGAGGCAACAATTCTTGCTCAAGGGTAATTATAAAATCTTATTTGAACGTGATTCTTCTGTAAAGTAAACTACTCGTAATATTGCCAAATTTGATTACGATGTTGTCAAAAGATCTATATATTTCAACGAAAACCTAAATTTATTGGAAGTTTTGCAATAAGTTTAATTCTCGAATTATTAAACCAACAATTTTCTCATTCGTGGCATATGCATTGTGAAAAGTCACATTTTGATTATAGTAAAAAAATTTTTTAAATCACTGACTAATCCTGAAATGATCTACCTACTTAATTTGAAATCAAATACAGTTTAATTCTATATGCCCAGCTCTCGTATTTGTATTCCTGCGACTACTGACAAGCCTAAACAGCACGACCGGAAAACATTTATTTTATCCCTATACGTCAACGTGAAAGTGATCGATTGTATTTTGCAGGAAGATGAAATTTCAGATTTATTTGAAATAGATTTATCTTGATCTGTGTTTAAGCTCTTTTTTTGCCACAAGCCCCACTCATACAATTCCAATTCACTCAAAAGACAAATGTAGATTGATTAACTATTTGCACGACCACAGTCGTACGAGCGGAAAAGAGGGTTGACAGTTGCCTTCCAAGACGCAAAAAATTTGGGAAAAATCAGAATCTTTTAGGCACAGACAATGAACCATTTGGGCAGGAGAAAGTTACCCAATTTAAAACAATCCAGGGAAACGAAAAACAACTAAGATTTAATGAGACAAGACCTTTTTTCTTTTCTTTTGGTCTTTAAAAAGTTTACTTGGAAAAACCAATGGTACCTGCCCCATTCACAACTTCAAAATCACGTGAAGACCAAAAAAAAATTTTTTCACATAAAATCTAAGTGACATTTGATTTCTAAAAATGCTGCGAGAGCGTGATTCAGCCGACCATCGAAAAATTCGGCAAAAATGTATTGCCACATCAAATCTTTTGGTTTTATACGGCTATTTGCATGACAACAAACATTTAAGAAATGGCTGCTCATATTCCGTTTACGGCAAGTTAGAAATGGCTTAACTTGTTCATTGGCTTATTGGCTTAACTATTCGCTTATTGTCTTATTGGCTATTGGCTTAACTCCAACAGCAAAAATCTTGTATAAAAAAGGAATTTACAACTTTGTAACGAATTCTCTTTAAATCTTAATTAAGAGTCACGTAACGAGAGTCGATTTATGCTATTTGAAATTGACAGGTTAATGTAAAACTTATAACATAAAAAAGAATCGTTTAAACCAGGGGTCTTCAAACTGGGGGTCGCGATATTTTAAATTTTGGATTTTTAGGGCTTACAATGATTTTGGAAGAAAAGTAGCGAAATACAAGATTAATTCGAAGCGAAGACTTTTTTTTTTAGAGAACACCTTGATTTTGGGGGAAAAATAGCGAAATCAGAGATCGATTCTAGGTGAAGACCTTTTTTTAGGGGTTACGAAAAAATTTGGCCATGCAGAATGGGTCTCGATGAAAAAAGTTTGAAGAACACTGGTTTAAACCACAATGGTACAGCGGCCAGGCACAATTAACGTTGCCCATGTAATAACGAAATCCCAGGGGTACAAGAATTTTTGTGGAGTTTGGTGGCATAAAAGTTTTTAGCAGCTCATATATTTTAGCTTTGCCAAACATCATTTATGCTCCAATTATATTAAAACAATTAAAATCCCAGGGGAACAATACAAATACAAATAACTTAGAAATGAAACATGCCAATTATTTGTTACCTTTTGTCTACATATTTACAGATAAAAAAAGTGTAGGTTGTATTCATTCACATATGTTTATATCTGTTCTCACTTAATGCATCCAATGACCTAATATTTTCATTAACTTTAAATGAAGCAACACTAAGGGCGATAAGAAAGACTGAACAGTTAAATAAGGATCAATAAGGATCAATAAGGATCAATTAAATAAGGATCAAATCTTTAACTGAAGCAACACTAAAGGCTATAAGAAAGACTGAACAAGACTAAAGAAACGACTGATGTTGTTTCTTTAGTCTTGTTCTTTAGTCTTTTTTTAGTCTTCTATGACATGCAGACGGCGTAAAGCGTGCCAAAGCGAATTTTAGTTTATTTCAGCGACCTTTTATTTTAAACAAATTTTACTCAACCACGGTTTTTCTTTGAAAAACAAGAGAGGATAAAAAAAAGGATAAAATGTGTCATTAGGTAATGATAAATTTGCTTCGTTCACATTAATTTTAGCGACCATTTTTATAAATTAAAATCGTAATGTAAATTCGTTAACAATCTTGACAGCTTGAAGAATTAAAAGAATTTGTGATGCGGTTAGCAGTGTAAATTAATACGAAGGTTAAATTAAAGGCTGAAAAAAAGCGAAGCATGTTTATTGCACTAAATAAGAGCATCTCTGTGTCTAGTCACCAGGGATGACAAATCTATGTCACGCGCAGTGGTACAGTGGGTGAGGCGAATGAGGCAGTTGCCTCGGGCTCCCTTTTTTTAGGCCCCCTTGAAAATACCGCATATAGTTTCATTTTGCTGTATATGGTTTTTTAAAGATCATTATGAAGTGGAGAGGAAAAGTGGGAAATAGGAAATCGATTCAAAGTGAAGACCTTTTTTTTAGAGATAGCCATGATTTTGGGAGTAAAATAGAAAAAAAAGCGAGATCAAATCGAAGTGAAAACCTTTTTTTATTTATTTTTTTTTAGAGAACCCTATGATTTTGGGAGAAAAAAGGGAAATTCGAGATCAAAACCCTTTTTTTTTTTAGAGAACATCAAGTTTTGGAAATCCTTTCCTCGGGCGTTTAACTTTGAATATCCACCACTGGTCACGCGTGTCAGTAGTGACATACATTTTAGTAGTACTGCGTGGCGCTTCAAAAATTGATAACATAGCTTGAATGGTTAAAAATACATAAAAACATTTTTAATAACTTTATCAGTGCATTTTAAAGAGAGTGTTTCAATTAAAAAGTAGAATATTTTAATTTCAATTAAAAAATAGAATTTAACAGTGCTGCTTTATAAATTCAATAGATTTAATTATTACTATGTTTAACTGACAATGTTTTGTTCACTGCTTCCGTATTTATTTACTAAAGCCAATTAACTCATAAGTCGAAAATTTAAACCCTTAAGTTAGTTGTCAATCCAAAATCTTTTGCTCATGCTATTTATGGTGACTAGTAAATTCCACCCTAGGTTAGGGTTAGAGTTAGATTTGGATCTATAGAGCAGCACTGTTAAAACTATCTGTTAAAATATTTAGACAGAAGCATTATTAAAATTAGGATCAACTAGTAATCTAATTCTTTTAACAGAAAGAAAATAACTTTTTTTATATATACAAATAACGTACTCAAACTATTTGAAAACTAATTTAGAAAGAGAAGTAATTTTTTTAATTTATTTTTAAATAATAGCAATCAGAAGCCAAGATCTTACCACTTAGTTTCCCAAGTTTTATTTAAAAATCGAAAAGCTGAACGTTTTCGACTTTCATAAATCCTTATCCAACCATCTATAAAATTTTACCACCATTTGACAATAAACCATAAACCACAATTACATACAACTAAACTAAAATAAATACAACAGTTTTTTTAAATTTCTGCTCACACTGGTACTACTAATTTATTTCAAAACCATTGACAATTCAGTAATTATTACAACAACAACGCTATATTTCAGAAGAAAATAAAGATTTTTTATGTCGATGTTGTTGTAAAATGTAAATAATTAATTGGTGAATTGTAAGTGGTTTTGAATTAAATTAGTAGTACGAGTGCGAGCAGAAATTTAAGAAAACCGTTGTATATATTTTAATTTAATTGTATGTAATTGTCTTTTATGGTTTATTGTTAAATTGTGGTAAAATTTTATAGATGGTTTGATAAGGATTTATGAGTCGAAAACGTTCAGCTTTTTCTTTTTTAAATAAAACTTTGCAAGCTAAATGGATAAATGTTGGCTTCTAATTGCTATTATTTATAAATGGATTTGAAAACTAGTCTATGAATTGAATTTTACTAATATTTTACTGGTATTCTGCCTTTTGTTAGGTTTTTAATTATTGTATTTTGTAATTACATTTGTAGTAGGCCTACTGTATGTTAGTGTATGTAGCACGGGGGTGGGCAAACTACGGCCCGCGGGCCGCATGCGGCCCCATACGTTTTGTGCGGCCCGCGGAGCTCTTTTTAAAAAATACATACCCTCACTTTGAGCCACAGTTGCATAGAATTATGTCGGGAACACCCCAGTTTCAGTTTCTTATGTTTTAATGCTTTTAGAGAACACACCAAGATTTTGGGAGAGAAATAGTGAATCACAGATCGAATGTAAGTGAAGACCTTTTTTTTTAGAGATCACTATGATTTTGGGAGAAAAATAGCGAAATTTCAGATCAAATCGAAGAGAAGACCTTTTTTTTTAGGGATCACTACGATTTGGGGAGAAAAATAGCGTAATTTGCGACCCGCGAACAAATTCAACATCTAAATGCGGCCCTCAGTTAGCTTTCACGGCCGCAATGCGGCCCGCAAGCAAAAACAATTGCCCACCCCTGATGTAGCATGTCAAAAATTTTTGTTGCAAGATGTATAATTTTGACTTGCAAGTAGTTAAAAGTTTTGCCATCAATAGTCTAGAGCAACGGTGGGCAAATTGCGGCTTGCGAGCCGCATGTGGCTCGCCGACCTTTCGTTTGCGGCTCTTCGAGCTAAACAATAATAACAAAATTGAACAATGTAAAATTGTTATTCACAGTTGAATTTGGGTCAAACGAAGATTTCTAATTAGGTGCTAAGTCGGGTTATGGCGTGGAAATAAAGCATTTCTTTGTTTGTTGTTGATGATCATTTACGCTACAGCAAAAATTTAAGCAAAGCGAGATTTTGCACCCGCCTAGACACGCTGGTAACATAAGAATAAAGAAGCAAAAAATAGTGCTCGCTTTCCTCAGATTCGCTTCTCTCTACAGAAATTCGTAAAATCATAATATCGTGCAAGTCTAACAAATGAAGATTTGAGAGAATTAATTCACACCGCTTTGACTTCATATCGCCCAGATTTTCAAAAGCTAGCTAATAAAGTGGAAACCCACAGTAGATCTAATGCTGGTAAAATCTCGAAAAAATTGTAAATCTTATAACGTTGTATTTGTTTTTATTATTTGTTTAAAACTTGCATTGTTTACTGTATTTGTATTAACACCTCAAACAGAATTTTTGGCTCTCCGGGAGATTTAAATTTTCACAAGTGGCTCTTTCATTGAAAACTTTGCCCACCCCTGGTCTAGGGGTTAGGTCAGGAGTGGGCAAACTTTTTTAGCTCAATGGCTGCATTCAGAAGTTGATTTTGTTTGAGGGCCGCACTATAATATACTAAAGCCAAAATAGAAAATAGTAAAACCTTTAATTTGAGGCCCAAAAGAAAAAAGGCCTTCATTCTCCTTTTAAAATGAATTTACGATAAACTGCCTGGAATTTGGCTAGAAATCAAAAAATCAGGGAAATAAATTGCTTAAGGCTGTTGTGGGCCATATGTGACCCCCGGGCCGTACTTTGCCCATCCCTGGGTTACGGCATACCCAGTAGACTCTGAAATCCCTCAAAGTGGGGTCGAAGGTGGCTAAGTACTGGCGAGTGTTTCTTTCTAAGGTAGCTCAGAACGACTAAATTATCAAAGATATGACTCTTATTAATCTAAATTTGCTTCTTGAGAAAAATAATCGAAAAAAATTTACTTCATTAGAAAGGTAAATAATAAAATTTAATCAATTTATTGTACCGGGCTTTTTTGGATGTCCACCCTGGGCCGTTAATTGGAAAAAAGACAAATTGAGAAAATAAGACCTGAACCAAATAAGCGCCCGGGCTGTTACATGGCAGTTGCATATTTCCTGTGACTATATCATAAAGTACTATATATTCTTGTGACTATATATGTAACTATAAAGACTATATCATATTAGCACCATATAAACGCCCACCTAAAATAAGCGCCCATGGGCGGACTTTCCGGAAAACCCCAGTATTAGAAAAATAAAAATGAGCGATTTATTCCATTAAAATTTAAAATGAAGAAAAAAATATTTATGCTTTATTTTTTATGGTTGAAACGAATTTTACCGGTATTATATTCCTTAGAAAGGCATGCAGCTACGAAGGACAATACTACTACGCTTAAGATACTGAATCATAAAATTGGTCACATTCATAGTTTATTTTAAGAGTGAACAATTTAGTTCTACTAAAGTTGCCACACTATAAAACTATAGTATTGCCAATAGATTTTCCGACTTCGGTGTTTTATTGTTATTCTGGGAATATTATAGTTTAAAAGTAAACCAGCTATTAGGTCTAAACTATTAGATCGCTGCAAATAACTATCGAGCCCGCAAGTTTTTTGGCCGCACGGTGCGAGTGCGCGACCGCTTTTTGCAACCCTGGCATGTCGATATATCGTTCAGCTCAAGCGTTTTCCACCGGGGTCCGTGTACACCTCTACCACAAAAAATTTTAGGGGTCTGCAGAAAAAAATATTCAATTGGGGGTCCATCACAGGACAAATTTTTAATTTGACCAAAAGTTTTTTGATTTTACTTCTGTGGGGACTATATAGAATTTTTTTATTGTCATTTTCATTATTCATTATTACTCACTCGAAAGAAATCGAGTGAGTAATAATGAATAATGAAAATGACAATAAGGCGCTATATTTCGGCCAACCGTCAAACAATTACCCCGACCTACTTTCAGAAATACCAAGATATTGCTATCCATTTAAAAAAATTTTTTAAACTTTTTTTAGAGATAAGATCAAAATTCACAACTGCTTGCTAAGATCAAGCAAAAGAAAGTGCAGTAAAAGTGTCTTTTTCAAAGACACGACAGAATGACGCGAGAAGGTCATAAACCGCGACCGTTCGATTACGCTCGCCATCAATATGGCACTCTGGTCCACTCAGCCACGCTTTCAACTTTTTATACCAAACACGAATTTGAAGACACATTTTTTTCACTTAAATGATAATAAAACATTAGTTTAACCGAATTTTAAATTGGTAAACATTTTCACTGTATCATGAATAAAAGATTCTTAAACCAAAAATTTCGCATCCAAGGAGGGGAGCGCAAAAAGTCTTCTGGAATAGCTCAAAGTTAGTGGAATACTGTAAAGCATGTAAAACTTATGTTGCCGATTTAAAAGTTAAAAGAGAAGGGCGAAAAGTGTTAAGATTGTTGACCAAGCTTTGCGAGGACATGAGATTCCATTTATGAGACTCTGCTTTTTCATACATCCAGTGATGGCTTTAATAGGGTGCGAACGGAGCGGCAGCACCAGCCCCCCTAAAATACACCAAAAAGTGAACCCCCAAACAAGAAATTGCTCTATTTCAGCAGGACGTCAATGGTATGTCAAAATAAAAAGAAAAAAATTTTAAAGATTTTGCTCCTTAGGTTGTTGTTACTTGTGCTTGTGGAAATGTGGAAGTACAAACCTTTTTTTAGAGAGATCGTAATGTCTTGAGGCAGGAAAAAGTGCCTGTCCATGTTTTGGATCACCCAATAGTGGTCCACTTAAAATGAAGATCTTTTATTTTTTATTTTGTTTTTTTAGACATCACTTTGCTTTCATATACTAAAAATGGCTTCAGCTATCTTTCTTTGGTACACCAAATAGTGCCCCCCCTTACGTTTCTTGCATCAGCCCCCCCTTTTTGTAAGGCCATCAATGCATACATCCCTTCGTCGTTATCAAAAATTGACATGTTGTCCCGCGTGTATGAAATGAAAAATAAACTTTTGCAGTTTTTTAAGCTCATGAGAAACAAGATCTCCTTTCGTTTGTTACATCAAGAGTTTCATCTGACGTTAACAAATCTCGTGGATATTTTCAAAGCGTTAAATGATTTAAACTTGATTTTGCAGGACAACAATATCAACTATATCAATAACAACTATGCCATCAACGCTTTCGTGGCAAAATTGTGTTGGGCATCGTCGAATTCAAAAAAGAAATGCAACTTTCTTTACTAAACTAGATATTGCTTTTGAGAAAAACCAAATTGAAATTAAGGGCGAGCTTAAAGTCGAGGTGGAGGGTCATCTGCAACTTTTAAAACAAGAATTCGAACGCTACTTTCCAGATTCAAGCGACACTGAGCTTCCAGAAACAAAAATAAAAGGAATTTTTTCTGAAGAAAAATATTCTTTTCGAAGATTTACAAAGAAATGTTTGGGTAGGAAAATTCACTACCAAAAAAACAACTTCACTACAAAAACAATTTTGAAGCTATGTCACTGACTAATTTCTGGGTGAAATATGTGCACATCGACAGGAATGTACTGTGGGTGCTATAGCTTACTGTAGGTGCTTACCGTGCACTCTTTCCGTTTTCATCGACTTACATACTTACATGTGAAAAAGTGGATTGTCTTTTTAAAGTATAAAGACAAAACATAGGAACAAACTTGACTGAGATGCGTTCTGCTACAAAGTCACAAATTAATTTTTGGTTTCTAAAAAGCTGTTGCATTCTTCTTACGCGTATTAACAAAATTTAGCTTGTTGTTTTTTTTAATACTGTTAGATTTTTAAAATATGATAGGGATTGCATTTTATTGTTATCATCAAGGGAGGGGTTGCGAATTTTGTTTGCATGATGAAATGGGGCGCGTCTGAAAAAGTTTAAGAAC
The DNA here is from genome assembly GCA_963680785.1 of Diplosoma virens. Lineage (NCBI taxonomy): Eukaryota > Metazoa > Chordata > Ascidiacea > Aplousobranchia > Didemnidae > Diplosoma > Diplosoma virens. Next base: position 15,680,379 of record OY796894.1, on the reverse strand, counting down.
CCCCGGTCTATGCCAACCATTGTACCAAAGCATTGTCATTTTTTTCAATTGATCGCTTTTTTCATTTTATTCCTCCGCGCTTACATTGGAGATTGCTCGAAATGCTGGCCTGATTTACACTTATTCTAACTAGCTAGTCACAACGCATATTAGTAATTATTTTGTTTAATTTATTGATTAAAACATCAACAATAACATCAGTGATGACAAAAGAGCATCAGCGACAATAAATTGATTTTAATCATTATTTAACAAAAATACAAAATATAGTAGCCATCTAGATATTAGGATCATAAAAAAAAACAAAAAAACAGACGAAAGTTAAAATTTCAAGATTCAATGATGTTATCAAGTAATTCACAATTTTTTGTTCTAAATCTCGGTTTGTAAATGTTAAAATGATATGAAGAATAACAAAACATACTTGTAAGTACAAAAATTAAATAAACACATCATTATACTAATGTACTGCATTAAAAAAACATTGATTTTCCGCAAACTTTGAAAAAACATTTCGAAGAATTCATTTATCATTTAATGCAATTTTGTTTAAAGGAAAAATAAAAACCAAATTTTGAAACAACATTTACAACAGAGGTTTTTGCTTTTGATATAAATTTTCAAGACCACAAAAACTCGTTTACCAATTATAGATTGTAACACATAACAAGTGAAGTTTTCAAAGCATGTTACCACAATGGCTTTTGTTCTTTTATGCCTTCACCAAAGAGCTTGGGAAGTTGGACTCCTTTTAATAAAAATTCCACTAGACCTTGACAGGGCTCAATGCAAACGGAAAATGGAAGACAAAGTAAATAGAATCCTGCAATAAAACCAGCTATGGGCCAGCCAACAAACAACAATCCAATAATCCACAAAATTGACCATAAGACATTTCCCATTTTCAAGAGAATACAGTCCTACTTCAAATGTCAAAACTAGTTTTTTAGTTATGCTGAAGAAAAAGTCAATTTGACAGCATTATGTTTAAGTGGCATTGCTTTTAGATGAAATGGAAGATGTTATAGCATATTGCTGTATGCCTATAATATCTTTCATTTTCCTATCAATTTTGAATTAAAACAACTTCGGTAGATTTTTTGTTTTGTTTTTAGTTCGTTAAGATATTGACTTAAACGATTCCACTCACCTAAACTATTCTAACTATTCTTAAGTATATAACTGGTAATTAAAACTAATTTATTTCAAGCGCTTCTGTTCGTGACGTAGCTATTCTAGAAGAGTTTAACATTAACAACTGTTTACTGTGACAAATTGTACTTACACAAATACAAAACTCAAAGTTTAGCTGAGAATAAAAAATTTTTGAGCTTAGTCATATTAATCGTTCATATGCGTTCTAATTCTAAATAACAAGCTTAAAATTCGTGACTGGTTTCTGAAATCACGTGACCTAATTTAATTTGTTTTAATCTCCTTATTTGACGAAAAGGTTTTTAGTGCTCAAACCGTCTGTTTGAACGCATTGACAAATTGAAAATATTAATTTAGATAATTTTATCAAATAAACCGAAATAATAAGACTGATGTTGAAAAAACATAGTTAAAAAATTTATAAATAAACAGAAAACAACGAAAAGGAGCCGGCTTCAAATCTCGCGGTCGCCACCAACTCGCGCCACTGAGCAATATCACCGTTGATGGAGATGTAAAAGCAAGGACCGTTATTCTTGAACGGTCAAATTACAAGTTTAAACAAATTGTGCCATAACAAGCGTTACATAAGTAACCTGTAAGTAAGTTTATCACCAACGTCTTATTAAATTCTAGACGACATTCTTGGAAGCGCCAAACTGAGAGAAACTATCAACAATCACTGAACTCAAGATTAAATAAATAAAACAGTTTCGTTCTGTATCATCAGCTCTCTTATTTGCATTCCTGCGACTACTGATAAACCCAATCAACATGACTGAAAACCATTTATTGTATGACTACGCGCTAACCAGATAGCGTTTTCCACCGGGGTCCATGTACACCTCTACCACAGAAAATTTTAGGGGCCTACAGAAAAAAATATTCAATTGGGGGTCCACCACGCTAGTTTGGTGGTCCACAGGACAAATTTTAAATTTGACCAAAAGTTTTTTGATTTTACTTCTGTGAGGACAATAAAGAATTTTTTTATTGTCATTTTCATTATTCATTATTACTCACTCGAAAGAAATCGTCCAAGGCGCTATATTTCGGGCAACCGTCAAACAATTACCCCATCCTTCTTTCAGAGATACCAAGATATTGCTATCCAGTTAAAATTTTTATTTGTTTTTTTATTTTTTTTAGACATATGACCAAAATTCACAACTGCTTGCTAAGATCAAGTAAAAGAAAGTGCCGTAAAGTGTCTTTTTTAAAGACACGACAGAATAATCGTCGGCAGCACGGTCGAGTGGCTAAAGCGTCGTGCTGATGATCGACATGGCCTTGATTTAAAACTTGCTCGCGCTATTATGTTGTGTCCCTAGGAAAGACACTTTACAGCACTTTTTCCTGCTTGGTGGTCTTGGCAAGCAGTTTTAAATTACAGTCTTATCTCTATTAAATTACAAGCGGACAGCAATATCTTGGGATCTCTAGAAGCAGGTCGGGAAAATCGCTTATCTTTTGTATTAGCACCAAGACTCTTTCCTGTGAGTCAGGAGGATAAATACAGAGATAAAATAAAAAAATTAAATGACGCAAGAAGGTTATGAACAGCGACCGTATCGATTAGGTTCGCCATCAAAGCTCTGGTCCACTCAGCCACGCTTCCAACTTTTTATACCAAACACGAATTTGAAGACACATTTTTTCACTTAAATGATAATAAAATATTAGTTTAACCGAATTTTAAATTGGTAAACATTTTCACTGTATCATGAATAAAAGATTCTTAAACCAAAAATTGCGCATCCAAGGAGAGGGAATGTAAAAAGTCTTCTGGAATAGCTTAAAGTTAGTGGAATACTGTAAAGCATGTAAAACTTATGTTGCCGATTTAAAACTTAAAAGAGAAGGGCGAAAAGTTTTAAGATTGCTGCTAAGGGATCGCGGCCCCAAAAATTTTTATAAAACTTAATACAAAGTGCAGAAAAAAATTATTTAAAGTATTTATAGCTGCTCGAAAAATTTCAGAAATGAGCAAGAAATGAGTTTTGTAAATAAAATTCAATGAGCTAAAATTTTGAATTTATTTTTGACCTATAAAACTCAGTAAGAAAACTCCTGAGTAACCGAAACTAACAGTTAATAAGTTTAATTATGCAAAAAATCTTGGAAAAAAATTTAATTTCATTTACTTTAGCGGGTTCTAACTTAAATTTGGTAAATACTTTCCGCCTTTCATGCCGATTTGATGGAATTGATAACATTTTCTTTTTTTGGTCATCGAGTAAAATTAAAGTAGGAATTCTAATAAAGTCTTAGTGAAAAAAGTCTTTACTTTGATTTCTGCAAAACAATTGCATCTGTTTTTGTTTAGGGGTCCACAGAATAACATTTTGAGAAAGGGTTTCATGGATTAAAAAAGGTTGAGAACCCCTGTTTTTACGCTGTTTTCTTATTCGTGATCACTTTGTCAATAAAAATTTAGAAACGTAATAACTTGATCGCAAATAAACTGAATCAAGATAAACACTTTGTAACCAAATATAATCTTCCACTCCGAAAAATATATGTATTTTGTTGAATAGTTTTTTCTGAGCTACATTTAGGCCTTATAAATTATTGTAAAAATCAGCAATTACAAACCAAATGAAACTTTGAACGCATCGAGTTTAAATTTTTATATTTTGCTACAACATTAACAGAGTGGGGGCACCAACGGCTTGTGGTTAATTGTGACTTACATTGTTTCAAAGATCTACGCCAGGGGTTCTTAAACTGGGGACGCTCCCCGTTTGGGGAGTGAAAGGTTCATAAGGGGGACGCGAGCAACTAGCTTCAAATTAAACGGATACCTGGATTGACGTAAAAAAAGAAGGTATGACAGCGATTACTTAAAATATGGTTTTATAGCTTCCACGTAAATAGTCAATTAGTAGCACAATGCATGATATGCTATAAAAATCTCAGCAATCACGCAATGTGACCAAGTGGCGCAGCGTTATCTTAAACCCAAACACCCTGGCCATAAAGATAATCCTTTAAGTTTTTTTCAAAGCATGAAAAGACTCTCTGAAAAATTAAAAATTGTTAATAAGTGCGTTCGCCAATCTTCGTCTGCAGAAATAGTAGACGCGTCATTCGAAATCGCTTACATAATTGCTAAAGAGAAAAAACCTTATAACAACGTTTCTCGAACCATGGGTCGCGACCCAAATGTGGGTCGCTGAGACTATGCGAATGGGTCGCGACCCGAATGTGAGTCACCAAGACTACGCGGATGGGTGGCGAAAGCTTGTAAATTACCGCACGTAAAAGAGAAAGATTTGTGCACACAAGATTTCAAAAGTGAAGACCCTTTTTTAAGAGAACATTACTATTTTAAAATGAAAATCAAGAAATCAGAGTCAGATTCAAGATGAAGACCTTTTTTTTAGAGATCACCTTAATTTTGGAAACAAAATAGGGAAATCAGAGATGAAATCGAAGTGAAGACCTTTTTTTTAGAGATCACCGTGATTTTGGGAGAAAAAGTGAAAGACGAGATTAAAGCTCTTTTTCTTTTTTAGAGAACATCAATTTTTGAAAATCCTTGCCTTGGGCCCCTGAATTTGAATATCCACCACTGAGCTGCAGTCATATTTGTAGATCGTTGTTTTTAGCGATTTTGGGTCGCAGAAAAAAAAGGTTTGAGAAACGCTGCCTTACAACAATGGTAAAACATTGACCGTGAATATTACATGTAAAAGCAGCTCGTCTTGTGTTGAAAAAAAACAAACAGCAAGCAAATGGCAAAGATTTCACTCTAGGATTCTACAATCAAAGCACCCACTGATGAGCTTGCAAAAGACATTGATTGTCAAGTTCTTAAAGGATCTTTTGTAGAAAGACCCGTCAAAAAAAACACCCCCGCCACCGTGCAGTACTTAAAACGTGGTGAAGGTGTTTTTCTCAAATCTCACATTTTTGCATTAGTGGCGGGGTCTTTCTACAAAAGATCCAAAAATTACAAGCCTCAGCTTTTGTTCAATTCAATGCAATGAAACAACTGATATTGCCCAATTGTCGCAATTGTTAGTCTACGTTTGCTTCAATTAAGGAGTATATGCTGTTTTGCAGACCCCTAGAGACCACATGAAGAGCAAAAGATGTATTTAAAGTTGTATCCACGTTTAAAGCAACAATAGTATTCTTTAGGAAAAATTTGTGTCTGTCTGCATTGATGCTGGTTTGACAACGTTTGAGTTTTGAAGTGAATTCATCGCGAAGGTAAAGGAGAGAACCTTCGCGCGCGAAAGCGCCAAACTGAGAGAAACTATCAACAATCACTGAACTCAAGATTAAATAAATAAAAAAGTTTCGTTCTGCATCACCAGCTCTCTTATTTGCATTCCTGCGGCTACTGATAAGCCTAACCGGCATGACCGAAAACCATTTATGGCATGCCTAAGCGCTAACGAGATCGGTTGTATTTTACAGGAAGATAAAATTTCAGATTTATTTGGAATAGATTTATCTTGATCTGTGTTTAACCTCTTTTTTTGCCACAAGCCCAACTTATACAATTCCAATTCTTTCAAGAGACCAATGTAAACTGATTAACTATTTGCAGGACAACAAACATCCCAGAAATGACTGACCATAATCGGGTTTACGACAAGTGTTAAACTTGTCCACAGAAGCTCCGATCAAGAAGTATTTTAAAAACAAACTCCAACAACAGCTAAAGTAAAAAAAACTTATAAAAGAAGCAATTTTTTATAAAAATTTCTTGTTCTACTCTTGTAACAACATAATATGCAGCTTTTGTACCCTGAGGCCTTCGTAAGCTGTAATCTGTAAAAGACGGAAATGTCTAGTATTTTTAAGAAATAGTTTACAAATAAAAAAGTAGTGTTTCATTATAAAATTTCAATTTCTCAAAATAACTAGTCTTAAAAGGACTCTTGTCGTGTCTTGATGTAAGCGCGGAGGGGGCTCAAATTTCGATTTTCTACACATAAAGTCGTATTAAACCGCGTGGTTTATTTCTACTTGAGACCTTAAATTTTTTCGTTTAAAGAAAAAAGAAAGTTAATGGTTTTATCAAATTATCCCTTCGAGAGAGTTTTTTTATCTGCAACTTTGAATCAAATTAATAAATATACTTACGTACTGCCGTAGACCACCATAAATTACCAAAGATTATTAAGTTGTTGGTTTTTTAGAAAAATTATATTCGAGCATTCCGCTAAATTTTATTGTAAAGCCAACACATGAAAGAAAGATTTTCAGGAGAAAATAAATTAAAATTTCTCGCAGCTCCTGTTTGCTGTGAGCTTTTCACTTTGCTGTTGCACTGTACAGACAATAAAGTAAGTTTTCGACTTTTTTCGCCGTTTCATCAAAAAGTTTATAAAATTATTTTCAGCATTATCTTAAAACTGATGGCAAAACGGTTATCGTCTCGTAAAAATCATTATTAACTGCACAAAATTGCTAAATGTATTAATTTAGACTTGCCTATTCTAAAAATTCGTTGCAGCACACTCACTATTGAAGGCTTTTCCGCTTTTGTTCAAACTTATCATCGCCCAGCTTTTGCTATGACAACGCGCGGAAATCTGGTGTATCGTCAATTTCCTATGCGCAGATGAAATGTCCGAAATGTCAGAAGACCAGACATTTTTTGCGGCAGCTTCGATATAATGACGCATGGCATTTTAAATATGCGTGCCAGTCGAGTCACGTGATTAAACAGTTGTGCTGTCGGTTTATCCTCGGATGGATGTTTTGTTTCAAATCAATCCAATCTATCTTTGAAGCGTAGATTTTAAAGATAGATCTATATTGCCACATAAAGCTGAAACTTTACTCCCTAACACAAAACTGTAACATTATTATAGTCCTTTAATTTAAAACTTTCTTCTGTTAAATGTGACTTACAAAAAGTTGTTGTTTCAAGTGATAGAGCTATGTTGTGACAAGTATCTTGAAATAGAAATCATATCACATACGGTAACTAGCTAAGTACGAAATCAAAAAGTATATAGCCTATGTAATATCGAATCTGTAAAAGTAGATCGAGGTAGCCGCTGGATGGTGCCCAATGCTTTAATTGTCGGATATAACCATTGCAAATCTCATCTATCTTCTGCAATTCTTTAATTAATGATTGAAAATTATCATATAGCGTAGCCGAGTGGTTAGAGCACCTTGATTGTGATCGACATAATCTCGGTTTAAAACCCACTCGTGTCATTCTGTTGTGTTCTTAGGAAAGACACTTTACGGCACTTTCCCCTGCTTGGCGGTCTTGGAAACCAGTTCAAAATTTCAATCATATCTTTGTAAAACTAAAAGACCAAAATAAAAAATATCAAGGGGACAGCAATATCTTGGCATTTCCGCAAGCAAGTTAGGGTAATTGCTTGCCCTATTTATTACCACCTCCGTAACTTTCTTGCGAGTCAGGAGGATAAATATAGAGATGAAATAAAAAAATACTACAAAAATAAAATTTTCAAGCCTTACCTGCACGATTAGCAGTAGTATCTAATTGTAATATGATTTATATGGATTGGGTCTTGGGCGAGCAAGAATTCAATAAATTAGACACGGAGTCAAAGACAAAACTTAACATTTATTATTGGGAATATAGAGCAGGGTTTCTCAAATTTTTTGTTCTGCGACCCCATTTTAAAAAATAAACAAATCAGGTGTTCTCTAAAAAAAATAAAATAAAAAAATAAAAAATAAAAATATAAAAAATAAAAATATAAAAAATAAAAATATAAAAAATAAAAGGTCTTCACTCTGATTCAGGCTTTATTTCGTCAATTATTTGTTGATTAAATCGATTAAATAAATATTATTATAAAAAAAATAACTTCAAAAGCACAAAATGCTAATTAGTTTCGCGACCCCAAAATTTTTTACGCGACCCATAGTTTAAGAAGTCCTGATACAGAGAATAGATTGGGTCTGAGAGTTCTTAAGTTTTTTATGAAAAACTTTTCTGACCTATTTTGATGACATGTAGCAATTAAGGTCTTCACGAGCAGTAGCAAATTGAACAAAATTACAGTCCATGCAATTAATTCAAATTACAACAATTTTGATAGCAACATTGAAATCAGTAAAAGAAAACCAAAGGCTTAGTGATCATAAAAACTTTGTTTTTAATTAAAGAGATTCTATGAAACATGTAGCAACACAAAGTCTAATTCACCATGAGGTTACACGCCGAAAAACTAGCTAGATTATTCCAAAAGTTTAGTTTTTAAATTTTTTTTATGCTGGCAGAGATTTATTTTTTATTTTATGTCTATATTTATCCTCCTAACTCGCAGGAAAGCGACAAAGGCGCTCATACATAGAGTAAGCAATTACCGCAACCTGCTTCTGAAGATGCCAAGATATTGCTGTCCGCTTGTAATTTAATAGAGATATGACTGAAATTTAGAACTGCTTGCCAAGATCATCAAGCAGGAGGAATTGTCTTTCCCAAGGACACAACAGAATGGTGCCAGTGGGTTTTGAACCGAGATCATGTTGATCATCAGCACGGCGCTTTAACCACTCGACCACTCTGCGGCAACATTATATCAATTTATCTTTTATGGGAAATTGAGTGGTCCCAAACACTAGTTATTAGGCTCCAACCTGATTTGCATTCGAATATGCTAAACATTTTTGTCCGATTGAATTATTTGAAAGTTTTAGCGATACGACTATGGTTCAGAGCTGCTTGTCACGATCGTCAAAGTGCGAAGTAATAAGAAAAAATAACTTCCATAAAAATCCGACACGGCTGGAGGCAGGGGCTACATAGACGTATGAAGGAATTGCCCCAAACTAATTTAGCAAAAAATATTCGAAGCTGACTTAGCTTTTTTAGAGCACCGAGTATGTTTGTGTTGCATAAATTTTACCTGCAAAAATTTTTTAGGCCAGAAGATTATTTTATGTCGAAACAATTTATTTCAATGTGTTTTATAGCTTAAATTCAACAATCAAAATTATTGGACTCATAAAACTTTGGCCTACAACTAGTAAATTTATTTTTTGGACACCAAATTTTGCGGTCACGTGTGGCCAATGTACTCGGTTTGTTTTGGGGTAAGCCTTCGTGAAACCATGCACAACTATGATTAAAGCAATCATCGCGTAAAATTCGAGCGAAATCATTTCGCCCTCGCAAGGGTCTCCAAAGTACGGCCCGCGGAGCTCTTTAGAAAACATATACACTCACTTTGAACCACAGTTGGATAGAATTATATCGGAAATGCCTCGGTTTCATGCTTCTAATACTAATTAAGATTAACAAATAACTGGTTAAATATATATGTATATGCAGTGACGGATATTCAAAGTCAGGGGCCCGAGGTCTTGAATTATGGTCTTGAATTTTACGGACTCCTCCAAAAGCCTTCACTTGAATCGAAGACAAAAAGTCTTTGACTCGATTTGACTTTCTTTTCGACTCGATTTGTTTCACCAATGTTGATTTAAAAAAATTCTTAATGTAAACAGTAGGACAAAAATTGGTGTTCTCTAAAAAATGGTCTAAAAAAACCTTTTTTCCCAAATCATGGTGATCTAAAAGTCTTCACTTCGAATCGATCTCGTATTTCCCACTTTCGTCCCAACTTTATAATGATCTCTAAAAAACATATACAGCAAAATGAAACTATATGCGGTATTTTCAAGGGGGGGCTCTTAAAAAAGGGGACCCGAGGCAACTGCCTCACTCAATATCCACCACTGTGTGTATGCTTTATATTTCAACTGTGTACTGCAACAGATTTTTTTAATAAATAGTCTGTTTACAGTTATTTATTAACTGTTTTTCGCAAATTAAGTTTTTGGCTTTGGCCCAAGGAGGTCCAAAAAAATGTATACATGGCCTCCTGCTCGAATTGTTTGAGACCCCTGGTTTAAAAGTGTGACAAACAAATCGCAGGATAAGCACACGATCAAATATGACGCCGAACTAGTTTATTTAGTGCGATTCCGAGAATCCGACAATTAAAAAAATTGTTCACGCCAATTTTTTTTAAAATCACATACACCCTTTTTAAGGTTGGTTCAAAGACATTTTTTAGCACAGCACGTCGCAGTGGTAATGGTCTTGAATTTTACGGACTCCTCCAAAAGCCTTCACTTGAATCGAAGACAAAAAGTCTTTGACTCGATTTGACTTTCTTTTCGACTCGATTTGTTTCACCAATGTTGATTTAAAAAAATTCTTAATGTAAACAGTAGGACAAAAATATGTGTAGACGTTAAACGAGCAGTTTCAAACGGACTTGTAATAACATAAGATTTATAATACAAATTATATTAGTGATATCGTCATTTAGTACAATTCGATTGAAAATGGGTCGAAAGAATTGGTCAAGCATGAACAATACTTAAAAAAATTTAAACAAGTGATTTGTGGTACAGAATTTGAAAGCTAACAAAAAAAACTCTTAGAGGTGAGTTTTTGGTTGGCTACTTAAAAAAATTCTATTAACGCAAATGATGAAGCTGTTCAAAGGTAAAAAATTGCAACAAGTGAGCAGGACGAGAAGAATCTTCGAGAACGAGTTAGGAACCCAGAGCCATCTTTGGTTGGTGTTAAGGGATTACACAAGAAAATATATATTTTTTGGTTTTTTGAAGCTACTAATATATAACCTCGATGAATCGAAAGAACACATTGGAACGAATTGAAACGACGGTTAACAGTCAATTGCAATCTAATGTTTACCAAATTGATAAACCCCAGCTTTGGTAGACGTCGCTAAATTATTGCGCAATAAACTCTTTCAACAAAATCAATGTACATGCGAGTTAAATCGGGAGGCCTCGCAAAAATAGAAAATTAGCGATCACGATTACGGTAGCTCCATTTCCGCGTCAATTAAGTTGACGTTGAAACCAGTCTGCACTTTCCTTCCCGCTCAAGTAAGACGATCAGAGCGCAATCAATTGATCGAAGAATGCAGACAAAAGCTGGACTCGGTCGGTGTTTTATTCGAACAAGACGAGGCCATATTCGCATACAGCAACCTCACAAAATAACACAGTGAACAGATTGAAAAGCTTCTCACTCTGCTCAAACCCAGAAAAAGAACGACGAAACAAATAAGACTAACTAGAACGAGGGTAATGTATTGCCTAGAGAAACGGTGCAAAACAGCGGGGGGGGGGGGGAAATTAAGGAGAAATATTGCGTCTTCAAACCGAACAAGAACTATTGCTTTGGAACGAGTAATGCGGTTAGAATTTCATCAACCCCAGACAGAATGCGTTCGAACAAGAAGAGACACACGTCAGAGTTCCTGTTTTTCGCTTTTTTCGGTGTCGTCGGCGCCCTCTGGTGTCTTGTCTGAGTCGCCTGAAAACAAAACGAGGTTTTGTGAAAGGAACACGGCGGCAGTGTCATTTAGTGCCTTCTAAACTTTGAACGTTGGATAATCTTCGAAGCGACGAAGAATCACGCTTAAACAACGAAGATTTCGGTCCGGTACAACAATCGACACATTTCCCAAAAAGGCGCGGTCAAGCGATACGATCGATGACGTCACGTTATAGTTTAATCGATTTCAAGTTTTTTTGTCAGCTTGCGCTTTGTGCATTTATCGTTTAAAATTGCAATGCTTTGCATATATGACTGTGTCCAAACGATATGGAACAAAAGACTACCCTAAAGGAAAAAATTAGAACTGTTCGGTTTAGAACGAAAAAACAATTCTCTCGGTCACGTGATTTACAATGGAATACGGCAACGTTTTTAGAGATCACCATGTTTTTGGGAGAAAAGAGTGGATTTTATTTCCTTTTTTATTTAAGGGGTCCATAACTTTCAAAAAAATTCTCAAAAGGGTGCATGACATTAAAAAGGTTGGGAACCACTGTTTTACAGTATCATAATTCAGATCGGACTCGAAATTTTAAATATTACATAGCGATGTAACGGGTGCGAGGAAAGAAGCATAACCTGTTGGTTTATCTTCTTCGGATGCAGGAGGAATATCTTCCGAAGGTTTCTCGTCCGTGTTTGAAGTTGACGAAGAGTCGGTCTCGCTTCCAGTTTTTGAATCCGGCTTTTCTTCCGCTTCACTTTCTTCAGGTTTCACCTTTTCATCTGCGGGCAGCAACAACATCAGTTGGAAATATATCTCAGCCAGAAGTTTTATCGCGCCAAGCGGAGCAGTTAGCTTACTGAAAGGGAATGACAACAAAGCGTGTTCGCTAAACTTAACAAAGCTGCAACATTGTATCGCGCCGTGACTAGATTGTGTCCGTTTCGTCAATCCCATGTTTGAGTTTCAATCAAACAGCTTCGACAATAGAATCTTGATTTATCGATTCACTTAAAAAACCAACTTCAAGTTTCCGTCAACGTTATGTGACACGCAAGAGCATCGTCAGCTGGTCACGGCTGAGAGGCATTTACACTGAGCAATTTAGAGCGTGGTTATTAAATCAGCTTTTTATTTTCTTCTTGGTTTCAGCGCTTTCTACTGTTTCAAATTAAACTACAACAACAAGGAACAAAGAATGGTTTCGATGTAAAAAAAAAAAAAAATTGAACAGTTAACGTGTCTTGAATCGCACAGGACTTAAACTCTATATCGTGCCGGGGTTTGAGGTGTTTTCTCCCCACTAACCGCTCTCCGACGCCGTCGTGTTCTTTTTATCTTCTTTAGGCTTTTTCGGTTTAGCAGTTTTAGCTTTGTTCAGCATGTACTGCACCTGAAAAATACACGGTGTAAAGTTAAACACAAAATATTTACACTTAAACGTAATCAAAACCAGATAAAAATCGTCCATTATCTTTTTGAGAATTTATTTGTGACAGAAGCACAATTTTCTAGTCGCTTTTCATGCAATATTTTAAACCGCTTCATTTTAAAATATCTTTAAAATATTTCAATTATTATATCTACTTTACGATCACAACTTTAACGGTGCAATCTTATCTTATCTAGAAATATCTCGAATATCTAGAAACTCAAAAGTGCTTAGTTAACGCTTAGTTAAGATTAAAGAAATCAATATCCTAATTTCGGCTGAATCTTGATGAAATAAGTTTCGATTTTGGCAATAGAATCATGCACGAAAGACCAGGAAGTGAACTCGCGTCCTTTAAAAGACGAGTGGGCGGCTTGAGGCAACCGGCTTGCTGCTCTCGAAATTCTCTCAATTTGATTTTGTCACAGCACTGACCTCGCGATTTATCTCGACGATCTTCGCTCTCACTTCGTCGGGTTTCAAGATCGGGTCCTGGTACGGTTTTAGTTCCGCTTCTTTTTTCACGGTCTCGTTTTTCCATACCTGTACAAGACGAACGTTACGTCATTACAGAAAACCTTATCTGATTGGACGGAACACGAACAACCAACTTACCACAGTCGAGTTGATGAGAGCGGCGAGGGTCTTTATTTCGATGGGAGTGTATATCTGGGTGTCATCCGGGAGGGCAAGGACAGCTTTTAGGAAGTGAATGGAGTAATTGAACATCGATTCCAAGTCCTGCAATCAATCCATTGACGATTCGTTAGCGATCGGACAACCCGATACGACATATCGAAGTTTGCAACAGGACAAATACGCGAACGCTTTAATTTTAAGCGAGAACCAGGCGAGGTTCTTGAATTTGCTCAACGATAGATGACGAAAAATCGCAGCGAACTAATAAAAAAACAAAACCAAACAACACGAATTGAAAAACGGCCCTGAATTCTTGAACCTTGACCTTGGGCACAGCCGGTAAAAAGGAAAGTCAGCTACGTAGCTGATTCTGATTTCTTGGTTTTAAAGCAAAAAATAACCTTTAAAAACAGATGAAAAAATCGAACTTCGACTGATATAAAGCGAGCGACGAACCTGAAGCAACGGAGCAACTTCCAGACGCAACTTCACTCTGGTCAGCCACGGTCTAGATACGTCTTTCAGTTCTTTGAGCTTCTTCGCGTACACCTAACCAAAAACGCTTGTACGTCGGGTCACGTGAAACCTATCACGTGGAGCGGGCGCGCGACACCGACCTCAGCTGCTGGCTCTCCTTCCAAGTCGTCCATCCACTCCGACGCTGCGTCCAGTGCTTCACTGATTTGCTTGTTTTCCTCCTCGGACATCGCCTCCTCATATTCAGGCTGCAAGAGGACACTGATTATGAAGAAGTTTATCAAGAAGTTTAATCATCGATATGCGCGGTGCAACGAGAACAGCGTTAACTATTACCGACCCTACACTGTAAAAAAGCTGAAATGATCTAAAGCTGCAGCGGCGTCTTTGATCATTTTTCGTCTGCGATTTTGTTGTTTGCAGAATTTTGCAAAATTTCTTTGTTCTTGCGATAGATTTTGTGGATCAGGTAAACTAGACGCCCGACCGGGCGTATTCTTTACTTGATAATAATCGTTTAATTTTTAACTAAAAAAATTAGGGTTAGGGCCAGGGTCAGCTAACTCCAATCCCAACCTTAAACTCACTATTTTTGGAAACTGGGCGTATTCTTTACCTGTTCACTAATGCGGGCGTATAGTTTACTTGATCCGATTTTTTTTTTTTTATCGTGTAACGCACCAATAAACAGGCCTGGAGTGTCTACATCAAAGTTTAACAAATTCAACAATTTAACCTTCCTTATCTCGGCGCAAGATTCATGAACAGCCAGGGTTAACAATTTCTTAACACAAAGCATTGCTTTTATTAACCCGAACTATCCCAATGACTACATTTGTAGTCATTTGTAGTCATTATTTCAAATGCATTTTCTAACTAAAAATAACTGTTTTTTTTATTATTTTAGATTATGAATAGCTTTGAGATATATAAAAGTTGTAAAATATCTTTACAAACACTGTTTTAAGTTGTGCCATAGAATTGTACAGCCTATCAAAGTTTTTAGTTTTTAATTTTTCAGTTCTACCCTTGGGTTAATATGGGTTAACTACGGCTCGCATAATAGAACAAATCCTTAAATGTTGGCATATTTTAAACCGACTTTTAAGAACAATCTCTCTCCGAATCAGCAAAACTCTTTGGCAGTCACGTGACCGACCTGATACAACTTGTCGCGCTTGTCATAAATAAACGTTTCCAGCTTGTTCATCGCCTCTTCCCGCGCCAGTTTGAAAGCGTCGATCTCGGCCAGCATCTTCAGTCTAAAAAAAAAAATCGTCATCACAACTTTTTTTGCACCAATTACTTTATTACGACTTTACATTTGCGCAACTTGCGTTAGGTTTGAAAAGACACATCATCGTATTTTTTATGATGACTGAAGCAAAATTAATTCAGACGCATTAGCAACTTTATCAACAAGAAATCTAGAACCTAGACAAGGGACAACGCACTTTTTTCGGGATTCTTCTTCGTGCTCCGGTGAGGGCGTCACGTGATCTAACGTTGTAACGTCACTTTGTATTTCTTCGCTGTGCTTTACTTTTATTGTCTTCGTTTCTGTATTGACGGTGTCTGCGGAGTGAAAAAAATGTAAAATTCCACTAGACGAATCGAAGAATCACGACCGAGGGGGGGTTCAAACCGTTTGGTTTCTTTTCGTCCGACTTAGGTTGCTCGGTTTTTTCGGTTTCTTCTTTATTTTCGCTTTTCTCTTTTTTCGGTTCGCTTTCTTCCTTCTTTTCTTCTGCAATTCAATGCAATGGTTGACAGTACTAATTGAGCACAGTACATTATCACAAATTTCGACGGGTTCGAATCCCAGTCCGAACACCACGACATAAAACTTCGGGTCAGTTTGCTTTTTCTGTTGGAAACTAAACCAAAGAAAATCAATCGCAACATGAAAGCTGACACACGTGGCCGAGA
The DNA here is from genome assembly GCA_963680785.1 of Diplosoma virens. Lineage (NCBI taxonomy): Eukaryota > Metazoa > Chordata > Ascidiacea > Aplousobranchia > Didemnidae > Diplosoma > Diplosoma virens. The sequence goes on along the minus strand of OY796894.1, from coordinate 15,664,464 downwards.
CGCCGGAAGCGCAAGACACGTGACACAACAACCAAACTCACGCGTTACCTGCTTTGGTTTCGTTGTCTTCAGAAGCGCCGCCAAACAAGTTGGAAAAACCCTCCTTTAATTCTACCCAAAATAATTGAGGTTAGTTACTACAGCTACTGCTAGTATTATTTTTGCTACCACTACTAACGAAACGTCTTTGAGTATAAACTACAGTACTTGACTCCTTCGTAAATTTCAAGAGGCAAAACTCAATCTCTATTTAACTCTATTCCCCAGTGCAAACGGTGTTGGTGAGTTTCGAACCGAAATCAAGTACACTCGGCAAAACAACCCACGAATATGAAGTTTGAGCTAAAAGCAACTTTTTGCAGAATATATTGATGTTTGCCGGTCAGCCAAATAGATAGAAATGAAAAAACAACAATGAAAAGGCATATGAAGCAAGAGCCAACATCGTGGATGAAACAATACCAAATGATCGGCTGTTTTGCACAATTATCGAATTATTCAAGTGGCCACTTGACTAAAACAGAAAACAAGCAGAATAGGTATCAGTTAAGATATATGCCACGCGTGCAGAGGACTGAACATGAACAGCAAAGAAACGAAGTTTGGCTTACAATGAATTGGGGTAAAATACCGAAGTGAATGCTTTTTGTAGACGCATTTCTATCAATCATTTCCGTATATTTCTTGATAAAACTTTTCAAGACATTCACATTAGTCAATTAAAACATAATATTTTTGATGATTACGAAAATTCGTAGATCTGACAGCAGTGTGATAAACTATTATTTTTTTTCGTTTCAACAATTTTAGATCTGTTTAAATCTATGTTAGTTTTAACTTCAAAGATTTAAACAGAAATAAACTAATTGATTTTAAAAACAGACGCACGAAGCCGTAATATAATCTGTTTCATAAACATTGTCTAAATAATAACTAGAGATATGCTGCAATTGAATTCAATTTCAAACTAAATCCTTTCCCTGGATAAATTAGATTTTAATCGATAAGAGAAAAAATTAAAGGTTGTCAAATTTAAGAAGCTTGGCAAATAACAAGATTAAATTTAAAAATGTCCGCAAAAATAGGAGCTTATTAAGTAGAGATTTTTAATTGTCTTTTATCATAACTAATTGAAGTGGATTATCTGATGACGAATCTGGGAGCGGTTACGCAGGTTGATTTGAAAGACTTAACTACCAACACCAAGCTCAACGTTAGTTTTCTACCAGCTAAAAAACAAGCAAGCTCTTTACTTTGCAAAGTCGAATCCTCGTCGAGCTTAGGTTGAGTTTCGGTCGTGTTCGTCGTCACTGTTTTGTTTTCTTCAAACACCGCTTCGACCTAGTGACGTAACAAACGCTTTTCACACCACGTTTTAACATGCAGTCACACAGCTTAAACCAATAGAAAACAAAAGTTTTGTTTTGACTCGTTTTGCATCTCAAAAAAAAAGATTGAAAATCAAGTGGCAATTTCGTTTTTTTGAAACAATAAATGCGGAAGTGATCACCCGCCTGAAGGCGACCTTAGAGACATTCAAGGGTCAAATAAACAAAGGTCGAATAGTGACCTCGAGTTACGTCGGACGCGATGCTCAACAATAGAACAGCGTCATCAGGGACATCTCTAATCCTTTCACGGCAAATGATGGACTTACGCTTTCCAAATTGAGGATTCCACTTTCGTCCATGCGGAAATGGGCTTTCACTCCTTTGGCTTCCGTTTCGTTGCTTCCAGAGTGCTTTTCGTGCGCTTTCGCCACTCCTTCTAGTTCAACGTGAGAGAGTTTTAGTGTATCGAAGTTTCTAAATGTTTGACTTTTTGATTAGACAGGATGTTTTTACGCGAACAGCTTTTTCAACTTACTGCCTGACGTCAGTGGAAAGAAACGACAAATTTCCATAATTCACAGAGAAATTAAAGTTTTCATAAAATCTAAAAATTGATTAGAAAAAATTAAAACGACAAAACAATTAGTTCACTTCCCACTAAATTCAAAGACCTCGTTCAAAAAGTAAAGCCTAGAAGTGTAAAAGTAAAGAATAGAAGGCCAACTACAGTGCTTGAGCATGTCCCTTCGCAAAAGTATAAATAGCAACAATACCTGTTGAAGGTTATAACTTTACGTTGAGGATAGGGATTGTTGCGCTGAAACAAGGTCCTCTTGACGTGTTTCACAGAGACGCTGCCGTCTTCCGCTTTCGTATAACGATTAAAATCAATCTGAAAATACTAGATGTTGAGGAGTATACCTGAAGTTAAAGCATTTAAGTTAAAACATTTCGTTTTTCGGTTGAAGTCATACCACGTCGTGAAATTTCTCGTTCAAAACAAAAGCTTGGCAAAAAAGGTAACATGACGAAAACAATCGAGCAAAAACAAGCCACTTTTTAATTTAATACCTTTTAAGAATTTGATTCTCACCAAAACGCTAGGTACTTCAACGAGAAACGAAACGAGAAATAAAATTTCAGATCAATTTCTAAAAATAATATTTTTTCATGCAGTTGTCGTCGACGAAAGCAAAGGCAAAAATTTCACAGTGACGCAAGAGTTGATCGTCAAGAAACCAACTAACTTTCGCCACTGTGCCCTCTTCACCCTTCACTGACAAACAACTGGATATCAGACGAAAGAACGGCGCATAGAGTAATTCTATCTCGATATAAACCTCGATCGGATAAACCGTTCCGGACTTGATGTGGAACGTCTTCACGCGGAAAGCGTTCGACAAGGCGGCCGCCTGATAGGAGGCGCCAAGTGCACCAGCTTCGTCGGCGTTGATGCTTTTTCCGAGATCGGGTCTGAAAGACTCGGTTTTAGAAGCAGCTCGAACTGTAGACACGAAAGTAAGAGGAGTTTAATATGACGTCATACTTTCCAGAAGCTTTTAACAAGATTTCCTGAACTTTGGGGACCCGAGTTCCACCGCCGACAAGCAATACCTGGCTCATTAAGTCCTGAAAAAGAAGGGCAACATTAACCGTGTCAACGAGATAATCGAAACAAGGATAACGTTGTAATATTTAGCAATTACTTTGTAGAACCGAAAAAAAATTTCATGTGTATGTCGTGTAAAAACTATGCAGCCACTGTATACATGGCTTCTATTTTTATTCTGGAATTACTGTGGAACTAAAGCAGTCAGCACTTCCTCCTAATAAAGTTGAAACTAAAATCGCACAATTTCACTTCGCTAAACTTGAATTTAAAAACCAAGATACACAGATCAATACAAGAACGTAAAAACAGGATCAGCTATAAACAACGCCGACCATTGAAAGTTCGGAAGACTTGACAGCGTCGAGAAGTGGCTGCGCGACTCGATCGAACAAGTCGCTGCAGAGATTTTCAAAGTCTTCCCGAGTGACCTTGGCGCGGAAGTCCTCTTCATCGATCAGACCTTCAATCTGCGTCAATTACCGCATCGTCAGTGACTGGGATTAAGGCTGTTTCTTGTTTACTAGTTCTTTTTATACTTTAATAAACACATTACAAAAACCAAGAAGCAAAACAATGTCAGACTTACAAATATTAACACTTATTATTCGAGGACATACAGGGTAAAAAACATCACTTTTATGTTATGGTGGTAATGGTGGTGGTGATACAGCCAGATTTTCGGCCCGAAAACAAGGGCACATCAAAACTCTATAGCGAGATATTTTTTTCAAGGTGACCGGAACCTGGATATCAGCATTTCCACAAATTATTATGTGTCGGAATGAAATACAATTAAACCATTATGGCAAATAAGAGCAAGCCTGAACAAAAAAAAACCTCGCCACGTGACAACCACAACCAATAGAAACAAAATGCGAGTCACCTAATAACGCTTAAACTTAAACAAGAAAAACCTGAGCCATGTGGTCCACGTTAGCGCTCAGAACCTTCTTGAGCCTTCTAGCCTCCTTCAACAGCTTCGCCATAGCTCGAGGATTGTCTCGAACATCTTTGGACGTCTTCTTGTTTTTGTTGAACAGCTGCAATGGGCAAACCGAACTCAGTAAACTGTTTTGATTGCTGCCCGTCGATTGAAAAAAAGAGCCATTTGATAGTACCGGTCTAGGTTTGATCACTCAATCTAAGTAGGGCCAGGCTGCATACAAAAAAATTTACTAATCCAATAGGTCAGGGTCGGTCAAACGGATCTTCGAATCAAATAATAATTTCATAATGTCACATTTGAGTAAATTAAACGAAGCAGAAGCAACAAGACGGACATAATACGATACGAAAGTAAAACCATGACGTATTTCTTAAATTTATTAAAATTGACATTTATTAATGAAATTGACAACATGAAATTATTAAAATGTAATTGACATAAAAAATAACTTTCTAACTTTCTCTTGATCAGCAAAACAGCATTAAATCGCTAATTTTAACACTATAAAAGCAAGCATGTCATGTCATCGTCAAACCTCAATAAGGGGTTAATGTATAGTTGTACGTTTTTCGTGTTTTACACAAGTTAAACAATTCGCTTTCAATTTTTTTCTTAATTTTCGATTTTTCGTTTACAATATGTATTGATGAACGCGACAAAGCAAAGAATTGGATTTTATTTCCTGCATCATTTACTATGTTCTGCGACACGGCAAAGCTTCCTTTTTCCACGATTTATTTTTGAATTGAAGCGCATTATTGCTTAAGGGAGGAAATACGATGTGATCAAATTATTGACTACGCTAAATTGTCAAATAAAAAAAAAATCCGCCATAATGAGAAATTGGAATCGTGTGAACGAAATAGGGTAACATTTGATAATGTCGAGGAAAATCAACTTTTGTCTACTTATGTTAACATACCTCGATCAGGTGGTCTCGGAGTCTCAACTCCATCTCCAATCCGCCCAGAGTCCGATCGAAGCCGACTCCTTTCACGGACAGCTGTGGATCCGCGATTCCGTTTATTTTTACTACTTGGTAAGCTGCGAAAAGCGCGATGATGACTTTATTGCTCGAAGAAGCGCGCAAATGTCGGGCTCTTACAAATCACAGACGCCACCGTGCTTTGAGCTCCCATATCGTAGAGGAGAAGATAGGAGGCGGAAGCGTTTATATCATTTCGTCTGAAGACTCCGTAATTCAACGCGGCTGCATAAATGAAAGAAGTAAACTAACCTTTGATTATAGGGATACATTGTTTACAGTGTTGTTCTATATTACGAATTTAATATATTGAGCGATTACGAACGTATTACCGGCTGCATTATCATCCATTAACTGTGTCACTTTCAAGCCAGCCAAGTTGGCTGAGTAGAGCAAGGCACGTCTTTCCAATTGGTTATAATATGGGGGCACAGTGATGACGCAAGTGTCGATTGGCTGTTCTGAAACAAAACGGTGAAAATAACGCGACGAATGGTGCAATTGCTTCGTAAAATCGAAAAAAATAGAACAAAATCTTTTGTAATTATCGTTTGATACGCCGAAGCGTGCTACGAATTCGTGGGACACTATCCCCACAACGTTGCATCTGCCTATAGACCATCTTCACAACGTTGCACCTGGCTTATAGGCCATCCTCACAACGTTGCACTTGCTTTATAAACCATCCCCACAATGTTTGCACCTGACTTATAGACCATCCCAAGGTTTCCGGGTATTGTCGCAATGGTGGCGAGGAATTAACAACAATGTCAGATTAGGCCAGCACGAGAATCGAACCCCGACCTACTGCGCCCAGTGACACCAATACACCAACCGCATGAGTGACGTTAATATCAACGGTTGGGTTTTTATCCGTGGCATAATTTAAACGCCAATTTATTTGCGTTAGTTTTTATTCAAATAATTTCTAATTTGTTGACAAATAAAATTGAAATTTATTTTACCAAAAAGATTACAAGTTCTAATGTCGATACATACGAGCGTAATCTTCGGCCAATGATCGGGAATGATTGAGTGCCATCGCCATTAGCTCTTCGGGAGAATAATAAACTTCTTTCTCGGCATCATGCCTGCGTATTGAAGTGAGGAGGCGTTGTTTAAGATAGGTACCATATCGTTGATGTGAAACATTGCGCGCTTTAACCTCATTGTAACGGACTCACAAAAAAATTTGGTTTGAAAAACTTTACCACGCAATTCGACAATGTTCAAAGGGTTTAAACTTTTATTTCCCGAAAGACTATACGAGGTCTGTTCAAAAAGTATCCGACTTTTTTGTATAAAGCACACAACACAATAAATTTTGCAAGTTTTATTCAATCTCCTTCAAAATATCCCCCTTGGTGGTTCACACATTTATCCCAGCGCTTCTGCCACTTCTCAAAACACTTCATAAACTCCTCCCCCGGAATGCTCTGAAGCTCCTCCGTCGCTTTTTTCATAATGTCTTCTCTTGACTGAAATCGCCTCCCTTTCAGAGTTGTTTTTAGCTTAGGGAACAGCCAGAAATCACACGGTGCTAAGTCGGGAGAGTAAGGAGCCTGTCTAATAAGTGGCATGCTGTTTTTGGCTAGAAAAGCTTGGACCACATGTGCAGAATGAGCGGGAGCATTGTCGTGGTGAAGCTGAAAATTCTTTGCTGCCCACATGTTTGGCCGCTTTCTTCGCACAGCATCACGAAGGCGACGTAGAATCTCCAGGTAGTACTCTTTGTTGATTGTTTGACCTTCTGGTGCATATTCATGATGCACGATGACACGGGAATCAAAAAAACAGGTCAGCATAACTTTCACATTGCTGCGGACTTGCCGAGCTTTTTTTGGGCGTGGTGATTCCGGATGCTTCCATTGTGATGATTGAAACTTGGTTTCTGGGTCATAACCATAAACCCAGGTCTCATCACCAGTGATGATTGTCTTGATAAATTCTGGGTCATGATTTGCAACATCCAGCATATCCTCCGAAATTTCCTTCCGGAGTTCCTTCTGTTGCTCCGTCAGCAGCTTGGGGACAAATTTAGCCGACACTCTCCGCAGGTTCAAATCCTCAGTTAGGATTGAATGAACTGAGCCTGTGCTTATTCCCATTTCTGGAGCAATCTCTCGTACTGTTAAACGACGATCCTCCAACACTTTTTCACGAACCTGATCCATCGCCTCCTCGTTTCGGCTTGTGGATGGCCTTCCTGAGCGAGGATCACTTTCCACTGATGCACGGCCATCTTTAAAGCGTTTAAACCATTGCTTTATCTGAGTTGGGCTTAAGGCCTCATTTTCAAAAGCTTGTTGAATCTTTCGAATTGTTTCAACTTGAGTATCACCAAGTTTTTGACAAAACTTGATGCAATACCTCTGTTCGATGCGTTCTGTCATTGAAATAAAATTTTCTGAAAATCAAAAAACCGATGAACACGTACTACACGCCTGCACTAAATGCTTTACACAGAGAGATACGAATGACGAATCGGCCTGAAACGCTTCACGATTACGCGTGAATGTGTGTGTGTGCAGCCACGCTTTGCACGGGCAGTTTGCTCATACCTTATTGGCGAGAGGGAAAAAGGTCGGATACTTTTTGAACAGACCTCGTATGTAGTATTTGCTATTTGGTTGATATTTACTGAAAATTTTTTGAACGAAATTTAATTTTTAAGTTATTAACTAATTTACTTAATTTTAGGTGTATATGGTTAAGCGCTGAATACGCATTAACAAAATAACACAGTATTAAGTGTTATTGCTTGAAATAATACAAATTACACGTCGCAATCTAAATAAAGATTAAATATAAACTTGGTCATTTTATTTCAGTTTGGTTTCGTATTTGATTATTTTAATTGTGAAATTGAAATGAAATCTTTAAGCTGCAAAAATGACTTTTGCATAATGGAACGAAATACACTTACACAAATAAAACAGTTCCAGTTTTTGGGTCTTCTTTTAAATCATAGTATGGAAATCGTCTTTGAAACAGCTTAACTAATGGATGATCTATTTTTTTTCCTAATAAATCTTGGAAGTAGACATAAGTAGTCTTTGGAAATCTCACACCCTAAAAATATAGTTGATTGAAAAAGCAGAAACCAAAAAGTATAACTTAAGCAAAAATGCACAATAGTCCAATAAATGCTAAAATGACTACTGAACAGCATTACATACTTTATTTACAGCTGAACTTCCAAATACTCGTTCCCCACTCTTCAATGATACTGCAACTTCTGTTTTTCGTTTAGATTCTCTACAAAAACATATTAACCCTTAGTAAATTAAACATATAAAACGTTAAGCTGATTGAAACAAGTTTTTCTCCTTTTTTTATCTCAAAGCATCATAATACGCAATTCTATATTTAATTTTATCCCATCTTTTTTTATATCAATGCAAAAAAACAAGATGAATTTATTTCTTTACTTGTATTTACAGTAGACACTGGTAAAACTTTACTCAACACACTAAAGTACCCCTTACTTAGATCTTTTGCTTAACATTATAAACTTCTTTATCACCATAAAATTTTACAGCAAGTTTTATAAATATTGTTTTATAAATGTCAAACCCAATTACTAGTTGACCTTAGATATGGAATGGACTTTTGATAAATGCTAAAGATAAATACTTCTTTAAATAACTGCTTGACATTAACTTTTTTTGGTTCTTGTTTACTATTTACCATGTTTATTTAATTGGTTTTTAAATTTTGGGGAAACTTTAAACCTGCAAGGTCGATGATGGCAAAGAGTGAAAGAGACTCCTATTTATACAATATGCATGCAATTATATATAACAGTATTTAATGTAAAAAAAGATGACAAATAATATAACACTTATGCTGCTAAACCTTTGATTTAAACATCAGCAGCAAGGTTAATATTAAAATTGATGTGTTTTTCATGCAACTAAGGAAGAACAAAGCATATCTTTGATTTAAACAATTGCAAAAAAATCAAAAGATTTAAACAAGCAAGAAATTTATAGGTTAAATTTATAATCCAAAATTTGTTTTCCTGCATACTTATTTAAAACAATCTCCATAGGCACACCAGGTTTGACAATAGCAATTTTCATCCATTCAGATCCCAAATCAATTGACATTACTGCTATTCCTCCTGAAGAAAAAAATAACAAGTAAATGCCAAAACTATAGTGAATTTCTAATTCTTATCTATTTCAAATATATCATTTCATTATTGTTATCTATATTCATAATATATCATCTATTTCAAATATATATATATCATTAAATTTAATAGTAATCTATGAAGATATATAATAAAACAAGATCTAAGGTTTGAATATCTTCTTACACTTAAAACATGCCAAAAACAAATGCTATTAGAAAGATTTATATCTATATATAATGATAAAAGTACAAAAACAAATTAGATTTACTTACCACATAATACAAAGTTGAAAAAAATACAAAAAGTTAGCAAGAAAAACAAACTTTGCATAGTATCTCCAAGTATTTTAAAACAGCTTTGTGTTAATTTGATTTTATAAGAACAACATGTATGAAATATAATACTAATCAATGATGCAAATAAAAAACATAACTTACAATTAATAAAAACTTAATAACATAAAATTTAAAATATTAATTGTAAACCATAAATGCATAAAAAAGGTTCTTTTAAAAAGTCACTGTAAGCAATTTTGGTTGGTGAAACTGACCTGGATCCCCCTCTGGTTACAAATGCTTTTCCTCTTTGTTATCATTGTTGTTCTAAAGGGCATCCATTCTGGTTCAGTCACAAACAGGTCTGGGGTCAAAGGTTTATCCTTTTACTAACTTTTGCTACAGCTTTTGCTCTTGATTTCTTTTTTATTCTATATTGATGCTGAAAGGGAGACTCCAGGTTAGTTTCACCAAAAAAAAACGCTTATAGTGACTTTTGAAAAAACCCAGAAAAAAGAGATCTCAGGAAAATAAACTTTTCTTCTTTAAAACTTTGTTACAAGGTGAATTGCTTTAATATTCTCCACTTAACTTGTGATTAGAAAATAATACAACTGGTTAATCATGTTATACTTTCTCAATAATTGGAAACTGATTCTTTTGGCTTATTTTTTGCCGTCATTATATGGACCAGTTAAACTGAATAATTTTAATATCAAATTTAATGAATCACTTTAGACTAATTTTTACAGGTTTAACTATTGTATAACACAGCAGAATTATTGTTTTAACAGCAGACACTCTTCTTTCAAGAAGGATAGAGATATATGTTCTTTTAAACATCTCAAAATTTCACTTTACAGTAAAACACTTTTGGAGACTAGAATTTAAATAGGCCTTCTTTTTTCAGTCTTCTCTCAGCCTATTTAACAAAAAAATTGCCTTTCTAGCTCAATCGTTCTATGAGCGTCTTTGCAAAAATACTCATTTGCTAAAAACATAATTGGTTTTAAAATTTTTACTCTACCTAAATGCACAAAAACTAGACGTTAATTAAATTATAAGCCCTGTTGCGTTGAAGGCAATTATTTGCTACGTTTTTTCTTTTAACTGAAACTATCCAGATTTTTAAAAATATTTCAAAAACGCGACCATCGCAGTAATGACTAATAGTAAAATTACCAAAAACCAGTAGCAACCAACTTTTCATTTTTTCACTAATTTATTGTAAAACTTCGAATGAAATTTTTTTAATTTAAATAGTGGCTTAAGTCATTTCGTCAATTAGCAAAATCAAGTTTTTTTCTAGAAAATCAAAATAATTTGAACAAGCAAATACCGGCATTTGCATTTGCTGCAACTAAGACATCAACTGGAATTTTTCAATTACACCAGGCATGTTTTGGTTGGCTCATTGAGTGACGAATCTTTGTGACGTTGCTATATTTTTTAAGAAAGTGGAAAGGGTCATTACGGTAGAAAAAAATTAATTTTTACTGGCAACCAAATAAAAATCTGAGATTAAAAAAATAAATAAATAAATACAACAACAACAACAAAATAGTTTGGATTGCAGTGATTAAGCACAATTTTCTTCCGCATTTTTATCGTCCATTTTTTTGCGGACACTGTGGCGAATCGAACCCGCATCAAACTTTGTGCTGTTTCGGAACAATTAGCTTGTTCAAAGAAAACTATATAAGACTTGACATTTAAAGCAAGAAAAAACAAACAGAGCACGAGAAAAACAATGAAGACGTCAATTGGACAAATAACAACAAAGAAAAGAAGTGACTAGTCGAACGGACAGAAGAAAAGCATTTATTTAAGCTATTATCGTTGGGTTCTTTCGAAAAGGATCAATAAAGAAAATTCGAGACATTTTAATTGGAGATATATTATATATTCTGTATTGTGTTTTGCTTCTCTATATAAATTGTAAAAAAACGATAAAGCAAAACACAATACAGAATATATAATATATCTCCAATTAAAATGTCTCGAATTTTCTTTATTGATCCTTTTCGAAAGAACCCAACGATAATAGCTTAAATAAATGCTTTTCTTCTGTCCGTTCGACTAGTCACTTCTTTTCTTTGTTGTTATTTGTCCAATTGACGTCTTCATTGTTTTTCTCGTGCTCTGTTTGTTTTTTCTTGCTTTAAATGTCAAGTCTTATATAGTTTTCTTTGAACAAGCTAATTGTTCCGAAACAGCACAAAGTTTGATGCGGGTTCGATTCGCCACAGTCGACACGGTCGACACATATCGACACGGTCGCGGTTAAAATATTACTTTCGCCATTCTGTTGTATCTTTAAAAAAAATTTAGCGTCAAATGCGCCAATGCTGATAAAATTGTGGCTCAGTTAATCTCATGGTTAAGTTGTAGTTAGGCAATCATTTGTAGGGACCAACTTCAACTTTCGGTTAAATCAAAAAGTTAACTCACGCAAACACTCTGGTTGAATATGTGGTTAAACTTTTATTCCAGAACTGCTATCGGTTAAAATTTTTTATTTTTATTTAGAGATATACCTAAAATTTAAGAATTTTTGCCAAGACTACTAAGCAGGGGCAAATGCCTTAAATATCTTTTCCAAGGACATAACAGATTCGCAAAAGTAGGTTTTGAACCGAGTCAGGAGAATGAATATAAAGAAGTCGGCACCGTGGCCAAGTAATTAAAAAGCACTGTATTGATGGCAAACGTGATTAATTCCATCACGGTTCAAAATCTATTCGCGTCATTCCGTTCTAACTTAAATTTCTCCCTTTTTCAAGCAATTATAACCATGTTACATTGGTTCACCTTCAATACAAATTATTTCTATACAATTGTGGTAGTAACTTTAGTGCGACAATAGCAATTAATTAATTTTCCACGTTTTTCTTATAATTCCTCGTTTTTCTGCGGGTCCTCAAGATAAATATAAAAATATTAATCCTTTAACCATGCTTAACGTAGTTTTTAGAATTTTACTCTTTGGTGACGGCTAGTACAATATGTGGCTGTTGACCTCATACAAATGAGCAGAAGAACTAAAATGGCCGAATTTACTTAAGTAGAACTTCCTTGTTTATTGGCGCGCGTTAGGAAAAAAAAAGAAGTGGATTATTGAAGCGCAGTTAAAGGGCTAAAAAATCACTACACTTTTTATCCTCCTGACTCCCAAGAAAACAAGGCCTCATACCAATACTTTTTATCGGGTGTTTACACCTCAGAATGTAAGTCTACCAGAAATTTTTAAGGTTATATTAGCTTGATAGGGAGTACAGAGGTGTACCCGCTCTAACTATGAGAACTTTTTAGCTTAGTCTCACTATAAGAATGATTATTGTTTAAATTTTTTTTGTTTTTTTGTCATAGGGACAATATTTTCCACAAGATAAAGTTATCGCAGTAAATTAGTATAAAATTTATTTTAAGTTAAAATGAATAGCCTACGCCAATTTTCAATATTAGTCTAACCTGATAAAAACTTTCATTAAATCACTTTTCAATGAAGATAGGCTATTAACCAAACACATATGCCTACATTTGAAAACAGTGCGTCACAGTTTTCGGAAATAACAGTGTTATTGTATTCTCGGGTTTTAGTGTTCTGTATTTGATCTCCTTAAAAGAAGGGCACTTAATTGTTTTTACAACTGGCTGGTTAAACTCAGCAACAACCATCGTATTAAATGTCTGTATTTTTTTGTAAATGTGAATGTTTGTCCTCAGGACTTGCTGGTGCAGGTTACTCACAAAACCCTTCAAAAAAGTTGATCGACTGCTGTATGTACAGAACAAATGCCATTACGAACTATATGCATTTGTTTTCAAATAAGAAATTGTATATGCCTTATAGGCTTACACCGAAGGTATAAAACCTTGATGTAAGAGCTATTTCGACTCCATAAAAATTTGGGATCATGTCCCTTTTTTCCCCATTGTATTTTCAAGTTCATTTTTTCCCCACAGATCTCACACTCTGGTTGTCTACCTGCATGAACAAGTCCATAAATTTTCCCCTTGGGGAAAAAGAGGGACTTGATCCAAAATTTGTCCTTAACAAAAAAAGTTAAAAAAAATTTAAGTTGTCCTAAATAAAACACAGTGTGAGAATTTCACAAGTAAAGACCACCTTTTTATTTTTTGGTTTTCACTTTGTATTAAAAAAGCTTTTTTTAATTTTAAACTCGAATGAAGATTAAAAAAAAAGGATCTTCACTAGTCCGATAAGATTTTGCTAAATGATTATAGTCTTCAGAGCAAAATTTCCTTATTTCCTGTGGCATTTTCCCGCAGACCACTCAAAACCTGGGACATGATTCAGACATTCGGACATTCAGTCGGCAGCGTGGTCGAGTGGTTAAAGCGCCGGGCTCGTGACCAACACGGTCTCGGTTCAAAACCTATTCGAGCTATTCTGTTGTGTCCTTGGGAAAGACACTTTACGCCACTTTCCCCTGCTTGGTGGTCCTGGCAAGCAGTTCTAAATTACAATTATATCTCTACTAAATTACAAATAGACAGCAATATCTAATTGGTATCTCCGGTAGCAGGTCGGGGTAATTGCCTTCTATGTATTAGCGCCTCCGTCGCTTTCCTGCGAGTCAGGAGGATAAATATACAGATAAAATAAATAAAATAAAATAAATAAATAACATTCTTGACCTACATTGTAAAATGCAGGGTTTTACTTTATAGTATGAGAGTGGCGTACGGTGACCTTTGAGACTAGTTATGCAATTGGCATGCCAAAACCAGGTCATAAAATTGGGTTTATTCAAGATCAGCTTTCGTCCTAGATTCAAGGTGATCTCTGAAAAAAGGTCATTCTTGAAGTCATTCCCTGGTAATGCAGTTTTCGTCCCAGAGATACAGTGATTTCTAAACAAAAAAGGTCATCGCTTGAAATCGTTCCGGGCAATACATTTGTTGTCCTGAAAATACTAACCAGTCTCCGATTTCTTACTTTTTTTCCTAAATTCAAGATATTCTCCAAACTAACACAAAAAATAGGTCTTCGTCTCGGATCGGCCTCACATTTCATCCAAAACAAGTAATATTTCTCATCCAATTCAACGATACCTACCTCATCATGCAAAACTTTGTCATGCAATTCCTAAAAATTTGGTCATGCAACGCATGACTTGCATGCCCTGACCGCACTCCACTGTAGTATGATGTAAATTTGGGGAGCAGGTTTCTTTAATTTTCTCAAAAATTACAAAGGAAGGTTGGAAAGCATTGCGTAAAACTTAGAGTAACTGTCAAGCAATTACTCTGACCAACTTTCAAAGATGCCAAGATATTGTTGTTTGGTTGAAATTTTTAGTTATGCCTTGTTACAATGACCACGGTAACAGCAATTCAAAAAATCAGAACTTTAATGGTCATTATTTAATCTTAGAAAATATCTAATGTCGGAGATGACGGTCAGAGCAACTTGGACGAAAATAATTACAATGAACTTTACTCCAAAACATTTAGTACGGCTTCTATTTAAAGACGGTGCTTAATCGAATATTTTTTCGCTAGCGCTTGCGCAGTCAGTTTTCCATAAAAGTTGTGAAAACGCTTGAGCTGCAATTACTTTAATTATTTTAATAAAAACATTTTTCTGCTTTAATAGAAAAACATTTTAAGCGTACGTCGGAAGCTTTAACTGATAAAAATTTCAAAAGAAAATTTTTTTGAATGTATAATTTATCGCTCGGTATTGTCCATTTTTTTATTGAATTGTTATTTGCATATCTTAAAAAAAACATTAAATCAAAATAATTTTTTAGGGAGTAAAAAAAATTGATTTTGTAAAACTTGCGCCTGCGCCGCAATTACTGCGACTTACCCCGCCTACCTCTGTAAATGCGGTATGTATAGGTCTACAACCGGGGGCGCCAGAAGGGGGGAAAGGCAAGGGGTCTGCTATATTTTTAAAAGGCGAGAGCACAAAGAGAGCAGATAGTGCCCTTTGAAATACGCTGAAAATTAATATTTGTCGACCTGTCTCTACAATATTATACAATCTCAACCAAAAATAAATTCGAAAAAGTTTCTAAAAATCTTTTTAGATAAAGGGTCGCTAAACTTTTTTTGATAACAAAGATTCACAAAGCAAATACCAATAATTATCAAGGAGCAAAGCTTACGAGAAAAGTTTGTCTTTTTTTTTTGAAAAGGCAGTCTTAACAAACATAGATTCTAGCGTAGGCCTATTGGAGAAAACTTTTACAAAAAAACTTAGTAAAAATCAAAATAATAATTAAAAGAGTTTAAAGGTAAAAATCTTTAAAGTGGAGACCAAATAAAGAATTGCATCGAAAGCGTTCTATTTTTTTCAGCCAAAGACCATTTAGGCTTATGAAAAGTATTTGCGGACCAAGTAAATTAAACACCGTTACCGAATTTTACTGGTAAAACCTTTTTTTTTGAAAATAGCTACGTATTAGAATTGGTGTCATTCCTAAAGCTTTTCGGCTGTCACTTTTCAAAAATCATCAGAATGAAGAAAACGCTAGTTAAACTGAGTTATAAAGTAAAGAAGAGAGCTCTCATTAATCGAGAATGATTGATCATTGAAAAGGGAGAAAGCTAAGAGTTTCACGCCATAGACAAGCTGTTTTTATTTACTAAGACTAGGGTAAAGACATTTAATAAAAGTAGCTTTTAGAGCGGAAAGATGAAAAGTAAAACAAACTCGAGCAAAATTAGAGAATCTAATCCCTGTAACAAAGAGCACGTTGCGTGTTGTCTGAAAGATGCTGACCAATGGCAGACTTGTAAAAAAAGGCAATGTTTAAAGTTACTATTAGTTTTATAGAAGACTGTCGAGGAAGGGGTCTGCCGCGGCTTTGAGAAACAAGAGAATAAGTGACAGACTTGCGAATGTGTTGTTTAATATGCTGTTGCAAGCGATTGGACGTGCGACCAATGTACCAACTATCGTAGTGATACACTGTCACGCTCCTTTCAAGCTAAAGCCAACAACTTTAAACTCTCGGCGAAAAGGCGAATGGCTAACTCGCTTAAGGGAGCTTTTCGACAAAAGAAAAAAGTGTGGTCCGTAAGCAGGGCTGTAACTTTGTCAGATGGGGCCCCGGTGCAAACATCTACTGTATTATGGGGCCACAGGCATACCAGCCAAAAAAATTTGGGGGGAAATGACGTTTTGCCTAAATTTTGTGACATTTGCCCAAATCATGATTTTTTTGTACTTTACGGATAGGACAAAAAAATTGTCTAAGATTCTCGGACGAAAACCAAATTTTGTCCTAAAATCATGGTGATCTCTTAAAAAAAAGAAGTCTTCATTTGGAATCAGTCTTTTCTCAATTTTTCTTCCCCAAAATCAAGGTGTGCTCTAAAAAAAAATGTCTTCACCTAAATTTGGCAACTATTTTTTGCAGTTGATCATTGTCACTGCCCTAAAATTCCTGACTTTGCCGAAATTTTTCATATTGCTGTCCGAAAAATTCTGGTTTTCCCAAATATTTTCTCGTCAGTGACGAAAAATGTGAATTTTGCCCAAATCTTGGAAACTTGGGTGGGCAATTGCCCCTGCCCCCGCCAGGTATGGCTATGTATGGGGTCCCCATTTTTTCTGTACTTAATATTTGATTGAGCGACTTTTCTCAACACAGGAATCATTGACGACTCCGCGTTATGGAAAGATTTTTTAATTGAAATAATGAGTCAAAAAAGCATTGAGCTGAACAGGTAAAAATGACTAAAGCTTAATTTTACTGTTCCTGCAAATGAAAGGTTATAATTGGAATAAAATTTTACCAAGGTTGCACGGTTCAACATAATTTTTGTGATTGCAGTGTATTTAAACGGAAATAATGGCATAGCAACGATTTTGTGGGGGGGGCAGGCTGCAACAACAATTTTTGATTGTTTAATAAAAGTTTAATCAAATAAACGTCGCAAACCAAAATTGTTTTATAATGACAAAAAAATTATGTGCAACCTTTCGAGGCAAGGTGCTTTGTGAGCACTGCTAACGATATTTCAGCAAAATGGAGATGTGCTATGCAATGCCAATATATTGTTTAACCCAAAAAGAATTAACGTACAGTATACTGACATCACCACAAAAGACACAAACTAATAAAACACAATACGTTGAGGCCAATTAAGTAAGCTACGGTAATCTACTTGCGGGTGGTTGAAAACTTGAAATTTTTTCGTCTTGCTTTTGCACTAGCGAATTGCTGGATAACTTATCTAAAATCGAAATTTTTGCTCGTTCATTTTCTATCGATAGCAGAGCCAAACCGCTAAGTCTCTCTTGGGACATGGAGTTTCGACGAAAGTTTTTGATCAGTTTGAGTTAAGAAAAAGATCTCTCTGCCGTAGCATCTGTTACAGGTACTATCATATACATCAGGGATGGCTAACCTTTTTCATAGCACGGGTCAAAAATTGACATTTTTATCAAAATAACCATTGAGTGGACCATTGGCTCTATTTTCGGCCAAAATTCAAGGTGAAAACTAATAAAAAGGTCTTCACGTCCAATCCGTTCTAAATTGCCAGAATGTTTTTAAAAAATGCCTGAAACTTTGGGACATTTGGCGGGTCATTGAAATTCAACGAGTGGGTCACATTGTGACCCGCGGTTTATGGGTTCGTCATCCCGGATATACATCATGTATGCCGTACAAACGTCAGAATAAGTTGTGGCAAGTGATGCATTTTTAACAATCAAAAAAGAAGCCATTTTTTTAGCAGATTTTAAATGGGCAATCTTTTATCTAAACCAGTGGTCCCCAACCCCCGGTCCGCGAATCAATTGGTACCGGGCCGCACGAGCTGCATAAGAAACATTTAATTATTTCTGTTTTATTTTTTTGCACAGTTTATTACTTTACTCGTATACATGAGCTCTATCGTGACGTTATTTTAAGCACCCTTTTCAATTCTCAAATTGCATACAGACTTTCTAGATAAATCCAGATATTTGTGATAAACAACCCAAGTACCAGTGCTGTTTAACATATCGTGGATTTGTTCGTTCTTTCTAATATTTTAAAAAGTAAGTCAGTAATTACATGTTTTTTATTAATTACATCATTTTAAGCACCTTTTTATATTTGCTCCGGCATGCAATTCTCAAATTACATACAAACTTCTAGATAAATTTAAATACATGTATTTGTGTTAATAAAGCATAGTTAAGGAGGAGACACACAAGTAAAATTTAAAAAATGATAATAGATATGAAAAAGGATCTTTACCATTCGCCTTGAAGCCATTTTACAATTTCTTTAATACATTCGATGAATAGGCATACCAATTGCATTACCAGTCTCAAAAGTCACCGCACGCCACTGCTATACCATGAGTCCTACTTGAAATATGGATTTATTGCGACAGGTGATATCCACATACCAATCCCACTCTGCATAGTTTGCGGATACCAGCTCTCTAATGAGGCAATGAAACCTTCAAAACTGCTTCGCCATTTGAACACCAAGCAACCTGGGTTAAAAGACAAGCCCCTGGAGTATTTTGAAAGAAAAAAACGAGAACATGACGGACAGAAAAAATTTCTGAGGGCTACCATATCAATAAACGAGATTGCACTGAAAGCATCATATTTAGTTACTAACCGCATTGCTAAGGCAAAAAAGCCATTCACTATCGGTGAAGAATTGATTTTGCCCTTTATTAAGGACATTTTCCGTAAATTTCTAGAAGAGGCTGCTGTTAAGAAGATAGAACATGTGCCTTTGTCGGCTAGCACTGTGACCAGACGCATTGAGGAAATAGCTGAAGACATTGAGACACAATTGTTGGAGAGGATTAATAAATCACCATGTTACGCACTCCAGGTTGACAAATCTACAGATATCGACAACAAGGCACTACTACTTGTTTATGTGCGATATCTTTATCGGGAAGATGTGTATGATGATTTGCTATGTGCTGTATCTTTGCCAACCAACACGACAGGAGCAGAACTGTTCAAGTCACTAGATGGCTATATATCAGGACAACTAAAATGGTCCTTTTGTGCCGGCATATGCACAGACGGAGCTGCTGCTATGACCGGACAACTGTCTGATTTAATTGCTCGGATTAAGGAGGTTGCACCCGAGAGTAAATCTACGCATAGTGTCATTTACAGAGAAATACTGGCAAGCCGAAAAATGTCACCGGAATTTAACCGCGTATTGATTGACGTCGTTAAAGTTATTAACTACATCAAAGCACACGCCCTTAACTCGCGCCTATTTCAGCAGCTTTGTGAGGAGATGGACGCAGACCACAGACGCTTTTTTTTGTACACAGAAATAAGATGGCTATCTTGAGAAAAACCGCGAACTAGAGTGTTTAAAGTACGAGAGCCATTGTAAAGATTTTCTCGCTAAAGAAGCCATCACTGGCAGCACATTTCAGTGACTAGAAATGGGTTGCAAAACTGGCTTACCTGTGTGAAATATTCACGCTGCTCAATGAATTCAATCTGTCCCTTTATCGAAAAATAACTACGGTTTTCAAGCAAGCGGACAAAGTAGCTGTATTTAAAGCCAAACTGGAGTTGTGGGGACGGCGCATAAACAGAGGCATTTTGAATATGTTTCATACATTAGCAGGGATTTTGGGCGATCTTGAGCCTTTACTCTCCCAGTTGGTGCACGATCACCTGTCGTTGTTTTTAAAAGAGTTCGAGCGCTATTTTCCAACCACAAAAGACCTACAAGCTGGCAAGGAATGGATCCGCGACCCATTTGTCTACAAACCAGGCGAATCTAGCATGTCTCTGCAAAAAGAAGATCAATTCTTGAAGATTGCAAATGACAGTTGCCTTAAAACTACGTTTGAAACAACAACTGTGCCTGTGTTTTGGCTTAAAGTCATGGCGGAATATCCTAAGATCGCGACCACAGCACTTAAAAACCCTGTTGCCTTTTCCGACATCCTAAAGCGGAGTTGTCTGCAGTGGCAGCCACCAAAACAAAACAACGAAATGAACTGGACATAAGCAACACACTTCGGGTATCATTATCTCCTATTACCCCCAGATGGAATCGTCTCGTTGCAGAGAAACAAGCTCAGGGTTCTCATTGATTTAGCATTCTCGTGAGTTCAAATGTTAAATAACTTTTTATTCGTTTTTTTGGTGTAACTGTATTTTGCTTTGAAGGCATGTTCAAAAACAATTCAATTACTATCACTAAATCAAAACAATCTAAAATATAAACAATCAGCGTCCCCTCTCACCGGGCCGCAGAATATTATCAAATTTTGACCGGTCCAAGGCGATAAAAAGGTTGGGGGCCACTGCTCTAAACGACGTTTTGATAGAGAGGATTTGGCTAGGAAACAACGGAGAGACGTTATCACAAAATTTGTTAGAAAATTTTCTTGCTTCAATCTCAAGATCCAGATGAGAAGCATTTGATAGAAAACTTGGTTTCGAAACTTGATATGACGTCACCACTAATTTCATTCCTTCAAAGCGATTAATTATTTGGCAAAAAAGTATGTCCATCATCGGAAGAAACACAGTTACGCAAAATTGCTAGGATTGTTCAACGTTATTCCTTTGGATATTTCATCGAAGTAGGCTTTTTTTTTTTTTCTCTTTTGTTTAAAAACTGTCTAGGCAAACCCCATGTAGAAGCAAAAGTGGAAACTTCGTTTAGTTCTGCGTCAAAATTTCTTCTGAGTCGAGCTATGTCTTCAGCAGCAGTTTGCAGAAGCTTATGGACAGAAACTAAGTCAATTGTTTTACACTGCATAGCTTTCGAAGGAATGTTGACGGTCTGCAAAATCTTGCATTGCACAACCACCATGCATACAAAATCAAAGGTTTCTATCTGTTTCTTTATTGCCATAGCTTCATCTCTCCTTTGGCTTTGTGCTGGTAAGTATTATGTGAATCAAGCATTTCATAACGTTACAAAATCTTTCCTTCAAAGCATAGACAGCATCATATCGACCAGATCACCGAGTTGGATTTAACGCTTTCAATGAATGATTTGAGCAATAACGATCATGGACATTGGACATTCTGAAGTTTTTGGCACCGCACAACACTATGTCCGAAAAAATTATATACCGACTCAATGGTGTTGTAAAATTGGCGGGTCTCAGTCACGGCTTCCATGGCATTTTTTAACACCAAATTTAAATTGTGCAAAGCACAATACATGTAGTAAACATATGGAGCCACATCTTGGATCTTCTTATGCAAGCCGGAGTACTTCCTGCTCATCACTGCAGCGGCATCATATCCTTGTCCAAAGCAGTTTTTTATGTCAAGCCCCTTCTGCTAAATGGAATTCGTTATCAGTTTGTGCAATCCAACAGCAGATGAATTCTCAACTTCGATAAATGAGGTAAATGCTTCAACAACTTTCAGTTCTGATGCCGTTACATTATCGTGGTAATCGATTTTGACGTAACGAAATATTTGTATTTCACTTAACTGGTCTTTTTTGCTGACATATTGAGTGGTATCAAGAATAATGGCAAAAAAAGGAACGCTTTGTAGTTCGCTTTTTATGTCACGGAGAACTTCTTCAGCTACTACTGATATTAGTTCCTTTTGTATCAAAGGACTTAAATATTTTGGAGAACCTTTAGGTAGTTGTAAAAGTTTGTCTAAAACAGTGTCGTATTTGGCAAGAAGCTGTATGATAGAGAGAAAATTTTCCTTGTTATCCTTTGAAAGTTCTTCACTGGATCCGCGAAAAGGTAAGTTGTACTTTCCTAACATACGAACGTAACATTCACCAGTTTTTTTAAAACATTTTGCCAAAAGTTTGTTTTTTCCAGCAATGACTTGTGCAACGCTTCTTCTATTGTCCCCCTGTTTCTCCATTGCTCATATATAACACACGCCTCCGCATGATGTGTTGAGCTTTCATGGCTTCGAATTCGCTGCGATAAATGCCTCCAGTCATTTAAACCTGCTGTACCCCAAGGGTTTTGAAGTGCGTAAAAAGTCCCTGGAGAGACATTTTCATGAGAAAATAACCAGCAGGGTTGGCAGTAAAATACGGTCCATGGTTGATAAATAACGTAACCAATATCTTCGTAGTTTTAGACCTGATTGTGTTACATAATGATAATAATTTGTTGAAAATAAACAACCACTTTGGAGCAGATCTTTAGGGAAAGGTCATTCAAGTTGTTTGGGACTTCCTGCAACAATTGCTTTCTTGATCTCTGAGTTTACAATAATGGTGGGAAAGTCGTCATTCTTGCTTGCATCTGATCCATCTTCAGTAGTATCGAAATTTTCTTCATTAGGACTATTGTTGTAACTGTTAACATCAACAAGTTGGGGAACAGATTTTGTCTCACAAATGCTGACGTCTTGCTTATCCGCTATTTATGTTTCTGGTCGAATTAGCCACGAACTCAGTCGCTGAGAGTTTCTGGCTGCCTCAGGTATTTTTCTCCTCTTAGCTTGTCTCTTTTGTGCTCCGCTTTGATAATTTCTTTTTATATTAAATTGAAGTCAACTAGAGTTTTACAATGTTGTTACTCAAAACCTAAAAGGTTTAATAAAATTTATACAACGGCATAAAGTTTAATGTAACAAACTTTCTTTGTTATTGTTTTTCCGGCTCACGAAATAGTGCTGCTGCGAGCGTAAGGACTACGGTATGTCTAGCAAAAAGAATTCAAATAGAAAGTTCAAACCTGACTTTTCAATTACTCAAATTACAACTTCTTTCAACGAAATAAGTTTATTAATAGAAATCACAAATATGATCACTGACTAATAGAATTATGTCTAACACGCAGATGTGTAAACTAAATTTACGTAGCTTATTCAAATAAAATGATCACTATTCTCACCAACTAAGGCGTTAGATCTCACTAATTCTTAAAACTCTAACTACTGGCACACAGGCAAAACAGTAACACAACAAAACGCTGACTGTTACAGCACAAATTACGAATTTACCTATTTATGTAAAGCGGGCAAAATTTAGCAAAAAAAATTAGCAATTTGGAGAAGATACTATATTTTTTAAATTGATTATTTTACGTCGATACAAGCCTGCCAGACAGTTACTGTTACGCCAAAAAGCACCAAATTAAAAGGCTGGTAAACAAATTATGTAACATGTGATACTATTGAGTTATTGGACTATGGTGAAAAATTGTAGAATTATTTTTTATTTTATTTATTTTATCTCTATATTTATCCTCCTAACTCGCAGGAAAGCGACGGAGGCGCTAATACATAGGGTAGGCAATTACCCCGACTTGCTTCCGGAGATGCCAAGATATTGCTGTTCGCTTGTAATTTAATAGAGATATGATTGTAATTTAGAACAGCTTGCCAGAACCACCAAGCAGGGGAAAGTGCCGTAAAGTGTCTTTCCCAAGGACACAACAGAATGGTGCGAGTGGGTTTTGAACCGAGACCGTGTTGGTTACGAGTCCAGCGCCTTAACCACTCGACCACGCTGCCGACAATTATCTCGACATCATGACGTGACATTACGTATGACTGTACGTCATAAAGAAGAACTTATTAACAATTACACTGTAAAATAAAGCGGATAAATATGATGTTACATAATCATTATAGCTTAAATTTATTTTACTAAACAGACTTGAGTGGGGGTAGCGTACGGATTGCGTCATGACTGCGTCACAAATAAAATGAATATGTCACAATTAAAACTTTAAATATATTAAGAAATACTTCAAATAAATTAGATGGTTAAATATAAATTAAAATTATTGATAAAGTGTGACATTTAATAATAATAAGTTTACTTGAGCCTTTAACGAAAATATTTTACAATAAAATATGGCAATGCGGGCGCCCCCTCGTGCTGGGGGCCCGGTGCATTGCACCGGTTGCACTGGCGATAGTTATGGCCCTGTCCGTAAGGCAAGCGCTGAATTAGATGTTAAACGGTCGCTTAAGTAGAAAAATCGAAAAAGACGCAACTTTGTTTACAACTGCTCGAAGGTCTTTTGAAAAGTTTAATTTATTACAACTAAATGTCAGTCCAGATGCTAAGATATAAACAAATAAAGATACTTTAAGCAATTTCACGTTACACGATTCTCAAATCCAACACTCTTGTTCGTCGCGCCCATCGTAGCCATTATTTTTAAATCTTTTCAGCGGCTCTCGCAGTCTTTATCTTCAATCCTCTATCCGGTCTCTTTCAGTGAATCTGTTTGTGTATCTACAATAGTGTCCAAATTAATTGGCTCACTCAAAGAAAACGGGTGAAAATTTACTCTAAATGGTTTATGGTTCAAAACACAAAACAATTTCCACATTTAATACATATATTGCCTTTTTTGTTTTTAAGAACTTTCTTCACTCGTTTTGGCATAGAACTGACCAATTTCTGGCAACTTTTTGCAATTTTGTCATCATGGTACCAGACCAAAACAATGGCCTCAATCAGCTTGTTAACAGTTGTACAGTCTTTCAACTTCAGTTTATTTTTAATTACATTTGATAAATATTCTATGGGGTTCAAGTCTAGCGAATTCCCTGGCCATTCTAAAACCTTTATTCCATTTTCTTGTAACGATTTTTTCACTTTTTTAGCAGAATGGCAAAAGGCCAAATCATGCTGGAATATGACCCCACCATCAGGAAATGCAATTTGCATGTCTCTCTTAACTTTATGATTGACTACATCGATGTATTTGTCGGCATTCATTATTCCGGAGCAAGGATATAGTGATCCCAGACCGTTGAAGCTAAAAGACCCCGTAACATCTTCTTCTGGGGGTGCTTAACCGTCTGATTAATGTGCCGTTCTGTAACCTTTTCCCCTTCACTTTCCCTTACATAACGTCTGTGTTGTCCCTGGACCAAGAAATGGCTTTCATCGGAAAACAGCACTTATTTCCATTCATTTTCAGTCCAATCTTTGTATTTCTTTGCCCACTTTACTCGTTTTCTTTTCATTTCACCTGTCAAAAGCTGCTTTTTGGAGGGTTTTTTAGCTTTTCTACCCATTACAACCAATCGCTTTTGCACTAAAGAGGCACTTATCTTGACTCCTGCACCAGCCAAATCATTTGTAATCTCAACACTGCTTTTTGATGGGTCTTGCTTGCTCTTTTTTAGAATGTAGGCATCATCTTTTGCTGTGGTCTTTCTTTTACGACCACACTTCCCCTTCCATTTTGGACTGACTGACCCTGTAGTTTGTTACTGCCTAATGATTCTAGATACACTGGTTTGTGGCACACCAATCTTCTTAAAAATATTTCTACTTGATGCCTGGTTATATTGATGAAGTGTCACAATGCTTGTACGCTTTCTAGGGCTAATATCTGCCATTTAGTAATAGCTTGTAAAGCTCTACACCACTTGCAAGTATTAATTGATTAAGATTATTATAAATTACCCTTGTTTAACTATATAAAATAGAAATTCTTCATCCGCTCGGCAAGTTTTAAGAGAGTAAGCACTTGTTTAACCACTTGTCGGGTTAGTCTCGGTCATGAGGTGCGCCTTGTGCTGCAAATCCGAGAACTACTTATTTATTATTTAATTATTATTACAAATTCGTGAAAAATAAAAAAGAGTTTAAAAAATGCGAGTGAGCCAATTAATTTGCACTCTACTGTATAAATCTATATACCGGTATGCCACAAGGTGCAGCAAAATATATATCAATATATTCGCTTCCGGCTGGTGACGTTGGCAGACCAAGAAAGTAAAATAAAATACGTGAAAGAAATTAAAGCTGAACTTCGATGTCCGAAAACCACGAAAGGCGCAAAGCAATTTACCAAATACAAAGAACGATTGTTAGCATAATTATTGTATACAATTAACCTTAATCTCGTGCTTTTTTGTGTAATTATGAAAACGGCGGTTAGTGTTTGCAACAATGAATTGAGTTAATTACAACCTTTTAAAAGCACAATGGCTAAGACGTTGAAGCACAATGCAAGAATGGAAGTCGGCAAAATCAATTAACGAAATGAGATCGAGCTAAATTTTAAAAACAATGCTCAGACAACAATTAAGACGCAAAATATGAGAAACCAAATCGGTGTTACTAAAATCAGACAATGAGGTTAATCCTGACGTCGCAAAATTCATTAGGTCACTAACACTGCACTGATAGACATGGGCTAAGCACAAAACATAACTAAGATTATTATTGTGACATACACAAATTGGAAGATAACATTTCATTTATCTCTATATTTATCCTCTTACTCGCAGGAAAGCGACGGAGGCATAGGGCAAGCGTTTACCACGATTTGCTGTTTTTGCTTTGTAAACCAGCTTGGCATTTAGTTGTTTAACTTTTTGGATAAAAATATAATTAATTGACTTTTTCAAGCAGTCATTGATAATAAAAATTGATCAAATTTTTGTGCAATTTTGTTTGGAATTTTGAGCAGATTATAAACGCCCCGGAAATCGATGTTCCAATAATATTATTTCTGCGCCTTTGGGGGGCTGAATCCTCAATTCTTTCCTTATCCCTCGTAAAATTTTCTTTATCTTTCTCTACACTTTACTCTTCAAAAAGAAACCAACACTCCCTTCTCTTCTCTTACGTCTTGGTAGAGAGACAAATATTGGAATTTGTGATTATGGTATATAGAAAACATACTTTTACTGGTCAGTACATACGATAAAATTATTTTAGCCCGCTAAACTGTCGACCAATGAGAGCTCTTTTCTTTACTTTATAACTTTTGGACCACCCATCAAAAAATTTTTCGGCGCTCTTGTTTACAACCACAGCAATGCCAGATCAAAATTTTTTGGGGGCGATACAATTTAGCCAGAATTTTTTTGATGGTTACCCAAATTACGATTTTGTATAGATGCCCGAATATCATCACTAAGATTTAATGTGAAGACTTTTTCTTTGGGTTTTCACTGGTTTTTTAGTTGTAAACGAAACTAATCAAAATTTACTTTTGAAGGCAAAAAAAGGCCTTCATCTTAAACTGCGGCCAGTCAGCTGAGGCCAGTTGTCCTAAACCCGTCCACAGGCATTTAAGCATAACTCAAACTGTTCTGAAAACGCTATTTCGAACGAGCCTAGTACAGTCGAAGCGCTGGTAATAACAGCATGGAGCCAGAATGTACTACCACAGTATTCTGTGTTCTATGTATGATTCATGTACTGGGCAGCAGAGTACCTAATTCGGCAAGATTGTTCAAGTCTTTGCAAAGCAAGTGTAAACAAGCTTTTAGACCTTCGCGTTTATCGGTAGGCATTTGATAACCGATGAATAAACCATAGTCAGGATTTATAGCAATGCTTTGTAACTCGTAAGCTGTGGAAAAACGGCAAACATAATCTTTTGAATAGATAAAAAGTTATGTTTTTTTGAAGTAGCAACCAAAAAACTTAAAAAATTCATTGTACAGTACATCTCATCGTGAAATGTCATGACTTTTTTTT
Organism: Diplosoma virens; assembly: GCA_963680785.1. NCBI lineage: Eukaryota > Metazoa > Chordata > Ascidiacea > Aplousobranchia > Didemnidae > Diplosoma > Diplosoma virens. Next base: position 15,636,791 of record OY796894.1, on the reverse strand, counting down.
GGTCTTTACTAAATTTTAAACGCCTTTTTTCATATGAAACTTTATTTAGTGAACATAAAAACTCTTTACAAATAAATTGATAGCTTTTTTTTGATCAATTTTCTCCCAGACTGGATTGTGCTTGATATGCGCAAATTGGTAACTTCAGATAAAAAAAAGTCATCACTTTATTTTTAGAGTTCAGATTAAAATTTTTAGGCTTTCTATGGCAGCCAAAGGAAACTTCAGGTAACGGAAAGCGGTGAAAATTTAGCCCTTTACCTGGTCCAGATGCTCTGCAAATTTTTGAAACCTTACAAAGTGTGCCACAGGTTTGAAAAAATAGCAGAGCATGTCTAAAGTACTATCTCTAGCCAAAAAGAATATCGCTTCTTGTTGTCAAAGCTCAGATGGCTGGATGTCTGTAAAAACTGGTAAATGGTCCGTCGGAGAGGGACGGAGGCATTCAGTGACTACGCACAAAGCAATATTTAAGACACTATATATAAACCAAGTACGTGCTCTGCAAAAACAAACAAGATCCAGTACTCGGCTATTGAATAGACAAAAATAGGAGAGTTATTTCTGATGTTTTGGCCAGTGACGGATATTCAAAAATAGAGCCGAGAAGCAAGGATTCGCAAAAATTGATGTTCTCTAAAAAAAGGGCTTTGATCTCGTATTTCCCTTATTTTTCCCAAACTCATGGTGATCTCTAAAAAAAAAGGTCTTCACTTCGATTTGATCTCTTATTTTTCTATTTTTCTCGCAAAATCATAGTGATCTCTAAAAAAAAAGAAGGTCTTCACTTTGATTTGATCTCATATTTTGCTATTTTTCTCCCAAAATAATGGTGATCTCTAAAAAAGCATATACAGCAAATTGAAACTCTATGCAATATTTTCAAGGAGGGGCCCGAGGTAACTGCCTCATTCGTCTCACCCAATATCCACCACTGGTTTTGGCACCAGCTCCCGCCCTAAAACCGCAAGTTACTTTAGCGCCGGGACACACAAAGAAAAATTTTTGCGTAATGCAAACGGTGGTGGCGATACTTGGGTGATTTATTTAGTTTTACCTCAAGATAAGTCGAAATTAAACGCAATGATGAATGTTGATTATTGTAAACTTTTAGCTCACAATATTTTTAATCTGAAGATTGTGGAACGCAAATTATACTTCTAGATGTTAAAAAAAGAATCAGTCGTGATTGATTTTGGAGGAACACTGTTTCTCTGACACCCGAGACTGTTTTGCTTACTGTCGCCGTTAAAGTAAAATTTTTGTTGTAAACTAGTTTCAATCATTTAAACCATGTTTTTATCCAGCAGAAAACTCAGTAACTTGCAGTTAAAATCAAGTTTGTACGAAATAACAGTGTCATATGCAGATGTCAGATTGAAAAATAGCACTTGCATTTTTCTTAGTCTTGAGAAAATCGTCGATGATTTTTATGATAATAGAAAGACTTGATCCGCGTTTGTCTTTTTGCGTCAAAATTATCAATTAGCTCGTTGCGAGCCTACGTAAACGTCTCAAATTTTCTCCTACGGGACATAAAGTTGATAAATTTGTTAATAACTTTTTGAATCTCTACAGCCTTCTTTATCTTTCAAATCGCTACTAGAAGCGCTCTTCCGTAGATTTTCCAAATTAGAATTGACGCAAGCAGGAAAAAGGAAAATGATTTAATCAAGATTTTGAAATAGCTCTGACATGGATAATAAGCTCTGTGCACATAAAATTGGGGCCCGGGGCTTTATCTGGTTTTACGTGGAAAAACCCTTGTAAACAGCCTAGGTCAGGCGTAAGTAAAAATTTAAGTTGATTTTATTCAGAGGTTTCGAATTAGTGGGTCATTTTAAAACTACAAAGACGTCAAAATATAATAGGATAATCATATTAGATCAAGAGTTTATCAAACTTTTTTAAAAATTACAATTTGAGTCCAAACATAAAATTTATTGCGAAAGGCAAATGAAGACCAAAAAATGGTCTTTACGTTTACTAAAAAATTTTTTTCGAATTTCCAAAGTGGAACCTTTTTAGGTTTTTATTTAATTTTTGCAATAAATTTATTAAGCAGTTTGCAATAAGTAAGGACCATTTTTTTATATTTTGGCTTGAAAATTTTTTGGGAGGAAAGAAGTCATTTGTGTAAATTTAAGAGGTTAGAGCCCTAATGAATTTATACAACATGCACATAAAATTGGGGCCCGAAGCTTTATCTGGTTTTATGTGAAAAAATCCTTGTAAACAGCCCAAGTAACTAAGATGTCTAAGTTGATTTTATTCAGAGGTTTCGAATTAGTGGGTCGTTTTAAAAGTAAAAAGACGTCAGAATATAATAGGATAATCATATATTACCAGGAATCATACCAAACTTTTTTTTAAATGACATATTAAGTTTAAACATAAAATTTATGGCGAAAGGCAAATGAAGACCAAAAATGGTCTTTACGTTTACATAAAAAGTTCTTTTTAAATTTCCAGAATGGAGCTTGTTTAGGTTTTTATTTAACTTTCGAAATAAATTTATTAAACAGTTTGCAATAAGTAAGGACACTTTTTTAAACTTTGGCTTGAAAATTGTTTGGGAGGAAAAAAGTCATTTGTGTAAATCTCAGACTTTAGAACCGCCATGATTTATACAAGTTGGAAACCTTTGTTTTATTGAAATTCAATCATATCAAACGTCTTGTTTTTATTCTATGTTTTCTGTTTGGAAAACCCACATCGAAAAACTATAGGCCTAAACTTTTTCACAAAACTTTTTTAAATCGGTATACTTGTATATAAAAAATACGTCGGATTTTTCATTGTTAGGGAAATTTCAACATAAAAACGGCCTGTTACTTCAAATGCAACGTGAAATGCAATTGTAAAAAGTCAGGTGTTGTTTAATTATAAGAAGGCGTCAGTATAAGAGCTAAAATGTGAACTAGTTAATTTAATTATTTTCCCACAAATAAATAATAAAAAGAAAGTTTTATAAAAATGCTTATTGTAAAGATTAAATTTTGTTCGCTTGATTGGTATTCAAGCAGCCCAACAGCAATTGTTTTATGCAAAATATTGTATATGTGTAAAATGTTTCCAAGCAATCGCCAAAAGCTCAAAAAAAGAAAATGCGATTTACATGAAATAGGTTCTACATCGCCTAAGGCATATTGACGTCGGGAAACGACGTAATTCGCTTCGACACGCAAAGCCGATTATTGGTAAAATTCATGTCACTTAATAAAAGCGTGAAATTGAAATTCCACGCTCTGCTTGCGAAAACCAGCAAAAATTCACAAATTTGCTAAAAAATGTCTATTTTAACCGTTAACCCTTGTTTGGGGGCATTTAAAAATAGTACCATCTTATTCAGCATTTCAAATTAGGAAAGGTCAAGAAATTCCAGAATTTTATCTAAAAAGATGAAGTAATTACAAACGTTTTCGCAAGGGCCGGGCTTCAGAAGCCCGGCCGTTGAGGAGAATAGGGTTAAATCTTAGTTGTTTTTGATCTAGATCGTTCTGAAATGAGTAACTACTTCCTGACCATATAGTGAATTGGTCGGTTTCCAAACATATCTAATTCTTCTCGAATTTCTCAGGTCTTAGAGGCAATCGCTCCCAACTGCTCCCTTTGTTCGTACGGCTACATCTATGATGAAAATAAAACGTTCGTTGTTTAAACTTTGGCAAAATTTGCTTCTATTCTTCCTTTCTGACATGGCTGTTAAAAGTTTTTTTTCCTTTTTTAAATGAAAACACTGCGCTAAAAAGTAAACCAATTCTATTTTTTCTTGTAGACCTATTTTGCTTATGGCTTATTAAATACGTCGGTGGCGTGGTCGAATCAGTGTAGAATCGTGTTTTTGGGGGCAACCGCAATAGATGTCCTCAATCATGGTTCAACTTCTAGTCTCGATATTTTGTTGCGTTTTTGGGAAAGACATTTTATGACTTTTACAGTCATGATCATAACACTATATTAAGACAAAAAAAGGAAATAAGCCTTAAACCAAACAGCAATTTTTGCGGTATCTTCAAAGGCAGCTTAAAAAAATTTTTTTATTTTTTTATTTTTTTTATTTTATCTCTATATTTATCCTCCTGACTCGCAGGAAAGCGACGGAGGCGCTATACATAGGGTAAGCAATTACCCCGACCTGCTTCCGGAGATGCCAATATATTGCTGTCCGCTAGTAATTTAGTAGAGATATGACTGTTATTTAGAACTGCTTGTAAAGACCACCAAGCAGGGGAAAGTGCCGTAAAGTGTCTTTCCCAAGGACACAACAGAATGGCGCAAGTGGGTGAAAACTTTTATAAAAAATCGACTGAAAACTTTTATAAAAAATTTAATTCCGATAGCAATATATCTTTTTGTATTTTAACAATTAGTTAGAAGCTTGATGGTTGTCATAAGTATAACGCTTCGACGCTTGGGTCGAGCCAGGAGGAAAAATATGAAAATATTAAAAAAATCTTTATTAATCTTCTTTACTGTAATAAATAATATTCGAAGGCGTTATATTTAGGGCAACTCTCATAATCTTAATCGTCGAAACCGTTGTTTTAAGCTTTATACCTATTATGTTGTACAGCAAGTAAGGAGGTTAACTAGTTAAAACGATGATAATGAAAATACTGTACATTTTACGTTGGCAGCATAGTCAAGTAAAAAATAAAGTTGTTTTAATGGAGAGCTTGATCGCATGTAGGTTTACAATGTGGTTTAATTCCATCTTGATTGTATTGCCGTGTTCTTGAAAAAGACGCTTCATATCACTTTCCTCGGCTGGGTCGCTTTAGAGCTGCTCAAGTCCATACAACATTCATGTATTTTATCAATAACTGAAAAGCTAATCTAAAATTTTAATTAAAAATTAGGTAACCTTAAATCAATTACTATTTTCAAAAATCTTCATGCCACTAGCTGTTTTTGAATCAAATATGGAAACAGTTTCAAATGGCTTTATGAATTAAACATCAAAGCTAATGTAATTCTTAATTAATTGCTTTTTTAGGCCAACTGAAATTTCAAAAATTGAATTTTTATTTGCTGGTATATCTATAATACAAATTTTTAAAAAGCGCTTAGAGTAGGCCAAGGTGGTCCAAGCCTGTCGCTCAGGGGGCGCCATTTTTCAAAATTTTGTAGAACTCGCGAGCCGTAGTTGGTTGGGGATTATTTCTAGGAACACCATATTGTCGAAGTGGTGAATTGGGCGTTTGTTAAAAAAAAGAATTCATCCTTAAGTAGTGATCTCTAAAAGAAAAGTCTTCACTTAAAATTATAAATTCCGGAACAAAATGGTTAACCGGTCGGGACACCGAAACAAGGCCTTAAAAATCGGGATTGTCCCGGGTGAAACGGGACGTATGATAAGCCTAATTATTTCAGAATCTAAAAATTGATTATTAAAACCTTTTTTGTATTCATTTAGTTTGTTAAATTAAAGTAAGTAGCGGTTGTTATGATTAAGGAAAAAGAAACGTTTTTAAAAGAAATTTTGGTTTTTATGGTTTGAAACTCTTCAGGGAACCACAGATAATGCTGTTGTGGGCCACATGTGGCCCGAGGGCCTGGGTTTCGACCATTTTGGTGTAGGCCATGGCTAAGCCTCATGCTAAAAAAGTTTTGTCGTTTTCATATTTTAAAATTGTTATAATTTTATCTGTATAAAATAATTTGCAAATGCAAATTTCCATAGCTGCAACAAAAAACTATACCCTACATTAAAACAATGACGTTTTTTAGTTGTTTTTTTATGTTTTAACAGTTTTATGTAATCTAAGTATAATAAAAGAATAAGCCTATTATAGCCTTAGTACAAACGAAGTAGACGCATAAAGATTTGCATTTGAGAAACATGGTTTTAATTACTAGTTGCTCATATCCAAGATGTAGAGTTGTAGTCCTATATTTAAAAGAGTTCAGTCAGTCCGAATCCAACAACCTTCGATTTTGAGTCCTTGATAGCCGTGATTTGAGTCGAATCCCAGTCCCTTACTGAGATATTTAAGACGAGTCTGAGTCGACTTAAAACTCAAGTTCTCTCGAGTCCGATTGTACAGTATGACAAATCTTAAATCCACAAGTTTTTATATTCAGATATTTGGGGGCCTTTCCTTTGATTTTAAACGAATTTTTTTATCTCGCATGTGAAATAAAGGCATTAAAAATTCAAAGCATAATATTACTGAGGCTGTATAACAGTTTTTTTTGTTAGCAGGAGCCATCAAAAAAGTTAAAAAAATTTTTTGAATAGAGCCATTTTTATTTGGATTCGAATCTAGTCCGGGTCATTCATTAGTTTGAAAGCTCGAGTTGACTCCGAGTCCTTCTAAGATATTTTAAAATAAAATCGAGTTCAGACTAGAGTCATTACGACTCTGCTAGGATATGGATTTAAAAAATGTAATAGGTAATTCACTTTTAAAAGTGTCTTAGCAAATAATATTTGTCAATCAATCAAATAACAGTTTTACTTTTTGCCCTTCAAACAGTAGGTGTCACAGAAAAGCTTATGGTTTAATTCGCTTTTCTAGCTCTTTGCAAATTTATAGGCAAATTTTTAAAAAGTGGAGACGCTGTGTCAAGCTGCCTCCAGTTTTCTTTTTTTTTAGCCATTCCACACCGGGGTTTTTCCATAAATTTTTGAATGATTTTTTTGTTTATTACCAGTTACAGATTTACTGCGAAAAGAGCATTAGACTGTTTCTTATTCAAAAAGGATTAATTACCTTAGCAGCAGCAGACACAGTAGGAAGCAGATAAGAAATCATTTTGTGTGTTTGACTGGCGAAACAGTAATAAGTTGTTTTTGAACTAAACTTGAGGATGACGCTTACGGCACTTTCCTTCTCTTGACGGTGTTAGCAAGCAATTCTTATACAGGGTGTCCAGAAAGTCCTGCATACATTTAAAAATTTTAATATCTCAAAAATTGCTTAAGGTAGAAACTTTAAATTTTCGATAGTGAATTACACCACCATAAAGTTTTTTTGTTATTTTTTTCAGGTTATTTTATTGTTAAAATAAGCAAGAATAAGTTATTTTTAATAAAGGCGTAAGTTTGCAACAAAGTACGAAACATATTGACCATTTAACAAAAAGCATAATGTGTTCTTTGATACCATAAATTGAAATCACCAACTGCAGTACAACGTAAATTTAGAAATGAGTTTGGACAAGACCCTCCTCACACTAACAGCATAAAAGATGATTTATTATTAACACTGTTAAGGTAGTCATTGTCATCATCAATGCGCTAAAGAATTTCTTCAGCAAAAGCTGCTCGGCGAGGGTGATCATCCGGCTTAAGAGCTTGAACAATTTGTAACTTGTAAGCATGGAGCCGAAGTCGTTCATCTAAAACTTTGTGAACTGTGCTTCGAAGAATAGCAAGTTCATTTGATGCAACACAAATTGATTTCCTTGGGCTGCATTGAAATGCTACACCCACAGCATCAACAGTCTCTTCATCAATGCTTGGCCAACCCGATCTTTTGCGATCCAAAATGCTTCCGGTTTCCATAAAATTTTTAAACCATCTCTTAATGCTGTTAGTGTGAGGAGGATCTTGTCCAAACTCATTTCTAAATTTACATTGTACCGCAGTTGGTAATTTTTTATTTTTTTATCTCTATGTTTATCCTCCTGACTCGCAGGAAAGCGACAGAGGTGCTATACATAAGGTAAGCAATTACCCCGACCTGCTTCCGAAGATGCCAAAATATTGCTGTCCGCTGGTAATTTAGTATAGATATTACTGTAATTTGGAACTGCTTGCCAAGACCATCAAGCAGGGGAAAGTGCCGTAAAGTGTCTTTCCCAAGGACACAACAGAATGGCGCAAGTAGGTTTTGAATCGAGACCATGTTGATCATCAGCCCGGTGCTTTAATCACTCGACCACGCTGCCGACGAATTCAATTTATAATATCAAAGAACACATTGTGCTTTTTGTTGAATGGTCAACGTATTTCATACTTTGTTGCAAACTTACGCCTTTATTAAAAATGACTTATTCTTGCTTATTTTAACAATAAAATAACCTGTAAAAAATAACAAAAAAACTTTATGGTGGTATAATTCACTATCGAAGATTTAAAGTTTCTACCTTATGCGGTTTTTGAGATACTAAAAATTTTAAATGTATGCAGGATTTATGGACACCCTGTATTTCAGTCATATGTCCAAAAAAAAAAGAAATTTAAACTTTCAATCGAACAGCAATATCTTGGCATCTGTGAAAGCAGGTCGGGTTGCCTAAAAACAGCGCTACCGACACTTTTCTGCAAATTACAAAAATAAATAATGAAAAAAATAATTGATATTTTTATTTTGCTTTGATATTATTGTCTCACGGGCAGTTGTTGTCAAGATCATTGTACTTCATTGTAAAATCGATCAGAACAAAGCATGCGTGCACTTTAGAAAAAAGGTGACTTAATTAATCCCGACCAGTGACAAAACAATTCAACTGCCGGTAATATAAAAAAACTCCAACAATGCAATATTTATGACGTTTTCGCGATCAAGCATTGTTTATAAAATAGTTAGCAGTTCGAACAATCCCTTCGCTTCATAATAGCCATTTTAAGATTTTTAAAGCTCATAATGCGGTAAAAAAAGCAAATCAGCGATGAAACGCTATACGTGAAACATAAACCAAGGAAAAAATGACAAAACTAATTTCATAAGAAAGCATGGTCGCTGACGTTTATTAAAATGACCGACCCATTTAAGCCCAGCGTTGCGTTTTCACAACATAAAGTGAATCTTAGACTTTTTTGTTATAGATCAACGCGTTGCGTCACATCATTACAAAAGATATTATTTGAAAGGTTAGTTTTTTAGCAACGAAGTCGAAAAATGTAATCTTGTATGGAGAAGAATAGGCCTATTATTATTTAGATTTGGCAGATATTTTACAAAAAGCTTCATTTAAGTTAATCAACAAAATTCTGGTAATTTTTGCATATTTAAAATTTTTAATGTTTATTTCTTGTAGAATAGGTTCTAAATAAACTGCCAATTGATAGTTTTAATTGAATTTTTTCTTTTCTAAGGTTAACTATTTTAAAATAAGAATGCGTCAAAACTTTTGTAGCGAAAACGCAACAGTGGGCATTACGCGTCTGTGGTTAGCAATATTACGTAATTACATTATTGAAGTCAAAGATGATTACTGAGATGTCGAAACTTATAAATTGTGCACAATCAGTTCAGTGATTATAAATTGCGCACAACTTTCACAAAATACTAGTTTTTGAGAAAAGCAACCGTTATTTATCTTCTGATAATATTATATAAACGTTATAGTTAGTCGGTGTATATTTTCTTCCATTTATGAAATTTTTTAGAATTCGTAATACTGGTTAGAAAACTTTCTTTAATACTATATAGTAATTATAATCAAAGAACACATTGTGCTTTTTGTTGAATGGTCAACGTATTTCATACTTTGTTGCAAACTCTAAAGTATTAAAAGAAAATTTAGTCACAAATTCAACTCATTCATCTTCTACAAATATAAATTCTAATATTGAATCAAGTGCATTTAATGGCATAGAAAAATGGAAAATAACTAAAAAAAGAAGGAAACCAGTTACTACAGTAGGAAAAAAGGTGACAACTATCTTCAAATCTGTAAAGCCTCTTTCTAGGCCTTCTGAAATTTTGTGTCAAGGTTTCAACCTCATACTACAATCGATTCAGTGGAAAATTATGTAAAAACTCAATTCTCTGATTGTAAATCTGTGACTTGTTCACAACTATCCACAAGATACCCATCATATGCTTCCTTCAAAATTGTTATGCATGGCATTTCTCTACAAGATACATTAAATCTTGATAACTGGCCTGAAGGAATATTAGTTAAAAAGTTTTACTCAGTTTCACATCACACCAACACTGAAAATGCAGTATTAAATTATGACAATGACAATGAATAATCATAAGATAAAAAGCACTATTTCTGATCTTCTTATAGTCTCTTTTAATTGTAGAGGTTTGTCGTCCTCCTTACTTGAAATTCAAGAATTATGCAAATCACATGATGTTATTCTGCTACAAGAAACATGGCTTGCTAAGCAGCAACTTCACTCTTTAAGTTCTATTCATGATGATTTTCTTTTTGTTGGTACTTCTTGCATGGATCTGGAAGATGGAGTGATGACTGGTCGACCACATGGTGGCACTGCTGTTCTGTGGAGAAAATCACTCACTGCTTGCCCTGTAAGTAATGTTGATAAAAGCATTGTTGGGATAAATATTAAATGTCAAAACAACACTATAGTTATTATTAATGTTTATCTTCCGTATAACTCCCCGTCAAATGTTGAGGCCTACTTAAAATATTTGGGTGCTCTTCAAATTTTGTGTGAAGCTCCGCAAAGCTCGAATTTATGTATTGTTGGAGATTTTAATGCCAATAAAGAAAGTACTTGTGGACAGTTCTTCAATAATTTTTGTAAGGAACAAGGTTATATCATCTCTGACAGATCTATTTTACCTTCTAACACTTTTACTTACTTAAGTGACTTTCGTCATACAACCAGCTGGCTTGATCATTGCATATCTTCCTCATCTGTTCATAAATCAATAAAAAACATTTCAGTATTTTATGATTATGTTACATCAGACCATCATCCACTATCTATTACTTTTTGCTGTAACTTATTACCTCTCTTGCTGTCAAGTGATGAGGCTACCAATCAATACACTAAATCTTGGAACTGTGCTAGTCCTGAACAGAAAAAAAGATATAATATGATCTCATCTGAACTCTTAAAAGATGTATCTTTTCCAGCTGCTGCAATGCAGTGTAGAAATGCCACCTGTGATGATCACTCTCATCTTAATGAGATAATGTATGTATGTATGTATGTTTTTTTATTTCTCAGCCGCAAAAGCACAAATCAAACCACAAAAACACAATAAAAGCTGAAAAAAAGAAGCAGTAAAAAACGATATACGTTGTAGGACATGCAAACAATACATTGTATAGATATAACAAAGTCATTATATAACAAAGCATGCTTACTGCACCGTAAAGTACTAATACTTTTTTACTCAGAAATTATCTCTGCTTTGACTAAAGCATTCAAAGCAACATTAAGCTATCATCAGAATACCCCTCAATATTCTTAGGTTCGAGGGTGGAACAAAAAAATAAAATCTTTACACTCAGCTGCTCGTTATGCTTTTTTAACTTGGGTGCATAATGGCCGTCCTAAACATGGAGTTTACTTTGAAAAAATGAAAGTTACTCGTAAAAAATTTAAGCTATCTTTAAGACACTGTAGAAGACTCAAGGAACAGCATAAATCGGATGCCTTAGCAATTGCTCTTCAATCAAGTTCTTCAAAAACAGCATTTTGGAAAAAAGTATAATTTCTTCTTCTGCTATAGTCCTATATGTTTGTTTATTTCTTTCTGTTTTTCTTGTGGCGGAGCAGAAATAAAAGATACTGATACTGATACTGATACTGAAGTACGTGCAGTGTACAGAAAAGATAATAACAGCATTCCACTCTCTGTTGGCAATGCCACTGGTCAGTCTGATGTTGCAAATATGTGGAAAAGCCACTACAGTAGACTTCTAAACAGTGCATCTGGCAAAAGTTGTGACAAAATTTTTGTTGATAACTTTCTAACCCGCCAATCCAGTTTTTGCAATATAACCAACTTTCAGTGCACAGCTCCTATGATGTGTAATTTAATTAAAAAATTACCTTTACAGAAATCTGCTGGTGCTGATGGGATTACGGCAGAACATTTACAGTATGCTCACTATTGTGTTTGTATTTACTTAAGCGTTTTGTTTAATTTATGTGTGAGTCATGGCTTTATTCCTGAAGATTGTCTTATTACTGATATAGTTCCTATTCTCAAGTGTAAAAATAAAGATGCTACTAATGGAATTACAGGCCTATAGCTGTGGCTACTACTATTTCTAAGCTTTTTGAACATTTTATATTATTTCACATAAAGCCTTTTTTGTCAACTAGTGATCACCAATTCGGCTTTAAGCACGGTACTGGCACTGATATGTGTATCTTCTTGCTCAAGCAAGTCATTTCGTCTTACCTGCAACAGGGTAGCCCTATTTTTTCGGTATTTTTAGACGCCTCTAAAGCGTTTGACCGAGTATCTCATGAACTCTTGTTTAAAAAGCTGTTATTGCGTGATGTTCCGCCGTGTTTTATACGATTGCTGCGATATTGGTATCGTCAACAGCAAATGCGAGTGAGATGGGGATGTCAACTGTCTCAATCTTTTGGAGTCTCTAACGGTGTGCGACAGGGGGGAATACTTAGTCCTTACTTATTTGCTGTCTATATCGACCAACTGTCAAAAAATCTCAATCGTGTTCCTGCTGGTTGTTATATTGGAAACACTTTAGTTAACCATATCATATATGCAGATGATATATGCTGTTTCAGTCCTAGCGTTGCAGGACTTCAAGATTTACTCGCTGTGTGTGATAACTTTTCTTATAAAAATGGTATTGTTTTTAATACTAATAAATCCCAGTGTATGCAATTTCTCCCTAAATCATTTTACCTCACAAATGTCCCTGTAGTCCGCTTGTGTAACGAAACGCTGAATTTTAGTAAAAAAGTTAAATATCTTGGTGTATATTTAACCAATGCATTAACAGACGATGATGATAAAAAAAAAAAGACAAGTAAGATCTTTATATTGTTCCGCAAATCAATTAAAATCTGTTTTTTCACACTGTTCGTTTGATGTTAAAAACCTATTGTTTAAATCGTTTTGTACAAATTTTTATGGTTCACATCTGTGGAATAATTACCTAAAATTAAGTTTTCATAGTATTCGTGTTGCCTACAATGACTGCTATAGAATGTTACACAACCTACCTAGATACACAAGCGCGCGTGAATTTCAAGTTATAAATCACATACCTACTTTTGAAGCTCTCTTGAGAAAAACTTTGTACAATTTTATTAATCGCTGCCTTAACTCCTCTAACTTACTTGTCACCAACATGATGAACACTTATTGCTTTTTTGATAGTCAATTTTTTACATATTATAGGTACATGCTTTATCGTATTTAATAATGGCTGTTTTTCTAACGTGTATATTTATTTTGTCGATAATTTTATACGGACAGTACTGTTGAAATTAGTTTTTAAATTTTTGGAATTTGAATCATTCTGTGCAGTTTTTGCTCTTTATTTTGTTTTTGTTTTTTTGTTGGTGTGTTTTTTTTTCTCTGTTATGGACCGAGGGTCTGAATTAAATAAATAAATAAATAATAAATAAATAAATAATGGGCAAAAATATAAAGCAATCTATTGACCAAACTTTGTGCATTAAACCTTCTAAAACTACAATTATTTCACAAAATAATACTTTACGCTATAGAGTTCAGTATCAGTATCAGTATGAGTTATACAAAAGTGCGACTGGTCAAGGTTTTAGACCAATGGTTTCCAACCAGGCGTTGCATGAAGTCCGCAAGTGCACTGGAAATTGGACAGAAATAAAAATATCATTTGCAAGATTATTAGTATGGGTCATTCTCAAGAATTTAGAGGTCCGTAAGGCTTGATAATTTTTTTGTAAGGAGTCCGTGACTAAAAAATTGCAAATTGCTGTTCTAGAGCATTCTTTCCCAACCTGGGAGTCATGGCCCCAGGAAGCATAGACGTACGTGTGGGGAGAAGTTTGAGGGTCAAATCCCCCTCTTGAAGAAAGGTGATCAGAGATATGCACTTATACGTAATTAGCATATTAGCGACGAATAAACTGCAATAGTATGCAGTGACGGCCTTACAAAAGAGGGGCCTGGTGCAAGAAGCGTGAGGGGGGCCACTATTTAGTGCACTAAAACAAGGTAGCTGAAGCCATTTTTAGTATATGAAAGCAAACTGATGTCTAAAAAAAAGTTTTCTATTTAATGGGGAGGCCACCGTTGAATGATTCAAAACAAGTCAGCTGCTTAGGATTCCTTTTTTTTGTTTTGTTTTTCAAATTTTTTTTCTTTTCTTTTTGACTTGCCATCGATGTCCTGGTGCTACTATGAAGAAGTAGAGCAATTGCTTGTGCAGGAGGGGCCACTTTTTAATGTATTTTAGGGGGAGATCGGTGCGGTCGCACCGTTCGCACCCTTTTAAAGCCATTGCTGATAAGCTTTTATCGATTTTGGCTTGGTTCTTTTTAAACTTTATCAATAATTTTATTAAAGATTGTTTTTTCTATGCTTTAAAGTTGGCTAATCTGAGTAAAACTTTCGAAACCGAAAAACATTTTAACATAAAGTGAGGTCTTTTTTATGCTTTCACTTTTAATGTACATTGTTTTATCACAATGTTTGCGCGGGAGATGCGAGCCTATTCTACTCCTCGATAGAATACATTGCCACGAAAAGCGAAACATGAGCTAAGTATCTAAGGAGGATCTCTAAAAGAAACTCGATTATACTCTGGAAAGCATGATAAAAAAACATTAAAAATATACGCAATTTTTACAAAAATGATTCTTTATTTTTACAAAAATTGTTTTAATATGCTGGTTAATCAGTGGTTCTCAAAATTTAAATTGTATTCTTCCCGTTCAAGACTTAGCTACACCCATTCCTAAAAGTAGGCTATATGACAAGATTTGTTTGAAAAAAATTTCTTTTTGCTGTTTTTTTGCTAATCTCTTTAAAAAAAAGTCTTCAACATCAGTTTCATTTCTCGATTTCTGTCCCCAAAATATAGTGATCTCTAAAAACTTTAGTTCACTCAAGATCAGATGGATCGACCATAAAGACGCCGCGATTGACGTGTTGGCCTCCCCTGCTTTACACGATTTTATAATATCCCCATCTGCATCAGGCCTGTTTGATCTTTTACCATTGTAGGTCTAACAATTTTATATATAATTGATTTTGTATATAGGCCTAGCAATTATATATTGCTTACTATATCTTACGCTAATTAAGTAAAAACTTGTCCATTTTCTAAAAACAAAAATGTCTGAAAGTAGTGTTGCATTTTGCAACAAATCGAGGACATGAATTTTCCGCTGTTGCAAAAACACAAAAATACATTTGGATCAATAATTCGAAAAAATATTAAACAAAATTCTGACACCAGATATGCTTCGTACTTGTCAAAGTTTATTGTATATGTAAATTTGGTGTTTTTGAAAAAAATTTTTTTCGGATTTAAAAGAGTCAATTAGGTCAAAAAGAACACATATAACATTGATAAAAAATATTCAATGATTTGTGACAACTTTTGTTTTTGCATTGCACTTTTAAATCTAGTGCTAATGCATCGATTGTGACAATGAGCCCTCTCGATTAGTTAATAATTTTCAAAAAAATCTGGAAATTTTGTATTATATTTTAATTTTTTGTATCCTTGCATGCTCCTTAATTTGAATGTTTTTTATGGATGTGCTATGAGTCATGTTGGAGTTGGGGCCATTCGATATCAGTTAGGTAATGGATACAATTCACTTAATATATTTTATCTCTGTACTGATTTGGTTTTCATTATAGCAACGTTTGAAAAAGTAACGTCTTTGATTCAAACATTTTTTTAAACTACTGTTGTTTTTTTTTTTTTTAATCCTGCTTAGATGAAAATTTTAAAGTTGGTTATTGTACATGAAAAGAAAGAAAAAAATTACAAATCAAATGTTTTTCTATATGATTTTTCATTTTATTTGTGTAGTTTATTCTTGGCATTGCATAATTTTAAGTATTTATAAATTTTATTTTATAAAGTAAGTAATATATTTATGTATAAATTTTAAGACTGAAAATTTATATTTAACTTTTATATTTAAAAAAATTATTAGTTTTAGGCTATATTATAGAATTAGTAAACATGATGAGCTTAATATTATTAATAAACTTGTTAAAATTTAAAACATGACCAATGAAAACAAGAAATCTATTAATATTTATCTTTATTTAACAACAGTTTTTATTCAAACAATAAAATGTATTTTTATTTAATTTTTTCTTGAAAAATTTTTTTTTGCAATGGTTCAATTATTCATTACAATAAATTCAAGAAATAATTTTTGAGATTTGTTTTTGTTTTCTGGTAAAGTAATTCGTTTTAAATTTTTTTTTAAACTAATGTTGACTTTTTATTTAATTCAATTTTTTAAAATTTGATTAAATGTTTTGGGTTTTATTTAATAGTAAGGTTTAAGTGTAAGCAGAATAAGCATAACTTTTTTTAGAGATTTAAAGTCTTTATTTTTTTATATGTATTAATTGATAAGTGCTGCTTATTTTATTTGTGCGATAAATATGTCGCAATCTGTGAAAAACTATGGAATCACTTCTCCAATTAGCACTGCTGGACCTACTGAAGAAGATAAGATTTGTACTAAAAACTTGCAAGAAGTGATTGAACCGTTTGGTGTTTTTGAAAGCAGAGAAGAAGTGGACAAACGATTATTTGTTCTTGGAAAACTTAATACACTTGTCAAAGAATTTGTTTGTAAAGTCAGTAAGAACAAGGTATATATTTTTTTGGGCTTGTGAATGTAACAAAATTTTTTACTGTAGATGTTAATCAGATGTATTTGTTATTGGTAATTATTATTATTACCTTTTGTAGAAACTCCCACAAGTAATAGTGGAAACTGCTGGTGGAAAATTGTATACTTTTGGTTCCTATCGACTTGGTGTTTGTGCCAGAGGAGCTGATATTGATACATTATGTGTTGTTCCACGACATGTTGATCGTGATGATTTTTTTGACACATTTTTCAAAATGTTGAAAGAATGTAATGAAGTTACAGACTTAAGGGTATGTTTGTTGATTTAATTGTTATTTTATCAGTAAAGAATATACTGAAAATTAATCTTGTAACTATTGTTTAACATCAATTAAATTTCAAAATATTTTTGTATGGTAATTTTAACAATTCTTTGGTAAAATTTACTTTCTATTATTATTTTGTAAGATTTTTTTAGTTTGGAAATTATATTTCATAATTTAATAAAGTGTCAAAAAAAAATTATTTAATAGGCAACTTTTTCTATTAAGTGTTAGAAATATATAGCATTGCATCAAAATAAAGAAAATTTTGCAAAGAATAAGGGTACACTTAAACTTCGATTCAAAAAAATATAGGCTTATAGGGTCTTTTCAAGAAGTCATTGTAAGCGACTTTTGCTCATGAAACTAACTCAGATCCCCCTGTGGTTACTATTGCTTTTTGAAGAAATCTTTTTCCTTTTATTTTTTTTCTTAGTGCTGTAAGGGTGGTTCTGTGTTAATTTCACTGAAAAAAATGCTTATAGTGACTTCTTGAAGATACCCAGTTTATGAAACAATCTTGTAAGGTATCTAATTTAGCACAAAAATTTTTTGTAAAGCAGTGGTATTAATGAGCTAAGTTTTTGTAAAGTTGAGGGTGTACAAATTGGCCTTAGTTTATGATATCTCAATTGCATTGACAATCAATTTTTATAAATCAAATATTTAAATGTATAAAAATGTAAATGCAAATGATAATGTTATATGAAGCTAATGAAACTTCATTAAAATAATAGTAATGTAAAAATCATTCTTAAGTTTTTACAAATTGCATAATAAAAACAAAAATATTAAATAATTTTTACTAAATCAATTTTTTAGTGGCTGATTTTTTGTTTATTTTGTTGCAGATTACTTAAACAATTAATTTACTTTCAAAAAAATCTTTGCCAAGTTTTGGCTTGTTAAGTTACTGTAAAACCTCTAATTGAGCACCACCCTGTTTTTTCAAAAGTCACCGTAAGCGATTTTTGTTTGTGCAACTGACCCAGATTCCCCTGCGGTTACTATCACTTCTTCAGAGATCCATTTTCTCTTGTTTTTTTTTTTTTATTCCATGCTAATGCTGATGCTGAAAGAGGGATTTCGGGTTAGTTTCACTGCAAAAAGAAATTGCTTACGGCGACTTCTTGAAGAGACAGGGTGGCACTAAATTAGAGGTTTTATGGTAATTTTAATTTTTAATTGTCTGGCTAACTTTTTATTATACTCAAAATTTTATGTTAGGCTATTGTGATTTTAAAGCTTATCTCCACAACAATATGTTTTAAAAACAATGCTTTTTTCATAATACTGCTGTATCAAGTCATTGCGAGATTTAACTGTACATTTAACTAACCCAAAATTTTATAGTATTCCTACCCAAATGATGTTAAAAGATATTATGTATCAGGACAACAATTAATTAATTATCATGACTAATAAAACAATTAGCTTTATTGGATTGTAAATTATTTTTGATACATTGTTAGTTGGAACCTGTTCTGCTTTTGCTTTAAAATTTGTAGATACTAAAAATACATCTGCACTAAAGGATTGCTGCTGATGTGCGTTAGTGTTTAAGTACAGTGCTGTTGTGCTCTCTTGTTATTTTTGTCTTAATCTGTGCTTTTCATGTTTATTTAGAATACTTTCAATTAAATTAAATTTTATGTATGAAACACTAATAACTCTGAGTAATAATTAGGTAGCTTTATACTGGTATAGAACAAACACATTTTTTTTAAACTTCTTGCTATGATGGCTTGCTTTGCAGTAAAACCTTAAATGTATTTCAATATTTTTGCAGGCAATTGAAGATGCTTTTGTGCCTGTTATTAAACTAAAATTTGATGGTATTGAGGTTAGTACTTATGTAAATGCTATAAAAAATTTTTGTCAATTTTTTTAATTAAACAACTTGATTTATTAAAAAATATTTATCAATTGAGAGTATAAACTGTTGAAAAATAAACTTTTTAATTTTTTGAAATTTTTACCAATTTTCATTTATTTGAAGTTGCTCTAATGAATTGATTTTTATAACATTTTGCAGATTGACATGTTATTTTCCCGCTTGGCGTTACAAATAGTTCCAGAAGATCAAGATTTACGTGACGATTCCTTATTGAAAAATCTTGATATTCGATGTATTAGAAGTTTAAATGGTTGTCGCGTCACAGATGAAATTCTTCATTTGGTACCAAATATCGAAAATTTTCGTCTCACTTTGCGCGCCATCAAGCTGTGGGCGAAACGTACGTAACCATATTGTTCTGTTGCTATATTTCAACACAATAGTTGATTATTGAATTGCCGAAAGTTTTAAGATTTGTGGCATTCTTATAATGCATTGCTGTGGCAATCCCTTCATGGCCAAAATTTGGAAAGTCTGTTGGTGGGCTATAGGTTGTAGTGCGTGATGCTCAATGCCGTAAATTGCATACGATGCTGTCTGCCCTCGAGTCAAAAAACTTCAAGTTTGTGTTGCAATCTTAACAATCTAGTCGTGTTTATGCAGTACTTTTAATGATGCAAAAACATTGCTATTGGTTATACTATGGTTCCACAAAAATAAGTAAAGAGATTAAGAATTAGTGATAAACGCTACCCCATATCACTAAAATAAAACAACTTGGAAAAGAATTGACACTAGATATTATGAATTATTACCAACTGTTTTCACCAATAAGTATTTGTCTGTTCTGACTTTCTCAAAGTGTTCTGTGTTGTGCATTTCTTAATTAATTCATACAATAAGAATTTTTTTTAACAGGAAGGGGAATATATAGCAACATGCTCGGCTATCTTGGCGGTGTTTCCTGGGCAATGCTCGTTGCAAGAACATGTCAATTTTACCCCAACGCTGTAGCTTCAACTCTTATTCATAGGTTTTTTTGGGTCTTTTCTAATTGGTGAGTATACACTGTGAAAATTTTTTATGGCGTTTTTATTCAAAAGCTGCAAAAATGAAAATGATAATTTGTTGAAACTTATACTGCACTGCGTTTTGTGAATAGATAAAACTTAAGCATGTGCTGACTAAAACTAATAAAATCTTATAAAGCATGTTATCCTTATTCAATATTCAAAAAAGGCCTTATAAAAAGTGCACAATGCTGAGCAAAATTTATCTACACTTACAGGAAACAATAATTTTATATACTCGTTTCTTTTACCATAGAGTGTACAATCGTAATGGTTTTGAAATATGAGCCACATTGAGTTAGTTTTGACCAGTTCCAGGATCAAACCCGTAGTTTTCCTGCCTGAGCTTGCATTTACTATCCATGTTGGTTACAATTTAGGGCATGGCCACGGCCTGTGTTGCTCAAGCAGCCTGATGATCATCATCAATTGAATCTCCCGGTTTGGGATCCTCGCTACAACGTGTCTGATCGACTCCATTTAATGCCGATCATCACTCCTGCCTATCCTCAGCAGAATTCCACTTACAACGTGACCAGATCGTCGTTGACCGTCATGAAAGGAGTAAGTTGACTAAAGCGTTTCTTATCAGTCGATTTCATTGAAGATTCGATATGTAAGAAGCAAGGTTTGGTTGTACTTATTGTGAACTTATTGCCACCATTTTGAAAATTTCATTCTTAGTTTTTTATGTATGGATATTGTCTTGGCTCTAAAATCTGAAAGAAGGACATCACAAAATAGTGTTTGCGTTCCGTGAAGTATTGTCTAATTTTTAAATAGCAACTCAGTTTTAATCGAACTCTTCAGTAAAAATCATTGTGTTTACTTAATAGTGATTTTATTTTATTTAAATCAAAAATAGCATTTGCCGCCTTACTGCTATAGATTTGTAATGTTGATTTGTAATGGTACTTGAAAGCATTGGAAGAGATGATGAGTCTGTACGTATGATGAAACAAACAGGTCCGCGAACATTTTTGATTACATATGTCAGGGTTTATTATGCAATGGCAATTTCGCAAAAGTATTAATGTGCTGATTCATAATTGTACTTAATGCGAATAAAATCGACGGCATCTAGTGACATAATGTTAATGACATTGCTAATTTTTCATACATTGAACTATGACTAAGTGGTAATGAATATGTATTTAAATGTTCTTACACTCTTCAGCTTCTGCACAAGAAGCTACAAGCGTTCTACCGTATAACTGTTGTGGTTTTCACTTTGTGCATTAAGGAAAAGTATTATTGAACCGGGTTGATTAAACGTTGGTTATTTGCATATGGAAATAAATATCGCCGATTGCGTAGCCAATGAAGTTTGTATTTTAGGAAGAAACAAGATTATTCTTAAGCGTAGCATACGTTTGTTCGTTTTGCTAATGATATAAATCAGTGTTCGTCAAACTGTGGGTCGCGACCCCAAATGGGGTCGCCTGAATATTTTGTGGGGTCGCTTTATTACTGGAATTCTGCACTTGAAATTCCTGAGCTAAAATGTGTACAGGATGTTCTCTACACATTAGCCTGAGCTAAAATGTGTAGAGAACATCCTGATTTTGGGATGAAAATAGGGAAATCAGAGATGAAATCGAAGTGAAGACCTTTTTTTTTTTTTTTAGAGAACACCCTGATTTTTGGAGAAAAATAGGGAAATCAGAGATGAAATCGAAGTGAAGACTTTTTTTTTTTTTTTAGAAACACTATGAGTTTCGGAGAAAAAAAGATTGTTCAAAGAAGTAATTGAACTGAATACCTTTTTTCATTACGGCGCCGCGAGTATTGTTAAGTTTTCAAAGGGCGCCGTAAAAAAAAAAGTTTGGGAACCGCTGATCTATAGCTATTAACATTTTAAATTTGTAGTTGAATCATTTTGTATTTGCTTTAGGGTCGCGTGTATTGGTATTGTTAATAAATTCTTTAACTTGGGTCGCTTTTTGTAAAGGTTGGAGAACACTGATATAAATAAATGAAACGAAATTGTTAGTACGAGGGGCATTCAAAAAATACGCGGAATTTTATAATTTTTTATAATTTATTGATACAATCAATCTACTTTTCAACGTAGCCTCCATCAAGGTCGATGCACTTCTCCAGGCGGTGCTTCCATCCTTTTATCCTATTTTTGAAGTAATCTGCTGACCATTTTGTGAGCCATGTTTTTGCTGCCTGCTTTGCCTCATTAGTGTCATTAAAATAAACGCCTTTCAAGTGTTCTTTGAGTTTTGGGAATAAAAAAAAGTCAGATGGGGCAAGGTCTGGGCTATAAGGTGGATGTGGCAGCAATTCCCACCAAAATTCTCTCAAAACATCTCTTACGATCCGAGAAGAATGCGCTGGAACGTTGTCGTGATGGAAAAGAATTCCACGATGGAGTTTTCCTGGACGCTTTTCAGCTAATTTTGTTCTCAATTTCCTTAAAACTTCTACGTAATAGGCGCCTGCAACAGCTTTTTTACCTTCTAAAAAATCTGCTAGCACAACTCCTTTAGAGTCCCAGAAAACAGTTGCCATTACCTTCTTGACAGACCTCTCAAACTTGATTTGATTGGGCCAGATGATCCACGTGGGAGCCACAGTTTGGACTGCTGTTTTGTTTCAGGATCATACTGGTAGACCCATGTTTCATCTCCTGTGATAATTCTATCAAAAAAGCGGTCTTCATCTGCTTCAATTTTGAGCAAAATTGCCGTTGATAATTCACTTCTGAGATTGAGCTGATTTGGGCGCAACGCTTTTGGCACCTATCGCGCCGAAAGCTTGCTGAGGCATAAATCGTGATGCAGAATCGAATGAGCTGAACCAAGTGATATGCCCACAGTCTCAGCTATCTGATAAACCGTCAATCGTCCATCTTCTTTGACTAGGTTCCTAACAAAATCAATTTTTTCATTGGTTTTTGAGGTTGTTGGTCTTCCACGACCCTCATCATCTTCAATAACTTCTCTACCATCTCGAAATCTTTCAATCCACTTGTAAACACAAGTTTTCTTCGGAGCATCATCTTTATAAACGGTCTGCAGAGCTTGAATGATCTCCGTTCCTTTCCAACCAAGCTTTATCAAAAATTTGATGTTGGTTCTTATCTCGAAATCCTTACGCTCCATGGATTAAAAAACTACCTTAAATAAACTAGCTCTTGACAACTTCGTTTACAAGCGCAAAATGAGTGATAGCAATTATTCGATCACAAAGAACATGCTTTTTACGGCTAGCATGCTAAATACGTTTTTTGTTGCTGGCACTCTTGTCACGGGAGAATTCCGCGTATTTTTTTAATGCCCCTCGTATAAAATCAAAAAACCAAAATGTAGTTATCAAATTGGTCTGAAACATGAAGTCCACAATATTCTCTTCGAACCTACTTTTCGACGTTCGAGTTAAAATTAAAAACATTGTACAAAATTATTAGGTTCTTACTTTTTTTATTGGTTATCGTTGTATTTTGTTGACTTGTGTCAAAAATGCTGCGCACTTGTACCAGGGGTGGGCAAACTAAGGGCCTTGAAGAATTCAAGCAAATAATTAAAAAAAATATTAATTTCTTTTTTGTCTTCAACCAAATTCTTGGTCATTGATTTTTGTGATCATTGACTTTTAGAAACGGAAATTAAAAAGTTCGAGAGAGATTCAAAGTGAAAACTTTTTTTTGGAGATCAAATGATTAGTGCGGCCCGCAAACAAATTCAACTTTCTAATTCTGACTTATACTAATTTGTGTTTGATAACCCCGCTTGCTTTCGTTTACTTTTGGTTTAGCAAGTGATTAATCATTTGGATCATATGATTAAACGAGTTGTACAAGACAAATTCTTCTTTTAACTCTACGAAGTAGAACTGCATTAAAGTATAGCAGTATGTTCTCTTGTAGCGTTGCTTAACGTCGCATCGTTTTGGTCCTTAAAAAAAATTATACTGTATTAACTTTCCACTAATGCCAACAGGCTATCCTTTATTACCTAATTCACGATTCACCAAATTTTTGGTATAAAGTCCAGATAACTGATAGCAATTCTTATTGCTGCCTGATTTTTTTATGTTTAGTAGTGAAAGAAATAGCAAGTAAAAGACAAGTTAGATTGTGACGTGTCAAGTTAAAAACTAGAAGAAAAAAAGTTCTTCACATCAAAGCGAGATTACAAAGCAACTTTTCGCGGGTTTTGTTTTACACCAAATAACTGGAGGCCGATAAATAAGTGAAAAATAAAGGCCTCCTTCAACATGTTTGCAACAAAAAATATTTCTGCGTGAATCTTAATTTACGAGGCAGCATGTGACGCATAGGATGTAACTCGCGTGACGTAGTAAGGTGACCCTTGACCTTGTCTAATTATACGAAAAAACAAAATAAGGTACCCTGTGTTTAAATGTTATTTTAACGCTTGGTGTTAGGAAAAAAGAAGCCAGACAAAAGAAACCAGGTTTAATACAATCGATATTGTGTCTTAATATGGTTGTTTAACAATGCAATTATTTTCTTGCTTAGATAACCAAAAATAATATTTCGGATATATTTGACTTAGTGATGTTATGGTTACTATGCTGATTAGGCTGCTTCCGTTAATTTTATCCCATAAAATTAGCAAATAGAAAATTAAAAAGTTCTATTTTCAGCTATTTTTTTTGAAAATTTTTTTACGACCGGTAGCAAATTGCTGTTAACCTTATCGATTTGCTTGTGTGGCTACATGTACTTCAATTATATTTATATTGGCCTGTCTGCTGCTTTTCGTTTTTAGCGAAGCTATTATTGCAAAGGTGGGAAACCTTTTTATTTATAGACCCATTTATGTTTGGCAGTAATAAGGAGGCCGCTTAAGTTTAAATACCTATAAATTCGATTCATGTGAACAAATTATAGTTGGATTAAAAGAATAAATATATAGATATTTTGGGGTGCAGCTTTTATTTCTTACACTTTAATTTCAAGCAATGGAAAATAAAACTGAAATAAATAGGATTTGCCATCCAATTTAAGTGTAAATTTTTTTGTTTTCTCTAGATTTTTAATTGAAAATCTTGTTTGAACTTCCGAGTGACTTGCTTTTGAATTTGACGTATAGCCTAATGGAACCAAACTTTAATTTTGCAAACTTGTTCTTTTATACCTAAATCTTGTGCTTTTTTACTAAAATTTCGTTCTTTTTCTGAATTTGCTGTGGCAGCATTGGCTATCACCACCAGTAGTTATTGACACGCTCGTTCAACCATTCAATTGCTTAAATCTATATAATTAAATGTTAATTAATACAAGAGCTGGTTTTTATGGAGGCCTCGCAAGGAACTCATAAAGGCCTATGTATCATTATTGGAAGTAAGTATTGGAAGTCGCCCCATTGAGAAATTTGCAATGGGGTAACTTTCCTAAGGTCACAGCAGAAATCACTCGGCTAGATTGAGCATCGAACTCGCTTCCTTCTGCTCGCAAATGAGAGTGTTATATTGTTAAGCCTGCCCGCCGACATCGATTTGCAAAATCTCGTAAATACGAAAAAAAATAAGCCTTGCTTATCTGGTTCCGACGTTAAGGAACTCCCCTGTTACTCAATCAGAGTGGTGGCTTTTGCGAAACCTGATTGGGGTTATTTTATTCTTTCGTTTCTAAATAATTAATACCGCCATTTTTACGCTTACTAACGAACAAGTGCTGCTGTAATTTTTTGTGCGAGTCAAGTTCAAAAGCTATTACTGAATTTCAAAAAATCGTTTTGTTTTTAACTTGTTCTATTTTAAGGAATTCCTCGAAGGCTACCGCATAACGACGGAGATACACGACAAGAAAACAACCTGGTCCAAACTCTTCGAACGTCCGAATTTCTTTAATGAATACAAGCATTTTATCGTTTTAATGGCCAGCGCCGAAGATGAAGAAAACTACAACATTTGGTAAACTTGTGGTTGTGGTTTCTTTTGCTCGTCATTGCATATTTTTGTCTCCTTACTAATCTTTGTACATCAGGACCGGATTGGTTGAATCGAAGATCCGAATCCTGGTCGGATTCCTGGAGAAAAACGACTACATCCTGATCGCTCACATAAATCAAACTTCCTACCCCCAGCAAATCACGACGACGATTGACGGGGTCAAAAGGTCAGTCATCAAGCGGAAATCGCGCGTTTGTTGTTTCGAACAATTCGCTTCTGGCTTCTTGAAATAAAACAGCGAAATAGTCGCTGTTCCGCCTCTCTAACAACTGTCTCGATCATAGAACGAATTACATAACGAGGTGGTTTCTGGGGCTGCGCTTCACAAAAGATCTCATATCGACAAACGTAAATCTCACCAGCGACATCCAGGTAAGTCCGGCCAAGTGGCCCGGGCCGAGACAGCGTCCTAACCAATTCCTCGTTCCAGGCCTTCACCGACACGCTTCATCGGCAAGCCCACGGCACGAAAATGTTCAAAGACGACATGAAGGTACGCCGATTCATCTGTAAAACCTCATCGCACGTGTCATAGATAAACTCGTGACCTTATCGTAAAGTTGCTCTTCGAACTTGTTTCTTGTTCTTCGAATTGCTTCCTTAACTTAAGGCGGGTTGCAGGTTTTAAAGATTGCCGAAGTATTTATGTTGACAAACTCGTTTAGTTTTGTTATGACGTCATGATAATAAACAAACACTTTAACATCCGCAACCGTTGCATTCTTGTGAACTTGCTTAATGCTGGTTAATAATAAGAATATTTGTTCAACAGATTAAATTGTTTTTTGCAAAACAGCAGATTTGCCTCAGACAGCAGTTTGCTATTTAGTACCCGGTAGCTTTTCAGTCCAACGATAACTGATGTTAAGCAAAGCTCCGCGGACCGCTTTCAGAAATTTTAAGATCCCATGTCTTGTTGTTACTGCTCAGACTTCAGTTTAGAACTATCTGTTGACATGCCGAACATTCGGGAATATAAACATTGTCTTGTTTTCGTTTGTCTCCGACGCGTTCGCTTGACTCTGTTTGTTGCAGGTTGAAGCTACCTACGCCCGTCGCAAGGCCCTTCTTCAGTACCTCCCCCCCGAGGTAGCATCTACTGTTCGCGTCACCAAGTCTTCCATCGGCAAGACGAAGGTTTGTGAGGGGCGATCGGTTTCGAAGTCACATGACGAGTTACGTTGCCTCGATTTTCAGGCCAATTCGACAAACAACAGCGCCTCGAACCAAGGGAGCTTGAATCATTCACACAGCGCGTCACCGTTAGGTAGCGCCAACACCTCACTCAATAACGTGTCGATGCAATCGGTCGAATCCGAGCCGTCGCCCTCCAGCACTCCTCCCCACTCCTCCAGCGACCCGAGTTCGAAAACCGGCGACAGTACGCCGTCGTCAGTGAAATCGAGTTTGATGAACGAGAGCCTCGACACTTCGATGATGACGTCACCATCTAAAGACATCGAAACGTCGCAGTCATGTGACGTCGTGACGACGACGCTATCGTCGGCGTCGAAAGGCGATTACGGCATCAAGCGCACTATTGTCGTTAATACTGCGAAAGAGAGCCCGAAACCAGAAACAATGTTCAGTCAAGCGATTTCGGTTTTGGGGTCGACCAACGTGAACAAGCCGGAAACCCCTTTATCGAGCATTCCCACTTTGGTGGGCAACGGGCGAGGGGGCAGGCCTGCCGTGAGCGGGAAACTGTCTCACGCCATGTCAAACAATCATCACAACTCGATGTACGTTCAAACAATTCCAGTATTGTCCGGAATCGGTCATTCAGTCACCAATCAGTCAGCGTCAGTACCTTCCAGCGCGTTCGTGTCGGCCAATCAGCCACAGGTAGGTTAATGCTTGCTTAAAAGTGTTGCATAAATTCTCCTGGGCTGATTTATCTTATTATCAACATGCATGTTTTCAGCAAATTCGTCCGATCCAAGCTCTTGGGTCTTACAGCAATCCCACTATCCACTCTTTCCAGTCGTACAACCCAATTCCATCTCGTGTGTCGAATCCCCATCAACCTAATTACAATAATTCAATCAATACCAACAACCACAGACCCATTCAAACTCAATCCGAAGTAAGTCCTTTGTCAAGAAGGTGTCTTAACTTGTATATTACGTTTTACAATCAAAATAGATTTCATAAGCTTTAACAGACTTAATTGCTTTTATTATAAAAAAAACAAAAAACAACGATTATCTGTCTTACCTTTCTTTTCTTTAAGCCAATTGAAATTCGCGGAAGTTCGCTGAAGCGTCGCCACTCCTCCAATCAGAACGACGCTCCTTTTCCTAGCAAAGTTTTCAGTCCAGATCGAAATTCCAGCATCACATCAGGGGTTTGTGATTCGATTCCCGCGTGACGTGCGGTGTGCAATCAATTGTTTTTTTCAGAGCGCTGGTGGCGAATTGCTCGAGTCGCCGACATCAAACGCAAGACGGACAGTTCCGTTGCTTAAAGACAGCATTCGAATGAAAACAAAGTAAGTTTTGTTTAATAGATTTTCTGTCAAATTTCAACAATCTAAGCTTTCAGAAAAAAACATTTTGCAATTACTCTTAAGGCTTATACTGAAAGGTGCGACGTCATTGCAAAGCTTTTTTGTTTTCAATAACCCCCTCCCTATGCCTCTGAAAACTTTGTATACCATTTTTGTAGTTTTCGGTTTGCTCGGCTTCAAACCAGATACAAGGCATTCAGAGTCCGACGTTTCATGCATTGAGTCATTGGGACGATTGGAACAAGAATAGTTGGTGGAATAATGCAAAAGAAAAAATTTAACCCTTGCGCATCAGAAAAAGCTTAAATATAATTCGACTATGTCTTTCGCGCGCTTGTTTTTGAACCAGTTTGATTTGCGCAGGATTGGAACGCAGCCAACTCGGCGATGAAGCGTAGAGATTTTGCAGTGGCAAGTAAGGTCGCTACCGCTTTCTCTCCAACCGCATGCAGAAGTCTCCGATTGTTTTCACTCTGTTTAGATAATCAGCTTGTGTTCTCCGACGCGCAGACCGCTCTACTCCACCAGTATCGCACA
This sequence comes from Diplosoma virens, assembly GCA_963680785.1. Lineage (NCBI taxonomy): Eukaryota > Metazoa > Chordata > Ascidiacea > Aplousobranchia > Didemnidae > Diplosoma > Diplosoma virens. The sequence continues at coordinate 15,608,119 of OY796894.1, read as the reverse complement.
GGTGAGGTTTTGCAGGTTGCAGGTAGATCGGAGCCACCAAGTCGCTGCCCGCGGGCCGAACAAGACTATCTATCGGGCGTTTTCACTGCCTTTCCCGGGGGCGGTTGCTCTTGTAACGACGTGAACATTACCGTTTGTTTTTATCGGTACGCGACAGCGTACTTCGTTGTGTTCTGCTCATTATTCTAAAAACGAAAAGTACGCGCTGAACCAACTGCAAAAACGAACTCCTGCCAACTACCAAAGCGTCGAATGGAAGCGAAAACTTTTTACTGAAAAATACTTTTCGATTTGATTTGATTTTTCCGTGATGTTTGATTGGTTTAAGATCACGCTGTGTAGTTCGTTATGGGCGCAATAAAAAGTTTGGAACAACATTTGTTTATTTTTTTTGATGTTGCCAAAATTGTATTTACAAGATAGTTAAAAGCTAAACCTTTATTTGTAATGTACGAGGGTCAGTCAATAAGTAATGAGACTTTTTTAATAACTCAAGTTTGCAATGACTGGTAATCAAAAAATGCTTTTTTATTTTTCAACATAGTCTCCCTCCTTTGCAACACACTTGTTCCATCTTGATATTAGATTGTCTATTCCTTTGGCATAGAATTCCGTGGACTGGGTCCTTAGCCAGTTGCTCACAGCAGCCTTCACTTCTTCATCAGTCTGGAAGTGAATTCCCCTCATACTCTCTTTGAGTGGGCCGAAGAGGTGAAAATCAGATGGTGCAAGGTCTGGGCTGTAGGGTGGGTGTGTTAGAAGTTTCCAGCCTAAATCTTCAATTTTGGCTAGGGTTCTTGCTGCTGTGTGGGGCCTTGCATTATCCTGAAGGAGAATCACACCTCTTGATTGAAGTCCTCTCCGTTTGTTCTTAATGTCTTTTTTCACTTGAGTTAGCAGCTCACAGTAGTTCTCTGAGTTCACAGTATTGCCCCTTTCCAAGAAACTGATAGTGATCGGCCCATTTCAGTCCCAGAACACAGTGAGCATGACTTTCCTTAAACTTTTCTGAGATTTGAATTTTTTCTTCACTGGGGAAGAAACATGCTTCCACTCCATTGATCGTCGTTTCGATTCAGGTTCATAATGAAAGACCCAGGTCTCATCAGTTGTCACTATTCTCGATAGAAATACATCTCCCTCCTTTCTGTATCTGCGTAGTGATGCTCTGGAAGCCATCAGGCGCTGCATTTTGTGATCATCCGTTAACATCTTTGGAACCCAGCGACAGCTGACTTTTGAAAAACGCAGCTTCTCACGCACAATTGCGTACACTGTGCCATGGGAGATGTCCAAGTTTGTAGCAATTTCATCTAAAGTGACCCTTCTATCAGATTTGATCAGGTCTTCAACTGCCTGTACTGCTTCTGGGGTAGAGACATCCACAGGTCTTCCACTTCTCAGATCATCAGTAATGCTTTCGCGTCCATCTTTGAATGCTTGCACCCATTTGTAGAAGTTTGCTCTAGACATACAGGAAGGACCATATTGTCTTTGCATTCTAGACAGAATCTCACATGATTTTACACTCTCTGCCAACAGAAATCTGATGACTCCTCTTTGTTCCAAGCATGAGCTGTTTCCTAGCCTAGTAGTCATTTCAATTTATCGTCACACCTACAGTAATCTGAAAATAAACAAGTTTTGTTGTAAATAAGATGACAACTCCATTCATAATCATCACATAAAATTTCAGTTGCATAACTCCAAGAACACCAAAGTAATTGAGAAAGTCTCATTACTTATTGACTGACCCTCGTAACTTGATTACCAAGCTATTTCTCGTGCGTGAAAAATGCATTTTAAAGCCACTGAAATTAACAGTAAAAGAACCAAGGAATACAGTCTTACTAAGTCGGGGATGTAAGTTAAGCAGACACGGACTCGAGAAAACATTTTCATTGTAATAACCTGGAGGAAGTTTTTGCATTGCAACTACTGTGCTCCGCGGGTTCGACAGCAAATTTAACCAAAAACTATTGAAAATATTTTTGGAAATTCAAAGACCATGCATTGCACCTCCGCATTACGCGTAGGGCTTAATTGTTGAGGAGTGCCTCTATGATGAATTAATTGAATTGTAAAGAAACTTTATGGACACCTTGCACAGTGTTTATGTAGCGCTACGCCTTATTCTGTTTTCCAAAAAGGATTCACTGCAATCTAGGAGTGGGTCAGCAAACCCAAACTCATTTTGTGTACATCATTTCAAATCAAAATTGAAAACCTTGTCTCTTAAAAAAGGTCCATTTCAAACAAAATCCAAAAAAATTGAATTTTTGAAAGTTGAGTAAAGACGAAAGCAAATAAATGTGACTCTCACTTAACGTTACTTTATCAGCATCCGGTCACAGAAAAGCACTGTAGGCTACATCCGGGGGAAAGCGCGGGATTGTAACAATTCGTTATCGATGAACCGCAACAGTAATTGTTCAAACATGAACTATTAATAACTAAAAATTATTCTTAGAAAAAATTAAAAAACATTTTGTTTTAGATAAAATTTATTATTTCCAGAGTTAAATAACAAAATCCTAGCGAGGCCAAGAGTGGACAAACTACGGCCTGCCAAAACTTCAAACAAATAATTAAAAAAAGTTATTAAATTGATTTTGGCTTTAACCAAATTCTTGATCATTGCTTTCAGCGATTATTGATTTTTTGGTGCAAAAATCAAAAAATCCGAGATAGATTTAAAGTGAAGATTTTTTTTAGAGATCACTTTATTTTAGCTTCGAAACTTAACTCTTTCAGGCTCAAAATAAATGAACAAAAAAAACTCCAAAAGGCCAAAAATTTATTTTTTGACATACATTTACAAATATGATAAATTATTTCTTTATTGTTATAATTTGCTAAAAGTGAATAAAAATATTCTCTGCACGTGACGAAAATTGTTGCCAGATGCATTCACAAGCTTCTGATTATCTGATAAGTGAAGTGGTACGCTTTCTGAGCTGCTAATAACGCTAAGAAAATAATTGCAAATAGTGGTACATATTTTGAACCACTGCTCATTGCGCTAGTTTAAACAAGTGGTACTATATTTGTACCACCAAGCTTAAAAGAGGAATCTAAGACAGATTTAAAGTAAAAACTTTTTTTTAGAGATCACTATAGCGCGGCCAACAAACAAATTCAACTTCCGAATGCCCCGCGAGCTAAAAAGTTTGCTTACTCCCGATCTAGTCGCTGCACAATTTAACTGGGATAAAAATACCGACTGCAATACAACGATCTGCAATAAATTGAAAGAATTAATGGTTTCGTCAATATATTGATTATTTTAAATTTCCATATAAAGAATTTCCGAATCGCGATATAAAATGAATCTGATCCTGTTTAATCAAAACAGACAGGAAACTCGAAAGATATTTCTTTCAACTGGCAATCAACGCCTGCCAGAAATTCGAAAAACAATTAAGCTTTGAAAATTGTCCCTAGCCCTAACTTTTCAAGGATTTGTGCCATTGAAAACTACCTACATTTGCGTGAACATCATGCAGACATTCAATATATCGTTAAATTTAGACGCCTGGGCGATTTTTTAAATACCTAAATAAGGCAAAAATGAAAAGTACAGAGGAGTTTTGTATATAAAATTTAAAAAATGTAGATAAATAAGAACAATCTGAAAAAACTTCTCCGAGGAAATTGCTAGAAACCTTTCCAAAAACTTAAATAACCTAAAAGAAAAGTAATACATTTACTTGGCAACAACCTTTCTGCTTTAAAAAGAGTAGTTTTAATTCGAGTTTTCAGCCCGAAAAATTTGACATTGATGTCAATCTGACACATTATGTTGACAATAACTCGCCACAGCTGAGAAACGCATCTTCATTATGATCATCATCATCATCATCATCTGTATTTATCTTTCCAACTTGCAACAAAAAGTCGAACCCCTTTGGCCTACAGCCACCACCACACCACTACTCTTTTTGGTCGATGGATAGAAGCCTACAACGTTAGTGTTTAGGTTGCTCGAATTCAATGCTGCCAAAGTGGACGAAACTAGAATTTCTTGTTAAAAGAATTTTCAAAACGTAGAAAGTTTTTTTCCAATTTCCCGGTTTTGAAAGAATTTTCAAAATGCTTTGGCGTAGAAAATAATGGTTTGGTTAGGTTTTAATTCTTTTCCCAATTAAAGTCTCTTGGACTATTTTAATAATTTAGCCAAAAGGACAACGTTTGTGCTCTTTAAAGTAAGAAAAATATTTCAGAAAATCAAATGGTAAAGTACACTAACGAAAATCAAATTTTACTGTTAAAGTACATCAAATGCTAAAGAAAAATATTCAAACAATACAAAATATTTTAAAAATTATATTTTTTAATATATTTTGCATTTTAATTGCTTGTGTTATATGCCCCATATTTTGAAAAGTTTGAGTGTGTGAAGAGACCTCAATCGGTATGCCCGGATTTTTCTCCTACTCTCGTTCTGTTTTGTTCTCTGGAAAGGCAATTACAGAAATTTCTTTTGTTTGGCGGTTGTAAAAAGCAGTTGCAAATTGCCGTACGACTTTATAAAATTGAAAAACAAGCAATTAAAAAATTGTTTATGGGTCAGCAGTTTTCGAAAGCAGGTCAGGATTAAAAAAGCAATTAAAAAATTTTTTATGGGTCAGAATTTTCCGAAATCAGTAGCATTAAACTTACTGCAACTAACAAGCAACTATTCTGACCTGCTTTCGGAAACTTGTCGTTTTCGAAAGCAGGTCAGGATAGTTGCTTGTTATTTGCAGTAAGTTTAATGCTACTGACTTTAAGCATCCTTACTTACCAATTTTCCTTTCAGTTTGGCGTATAAATATATAAGATAAGATAAGGATTAATAATTTGATAAAGAAAGGATTACGGAGCGCTGATTTAAAAAGCATTAACAAAAAATTGCTAACTTTTCCTCAAGGTGTCGCTACGTGGTTGTCTTTTTAAAAAAGTAATACTGTTTGTCCCAAATCATTGCGCAACTCATGATCATAACATTACTTTTGGAGCTAAATCAATCCTCAAATATACGAGTATAAACGTATTTTCCAATATCAAAATGCACATTTGTGATTTTACTTCGCCAAATTGCCAATCCGGCACTACTGAACAATCCTGATCCTGCCACGTTAGGCCTATATCAGTGTGCCCTATACATTGGGCATCACAAAGAGCACGGGTCTGACAGTTTTTGATGTCGAAACCGACGCTGGCTCAACATCATTGCTGTAGCATCGGTTGGGGCATTGCAGCTACGTGGGGAAGTGAAAGGATAAACCCTCGAAGAAATACTGTCTATGTCTGATCTGGAATAGAAGCTCCTTTAAACAAGGAAGAAGTAGAATAGAGCCTTTTTGTGTTCCTGGTTTCTAGAGTTTTTTTTTCCCGTGAACAAATAAGATCAGTGCAATTTTCGAACAACCATTTCTATCATGACATAGCATCTCGTTGAAATTTTATTCATTGAGTGATATAACTGAGCACTAGAGCTACTAGACTGTTAAGCAGAGTTGATATAAAATGAGTTAATAGAAACAGAGTTGATATAAAAACTTGATATAAAATGTATTTTCCAAAAACACAACAAAGGAAGAAATTATCAGAGCATTTCAATCAAGTTGGTTTTCCCAACGGTGCTTGTACCAATCGTCCACGTTGCAAATAATTGCATTAAGCCAACAAAGTTAAATGGCTTTTCATCATCATCATGTCTAATACACTGATCAGCTTTTGAAAAACGAATTTACAATTTATTTTTGAGCTTACTGCACGTCGAGTAGTTAAGAGCGCAACTTTTTGGGGCGCGCAATCAACAAAGTCACGGCTCAAAACTTACTTGTGTCATTCTTTTGTGTCCTTAGAAATGATACTTTTCATTTAAGTTTTTTATTTAAGTTTCACATTAATGGCTCTAGTTCACAATCCCGAATGACAGAGTCCAGAATGTCAAAATTTCTAACCTAACCCTTATACAGGATCATTAAATAATTTTAAAAGGTAAAAAACACTGTAGTGGCAGAGTGTAAACGGGATTTTGACATTCGGGATTCTGATTTTCGGGATTTTAAACGGCACCGCTCATTAATACCATAATAAAGACAGGAGAAAAAAGGTTTTTACTTAAAATTGTTTGGCCAGTTTGGATTAAATATTGGTTCTGACCAGATTGCGGCCGGCGACAAATAGTTCAGCTAAAATTTCACCTAAACGGCCCGCATGTGCTCGTGAGTTTGACATCCCTGCTTTAAGACACTTTCCTTTGCTTGGCAGTCTTAGCAAGTAACTTTAAATTTCAGTCATATCTCTAAATAAAAACTAAAAAAACCAAAATAAGAGTTTCAATCGGCAAGCAATATCTCTGCGTCTCCGAAAGTAGGTCGGGACAATCGCTTGAAGATTGCCCTGATTATAGCGCCACCGACGTCTTTTTGCGAGTCAGGAGAATAAATATAGAGATGAAGAAACAAACATTTATTGAAATCATAACTGTTCTCTTTAGAAGACGTTCGCTGATGCAACAGGTTCACTTAAAGTTGATGGTTTTTTTAATGCTATCTAAAAGAATTTGAAAAAATGAATCAATTTTTAAACTTGACAAAAAAAATTTTTTTGATTTTTATTTTGTTTGTTTCTCTTTAAAAAAGTGCAAATGAGAAGATGACAAAATTTGTAACAACAAAGCAAGTGTTGAACTCCGCTTGTCGTCAAGTTGTAATAAAGCTAATCGTGTTTGATTAGCTCCATTCTGGTTTCTCTTTTCTCGTTTTTTTAAGGTATTCCTAAAAAAATTTTTTATGACTTAATTTGGAAAAGCGCATTTTCTCTATGATCCTATTCAATACTCTGCTGTACTCATTTTTATAATATAGGCCATTTAATTAGAAAGATATAAACTAATGCGTCAACGTAATCGTTAGCATTTGTTTTTGTTTCTCAAAGACAAAGCGCGTAAACAGTTTCATGGTATACGTTATGAAGAGATCAAACACTTCATTTTCTCTCATATGCTTTTTAGCTATCAACTGAAAAAAGCTTTGGATCTTTTGTAGAAAGCCCCCGCCATTTGTTGCAAGTAATTTTTATCGCCCCATTATCTATAGCAAGTAAATTTTTTTTGGTGAAACTAACCCGGAATCCTCCCTACAAGTTTCTTTTTTATTTCACCCAAGTGTTATAGGGGGATTTCGGGTTAGCTTTACCAAAAAAAAATTACTGGCAATAAATGGCGGGGGCTTTCTACAAAAGATCCAAAGCTTTTTTTTTTAATAATCAACAGGAAACCCATATTTTGCTATATTGCTTAACATTTTAAAATATTCCAATAAAAAATTGCAAGTTTTTTGAACTCACAACAATTTAAAAGATTTTTGACAAAAGAACCTTCTTGTAAATTGCATGGAGATAGTTTCCACTTTCGCCATCTAGAAGAAGGTTTCTCTTCGCTAAATAATGCCTAAAGTAAACAAACACAACACATTTTGCTTCAGTGGCGTACCCAGATATTTTTGAAAAGAGATTAAAAAACTATTCACTTGCAATAAAAGGCTAAAAAACACCCCCCTTTAATTTCAAATAGTAACATTTTTACCTGCTGGTACGCCTATGTACAAGAAGGAAATGATTGTCAAACCCCTTTACTAATGCACAGGCAAATGGTTTTCAATCAATGTTTTCGTGCATCCACCATCACGAGGGAACAAAACCTGACTGCGCATGGACCAATGAAAATATCAAACAGCAGGCAAAATTTAAAAAATTCAAGCGAAGCAAAATCAGGATCCTAGCAGGTTTCTCAATTCTGGGGAAAATGAGGATATTAGAAACGAGAAAAGGGAAAAAAAAGCAATTTTTGTTTCCGAAAACAAAATGCTTAGTGCAATTTGCTTGCATATTAATTTTAGCCATTCATAATTATACAAGACGTTTTTAAATTTAAATTAGGTTTTAAATGAAATTTGCTCTTAACCAATTTTAAAACTCAAAAAACAATCAAAATAAAATTATAAAACTTTTGTCTTTAATTTATTTCCATTCGGATTTATATTCCAAGCTACAGCTGGCGCAAAATGACTTAGGACATAACCGTTTTTCAAGTTAAAACACAATTTTTATTATATTTATCAATTTTTATTAAACAAAAACACGGTGTTTAATATTTTGTCATATTTCCTTTCTTTTTGATGACCATCTGCAGGCGTTTGGGCATGGAATTGCTCAAATTTTGAAAATAATCCAGTGACATCTTCTGGCACCAGACTCTCATGAGCTCAAGTTTTAGGGTCTCCAAGTTTGGTGTTTTCTTTTGTTTCATGATGTTCTTCATTTTTTGCCAGCAATTCTCTATTGGATTTAAGTCCGGGCTATTACCAGGCCAATTAAGCACTCTTATTTTTTGCTGTTGGAGAAAATTCGTAACTTTTTTGGACTTATGGCATGGAGCATTGTCTTGCATGAAGACTTCACAGCTGTGAATGTGAAACATGCTGAGCATGTGCTCCTCCAGCACTTTTACATAATGATCGCTATTCATTTTTTTGTTTTTAGGCAAGAAATACAGGCCAGCCCTGCCCATTTCCCCAGAAAAAGCTCCCCATACCATGATTGAATCCGGGTGCTTTACAGTTGGGACTGTGAACCTAGGGTCAAATCTATTAGAGTCATGAGGGCGTCGAACCATAGGGGATCCCACTCGGAACACTTGAAAATTACTCTCATCCGAAAACATAACTCTTTTCCACTGCGCAGGCGTCCAGTGAATGTATTTTTTTGCAAATGCAATGCGCTGCTTTTTCATTCGTTCTGTTAAGAGAGGCTTCTTAGCAGCTTTGCGATTAGGCAAGCCCAAGCCTTTTTGCAGGCGATGCTGTATGGTGCGCACGGCAACATTTTCCAGCAGTTCTGGATGCAAATTTTTTAGCTCCAGGGCTGTCAGTCGTGGATTTTTTTGCACCTCCCTTTTTATTAAAGTGTCCGTCGCGTTTGATGTCTTCTTTTTTCGTCCACCTCCAAATCTGTGCTTGGGGACTTTATTGGAAGGAAGCCCTTTGGCTGAGGCTAGAAGCTTCATTACTGTTGACTTGGCTCTTCTACTACGAGCACATATTTCTTTAATGGAAACTTTCTCTTGTCTCCAGGCAAGAATTCTAGCCTTTTCCTCACTGCTAGTATACTTTCCAGGCATTCTAAAAACTTTAATATCTAATATTCTCTAAATAAATCAACCTCCTAATATTATTGTGTTATTCTATTTCCACACTGACCCTTTGTTAATTTCCACACTGACCCTTTGTTAATGTATTAATGAATCACAATCATAAAAGCAGAGTTGTGAGATTAATGTGATGTAAGGATTTATAGCATATAATAAAATGGAAATTTTGTTAAAGGTTCTAAGTCATTTTGCGCCAGCTGTATAGCTGTAGAATTAGATTAAGTTTATTTTGTATTAGTACAATATTTTGTAAAAACAAAAGACCATGTGGGCAAACACATGTTTGTCGTTTAAAATTAGTAAACCTTGTACTGGTACATCAAGAAAAAAAAAAATCTAATAAAAGTAAAAAAACATTTTTAGTAATGCCAACGAACTTCTTAGTTAAAGTAAGGTTTTGAAGGTATATGTAACTTAATTTTTAATATAAAAAACTAGTTTCGAAAAGCTTTCGCTTAGATGCCATGTGACATAGAGTTGCATCAATACACAGCGCGTTGCATTGCAATGCGTTTGCGTCACGTTTGATATTAAAAATAAACATTTGGCAAAACAGTGTGCATCCGCTTAAAAAACAGTAGAAATTAAAAAAAATATAAAACAGGCTCTTGGAAGAACATATGCCCTTTTAAAAGTAAATTGCTTCAGTCACAATCGTTTTAAAACACTCGATATCTAGATGTAGTCGTGCCGTTAGGCAGCGCGAGGCGATTACGTCATAATGTCGGTCTATGAGTAGCGCGTTTTGACGATCAGTAAAGTGAAAAGATTAGGGAAGAAAGCGCAGGCAAAACTAAAAAAATCTTGTAGAAAGCCGAGATAGCGCAGCACTTCGTCTCGCGGGAGGATACGCCGCGACAATAACTCGCAAACTTTTCAAGTCGACGGCGCAGTATGCGTACAGAATGATGGCAGTTGTACCTGTCCCCGGCGGGTCGTATTTTATTGAGTCTAGAAAGAGACCACTGGAAGAACCGAGTGACCTGCTGGAAATCAAACGAGAAAAGTCCGACATGGAAGGTAAGTTTACTTATACCAATCTTTTTATGTCGATTTTTCGCTCTTGCTTGCGTGATTCTAACAATTCTTAAGCCCTTCTTAATCGCAATTCTTAAGTTTCTTTAATTTGCATTCGATTCGCAGTTAAAAAAGCGATTATTATTGAAATAAAAAGGAAAGAGTTTGAAAGTCCTTAGTTATTCTAAAAGCAATACCGGACGCTTTGCGCTTGATTAAGTTTTGGATTAACTACAATTCATTTCTTCATTGATTCTTGAACAATTTTCACCACTTAATGTGTTAACAAGAAAACTACTCAGGTGGAATTCTGCTATAAAAACAATTAAACGACGATCTGCGCTATGCTAGTACTGAATAAGTCGATAAAAAATCATTTTATATAGCCTTGAGTTACGTGTTGAAGTTTGAAGTAAAGCGAAAGTCGTAAAAGTTTGGTTATTTTGAAAATAATTGAATTAGTCACATGCTACAATAGCGCTTGGTCAAATTGTTACCTCTTTCCTTCACAAGAAGTTTCTGCAACACTGCTTAAAAACACGAAGTAAAACATCTGGTGGCAGACGCATGTTACATTGGTGAAAGCTAAATCTCAGCAGCGTAAACCGCTTGCTTAGCTTTTTTTGTCTTTATCGCAAAGCGGAAATTTACTTGCTTGTTCATTGTTATTGGAATTGATTCATGCCACAAACGCGTTCGTAGTTTTTGATAACTGGTAAAACATTGTTTCGCTTTTGTATTGACTTCTAACCAGCTTTACAGAAACCTTGCCAGACTTAACGTTTTATTCTACCTTAAATGTACTTAGTGGGGATTGTACATAATGGGGAACGCAAATGCTCAGAACAGTAAAGAAAATTAATCTTAGAAATTGTACTGACTAATCTCTTGTAGTTCAATGATTCTTTAATCGTTTGTTCAGATATAGAACCTAACTTTACTGCTATGATTTTAATATTTTTCTGCAATCTAATGTTCACTGAGCTCAAAGCTATAGCAGAAACGAGCCTTTCTTAAATCAGTAATCATTGCTGATTAATTGTACCTTACTACTAATTCTACTAATTAATTCTACTTTTTGTAAAGTTAAGTTTTGTTCAGAAGGTGGAACTACAGAGCACGACACGAATTAAGAGACAAACCCATGTTTATCAGGCTTAATTTGGCTTTAGTCCAACAAAACTTCGTTGTCTTTTCACATTTTTGCCCACATTTTTGAAAAACATTTATTTTCCAAAGAACTGTTTTGCTTTAAATACAATATCTTTTCGATTTCTGCAAATTCAAATGTAAGTCTTCAAAACTTTAAGCGTTGCTTCAGCTGGGCAGTTTTAATTCAATTTTTATTAGTTTTTTTACAAGACTGGCAAACATTTCATATTAAGCCTACTTTTAAGACAATATGCGCTACGTTTGCATTTTCTTATGGCTACTATTGAATTCAAAAAAGTTTAGGTTTTCGTAAGAATTTATTAAATATTATTAAAATTTATTAAAACTTTCCAAAGTTTTTTTACTGAAAAGAGGTTTACTGATAATAAGAAGGTTTTGCAACAATAGTTGCTCATTCGGTTTCACAACCATTTCAATACATTTTATTAGCAAATAATGGTAAAATATTTTAGTTTTTGTCACATCTGTCTTGTCAACCCGTAAGAAATGTATCACCAAGAATGGCAAATTTGTCTTGATGAAGAATGACTGTCGCTGTATCTAACCGCGCAGCAGTTTGGCAAGAAATGCCAAAACGTTTTCAAAGCATCTTTCTTTTGTTTCCGTTCTTCGATAGCAAGCGCAATCACGACGTGGTCAAAATTGGCCAAAATTCATTTTGGATTTTTTAAATTTCAATGATAAATTTGCCAATTTTTTCGCTCTTCTGGCTGCTAGATTTGTAATAGTTCACGTCGTTACATTATGACATTCAATGTCTAGCAGGATATGTCAACAGTGATTACGATCTGAAGGAATAAGCATTTCTTTATGGCTTTTTTGAAGCATATATAAGGGACCTATGTAGTGAGAACATTTTTTAAAAAGCATGTGCAGTACGTGCTTTGTGTAGCAGGCAGCACAGAGATTGTATTGATTATTAAAAATTGATTTTTTAGGATGTTTTTTCGTTTCATGCGTGCAACCTTTGTTGCAGAACCATTAACTAATCAAAATAATCAAACATTTTATTTTGATTTAAAACATTTTTTAACGTTTTTTGCAAAGATAATTGGTTAATTTTACAGACTAAAAAAGAATTGGGATGTGCTGCAATACATTTAAAGTTATCCCAGTAGGGAAAGCAACGTATGAATGTATCGAGCATCTCCGTTTTCTGTTTTTTAAAAATATTCCTCTGTGATCATCCCGTTTCAGCTTTCAGTTTCAACCATTAGCAACCTAGGCAGCTTCATCAATTTGTCTTCAGTTTTCTTTCTCAGCCTCTGTCACAAAGGCATTAAAAGAAAAAAAAAATTCCAGCGGGAATACGAAACGAGCTCTTTTAAATTTCAATAACGCCAATCTAAAGACGACTGACGATTTTCGTTTGACCATCTCAATCCTCGGAGCAAGCTTTCTTTACACAATACACGTTTGCAAGCAATGATTTAAAACAAACAATTTACGGCATAAGACCAATCTAAGAATTTAAGCCGAAATTTATAAATAACAACGCCTTTTCGACACCTTCCAATTTATAGGGTAAACTTTTTGCCTATGCAAAAAATTTTTGTAATGTTCAATAGAAGCTCCTTTAAAAGAAATATAATTTTTACTAACTAAATAAAATTGACTTACATTTAAATTTACAAGTTTTTTTAGAATACTTAGATATAGCATTAGATATCTTTTATAAATTTTATAGTGAAAATGTTAGAATTGACGGATCTTTTGTAGAAAGCGCACGCCAAAAAACACCCCCGCCACCGTACAGTACTTAAAACGTGGCGGGGGTGTTTTTCTCAAATCTAACATTTTTGCATTAGTGGAGGGGGTTTTCTACAAAAGATCCGAATTGACTTACATTTCACGAAATACTTTTTAATTGGATCGAAGTATTGTCTAAGTTTAAGCGCCAAAAAAATTAAAAAATTCACACTTTTTAAAATTGAGACAAAAAGAAGGTTCAAAGAATACATTTGCATGAAATATTTAATTTATTTTAAGAAAAACAACTGTTTCAAAAATATTTTTTGTGATTTTCAATGAAATTTGAAAAAAAGAAAATGTGAAATTTGATTTCAAAATTTTTTTAAAAATGAATTTGAAATTTTTTATTTAAAAACTAGCATTATTGGAATTTTTTTGTCGAGTGACCAACTTATATCTAATAAAGCATTCTTAATGTTATATTTGTGAAGCCATACAATTTTACACATCTCAACCACACAATTTAATGACTATATGCGTGCTTACATAAATATTTTATAGTACTTTCATATGTTTGAAAACAGTCATTCAAAACACAATTATCATTTAACCAAATGTTCTGTTGTGTGTTGTTTTACCTAGAGTTTTCGAATTATCTTTTAAAAGTTTGCCTTAATCAGCTATTGGCTCAAATTGTAGAAATGCCTAACTTTAATTGGTCAAAAACCGTCGCATTTGTCTGTACTTCATAGCCTGTGCATCGCCGCTTCAATTTTAAGTTTTAGTGTTTGCTACAAAATTTCTGAATTGTTGCCAGATCGAAGAGCCCATTTTAACGATGATACTAAACACAAAATTGGCTTTGTTATTTTGCATTGTTCCTATTGTTTCTGTTTACTCAATGATACTACCTGATTTTTAGACGGCATGATCATTTTTCTGTCGCTATATGCTAGATAAGAAAAGATTAAAGCTTGACGTTTTAAAGCAAGTCGTTAAACTTTACGTCAATGCTCTCAACTCGTTAATTTTGTCCAAATTTAACCAGTATTTGGATATATTGACACTGCAACGCACAGACCTGGTTAATTTTTTTCATTTATTGAACCTACCCTGCATTATATTTTGACTTCTGCAAAAGTTTCTCAAAGAGCTTTACTGGTTGCGTTTGAAATCGTGTAAAAGAACAGAGGAAAGAACAGAGGAAATATTGAGAATTATCAAAAGCCTCGTGATTGCTGTTCTTAAACTATTCTAGTTTGCACATCCGGACTGCAAAGACACTTTTTTCATTAAATCAGTGCCAGCTTGAGTCGTCAGGAAGTTGTCGATGCTTTTTCTTCCCCGCTGCCTTGGCTTGTAAGAATATTTTTAAACTGCGAAAGAATTTTTCTTTTGCTTCCAAGCAGACGGTAGTCGCAGTAGTACAAGGTAAAATAGTTTTTTTGAATGCAGTGATTTCGATATTTTTTTCCGTTGCTTGCAGTTGAAACGAAATTTTTTGAGGTTGTTTGAAGCAGTTTGTACGGTTTTGAAAGTAAACTGTAATGTTGTGATAATATATAAAAATTTATTTTAGAAAAGCGTAAACAAATTCGCAGTCAAATAGAATTGTTAATAATAATAAAAAAAATCCGTGTTTCAACATGGATTACGGGTACGGCACTTATAACTTAGTTACAGATGGTCTGCCATATTGCTCCTTGGAACCAGGAAATTTGTATGGTGAGAATCATCTTGAAGTTTTTTAATTGTTTTACATCATATTATGGTGTAAGCTTAGACTAATGACTCTAATGTGATGATAATCAACCGTTGTTTCAGCCTTGTTAGAGTATATTCTTACTTGTTATGATACATTGGTTTGTTCGTTTGAGCGTCCTACACAAAAACGAATCGTTTTACGATTTAACTCTTTTTAGTTTATGAAAATTAAATAAAACCGTTTTCGGTAATTACCCCGAAACTCCATATATATATGTAGAGAGAGAGAAATGTTTTATTAAAAGACGTCAAAATGAAACAATTATTACGTGTAACTTTCTTAAAATATTGAAACATAAACTAGCCGTTTCCTGTATTATTTTTTTGTTGTAAATCTATTTTCATTTTTCTTCGCGTTATTACACCACGAGTTTTGGATCCACATAGATTGTTTTTATAGTCGTATCTCTAAAGTACACGTTAGTACAGTATAATGGCAAGCATTTTTGTCAATGTTACTCTTTCCTATTTTGCTAAACTCTTCCACAACAACCGGAAATTTGAATGTTTTTATTAGTTTAAACTAGAATTATTGGTTTGAAACCCTACGCTCCGTCTTCTGCAGGTAACTTTTTTTTTTTTAGATCCCATCGACAATGGGGTAAACTTCCTGACACCACCCCCCGGGCAGCTTTTGTTAAAGGTGTTGATTCCTGGCTATGCTGCTGGGGCTGTGATCGGAAAAGGGGGTCAAATCATTGTTCAGCTACAAAAAGAATCAGGGGCAATTATTAAGCTATCAAAAGCCAAAGATTTTTATCCTGGCAAGTAGTTAATTCAATTTTTGTATTCATGTCAATTATAATTTCTTAAAGGACAAACCGGCTAGTTCTAATAATCCGTGTGTTTAAATTTTAAAGTTTTTTTACGGCATGCGTAAAGCGAACTATTTAAACTTTTCTACACTGGACGCATATATTTTTTTAATCAACGAGTTAAAATCTTTCTAATTGTACATTTGTTTCTACTGTATAAATGCATGCAATATGCAGTAATAGTTTTGATATGACTTGTTTTTTTACGAGTAGGCAGCACATTTGGTGAATTAGCAATGTTCAGCGTTCCGATTTGCAAACAGCTGTTTTGGCCTGCAAAAGAGTTAAATCAAGATAAATAATTGTCTGAAGACAATATTTTTATTCCACGCGGAAGAGTATGAAGTCATAAACGTAAAGGCCCGTTTCCACTACGAGCGTGGAAAAGAGGATTTTTTGTTTCTTTTATTGATCTTCGATTGAAGCGAGCGGTTAAAATTGAAGCGAGCGCAAAAAAAGATCAATAAAACAAACAAAAAATGCTCTTTCCACTACGAGCGTGGAAAAGAGCATTCTTTGTCTCTTTTATTGATCTTCGATTGAAGCGAGCGGCTAAAATTGAAGCGAGCGCAAAAAAAATCAATAAAACAAACAAAGAATGCTCTTTTCCACGCTCGTAGTGGAAACGGGCCTTTAAGAATCGCTGATGAAGTGTTTAGCAACCTTGTATTGAGTGCCATCCATTACGAGTTACAATTTTGATCAAAATACTCTAAGAGTATAACGTCATGCTGGCTATATAAAATAGCGTGCTCCAAACTCATAAAAAGAGCCGTTAAGTAAAGCAATTGGCTCAACTGCGTCCAGCTGTAAAACTGATCTCATACCAGATTTTTTGTTGGACCTGTTCATGCGTAAATGAATTTTTTAGCAAACCATCCACTTAACTTTGGGCCTAGAAATGCAATTACCAAAGCGAACAGTTGTTCAAATTACATATTTCGCCATAAGATCGTTTTTAGGGAAGATCAAGATTTTAATCTTGTAGTGTCACATTGAATAAAAATAAACATTTTTTTATGTTAGGCATTTTGTTAAGTATAATCGCATTTATTAATAAAATATTACCAATAAAAATGGGATGGAAAGTGTCGCAAAAAATGACTTGTCTGTTATCATAAGTAGTTGTTACTTGCAATCTTTCCAACAAAAGTACTTCACCTGAAGCCGTCTGGTCTGGATAGATATTATTTTGTTTTGAAAGCGAAGAACAAAAAACGAAACGGTTTTCGTCTTATATTGAAAGCAAAAAAGTGATAATTTTCCTCGAAACTGGAGCAAAGATCAAGAAAGGTCTTAGTTTCAAATTGAGAACTTAAAATGTCTCGCTTGAAATTAAAAGTCATTCACGGACAAAATGTCAATTCTTTTGCACTACAGTATATAGCTTGACTATTAATTCGAAACCAGAGGTAATTGTAAAGTTAGCTAAAATATGGATTTTACTGTTCGCTCCTAACCCCTTGAAAAATTTCAACGCACCTTACGTCACTTTCTTCTGCTTGGCAGTCATAACAACAGCTCTGCATTGCACACAGCACTAGCACTAACTTAAACAATTTTGTAAAAAAATTTCAACGGCATAAAAATACCTTGGCTTCTTCTAAAGTAAATGAGATTATCGCTTGATGGTTGCTCTAAGTTTAACTACTCTACAGTTGTCCCGCGATACAGCAGGTGATGCCTAAGTTATATGACGTTCCCCGTTTTACATTTTTTACAGCTGTATTTTTTAATCTTTTAGTGCAGATCATTGGATAGATAAAAACTTTAATTTAACAGCCGACCAAAAAATGGATGAAGTGCAACATAGTTGATAATTATTGATAGTTCAATGCACCGGTACCAAGTTCAATGCACCGGTACCAATACCGACACCAATCCAGATATGGTGGCTCGCACTATGCTGAAAATAAGCAAATTAGTTTAGTACGTCGTATTTTACTTTAATATGTTGAAGAACAAACAATAATCGTAGCTAACTTGCTAGTCCCGAAAAGTAGGTGCAGTAATTAGATATGTTATACGTAAAAAGTTTTGAATTTTTAGCTTAAGTATGCGAGTAGCATTTAGAATATCATAATTTTAAGAAATCGTTTTTAGTTATGTTGTCACACAGAAAGCTATGACAAAGTTTAAAACATTTTAACTGATGCTTGCACAATCTCCGCTTGCCATGCAAGTAGGACATCGTTTTGTAGACAAGGCAATTCATGTCAGCATTTTGTAGTCTGCTTTCTTTCCTATCAACCTTTTAGTTGCAATGTCTCGTAAAAGGAAAGGTGTATGTAATTGAGTTGTTTTATAAGGTAATAATTCAACTTGTCATTAGAATGAAGCTGCCATTAAACAACGCCATTTTTGAGATATTATTTGACACCTAATGACTGCTAAACGGTTGGGAAACGATTTCTGAAAGTGACACAAGATAAATTATCTTTTCAAAATCTCGGTAATACTTTTGAAAAATCCAAACAGCAGCTTCTTCTGCTTCTGAAAATCATATTATTATGTAATGTGCAATAGTAATAGATTGGCGCATGGACCAATGGGCGTTTACGAGTTATTTTATGGCTTTATCAGCATGAGCATTGTGTGTGTGTGTGTGTTGGGAAGAAATAAATCCGGGGGAGAACCTTGGAAAAAGTTTTAATGATGCTTTCTTCCTTAACGATGAAAAACACTCCTTAAGAAACGTTTTTAAATTCTATTTGATAAAGAATCACCTCCTGACGAGCCCCAAAGGTGAAAAGGCTTTTGAGGTTTTTTAATGTATAACATTTTTGCGTGGCTTTTCTAATTTAATCTGTTACACTGAATTTTTCATCAAGCTCTCTTTTGATTTTGACAGACTTACCACTTCTACTGTATTATATTCTTGTATATATAAGTGTTTTTTGAATCTCGTACAAAAAAATTCAATGCTAATTAGCTTTTCGTTTTTAAGGTCAATTTTTTATTTTTTATTGAATTAGCATTTGATTTGCCTACAAACCAGTGTTGGGATTCCAAATTTCAAGAGCAGGTTTTTTTTTGTATTGAACAACAGGTTTCCTCGTTATATAGAGGTATATAGATACATAGAGTACGTTAAATTAAGGTCGGGTTAACTGAACGTGCTGAAATTGCAGGAACCAGTTCGCGCGAACCCGTGCAAATCCCCTGAATTCCATCACCGCTACAAGCATTTTCTTAAAGAATAGATCAAAATAGGAAATAAATTAGAAACCGAGCTGTAGCGTAAATTGCAGAGTTGCAAGTTTCTGCTCGTTTTTGCTGAAGAATCACAAAAGAATCGATTTTTTTTTCAAATTTCAAGTTAATACTGTTCTTACAACTACAGGAAAAAAGCTTAACTTAGTTTTTCAAGTGTGTAAAAACATTTTTACTTCGACTTTTTCAACAATTATTGAAGTGACTGGGCTCATTATTTTACCGTGACGAGTGGAAAGCCGGTGAAAGTTGATTTCAAGTGCTTTCGTGAATGCTTAGAAAGAGCAGCTGTACTTCAAAAATTTGCTGGATGTCTGAAGTGACCTAAAGTGAAAGAATGCTCCCAGCAAAGTTTCTGCTGAATAAAATCATAGCTTATTTATCACACAAGAGATTCAAATGTGAAAAGCTAAAAAAAAAAAACGGAAAACTTACAACTTATTTCAAGCTTCCATAGTCACCATATCGCATATGCCACGATGAACAGGATAAAAGATCATAAAAAAGTATGTAGAAAGTGGCTACCGAACAATTGTTGCTACTATACTTCATGCATAGGAATAAGAAAAGTACTTGCAGTGGCAGATGACAAAGAATTCAAAAGATTGCGGCCGGCCGAAATATACTTTTTATTATATGAACTTGTCAAAAACAAAACTTTTTTCCAAAAAGCGTCATGACAAAAAAACCATTATTGTACTTCAATGGGATTAAGAACTTTAAACAAGCGCAATGTTATTTATTTCTTCTAAGCGATGGTCTCAACAACATCAATGTATTATTCAATAAAACCGATATTTGAATTTAATCCGAATCAGTTTTTATCAAAATCGTGCAAATCCAACCTAATTTTTGCAGCCCCAAGAAACAAAAAGTTATTTTAATTAAAACAAGGGCTACTTTATAGAAGAAGAAGCTTTGACACGCCCTTATACATTTTAACATTTAAAGATAACTAAAAAAATGATCACCAGTCATGTTCTTTATCGTTTAAAGCGGGTTATGGTAATTGTGAACTTGATCACTGTTGTTAAGTGTCGTTAAGTTTATTTTATTCTGCTTGTAGTGCTTTTACTTTGGAATTTCAAAAGTATTTCTTGTGTAATTTCAAAAAGTAATTCTATTGAATTATGCTTCTTTTCTGTAAGCTAAAAACTTTTTATGCTTTTTAGCAGTTAATTCTTCTTTGCGTTTCCTACAAATTCATCAGTAAATAGTTAAAAAAATCGAAAATATCTTAGTTTAGTTTAGATTTTTTTATTTTAATTTTCAAATTTTTTCAATCTGCAAATAAATTTTTGTGAAAAACTGCATGTAACAAAACAGTTAAAACAGAAAATTTGTGGGTTTATATTTGTTTTTAACGAGATAAAATTTGCTAGTTACACGACTTAAAAATTGCACAAAATCGCTTAAGGTTTACTTTTCAAATTTAAAACCTTAGGTTCAATTCTTCCTGTAATTGGAGTTACGCATGTTATGTTAGCTATAAATAAAAAGAGCTGCGCATCGTGTAACAGAATCGTCACTTTGTCTCAGTACAAAATTGTCTCGTATAAATTTGATCAGAATTTTCTAGTATCGCTGCATAATTGCGCGAAAATTATTTACAGTATTCATAGTTTCCACAGCATAATAAATGAAGTAAATATTTCTAATTAAAATGTTAGAGGAAAAAACATGCATAAAGCATAATCTACATATTTGCTGTGACTACAAACAATGCGATTTATCTTGAAACAACCTTAACATAAAAGTTTTCAGTAATTACAGCCCTTAGGCAAACTTATCGATTCTTATGAAAAGTGTATGGTCCACAGTGTGAACTTAATATAGTACTGAAAATGTTAAAATCAAATTACAACGTGGTTTTTCGAAACAGCTTGTGTTTTTCAAATTATGTGGAAAAAATTTAAGTGTGAAAAACTGGTGAAAAAGTTTATTTCGTAGCTATTACCAAACCGATAACAAGCTTATAGTTTATTTCAAAACTTTGACATGTCAACTTTTAACTACAATGCACAAAAATTGTATTGTGTTTTTTTCATAAAAAAGGCGAAATATACCTTCTTGTTTTTTGAATGCCAAACAAAGCTTTCCATTGCGGCCTTGGCTTCACAAAAAATTCCCAAAATTGAGTCATCTACCTACTTTTAATCGTGTTTCCGGTTAAACACGAAGCAACAACGAGGTCCATATCAATATAAATGTAAACAATTATATCTGGTCAAGAGAAGAAAACTTCTAAAAAATAAAAATGATCTTCAATTTCAATTTAAGGTCTAACAGCACCTTTTTATTTTCGAAAATCAGTAAAATCCAACTTTAAACAAACTTCGCATCAAAAATCCTGGGGCCGAAATAGATCACTTTAGGTCCTTATTCAGTAATCGAAAGGCTTAATGAACTATTGAACTCGGCAACCCAAACAACTTAAACAGTGAATCGTTTATGCGGTGCGACCAGTGGAAGTATTTAGCACCGGTTCGAATGAATCGGTTCTTCAACATATCGCTGTTTCAGCGAACCGGTAAAAAACTGACAGCTCAATATTAAGTTATCAGATGCATAAGTAAAGCCGAATGACAAAAACTCTCAATCCGGTTTTGGACAGAACCTGTTCTTTACTTTTTTGAATGCTACCAATAGTAGCGACTTAGGTTTGAAAAACACTCGGCCACACCTAAGACAGCGTCATTTCCGGTTTAATTAATTCTCCCCAAAAAGTAAAAACTTTTTTGTTTCGGGTTAAAAGAAACGCTACTTGAAAGAAAAGAAATCATATTAGCAACTTAAACTCCTGCTCAAACTGCATTGGTGTTGATTAGTAACTTGTCTTTACTTTGCAATAAGAACGGCAATTTATGATGAATTTGATGATCAAAAAGTTTTTCTGTATATGTATCAAATAATAAAGTTTTAAAAATTTATCGATCCGTTGTAGAAACAAAGAAAAAGAATGTTAAAACTAAAACAAACAAATAAAAATTAAATAGGACCTGCACACGAACAGATAAGCCCGAAAACATGTCGTAATGATTGCTCGATGGTTTTTCGAAGTATAAACTTTCTAACCCTCTAGCGTTGACTTGCAAGCCAAAGGATAGTTAATATTATCGTATTATCGTATAATAAGATAATTAGCATTTGTTTTTCGAACTTACTGCAGACATGTCAAACTCGCTGCTCGCGAAGTCTTTTGCTGCAGCCCACAAAGGAATTTTTTAATTACACGCCCAATCCGAAATATTAATTCATTTAAAATTTGTTTGGACCAGAAAAAGGTTTAGGTGTGATTAAAGAAAACAATATGGGATTTTTTGCAGAAACTATTCCTTTAATTTTGATTTACTTTGATTTCAACATAAATTTTTAAAGCTATTTGCGTTGAAACAAAAAAAATGGTCATCACTTTTTGGCTAAACGAATTGCGGGCCGTGGCAAATTTATAGGCTAAAAATTCACCGATGCGGCGCGCTTAGACTCACGAGTTTTACAGAAATTTAGAACAACCTTCAAGCAATTATCCTCCCTACCAAAATAATGCTTGCATTTAATAAAATCTTTGCTTGGTAAATTGTTTATACAGTGACGTTATTGTAATTTAAAGCTTCTTACTAAGACTATGAATTAAAGAAAAATGACGTAAACCTGTTTTCCCAAGGGCGCAACGGCATGAATATGATAAGGGTTGAACTGAGACCATGCGACCACTGCTTTTTTTATTAAAACGGCGTTTGCTATGACCGACCGCGCTGCTTCGATAAAGTGTTTCTGTGAAACGTTTACCTTACCGTACGAACTTGCGGGGTTGGCGTCGGGTTAAAGGTTTGGCCCCGTTTAAAAACTCGCATAGGGTTCATTAATGATAGGATTATTGGGAACTTATTACAATTTATTCAGCAAATATTCAATGTAGGGGCTCCTTGAGCGGGCGGGCCTTCCAATCGGGGTAATTGGAGGGTGGTTACGCCGGCCCTGCCAACTTCAATTACTTTCAGTATGTAACCAAGATCTTTTTTGCCGACAGTACTACTAAAACGTATTGTCGCTAGGTAAAGAGAGGCATCATATTCATGACGTATATTTCATTGCGTTCCCTAAATTTCAGTTTTTTAAAACGAATTTTTCCGGTTTCCAGGTACGCAGGATCGAGTAGTTCTCATACAAGGAACAGCAGAAGGTTTGATCAAAGTGCACAGCACGATCGTCGAAAAAGTTTACGACTTTCCGGTCCCAAAGGATCTCGCGGCAATTATCGGAGACCGAGCCAAGCAGGCGAGTCTGCATATCGATTTTCTTTTTCTTTCATGCACTTGTATATTGACAGTAGATGCAAGCAATTTGATCTATTGTAGAAATCTGTTTACCAAAGAGAAAAGACAAGTTTTACTTTTCAGATTTTTATTTATACGATGAAGGTTGAAGTTCCTCTGGAACGATGTCCATTAATTTAGTCTGTACTTACTAAGCTTTTGTCAAACTACGTTTCTAGATATTTTAGTTGAAGTACACTAGAATTTGTTTGAACTATATCAGGAATTCTCGACTTGCATAAATACTTGCATGACGCAAAACACTCTAAAATATACAAAAACCACTCCTTGATAAATTTACTTCGAAAGTCAAGTGAAGAACTTTTTTAGTATTCTACTAGGTTTCTGGCTTCTGCTGCCCAGTGTTCCCAAATTTTTTTTTTTAGGCTATTTTGTGGTGTAAAAAAATATCATGCTCACATAGGCAAACCAAAACGATTCTTTCAACTCTAAACCTATTCATCTTAAAAAGAATGTCAAGACCAAGCATGGGAAAGTACCGTAAACTGTCTTTTCCATGGACACAACAGAAGGCACGAGTAGGTATTGAACCGAGACCGTGTCGATCATAATCACGGCACTTTAACCACTCGACCACGCTGCCGTTCCATCATATCTAAAAAACTAAAAAAACAAAACAAAAAATTTCAACCGGACAGCAATATCTTGGCATTTTTGAAAACAGGTCGGGTAATTGCCTGCCCTATGTATAGCGCCTCCGTCGCTTTCCTGCGAGTCAGGAGGATAAATACAGAGACAAAATAAAAATAAAATAAACATTGAACTAAAAGACCAACCCTGAAAATATTGTGGTTTTCTAAACCAATGGTTATCAACCTTTCGAACTTTATGGACCACTAAATGTATAGCAATTGTTATTTTGCGGACCACTAACACGAACTTAGAAAAACAACTACTGTGAAGACTAAAAAAAAGGTGTTCGCTTTTAAAATTTCTAATTTTTTATACCCAAGGTGTAAAAATTGTTCAAAAATCAAGGAAAGAGTAAAAAAAGGTCTTCACTTCTAAAATTATTTCGATTATAAAGACTCGTTGATATAACTCTAAGGTTGTTGGATTCGGATTGATTCAAATCCGTCAACAGATGGACTTGATACAATTATTTCATATTTTTTCTGCGAATTACCGATTGGCGTCTACTAGTCTAAACTGTTGCATAATTGTGACGTGTAGGAACAACAAACAAAAGGTTGTAAGTTTTTACCTAGTTTAGAATAAGGGGAAAAATTTAAACATTATATATTTTATAATCAATTTTGGATATAGACACAGTAACGGTAATTTTGCTTCAATTACATCTGAAACACCGACATTGTACGACGTAATTTAATGTAGCCGTTATTCAGAAATTAATAAACAATAAATAAACAAAAAAAATTTTAGAAACTTTTGATCAATAAACAAAAACTATTTTTAGAAATTTTTGTTTTATTATCCAAATGAAAAAAGTAAATATTTCAAAAAGTTTACTAAAAACGAGATTTTAAATTGTTTCAAAGATTTGTTTGATGAAGATTGGCGAAACTTATTTGTAACCTCCTTAACTCAAGTAATTTTTTACCCTTAACTAAAACAAGTTTGCACAACTATAATAAAGTTTACTTATTATCTCAATTAGTCATTAAAACAAGTGGAAGTGTTCTGAACAGTACTTGACTCTTAAGATAACTCGAACATTTCGAGAAACCTATACAATGTTTTCTTTGTACGAAATTATTTCTTATGGCAAAAATAAAATACTAAAAAAAGGGTGCTGGTACAGTACGTGATCTACCCAAGAAATACGATCTACCACTACCAACATCTAGTACGGTTAGGGTTAGGGTTAGGGTTGGATTAGGATTAGGGTTAGGGTTAGGGTTAGGGCCTTTATTGGCCTTAAAAATGTAGGTAAATCACATGCTATACCGGCACCAAAAAAAGTTTGTTTATTGAAATGGTTCTATATTTTAATCTTTTCTGCTACCTTTTAGTCCTTGACCTTAAAACTCGAGTCTTAAAATAATTGTTGCATTTGATTTAAGATTTGAGAACAACGAAGCTTCGAAAAAGCTATTTTTTAACAACATGTAAACTTTAAACTCACACAAAGATTAAAAAACACGAAAAAATTAGTCTTATAGCAACAGCAGCAGCAGCTTTTATCACTATGCACAAGTTTTAACCAACTTTCAAAAGATTGGGCCTGGGTTTAAACCTTAATCAAATAATATAAAAATTGAAATATTTTGCAGAAATGTATTGCTTACCATTGCATCTAGGCTTCCAGCAAAATGCGGTAACAAAATCAGGAATTTTGACGTTTAGATGTTAGAGGCGTAAGGTCACTTTTAGCATAGTAGCAATTATTGATTTGCTGTTACTGGCAGCTTAAGCGCTTTCTTTTTTTTCGATTCCGGACAGCTGAAGTGTTTCTTTGACGTAGCGATTGCAACCCATGGGAGAATCACTTCCAATTACAGCCAGTAGTCTTTGCTATTGGCTGAAATCAATGAATGATAATTGTAACTTAATTTGCCAGAGAAATGTAAGAGCTAGGTTAAAAGCTTTTTTGCGTGGCTTCTCGAAATTATTTTCTGTTGATCAATCAAGGTTTTGCATCCCATTAGTTCGAAATTTGCAATATCTAAGGTGATTGATCGATGTACGCTGCTGGAAACTTGACTGAATCAATTCTGCACTGCGGCGCTATGAAAACCACTTTAACAATTCTTCATGTCGCAACACAAACAAGTTTTACAAATGATTTTAATTTCAGGTAAAAATCATTGTTCCAAACACCACGGCAGGGCTTGTAATCGGGAAAGCAGGAACCACAGTCAAAAACATTATGGATGAGAGTGGCGCGAAGGTAAAATACACATTGCAGAACGCTGTCGAAATGTTTTATTGTGTTATGCAATTCAATTTTGCTTTATAGATTCAATTATCACAAAAACCCGAGGGAATAAATGTCCAGGAACGAGTGATCACCATTAAAGGAGAAAAACACCAACTGATAACAGCATCAAATATAATAATTGACAAAATAAAAGACGATCCTCAAAGTGCTAGTTGCCCAAACATAAGTTACTCGGGCATCACCGGGCCCGTAGCAAACGCAAACCCCACTGGATCACCTTACGCACTTGCGACCCCAACCATAGTCGAAGCAGCGCATCCAGCCGTACAGGCAATGTTGGGACATTACGTCATTCCCGGACAGCATCCTGTTTTACAGGCAATTGTGCCTTCATCTTTAACCCATCATCCAACCGCTTTACCAGCCTTATCGTCACCGGCTGCTGACCTTTCTGTCAATGGAGGTCTTGGAAACTTAAATTATGCGTATGGTGTAAATTACGGTACCTTAAGCGTTGTGCCTGGTAGTTCGGTTGGAATTATTCCTACAGCTTCTTTGGCAACAGGTAACGTGAGCCACTTACAAGCCGCCTCACCGTTTTTGCCAGCCGCCACTCTGCCACTTGAAAACGGAAATGCTTTTCAATCGGCAACGGTTCCTACCGGTGTTCCGAGTGCTCAAACACTTTCGTTGCAGAGCAATTATCTTGCCAGTCTGGGTTATCAATTGGTCGGCACTCCTAGCGTTGCAGCGGGCAGCAATATCACACAAGCGCCGCCATCTTCGGTGGCTGCTGCGAGTCTTACAGTAGCGCAGGCTCCTTCTCCTCCTGTCCTCCCTTCGGCCGTTCCCCCTGCCTCATGTGTCGCATTGTTAAATGTGGAAAAGACGAATGACGGCCAAAAAGAAACCATCGACCTTGCAATACCGGAGAATTTAATTGGCGCCATTTTGGGTAAGGCAGGTCGGACACTAGTCGAGTTTCAGGATATGTCAGGCGCCAAAGTTCAGATTTCCAAAAAAGGGGAATACATTTCAGGCACGAGAAACAGAAAAGTAACTATTACTGGCAAGCCGTCCTCAACACAAACTGCCCACTTGCTTATTACGCAAAGGGTCAATGCTGCTCAAGCCGCAAGGGCGCAGCAAGCTAAACTTATTTAAGTCACTTGGCAAAAAAATTTGTTTCGTTTTATGTTTTTTGTCTTCCTTCAAAGTCAGACAATCTATAATATGTTGCAAGCCAGTTATATTTTGCAAGCTGCTTCAAATTACCTATTATTTTTAAAAATATTGAAGCATAAATAACGTGATGGTGGCCCATAAAACATATTCCAGCATCCGCCATACCATGCATGTCATTGTCTGTACTCGCATCATGCATTCAAGTTCTTTTCAAGTCTGCTCTTGCCCTCAAAGTTCTTCCATTAATACGTGCTTCCAAGTTTTTTAGTACTTGATCACGTCTATTTAACGTTACTGTTTTTCCCAAGATCGTTGAGATCGCACAAAACCAACCCCCAACGGCAAGCCCTCTGCAATTGTGGGACAGCTCAAAAACTTCGCATTTCACAAGAGAGCCCTTTTTGTGTTTATGTTAAGAACGCTAAAAGACTGTTTGTCTCGTGCATAATTTATGCTACTTAAAGTCGTGCAAGACTTTCGTGCTTTAAAACGCGTCGTTATTGATTAAGTGCTACTAATGAGGAAATTAATTTTATTTCTGGGGTGTCGCAAGATCACAAATTGGCCAATATCTTGTTTTCCTTATCCAAGCTATTCAACAGAACACACCAAGCCTTTCTTTAATTGGAAAATAGTAAGCATACGCCTCCATATCGTTATCTACTACATTAAATTTCAATGTAGATTCGATAAAATGTTTTCCAGCAATAAAGAGACAACAGTTCTGTATACAGCAAAAATTTATACTTTTGCTGTATACAGAACCAAGTTCGCTGCTGCATTAAAACACATTTGAACAAATGATTTCGCTTTTATAAGCAAAAACACATCTTCATTTTATTTAATAGATTTCACCATTTTGTGATTTGTTAATCTTCAACAAACGAGTAACTGGTAGTTCAATTTTTCATCATCTTTTTTAATTTGGCAGAGGAGCTTGCTTTTGTTTTACGACCTGGTCATTTTCAGCGATCAACTATTCTCGCATTTCACTCCAACAGCATTATCAAACTTTATGAATTACTTGTAAATGGATCAAATACCTCAATTTTATCGCGATTGGTTCTCGTTCAGCATCTTCTGCATCAAGTCAATTCAAACGTGATTGCTCATTATGTTTCAGCAGTTTAGTGCAGTTGATTAGCGCATCACTTTGTCAGACATCTATTTCAGTGCTTTTCAACCGTGGTTTTACGGAACCCTATGCTTTTTTGAAAGGTCTACATCAGTTTCCTGAACTTTAAGTATTCCCATTGATTCTTCTCGTCTATATTAAATAAAGGTTTTGCAAAATTGCGCAAGGGTTCTGTAATGCCTTAAGATTGAGGAATGCTGATCGACTGATTTTCACGGTTTCATGCTGTAGTTGTGCTGCACGTAGTAAGCCAACTTGAAAAATTTATTCAAATTTGTCGATAATTTTAAGCCAATTTGCTTACGTGAATGTTAACAGCTACAGTGATTCTTTTAATGAAAACATTTCTATCCTAGAAACTATCAAAATTAAAATTTAATATTTAAATAAAATTTATCAAAACAAGAAGTTTTAATCAATCCTAATGCGCTTTTTTGTAACTTCTACTGTGCAATTTTAAAGTTTTTTTTCGCTTGCAATTTACATAGTCTATAGTACCATATTCTAATCAGTAAAGTACATCATGACAAAAGCAGTATTACTATTGCATGAACTTTAGCTGCAGCCATGTTAGTGTCATTTCACGGTGCTGTATGTCGAATCATTTCACAATCAGTATTCACCAACTTCTTGTCGGCTTAAGTGAAGATGAAAACCTTATTTTCAGAAATACATTGAAGGCAGCTGCAGACTTGTTAAAATTATTCTGTAAACTGCTTATTTGCCTTGCAATGCCAGGATTTTTAGAAGTTCAGCTGTTGGAGTTTACTTTATAGCTACATAAATAGCTCTATTTTTTTCAACTTGAGTTGAGAATTGAATCATTTCAACTTGTTTGAACTGGAGGAGATATTATTAGCAAACTAGTTTACATTCTGAGGCACTAGTGCCGAAATGTGTAAACAGTCTTTAGTATTTTACCAGCGAAATGAAAATTTTTAGTCTGTGCAGCGATTTTCTAAAAATTTCCAGATTAATGAAGCTAACGAATATCACATTGCTTCTCACGTTAAAGTTATGTTGTATTTAATTTCTTCTATTTGCAATTTTTTAAAGTTATTTTCTTAGGTTTGGGCTACATTCCTTTTAAATATAAATTTTTTATGGCTCTATCAGAAAATTGAAAAGTTTACTTGAAGTAAATCAGTTTTTGCCCAAAACCACTAAAACCTAGTAAACAGAATGCAAATCAAATCAGAAAGTCAAAAGAGTTATTGAAGAGATGCAAAGTTTTATCAGGCAAAAAACATCAAGAAATTGCCAAGAAGAAGTAGTGTGGACGAGAACCGATCGTGCTTTTACTGAGGTGAGTATTTCTTAAATGTTCGTAATAAAAATAGTTGAAATTTTTGACTTTTTATGTCTATCGACAAATTAGAATATTTTTACGCTCTTTATAAATTTTCTTGCCTTGAAAAGCACATAAATGTCGAACATTTTGTTTAAATTCTGGAAAAGTTTTCATTAAAAAAAACAATCAAAACTAAAGCATTGCACTATTATCTATTGGTAGCCTATTATTCATCCTTATCTCAGGGATTCTGAACGCAATACTTTGAAGTTTTTTATATCCTTAACACTTAAAACGATAGTTTTTGTAATCATTTATAAAATAAGTTACTTGGAAAAAATTTGAAGATACCCCAACCCCAACGTACTTAATTTTTTCATAATAATTAAGCAGTGAGATGCTTTAACGTCACAATGCACGTTCCACCAACACTTTTTACCTCTCGTTTTGTTTAAGGAGCGTAGCAAACATTTTTTCGCCAAAACGAGCGTTTTCTTACAGCCTCACACTGTGAGAACACGTGGCAAATGAAATCGTCTTTGATTTATCTGCTTTGTTGAGTGTTATACTTCTGCGTTTTTTATTGAAATGACGTTGCTTGAGTAATTTACTTTCAACAAACTGTCCGTTTTTAACTGGCGAGAAAAGTTGGAACTATTTTTTTCTTGTACATTCATATGAGAAAAATTGGTCCAAAATTTAATTTCAGATCCACGATTATATTATCGAAAAAGATCGCACAAAACAATTATGAATTACGATAGATAGTATGGATCAGAATACTGCATTAATAAAGCCATTGTTATGTAGGCTAGACCTATTTGTTTGTAGCTATATTTTTTGTTTTTATTGATTGTTTTATATGCTTGCGTATTTCAAATTAAAATAATATTGTTTCCAATAAAGAAACAAAAATTTTTTTTAAATTTCGTTTTCTTTTATTTAGTTGTTCAATTCACAATCTTCATTTTGTCAAATGTACCGTAGTTTATCATTGGTCACCGTTTCATTTTTCATCATCACTTCGTGTTTTTGTCTTCTTTTTACTGCAGTAATGCAGATTAAATTTATTGAAAGACAAAGACGCATTGATGTGCGCTTGAACTCTTAAATCTATTTAAAATAGGAGTTTCAACGCTAAGAAACACCATTGTCAGTGTTCATTCATCATTGGTTTCTTTTTTATTTTCACTTGTAAAGCAAAACAAATCATAAGTTCTGATTTATCTTGCAATAAAAACCTTGGAAATCTTCAAAAGCCGTAATGCTTTATTTTTCGAAAAAAGTTAATTAAATGACTGCGACACTGTGTCATGACAGTGGCGTTTATTAAATTACTATAGCCTTGTGTTTTTTCCCTTGTATATAGCCGCAAAACTGATAAGCTGTGTGACGTAATAGACGTACTATTTTTTTTGTTTAAAAAGTATACTGCATACTGCGTGTGTTGGAATGTAATTCTTCAATTAACTGTTGCTTTATTATCGTAGCGTTCATTTTTTCTGTTTTGTCTGAATCAACTTCGTCAGTCGTTGATTTTTTGCATGCATTGTCGCCACTGTTTGTTTCACGATTTCACGCTTTCATGTATCACAAATTTTTCATGACAGTGTCCCGGATGCAAAACTAAATTTTTTGGGGGGTTAGCGGTATGGAGTTACTTAGTCTTATGGATATTTGTTTTTTAATGGGAACAATTTTTTGTGACTTGGTAAATTCAAAATTTTCTATTCTAAAGTTTTCTAAATTATAATTTATAGGGATCCTTCATTTTCATTTATTTTAAATTTTTTCAAAAACAAAACGACTTTGAAAATTAAAAACTAAATATTAAAGCTTGAAATTATTTTATTTAAAAATTTGCAACACAGAAAAAAATTTATTATTTAACTCAATGAGCAAAAACTAATTGAATGACGTTGTAAAAACTCAAATACAGTGGTTGTTAAAGTTTAAAGCATAAATACCAGTAAAGCAACTTGTCATTGACATAAATACCCCTTCAAAATGTTATCGTAATAAAATGAACTAGTAACATAAAAAAATAATCATCAATATCGTTTGCCTGTCACCCGCTCATAACGTTTTTTTCCATATCAAGTGAAGACCGACTGAAAATTATTCTGTGAACAATTATTATGCTTTTATTAACTTTTTTTAACAATTTTAGTACTTTTGAATTGCAAACCAGTAGCTTTGGGGATATTTTCGGTCAAGGAAATGTTAAAAACCGATGATCTTATAAATTTTCGCCCATGGACGTTCAAATATGTTAATGTTAAGAGTTTTGAAAGAAAATTGCCGTCGTTATAATAAAAAACATCTCAATATTTAAAAATGCCCAATTGAATTTGATTTAAAAGTAATGATCGATAGATAAACAATTCAACATATTCGATAATTTACAATACTCATTTAGGAGTTTTGCAATAAAAAAAAAGCAAAAAAACTTTGTGTTTTGCATCCAGGCAAAGGCAAATACTGTACTCCATCAATTTATTTATATGTGTTATCTAGTACAGTTGAATCACCGTGTTCACTTTGCCGGCATTA
Organism: Diplosoma virens; assembly: GCA_963680785.1. Lineage (NCBI taxonomy): Eukaryota > Metazoa > Chordata > Ascidiacea > Aplousobranchia > Didemnidae > Diplosoma > Diplosoma virens. The sequence goes on along the minus strand of OY796894.1, from coordinate 15,575,900 downwards.
TTTTCATATAGTGTGATATCGCCACCTGGTAGGCAGTTTGATCCCAGGTTTACAGTCAAAGATGAACGAAAGCTTGTTTTCTTTCTTCGCCGTTGCCATACTGTCAAAAATTAAAACATTACGTCATCGTTGGTATGTTTGTCGCAAAAACTAATTACTTTGATGTCGGCGAACCAAGGTTTGGCATTTAGCGTCTTTAATTGCAATCAATTTCAACAACTTCAGCGTCACAGCAATCAAGTTTACAAGCACTCATATCATCCGATGTCAATCAATTCATGTGATACATCACCCAATGATTCGATTTCATGATCTGTCATCATGCGCTGTTTATCGCATCGACCAAAGGTTTTTGTTGATAAATCGCGCCATCTCACATCTGCATTTTGTGTTCGTCTTTTAATCAAGTCGCTCCCGACTGCGATTTTGGAATTATGTTCGCGCCAAGCAGATCACGTGACCAGGAAGCACGTGATTTTATTCTTGACCATAACGGTCACTCACAAATAGCGTTTGAAAGTCAAGTCGCTCTGCAGAATCAACTTTTCGGTTTTTGTGAATACTCAATAAGAAATTAACCGCGAAATATCATAGGGCACGTGAGAGTGATTTTAGAGTGCAAATTTTTAAGTATGATATGGTTATGACTTAACTTTGACTTGCTAATCGACAGTCATTTACCGCAGTAAAGTTTAATTGACAAGACAAAGTAGATCGGATTAAATATTGGCAATGCCACGATCCGCCTTATCATGATCCGGTTCTGGCAAGTCAAGCTGTTGTTTTGAACTGCTTTTGGAAAAGGGGGAAATAGGCCAGGCTCAGCCATTAAATAAAGGTTTTATAGCGGTCGCTTAATTTATTTTCATTAGTTTTTAAATTTTTCGCTTCTTTTTAAAGAGAATACTTTACTTTAAAGAGAATACAACAGCTGTTACCTAAAAAATGTGTGGCAGTTTCACAAACTACAGAAGAGTGGCGCCTGGAAAAACTGAAGTTCTACCCGGATAAAGTTTTTTTTACTCGATATTCATATTCAATATAATTACAATTTAAAACTTATTGCTTAGAACGCCATACAGATGACAGTGACATAAACTTTTATTACAAAAGGCGTAATAACACACATAACAAGGAAAAAACTTAGAACGGGACCAGGCAACCAAAAGACCGCTTCCTCTTGTCGTCATCGTCGTTTGAAGGGTATCCACTCCAGGTCAGACACAAACAGGACTGGGGCCGAGGGTTTATCCTTTTACTATTCCAGACTGCTGCACTGCCTGAATCAGATGCTGGCAGTGGTGTTATATAGCCAGCATTGAGTTTCGTCATCCAAAACCGTCAAACCTCGTGCTCCATGTGGTGCTCGATGTATAGGGCACGCTGTTAAAACATGGTCTGCGGTTTGCTCAGATGCGCCACACTCGCAATTCGGTGAAGGAGCAAGACCCCATTTGTGCATGGACGAATGGAATCGCCCAACACCAGTCCGCAGGCGGTTGAGCTTAACCCAAGCTACTTGGGGTAAGCCCATCACCACAGGCCTGGTACCGGTCTCGGGCACAAAAGCACGGAGCCTGGAAACATTTTTACAGTACTTCGCGTTCCATTTGTGATTTGTCCATTCAGAAGATGCCAAGTCTGGCAAGGTTGTTCAAAAGATTCCGCGCACCTGGCACAAACGGGCGTCTGGATCTTAGTCTCACTTGGCGATTATCTGAGGACCCACTTAAAAGACCATACAAGATATGATCGGGGTCCAGAGATTCACGGTAAGCCAAGGAGAGTGTCGCTCCCATTCGGCGAAGCTCAGCTGGCTGGATGCCTGAGAGTACAGATAGGTGGTCCTTGGAGTGGGACGCAGGCATCCAGTAACTATGCGCAAGGCGTCATTCAAGACACTGTCGATGAGGCGAGTGTGAGCACTGCAACACCAGACTGGCGCACAGTACTCAGCTGCTGAGTAGACTAGAGACAAGGTGGCTATGCGTAGTGTTTTGGCACCAGCACCCCATCCTGAGCCCACGAGTCGCCTCGGCAGTGTGAGGATAGTTTTTTGCGCAATTCCACTAAGTGGTGACGAAACGTGAGCGATCTGTCCAGTTTTACCCCAAGGTAAGTAGGGGTTGGACAGAACGGTAAAAGTCTACCGTTGTTGTAGACCTTAGCTCACGTTTGGCCTGTCGTTTATTTAAGTGAAAGGTTGCCGTCACCGTCTTAGTGTGACTGAGCTTCAACCTCCAAGTCTGGAGATACGCTGAAACTGTGAACATGTCTTGGCTTAAAGTCCCCTCCAAGTCCTTTCAGTTTCCAGAAGAGTGCAACAATGCTAGATCATCAATATTAGCAAACTTTCTGGAAATCATGGAAGGACGATCGTACGTATAGATGTTAAATAGGAGGGGAGCCAAGACTGATCCCTTAGGAACGCCGTTTTTAAGACGGCGTAGCCTGCTTTGCTTGCTGTCACCGGTGGTAAGGATGAAACTTCAATTTCGGACAAGCTCCATGATCATTCTGACCATGTACTTGTCCGGAAGTAGTCTCAGCAGCTTGCAGGTAAGGCCACAGTGCCAGACAGTGTCATAAGCAGCTGTCAGATTGATAAATACGGCACCGGCCTTCTTTTTAGCCTCGAAAGAATCCTCGATGTTCTGGGTTAGCAGAACAACTTGATCTACGGTTGACTTCCCGCGTCGGAACCCAGCCTGCTCTTTAGGGAGCAGTGGATCGATTAACGGTTCGACATGGGCGTAGATAAGCCTCTCGAGGATCTTGTTGGGGACACAGAGCAGAGATATCGGTCGATAACTCTTTGGGTTCCCCACGGGCTTTCCGGGTTTTGGGATCGCGACCACAAGCGCTCTTCTCCAGATCCTGGAAATTTTGAGTCGGCGAAAACAGGAAGAAAGGAAGGCACGTAACCAGGACTTCAAAGCAGCTCCAGCGTGGAGTGTAAGCTCTGAGCAGATGGAATTAGGTCCCGGAGCTTTACCTGGTTTTAAATGTTGGAGGGCAGCAGTAAATTCTTTCTGTGAAAAATTGTCAGAGATATTTACTGCGTCTGGTGTTGTGGCCCTCTAAAGGTCAGACACTTCTTGAAAGACAAGTCAAGATGACTTGCGGTCAACAGCCTCGTATTTCCTATTTCTGACCAGCTGAGATGCAATAGCATCGGCTGAAACGGGACAGTGACGAGGAGAGTATCGTGACCTACCAGTAAGGTTGTTTAAAGTACTCCACGCTTTTCGACCAGAGTGTGAGAAGTCAATGCTCCGAACTGCTTCGGACCATCGATCCCTCCGCTTTCCGTCAAGCTTGGCAAGCAGAGCTGTAGCAGCCAAACTTGAGTCGTCTCCCTGAGGAGACTGCAGAAAGGTTTTATAGAGGGATTCACACTCTGCATCCCAACACGGAATATAGGTATTTCGATACCCGCGTGGGATAATCTTTTTGGCTGCTTTCTTAATGGTGACAAAGTCATGACACTTTTCTCGTCACTGTCCCGTTTCAGCAGATGCTATTACATCTCAGCTAGTCAGAAAAAGTGATACGAGGCTGTAAACCTCAAATGATCTTGACTTGTTTTCTAAGAAGTGTCTGACCTTTGGAGGGCCACAACACCAGATCCAGTAAATATTTCAAAAATTTCTCACGATGCAAATTCACCGCGGTTCTCCAACACTTAAAGCCAGTTAAAGCCCTGGACCCTGATTCCATCTGCCTAGAGCTTATAATTCATGCTGGGATATTTTGAAGTCTTGATTACGTGACTTCTGCGCATAGCTGTCCTATCTCTGGTCTACTCAACAGCTGAGTAGCCTACTGCGCACCAGCCTAGTGTCGCAGCGCTCACATTCGCTTCATAGACAATGTCCTGAACGACGCCTTGCGCATGTTCACAGGATGCCTGCGTCCCACTCCGACTAGTAGCGACACTCTCCTTGGATTATCGTAAATCCCTGGACCCTGACCATATCTTGTATAGTCTTGAAGTAGGTCCTCAGATGCTCGCCGAGAGAGACTAAGATCTAGGCACCCGTTTGTGCCAGCTGCGCAGAATCTGTAGAACAATATCTTGCCCGACAAGGCATCTGCGCTTTTCAATGGACGAATCACAGATAAAACACGGAGTACTGTGAGAATGTACTTCGTGATTTCATACTCATGAGCAATATCCGGTCTGTTGAAATTAAATGAGCTTTCCCGAACAGCTCGGGTTAAGCTCCAATGTTTGCGGACTGGCGTTGGGCGATTCCATTCGTCCATGTACAAATGGGGTCTTGCTCCTTCACCGAATTGCGAGGGAGGCGCTTCTAAACAAATCGCAGAACACTTTCTAATAGCGTACCCCATGCATGCACAAATGGAGTCTCGTTTCTTTACCGAATTGTGAGTGTGGCGCTTCTGAACAAACCGCAGACTATTTCCTAATAGCGTGCCTCATACATCGGGCACCACATGAAACACGAGGTCTGATGGTTTTAGATGATGAAACCAGATACGGGCTCAACACCATCACTGCCAGCATTGGATCCGGGCAGTACAGCAGCCTGGGGTAGTAAAAGGATAAACCCTCCGCCTTATTAATTTTTGTAACTGACCCGAGTGGATACCGTTTCAAACGACGATGACCAATGTGTTTAAATTTAAGTTTAAGTTTAATTGTTGAAAAATAAAATCAGCGGGCTAATTTCTAAATAGGTCTATTAGCGAAAAATAGTTCTATAGCAACGCGTTAATGATAGGTCTACCGGTTTTAAATGAACATCAAAATTAAAATTAATGACTGCTCAAATCCGACACAGTTGTAGTGCATGCAACGACAAAATCATGTACGTTTGGTTGTTGTCACAACAAAATATTGTAGAGACGGACACTGCAAACATATGATAGGTTAAGGTTCAAGAAAGGACAATAAAAAAGTATTTGTTTGCTTATTGGCCAAGAAACCTTTTAATTGAAAAAAAGATGAAATAAAAACTTAATTTTTGTAGTCAATCCACTTTAACAAATTAGATTAAATTATTTTAATAAAACTTTTCTATGAAGAGCAGACAAAATTATTGCATGAATTAGTGTAGTATTTAGGTATCTTTTATATTAATAGTAGCCCACCGTACATAATTCTACTTCTCGACCTACATGAGCAGTAGCGTATTTAGGGAGAGGGCATTGTGCCATGGCCACCCGGAAATCACTAATACATAGGCTTACCACACGTAGGCAGTACTTCTTTCTAAAGCCATGCTCCCCCTGGAGATCACTAATACTTTAGGGCTTTGTCCTGCCCATTTTGGCAGAAGTTCCTCCAAAAATCAAAAATAGATTTCATGTACAGACTCCCTTTTTTCTTGTTTTTTTAGAAATCACTTTTTGGGATTTCATGACACTATTTTTCAGAAGTCATGAAATCCGAGACGGATTCAAAGTGAAGACCTTTTTTTTAAAGACAACACTCCTTTTTAGAAAGAAAAACTAAAAAATTGCACACTGTTTCAAAGTGAAGATCTTTTTTTTAGCTACCACTTGAAAAAAATTTTCGGCTAAGCATATTCGATTGTAGATGAATGATCCCTCACCTTTAAAAAATCCTCGGTACGCCGCTGTACATGAACGCTTTTCAACTGAAATTCTTTGCTCATAAAATGGGTTCGCGAGTTTAACCTTTGACGCCCGTTTTTTTTACGCATTTCTGTAGGATTTTCATTTGTTGGCGAAAAATTTGAAATTTCAGTGAAGAAAAACTTTAATTTTAAAGAGGCTTTCATTTTATACTTCCGGATTTCAAACGGGAAACTTAACTTTCTCTTCTTGGAAGGCGTGAACTAAAGTAGATTTACACATTCGAACAAATAGAGAAATTCACTGCAGTCGACGGGTTAGATATAAGTTTGGGAAAATTTTCAGCATTAGCTTACAGCATATAGTTGCAATGATCGAAACCAACGTTTTTTGGGTCAGCCAGCGTTCTTGCGAGCCGTGACCCAGTCTACTAAAGCTTAAATCCTTTCGAGTCAAAATTTATGACAAATTTTGTTTTAATGTAACATTGTTACCAGGGATATTACTTAGTTTAAAATTCATTAGTTCTTCTGGTCACATAGAAACAGTCATGGTACCAAATGAACTAATGAATTTTAAACCAAATTTTGTTTCTGCGTAGTTTTTATATTGTATAAATTTTAAAAGCAAGACTTTAATTTTGAACAACGCTTTTACCTCTAAAGCAGACTTGTGCGACCCGCGGCCCTCCATGTTGTTTCACGAGGCCTGCGCAATAATTCATATAAAAATTTATAACAGAATTAGAGGTGCACTCTAAACACCTTTTAATCAAAATCAAGAAATTTTGCAAAATTCTGCGAGCATCAACAGCGCTGTCTGCAATGATCGAAGTGTGATTTTTACATTTTTTGCAGGGAGCCCATTTAGAATAGGGCAGAGGTGGGAAGCCTGCGCCTCCATGACAATAGAATTATGTGTCAAAGACTACTGCTTATAACTGAAGAACACTACTTTTAGGGACAAAAATCAAGAAATTTCAGCAAGAACCAAAGTGAAGACCTTTTTTGTTAAATTGAATCAAATCGGTTTCTTGACTACAAAATCGGCTACCTTTATAAAATTATGATCCTACATTAGTTTTGAAAAAATAGTGCGGCCCGCAGCAAAATTTGATATTTTACATTTGGCCCTGTAGTAAAAAAGGTTGGACATGCCTGCTCTAAAGTGAACTATTGACACCAAAAAATTAAGGTATAGGCTACACTACCTGAGCTATAACAGTTTTTTTTTTGAACAGAGAAGCACGGTCATGTCGGGTTTAAAGGTTAGCAATATTAAAAAGATTGAATAGCACTCGTATGATTTTAAAAACAAATATTTCGGAAAATTTCGAGTGAAATCTTTGATAATGTGCAATGTCGCATGGTTTTGAACTGATTGAATAAATAAAAGCAGAGACCACTTCGAAAACTACAGTAGTTTTGATTATTTTTTTATGCAAGTGGTTCGATCTGTTAGGCGATAACTAACGTTTTAAATGATTAAAAATTATTTTACTCTGTTTTGAGCAAAAAAAAAAGAAAAAAAAGAAGACAAACCTCCATAGCTTGCAAACTCGAAGACACCAACGTTTTAACCCTAACTCCTTACAATCTTTTTTTTTTCTTTATTTCATAATCAATTTGATGTTTGGTTACGAGGTTTGGCTGCTGGTAAATTAGCAATTGCGACACTCATTGCCATGAATGTACATTGTAAGTGTTCATTTCTGGTTTCACAGCATATGGATGGTTTGGGAAATTTGAGTTTAGTGTTTGTATCTGACGCAGATTGATTAAATCTGACCTAGTCTTGCCGATGATTTGCCACCGATGTGTCAGTATCCGTGACTAAATGTGTTACCAAGTCGGAAGTTGCACAGATGGACAATGCACAGCCTTACTTCGTTACAAGCTTCAGCATGAAAAATATGTCTAACGAACAATTTAGTTTGGTTTGCATTCGATGAAGTTGTCGACGGTCAATTTAAAAATGCTTGTAATGATAATTATTGGCATTTACAAACAATATCATATCATCATCATCATCATCATCACGAAGAGAAAATGTTAAAATGTTTTTGCAGAACCAAACAATAACAAATATTATACAGTGACTTTTATGAGTATTACAACGTCATTCGAATTTCTTAGCAAGTTTAAAAATAAACACAAGCACAGGGTATAACACAAAAAAAACAAACATCAACATTTGAACTAACCGTCTCAGTTCTTGCTGAAAACTATGTTCGAGGAACATTCAAGAAGTTCTAAGACAAATGACATGAATTTAAACTGAGTCAAAATAGTGTAACAAAATGAGCTTAAATCGTACCACTGATGGCTTATACACAAATTTGACAAGTTACAGCATTCTAACTTTGTTATTTAATATTCCAGGTAACATATTAAAAACCAACTTTTTTGCTCCATCCAGCGTATGGAAAATTCCATCGTCAAATTCTGTTCCATCATGACAATGCTCCAGCACACACGGCCAAGACTATAAGGACAATTTTACGAGAGTTTCGCTGGGAAATCTTTTCACACCCTCCCTGCAGTCCTCATTTACCTCCTAGTGATTTCTTCCTATTTCCAAAACTGAAGGAACATTTGAAAGGAACAAGATTTCAATTTATAGATGAAGTGAAGAGGGAGATTGTGACCTGGTTGACTAGACAAGCTCCAGAATTCTAGCAAGAAGGAATTTCTCGATGGAAACATCGCTTGCAGAAGTATATTGAGTTAGGTGGATCTCATGGAGAAAAATAATTTTGGAACTTCCATAAATAAAGTTTTTTTCAATTTATCTCAGAACTTTTTGAATTACCCTCGTATAAGCAAAACTTATTTTCGAAAAGTTACACTACATTAAAATATATAAACAAATTCGCTGTGTTTGTACATAAAAAAGTGCACGACGAGAAATATTCACAGCTTTTAAGGGTATATACAGAATGTATACAGAACACACGAGCGAAATCGATAAAAGCAAAATAAAGCTTTTCAAGCGGAAACTGCAAAATAGATTAAAAGCATTTGTAATTTACTGTAAAAAGTTGAAGAAAAATAAAAAATAACAAAGAAAAAGAAAAGCAAATAACAAGGTGTGACAAGCGGCGAGAGCCGAAATCCACCGGAATTTCTGGATTTAAACAATAGAAGAGAGATTATTTACAAATTAGTGAGCGACTGACACGAATTTTGACAAGAACAAAAAACATGAACAAAGGCAGAGTTAAAGTCTGTACAGAAGGTACTGTCTATACAACAGTCTAATTTGAAACATTATGTTCATGAGGAAAAGTTTATATGAGTATCAGTACATGAGGAAAGTCTATTTTGAAACATTTTTTAAAACGGGGCAAGCGATTCCAACCGAAGTAGCTGGCGGCTAGGAGTCGTCGTCCGGTTGCCTAGAAACGATCCACCTGCGGACACATCTTCCCTGGGATGATTGAGAGCTGAAGAAGATTACGCGATACAACGTGAACAATGCAGCAACGGTACCAGAAAACTTTCTCAGCCAACAACAACGTTTGCTTAGGTGCTTGTATGTATTTTTTTTCGAGTTTTTCTTATTGTTTTTTGTAACCATACGCGAGGCAGTGCCCGAGTAGGATCGAATGAATTCTTGGTACTTTTTGCCGTGTTTTAGAACTCGGAACAAAACAACATTCAATTACAGGAAACAATACAATCAAAATTAATCTAATCCCGCCTTCTTCAGGAATTAAATGGGGTATGGCCTAGGGTTGCCATACCTCCCGGAAAATGTCCGGAATTTTGACATCTAGTAAATTATTTTCCATAACTTGGACGGACATGAAACTCGTATGTTCGATTTTGGGACAAAAATTGAAAAATCCGATACCGATTTCAAGTAAAGAATTTTTTTTGGTCTTCATCCTAAGGTATACTATTTTATTTTGTCTGTCCCTTCATATTTTTTTAGCTGTTACGCGTATGTCTGAACGGAATTCCGCCCATTCAGATATGGCAACCCTAGTATAGCCAAATCAAAAATTTTGGTTCAAAATGAATAACTTAAAAAATTTAAGCGCTTTTCAAACGACAGGATTCGGTAAAAGACATAGATGTGAAAACGCAAAACGAATATAGTATTTTGTCAGAGCATTTACAATAAAATGCAGCAAGTTTTTTAAAGCTTTTGAGTTTGTAAAAAAAGTTGCGTCACTTGCGGTGAAAGAAACCTTTTTAATGGCAAACATCTAGGTCACATCCTGCTCAACAAATAAAAATTCGGCGCCGACCAACCGCAATTTTCAATACATTCTGAAATCCTGCGACTTACTTTGTATCAGCCATATCGGTATTGTGACGTCCTGCTTCCCGAGCTACGGTGAAGTCGGGCGTGCCGAACGATGACGACGGTTCTTCTTCGTCTGCAAGGAGAAAATGAGAAGGCTGCCCGATCATTTCAATCGACGACATTGATGAATGACGCGAGTAACCCCCCACTGAGGCCGCAGGACGATTTTCTGGCGTTTTAAGAGGGGTAGAACTCCGACGTTCGTTCGAGTCGTCTCTACTCGAAGAAGATTCTCGATTTTCTACAATCACAAAGTTACAGCAAACTAGCTGAGTAAAGCAGCATTAGCATTACAGAAAAGCTACTAAAAACCTACGTTCTTTATAATTCAAAACAAGACCGATGCAAAAATACACGCACTTATATAATAAAAAATACCCGGAGCAGAAGTAATGATTGGTGCTTCTTCTACTACTGCTGCTGCTGCTGCTTCTAATGCTGTTGCTACCGTTTCAGGTTCACTAGCGGCGGAATCAGATGATGACGGAACAATCGATTCGGGAAGTGACGGATTACATTGCTGAACAATAGTTTCTTGGGCTTCGAAGAACAATCTCCAAATACAAAAATAGAAGATAATGGTATTCATAAAGAGAGTCGGAAGAAAAAACATCAATGTGCCGAAGAAAAACGAAACAATTGGCCAGCGATATAGCAGGTACTGCACTCCTGAAAATTTGGCCACGACATCCAGAGTAGCAGAATACACATCGATGGAAGGGCTTTCGACATAAATGGCCGCGGTCCAATTGTACGATTTCTACAAATTATTAAATCAAGGTTAACTAAATTTTCCTTTCTGACAGATTCATGGAACAAATGATTTCAAACAGACGAACCTGGTCCAAAACAAGGTTTTCGAACAAAACTTCGTCAAGAATTTGTGACTCGTGCATAAAATCGAATAACAGCAAGGGCCAGAACAAAGCAGTGTAGCCGAAGCGCAGTATAGTAGACTTGTATCGCATGGTCATCTAGAAACAAGCGGGAATAAACTTAATTATTGGCCATTGTTTTCAAGCTAGGTACCGGTTTTTCGCGTAAAAAATTAACGTTTTCAAGTCAACCGGCAGCTACTACATTGAGAATGTCGAATTTTGATTTAATCTAGAGTATCATGCGCTACTATAATATGATGTTGGTTTTATTAACTATCACAATATCGATTATCGAAGCGGTTTGTATTATTCGATTAGCAGGGACCACTGTCAAATTTTAAATAAAAAACCCAGTTTAAGTCTTCTCACTAATTCGTCGAAAATACAATAGTGTCACACGTATACTGCAATTTAAAATACGAAAAGGAATCATCGTTTTTGTGTTTAATGTCACACAATGTTGTCTTAATATGCAACGGTTCGCCCAGCCATTGCCTAAAAAATGCGAAAAATAACTTCGACATGGATCCTCGTAAAACCATGCCCGACGCATTCCACTACACCGTAGCTCGATTAAACGTTTTGAAATCAATATTTCAAAACGAATCGAGAATTTATGCATGTTGAAGCTAGTCTTACTGCAGCAAACATTGATTAATACGGATTCAATTCGATCTACCAAATCAAAAGAATCCGGTTTAATCTATTAATGCCCGAAATACAAAAAATTGGAATTTTTTAATTTCTTTTGGTGAATTTCTTTAAAATGTTCATAACAGAATTTTTTAAAATAATAATTAATTGCTTTTGAGGAGGTGATTTTAACTGTATGATAAATCATACGTTGGGCATTTGTGTTTCCAAAAACTGATCGCATTTTTTTACGTACTTTTTTTAGAGTTAGGTACAGCTATGCTAACTGCTACTAATGTAACTAACTTAGATAATTTGCAAAATTAAAGGCAGTCTTGTTTAAGTCTTATTTTGACCCAAGATTTATTATTCCCAGATAAACCTTTTTGTTTTTAACTTCTTGCGACACATAAATTTATTTATAAAATCGGTCAAAGTTCAATGAGCCAAGTATGAAATATAGAAAATTAAAACAAACTAATTCACCACGAAAAATCGATTTCGAGCAATAAAGGTCATCATCAGTTTCTGTAAAAAATCAAGGTTTTTTCAAAAATTTTAAAATATTTAAAAAACTTTACTCATACTAATCGGGTCCTGACTGAGACACAAAATGAAACCTCAATAAAAGAGACAAGGCAAACGACACAACAGCTGACGTCATGATTATCAATCACGTAACAACGATAAAAAACGCACACTGTGAAACTTGTAGTAAATTTATTGAAATGTAGTGAAACTTGTAGTGAATTTAAAAAACCCTAACTTTCGCTAAGATCGAAAGCGTTGATTGAAAAGATCAACAAAGCCGCTGTAGTTTCATCATGGTGTGTGTAGTTTAAACGATAGTGAAAAAATAAACGGGTTTAAAGCTCAATCACAATTACTCGTACAAGACAGAAAAATTCTATCAATATTAATTTTAGCATTCAAATAATTAATCCATTTATTTTCGCACCAATCCAATAAAATTTTATCCGGTTGTTCTACAAATATGGCCGTAAAGCATTCAGTGATGTCAGGTTTAGCACTAAGGACGTCGAAATAAAATTTATAAAAATTTTTGAGGGCAGCTCGGTCATTGTCATTCTTAACTTTAAATTTGTTCCAGAATGACCAGTGTTTATTCCATCAGGAAGAAAAGTTATTTTTTGTTTGTCCTACGTATTGCATTTTACAAAATTTACACTTTTAACATTTTTAACTTCGTATAACGCTTTTATGTATGAAACAACTAGATATCTCCATTTCTAACTAAGGTGTTCAAAAGTACATACCTCGTACTGGCCTTTATTGGACACATTCAAGATTTTAAGATCTTTTAATTGTGAACTTTTTATGCGGTCACTCCTAAGAGTGCTCATTGCGCATCAAAAATATTTTCCTCTGTGGAGTATCTATTATTGAAAAATATATAAAATAACTTTTACTGTAAACTTATAAGCCAACAGGAAAGAGACAAAGACATGCGTTTCGTCCGACAATCGTTTCCTTTAACTACTAGTCTTATCATTTTCAGTGAGGTACCTTTTCGGCTTGTTAAGCACCAAAAGGTCTACGAATGCGCCATTGCTTTATCAAAAAGATAGTATTAAAAATTTATTTTGTAAAATCAAAAGCTAGACCTTAAGTGGATGGTTGCAATCATTAGTCTATTTCTTTGTTTTGAGGTGAGGAAGGCTGAACTAAAGTGAGATTTTTCCTGTAAAACTTAAATAAGCTAAAGGCTACAAAAAGTCTCAAATCTACTTGAAGTCCTTTTGTTTCTGAAAGTCTAGTTAAAAAGGATTTGTAGATGAGCGGAAATATTTGTGTTAGGATGTACAACTTCTCTGAAACCCAGAATTGTATACAAAATTCTGATAAGCACTGTCTATTAATAAAGTAACCTCAAAAGTATGCCTAATTTGATCAAAAAAAGGATTTGTAAAGGCTTTTTTTAGTACCTTTTCATACAAATACAATCTTACTTTATACTTCAAATAAAAAAACTAATTAAATAGAAGTATTTCTAATATATTTGAAAGATTGTGAAAAAATGTTACACAGTTTTACTATGCTAGTTGGCAATTTTATTTTCGTCATAATATCGATCATCCCATAAGTTCTGTCCGAATTTTGAATAAGGAAAACAAGTAACCAATATGTCGTAATTAATCAAAATTTAATCAATCATGTATATTTTCTGGTTTTCTGTGACTTCTTTCCAGCTATTTATGAGCTTATTAATTCCATTATTATAAAACTATTTTGGTTTTGAAGCAAAGAACTCAGCAATGTCAGTTTTGACCCTCATGGCTGGTAAAAGTTATTTCCTACACCTGATTCTTTAAACTACAAAACAAGTGATAGTCTAAAGCAGTGTTTCCCAAATTTTATTCACCAACCGCCCCTTAGGGTTGCCAAAAATTAGACAACGCCCCCTATCTTTTGCACACAGTTACACTTTAACACAACTTGCATGTAAATAATAAACACACATGAAACACAAAAATACATTTATTCTGTTAGCATACATAATCAACATACCATGTACTCACATCTTAATGAGATGGATGCGCCTTATGCAACAATACCAACTTGTCAGTTTCTGGCTTCAGTGCAATGAGGAAAAGCCTTAAGTTGCCCCAATCTATCACAGCTAGTCTATTTCTTTGCTTGCAAAAAACCTGGAAAACTGCACTGAACCCTCTCTCAATTAGATAGGATGTTGGAAAAGCTGTAAACGACTTTACTTTGTTCCACAATGCTGGGTAACATTCACAGACAGCTTTCTGCAGCCAGAAATCCTGGTAAGAGTTTGAAAGCTTTGGTCTCAGTTCTATATCATCTCTAAGTGATATTAGTTCTTTTTCTAAGACACCTGCCCCTTCCAGACTCAACTCATGCTGTGGATATATCAATCAGGTACCTCTAAGGAAAAAAATGTCTTGAAATCTGCTGGTCATATCCTTGTGGAGCTGATTTAAGTGTGAACAGTATTCTTGCAGGTCATTACCTGGTACGGAGCTTTCTTTGTCAAGCTCAGCCAGGCTTGGAAATTGAAAAAGCTCATGATGACCTAAGTTGCGCTTGTATAGTTCCAGCTTGGATATGAATGCTAGTACAGTTGACCTCGCTTTGATCAGATTAACAAGGTTTCCCTGCAGTTGTAGATTTACCTCATTAAACTTCATGAAAATGTCTAACAGTTAGGCAATGTCAGCCTTGATGCTGATTAATTCAAGGATGATGCTATCATTGAGAGCTTGGAAAAATTCCACTACAGTGCTAAAAAGTGAATAAAAACGCCTCAAGCAGTTTCCCTTGGACAGCCATCTAATTTCTTTCTGTACACATTGGCAGATGTGGACCAACCCTAAACCTAATGCTCTTTGTTTTAATGGGATAGAAATCAATTTAAGTGTTTTAACAAAAAGTTTAACAAAAAATAAATAACAAAAAGTTGTTTATTTTTTTGATGCTTTGCCTAGAACACAATTGGCATTATCACAGAACCTAGCTTACTTTTAATACATAAAGTCAATATTAATTTCTTTAAGGCGTATTAACGAAGCTTTGTCTTGCTGCGTCATCATATGCATTTAGTAATTAAACATTGCAGAGATATTTTAAAATGTTTATTGGCAATTTTTAGTTTTATCTCAAAGTTTAAAAAAAGTTCGTGTTCTTGCTAATATGTCTTTTTTAAATTAACATTTGAAAAATACAGTTGTGCTCCTTATTACTGCTGCAATGCAATTGAAAATATGCTCTCTTGCAAATTATAAAAAAAAGATCATTTAATCTCAATGGTTACTGTAAGCAATACAGGGTGTCCATAAATTATCATTACAATTTCAAAAATTCACCATAGTCTTTTTTTAAAGATATTTTCAATTGGTTTGTTTTATAGGTTTTCAATAAGGGTTAATGACAGCATAAGAGTGTTTAAAAGTGGTTAAAGGCTGTTATTATTATATTTTATTAATCATAATATTTGAGTAAATTCTAATTTGTAATGGTGGTCAGTCAGCAGCTTGAAGAATTTATGAAGAAACTTGATGTGGTGACGAAAAAACAGGATAAGCATGAACAATTATTTTTAAAAAATAAACAAGATACTGCTGGTACTTTTTTTACAGGTAAAACTACAACAAGTGACCAACAAGAAAAGCTGGTAGAACTGTCAACACTAATTGCTTCAATCAAAGATGAAATTGGAAGACTGGCAAAGGCAATGGAAAAGCAAGAACAAGACTTGGATGACCTGGAACAGTATGGACGATCGAATTGTCTCATTTTACATGGGAACAATCTTGATCACAGGATAAGTAATAGAGAAACGAAAAAATATGTAATTTCTACTCTTAATTCTTGTTTAGATCTACCATTTACTATTAGTGAGAAGGATATAGATATTTGTCACCCCCTACCATCTAAATCTTCAAAAAAACCAATAATTATTAAATTTGTTTGCAGGTCTGTTCAAAACAGTGTATATGCTGGAAAAAAGAACCTTAAAAAACTGAAGGAACAAAGCTGAAGGAACAAATCTTCAAAAAAACCAATAATTATTAAATTTGTTTGCAGGTCTGTTCAAAACAGTGTATATGCCGGAAAAAAGAATCTTAAAAAACTGAAGGAACAAAGCTCTCTATCACCGAGTCATTGACAAAAACAAGACTACATATACTGGAGGAAGCAAGAAAAGTGTTTGACTTTTAAAATGTTTGAATTATGAAAGGTACAGTATACTGTACCTTCAAAAGTAAGAAATATTCTATTAAGACACTATCAGATATGAGTAAGATAAGGTTCTCTTAATTTACAAAATTAAAGCAAAAATTAATAATTAAAACTAACCTTAACCACATTATGCATTTACCCTATACCTCATACTTTATACTTTGGAAAAAAATTTTTTTTTTGTTTTGTTGTTTCGTTCTTATTTACAATTTTAAGTTATATTTTTGTGTATTTATTTTTTATATTGTATTGTGTATTTATTTGTGTTTTATAATTAATTGGTGTGCATCTTAAACTATACTTTTTTAATGCTAAATAAACTTACTTGCAATTCTTGTTACAAAACAATTAGAAAGGATTTTACTCCTATTACACGTACAAAATGCTCAGCACTTTTTCATAAAAAATGTGCTAAAAAATTAACAACCAAGCACTGACTTCTAACAATTTTTATTGTGGTTGTGTGATGGACTCAGCCTCTCTAATAAAGGCTAAGGACAATAACAGTAACAAAAAATTACAGAAATTTGATGTTAAAACTCTGAAATTACAAATCATACGCATTTAATTGACCCAGGTAATAATTACAATTTTTATGAGCAATATCTTAAAATTCAATCTACAAAATCATTAATTTTTGATGAGAACGCTTGCAAAACTTTTTTTATTATTTCTCTCAATATTAGATCACTTTCTAATTCTTTGAATTTTAGTAAATTAGAAGCATTTGTGCACAATCTAAATCCCAAATCAGACATTATTGCTGTCACTGAAACTTGGATTCATAATAATTTATCTGGACCATATTGTAATCTTAATGATTATGTTTTCATATGTTTTCATATCAAATAGTAGAAAAATTGCTAAAGGTGGTGGAGTTGGTTTCTATTTCAAACGTGCCATAAATTTACTGTTATTGATGAAATGAAAAAAATGCATAAAAAAGCATTGAATCAAAAAAGATTGAATTACTTAATAATACAGTGTGTTGTGGTAATGTTTATAGATCCCCATTGAATGACAATTATTCAAATAAGATTTTTCTAGAGGAATGTTTTCAAAATAGTAGAGAATCCTTAGATAAATGTATTATTACTGGAGATTCGAACTATGATTTACTAAATCTAGAAAATACACATGTTAGCAAGTTTGTGGAATTGATGCATGAAAGTTATTATTTTCCTGTCATTAACAAACCCACTCACTATAATGATAGTAGTGCAACTGTAATAGATCATATTTGGACCAACCTTCATTCTCATCATATAAAATCAGGTGCCATACTTGACCCACTATCTGACCATTTACCAGTGTACATATGTATAGATTTCATAAAACATGGTCTTTCTAACCCAAAACAAAAAAAGGTTTTTTACTCCTCAAAATCTCACAAAACTCAAGAAAATGTTAAAAAACATTGACATTACCTCTATACTTGCTGAAGATATGAGCTTATGTGCTTATGAGTTACTTATGAGCAACTACAAGAAAGCTTTTAATCAATGGTTTCCCTTAACACAACAACATTGTAAAACCCAAAATAATCAACCATGGTTTGATAAAGATTCATACTTGCTAATGGTTAATAAAAACAAATTTTTAAAAAATATTTGAAAAAAAAGAATGTTTTAAACAAAGCTAATTTCAACAAAATAAGAAATTCTTATAATCAAAGAATACAAGAAAAAAACAAAGCTATATGGCACAAACTTTTATAAAAATCAAAAATGATATGAGACAAACTTGGAAAAATATAAACAGACAATTAGGCAAAGTAAAAATATCATCATTTGCTTCTCTATCAATCAATAACATTACCATTGATAACCCAAAACAGATCACTAATCACTTCAATGAGTACTTTGTTAATATTGCTAGCAAATTACTATCAAATTTACCCCAATTACCCCATAACATTTAAAACATATTTACCTAGTGCAACATTGAACTCACTTTATTTTCAGCCCACAACTTTATTTGAAATAAAAAAATTAGTGAATAACATTCAACCCAAAAACAGTTTTGGCACAGATGAAGTACCTTCAAGCACATTAAAAACCACTTCCGATAATGTGCTGTTTGCCTTGACACATGTGTTTAATTTTTCTTTGATAAATGGTCATTTCATTTCAGGCTTTCAAACTGCAAAAGTTGTACCAATTCATAAAAAGGGCAATGTAACTAATGTAAGTAATTATTACCATATTAGTTTACTATGTTCAATGTCTAAAATACTTGAAAAATTAGTGTATAATCGAGTAATCTCATTTCTTAACAAGCAAAATTTTTCTATAAATATCAATTTGGCTTTAGAAAAAATCACTCAACTCTTCATGTGATTTCTTTATTAACTGAAAATATTACTGATGCTTTTGAAAAAAAAGAACAGGTACGTGGTATATTTCTTGACTTATCCAAACCATTTGAGACCATAGATCATAAAATTTTATGGGCAAAATTGTGGCATTATGGAATTAGAAGAGTAGCAAATAAGTGGTTTGATAGCTATCTTAACAACAGAAAGCAATTGGTTGAGGTAAATGGCATTTGCTCTGATACAAAAATAATAGAATTCAGTGTATCCCAAGGTTCAATATTGGGTCCTTTACTCTATTTATGTAAATGACCTTAACAAAAGTTTAACCTCTGGTAATTGTATCATGTATGCAGATGACACTAATGTGTTCTTAAAAAAATAAATGCTATGAAGAACTTTACAAAATTGCAAACCAAGAGTTGATAAATATTGATAATTGGCTTTCACCAAATTGGTTAATTTTGAATACAGATAAAACACATTATATGATATTTTGCATAGCTAAAACAAAGCCTCCTTCAAATAACTTAACCCTCTTAATCAGAAATAATTTTGTTTCTCAGCAATCAAAAACAAGGTTTTTGGGAATAATTTTTCAAGAACATTTAAGCTGGAAACCACACATGGAGTTTATACTAAAAAACACTGTATCACTTATGGTACTATTAAGAAAATTTCAAAATACTTTGACAAAAGCATATTATTACTACTTTACAACTCCTTGATAATTAGTCACATAAGATATGGCATTGGAACTTGGTACAATGGTAATGAAAGCACATTACAAAAAATTCAACAAATTGTAAATAAATTTATTAGAATGAGTTTTGGATTACATCATAGAGCAAGTGTTACAAACTTAATGCAAGACAATGGCATAATGACAATTGATCAAAAAGTAAACTAGAACTATGTAGTTTTATGTACAAATAAACAAAAAACTTATTACCACCATGCTTTTCTAATTTATTTCAACACAACATTGTAGGCAATGACTCACAAATAAACACAAGTCAATCTAAATTTTTTCCATCATTTTGTAGATTGAATGTGACCAAACAATCATTAAAGTATAGGTGTCCACTTCTTTGGAATAATGTCTCACATAGATTAAGGGAGTCTGGGTCTTATAAAAATTTTCATAAAGAATTTTTAAAGTATCTTATAGAAAAATAAGCTTTCAAAAAACACGAATTTAACAAACTCTTAGAAAAACTTTTGCTGGTTGCTGTTCTTTTTTTCAGGAAACTTCAAGTAATTTGGTGAAGAAACTAAGTACAAGCTCAAGACATTCCACAAGAAAATCAAGTTAATAAATCAATGACAAAATTTGCCAATGATGATGAAAATTCAATAAATTTTTTATGTGATGCACACCATTTTTTTAATGTCTTTGTAGCTTAATTTTGGTTATTGTTTTTTTGCCAGCCATATACATTTGAAATGGTCATTTTGACCCACGGCAGAATTTCTTTTAGTGGGTTTCTTTGCCTGCCTGACCCCTTGTGAAGTGGTCACAAAGTTTGTTGTTTCTTCCACCCATGATTATGCAACATTCTCTTTATAGGGTTGGATGTGTATATTTTATTGTGATCAGTATCTTTACTACCTTTTTGTGTTTTGATACACACTTTTTATTTTTTTGAAAAATTTAAGTTAATTGTTTTCTTTTTTTCTCTCTTTTTAAAAAAATTAATGTACAGTAGCTACTTCGTTTTAAAAACACAATGACCATGCACAATTGACATTGTGTGCATAATAATGTATATTGTTTAGCCACTGTTTCCTATTTTGCAATCATTTTTTCAATTAGAACTTCAAAACGTAATACCTTGATTGCAAATAAAATTGAATTGAATATAGTAAAGAGAAATGCTTCAAATTTACATTAGATGCTTTAGTACACCTCTATGTGTGCACCATCAGTCGCATGTATGATATCCAATCGATATTTAATTTCTTGCCATGTTTGGCCAGCTCCCTTTCTCTGTAGCACACTACCAGTCTCCACAAACTTTTTATGCCATGCTCAAATGGTAGGTTGCACAGGTAGCTTTCTTTTATACTTGCGTCCAAAGTTTTGCTGTGCTTGGATATCTGACTTTGTCTCTATAAACCAGAAAACACACTGGGCTTTTTCCTGAAAAGTGCCTATTTTCATGAACTTTCAGTATAAAACAAATCAAATAAAAATATCTCAAAAAAATAAAATTTTGACAAACTTTGAAAACTGTAATGATAATTTATGGACACCCTATATGTTAAAGAAAAACATTTAGGATTGAACATTATTCAACTTTCATTTTAAGTTCATTTAATATCGTGCTTCAAGAGAAGTATTTGATAAATAACCCAAAGGCCCAAACATTGAAAAATTAAAAATCCAAAAGACAAGATGTAAAAAAAAATACTTTTTTTTAGATTAGGAAAAGATCAGATATTACAAGTTTTATAAGTATCTGAAATCATTTGCACATTTAATTTTGGTTGAATTAAGTAAAGAATTGCTTAAGTTGACTTAAGAGTACCAGTACACAAAGTTTACTGCAGTATCAATTTATCAAGTACAAATAATAATAGTAAAGCTAATAATTTTAACAAACTAAAAGACACTTCCTTAAACTTTACTGAAAATATGTGTACTCTAAACCAACTTAATAGTTCTATAAATGCAAATTAACAATTGCTTAGGCAGCATTGTAATTTACTGTATTACTCACAGGTTTAGAAGAAGACTTAACAATTGGCTGTTCGATATTTTCTGGTGAAGGTCTACGTTTGGTCCAGCGATATTCTCCAGGAGTGGGAATAACTGTTGATTGTCCTTTAACTACCATATTTACCATAAACATTCCCAGATTCAAGTTTTGAGGAGTTTCAGGAAGCTCCAGCTTAAGAACAGTGCTGTAAACTTGACCTTCCTGAAGCAACTGTAAAGCAAAAAAAAACAAAACATGCGGGATAACAATTTAGTGATTATGTTCATTAACCTGAGATTAATATTAAAATTAAACAGTAATGTATCATTTGCCTTGATGATAAGACATCAAATAAGACATCAAATTACTGTATTTGCATTTTCTTGATCAGTTAAATATATTACAGGCCAAAAGTGAATTTGGTCATATTCATTAAAGCAGTAGAAGAGTTAGGAGTGATTCCCTGCTTATCTTTCTATAGTAAATTAAATAGTAGTTTGGTCTATTAGTTGGTAAACCTTTTTGCTTTCTTGAAAAAAGGCAGAACTGTATTAATTTTTTTTTTAATTGAAAAAACCAATCAAAATCTAAACAAATAAGGCGTACAAATCAGCACATCTGTAAGTTGATGAATTAGTAATGTAAATTATGACTATAACTGCAAAACTGTACATGCTGAGCATACAGCTTGAGCATTGTTCACAAATCCCCAAAGTTCACACTTCACTCTGCAATTCCAAATTGAGAAACCAGTTGTTTGAGGTCACAAAGATTAACTAATCACATGCATGTTTGGTCATCTTTTTTTGGAGGGGAGGTCACATCATATCAAATTAATCCTGCAATGAGCTAATACCATATCAAGACAGGTCAATCTCTCTCTTGGGACTTTTAGTTGACTTACTTTTAGAGCAGGGGTGTCAATTTGGTTCTGTGAGCCATATTTGTGCATTTCCTTTTTATCAGGCCAGAAAATTTTTCAAATTGTTACATGATCAAGATTTTCATTTATTGTTTATAGTGTTTTCTAAAAAATCTTCACTTTGAATCTGTCTTGTATTTCTTGAGTTTCATCCTAAAAAAGTAATGTTCTCTAAAAAAATGGTTGTTAACAACTGTAACTTTGTCATGCCCAATATAACAATAAAATTTAAAAGGTGTGGGCCACAAAACAAAGCATGGCAGGCCAGGGCCCCACAAGCTGCTTGTTCCCTGCTTAAGAGTCTTTCAATTTGAGTTTTACTTTTCTGTGCCAATTAAAGTTGAACAAAAAACTAAAAAACATCTAATGGTGGTTTAAATTTTTGCAACATATTTATGGTAGAATATTTTTAAAATAACATGTAGCAATTCAGACTAAGCATTGAATATTTTTTCAAAAAAAACTTGCAATAATAAAGCTAAAACTTATAAAATTTTACTTACAATCCAAGTAAAATAAAAAATTAAAATCAACAATCCAAGTCAAATAAAAAATGAAGAAATTTTAGAAAAAAATTATATTGTTTTTCATTTAAAAACAAAAAATAACTAAATTTAATTACTTTTCAGCAATTTACTTAAAAACATATTGCAATATAACAAAAACTACAACTAGTAGTAAAAACTTAGCCAGATCAATACTTGACTATGTTTGTGATCGAAAAATGTTGCAGTTTTTTAGAGCAAAAATTTTGTTTAATTATAAAAAACTCACTATTTTTTTAAACATCATTTGCATGGCGTAATCTCTGATGTTCCATCCAGAGGCGCACCCAGGGGGCTGATTTGGAGGTCATGTCAGCCCCCTTTTAAACATTTTTGTCACCCTCCTTTTTGCCTGGTGTCAGTCCCCTTTGCACGCTGATACACAAAAAGATAGAACTTTTGCGCTGATAAGTAAAGTGATATTTCGTGCCAACCTAACTATAACATATGGTTTTTGTTTTTCTTTCCTCAAAGGGTAGAGACAAGCGTGTTTTCGCTTCAGTGTTTTTTCGTAGTGTCCGGATCTATAATTGCGTTTGCCATTTTTAGTATCTACAACAGTGGTTTCCAAACTGTGCGCCGTGAAAGCATGCGAAAGTTGTTGTACTTACTGCTTTTCTCACAATAATTGCAGTGTGAAAGTTGTTAGCAGCAACGTTCCCTTCAGAGAATGATTCTGATTGAGGACCTTTTTTTTTTTAGAGAACATCCTGATTTTTGGAGAAAAATAGGGAAATCAAAGTGAAGACCTTTTTTTTTCAGAGAACACTATGAGTTTTGGAGGTTGTTTAAAGAAGTAATTGAACTGAATACCTTTTTTTCATTACAGCGCCGCGAGTATTGTTAAGTTTTAAAAGGGCGCTGTTAAAAAAAAAGTTTGGAGACTGCTGATCTACAAGATTCAACAAAAATTTTTACGTGATGCCTTAAGTATACACTAAACACCGTTCACTTCCTAACAGATGCCCCTATACGGTGGATGAGTTTTAATTGCCAAAATGATTGCGAAAACCGTTATTTACATTTTACGGCATTTAAAAAGAAACTTGAAACCTTGGATCTTTAGTCAAATTTGCTGCTTCTGCGCTGTATGTGGCACCCGATGGCCATTGTTTAAGCCTGGGCAACAGTCATTTTATTTCAAGTTTTTTAACCAAGAGTTTATCCAGTTTATCATAGCTTTTATTATGACATCACACTGATCTTTTGTAACACAGTTTGCTTTTGCTAAGTAGGAAAGCGCTTATACAAGTTGAATTTTGCGATCGCAAATTATTAATTGTGATGCAACAGTTTACCTCATCATAACCTTTAAATAGTACTGTAGTTTTTTTAATTGAAACGATTTCTATGATGTAATAATTTGGTTAGTACATTCTAGCAAATTCTGATGGCCATACATGTAAAATTGAGGTTATAAAGGATGAAAATGGTAATGTTATGGTAAATTCGGAAGTAGTGTTAAAGAGATGGAAGGAGTACTTTGAGAAACTGATGAATGAGGAAAATAACAGAGACCCTAGGACAGAGGAAACAAAAGTGGTTAACGAAGAGGTAAATTGTGTCAGTAGAGAAGTAAAAAATGCACTAAGAAGGATGAAAAAAGGTAAAGCAGTTGGGCCAGATGAGTTGCCAGTAGAAATTTGGAAGTGCATGGGAGAGATGGGGATAAAGTTTTTGACCAGACTGTTCAACAGACTATTAATGGGTAAACGGATGCCAGAAGAATGGAGGAGTGTGCTTATCCCAATCTATAAAAACAAAGGGATGCACAGTGCTATGGAAACTACAGAGGAATAAAGCTAATGAGCCACACAATGAAGGTATGGGAAAGAATTATTGAAACCAGGTTAAGAGATAAGAGTGGAGATCAGCAAACAGCAATATGGATTTATGCCAGGAAAAAGAACCACCGATGCCATGTTTGCTCTAAAAATGTTGATGGAAAAGTACAGGGAAGGTCAAAGAGAGCTACATTGTGTATTCGTGGACCTAGAGAAGGCTTATGACAGGGTTCCACGGGAAGAGCTGTGGTACTGTATGAGAAAATCTGGAATAGTGGAAAAGTATGTACAACTAGTACAGGATATGTATGAGGGAAGGAAACAGTGGTGAGGTGTGCAGTAGGAACTACAGAAAGTTTCAAGGTTAAGGTTGGACTGCACCAGGGATCAGCATTAAGTCCATTCCTTTTGCAGTG
The DNA here is from genome assembly GCA_963680785.1 of Diplosoma virens. Taxonomy (NCBI): domain Eukaryota; kingdom Metazoa; phylum Chordata; class Ascidiacea; order Aplousobranchia; family Didemnidae; genus Diplosoma; species Diplosoma virens. The sequence continues at coordinate 15,551,099 of OY796894.1, read as the reverse complement.
ATAATGGACAGGCTAACGGATGAAGTAAGGAGAGAACCACCATGGACGATGCTGTTTGCTGATGATATTGTGATTTGTGAAGAGACCAGGGAAGAAGTGGAGCAAAGATTAGAATCCTGGAAGTATGCATTGGAAAGAAGAGGGATGAAAGTAAGTAGGTCAAAGACCGAATATCTTTGCATAAATGGAGGAAATGATGACGAAAAGTAAAGATGGAGAATGCAAAAGTGCCAAGAGTAAAGGAATTTAAGTATTTGGGATCAACGGTGCAAGAAAGTGGTGGTTGTGAGAGGGAGGTAAAGAAGAGAGTACAGGCAGGATGGAACGGATGGAGATAAGTATCAGGAGTAATCTGTGACAGGAGGTTACCAGGAGTAAAAGGAAAAGTGTACAGTTCAATGGTAAGACCAGCAATGGTGTATGGACTTGAGACAGTGGCAGTCACAAAAAAACAAGTGGAAGAGATGGAAGTCGCAGAGATGAAAATGTTGAGGTTTGCTATGGGAGTGATGAGAAAAGACAAGATTAGAAACGAGCACATCAGGAGTACCGTTAAGGTTGAACAGTTAGGAATGAAGATGAGGGAGGGCAGGCTGAGGTGGTATGGACATGTCATGAGGAGAGACCAAGAGTATTAGGAAAAATGATGGAAATGGAGTTACCGGGAAAGAGGAGAAGAGGGAGACCAAAGAGAAGATTTTTAGATGCAGTAAAGGAAGATATGCGGGAAGTTGGTGTGAAGGAGATGGATGTTGAAGACAGAAAGATGTGGAGAATGATGATACGCTGTGGCCACCCCTGACTAAAGGGAAAGGCCGAAAGGCATAGCTGTAACAGCCCAAAAAATTTTGGGGGGGCAATGAAGTTTTGCCCAAATTTTGCGACGTTTGCCCAAATCATGATTTTATGTTACATTTCGGATATGACAAAAAAATTGTCTGAGATTCTCAGATGAAAAACCAATTTTGTCCTAAAATCATGGTGATCTCTAAAAAAAAAAAAAAGGTCTTCACTTCAATTCACTCTCCTAATTTTCAATTTTCGTCCCAAAATTAAGGTGATCTCTAAAAAAAAAAAAAAAAAGGTCTTCACCTAAATTTGAGTTATTATTTTTTGCAATTCATCATCGTCACCTCTCTAAATTTCCTGACTTTGCCCAAATTTTTCGTATTGCTGCCCAAAAAATTATGGTTTTGCCTAAATATTTTCTTCTCACTGCCCAAAAAACCTTAATTTTGCCCAAATCTTAGAAACTTGGGGGGCAATTGCCCCCCTGCGCCCCCGGCTATGCCAAAAGGAGAAGAAGATACATATAAAATTGAGATTTTAAAATTCAGTCAATTAAGGCCCGTTTCCACTACGAGAATGGAAAAGAGCATTCTTTCTCTCCTTTATTGATCTTCGATTGAAGTGAGTGGTTAAAATTGAAGTGAGCGCAAAAAAAAAGCAATACAACAAACAAAGAATGCTTTTTTTCCACGCTTGTAGTGGAAACGGGCCTTTACAGTTGAAAAAAAAATTTGGGTGTTTTTTGATATTGAGTTTTAATTTTATCACAAAAACCATTAAATCTTCAAAATATCTGCTAAAATTTATTGCTTATATGAAAACAAAATTTTTGAGCAACTTGAAATTCCTCTATTCTGTAAAATTTTAAGTAGCCTATAGTTCTTTAACGTGATTCTGACCATAACTCGTTTTGCAAAATAACAAATAAGACAAATGAAAAAACAAAAATTATAGGTTTTCAACAAGTACAATATATGAAAATGGAAATTAATGAAGTGACTCTTTTGGAAATAGGAATTATTATTTCCATTTCCAAATCTTCCAAAAGAGTCACTTCATGGAATTCTCACCTTAACTTTTCGCGCTACCATTTCACCTTAGCGGTTTCGATAACTTATGCCTGATAAGGTCCAAAGACCAAAACAGGCCTGTCACATAATAGTCGTCCTCTTTGTTAATTTGTTTTTGTCGCTTTTTTACTGTTTCTATTCAACTCATTGAAATTCCATTTGATTGGTTACATTGTGATCTCTTTAGAAAATACATTGTACTTGTTGAGAATTGATTTTTCACATGTTGCATCCGCTTTGACTTGGATCCTTTTTAAATATTTTTTCACATTAATTGTGTTGATTAAGTTATAGCAACGTTTCTCAATTGTCAATAATTTATAGGTTTTAGTTAGTTTCTTAAAACACTAGAATGATCGGTAGCACTACTTGGCTTTTAGATAGCAAGCTGAAATCTGCAGAAAAAAAAGCCGCCATCAGCAATTTTGCAAGATGCGATAAAGTCTTTGTGTGGTGCAAAGCATCAGGCGTGCTCGTAGAGTTTACTAAAGTAGGCGGTAATTAGAAAAAAGCCTGGGGGGTGTGGGGGCTTTGCCCCCACACATTTGAAAAAATGTTGAAATTCTGTCAGCCCCCTTTTTGGGGGGCTGGGTGCGCCCCTGGTTCTATCAATTTTCTTTTTTTAATAATTGTTTAAAATGTTTTTTTACTTTAAAGGTCAGTCAATAAAAATAAAATTTGATCCAATTCTTTAGGTTTTTTGAAGCACAAAAACTTTTATTTTTTATAATTGTTATAAATAAAATTGTCACTTTATTTTATTTTAAATAATTCTTGTTATTTTCCAATTACTGTAGGTGTAATTGTAATTTATATTAAACTTACAAAATACTACTGATTGAAACAAAAAATAGGTATCAAACTCTAAAACCAACTTAAAATTCTGTCTAGAATACAAAAATATGATTCTTCTGTGGTTCTGTTGCAAGATTTCTGCTTTGAGATTTTGGCAAACAAGATTTCATCCCCCCTGGTTCCAGCACACACTGAGCTAGGCACTCTATCTTTATTTATTTACTCATTTACTTAAGCAAATGTTCCATTTTCTTGGATTGGATGGCAAAATTAATTCGATAATAACCCTTTGTTTGTGAAGATATCAAAACTGCAGGCTCTTAAAAAATTAATATGTAATTGCATGTTACTTGAGCACCTGTTTTAAGACACTAACTGCTTTTAGCATTTTATATTTTTTGTGATCACCTGATTTTTATTTGACTTAGCAACTTATAAAACTTGTCAGAGATTTTGGTAAACTTATATCAAAGTGGTGCATTTTATCCAAGAAACATTTACTGTTGTAGAAAAATGTTGGCTAGTGGCTAAATCTGCTGAACCAAAGAAGGTAAAAATGGTTAAACTTGCTGAAAACACTTTGGGTTGAACTCAACTTTTTCAGAACTCAAACTTGAATTTGTCACACAAGAACTTGCACTTCCATTAACATTTACTGATGTTATTGTTTGAACAACCTTATGACAGTTTATTTGTCTATTATCAAATGACACCACATTTAAGTAATGCTATGCTACTTAATTGAAAATAGTAGTTTAAGTATGCTACTGTATGTACCTAATACATAACCAGCAACTCCTTATATAACACAAATACAAAAAGTTCTAATTAAAAAAAAAGTCTTAGACCTCACCAAACAGCACAGCAAAATTTAAAAATTAATGTTTATTAAAAATTGAAAACACTATATATCAGAGTATTACTTATAAAAGACTACTCAATAGTTCTAGATATCCTTGCTATATGTAGTATACAGGGTGTAAACAATAAATTGGGACTGTTTCAAGTCATAATTTTCTTTTTTTCCAGATGAGATCTGTGATTTTTTTGTGTAAAATAAAAAATTTAGCATATTAATTTCAAGAATCAACAGTAAATAAATGTTTAAAATGGCTAAAGACAAGGAATTCTACCATAGAAATGTTATTGCCAAATTGTAGTGTGCTCATAACTGTGCATCAGTGACCATTATGGTCACAAGATATGCAAAAAGCACCATTTTTTGCATTGTTGCAAGCTTAAAAGCTAGAGAAGGAGTTGAACAGAAAACACATAATTCAAGAAATGATTTAAAACAGACTCTTGTTTTTTTGCTGGTTTTAAAAGGTAAATCAAGGCCAATCAACAAAATCGATAGCATCATTGGCCAAAAGCTGTAATTTTAGCAAAATGACAATATTCAAAGCTGTCAAACAATGTGTAAAACTGTCAGGTTGTTTTGTCTGTTTCTTATGTCAGAACGAGATGAAACATCCTAACAGCCCATGAAGGTCATAAGAAAAGAAAGAAGCCTTTTGGTGCTTAACCACCTTGTGGTGGATTTGTTTGTTTTTTTGTTGGCAAAAAAAATTTGTTCTCAATGAGGTGGCTAATCAAAGGAACTCCAAAGTAATTGCCTTAACTCCATTTAAAGTTCCACCTATCATGTAGAATAAAAACCCAGCTTCAGTCATGGTTTTTACAAGCATTGTGAGTGATGGTAACATCATGTCCTGTCATTTCATTGAAGTTGGTTAAAAAATTAATACAGTTGAGGACATGAATATTCTCAAATACCTTTGAATCATGCTTGGGATCATAGTGCTGACTAATCCAAGTTATGTTACCTTGGATTAGTCAGCACTATGATCCCAAGCATTTGTGCTTGTTTAAAACTCAACACCTGAACATGGGGCCAAAATTGTCCAAGACTACCTCAAGAAACAATGGCCCTTATTTGTAACAAAGAATATTTACTGATACCAAATGATACCAAGAGATCTTAATTCTTGTAACTATTGGCTACATAGCCAAGTTGAAAAGATGTCTAAGGATAAACCTCACAACACAGTTCAATTTTTGAAGTCAGCTATTAAGCAAGTATTTTGATTCTTTAAAAGGAAGCAAATCACCAGGGCCTGTCGCTCTTTCAGAGTGTGCATTCAGCAGGTCATTGATGCTGAAGGCTCACACATAGTGTTAAAGCAAGCCTTGTTTGAGTTTCAAACCACTTTCTGTTATAAATGATCCTTCATTACTGGTCATTCCTCTATTTACTTTAATTGATTCTTTCTTTTTCACACTGCATTCTTTTGATCAAATAATTACCTTAAGGCAATGTTTTTATTTTTATTTATTGTAGATTGTTTTTTGTAAAGACTACTGTGAGTTATTGATAGATAAGAGTTGGTCTTTGTGAGTGATTACCTGTTTCAAGAGTAAAAGACTGTTACAATGTATACCAGGGTGGTTCAACTTCTGCACTCCTGTGGGCCACTTTTCAAAATTATTCAAGTTTGCGGGCCTCAGCCAACTAAAAATACCTATTTTTGTCCCAAAATCAGGGTGTTCTCTAAAAAAAAAAAAAGTCTTGGAATCGGTCTCCGAAATTCCTATTTTTGCGCAAAGTCATAGCGTTCTCCAAAAAAAAATTATGGCTGCTTGTGATTGACAAGACTTGTGCAAAATTGTTCTGTGGGCCGCATGCAGCCTGCAAGCCTGTAGTTGGACCACGCTGATGTATACTCTTCCAAATTGATTTGTTATAGCTCCAGAAGTATATTTTGAGTAAAAACAATTTAAAATTGCATTACATCACATCACAATTGTATTAACAAGCTTTTTCATTGACATTTTATTCAATAAATCAATTATCCTTTTTTGGTGCACATTTTAAATGGTTGAAATTTGCTATAACATATAGAATAAATATATTGCAAAAATTACAGTTTAATAAATTATGCCTCAAAACTGCAATTTGTATCAGTATTTTTTCTTTCAAAAATATTTAAACATGCCTCATAGAGTAGTCCCAATTTATCATTTACAACCTGTATATGTAGCAAGGATGAAGCAAGCAGAATACTTGATAATTCAATGAGCATGAGATCTTAACAAGCAAAAAGGTAATTATTGGATTAACTTTGTCTAATTTTAGAAAATTTAACACTTACTTAAGTAAATGAGTAAACAAATAAAGATTGAGTATCAAAATCTTTACATTGCTGAAATCAATGTGCACTGAAACCTGGAGATCAAAATCTTTTTGCCAAAATCTCATGGACCCTCTTCTGTATGTTAAAATTAGGGGAGTCATTGTGCCACCCTTTGTGACTTCTGCAAGGTCTGTAGCAATTAATTGGATAGCCCAAATAATAGTTTCATATTTTCACACAAAACACAACTTTAGTTATTATCAGAGTTATAAAATTTTGTTTCAAATGTTGAATTTAATTTTCTCATGCTCTATTTTTATGCATTTTTCGAAATTCATACCTTGCCATTTCATATTGTATGATCACATGATAATTCACTTACTGGCATACAGCAATGTGGTTTAGTCACAAATTGAAATATATAGAGTTATTCTCTGGCAGACATTGATTATATAAGTTAAACTTCTGTTATGATTATGCAATATTAACTTGTCTCTTAATATTGTAATAGTTTGTTTTAATTTTTGTTTCTATTTCTATTTGAATAAATGAATAAATGTAAATAGAATCAAGTTAGTGGTTAACCTTCTGAGTATTAACTGTGGCAATTAAAGTCGGACACAATGCTTTTAATTACTATAAGTCCTTCCTTTTTTCCACCTATTTTTTTCCATCTGAAATTATGTGAGTTTTTAGACTTCAAGTGACTTTCACACACAAAAAAGTTTTTTGAAGATTCTTTGCCAGACTTAAAGTAAAATTTTTTGCAGGTTTAAAGAGACTATGTTTTTCTAAGTGGCCTTTGTGTATCAAAAAGTTTTCCACTAATGGTCTAAACCAGAGGCATGCAACATACAGCCCACAGTGCCTCTTTTTACGGCCTGCTTCTAGTGAACAAAGAAACAAAATTATAAATACAAGCTAAACAAAAATGTTTAAAAAAAATTTTTTTTGGTAAAATAAGAAAAAATTTTAAATAAAGAGTATGGCTAAATAAATAAACTCATTCTATATAGAGTAAAATAAACCATACTCTATAAATTTCAAAGTTGTTGACTTGACGCAAAGTTGACTTTCAAATTTTTGCTCATCCATTTGACTTGGCTGTTGATTATACTCAAGATTGCTTTCAATTAGAATAGAATTGCATGAAAATGTAGATTTTAAAAGGGCTAGTAATGTAAATGATTTGCTTACCTTTTACAGACTCTATGTGTATGGGAATTACAAAAATTTTGAAAACCACACAAAAATGACTTCTTTTTTTGGGAGCATGTACTGCTGCAAGCAGTTATTTTCTAAAGCAAGGTTGTCCTATATGACCCATTGGCATTGGTGAACAACATTTAAAATAAATGGGTTTAGTTATTATATCCAAAAAGATTTGTTTAATTTCTGAGTGAAGGTATACAGTAAAGATCCTATTTAATGCTGTATGATCATAGATTTGGATAATATTTCGCTCAATCACCTGTCACATGTTATTTAATATAGATCACAACAAGAAAGTGCCTGAGTCGGTTGCACTGACCAAATAAATTGGGTCATAAAGGGTTAATAAGTACACTATAAATACAGATGCTATAAGTAAGACAAAAAGTAGGAATCAGCAAACTGACAGACATCTGCTGAGTTAATTTCCAGTTGCTAGTTGTTCAGTGAAAGTAGAAATTGACTTTATATAGCAAAAATAGAAGATTTCAGTTATCTCATTAATATTTTAACGTTACGTGTAAATTAATTGAGAAAATTTGTTTTACAATACAAAGATTAACAACAAAAGCTATTTTCGCTTGGTATCAAATTGTCTGGCCTGAAGCATTATTACTGTTGTATGTTTTGGCCTCTTGAGATAAATAGTTGCACACCTCTGGTCTAAACAACAAACTTTTACTAAAGGTGCAATCAAATAAAAATGAATAATAATAGATGTCTCTACCCCAGCAACAGTATAGGCCCAAGGTGGGGAGCCTGCAGCCTCCATGACTACTACTGATAACCAGGGCTGGGGAGCCACTGTAGAAGAGCACTAGCTCTGGCTCCAGCTCCGGAGCTATCAAGTACTCATTCACTACTCCGGAGCTATCAAGCACTTATCCACTAGCTCCAGCTCCGGCTTTCCAATTCTTTAATAAACAAGTAGTTTATCATTTAGTGTTTAAATCTTTTTTGCGATAAACTATTCTATTCGAATAAAAATCACAACTTCTGATCTTTACAATTATATTAATCAAATCTGAAAGTGAGTACCAAGAAATATAACTAAATGAAAATCATTGTGGCGTTATCTAAATATTGAAAAGGTTAAATCATAACTAATATGAATTGCAAACTCCGCAATGACAAATAGCTAAACTTTATCTTTTTAGTGGAAAACTTTAGAAGCACATGTGCACGAAAGAAAAAACTCCCAAGATATTTAACGCACAAGGAAATAAACGAGAACGTTTGTGATGAAACATTAAGGCAATAAATAAGATTGAGTCAGCCAAATCTTCACTCTGCAATTTTAGGAGATAAATTTACGACGCAACAATCATGCGAAAATTAAGCCAAATAAAAAATTTAAGTTATCCAATTCTCACGGCTACATTATGTTTTAGTCATATTAAATTTTGATATTTATTTACTCTTAATCATTGAGTGTTTAAATTAGTGATGGGATGATGCCAATTTTTTTTTTTTGACTCCGATGCCAATTTCAACAACATTTTTTGATTCCGATTCTTCTTAGTCAGAATTCACCTTGTTTTTTATATGAGGCAAACAATTTTTTTTAAAAGCACCTAGTTTAATTAGTTGCATAATTGATGTACAGTGCCTCTTTTTTAATTGTTTTAAATCGTTCACCATTAGCCATTGTAAATTAAAAAATATATGTATATTAAAAAGTGAATCAATCGTCCTTGCACAGTGCAAAAAATAAAAGTAATATTTTAATACAAAATTTGTTTAATCACTGTTTTGAAAAAACCACCAACATCTGTTGCTTTTTTATTTAAATAGAATCTTGATCCTTATTCAATTAGATAGATTATATCTGAAAAAGGATATTAAAATACATTATACAAAATTTATTTAACTACTTTTTAAAAAACCAAAACAGTCTGTTTCATTCTATTGAATCTTCCTATGTTTATAGGAAAAATAAGAATAGGCTATAATCATTAGTAAACATTGTACTATGTTTTCATAACATCATTAAGAAAACACAGTACGATAAGTCAATCTTATCCGATAAATAATACGTAGTTCTGCAAAACATAATTTATAAGAGGTCGTTTCAAAACTTTAAATTATTTTTAACAATGGAAATATTATTTAAGCTTTTTAAATTTTATGCTTTGAAATATGTAGTTTGTTAAACTACAAAAACAATTCAAAACTGTGGAAAAGTAAAACAAGTCCAAACTTGCAAAGAGTGGTATATTTATTGTAGGATACATAGACTTAGAAAATTATTTTAAAAATTGTTCTAAACAAAAAATCTCAGCTAAATATCATTCGGCTCTATAAGCTTTTTTTTATTCATTTTTTCAGATAACTATAAATAAAAACAGCTAATTAACACATTCGCTGCCAGCACTTCATTGCCTGCATTAACGCTGCGTGCCAGACGTATTTACTGCGAATGCAACCAAAGCAACCAAAAACCGTAGATCTACGTGGCTGGCACTCAACTGTTGTAAAGTCAAAACGTAGATTTACGTGGTTCGGCAGTGAATGTGTTAAACAGCTGATAAAGGACAGGTTTTATTATTTTTATTCCTTTTAATATCTTATAATACCAAAAATTTTTTACATTCAATCATCATCTGTTTCTTTTTTATTTATATTTATAATATTTGAAGAAGTTGAACAAACAAAATTTTATAGAGCTGAGTATTATTTAGCTGAGATTTTTTGTTAAGAATAATTTGTTAAATTAATCAAGCAAATAATGCAATTCCTGTGATGCCATATAGGAAAAAATGACTCAGGTTATGCATTCATATTAAGATAACCTGACTCCCCTTCTCTTACCTTAATAGGAATAAAAAAAAACGATTTTATTGGATGAAATAGACTGTTAAGATTTTTTAAAATAGAGTTTAAATAAATTTTGTACAAAATTGCTCTGATCTTTTCTTTGAGCACTTTGCAATGAAGATCGATTCATTCTTGCTCTCTTTCTCTCTCTCTCTCTCTACATACTATATATACAGTATATATATAGTAATATTATATGAAACTTAAGCAATATATATAAATTAGGAAAAAATTAATCGACTTGTTTTTGTAGAGCGCTTAATGAAAGTCGGAACAAATACATTGATTTTTCATTTATTAAAAAACAACGCAAAAGCCTGTTTCATCTATTTCTTAATTTCTTAATCAGATAAAACAGGCTGTAGAGATGTTTTTGCTTAATAAATAAAAAGAAAGATATCTATATAACACAAAATTTATTTTTATATTAATGTTTAAAAATCCATAACAGTCAATTTCATTCTATGAAGTTGATCCTATCAACCATTAATGGAGCCGGAGCTAATAAAATTTTTGTGGCTCCAGCTCCGGCTCCACAAAAATATTTAAAAAGGCTCCGGCTACAGCTCCGGCTCCTCCAAAATTGGCTGGCTCCATGGCTCCATGCTCCAGCTCCCCAGCCCTGCTGATAACTACAGAACACTATATTTTAGGAACAAAAATCAAAAAATTTAAATCAGATTTAAAGTGATGACCTTTTTTTTTTATAGATCACTATTTTTTTGGGATGAGAATCATGAAATCCAGAGCAGATACAAAGTGAAGAGCTTTTTTTAGAGTTAAATATTTTTTGGCAACAAAAATCAAGAAATACAAGACAGATACAAAATAATTTTGCTATTTCCTAAGGTACGTATTTCAATTTATGCAACCTCCTTTGTCAAAAATTTTAAAATCTGGCCTCCAATAATAAAAGGTTTACCATCTCTGGTATAGGCTATTCAAGACTTGATTAGATCTGATAGTGGGTCACTTATGATAAATTGCTTAAAACTTGATCATATTTTATGAGACAGTAAATGTAACTGTCTGTGAAAAGTTACACTTTTTTAAGTCAGATACTTTTGAATTTACAAGATATTCATGGATGATCACAAAATGCAATACTTAATTGTTTGGAGAGCATCACTAACAACAAAAAAACCTCTTCCAAGAATAATGATAGTAATCACCTTCAATTTTTATCTTTTTGCCAACTTAAAAAAATGTGAAAAGTTACATCCAACTTATAAAAAGTAGAAGTTGTAGTGAGCTATTAAGTTAACATTAAGTCCACCTATAACTATCCCTAAAAATACTGTGCAATTAAAAATAAAGATGGAACCAGTGCATTGCAAATGAGGAAGACAAAGTTAAAAAATATTTAAAAAATTTTAAATACCAATTAATATATAGTTGAACAACCAAACAGACCTTACAACAGGGGTTGCAACCCTTTTTCTTTGTAAACATGCCAAAACGTTTCAAATACTGTTTGAAAAATTAAATATCATGCCAGCTTTGGACTTCACAATAAAAACAAATGTTGATTAAAATTGAAGGCCAAAAAAACAAGGTCATTGTTTTAATACAAAGTGCATTTTTGGGCACAATCAATGGTGGAATTAACTTTTTCTTATCTTCAGCTAAATTACCAAATTTTGGTTGGAATTTTTGTATTCAAGTACTTTATTTCAAAATTACATGTTGAAATCAAGTGAAGACCAAAAAAAGTACAAGACTGATTGTAACATAATTCCAGTTGGAATCTAAGCAATGACCCTCATTTCCTTTTTTTGATTTTCAATTGAAATCAACATGGTTTTATACAACTTACCGCTACTTTAAAACATTAATGTATGTTAGCATAAACCTCATAAAGTCTGAATATTTTAAATGCAACTTAAATTTAACTATGATCTAATAGGTTTGCCACCCCTATTCTGTGATGATAAAAAACAATAACAATAAATGATGTATCAGAAATTGATAATGTTATACAATAGCATTTTTAAGTTTTGCTCCTTCCATTTTGTCATTAATATTTCATCTTGACTGCTATATCTGTGATGTAATTTTTAATAGACATACTTTTGAATTGGTGGGTGTTGAAATATCAATTTTAGCAACAGGAAAGCAATTACGAGAATAGGCTGTTGACACATATCGATCCCAACGTAAACCTTTTTCTATCACTTTGTGTTGTTGAATGCATGTTCTGAAAATATAAATAGCATAAAAAGCAATGCAAATAGTCTGCATACATCACAGAGCAAGTAGAGCTATTTGGCATAATAATGATTGCCAATTTACATTTCTGTACTAATCTATCAAGAAAAAAGTCAATCAGCCAATAAATGGTAAAGATACATTTATTTTCTCTTAAATTATGCTACTATTTTTATATGGAAAACATTATACTATTGGTTTTGTCAAAATTGTTAGTGTATGAATGTTGCATCAGTGAAATTTTAACCTAAAAAATTTGTATGGGTCATAATCTGGTTAGCAAACAAGGTGATATTTTTTTTTGGTCTTCACTTGAATTTCAATATAAAAATTTTAAAAGCTTTTCTTAATTTTAACCACACAAGTTGTGTAAACCTTTTAAAAACTTTTATGTTGAAATGAAAATGAAGACAAAAAAAGGTCAGCATCCAATCAAATGTGATTTTCATAAATGAAACCTCATGTTGAATTGATAAATATTTTGATCTCATATTGAGCATCTGATTAAAAAAATTCGTCTAAAAACTTTGTGGGCTGTGAGTTTGACTTGCCTGCTTTACATAATGTCAGAGATATTGTCAATCACTAAATTAGAAAACATGATGCAGTTGTCCAGTGGTCAAAGCACTTGTAATTATGCTTGTACAAAGCATTTGTATTAGCTATTTCTGATGTTTATTTCACGACAAAAAAATTCAGAAAAAATTTACAATGGTGAAATTTATGCTACTTGATAAAATTTCCTCTTAATAATTTACAGTGATGAAAAACCTAACCTTAATTCTAAGTTGAACCTTTACCCAGCTAAATCCAGCCTTAATCCTTTGGTAAAAATCATTGCAGTAAAATCAAAGTTAGAATTGAGGTAAGTCTTAGATTTTACTGCAATGATTTTACCAAAGGATTAAGGCTGGATTTAGCTGGGTAAACTTTATGGTCAAATTGTTGTCAAATCTAATTCTTACTCTAATTTCAACCTTAACACTATGGTAAAACTTACCATGGTAGAATTTACAGGTCATAGTATGGTGCCATTATAAAGTTTCCATAAACTGTTATTTTTACCCTTTCCATGGCTCTTAAACTCTTGTTTGTGCCGTGTTGATCAAAACAAAGGTTATACATAAAACAAGGCATTGTTTCAACCCTTTTCATTGGCTCTTAAACTCTTTCAAGTCCCAAAACTGTTCTTATATGCTAAAAAATGTTTAAGGTAAGTAAAAATGTTGCAAATACTGTATTTCCTTGAATAGAATGCACACATTCTATTTTTTTTATCATGAGTTTGTGTGCATTCTAAACAAGGGCGTGTTCTATTTTTTAATAGCAACTTTTAGCCAACTTTAACCCTACCATGCTCTATTTCAAAGTAGCTCTGACCACCTTAAATCCAAAATAATGGGTGTTTTTATATTGAACAAGTTATAAAACTGCTCATGTAGCAGGCAAGCAGCACTAGTTTTGCACTGTCCACTAGGTGACGTTATATATGCTACTAGGTGACTTTATTTATGTGCACTGTATTCAAGGGAGCATTCTATTTTTTTTATTGTGAATTCATGTACATTCTAAACAAGGGCGCATTTTAATCAAAGAAATATGGTACCTCCCAACTAATGATATGATTGCCACAATGCAACTAGTGATCATCATATGCCTTTTAAAATAATTGCTAATTGTTGGGTTAATGAAGTGTTGTTTGATAAACTGTTAGGTCATGAAAGAAAACAATTATATGTGTTATGCACCAACTGCAGTTGTTATAAGTGAAGTTAAAAAAATAGCTAATTGATGAAATGAATAGTAGGATTTTTTATAAAGCCTACAAGGTTTAATAGCATTAATTGCAAAAAAAGTTGATAATGCAATCATATATTCAAATTTAATCTGATAACAAAAATGATTTTGTACAAACAAAAATTAGCTGAAAATTTCTAAGCCTAAATAACAAAGCTTTTAAATTAATTATTTATTAAGCAATTTATTTTCATTTTTAAATCAACACAACTACCATAACTAAAAAATCTCAAATATTAATATATATACATATATATAATTTAACTACTTGTAACACTTTTAACAATGGAAAACAGCACTCTGGTTAGGAAGCATTGAGTTTGGCATTCACCAGTCTAATTTCACTATGTAAAAACCATTGTGTTTTGTAATAACTGCTATAACCTTTTGACAACCTTTAAAAGATTTGATGCAAAAGATCTCTCTCTCTCTCTCTCTCTCACACCAATAAATCACAAATCAGTTTAAACTAACAGTTATATATGAGCAATTTTTGTTTAATTACTTTGTGCCAAACCAAATGAACTTCAGTTTAATGTTAATGGTATAAATTTTTTTTATTTTTCCAAAAACGTTTGATGAAATTCTTCAGTGCTTTTTACAGTTAATATTAGTTTATTTAAACCAATTTTAAAAAATGTAAACATATTGAAAAAATTTACCAGATTTTTTTAAAACAATGCAGTAGAATTTGTGAAATGATTAAAAAATGTAATTAGACTTTTTAGCTACCAACTAAATCACCTTTTAACTTTTTAACTAAAATGGTGTTTGCACATGGGAGGTTTTAGGATTGTTAGTTTAAACTGACATGAGGACAGATGGGTACATGTAAATATATTATTGATAGTATAAAACACAAAACTAAATCAATTATTAGTTTATCAGAATCAATTGTTTGTAGTTTGCTGCTGCTTTGAATATACTTCATTAGAACTTTTTAAGAAAATATAACCAAGTTAAATTTATAATATAAAAAAGTGTTTGTAATGCCTACGCTCTAGTATTGGGGGCAAAGCTAAGGGTACAAAAAGCTATTTAATCAATAGTTTGGTAAGCTTCTATTTGTCAGATTATTTTATTGTTAATATTTAATAGTGCTAAGAGAATAGCAAATTATTAATTTAAGCAAAAGTTTATATTTTGTCAAACTTAAAATCACGTTTGTTAAGTAATATTTAAACTATGGGTAAAATTCTGTGTAGGTTGCAGTCTATGTGGGTTTACAATAAAGTAATTAAATTTTATTGATACGTCATTTATTTTAAGATTAAACTATCAATTAATGACATATCCCTTTAAAGTAATTGCCACCTGAATCAATACACTTCTTTATTGGCATTTGCCACCTTTAAATGCATTGAAATTAGTCACTTTTAGAAAGGGTCCAAAGTGGCTTGTCACTGTTTTTTTAATTTCATCAACTGAGCCAAAATATATTACTTTAATTACACTTTTCAATCTTGAAAAGAGCCAGAAGTCACATGTGCAAAATCTGGTGAATATAAAGGATAATCAACAACTGTTATTAGTCAAACCAATTGAAGAGTGTAGACATAATAATGCTAAAAATAGTATTGGTGTATTACCAAGTGGTGTTGCTCATCATTGAAAATGAACTTTGGCTGCAAACATAGTGAATTGTTGCAGAAAAAAATGGTAACAACAACTAATGTTTAGATTCTGTGTGGATGTAGCTGTCAATTATGCATTTTAGTTGTACAAGCTGTAGGAGCATGATTTATAGACAAAGTTATTTGTTTGGGGACTTTGTTGTACCATTGTCTATTACTATTACAAGTGCAATTGCAAGACAGTGAAGATACAAGCACCTATTTCTACACTTATGAAAGGCCATGGCAAAGTTTCTCCTGAAGTTTGATTTGATGAAAAAGCTATGCTGAGCTTTGCTAGATTGTAAAACAAAAGCATTGTTGGGCTAGGTTTGGTTGCTAAGCATAAAAATACATCTGTGTTACACTGTGCAGTGCACTCTTGCAAAAATACAGCATAAATTTACATTCATACAAAATATTTAAGGCAATTCACAGCCATCAATTTATCATTGTATTATATACTCTTGCTATAACACATATGGTGTTGATTCATTATATTTTTAAATATATTTGTTTGAAATAGCTGTGGTATTATTAATCTGCTAGATTCATCAATATATATCATGTTATTACATATTAATAAAATTTGCTTTGAGGTTCTAGTTGCATATGACCAATCACCAATCGCTAGGCATACCAGATTTTTAAAGGGGCAAACTGGGACTTTCATTAATAGAAAATTTTTCCCTAAAAACAAATATCTTCACTTTAAATAAATCAGTTTTAGATTTCATGGCTTTTGTCCCTAAACAGAAGTGTTGTCTAAAAAAAAAGGTCTTCTCTTTGAATCGTCTCAGATTTCACAATTTTTATTACTAAAAAAAATCTTCAACAAATTTTATAATTTTTTCCATACAAAGGTAGTGTTCTTTAAAAACAAAAGGTTTTCACTTCAAATCAATCTCAGATTTTATGATTTTTGTCACTAAAAAGAGGTTTCTTTAAAATGTACAGGTTGGCAGGTTGACTGGGTTAGCTATACAAAATATTTAGGTAATTGTTGTTGAAACTGGTTGTATTTGTAATGTAAATAAGTAAGGCAATAATCATTCAGTTTTGAGAAGTTGGCTAGTTTGGCTGTATAAGATCTATAAATTTTGTTAAATCAACTGTATTTGTAATGTAAATAAATATAAAAAGCATAGTCATTTGGCAAGGTTGTCATGGATGAGGTTGGTAAAATTGACTTGCTTTGATATGTGGGGACTGGGCTAAGGTTGTTTAGATTACTAGTTTGGGAAAGCTTACTAAGTTGATAAGTTTTTTCTTAACCTTGTCAATCTAGTTTCGCTCTCCAACCTAGCCAACCACGTCAACCACTCTGATCAGTGACCATGCTGACCTGTACATTTTAAAGATACAGCTAAAAAAAAAGTGTTCTATAAAAAAAAATCACTTCAAATCTCTTTTGGATTTCATCCCTAAAAAGTCCTCTAAAAACAAAAAGTCTTCACTTTGAGTCTATCACATATTTTATGATTTTTGCTCCTAAAAAGTAGTGTTCAATAACAAGGAAGTTTTAAATCTATCTTGGATTTCAGGTGAACAGGCCAGGACAAAAGCCCTAAAAATCAGAACTGTCTTGCCAAAATTGGTATGTAGGGTAAGCATATCAATTGCATAATCTAAATATGGTAAGCCTATCAATCCTATGGTAAGCCAATCTATCAAATATGGCAAGCCTATATTTTGCATTATTAATTGCACACAAGTGATTTGCAAACAAGGATGCATTAAGTCTTTATCAAATTTTTCAAAATTACATAGCCATGAGAAGACAAATTCTCTTACAGATATTCAAAAAGTCAAGACATTAAAAAAATTATTTTACATAATGAAAGACTACTCCTGCTCAAAATTTTTGAAATCAGCCTTAAAATTTGCATTGAGTCTTAGACCCCTTAAATAGAAGGACTAGTAACTTGCGCTCTTGGGTTGTGAAACTTGGGTCCCACTATTTTACGACACAATACGTTCACTGTATGTAAATAATGATTTGTATTTATGTAAACAATGATTATATTGTAGGTAAACATTTTTTACATTTATGTGACAAGTCTGTTAAGTTTATGCTGTCTTATGACATCACAATAACGTAATTGTAATCAGCATGTGCTACTGATGTTGTATGTAGTTTAGAATTTGCCTACCATTGCCAGTTAAGTAATTTAATTAAGAAAGTAGTCTCAGTTTAACAGGAAGTTAGCTAGTACTATAGAATAGCTTTCGTAATGTTAATACTGCTT
This sequence comes from Diplosoma virens, assembly GCA_963680785.1. NCBI lineage: Eukaryota > Metazoa > Chordata > Ascidiacea > Aplousobranchia > Didemnidae > Diplosoma > Diplosoma virens. The sequence goes on along the minus strand of OY796894.1, from coordinate 15,533,415 downwards.
TATATTTTATTTTATATTTGATTCTCTTTGAATAAGGATGTAAGGTGTTAATAGTTAACCAGTTAATGTTAATTAAATAAATAGTGTTGTAAGTATTTGATTGTGTATTTGCGAAAGACCAAAGAACCTAGACAACAGGACATTTATTTGCTTTTAGTGCTGTATGTTAGTCATAAAATGGGACTATTTAAGGAGTTTATATCTTAGTCAAAAAAGAAATCAAACTAATTGCCGAAACTGTCTTAGACCTTAACTGATATAATTTATTTCTTTTTGTTTTAGAGGTTTCCAGTAACAATACACAATGCCTAAGAAGTGTAAAGTCTACGGGTGTCGGGGAAATTACAGGGGTGAACCATACACCAAAGTAGTATCATTTCCAACTGATGAAGTGGAGCGAAACCGTTGGATTGAAGCTATGCCAAATGAGCATTCCAGTTTACTACAGCTGAAGCAGATCTATGCTTGTGTTTGTCATTTCAACTGTGAATGGATTACAGTTAAAAAGGGGAAAAGACCAAGTCATCCACCATCCATTTTCCCTGGCATTTCAAAGTCATGCTTGAAGCAGGTCTCCTCAGCACCCAGAATTACTACTGCTTCAGCAGAGACCCGAGCTGAAAACGAAAGACTCTGAACTGAAGTTGTGGATCAGATAAGCAACTTTCCTTCTTTTTTTTTGGTAATGACATCCAGAAGCATATACCAAAGGATTATCGTATTGTTTGTGATACTAATGATATTTACACTTGTAAAATTGATGCAAAGGGACACTCCATAATTTAATTTCTCCATTTGTAGTTTGTGAAATTGTCATTTGGGTTTTTGTATCTTCAATGCGCTGAGAAAAATGGAAAGGAAGTACCTAAGACATATTTTTCTAAAGCTTATTGTCTGCAAAAGAATAGCCTTCTTAGTAAATGGTCCCAATTTGATAAAATTATGTTATGCATAACAGTGTACAAATTCAAAGATGCAGATTATCTAAAAAGTGCCTTACAGGAATTAAGCCAGATGAGTTGTTTTGATTTGCCTCATTTTCAGTTTGTTTATTTTCAGTTACAGTTATTGCTCACTCATCCAGAAGATCGTCGCTTTGACAGAAATTTTTATGTTCTGGCTGCTGAACTTCATAACATTTCACCAGCTGCATATAGAATACTACAAAACTTTGGTTCAGTTGTTCTAGAGTGGAACTGTTGAAAAAACTTCTCTCCAGTAGTCTACATGATAAAAATTTGGAGCAACTTTTTCAAAAATTTAACCTCAGCAGCATCTTGTCAACATTTTTTTTAATGAAGTAAAGCTCATAAAAACACTTAGGCATTCAGGTGGTCATGTTGTTGGTTACACTCAAAATGGTTCTTTCAACACATGCTTTAGTAATTGAAGTTGTCTGCCATTTTGGTGGCCCCAAATTTATACTACGCATTTACCCTGTTGCAAAACTTGATTCAGATCAACTCAAGAAAGTTCTGTTAGGAGCTTTAGTAGTGGTTACCAATACTGGTGGTACTATAATTTCTTGTGTAGGTGATAATTGCAAAACAAATGTTGCAGTTTATGGTAAATTAGGTGGTCCTGGTAAAGCCTTCATAAATGCTATAAATTCTCATATTTTCCTCGTTTTCGACTATGTTCATTCTTTCAAAAATGCAAGAAATAACTGGATAACAGTTCCTCTAAAGAAACTTTCTTTCATAAAAGAAGGAAAAACATATGTTGCATGATGGAAGGATATAGAAGCATTATACGAAGAAGACAGAAGAAACCACATCCATCTAACCAAGATCACATACACAGCTGTGTACCCAAAGCCCTTGCAGAAACAAAGCGTGCCTTTTGTATGCAAATCTTCCATGACAAAACTGTTGCTGCTCTTTCAATTGTAAAGGATAAACTTGGCCTCAGCAAAGGCACCATTATTTTTGTTAAGCTGATCATTGATTGGTTCCACATGATGAATGTGAAAGATCGGTATTCCAGTATTAACATGCGTGATGAGTGTCGTCAACCATGGACTAAGAATTGCACTACTTTCAAGAAACTTGCTGAAACTTGTGATGTTATATCCTCCTGTGCATGGTCAGGAGGTCAAGGTCAGACGCAAAAGCTCACAAAATAAACTGCAGAGGCATTGGTGCTCTTTACACGAGCCAACATTGAGGCTGCAAAGTGGCTATTGACTCAGCACAACTTCACCTATGTGCTACCGGTGTGTTTGCTGATGAGGCCCTTGAAAAGTTCTTTGGCCAAGCCAGATAACGCAATGGGGGTAATTTCTACATTGACATTGTAGATATCAAGGCAGCTGCAGAAACCAAGAACCTCCATGCACTTTTGAAATATGAGTCTATGCCACACAAGTCTAATAATGTGCCTTGTACCTCTAACATTCGCATTGATGATTATCACTTTGACATCACTATCGCTGACACTGAAGACCTAGTTCAATCTAATGACAGTATCAAATATAAAATTATTTTTCTAGCTGGATATCTGGAACACAAATTTCAAGGTAAGAGTGTGGAGACTGAAAATATTGACGGCCATCACATTAAGTCAGATTTTGTCACAAACTTAAATAGAGGTGGACTAACTGTACCTCTACTCAGTATATCTCAACAGTGCATTTTGTACACTCAGCTTATAAACTGTTTGATAAGTGCAACCTGCATTGCTGCCAAGCTCATCTCAGCCAAGCTTTATATTGTATTGATAGTCCAGTGGTTGCAATTCAAGGAGCATGCCTTACACTGTCAAACATTTTTTTGAAAGCATTTGTGCTAGACAACAGTGATAAAGAAAGACAACTTGGCTGCTTGAGGAGAAAAGAAAAACTATCTGCTAAAAACTTAACATGCTATGTTATTTATATTGTAGTGCAGTATGTTTTTTTTAATTCTCTTGTTTCTAGAATAACTATATTGTTTGCCTTAGACATGTTTCTTGTTTCTCCAGGCTTACTGTTTATATATGACTTTAATTCATGACAGGGTAACTAAAGGTGTGTTTTCCATTGTTTTAATAGAAAAAATAATCTGTATGATTGTGTTTTTTTATGCTTTTTTACCTTTAAATTATCTAGATTTGACCTTTAAATGGCCTGCAGATGATGTCATAAAAGGTTAAAAGTATGAAAAATAAACTCCTTACCCTAAAAAACCCTTAAGACACCAGAATTAAGGTTCTACCACGTAATTGACACAAATTATGGGTGAGACCCAAGTTCCAGATACCAAGCATAGAAGATACCAGTCCTACTACAAATTAAATTAAAAATAATTTTATTAATTTTTTGTCTGTAAAATTTATTTTAGTGACATCATTGATAACACAACTGTCAAACAATTGCAATCTTTGCAAAAATTTTATAAACTTAATCTTTAACTTTTATGCTTTATATATATATAAAATTTTACTATTCATTCCTTGCAGCACACAGCAAATCTACATGTAAACATCTGATCCCATGTCAGTTTAAACTGACAAACAGTTTTTTATTAAATAAACAAATACAAAAAAAATATTTTTTTATTTGCATTCTAATTATATGAAACATAAATAAAAATAATAAATATAGGATGATAATAATAGGGTGATAAATAATAGATTATTGAACAAAAGTATAGAACCAATGACACATTTCATAGCATTTCTTGTGTATTCCATTTATTAAAATAGAAAGACTGCAGTATATCACCTTTTCTTTTAAGTTTGTAATCTAAACAAAAGCATATATATTCTAGCCAAATTGTTAAGATAGCAAACTTTTAAGTGATTTCATTTTTGTATAAAAGTTTAAGGTTTTTCAAATTATTATCACCAGTCATCTGTTCAAGTACAGGTTTAACCAAGGTCATGGATTTACTGCAAAGGCATCTAATTTGTATGGTAGCTATTAACTTCATATAGTATTTTGATTCATGACTTTTTTTGGCTTACTTTGGTTTCCCAAATTATTAAATAATTGCCTTAATCTGTTTTTTTCTCAAAAATAAATTTTTTTAGCCTGTATATTTTGCCTTAAGAAAAAGTTACATTTGCTTTGGTAGCAAGAATTAGAGATATAGATTTTTGGATTGTGCCAAAAAGTATTGGTGAATTTCTACATTAAACCACCACTTTCATTAATTACACAATTTTTACCTTAACTATGGAATCAATGCTTAAAATTGTCCAGCATGATATTAAAACATAATGAACACATCAATACAACAAGCAGTTTCATGTTGTAAATCATTAAATCAAACAAAAACTTTGGCATGTATACCTGTTATAATGAAAATACAATGGAAATGAGTGCTGAATAGTAGGCATGTGGTAAAAATATACTGTTCCAAACAAAAATGCTGAAACACATATTGAAATACAGCTAATGTTGAAGACAATAATTACAGCTATAATAGCTTTTTTTATTGCTGGACGATGAGTTTTATACAAAGATAAAAGCTGATTCAACCAATTCATTTGAAAAATTCTTCCAAGCAACATTGTACTAGTAGTAAATTTTTCAATAAACTGTTTGCAGCAAAATGTACATTAAACTGTAAAAAAATTTCACACAATTATTTATTTTCATTAATATAGTAAAGGTTTATTTTTTAAATTAAAGTTTGACTGCTTCCATGACTTATCTAGGTGAACTGGTTGCAAAAAAGAGGTTATCAATGATGTTCAAAAAGTTTACAATTTTAAGCTAGATTAAACATAGTTCGAACTTAACACTCCTTATAAGATGAAAAACTATAAATGGGAATAGGTTCACATGCCAACAGTGGTGCACAATGCACTTTTGTGAAGATCTGGCAAACTTGTACCATCTTTCCCTGTCTTGAGATAGCAGCTATAAATTTTCATCATATACATATTTAAACTAAAAAACACTAAAAAAATTACCAACCAAACAGCAATATCTTGGCTTTTTTTTTTTGTTGATCTGACATAAATCCAAGAAAAAAGGCCCTGATTTGAAATGTGTAATTAAGACCAGATCTAGCAGAACTTGGCTATTCTGGTGCCTGATAATTCCAGATCTTGCCAAGACCTGGTATCATCAGAAAAAACAGATCAAAAATTAAAAAAGATTGGTCTGTCTTGCCATATCGGTAATCCTGTACTTTAGCGCAGTAAATAAATTCACAAATGCTTTTCGCTCTAAGCAATAATAACCACAGGGGGATCCAGATCTGGGTTAGTTTACCAGGGTTAGTAAAAAAGATGGGATTACCCAATTTTTGATAATGAAACTAACCTGGATCCCTCCTGTGGTTATTATTGCTTAGAACAAAAAGCATTTGTGAATTTGTACCTTAGCACAGTAAATAAATTCACGAATGCTTTTCATTCTAAGCAATAATAACCACAGGGGGGATCCTGGTTAGTTTACCAGGGTTAGTAAAAAAAAATAGGATTACCCAATTTTTCATAGTGAAATTAACCCAGATCCAGGTGGTTATTATTGCTTAAAACAAAAAGCATTTGTGAATTTATTTACTGCACTAAAGTATGGGTCATTCCATTATAATACAACAAACTGTGAACACCACCATCTCACAGATTTTCTTTGTTTTTATTTATATGATACATTTCCAGTAGTCATTCCAAAAACAATTTGAATTTTTTTTCTATCTTATATAGTTTATGAGTAATCGCTGTTTGAAGTTTTGCATTTTCTCCACTTTTGGCAGTAGAGAGCATAAAATGATTTTTTTTTTTTTTTTTTTTTTTTTAATTGCTTTAAAATATTTTTTTTTTATTCAAAATGATTAAAAAAAGTGTCTATTTGTATGTTTTCAAGGGTGAGGAATTCAAATATGCAATCAAAATATCAAAAAATCAATTCCTTTGTATCATAAATGCCATATATTCATAAAGGTAGAGTTCAAACTTTGAATGACCCTCATATCCTCATGATTGAATAGATTTTTTTTTAATACTTCTAGTTTGTAAAACAATTCATCAGCATTCAGTATTTGCAAAATCATTTATAGAACTTTTTCTAAGTGATTTTATCAACATAACTGTATGCTTACCTATTAGTAATTAAGTTTAATTTGTTAAAAAACCCAGTGGATCTGTTCAACCCTATTGGATGAAGATTTTAGGACGATTCTCGTGAAACGCATCTCAATTAAAATTTTTCAATAAGGGAGACAAGAATCAGTCCAAATTTATTAAAAACTTATTTATTTTAAATTTAAAATCGATTTCGATCAAAAGATCATCATCAGTTAACGATTCTATTAAGTCTGTGAAATTTTAAGAATAAAAATTAATAGAAAATTATTATTGAAAATTATTGATTAATGATTAAATTTAGTAAATGTCATAGAATAAAATAAAATGTACTCACTTAACAAAACAATTCTTTTCAAATAGTAAAGTAAAAACTTACTGTCAAAATTGTAAACTGCTAGTGCCAATTAAATTAAATGAATTATACAATAGTAAACATCAAGAAAAACAGCTGATTGCATATTAATAAAGGTGATTGTGACGTGTGAAGAGTCAAAAGTTGAAATACAAAATTTCGTAGTAAATCAACTTTTGACTCTTCACACGTCACAATCACCTTTATTAATATGCAATCAGCTGTTTTTCTTGATGTTTACTATTGTATAATTCATTTAATTTAATTGGCACTAGCAGTTTACAATTTTGACAGTAAGTTTTTACTTTACTATTTGAAAAGAATTGTTTTGTTAAGTGAGTACATTTTATTTTATTCTATGACATTTACTAAATTTAATCATTAATCAATAATTTTCAATAATAATTTTCTATTAATTTTTATTCTTAAAATTTCACAGACTTAATAGAATCGTTAACTGATGATGATCTTTTGATCGAAATCGATTTTAAATTTAAAATAAATAAGTTTTTAATAAATTTGGACTGATTCTTGTCTCCCTTATTGAAAAATTTTAAAACTATTAATAATTTCTAGTATTTGAAAATTCTCATAATTATTATTATGAGCTCATAAAAGATATTGTAACACAATAATGTGCTGATCACCCTAGCTTGAAATAACTGATTGTGATTTTATAAAGCAAATGAGTTAGTTACTTTAATAGTTTCATCATGACAGTAACTAAACTGCTGCTTAAACATTGATTTTAAAAGATAATTTCTTTATTACTTGTTAGTTTTTTAAAAATTTGATCTGCAGGTTAAACATCAGTTACAGCTTATTTTATAAAAGATAGCAAACATAATGAGTAATTTATTAGAATTGTGTTTTATTGGAAAAACTACCAACTGCAATGATTGCCACAAAACTTGGTACAAAAAAGTAAAAAGATTTAAAAGGCTAACTGAGTTATCTTATATGGAGCAACAGCTTTTGCTTTGGAGATGTGGTTTGGACATGGACAATCTTGATGATATGACTTCACCTGACAACAAAGTTTGCTTTTACCATTACTGCATATTTCTTGCTATGAAAGTAAACAAAAAAAATGTTCAAATCCATTTAATATTCACATTAAAACCAAAAAAAGAAAACAATATCAGCAAGGTCAGTATGCAATAACATTAAAGCTTGCTAATTTACTCAAAGGCAAATTACAGCTAATTCCAAGCCAAAAGTTGTGCAGAGAGTGTTGAAAAAAGGAACCACAATGTCAATATCTCTTAGCTCTCCAGAACATTTTTCTAGCTTATCAGAAAATGAAAACTCTTTAGCATCACTGTCAAGTTATGAAGATGATACATATCTTGTTTAGATAATTCTCTTACTGCATGTGGTGTTTGACCATTTAAGTCTTCTGGAAAATCAAAACAACAAAAATTAAATCATGCAAATAAGAAAATGGAAAAAGTGGCAAAAAAATTGGCAACTGCATTTGTGTCAAAAGGTATATAAGTCACTACTGACTCTCTTTTTGGAAGCAAGAAAGCAACTGAGAACACTAATTTGCAAGATCTAAAAGTTCTTTAATTTTAGACAATTCAGAAACACTCACAAAAATCACCACAACCTAATCCAGGGGCAAAAAATCTCACTTTATCTTTATCTAATTTATAAAAATTAAGGTAAAAATAGTTTTTACTTAAAAAAAGACAATTTAAAAAATGAAAAAAAGTGAACAGATAAAAACCATGGAAGGCAAAGTTAAAAAATTTTTTTTTTCAAATTAACAAGAATAATAAGCATATCAATAACAAAAAAATTGATTTTATAAACCAAAGGAGTAAAATCCTATTTTTTAAAGCTATTACCCAATATATTTTCAATTGAAACTTGACAAATTAAGGCTACTAAAAAAGTAATAAAATGCTACTGTTATGGAATGTAGTTCGATGTTACTTCAATGTTATATACACAATTTGCAGTGTTTTCTTTAAGGCGTTTTGAGGAACCGAAACGGTCTCTCAAAATTGTCCAGCGGTCTCTCAAAATCTGTTTTTACCATAGGATATCTATGGTTTTTACAATAGTGTAAACCAGCGTGGTCCAACTACGAGCCCGCGAAACCATTTCACAGAATTTAAGCCTTGTCGATTGTAAGCGGCGGCAACCTTCTATAAAAAGGCATGGTAAACTAATGGGACAAAATCTAGGGTTGAAACTGTTTCGAAGTGAAGGCTTTTTTTTTAGAGAACACCATGATTTCGGGACCAAAATAGGGAAAATTGGACGCTGATTTCAAGTGAAGACCTTTTTTTTTTTAGAGAACACCATGATTTGGAACGATTTCTAGCCGGCTGAGGCCCACAAGCTCGAACAATTTCGAAAAGTGGCCCGCAAGAGTGAAGAAGTTGGACCACCGTTGTGTAAACAAAGCTAAGTTAGCTCAGGAACAATAGGAAAAAAATTAGCGACCTTTCAAAATTGCTTAGAGGTTCCACAAGCCAAATTTAAAAAAAACACTGTACACAATTATAATAAAAGTGTACAAATGCTATGGCTTAGTTCGTATTATTGCGTCACAATCACAATCATCCTATATAGGATATCTATGGTCACAATACCGTTTGTCTCGATAGTTGTTTTCTGTCTTTTATCGTTTGTCTGTATAGTTGTGTTCTGACTTGTCGCTAGATCAGTAAGCTTAAGCTCTAGTTTAGTAGGGTGTTTGGTTTGAAGTCGTGTTGTTATTTATTATTTTATTTTGAAGACAAACGATTTCGTCGTTTTCATTTTGTATCTTAAATAGGGTTGCCAACTTTGTGTTTAACCATTCCGGGACACCTTAATGCTTAGAATTTGAAAACTGATGCAACAAAAGCTTACGACACACAAATGACATCAAAAGCAACAGTGCGTGCTGCGCCTAATAGAGTGATAATCGAGCAGCGTTATTAACCAACTCCCAGCCTCTAAATAATTTTATCATAATCAAAGAAACGTGTGAAATAGTGAATCTTTGAAGCATAAATGCAAAAACACTAAAACAGAAAAAATGTACTCCATTTGTTCTAACTCTAACAAAAAACAAGGGGCGGTATACCGCTCAACTTTTGTTGCACTTAACGCAATGCGTTAACTTTGTTTGTTATTATCTCTATGATGCGTTGAGCGCGACAAAAAAATTGAGCAGTATGCCGCCCAAGAAGTTGTAAGAACTCTAACAAAAAATCAGTCCTGGCATTTAAATTTGTATTTTTTTTGTGATTTCGCCGCTTTAAGAAGATCTTTGTCTTTGCTGATGAAGTCATAAAACTCATTGCATGACATATGAAAGTTCATTTTCATCATCAGTTCAGCTTTGACGAGGTTAAAGTTTAGTTTGTTTCTACTGTTGGTCCAAAGCGCATTCATAATACTGAACACTCTTTCACAATTCGCGTTTGACACTGGAATTGACAGGACAAATGACACAAGACGTAACAGTTGTGTATCGTCTGGCTGCTGAGTGGCAAAGAACTTCACCCATCTGCTTGAAACGTCACCAGTTAATCGTGAAAGTTCACTACGAACCTTTCTCAGCGCACACAGTTCTTCATACAATTTATCGCAGTCGATACTTATGCCCACGCGTTCAACAAGTGATAACAAGCTTGACCATTCAATGTCATTATCAAGAGCAAGTGGAGCTATGTCCTTAAAAAACGAATGCTCATAATCATACCATTTATGTAAGTATGACAAACTGCGTTGAAAAAACTGGTCAACTTCTCGGGTAAATTTTTGCTTGTCAGAGAAATTGACTTTGACAGACTGAAGAAGTTCTGTAGCATTACTTCCATAAAACTTGTCTGCACGTCGCTGCTGTAACATTTCCCCAACATTCACCATTATTCCATGCAGTTCTGTGGCAGTAGTGGCATTTGATTCGAGCCGTTTAATGGCTTTTTCAAAAATACTCAGTACATTATGTACAAAATTTAAAATACAATGTGGCAGAATGCTAAGGCTTTCTTCACAAGAAAACCCTCTCCATATAATGTCAGCGACATTGTCTTCTTCTTGCGATATAAAATATGATTTCAGCGCTGGCCAACACAATAGCAGTCTGTAGATAGCAGGTAGTAGACTCAGCCACCTGGTAGGTACATGTCTTAATAACTCTTTATATTCTACATCGACGAAATCACAAAAGTCTCTGAGAGCTTCAGATTTCTTTGCCGATGATGAAAACGAATTATAAGTCTTAATAACAAATGATTCCACATCAAAGGAAAAAGCCTTTAAAGCGTATTTCACACAGTTGTTGAGAACATGGCAATTGCAATTCGCCTGTACAATATGCGAATTAATTAATTTTAGTTTCTGGTAAACTGAAGAATGTTTACCGTAATTAACTGAGGCATTATCGGCACTGTATGACGAAACTGAAGATAGACTAAGGTTATTTTTTTCGATAACACTCAATATGCGATGAGCAATCGCTTCCGAAGATTCATTACTATCATTGTACAAGTCTAATACAGCATCAACAACACCACAGGTTTTGGAAAAATATCGAACAACTATAGGGTACAATTTTTTGTTGCCTTTATTTGAAGCATCAGTTCCGATGCTGAAAAAGAACACATTTTTCAAATCTTTAATGCACATTTCCTGCGCTTTGGGCCCCAAAACACTTTCTAAATAGCTGCCTGCCTTAGTGCGGCCACATGATAACTTGGAAGCTACCGCAGAGTCAGGACACAGTTTTTTGAGTAGTTTATTGCCACAGTCTTGACTGGCATAGCTATGATGATGAATAACGCCATGATAAGTAGAAACCAGTTCGGCCAAAATCACAAGCTGTTCTTCGTTACTGTTTGTCTTAACAAAAAACGCAGACAATGTCGTGTTTTCTTTCTGCAAAGTTATATTCCTTTTGTGTTTTTGTGATTTAGCATGGCTAGAAACTGCGAATTTACCGTCATACTTAACAGAAAAGGACTGTCGGCAGAGAGTGCAGTTTCCAGTAAAATCATCAACTTTAGATAGCCATGACATGCCTTCTTCTTTTAACCATTCTGAACGGAAAACACAATATCGTTTGGCAAGTTTCACTTTCTTTTTTGGCGGAGTTTGTGCCAATGTGTCCTCATCATTACTTTCTGCACTAGGATCACTTAGTTCAACTAACTCGGTTTGTGAAGATGACATGGGCTTATAAATTTTATAAAAAATAATGAAGAACTTCCAGAACACCTGTAAAGCAAAAAAAAACATAAATCTTTGGTATCGTTCACTGCAACAGTGAGTTAAGGGTGATTTCCATTAGTAAATTTTTATTTAAATTTTCTGCCAAAAGTTTATGTTAAAATTCGTAGCCTAATCTTCTTTACGGAAATATAATAATCAATGAACTCTGGTTAAGACTAAGACAAATAGTTGTCAGCAAGGCGTCCTATTAGAAGGCCATATAAGCCTGAAAACTGAATGAACAATGAAAACCTGCTCATAAAAAAGCCTCACACTAACAGTGCAATATAGGCCTATAAACTAAATAGGCCAATTAACTAACTTTATACAAACTAATCAATCTAGTCATATCTTCACCTTTACTTTTAAACTGCCCTCTTTACTTGCCTTTGACGCTTACAGCTACAAAACCGTTTTAAAATGTACCTGCGTTTTTTTCAATCGATAAACGAAGTCGAATGATCGTCTCAAATTAAGGTGACTAGTGATTTATCCTCCATTTGCAATTGTTTAATTTATTTGATTGTTATGTCATCAGGACGTCACAGTTGACGAAACGTCTTGTCCACAACATTACTTTCAACTCATTCTTATTTGATTGACGCATACAGAATGATGTGAAATGCTTTTATTTATTACAAAAATATTCGCGTGAATTACATCCGTTTTCAGTTTTGAACGAAGCCGACATGCTTGCGGGGCCTTTTATGTTAGAACGCTTTGGTTGTCAGTAAATTCCGGGACAGACGTGGCCCGGTCCGGGACACGGGACGCCAGACGTCAATTCCGGGACTGTCCCGGGCATTCCGGGACGGTTGGCAACCCTAATCTTAAATAATATCATTCCGAAAATTAGTCATATTCTTTTAAAAAGGTAAAAAATATCTTTGCTGATACATGCCTTTTGTGGAAATAATGAGAGTGCGACTTCGTTTAATTGTGGAAATTACGTCGAACTTATTTACGCTTTTGCTGAAAACGATGAAAGAATTTCTCTCATCTGGAGACTTTCACAGTGTTTTCTGGTTTGTCCAATCGAATACAGAACAATATAATTGAAGCAGTGGCAGAGGTTATTCGAACTGATATCAGAAAAGATATAAATAAAGCTTTGTTTGTTGCTGTAGAAGTTGACGAGACGACAGATGTTACGCAAAAGGCCCAGATTTCTGTTATTTTTCGTTATGTATGCGAGGCTTCATATATAGTCAAGGAAGCTTTTTTGGGGTTTGATGATGTGAGTGATGACAGACGAGCTTCTGCAATAGCTCAATATGTCTTGGGAATATTACAAAAGTTCAACTGTGTGGAAAAGCTGGTAGCACAGACTTATGACGGAGCATCTGTAATGTCATCTGAATTGAATAGGGTGCAAGCCAAGATAAAGAAAAATGTGCCAGAATCAATGTTTTTGCATTGTTATGCCCACAAACTGAACTTAGTTCTCTTACATTCAGCAAAATGTATGCCTGAGTGTAAAGCATTTTTTAAAACGCTTGAGGGTTTAAGTGCATTTTTTAGTAAATCGACTAAACGCATTTACTTATTGGATAATGTTGTGAAGCGTCGTTTGCCAAGGACATCACCCACAAGATGAGCTCAAATGCTAGATTGTTGCAAACGGTCAGCATGTAACACTCTGATCTACTTATGATTTTCCGTGTTATTGGTGACGCTGAAGATAAGTGGGACAATGATTCGGTAATGAAGGCAGCTGGATTTGAGCGGTGGCTCTTGAAGATGAATACCTGCTTTTTGATTATTACTTACGAGGAAATTTTTAATAAGACTGATGCGTTGTTCAGAGTGCTGGAAAACAAATTAATGGACATTGCATTTTGCTGCGCGTAAATACGCGACACGATTGATTATGTTGAGCGACAGAGACAAGAGTTTGACAGTTTCTATCACCGATTTGAGCAGAAATATGCAACACTTCATCTTACTGAAACTGGCGATATGCTTCAAATAAAAGACAAAAGAAAACAAACATTTTACAATATTTTGGATGATATTATTGTTCAACTAAAATCGATGTTTGAAAATTTCAGTGAACTGTTCTTTCTAGGTTTGGTCGATTGTTCAAAATTTTCCGAAATGGCTTAAGAGTTTGATGACACCAAATTACAGAGCCTGTCAGAAAAGTATGCTAAATTTTTTGACTGTGTAAAACTAAAGGCAGATCTCATTGGACTCTACAGCTCACAAACGGTTAGAAATGAATGTAAAACTCCAACACAACTTCTTAGTTTTTTGTACCAGAACGATTTAATTCAGACAGTTCCGGAGGCGACAAAGTTACTGAAGCTAGTGCACACAGTACCCGCTACAACATCATCGATGGAAAGATCCTTTTCTGCACTGAAGAGGATCAAAATGTATAATAGAAATCGAACTGGAGAAAAGCGCCTTTCATCGTTGGCAATAATCGCAATTGAGAAGGAGCGATTACAAAAGTTGCGACAAAATAAAAAGAATTTCTACAACAACGTCATAGATATTTTTTGTCCAAAACGATAGGCGAATGGATTTTATTTTCAAATAAATGCAGAAGCATGCTGGTTTTTATTTTATTTAGTAGGTAACTGTTATTTGTTGTTGATTAAAAATTATTTGTGCCTCACCAACCAAAAGCCTCACCGCACGTCACTGGTAAAGAGGTATAAATAAAACATATTAAACATAGAATTAATATTTTTTTTGCAAAACTTTGTTTATCGATTACTAGAAGTTTCTCATATAAAAAATTAACTTGAATCGTTTTCACGTTTCCGAGTTAATGCATTTAACAAAATTACGCGCTGCGCACGTTTTGTACTAATGCGCATATTTTCAAAGAACTCCAAAGAAATCGAGATACAAAGTACTATCAATGGCAAGTTGATTTGTACAAATGTTTTTAAACTTAAATTAATATTTTGTAATTGTTTTGCAGTGATAGCTTATATGATTATCGAAATAGAAATGGATTTTAATCCGGAAAGCCAAATCACACCTACGCACTTGTTTCCGAAAGTTTTGTTGGGTTGACATGCGTTCAATTATTTGTTGTGATATAGGCCTCGCCATTTTAATTATAAAGATTATGATTAGTTATTAATGATATATACAAAACATATTATATGTAGTCTATGTGCATGTATTTATATGTATTTTAAGTTTTTATCGCTGTTTGGATATGCAACAACAAAATAAATTCTTAACTGATTAGAAATGATTTTTAATTGCAGTTTAGTTTTATATATAGGTAAACTTGTATAAAATTGCTGGTTGTCATTATTCAGTGGCTTAATTAGAATAGGGACGATTTTAGGTCACAACTTGAAAGGGTAGGATTCCCAGCTATTGCACAACGTGACGTAACGTTTTTGTCTCATATATATAAAGCTTGCTCCCCTCTTCTTTTAAAAAAAATTATTTAAGACTCTATGACAGCACGGATCTTGCGTTCTTACAGTTTTAGTTGTTAAGTAAATTTTTAATTTCCTTCTTGAAAGTTCTATATAAACTTATAGGCATTGTACGAATGCTTTGGAAACTTTGTAAAGAGTTATAAATAAATATATTAAACATAGAATTAATATTTTTTTTGCAAAACTTTGTTCATCTATTACTAGGAGTTTCTCATATAAAAAATTAACTTGAATTGTTTTCACGTTTCCGAGTTATGTGCATCCAACAAAATTATGCGCTGCGCGCGTTTTGTATGTTTGCGCATCATGTTGTACGAATGCGCATATTTTTCAAAGAACCTTAAAGAAATTAGGATACAAAGTACTATCAACGGCAAGTTAATTTGTATAAATGTTTTTACACTTAAATTAATATGTTGTAATTGTTTTGCAGTAATATATATAATTGTTTTGAATGCGGTAAATGCACAAAAAATTTGTAGTTCGAATCCGACTTAAACGCTTGCTGATGTTGAAAAGAAGTAGTTGCCTAAGCCCTGAGTATTTATTTTAGGAAAAGTCATATGACCAAAAAACTTGTTTTTTTCAAATGTCTTTTTAATAAACAATTATGTTTATTTCCAAACACCCGTATGTTCGAATATCATATGATCAAACCAGGATGTACCCGGATGTAGGTCAAGCAAAAACGTAAATATAGTCGTATCCTCCATGTGTAGGCTACTTGATTCTAATTATTGTCAACCAGAACTTACCATTATAACAAAGTCAGCCTTTTAAATATAATAATAGTTAGGCTTACCATATTTACAGTGGCAAACCAGGACGCTCGTTAAAAGAAAAAATTTGTCAATGTTCTCTATAAAAAAAAAAGTTCTCACTTGAAATCAGTCTCAGATTTCCCACTTTTTGTCTCAAAATCATAGTGATCTCTAAAAAAAGTCTTCACTTAAAATTGGTAAAACCGGGACACTTTGGTCAACCGGGCAGGACGCCGTGACAAGGCCTAAAAAACGGGAAATAAGGTAAGCCTAATATGATTTTATAAATAACATGAGGTATTTTGGATGATACTAGAAACCAAACTGCTTAAAAATGAGAAGCACCAGACTCGAGTTTCGCTCTTATTAGAGCTCGTCAGTGATGCATATCTCACTGCGAATCGAACTCGCTACATGTGGTCTTCCACGCAGGAGACAACAAATGTTGTTTATTTTTAAGCAGTTTGGTTTCTAGTATCATCCAAAATACCTCATGTTATTTTTAAAATCATAAATTTCTTCGCTCGCCAAGCTCTAGGAGTGTAAGCGCGATGCTTAACGCTTGTCGGGTAAGTCCCGGTCATGAGGTGCGGCCTTGGTCTTACCACACAGTGGATTCTGTGTATTCCAAGCGGCAAATTCCCTGCTTGTGATCGAGATGTTGTCGGGCTCGCGTGGTCTAGTGGTGTTGTCTCCTGCGTGGAAGACCACATGAAGCGAGTTCGATTCGCAGTGAGATATGCATCACTGACGAGCTCTAATAAGAGCGAAACTCGAGTCTGGTGCTTCTCATTTTTAAGCAGTTTGGTTTCTAGTAAGCCTAATAATAGTCAGCTTCTTTATTTTTAAACCTTCTATTTTTCCCCTTAAGCATGTTTTTATATTTTTCCAAGCAAAAAAACTTAGTTAAATTCATTATTAAACTTAAATTTTTCAAAGTAAAAAAAGTAAAATCACCATTTTTCTGTGGAAGCATTGTTTATTGCAAACAGTTAACGTGTATGTTAGTGATGTCAACCGCGCAGCGTAGTAACCTTTTTTGGAGGATCTTGCCGCGCAAATTATGAAAAGTTTACATTTAAATTTTAAGCAAATCTTATTTTGCATAATGCTATTGCTTGGTTTGCCGATTTAGTTGTTCCCCTTCATTAATCCAATCACAGAAAGGAAAGTGTGAGGAGCATAATCAGCTGAATAGCCTCTTTCCATAGTACCGGTAATTTATAATGTAAATAGCGCGTAAAGCGGCCAAAAAGAAAAAAGAAATATGAGAGAAACTAAAATAAATAGAGAGTAGGTGAACTGCTTTTAAACTTAAAGAAAGCAATGGAATCTAATTGTACAGCAGAGAAAGACTTGTAAAAAATATTACTAAGAAAGAATAAGCAATGTGAGTTTTGGAGATAAACTTGAATTAGAGTATGTGAAGCTTCGCCAGTTTTTTAATCAACCTGGCATTTGGATTATTTTATACCTTTTACCCGATTATTCAATACCAAAACAAAGTCATAGCTTTTTTATCATTTATTAGGGTTTTTATTCACTTTTCGCCCTTACTAACCACGCAGCTTTTGGGGATTGCCTAAAATTTAAAAGGTAATAAACTAAACTTGGCTAATAGTGAATGAGAACCAACTATTGTTACAAGTACTAATTTAAGCAAAACAAAAAAGCAGATTATAAAATCAGACATAGAACTGTAGAATGAGTTTTTGAAAATCCTCTCAATCTAAAATTGAAGTTGCCAACCATTAATAAGTAATTACATTTCAATAATTAATTTTAGCAACTTGTAGATATTTCTTAATTTTTTTTTAAAGTTTAACTGAAAAGTACTTTGTAGCAAGTATTTTTTTAAACGAGTTTTTCAAAGTCTTTCTGGTGGTTTTGCAATATCTTTATAATTTTTAAATATTACATCTATGCTACTATGTAAATTATGATTTCAATAAAGCATTAAAAAGTACTATAATATTATTCTCAGCATTGTTAGGACAAAGCTAAACGGCTTAAAGTAGTCTTTATATATTATAGAAAAGTTAAAAATGGTAAACTTAGTTCAATTGATTTAACAAAAGCCAATTTAAATTTGGGGTCATTAAAATGTGTTAATGGAGATAAAGCAATTCTTTTTGTAACATGTTAGAAACTGTTAAAATAGTTTAAAATACATACACCACAGTGTTAACAATGTTGCATTTGGCAAAATACCTTGAAAAAATGTAAAAGCTAAAGCACCATTAAGTAGATGTTTACAAACTGCAAAAAAGGAGTTTGTAATTCAGTTGATAATCTTATATGACAGTTTAAGACCTATTTTTGTCTAAGAAAGTAAAGAAATAAAGGCCCTTTGCAAAAAAAAGATTTGTATAAATGCATTAAAATTACATTGTTTTCTCTTCATGTTGCAATTGCATATTAAGCTGTTATGCAACATGCTTTAACAAAACATTAGCAGATTTAACTTTGAAAAGTCTATTTAGCTGCAATGGTTAGTTTGGTAGCATTATTTAAAATCAAATGAATTGAATAAAAATTGATCTTAACTGAACTTATTAATGGTTTAATTTACTTGTATCTAATTTTTCATAATTTCTTTCAGAATGTAATTTTTAATAATTATTAACTATGCCTTAAATTGAATGTACTTATTAAATATAGTTTAATAAAGGTTATTTGTGAGGATTTGATATATTGTTATAGCTGTCAAAAATAGCTTAGCATGACAACAACTATTGCTTTGACTACAAATGCATATCAAGGATTTTGGTAAGGTTTTATGGTTAAAAAATCTAAGTAATTTATGCAATACGTTTGAGTGATTATTTTTTCAAATTCCAAGCTAAAAACATTAAAACAAACTTGATAGTAAGCAAGGCTTGTGTTTGCAAAAAAAGAGATAATTATATTTTCTTTATATATATCTTTTTAACTTGCAGGAAAACATTGAGGGGTATTATACTAAGAGCAATTATTCTCTTCAAGAAGTCACCGTAAGCAATTTTTTTCAGTGAAACTTACCCAGAATCTCCATTCAGCACCAAGATGGAATAAAAAAGAAAACTAAGACAAAAAAGGCTTTTCAAGAAGCAATAGTAAACACTGAAGATTTGGAGTTAGTTTCACAAACAAAAATTGCATACGGTGACTTCTTGAAGAGACCCAAATTATCTTATCAGCTTTTGAAGATGCCAAGATATTGCTGTTGGGTTGAAATTTTTTTATTTGTTTTTTTTTAGCTATAGAGACATTACTGAATTAAGGCTGCTTGCTGGGAAGCCAAGCACAGTAATGTGCTTAAAGTGCTTCCAATGATATAACAAGATTATGCCAATAGCTATTGAATTGCTAATGTTAATAGCTATTATGCCAATAGCCAATAGCTATAGAATCTGAAATATAAGGGCTTACTTTGATGACTACAACAGTGAGTATTGTTTGAACAAACACCTTTTTAAAAAAAGGAAAAGATGTCTAAAGATTTTCTATTTAAATATATGATTTGCGGTGCAGCGCGGTGTGGTGTAAGTTTTTGGTAAAAACGGTGCAGTGCGGTGTCACAAATAAAAAATATTTGCGGGCTGCAGACACAAAATTTTGTATCTGCGACATCACTAGTGTATGCGCATTTCTTGTTTAAAGTCTTAAACAAGTACGAATGCGCATATTGCTCTGTACAATTACTAAAGTAGCTTTGATTTCATTGGTTTTCAGCGAGTTAGTTGTTCTTGTCATGCGGAACAAGAAAATGACAAGAAGTTGCAACGTAATTTCAAACGAACTGATTTAGCAACAAAGTTGAAGAAAGTTTGTGTAACCTAAAAGCAGTACATATTAGTTATATCAAAATTACAGCTTATATTATTTGACAGAATTATGATATTGATATACTTGAACTGTTTTTAGGTTTTTGCATTGTTCCTTAACATATTTTTAGTTTTACTTCATTTTTTTCGTTTGTTTATTTATTATAAATTAAGCAATGCGCATTCATACTCAATAATAACTGATGCGCATTCGTACAATTGCTATATCTCTATTTTGGCAAACATAAATCTTGCTTACTATCAAGTTTATTTTTTTATGTTTTTTGCTTGGAATTTGAAAAAGTAACCACTCGAGCATGTTGCATAAATTACTTAGTTTTTTTAATGATAAAATCTTACCAAAACCCTTGATATGCAATAGTTGTTGTCATGCTAAGCTATTTTTTACAGTTATAACAATATATCAAATCCTCACAAATAACCTTTATTAAACTATATTTAATAAGTACATTCAATTTAAGGCATAGTCAACTACCATTAAAAATTACATTCTGAAAGAAATCAAGAAAAATCAGATACAAGTAAATTAAACCATTAATAAGTTCAGTTAAGATCAATTTTTATCCAATTCATTTGATTTTAAATAATGCTACCAAACTAACCATTGCAGCTAAATAAACTTTTCAAAGTTAAATCTGCTAATGTTTTGTTAAAGTATGTTATATAATAGTTTAATATGCAATTGCAATATGAAGAGAAAACGATGTAATTTTAATGCATTCAAGAAATCTTTTTTTTGCAAAGGGCCTTTATTTTTTCACTTTCTTACACAAAAAATAGGTCTTAAACTGTCATATAAAATTAGGAGTTGAATTACAAACTCCTTTTTTGCAGTTTGTAAACATCTACTTAATGGTGCTTTAACTTTTATATTTTTTTCAAGGTATTTTGCCAAATGCAACATGATAATACTGTGGTGTATGTATTTTAAACTACTTTAACAATTTCTAACATGTTACAAAAAGAATTGCTTTATCTCCATTAACACATTTTAATGACCCCAAATTTAAATTGGCTTTTGTTAAATCAATTGAACTAAGTTTACCAATTTTTAATTTTTTTTTGTGATATATAAAGACTGCTTTAAGTTACTTTTGTTAAATCAATTAAACTAAGTTTACCAATTTTTAACTTTTTTTATAATATATAAAGACTGCTTTAAGCCTTTACACTTTGTCATAACTATGTTTATAGTATTTTTAATGCTTTATTGAAATCATAATTTATGTAGTAGCATAGATGTAGCACTTAAAAGTATAAAGATATCGAGACACCACCAGAAAGACTTTAAAAAACTAATTTAAAAAAATACTTGCTACAGAGTACTTTTCAGTTAAACTTTAAAAAATATCTACAAGTTGCTAAAATCAATTATTGAAATCTAGTTACTTATTAATCGTTGACAACTTCAATTTCACATTAAAAAGATTTTCTAAAACTCATTCTACAGTTCTATGTCTGACTTTATAATCTGCTTTTTTGTTTTGCTTAAATTAATACTTCCTATACAAAAAAACAATGGCGCTTAAAGTTTTGGGCACATTTTTACTAAGTAATACAGTAGGCTAATTTGTAAAGATTTATAAAGCTAAGTGACAATAATTGGTTCTCCTTTACTATTAGCCGTGTTTAGTTAATTACCTTTTAAATTTTGGGAAATCTCCAAAGGCTGTTAGGTTTGTAACGGCGAACAGTGAACAAAACCCTAAAAATGAGAAGAAAAAAGCTAAGACTTTGTTTTGGTATTGAATAATCGGCTAAAAGGTATAAAATAATACAAATACCAAGTTGATTAAAAAAGTGGAAGCTTCACATACCGTAATTCAAGTTTATCTTTAAAATTCACATTGCTTATTCTCTCCTAACAATCTATTTTACAAGCCTTTCTCTGCTGTAAAATTAGATTCCATTGCTTTTTTTACGTTTAAGAGCAGTTCGCCTCTCTCTTTATTGATTTCTGTTTCTCTCATATTTCTTTTTTCTTTTTGGCTGCTTTACGCGCTATTTATTTTATTTAATTACCAGTACTATGGGAAGAGGCAATTCAGTTGATTATGCACCTAACACTGTGCTCTCTGTGATTGGATTAATGAAGGGGAAGCAACTAAATCGGCAACCCAAGCAATAATACTATGCCAAGTAAGATTTGCTTAAAATTTAAATATAAACTTTTCATTATTTGCACGCGGCAAGATCCTCCAAAAAAGGTTACTACGCTGCACTGCGCGGTTGACATCACTAATGATGAATATGATGCAATGTTACAACAACTCAAAGCTTTTACAACACTCGTCGTCGTTTGAAGAATATCCACTCCAGGTCTTAAATAAAGAAAAGGTTTTAAATTTTGTAACCTGGAGGGTATACGTAAGACGATTAAAAGGCTTTGCCACCAAGAAAAGAAGGGTTCTAATATTTTTACGCTTTTGCAGGATATTGTGAGTCGTCGTCGTTGTTTGAAGGGTTAAGCCGCGTTTACAGCCGTTTACAGTACTTTTTTCTTTCAGCGCGATCTTAGTTTGTTTTATTGACGCTCAAATCCACTGATTTTTTTCTCGAAAATATGAGTGGATTTGAGCGTCAATAAAACAAACCAAAATCGCGCTGAAAGAAAAAAACTGTAAACGGCTGTAAACGCGGCTTTAGGGTTAGGGTTAGCGCTAACCTAGGTTAGGGTTAACGCTTTAAGGTTACCTCTAACCCTAACTCTAACCTCAACCCTAACTGAACCCTAAGTGCACAGTGACTTTCCAACAGAATGCACTTGAATGACTCCCATTTTACAAGAAAACAATTAGCGTCGACGAAATTTTCACTTGAAGTGATACTTAATTCAAGGTTAATTTTAGCCATGTTCTCTATCGATATTGATGCCAACTTTAATATCACAGCAAACTTTTTTAGAAAAAAGCCACGTACCAAATAACAGTGACAAATTTAGTGAGGAATACAAAATTACTTCAAAATTTTGTTGTGCAAAACAAAAAATATATGTATAACAATGAATCAAACTGAATGAAATCTATCATGAAAAAAAGAAAATTTAAAAGTTGTTTTATGTTTTCACTATCCGGATACTAATTTAACATGAGCAACTTACATGGGGGATACTTTTCTCTTGAACTTTCAATTATTTTAAACCTTTTTTTAAAGACGACATAACCGCTACTTTTGAACTAAGTGCCTACTAAGTACTAAGTGTCTATGAAAGGTAGTTTACTTTTTAGTAAACGACAGGCAAAAAAGCCAAAAAATATTATTGAACCTTTTCGAAATGTTTCAAAGTTATATTTTGTGGCAAAAAAATATATAAGAAAACATTGAATTGAAACAAACCGGACATGTGACAGTGACATTGCATGAGCTGTGCTGCAATTGCTAACCAGGCATTAATTTTTAATTAATCTGAACGCTTATTCAGTGTCAAACCAAAATGAAAAATTAATTTTTTTAAAACTGACGTTTCGTTGGTCACACTTCAACAGACATTTTTAAAGAGAATAATTGTTCACAATAGAACGTAAAAATTGTCTCTTTCAAATAGCTTTACTGCAAATATCAATCAACATTAGAGTTTTTTCGTGATTACCAGCGCTTGTAAACAAGATTGAAGATATGAAAGAAACTAACCATTCTCCAACAGCGGCGAAATTTTCACTGCAAAAAACCGCTACGCTTTTCTCAGTGTCTTCAGTACAGTAAATCGAAAGTTATAGTACTTTTATCGCCAAATTCGCGTAATTGCTTTCGACGAATTATATCATCGAAAGTTGTTTTTTCCAACTTGGCTTTTCTTCATGTTTTATACATCCGAAGTTATTTCATTTTATTATCGTAATTACTTTGGATTCTCGTCGTGATGACTTTTTTTAGTAAACACTTTCTTTTAGAACACGAAAAAGTGGCCTTCCCTATTTTTCCTGCAGCGGTCCTCTTTTTGTAAGGCAATCACTGGCTATAAATGCTTAAAACTTCGCATGTTTTACAACTAGACAATTCTTGTTTATATTTACAATCATGTAAATAACTTTGCCATTATTTACTACGGTTTTTTAGTCAGGTCAAGTAAAAATTTCGTTGACGCTAATTGTTTTCTTGTAAAGTGGAAGTCATTCAAGTGCATTCTGTTGGAAAGTTAATATGGTGTGCCGTAATTTGATTTAATATTTGAAATCTACCTGAAATTTTGATCAATGTAACATAAAATTTGGCATCAATATCGATAGGAAATACGTTTTAAATTAATGTTGAATAGTGGAAGATTGTTGCGCTGTTTGCAACATAGAAATGAATGGAGTTTTGCGTCATTTGCGTAAGGTTTCTTTGCTTTTTTTCTTTTTTCTGAAAGAAATGAGAGTTATTCTGCTTGAATCGCAGTGGTAATTATTTACTTAACTTTTATCTACATGTCTAAAGTTTGATGTTAATTATTTTATAATTTTTTTGTCAGTCTACATACTTTCTGCATTATAATATCTAATGTTTTTTGATAAATTGTGTGAAATCTGTTCTTCGCTACACTTTTTAAGGTTTTGTAAACCAGCATCATTATTTATTTTCGGAATTCTATTTTTACAACTTTTTTCTATTTTCTTTGGACAAATTATCTAGCAAATTTAGTTGATTAATGGAAAAACCCGGCTACATTTGGTTGTTTCGTAATCGGCCCTTTTTTGGTAAAAAATTCAATTTAATGATTGGTCATTGTTTCTGAAAATTTCATCAGCATTGTTTGGCTTCAGAGAATTGAAATTAATTAAGAATCGTCCTGAATTTTATCAAAATCTCATTGTACAGGGTGTCCACAAAGTCTTTAGACAATTTTATAAATTCATTAAAAAATTTTGAGAAGTGTTATCAAAATAATTTTTTTTGCGTATTGATCAGTTATTATTAAAGTTTTTGCTAATATCACTTTTTTATTTCAGAGATGAATTAGATAAATAAAATCATTAAAATTAAATAAATAAAAGAATTTGCTCTTAACATTTTGGAAAAAATCGAAGAGGATGGTCACTTTTTTAACCGCATTTGCTTTAGTGATGAAGCAACTTTTCATGTGTCTGGAAAGCTTAACAAACATAATGTAAGAATTTGAGGAACTGAAAACCCACACATTACTAGGGAAATTGAACGTGACAGCCCAAAGGTTAATGTGTGGTGCGGACTTTTGTGTAACAAAGTTATTGGACCATTTTTCTTTGATGAAAAGATAATAACAGCAGACATTTACCTTGATACTAACCGAATATGTAGGGCTTATATAAAAATTTATTAATGCTTTAAATAAAAACTTCACTATTTACTTGATATTATTTAAACATTTCAGAGATTTCCAACTTCAATTAATAAAATTTTAAAATTATCTAAGGATTTTGTGAACACCCTATATTTCATCCACGTGCTTATTTGTATTCATTCGCGCCAAATTAGTTCGCATTATATTTACTATTGCTAAATACAGTGAAGCAGGATTCTATTGTTCTTGTTGTTATTGTTAATCGATAGAAGCACGTGTTGCGTCACAAATGCTTTCTTCGCTCGCATAATTTCCTAAGCTTCTCTCTATAAATTATAAGCTTCACTATAAATTTAACAATTTATAGAAAGAAGCTTAAGGAACCCAGCAATTCAAATTCGACCTGATATAATTTAGGTTCCTAGTACTTGACATGATAATGTTGGACTCCTTAATCTTGATTTGATCCAAAAAAACTTTTCGGTACAGCATTGATTACAAAAGTCACTTTAAAACTAGCCAGTAAAAATACGAGAAGTAGCTATCGCTGAATGACAGTACAAGAGGAATTTTGCAATAGCCTAGTTGTTATTTGAAAGAGAATTAATGTCAATAGTGGCTTGTGGATTTGTAGCGACAAAAAGATTAGTTGGATCATGGACAGACTGTCCTTCATAACTGACACACTGAACAATCGCAGCAACACACGAGTGTTAAATGAGTTTTGGAAAAAAAGCAGATTGTTACCACATCTTTGATCTTCTAAAGTTTATTTTATTTTTTTTATTTTATCTCTATATTTATCTTCCTCACTCGCATGAAAGCGACAGAGGCGCTAATGCATTTAGTCGGCAGCGTGGTCGAATGGTTAAAGTACCGGACTGATGATCAACATGGTCTCGGTTTAAAAAACCCACTCGCGCCATTCTGTTGTGTCCTTGGGAAAGACACTTCACGGCACATTCCCCTGCTTGGTGGTCTTGGCAGGCAGTTCTAAATTACAGTAATATCTCTTAAATTACTAACGGACAGCAAAATCTTGGCATCTCCGGAAGCAGGTCGGGGTAATTGCTTACCCTATGTATAGCGCCTCCGTCGCTT
This sequence comes from Diplosoma virens, assembly GCA_963680785.1. Lineage (NCBI taxonomy): Eukaryota > Metazoa > Chordata > Ascidiacea > Aplousobranchia > Didemnidae > Diplosoma > Diplosoma virens. Next base: position 15,507,484 of record OY796894.1, on the reverse strand, counting down.
TCCTGCGAGTCAAAAGGATAAATATAGAGATAAAAATAAAAAAAGCATAGGGTAGGCAATTACCCCGACCTGCTTCCGGAGATGCCAAGATATTGGTACCCGCTTGTAATTTAATAGAGATATGATTGAAATTTAGAACTGTTTGCCAGGACCACCAAGCAGGGAAAAGAGCCATAAAGTGTCTTTCCCAAGGACACAACAGAATGGCGCGAGTAGGTTTTGAACCCAGACTATGTTAATTATGAGGACGGCGCTTTAACCATTCAATCATGCTGCCGACGTTGTTTGTAAAAGTAGTTTGGTTGTGTAAACAACTTGAAGTTCAATTAAATGAAATCAGTTTTTAATGGTTGCTATAATTTGTTTTCAAACCTTATGGAAAGGGTTCCCCAAAAGAAATATTTTGATTCCTATATGGGCATGTCATAAACAGCTTGGATCAAGCTCAAACGCCAAAGACTAATGCTGGGCATTTCAATTTATATATGCACAAAGTCTCTTATTATCCTAACATTGCATTGCCAGTGCGGCACCGCTTAGCAAGCCGCAGAACAAATTATAACATGTTTTGTTCTTGAGGACCACAGAAGAACAAGGTCCAATTATATTGATGACAAAACCCCAATGCTGGTTTCATTGGCTTACCATCCGAAAAAATGTTGGGGACAATACAGTTTTGCTCAAATTTTATTACGTTTTCCCAAATTATGGTCTTCTAGTGCTTTACGGATATGAGAAGAAATTTTGAGTCAAATGTTGGGTGAAAACCAAAAAAAAAGGTTTTCACTTTGAATCTGTTTCGGATTTCTCAATTTTAGTAGTGATCTCTAAAGAAAAAAGTCATCACCTCAAATCTTAATCGGTTTCTGATTTTGAAAATTTGTCCTGCGGAATTAGTCTACTTCTAATTTTCTTGTGGCTGCCCGAAAAATTTTGATTTTGCCCAAATTTTTGAGACTTGAGGAAAACAATTGACCTACAGGACTGATACAATACCATCGTCTCTAACTGCTGATCCAGGTAATAAAAAGAAATAGGTCTTGGCTCCTGGTCCGTCTGTGTCTTACCCGTAATACTAATACTTTGTCGATACACTTCCAAACGACTATTAGTGAACATTACATATCAAAAATGAAGATGCGTCGAATATGTTTGAAAATTTTCTGGATTTGGTTACGATCGAAACCTGAGAGCTTTTAACAAAAGGACTCCAATGGTTCTAAGAGAGGGGTTCCCCAACTGGGGTACATTTAGGCTTCTCAAGGGGTACATTATTATGTGACAGAATTTCCTTATTTAAGTTAAATTCCGTGTCCGGAAGAAATAATAGACTCAAATGTCTAGAATTTTCGAACCGGTCGATTGTAATTACGTCAAACAGGACAATTAAGAGGGAAGACTTTTTTTAACAGATCGCCGTGATTTTGGGTTTGAATGGGGAAGTTTTCTGGCTGCTGTAAAGTGAAGACTTTTCATTTTTTTAGAGATTACCTTGATTTTCGGCATAAATTGGGAAAATTTGTATCTGATTCAAAGTGAAGATCTTTTTTTTTTTCAGAGATCACCTTGATTTTGGGCATGAATTGGGGGAAAATTACTGGCTGATTCTAACTGAAAGCCTTTTTTTTTTAGAGAAACGTCACAAAATTTTGGGGTACATGCAAACCTGCTAGTGTCCAAAGGGTACCGATGAACTAAAAGTTTGGGAAATCCTGTTCTAAGACGATTGAAGTTAGAAACGTGAAATGAGTAAAAATATTAAAGTATAAAGTATCGCATGCAAAGTAGCGGATCTATTGCAGTTTTAAGATTTCTCTGGATCAGAATCCAAAAAGAAAAACAGAATTTCTGCTTCTCTACAACACTTAAAAATAAATTTGTTTGTGTCTTGCAATATTGTTTAATCTTAGTGCATAATTTGTTTATGATTTTTACATCTAAGCTAGTCTATGTTACTATACGTTGGTAATGCCTGAACAATTTTTTCTTCATGACAACAGCCGAAAATGACAAAGACCGGATGCTTTTGTTTATTTCCAAAAGGTATGAGCACACAAAGACGTAGAAAAAGTATCAGGTTAAAAAAAAGCACTTCGTCCATCACAGTACTAAAAAGACATGAAGAATTTTCAGTAATATTTTAGCTTAAATACCTTAGCCAAACTTTAACTTAAAAAAGACTTAAAAAAATGAAATTTTTTAAAGATAAATTTTTTTAGTAAAAATAAATTTAATTTAAAGCGATATTTCTTGTAGTTGATGATTTCGAAAAATGTGTACATTCAAAAGTACTGTAAATACTGGATAAACATTTTAAACGAATAATTAGCCGATTACAATGGGTGATACTTAATACATGACGATTACAGTTACCATATGTACATTAGAATGAAATCAAATGATCAATTTTTGAAGCAACTCCAATACAGTATGCTAAAAAAAAATACTACAAAACTCCATCAGTGCAATCAATGAACAATCTTGCTTTAACTTTGAAAAATCTATAAAACTAGTACAACACAAAAAGTTCAAACAAAAACAAAAAAAACACCAAACGACCTTGTATTTTAACAGCCGATGTGGAGTGCTCACAATCATAAGAATAAAACCTATTCCTTAGCAGCTCCAGCTTTGAATTCATCTTTGTTCTTCAGCAAGTACGCGGCTAAGTATTCAATTGGGTTCGGTGGTCTGCAAACATTTATTTTATTTATTTATTTTATCTCTATATTTATCCTCCTGACTCGCAGGAAAGCGAAGGAGGCGCTAATACGTAGGGCAAGCCATTAACCTAACCTGCTTCCAAAAATGCCGAGATATTGTTGTCCGGTTAAAATTTAATAAAGCTGTGACTGAAATTTAAAACTGCTTGCCAAGACAACCAAGAAGGGGGAAAAAGCCGTAAAGTGTCTTTCCAAGGACACAACTGAACGGCGCGAATAAGTTTTGAACCGAGATCATATTGATCATAATCACGGCGCTCTAGCCACTCGACCACGCTGCCGACCTAGCTGTGTTAAACACTATTAAACAATAATGTTTAACACAGCTAAGACGCGATAAGCAACTTTGAACAGCAGATAATTCAAATGGAAACTTTTAAAATAAAGCAACCGTTAATAAGTTTCGAAATTATTTCTAAACAAGCAGAACTCTTGCTATTAAATGGTAAATGACAAAATAATGTTGAAACAAAATAAAAAGGAAATATTTAAAAAGCGCTAAAGAGTCTCTTGTTTTATGTACCCGTACTGTTAGCATTTAAAGCAACTTTAGAAAGAATTAAAAAAATACTTTAGCATTTTACAAAACACCACCAATACAGAAAAATAGCGTATTTACCTTTCTTTGGCCAGCGTTGAAAGTCCAGACAGCAATATCGGAACAACTGTTTGATCTAAATAAGCACGAGTCGGAAGAGACTGCAATTCAACTGCTTTGGGTGTTTTCCCAGCCGCCTCCTTTTCAGCAGTGATCACTTCCTGTAATTATTTAAACATTACTTAACCAAACAACACATATAATCGTTTGTTTGAACCGGTATTGCCATTGCTGCAAATTCCTAAATTGTTTTAGAACGATTCTGTTAGAACTTGAGCTCTCAACGTACTAGTGTGAAAACAGATATGAGAACTACTATACAAATAGTTCTTAAATGGAGAGTCCACAAAAGATTTCTGAGAGCTAAATAAACATTTTATGTCGTGTCTTTTTTACTCGCGCGGCAAAAAAGAAACCATTATTATTGCATTTCTGTTTACGTTTCAATGGATAATTTTCAAGTAGACATTGGAACAGAAATACGAATGTATCAGGATTTAAAAAATACGTAAGTCATTTCATCAATTTCTCCTTAATTGCAAGATAACATCGAAGATGTTGAGCTTAAAGCAATGTCAAGCGATTATCCCGATCTACTTCCGGGGATGCCCCGACATAGCCGTCCGGTTGAAATTTTTTATTTGGTATTTTAGTTTTTGTTAATAAATGTAACAGAAATTTAGAGCTGCTCGCTTAAACCGCTTAGCAGAGAAAATTGCCGTAAAGTAACTTTCCCAAAGATAAAAGCATGACGAAGAATTGAATCAAGACGAAGTCGGTCAAGAGTCGGCGCCCTTACCGACATGGGTATGTTGCAAGGCAATAATTGAAAAACTGTGCCGACACATTCGTAGTCCAGTAGCCAGTACCAAAATGGACGTCAACATTAGCTTTTTTGAAGGGTTAGGGGATGGCTTCTCCAAGATATCCTTAGAGAAGGGCAGCAACAACAGAAGAGAATTTCATCAACTTTTATTCAAACTTTTAAAGGGTTCATGCACTCTATAAAGTTGTAACGGTCGGATACCAACCAATATAGATTTCAGTGTTAATGTCAAGAGAAGAATCGGCGCCGTTAAACAATTTTCACTATTAAAGATTATCAATTAGAACACATTCGATGGCGAAGGGATTTTTAACAGTCAAATGTTGACGATAAAAATTTTCAACCACGAAAAAAGAAAATAACAGAGAACGACTGATTACATGTCGACTACACGTCTACCTTATATCTTTCCTGTAAGTAGACTTTTAGTGTTTTAACTAAATCAAATGGCTACAAATAAATTTTGCATATGTACATTGCAAGTTAACTACACAATACATATTTTTGATCATGTTTGGAAAGATTATTTGATCAATCTGTTTCGTTGCTTAAAAAAGCAGAAAAAGAAATTCAATAATACAACAAATATTGGGTAACTGCTTTTACAGCAAATGTTATAAAAATAATCAAATAACAAAATCAAAAATAACCAACAGGTTCTAAGGAGGGATGTAAATAGACACATACAAGTAAATCTTTTATCGGTTAATGCAATAAAAGAAATTTATGTTGTTTCGACCTTTACATTATTTCGACAAAGCTTCAATTGCAACATTACGCTTTTTCTGTATGGCCAACAACTTTTGCGTTTATTTTACTGCAACTAAAATGGTTCTTTTTGGTAATTAATGAAATGTTTTAAAGACGTTTACAACGGAAAATAATTTATTTATAGAAATTTTTCGTTTATATTATTTTTGGTAGACGAAATGTCTAATTCTAGAGTAAATAATTTTAAAATGATTATGCCAGTGGTTCTCAATCTTATTTCTTGAATTTTGTCTCCAAAAAGTAGTGTTTCCTACAAATTTTTAAAAGGCTTCACTTTGAATCTGTCTCGAATTTCTTGATTTTTATTTCTTAAAAGTAGTGTTCTCTAAAAAAAATCTTCATTTTGAACCTGTCTAGAAATTCTTGATTTTTATCACGAAAAAGTAGTCTTCTGCGTTTGGGGGAGATAAACGGGAGCTCGATGGTCACTAAAATGGCCGGACATGTTTCCTTTAGCTAGGTCACCAGGTACTTGACATCTAAGAGAGCACGGGCTCCATTTAGATGGTGATAGATGGGGCAAGATGTTGTTGCGTGCTCAGCTGTCTGCTCCTTTGTGCCACACTCACAGGCCCCCGTACAAGCCATACCCTATTTGTGCGTTTCAGAGGGAAATAGATGAATGCCGGTCAAGCTTGACCCATGCAAGTCTGTGAAAGCTAATTCCCGATGACGTTGGGCTAACATTTTTAATGAATGTATGGATTTAAAAGGTGTTCTTCCGCCACTCCATGCTCCAACTATATTCTGCCTATCGTGCCACACTGATGCCTTACTGGGCGGGGTCTTTCAGCAGTTCAAGTGTAGCAGAGGTCAAACGGGTGTAGTGATTCAAGTTGCCTGCAGTTGTCCAGTAAGTGAAGACAGGAGCCTTTCATATAGGAGGTGCTCTATCTCCTGAGCGCAATAAGCTAAAAACAGTACTGGTTTTGGCGGTGAAGCTCAGTTGGTTGGATGCCTGCTAAGATAAAAAGGTTGTCTGTTGGTGTGGGACGCAGCCATCTGGTCACTATGTATGAGGCATCGCTAATGGGCTTGTCGAAAAAACGAGTATGAGCACTGCCACAAAAAGTAGTATTAATTTAAAAAGAAGCAAAAGAGACTGGATATGTCCTAAGATGTAGCGTTCTCTAAAAAAAGGTTGTGAAACAATGGAGTAATGTTTTTAAAAAGTTTGGCGGCACACAGGTTGAGAAACACTGGATTATGCAAACGATTATTCAAATCTTATTAATTTACTGTTTTCTTTTAAATTTTTTGTCTTCAAATCGCCAAAAAGAGTATTAAAAACACTTTAAATAAAAATCTAAAAACCTGCATTATGGGCATGGCCAAGAGATAAGGAATCCCACTTCAAATGGAAATCATGATCAAGAAGGTCCCTGTTCAAATCTTACTTTGGTCGCGCTGCGGTATCCAATAAAATTTCTTTTATTGGTGTTCTCAGTAATTTACTCTTAATTATATCTATATCGCTCTCTATAGAAATCAACCTGCGCTGAAGTAAAAAATCGTAGCATCAACGAAGATAAGGTCGTGGAAATTGTTGCACTGTTGGTGTTAATGAAAAGACTCGGCCGTTCTCCTACAAGTCGGTCAGGTAGCAGATGCAATGTGTTGGTGAAAACAACGACCAATCAACAAAAAAATACCAAACACTTATAAATTAATTCTGGAATAACAAACCTCATGTTTCATGTTAAACATTGTTGAATTACTAAAAAATAGGAAAAATCTTAAAATTTGTTTGTGAGGCACAATACTTGTATAAACTTAAGAACCGAAATGAAATCTCAAGCTTTACATAAAATTAATTATATTTTTCAACGCAAAAATACAATTTTTTCGATAGCTTTTACAAAAAGAAACACACCTGTACACCTGCTGCTGGATTGGGTTCTGCCGGTGGGGCCTGCTCCTAAAAAAAAAAATTATCAAAGATATATAAGAACTTAGCTGCCAAGTCGAGCAGCTTGTCGAAAGCTTAAGGTCAGTTCGAAACGAAAGCAGACGTGGCAACACAGTACCGGTGGAAAGCGTAATTTTTTCATGCGTACGCGAAAAATTATGCGAAACACAAAAAGACGTGTGTAGATAATTAATCAAACAAATTTAAAAAACATTTTATTAACAATTTGATTTGTCTCTTAGGCTAATCAGGGACATATTAAAAGTTAAATTCTTATTCAAGTAAAATTTGAATTCTATTTGAATATTAAAAGAAGAGATACAATGCAGAAAAAGAGTATACTTTTTCAACCATACCAAAATTATATACAGCAAACTAATACATTTATATTAAAATAAAACAAAAAGAAACCGTAAACCTTTTCGGCTCACATTAGCTCTTTTCAGATGAATAAAATGTTAAGAAATTTTGCCTTTTAATTTAAGATCGAGGTCAAAGATCTGACTACGTGGTTGTTAATTAAATATCAAGTAATACTTTGCTTACTTTATATAGAGCTAAATTAATATGTTCCAACAGTTTTTTTTTTAAATGAAGTTGGTGTGCTAAGAAATATGTTTGTGTCTAATGGTTGCCCACTTTGGTGTTTTGAAAAATATTTCAAAAAGTTTAATAAGAAATTTTTATATTCCCATTCTGCATGTTGTGATCATATTTAAAATCATAATATTTCATATTTTGGCCATGACTACAGATGGTTTATCAATAAATTACAAAATATTATCAACTCTAAACTTAAACTAACTTTAAAAATAAATCCTGTCAATAAAACGTTTGAAGTATCACATTATTTTCAATTAAAGACTCGTGTTCCGCCTGCACTCTGCTCGAATATTGATATCAGTTTTTGTGTTCGCGTGATTCGAGCTTCACTTACATAGGCATGTCAACCCTCATTTCAGCATTAGAGTGGGTGAACACTTGGGCTTTCATTTGAAAACTGTGAAAGCTCCGTCAAAGACCACATTATGTTTTGCGATATCTGTGCTGATACCAAATACAACGTAAAATCGTTTAAAAAAATTAAAAAATGTAATTCTGATTTTGAAACTAAAATTCACGAAGCTTTATTAATCAAAAAACATAACCCTGGACTTAATCGACAATTATTTGAAAATAAATCCTCGTTTTTGTTAAATATATTTTAGATTGTTATTTTTGTTATTTGGATTTTGCGTGGTGTATCGGCTTTGAGGTTGTTATTTTACGTTTGCATTTTTAATCAATTATTCAATAATTCCTTTCATGAAAACCTTCTTTTTTCGGCTTCTCCCTACTCGGGGTCGCTACAGCGTGTCAGTAATCTCCATTTCACTCGGTCTACTTCGTCTCCTTCCCTAGCTCCAACCCTTTCTATGTCTTCTCTCACCAAATCCATCCACCTTCTCCTTGGCCTTCCTCTTTTCCTTCTGCCTGGCTCCGCCATCTCCATCATCCTATTCCCCACGTAGTCTTCTCTCCTTCTTATGTGTCCATACCAACGTAGCCTTGCATTCGGAAGTTTGTCTCCCAGCTTTGCAATTTTTGCAGTCTCTCTCACATATTTGTTTCTTATCTTGTCTTTTCTTGTCACTCCCAGTGCCCATCTCATCATTTTCAACTCTGCAACTTCCATTTTTCCCATCTGTCTTTCCGTCACTGCCACCATTTCCATTCCATAAAGTATGGTTGGTCTAACAACACTCTTGTACATTTTACCCTTAACATTTGCTGATAACTTCCTGTCGCACAGAACTCCAGACACCTTCCTCCAACTCATCCATTCTGCTTGGATCCTTCTCCTTACTTCTTCACATCTTTCATTATTACCTAACTGTTGAAACCAGGTATTTGAAGTTTTTTGCTCTCTTTACTTTTTCTCCTTGCAGCTCCAACTCTTCTCCATCATCCACACCCCCAAATATTCGGTCTTGCTCCGGCTCACTTTCAGGCCTTTTCTCTCCAGTGCATTTCTCCAAATCTCCAGATCCTCCTCTAGCTCCCTATGATTTTGTCTACACAGAACTATGTCATCTGCAAACAGCATATCCCATGGTGCGTCCTTCTTGATGTCCTCCGTCGGCCTGTCTATGATGATGGCAAAAAGAAATGGGCTGAGTTCTAAACCTTGGTGGAGTCCAACACTTACCTTGAATTCTTTAGTCAAACCTGCTGCACTTCTCACAGTTGTTGTTTCTCTGTCATACATATTCTGGATAATCTTTATGTGGCACTCTGATGTTTCAGCTAACCGCAAGCATTCCCACAGTTCCTCTCTGGGTACCCTGTCGTATGCTTTCTCCAGGTCAATAAAGGCACAGTGCACTGCCTTCTGCCCTTCAGTCCACTTTTCCAACAGCATCCTTAGGCAAAAGATTGCATCAGTGGTACTCCTTCCTGGCATGAACCCAAATTGTTGCTCAGCGATTGTCACCCCCTTCCTTACCCTTGCTTTTATTATCCTCTCCCTCAATTTCATAGTGTGGCACATCAACTTAATCCCCCAGTAGTTTTCACATTCCTTGATGTCTCCTTTACCTTTGTACAAAGGTACAAGAACGCTCCTCCTCCATTCATCTGGCATCTTCTCTCCTTGCAAGAGTCTGTTGAAAAAGTTCAATAAAAACTCCACACCTTTGCTGCCTAGAGCAATCCATGCTTGCACTGGTATGTCATCAGGTCCTTGAGCCTTTCCCTTCTTCATCTTCCTCAACCCAGTCCTGACTTCTTCTCCAGAGATCTCTTCCATGTCCCTTTCTCTCCTTTCTGTTCTCGTTTCTCTTCTTTCTCTGAGGTTTTCATGGTTGAGTAAGTTGTTGAAATACTTCTTTCATGAAAACCATGTATGACAAATTTGATAACTACATAATCAGGTCATTGACCTCGATCTTTAAATTAGAAGGCAAAGTTTCTTAACATTTAATTTATCTGAAGAGGGCTAATGTAATCTGAAGACATCACGACAAAGCTTGCTATTACCCAGAAGAGCGTGATTTGAGACGAAACATGCTTAATGATGTCCACAGTTAATGTTAATTTTGTAACAAATTTTTTATTGTTTTGATTCAACCCATGTGTAAAATTTAGATAAAAGTTTATTAACTTTTGTCAATTTGTTTCAGCAATCTAAAATCACCATTTTAAACATCACACTTCAATTTATTTTTCAATTTTGCTTCTTGGCAATGATTAATTTTCTAAAAAAAGTTTATCTGAGGATAAAAACACTCTTCAATAATACTTAAATTAAAAAACAATTTTTAATGAACAAAACAGCTGGTTGAAAATATAGAAAAATATTAATATTTTATTGTAAATATTAAGATTGTCACAACTCTACTCAGGAATCCAAAAGAACCAGTTGAACTAGGTAACCCAAATACCTGTGAAGTAAAGCTGTGTTTATTTTTAGTTACGTCAGCTCTAGAAATACTTAATTATCAGATAAACATATAAAACATTCTATTGTTTAAATTAAACTCTTCAATTCTTTTATTTTAGCTAGACTGCTCAATTTAATCTAACATCTTATAAATCATTGAAAAATTAAAATTGGAAGGAATAAAAACAGGGTAAGCCTTGTCACCTATTGAAAACAATCAAAAAAGAACAAAAATTGGGTAGTAAAGTTGACTGAGTTTTTATTAATCACACAAGCTTTTGTGAATTACTGCTCACTTTGTCACATGCAATGGAATAAAAATATTTATGCAATCCAAAACAAAATTTACACCAACTTTATTAAACGTAATATAAGAGACATATAATTACATAATAAAATACAATAATATGGGTTAAAAAGACAGAGGTTATTAGAATATGGCAGTATGATAAATTACAGAAAATTAAAAAAGTACAAGTGTGTGAGAAAATTGTATTTTTTTTTTTGATTTTACCATTTTCCATACACTTGTATCTTTTTTGATTTTCTGTAATTTACTGCATTGCTGTATTCTCCCCAGTCTCTTCTAACTCATACTTTTGTATTTTATTTCGTCACTACATGTCTCTATATTATGTTTAATGCCATAGATGTAAATTTTGTTTTGTGTTGCATTATTATTTTTATTCTGTTGCACCTGACAAAATGAGCGTAGTTCACATAAGCTTGTGCATTTAATAAAGTCAGTCAATTTTAGTGCACAACCTTTCAAATCTTTCGGCATTCTCTCAATGGGTAGTTAGGTAAATTTAATAAACAAATTCCAAGGTGCAATAACTTTCAGATAAAGATCCTTTGTTGATAAGAATTCCCACATGTTTTAAATTAACAGCTTAAACATAAAAAGTGAAACTACAAACGATGTACGAGGTGTGTTTGAAAAGTATCGGGACTGTATGCTTTGCACAAACAACACTTGCAACAGTGATAAAAGCTTTGTTTTTTAAGATGGCGCAATGTCTTGTGGTTGTAAAAATGTAGTTTCAGCATTCTGTGACAACCATATGCTTTTTTACAGGCTTTTCTTGAAAGGTGCTTTACTGTAGTTCGTTTTGGGATAATTTATTTAGTAAATATTTTTTTCTTTTTTTTTCTTCTTTTGTTAACAAAAATGAGCATTGAACAAAGAATCAACTTGAAGTTTCTCATTCGACTTGGAAAAACTCCAACTAAAACATTCAATTTGCTCCAAGAAGTTTACGGAGATGCTACAATGTCAAGAACTCGGATTTTTGAATGGCACAAGAGGTTCAGAGAGGGAAGAGAGGATGTGGAAGATGATCCTAAGAGTGGAAGGCCAACAACAAGCAGAACAAACGAAAATGTTGAGCATGTGAGAGAAAAAGTGTGCAGTGACCGCCGCCTTACTGTTAGAATGACAGCAGATGAGTTGAGCATGAATAGTGAGAGGGTGTGGAGGATCATTACAGAAGATCTGGGGATGAGGAAGGTTTGTGCGAAAATGGTACCAAGGTTGCTGAATGATGGGCAAAAGGAAAATCGTGTGCAAGTGTGTCAAGACATCCTGAAACAACTTGAAATTACACCAGATCTGCTGAGTAGAGTTGTTACTGGTGATGAGTCATAGATTTCCAAGTACGATCCACTCACCAAACGGTAGAGCCTTGAATGGAAGAGTGCATCCTCACCAAGACCCAAGAAAGCAAGGCTGTTCAAGTCCAAAATTAAGGTGATGCTGATTGTTTTCTTTGATGTTCATGGAATTGTTCATCTAGAATTCTTGCCACAGGGCCAAACCATTAACCAGAATGTTTACAAAGACATCTTGCGACATTTGATGCGTTCGGTAAGGGAGAAAAGAAGAGAATTGTGGGAGACAAAGTCATGGCTGCTTCATCATGACAATGCTCCTGCTCACAATGCCTTAAGCATACAACAATTTCTTGCAGAACATTGCCGTGCTGGAGCAACCACCCTACTCGCCAGATCTGGCTCCCTGTGATTTTTTCTTGTTTCCTAAGCTCAAGGGAGTCATTAAAGGAACCCGTTTTCAAGACTCAAAAGCCATAACAACAGCCGTAACGAAGGAACTACGAGCGATCCCAATGGAATCTTTCCAGAAGTGCATAGAAGCATGGCAACAGAGATTAGAAAAGTGCATTCGAGCTCAAGGAGATTACTTTGAAGGGGACAAGTTGTAATTTTTACGTGGCATTTCAAATAAAATAATTATTTACACAGTCCCGTTACTTTTCAAACAGCCCTTGTATTAGCTGAACAATACTGTAAAAACTGTAACATCATCAAGCAGTCAAAAAGACTATCTAATGCTGGTATCGAAACAGCTAAATTCTGTGTTGGGATGCAGAGTGTGAATCCATTTATAGAACTTTTCTGCAGTCTCCTCAGGAAGACAACTCTAGTATGGCTGTTTCAGCTCTGCTTGCCAGGGAACAAAGGGATTGATGGTTTGAGGCAGTTTAGAGCATTGACTTTTCACACTCTAGTTGAAAAGCATAAAGTATTTTGAACAAACTTACCAGTAAGTCACAACACTCTCCTTGTCACTGTCCTGTCTCAGCTGTCGCATCTCAGCTGGTCAGAAATGGAAGATACAAGGCTGTTGACCACAAGACATCTTGACTTGTCCCTCAAAAAGTGTCTTGACCTTTGGAGGGCTGCAATACCAGACTCAGTAAATATTTCTGACACTTTTTCACAGGCAGAATTTACTGCTGCCCTACAACACTTAAAACCAGGTAAAGCTCTGATTCATCAAAACTTATAATTCATGCTGGAGCTGGTTTGAAGTCCTGGTTACATGACTTCCTTTCTTCCTGCTTGTGTCAACCCAAAAATTTCAAGATCTGGAAAAAAGCGTTTGTAGTTGCAATCCTAAAGCCAATGAAGCTTATGGGGGACCAAAGAGTTATTGACCGATATCTGCTCTGTGTCCTCTATAACAGGGCTTCTCAAAACTTTTTTGTTCTGCGACCCTGTTTTGAAAGATAAAATTTTTGTGCGACCCCAATTAGTGGTGGATACTTAAAATTAGGTGCTTCACTTTGAATCAATCTCCTTTCTCTGTATTTTCCTCCCAAAATCGTGATCTCTAAAAAAAAGTCTTCACTTCCATTTGCTCTCAGTTTTACCTATTTTCGTCCCAAAATCAGGGTGTTCTCTAAAAAAAAAAAAAAAAAAAAAAAAAAAAAAAGTCTTCACTTCGAATCGATCTCCTTTTTCCGTATTTTTCTCACAAAATCATGGTGATCTCCTTATCTATTTTTGTCGCCAACTTCAGGTGTCCTCTCAAAATGCCAATTTCTTTTGCGACCCCAAAATTATTTTAGGCGACCACATTTGGGGTTGCGACCCATAGTTTGAGAAATCCTGCTCTACAAGATCCTTGAAAGATTTATCTACACTGGTGTCAAGCCATTAATTGATCCACTGCTCCCAAAAAAGCAGGCTGGGTTTTGATGTGGGAAGTTAACCATGGATCAAGTTGTTCTGCTAACCCAGAACATCAAGGATTCTTTTGAGGCTAAGAAGGTCGGTGTCATATTTGCCGATCTGACAGCTGCTTACGACACTGTCTGGCACTGTGGTCTTACCTGCAAGCTGCTGAGCCTTCTGCTGAATAAGCACATGGTCAGAATGATCATGGAGCTTGCCCAAAACTGAAGTTTCATTTTTACTACCACTGACAGCAATGCAGATTATGCCATCTAAAAAATGGTTTTCCTCAGGGATCGGTATTGGCTCCCCTCCTATTCAACATCTATATGTATGATCTGCCTTGCATGATTTCCAGAAAGTTTGCTTATGCTGATGATTTATCATTGTTGCACTCTTCTGAAAACTGGAAGGACTTGGAGGGGACTTTAAGCCAAGACATGTCTACACTTTCAGCATATCTCCAGACTTGTAGGTTGAAGCTCAGTCACACTAAGACGTGACGACAGCCTTTTACTTAAATAACTAAGAGGCCAAACGTAAGCTAAAAGTCTATAACAACAATAGACTTTTATCGTTCTGTTCAACTCCTACTTACTTTGCAGGTAAAACTGGACAGATTGCTCACATTTTATCACCATCTAGTGGCAATGTGCAAAAAACTATCCTCGCATGCCACACTGCTGAGGCAACTTGTAAGCTCACAATGGGGTGCTGGTGCCAAAACACTATGCATAGCTGCCTTATCTCTGGTCTGCTCAACAGCTGAGTACTGCACACTAGTCTGGTGTCGCAGTGCTCACACTTGCCTCATAGAGAGTGTCTTGATCAATGCCTTGCGCATAGACACCAGATGCCTGTGTCCCACTCCAATAGACCACCTACCCATACTTTCAGGCATCCAGCCAGCTGAGCTTTGCCAACTGGGAGTGACACTCTCCTTGGCCTACTGTCGATCTCTGGACCCTGATTATATCTTGCATGGTCTATTAAGTGGGTCCTCAGATGCTCACCAAGAGAGACTATGATCCAGATGCCCCTTTGTGCCAGCTGTGCAGAATCTTTTGGACAACCTTGCAGACTTGGCACCTGTGCTTCTGAATGGATTAAATCATAAATGGAATGCAGAGTACTGTAAAAATGCTTCCAGGCTTCATGTTTTCATGCCTGGGACCGCTGCCAGGCCTGTTGGGATGGGCTTACCCCAAGCAGCTTGGTTTAAGCTCAACTGCCTGTGGACAGGTGTTGGGCAATTCCATTTGTCCATGCACAAATGGGGTCTCACTCCTTCACTGAATTGCAAGTGCAGCACTGCTGAACAAACTGCAGACCATGTTCTAAAAGTATGCCCCATACATCAGACACCACATGGAGCATGAGGTTTGACGGTTTTGGATGACGAAACTTGATGCTGGCATAACAACACCACTGCCAGGATCTGATCCAGGCAGTAAGGCACCCTGAAGTAGTAAAAAGATAAACCCTCAGCTCTGGTCCTGTTTGTCTGACCTGGAGTGGATGCCTTTCCAAATGACAACAATGACGAGCTGAACAAAACACTTTTTAAGAGATATAAAGTGACAAATTGAGTGATTTAGACAATGGCAAGTTAGATGAACTGAAATGTACACAAACGATAACAATTTTGCTGAGATTGACCAAAAAGTGAGAAATTGAGCAAATTGACAAATTAAATGATGATGAATTTGACAAGTTCTACTGTACAGGGTGGGGCATATGTATAAGTTCGGAAACAATTTTTTAAACTAAATTATTTTGTGACTATAGAATAGTTCATAAGTAGAAAATACGTTTTATTATAGCTAAGACATCACTCTATCACAATATCAAATAATTTTTTGCTAAATTTTAAACGATTCAAAAATGTCAGAAAAGAGAGAAGCTATAGTTGCATTACATCATGCCAGAAAGTCAGATTCCACTATTGCAAAGACACTTTCAATTGCGATGATCCACTGTCTGGAAGACATTGACACGTTTCAATGAAAGAGGGGATTTATCTGATCATCCAAGTGGTAGACCATACACCCAAACGAAGTGGTAAACCATGCACCAGTCTAAATCAATGATTAAGTGGATTCAAGAGAGGATTAGGAGAAACCAGAGGAGATCCATGTGATAAATGGCAAAGTCTATTGACATGAGTCCCAGAACCATGAGACGACTTGTCCACAAAGACCTGAAAATAACCTCTTTCACCCTCCAAAAGAGACAAACTCTGTCAGCAGCTGTAAAGCAAAAAAAGATTGGAGAAGCAAAGTTCTTCTGAACGAATTAAGGTCTAGCAGAGCAGGTGCAATTGTTTGGTCAGATGAGAAGATCTTTACAGTTAAATTCACTCATAATCGAAATGACAGTATCTGAATCCCATGGACTTTTTGGAGTGGTCCATCTTCGAAGCCAAGGCCTGTGAAAAAATTCACGACAGTGTGGACAATTTAAAACAGTCTCTACTGTGAGCATGGCAAGAAATTCCACAAGAACAGCTGCGTGCCTTTGTGGGGGATGTTTGCCGGAGATTGCCAGCAGTAATCAAAAGCAATGGGAGCCATTTCGAATAAAATTATTTTGTTTGCTTTGTATAGACTTTCATGTAATCATACATATCTGTAAATTGTTAGATATATTTTTCGTTACATTATAATATCGATTTTAATTTGTTTCCTTATTTATGCCCCACCCTGTATATGCAGTAAATTGTTTCTAAAATTTGTAGTTACCAAAAAAAGTTAGTGATATTGTATATAAGCAAGCAAAGGTGTTGATACTTCAATACATTTAATATTTAGTTGAAGTAATAAATTTATTTCCATATAAGACATTTAAATGATATAACTATTAAATTTTTTGTTCTTACAGGGTGTAGGCAAGATCAGTAACATTGTTAAACCACCCAAACTCATTACATGCCAATAAACAACTTTAGAATTGATTTCATACTCATCAATTCAGAAGGCAAATATAAGATGAAATATCTTGATGTGAATAAGTTATTGGTGTAAACAATTGTAGAGGAAGAATTTTAATCATTGCAACAACACATTGCAATATACAATGTACAGTATTTTTTAAAATGTGCTAATCTGGTTAAAAAGATGAAAAACTAGTTTGGATCTTCATAAACTAACAATTTAGCATTTATACCACAGAGGCCCAGTTTAAAATTCTCAATCTAACAGCAATTACTTTTCAGAAACACATAAGCATTCTTATTGATCATGTGAAAAAAAAATTGGTTCTAAGAAAATGATAATATAAACTTATTAATTGAAAAATCATTCCTTGTTTTTTAATCTTATTTATTAGCATTATTAATTTTTAAAAATTAAAGGAAGATTAGTAATTACATTTAAAGAATAGAAATGTTATGAAAAAAGTTTTATTTTGATATATTAGATCAAAATGTTGATATATTATGACTAGTGCTTTGGTTCTTATTTTGTGAGAACATTTTGATGTGCACCAGTGTCAAAAATTATATAGTGCCTAATGGAGGTTATATAGTGCCTAATAGATTTATTAAATTATATATTCATAATCAAATCAAAAATTATATAGTGCCTAATAGATTTATTAAATTATATATTCATAACACAGGGGAACAATTTTTTTTTCATGTTGTGTTGCATGAGATTTTTTAAATGATTCTTGATAGATTTTTGATGCTGATTCCAAATCTGAAATTGGTTTTCGTCTACATGCTCTAGTTTTTGCGCAATTTGAGAATCCGGATTTCCACAAAAACGGATCAATGCATACCTATATTGTATACGTAATTAACCTAACCTTGATCTTGAAGTCATGAGTAGTGCAGCGCACCAGCTGACAGTCATAAACACTCAATTAACTTTTGTCCCCATTTCAAATTAGCAGATTTTCTAGCTGTGGCACCTTTAGTACAATCAGTGAAGTATGCAATTATTGCAAACAAAGGTCAAATATCTCACTGTAGTAAAGCATGTGCCAGTCGGTGACAGCAAGAAGTGCTGGAAATGCAATCGAAAAAATCAAGTCAGAGCATCAATATGTTCTGTTTATAAGGCTCAGCAGCTATACAGATAGAAGTACCTGGAAGAAGTACTGACTGTGTGTGGTCATGTAAGACTAATAGGTTACTAAGCAGCCAAAAAGCGTGCGATTGTAGGAAACTCCTCAAGTTATCAGTTGAGAGTGTGCACAGCACTGCACACATTGTTAACTGGTCTAGGCTCTTTATCAAGGCTCAGCCAACTACGGTCTTAAGTCTACCGTATCTTTTACACTTGTATATTAAAGTAATTTTTTGATATTGTTCTATTTATAGTTTTTCCTTGAGTTATTTGACTTACAAAATGTTTTGTTATATCAGGTGTAAACATGACTTTTTCTCATAGACGTGAATGTAAAAACAAGCCTGATTCTTTCTGTTATGTATGTGGGTGCTATACACCGCCTCATCAAAGGCGTAACATCACTTTGTTTGTGAAGCATACCTACAAAGCATATTTTCAAATTCTCCTTGGTGACCAAGACAAGAAATGGTCATCCCATATTGTATGTCATAACTGTGAGGAAATGGTTCACGATTGGACAAAAGGAAAATGAAAGGGACTGTTTTTTGGAGTTCCCATGGTTTGGCGGGAACCCCAAGATCATGTGACTAACTGCTATTTTTGCATGGTCAACACAAAAGATGTTGGCAAGAAAAATCGTCATAAGATCTCCTATTCAAGCATTCCCTCAGCCATTCGACCTGTTCCACATTTGAAGAACTTGCAGTGCTGGTTTTTAGTGATTTTTCCTCAAGTGCAGACAGTGATGATGATCAGCGAGAGCATGAGGGCTGCAATAACAAGATGGTTTTTGAATCTGAATCCTTTTCAGATAACACCAATC
Source organism: Diplosoma virens (assembly GCA_963680785.1). NCBI lineage: Eukaryota > Metazoa > Chordata > Ascidiacea > Aplousobranchia > Didemnidae > Diplosoma > Diplosoma virens. The sequence goes on along the minus strand of OY796894.1, from coordinate 15,488,863 downwards.
GGCTATCAGCCCTGGAGTTGTTTTGCCAAACGAAATTGAATGACTTAGTTCGTGATTTGGGACTCTCTAAGAATGCTGAAGAAATAGTAGCTTCCAGGCTGCAAGTAAAACATCTACTTGGTGACTCTGCAAAAGTTTCATATTTTCAAAAGCGAGACCAGTCTTTTGCGACATTTTTCTCAGAACAGAAACAGTTTGTTTATTGCCACAATATCCCTGGTCTGCTCAGGCAGTTAGGTGTTGCCTCGTACATCCCAACTAAATGGAGACTGTTTCTGGATAGCTCTAAGCAGAGCCTCAAATGTGTTCTTTTACACAATGGCAACCTTTACAGAGGAGTTGCCGTTGGTCACTTTGTGCATTTGAGAGAAACATATAATGACATAAAAGCGGTCATCAACTTACTCAAATATCATGAGCACAACTGGATCCTTTGCATAGACCTTAAAATGGTCAGCTTTCTCCTTGGCCAACAGAAAGGTTTTACAAAGAATTTCCTGTCATCTTTGCATGTGGGACAGCTGAGATCGAGAGAAACACTGGACCCAGAAGGAGTGGCCTATTCATGAAACTTTGAAAGCAAGCACACCAAGCATTGTGCATGACCCCATAGTAAGCAGAGAGAAGGTAGTTTTTTCCCCCACTCCACATAAAACTCGACTTGATAAAGCAGTTTATGAAAGCACTGGATAGTGATGGTAAGTGTTTTTAGCACATAGTTTTTGCTTTTCCTAAATTGTTGTTTGACAAAATCAAGGCTGGTGTCTTTGATGGACCTCAGATTCGTACCCTTGTATGTGATGAAGAATTTGTCAACAAGATAAATGACAAGGAGAGGGCGGCATGGCTATCTTTTGTAGCAATTACACAAAACTTTCTTGGTAACAAGAAGGCAGATAACTACCACGTTCTGGTCACAACAATGCTGTTATCTTATCGTAACCTTGGGCGTAAAATGAGTATCAAGCTGCATTTCCTTCATAGTCACCTTGTTGAATTCCCCAGTAACTCCAAGGCTGTTAGTGATGAACAAGGGGAGCGGTTCCATCAAGACCTCATGACTATAAAACATCGCTACCAAGGCAGATGGGACAGAAACATGATGGCAGTCAGCAGTAGCTGGAGCATCACACGAGATTGCCTGAGAAAATCTACAAGCGCAGGAGCTACAAGCGCAAATTCTTGACTGAACAGGGCCAAATTTGATCTTGTATTTTGTTTGTATCGACAGTACACATTGATTTTCACATACCATATTTGCATATTGGTTAATTGTATGAGACTTGAATATTGATGCCTGATATACTCAAAGTTTCTTATGCGGCCCTAGGTGCAAATGGCTATTACAAAATAACCCCTGTCATTTTACGTTAGGAGTGCAAATTTGCTAAAAATAAAAATGCTTAATTGCAAAAAATCTGTAGCTTTAAGAAAAAAACTGACTGCATATTTGAATTCAGCACCACAAAATTAGGTAAAAACAAGTGTCAGTATCAATGCAACAAAAATTTTGTTCCCCAGTGTAATCAAATCAAAAATTATATAGTGCCTAATGGAGGTTATATAGTGCCTAATAGATTTATTAAATTATATATTCATAATCAAATCAAAAATTATATAGTGCCTAATGGAGGTTATATAGTGCCTAATAGATTTATTAAATTATATATTCATAATCAAATCAAAAATTATATAGTGCCTAATAGATTTATTAAATTATATATTCATAATCAAATCAAAAATTATATAGTACCTAATGGAGGTTATATAGTGCCTAATAGATTTATTAAATTATATATTCATAATCAAATCAAAAATTATATAGTGCCTAATAGATTTATTAAAACAGAATTACTTGTTGTGCAATATTTTCAGCCTCCATTGGGGTTTCAGCAACAGCTGCAGCAACATTTCCTTCACCTGAAATTCAATCGATTGTAAAAATATTGCACTCCAATATATCATATTTGAGTGACAGTGTTAAGTTCTAATCACTTTATTGTTTTCTCACCAATCAAACAATAGTTAACTGCTTAAACTATCAATTATTGCCTAATAATATACTTCAAGGTAATGCAAATATTTCCTTTTTTATTAGAGCATTATTAATTAATTTAAGAATTTGTAAAAATAACTATTTTATTTAGATATTGCAATTTTTTTAAATGCTGCTACAATTTAAATTTAACAAATTTTATTCGCATTAAAAAGCAATTTAATAATAAGTTTCTTGGATTAAAATCATTTAAGCTAGAAAGTTTTAAACACATAAAAAATTTTATAATAAAATACATTGGTGTTTTTTATAATTAAATATATAATTTTGATAGTTCACTTTAACTTTTAGATTAAAAGCAAATGATACAAAAATATATATATTAAATAAATAAAGTTTTTCAGAATTTTGTTATATATTATATAATTTGGCACTTTTGCTAATATAACAAAAAGAAATCAATAAGCAATTAAAATAATTAAACTATATTTCAAATAGAATATCAATAAACTTGCACACTTTTAAAAATGCTTTTAGATATCAATATATTTGTAATTTTGACTATATTGTAGTTTAATCTGCAAAATATAAGTTCTTTTTCTGTTCAAGTAACTTTAGTAAATCAAGCTTGGCAATGGAAAATTATTTGTCTGTCATTGTAAGTGACTTTTGTTTGTGAAACTAAGTCGGATCTCCCTGTAGTTTCTATTGATTCTTTTTCTCTTGGTTTTTTCTTTATTCCATCTTGGTGTCAAATGAGGGATTCTGGGTTAGTTTCACCAAAAAAAATCGCTTTATGGTGACTTCTTGAAAAGACCCAATCAATTAATATTTTCATAGCTACAAAATGTTTTGCAGATCTTGAAAGATGATTATCAACACTAATGAACCTGCAGATTCCATTTTGAATATTACAGTCTCTTTAATAAGTCACTGTAAACAATTTTTTGGTGAAACTAACCCAGAATCCTTTTTTCGACACCAGAATGCAATAAAAATGTTTATAAGTTAGTGGTATTGTAAATAAAATATTATAGTAAAACTATTCTGTCATAAAACAAAGCTAAAAGTTATTAAGCATTATTGTAATATTTAAAAAAATAATAAATATACAAATTTTTTGCTTTACCCTTTTATCTCGATTAGAACATATCTGTTAATATATAATATAATTTGGAGATGGAACGTATTTGTTATATCTCCAAATTATCATCTTTACAATCGGATGATAGTTGTTCCAGTCAACACTTAACAAGCTCTATTTGTCTCTCAAGCCTATGAATTAGCTGCCAGATGTAAGATAAAGTTGTGCTGCCCTAACTTATCTGTCTTCAAGCCATTTTTTTAATTTACTCTTGTATGAGAGCATACCAATTGCATAATTTCTCATAATTTGCCTATAATTCACTTAAGTTTCATTATGAATTAAAAAAAATTTTGTATGTGATTGTTTCAAATGCATTTTTATCTAATTCTGTGAAAAAAAGTTAGTTTTGAAGATGATGCCATTCATGTTCCCATAAAGAAATCAATGACGTCAGAACAAAAATTATGTGCTTAGAATGCAATATCCTTATTTAGTTGAAATGCTTTCCAAATATATAATGGTTCAGAAAAAATTTTCATTACAATCTTGCTATTTTTCAAGGTTAATTTATAATTTCAAACTGTTTTTAAAAAATTTCATTTTAAATTGTTTATTTTTTAACTTTTTATTTGTAATTCTAGCTTTTAATTTCTTTGGCATTGGCTGCAAATGGAACACATATGTCCCATGAAAGTCATGCCTCATTTCACAAATGAACAAATATGTTTTACTTTATTTTCTTGTTTTTTGTCTTTTAAATTAGTAACTCGGGTTTTTTAAGGTTAAAGCAAGTACATTGAGGCAAAAACATATATAAGAATCAATTATTTTTAAAAACAAAAAAAATCTGGGGTGTAAGGGTTAAGAAATGATTACTGTGTTTTGTTTTTTGTGGTTTACAAACACTCTCAGATTTTCGTGTAATTTGCGACCTATTTACACTTTTTTGCAGTGGATGTACAATTGATGTGAAAATATTTTGGGTCTCTTCAATAAGTCCTCTACACGATTCTTTTCGGTAAAACTAATCCAGAATTTTCCTTTCGGCACCAGGATGGAAAAAACCAAGAGAAAAATAAGCCATAGCAACAGCAGAGGGATTCCGGTTAGTTTTACGAACAAAAATCGCTTACGATGACTTCTGGAAGAGTCCCAATACTTTAACTCAGAAACCTCTTTAAAAGGCGTTTATAATATTCGGGAAAAACACTAGAATAAATTATCATAAAAAGTATTCAAGCATTATCGTAAAATTAAAAAAAAAAACTTACCATCAGCCATAATTATTCAGTGCTCTTAATGAACGGCAAAATATCTGAAAGAAAGAGGCAAAATTTTCAAGAAATGAAAACTTCTTCAGTTCACTAGGTTGAGTTAAAAGAAAATTCGTATTTTGACGCTGGTGTGATAGAACCCGGAGTCGGAGTTGGAGCTGACCAGGATTAAGCAGGCACAATGACTTAAGACAATCATCATTATCAAATTTCTATTTATCCATTCTCCTGACGTACAGAACCGCGTCACTGATAAAGCCATTACTCCTTTCGAAGTTGCGTAGATATTGCTGTTTGGTTTACAGCAGTCAGCTAGCACGATAATGTTTTGTAGCACTTGCGTGCTATTTTTCATAACCTGTGCAAGAGAGGAATCGCACCCGTGTTGTGAAACCTTGTGCTTAATATAATTGATTTTGTTTCTTCACTTTGCCCGCGCCGCTTTAATTATTTCTTGCTTTTTTGCTTGTTTTCTGCTAGTGGCTGATTATTTGTTGGTTTGAAGCAGGGCGTCGAACCGGACCCGAACCGGACCCGAACCGGATCCGTAAACCCGTATTAACCGTTATTATTTTTTGAACCCAAACCGAAACTGAACCCAAAAAAATAAAATTTGCTAAACCTGAACCGGAACTGAACCCATAAAAATAAAATTTGCTGAACCTGAACCGGAGCTGAACCCGTAGAAAAAAAATTGCTGAACCTGAACCTGAACCGGAACTTTATTTTAAATGGGTCCGGTTCGACCGTTTGATGCTCAAATTTTAATTTTAAAGTTATTTGTAGAAGTATCAGAATCACAATTTTGTCTTTGAAGTTGCCGCAATTTTTTTGGTCTCGATACTTGTTGTGTGGCAATACAGAAACGTTATAAACGACTTTTTCAGGCGAGAAGTTAAAGCAAAGACATGTCACTTGCTAGGTAAAGAAAGCGATTTTAAATATATGCTAAAGCAATTGTTCTTAAGCTTTCTACAGTGCCATACTTTTAAAAAATACATAATAATATAGAGACGTAGCAAACATAGTGAAACCATCTGTTCCGTTCCTAAAAATCGCCCACACTATGTATATTCATAATCTCATAAAAAATCTCTTTGATTTCGCTTTGGCTCAAATAGCCGAAGAAATAACGGTTCTATGAGCAAGTTAAATATTTTACATTTAGTTATAAGAAAATGGCAACACTGCTAAGTCTCTTGAGTCTTGGAGAAAGATCCAGAACTATCCGCTTGACCTGTTTTGACTATGACGTAATAGTGATTGTTTGTGATTAACTTGATTTAGTAACTTTCAGAACGTTCGAGATATTCACGACCGAGTAATATAAATAAGGCTCGCTTGAAAGCAGTATTATGATTCGATGATTCGTTGTGGTAACTTAGAATTGGAAAATTGTTAGCTGCGTAAATTCATAGTTTTTGAACGCAAGTCTTTGGTTGTCTACGTGATTGTGAAGAATTAAGCTACTGAATCTGTATTTGCTGTTGATTTATACTATTCGGGCTCCTAAGTGGATTGGGGCATATTTTTTAATAAAGAAGATATTGTGGTAGTCTGAGCTGTGGTTTAGCTAGACTATATTTTTGCTGTCGCTGGTTCGAAGGTCAGATCCAGCAAGAAGATTAAGAATTTTATCTTTTAGTAGACACCGAGACTGCGTTATCGGCGAGGTCTTCTTTACAGGCGCCGAAAAGGTTAGACCATTAAATAACGTACTAAGTTACCGAATTAACTTCTACAAAATTTAAAAAACTTTTTACCAGCGGAATATAAATTACAAAAACTCTCCAAAATTTAAAAAAACTAAAATTTGTGGAAGTAACACCATTGTTGGTGAAACCAAATCATATAGGACGAAAAAAAACTTTATGGTGTCTTTCAAACAATTTTGATACTAAAAATCTTTTAAATTAAAATTACACGTAGTCGTAGTCTACGCAACAAAGCAAAATTATTTGACGCCATTGAAGAATCAAAGCTGCACAGTGCAAGCAGTTGGGGAACCACTCGACTAAAATTTAGTTGCGTGGAGAAGTTTAATAAAAAAGCAGGGTAAACTTATCAAATGATTCGAGTTCAGTGTAACTTATAGTTGCCCCAAATGGTTTTCACTAGCATGATGGTATCCCTAACAGTCGAGATTGAGTGAAAAATAATGTCGAGCAAGCAATGCAATAAAGTTAATTAATTTTTATTTTTCAAAAAAACAAAATTTTTTAAAGAAAATTTGTTGATGCTTGAAATCCCGGACCAAGGTCTAAATCCCGGACATGTCCGGGAAAACCCGGACGTATGGCAACCCTAACATAAAATACTTACATTGAGATTCTTTAGAAAATTCAAACTCAAAACGCTCTGCTAGGAAATTCCCGAGTGGGACCGTTTGCCCACCATGTTTATTTTGATAGATATTAACCCAAAACATATTAAGAGTTGTTTGGTTTGCTCCTACAGCTAGAAAGCAGTTTATTTTGAGTAAAAAAATGTAACTTTTGTTTTTTTATAGTTTAAAAAATTTGTACTCGATTTGTTGCAATTTTTAGTTCCGTACTTTAATTCTGCTAGAACAGGGGTGGGCAAGTTTTTTAGCTCGAGGGCCGCATTCAAAAGTTGAATTTATTTGCGGGCCGCATTATAGTAATCTCTAAAATTACTGATGTTCGTTATCAGTGGTGGATATTCAAATTCAGGGGCCCAAGGCAAGAATTTCCAAAAATTGATGTTCTCTAGAAAAAAAAAGGGCTTTGATTTCGTCTTTCACTTTTTTCTCCCAAAACCATAGTGACCTATAAAAAAAAAGGTCTTCACTTCGATACTCGGGTGCGGATAATACGTAGAAAATTATGGTATTTATTTTAGCCGACGATTCGTTTATTTTCATTGTTATTTTCAATGGAAATTTATATCTATACAAACTATAGTTGTGGTTTGGGCAGGCACAAGTGGGCCAGATAAAACACTGCGGTGGGCCGGACCCGGCCCGCGGGCCGTAAATTGCCCATCCCTGTGCTAGAATGATAGCCTAGTTGTTTTATTCTAGGTTACAGTCAATTTGATGAAGGTGTAATTATTAACTACAGGTGTGAATTGCACTAGATGATACAATTTTTGGTTAATGGGGTTTTTTGGCTAATTTAGCAGAAATTTGGGTGCTTATTTCTAAAAATGTACTCGTTTTTTCTATATCAGGTAACTTGCAAAATTTCTGATTTTCGTAATGCCGCAAATGATTAGCTTATGAATTAGCTATGAATAAAAAAATCTTCGTTAGATTACAAATTTCAATTCAAAAGCTATCTGTTGCTTTTTTTAATTGTCAACGTCGTTTGAAAGGGCATCCGCTCAAGGTCAATGACGAACAGACAGGACTGGGGCCGAGGTTTTATCCTCCTGTGGTCACAGAGCAAAGTTATTGGTCAATGACTGTTTGGATTTTCTATGGACTTCATCGGCTTTGGGATCGCGACTGCAAGCGCCCTTCTCCAGATCTTGAGAATTTTGAGTCGGTGCAAGTAGGAATAAAGGAAGTCACGTAACTGGGACTTCAAAGCAGCCCTATGGCATGCTAATTATAGCCTACTCGTTATTTGGTTATGGCATCTAATATGAAAAAAAGGAAATTTCATATGCATGTAATTTTGTGGCTCGCTGAATGCACATAAATTTATAATTTGTCCCAATATGAAAAAAGATTAGACAACTCTGGTCAATGTTTGGTCTGATTGATGTTTGAACTATTTTGTGCTATGTTTTAACCAGCATTTGGTCAATGACGTCATATTTGATATCGTCATAAACGTAGGTCATGGACACAAAACTTTAAACCAGGGCGTCGAACCGTTTAAAATAACGTTCCGGTTCAGGTTCAGGTTCGGCAAATTTTATTTTTAAAGGTTCAGTTCCGGTTCAGGTTCAGCAAAAATAATTTTTCGGGTTTAGTTCCAGTTTAGGTTCAACAAATACTTTTTTAGGGGTTCAGTTCCGGTTTAGCTCCGGTTCGGGTTCGGAATATATCTTTTTTGTCTATTTCTGACAAGCGTTAGGACTGTAAACACAATTTGTTACCTCATGTTGTCATGGGCGTCTGCAGACGCGCTTCCTGGAGGAGTGATGGCATGCAGTCGGAAACACAAAAAATATTCTTGAAAAGGGCTTTTAAAAAAATTCTGAGACAGGTTTTAAAAAAATTAAATTAAACTAATTCATCGGCATGGGTCTTGGTTGTAAAAACCAAATCTTACCAATAAATTTATAGTAATGATCTTGCGAGCGCCAAAAGCGGAAACGGAAGTTTTTTGTTGTTTTGTGATCTCAAAACTTTCTGATAAATTGCGTTTATATGAGTTTATATAGATCTTTCTTGGACTAGTCACTGATACATTTGTCTAAGAATTTTTTGATAATTTTTTAGTGGCGGCCCTCTCGCAGAAGGTTTACTAGTTATGAAACGTCATTAACAATTGCGTGAAGTAAAAGATTTTTCTTCCCAAAACTTTTCATTTGACACTCTTCAGGGGAAATCGTCAGAATAAAGCAGAATTGAAACCGAACTGAGTTATAAAGGGGAAAGCAGAGTTCTCATTGGCTGAAAGAAGTTAGCCAATGAGAGAAAAGATTAAGAAATTTTCAAAGAGTAGCCGAAGTCTTTTTGCTTACACAGAAGGGGTTTGAGAAATTTAATGAAAGTCACTTCAAGAGCAAAAAGGTGAAAAGAAAAGCGACCTCGAGCGAGAATAAAAAATTTTTCGTTATTGTAGTAAAGAGCGCATTGGGAGTTGTCAAGAAGATGTTGACCAATGGCGGATTCAGGAAATTGTTGTGGGCGTATGTTGGCCTTGCAAGAACGGGAAAGGCTTTGGCGGTTGTGCGAGGCAGGAGGATTGGCGATGGATTTAGGAGCGTGTTGTTTAATTCGCTCTTCTAGGCTTTGAGACGTGCGACCAAATTTTATCAATAAAGTAAAAGATTGGTGGTTTTGCAATTAAAAACAGCCATTATTAATGCAAAAATTCTAGTTAAATATCATCCAATTTTATAAGCTTTTGTTTATAAAAACTTCTGTAGATACTATAAATAAAAAACAATAGTAGTATATGAAAAGAGTTTTGGCGAGTTTTTACGCTAGTGGCGCTAGAGAGCAGGTGGCGCGGTGGCGCACTGACGTCATCAGTGGCGCGGTGGCGGAGGGTGGCGCTAGAGAGCAGTGGCGGATCCGGATCCTATTCCGAATCCTATTCCTATTCCTATTTCTAATTCTACTCCTATTCCTAATCCTATTCCTATTCCTATTCCTAATTCTACTCCTAATCCTACTCCTATTCCTACTCCTATTCCTATTCCTACTCTTATTCCTAATCCTACTCCTATTCCTAATCCTACTCCTATTCCTAATCCTACTCCTATTCCTAATCCTACTCCTATTCCTAATCCTACTCCTATTCCTAATCCTACTCCTATTCCTAATCCTACTCCTATTCCTAATCCTACTCCTATTCCTAATCCTACTCCTATTCCTAATCCTACTCTTATTCCTAATCCTACTCCTATTCCTAATCCTAATCCTATTCCTAATCCTACTCCTATTCCTAATCCTACTCCTATTCCTAATCCTACTCCTATTTCTAATCCTACTCCTATTCCTAATCCTATTTCTATTCTTATTTCTATTCCTAAGAAAGACGATGGTCTTGAGTTCAAATCTTATCCAAGACAATATAAAACCTAATCCTAAGAAAGACAGTAGTCCTGAGTTTGACTCCCACCCAAAACAGTAGAAATCCTAAACCTAAGAGAGATAGTGGTCCTGAGTTTGTCTCCCAACCAAGACAGTAGAAATCCTAATCCTAAGAAAGGTCCTGAGTTCAATTCTTAGCCAAGACAATATAAAACCTAAACCTAAGACAGACAGTGGTCCTGAGTTTGACTCCCACCCAAGACAGTATAAACCCTAACTCTAAGAAAGGTCCTGAGTTCAAATCTTATCCAAGACAATATAAATCCTAAACCTAAGAAAGATATAGTCTCGAGTTTGACTCCCACCCAAGACAGTATAAATCCTAGCCCTAAGAAAACCAGTGGTCTTGAGTTTGATTCCTACCCAAGATAATATAAAGCCAAACTCTATGAAAGACAGTAGTCTTGAGTTTGATTCCTTCCCAAGATAATATAAAACCAAACCCTAAGAAAGGCAGGAGTCCTGAGTTAGATTCCCACCCAAGACAGTATAAATCCTAACCTTAAGAAAGTCAGTGGTCTTCAGTTCAATTCTTGCCCAAGACAGGTGTAAGATTTCAAACCTAATCGTAAGAAAATTAGTGGTCCTGAGTTTGATTTCTACCCAAAACAGTATAAATTCTAATTCTAAGAATGTCAGTGGTCCTGAGTTTGACTCCCACCCAAGACAGTAGAAACAAGACATAAGGTTATTTCAAGACATTCTGCAAGATTTTAAAGCAATAAAGTCAAAGCTTTTCCTGTTTTTAAGCCCTCCATAGAAAAAAACTATCAAAATATGTTCTGCAAAGGGTAAGTTTGGCGACGTTAGGTCAATACACAATTTTCCCATGGGGAATTCCCTGGGTTTTTATTGGGATTGTTTGTATAGGTTTCTTTGTGCATTGCAAACTTTGTCTTGGTTTTTGTTACAACTATTTTCAATTTTTCTAGACAAATTCGATTTTTACTATACCTTTGTTGAAATTTTAAAAGTTTTTCTTTAGACAACCTTGATTTTTATTATAACTTTGTTTAATTTTTTCTAATTAATCTTAATTTTTTATAACTATCTTCAAATTTTTTATAGGCGAGCTTGATTTTTGTTATACTTATGCTCAATTTTTCAAAAATTTTTCCTGCACAACCTTGGTTTTTGTTACACCTATCTTCAATTTTTCTTTGTCAACCATGATTTTTATTATATCTTTGTTGAAATTTTAAAAGTTTTTCTTTAGACAACCTTGATTTTTGTCAAACATTTGTTTAATTCTTCAAACATTTTCTTAGTCAACCGTGATTTTTAGATATCTATCTTCAATTTTTTTCTTGACAACCTCGATTTTTGTTATACCTAACCTTAATTTTTCATGTCAACCTTGATTTTTGTCATACCTATGTTTAATTTTTCTTAACAATCATGGTTTTTGTCATATCTTTGTTTAATTTTTCTTGGTAACCTTGATTTTTGGTATACCTTTGCTCAATTTTTTTAAACAACCTTGTTTTTTGTCATACCTTTGCTTAATTTTTCCTAGGCAACCTTGATTTTTGTCACATCTACCTTCAATTTTTCTTGGTAACCTTGATTTTTGGTATACCTTTGCTCAATTTTTTTTTGAACAACCTTGTTTTTTGTCAAACCTTTGCTTAATTTTTCCTAGGCAACCTTGATTTTTGTCACATCTACCTTCAATTTTTCTTGGTAACCTTGATTTTTGTCATATCTAACCTCAATTTCTTCTAGACAAACTTAAATTTTTTATAACTCTCTTCAATTTTTTTTCCTCGGCAATCTTGATTTTGCTATATCTACCTTTAATTTTTACTTGGTAACCTTGATTTTTCTCACAACTTTGTTTAATTTTTTCTTGGCAACCTCGATTTTTGTCACACCTATCTTTAATTTTTCTTAACAATCTTAATTTTTGTCATACCTAAACTCAATTTCTTTCTAAATAACCTTGATTTTTGTCATACCTAAACTCAATTTCTTTCTAAATAACCTTGATTTTTGTCATAACTTTGTAATTTATCTTGGTAATCTTGATTTTTGTCATACCTAGCCTCAATTTCTTCTAGACAAACTTGATTTTGTTTTACCTTTACTTAATTTTTTCTTGATAACCTTGATTTTTATTATACTTTTCTTCCATTTTTTTCTAAACTGCCTTGTTTTTGTTATACCTAATTTCAATTTTTTTCTTGACATTCTCAATTTTCCTTATACCTTTATTTAATTTTTCTTGGCAACCTTGATTTTTGTCATACCTTTGTTTAATTTTTCTTAACAATCTTGATTTTGTTGCACCTACCTTCAATTTTTTTTCTAAACAACCTTGCTTTTTGTCATACCTTTGTTTAATTTTTCTTAACAATCTTGGTTTTGTTGCACCTAACCTCAATTTTTTCTAGACAAACTTGATTTTGTTATATCTATGCTTATTTTTTTCTTGGTAACCTTGATTTTTGTTATACCTTTGTTTAATTTTTTCTTGGCAACCTTGATTTTTAGATACCTACATTTAATTTTTCCCTTAAACCCAATCTCAATTTTTCTTTAAGCAACCTTGATTTTTATTATACCTATGTTTAACTTTTTTTCTAAACAAGCTTGATTTTTTGTTACACCCTTGTTGAATTTTTTTTTTTCTTGACAACCTTGATTTTTATTCGCAGACAAAGTAATTCTTAAAAGTTTTAAACAAAAATTTTTATTGATAGGTTATTCGTGTTCAATAAGCAGATGTTTCATAATAAAAAATTCGTCTTTTTTCTTTATTATTTAGTAAACCGAATTCAAACATAGTTATTATTTTTATGGAGTACGAATTCGCTTTCTAGTGTTAACATTTTAATTGTTTCAAAAATGAATTCAGTTTCAACTACGTTTAATCTTTTGGTCGTTTTATAAACTTTTGATAATAAGAAAGCTATCCGTAATATCTGTAAGCGTGACAACGTGTGTCAAAGTCTCCTCTTACACAGAAGCTGGCCGTATCCTGTTCATAGCGTATTGGGTTTCTTACACAGAAGCTGACCGTATCCTGTTCATAGCGTATTGCGTTTCCTGACATATTCATGATCGGAGTTTGAAAATCTGGTTACCTTAATTTCCAGAGTAAAAATAGAGTAAGCAAAAATTTTTATAATGCACCTTGATTTTTATAGTTTTTAACAATTTTCAGTAAAAAGGAAAATTTATTACAAGCTTGACCAAAAATATTTGATTTCAAAACACCGACTAAAGCTTAGTTTGATCCCAATCAATTGCAACCGTTTATGTTAAAAAGTTTTACATTTTTTCACTTTTAATAAGAAAATTCATCATAAAACTGAACATTTTAATTCATTTTACCAACTAAACTTTCTAAAATTAACATAAAGTTTGAAATCAAATAAGACCAACGTAAGTTTAAAAAGTTTTGTATAAGTAAGATCAATTCCAAGAAAAATTGGTTGTTTTTTGAAAATATATTAAGATTTATTCTATCAAGTCCTATCGCAGTTAGTTCTTATGTCTAAACGAAAACAAACCAAACTGAAATTATTTAATTAACTTATTGACTAGCTCGAAATCGAAAAATAAACCTTTGAAAAATCAGGATTTTCAAAAAATATCTAAAAATTTTGCTTTCAGGATACGGTTTTGCTTGGGGTAACAAACACAAATAAAGAAACCAACAAATTCACTCTTTTATCTTGAACGTTGCTAACCTCTAAGAAAAAGGTGTGAACATCAACGATGTCAAAGAAAACGTATACGGATATTAAAAATTAAACTTTTAAATTTCATTTTCCGCAACAACGTTTTGTGGTCAATTATTGCACTAGTTTAACCAAAAAATACTTTAGTTTTTCTTTAACCCAAATAAATGTTTTAACCAAAAACTTCATGAATCGATATTAAAAATTGATCCACGAATATAATTTTATACATTTTTCAGACGGAGGTTTTGTGGTTAGGTGTTAAAAATTGTAAAACTTTGAGCCTAATTGTCACCATTTTAAAATTCTCTCACATTGTAAAGTTTTTGTATGAAAACACTAGATTCCTTTTACGTGAAAATAATTTAACTTTTTGAAAGGATTTAACTTTTTGAAAGGATTTCTTCCAAATGTCTTAAAAGTTACGGAAACACTAACTTAAAAAATCTAAAAATTTTTTTCCTGAAAAGTGTACATTTCTTTGTTGCAGAAATTTAGTTTTTAGAACCAAACCCTAAAAATTTCTACTTTATGTTAGGTTTTTACTATTTTTAACACATAGCAACAACTCAATCTCAAAATTTTTATCACAACTGTTTTCTTAATTGCGAAAATGTTGTAATTTTGTCAAACTCTTTGTATAATTGTTGCACAGAAGCAAATATTTCGACTTTTGCACGGTTCTCATTTTACTTAGTTTTTTCTTTCCAAAGTGAAAAGAGTCGCATTAAAGCCTTTAACAAAATATCGATTTGTTTGTTTTCAATACTAAGCAACAACACAAACATTTCAAAGTAAACTAACAAAAAGTTGACTAATCGAGTTTATTAGACTCATGAAAAGATATCAATTTTTGACTTAAAGAATTTTTCACCTTGTAATTTAAATGTTTTCAATCTACTTTGCATTAAAAAGGTGTTTAGCACTACAAAATTTCACGAGATTTTCTCAAGTTGAAACTGTCTTGACTGAAAAATTTGGCGTTAAAAGTTGTTCGATTTGCAAATCAATATCTGTTTTTAGCAACTGTTTATTCATCATGTGATACTTTAAATTAACTTTATGATAAAAATCAGTCAACCTCACAAATTTTAACTAGTTGAAACCGTTTGCAGCAAAAGATTTTGAATGAAGACCGTCATTGAACTTAGACACACCTTGTTGAAGCGATTTTAGAGCTGCAAACCAAGAAAGTTTTAAACTAAGTTTGGTGTTTTTCGCGCGCATTGCATAAAGTGATTTTTGTTTTTTACAAAGAAGCAATATGCAGTTTTTGGCGGGAGCTCTGAAAAATCAAGGTTATTTAGAAAGAAATTGAGTTTAGGTATGACAAAAATTAAGATTGTTAAGAAAAATTAAAGATAGGTGTGACAAAAATCGAGGTTGCCAAGAAAAAATTAAACAAAGTTGTGAGAAAAATCAAGGTTACCAAGTAAAAATTAAAGGTAGATATAGCAAAATCAAGATTGCCGAGGAAAAAAAATTGAAGAGAGTTATAAAAAATTTAAGTTTGTCTAGAAGAAATTGAGGTTAGATATGACAAAAATCAAGGTTACCAAGAAAAATTGAAGGTAGATGTGACAAAAATCAAGGTTGCCTAGGAAAAATTAAGCAAAGGTTTGACAAAAAACAAGGTTGTTCAAAAAAAAATTGAGCAAAGGTATACCAAAAATCAAGGTTACCAAGAAAAATTAAACAAAGATATGACAAAAACCATGATTGTTAAGAAAAATTAAACATAGGTATGACAAAAATCAAGGTTGACAAGAAAAATTAAGGTTAGGTATACCAAAAATCAAGATTACCAAGATAAATTAAACAAAGTTATGACAAAAATCAAGGTTATTTAGAAAGAAATTGAGTTTAGGTATGACAAAAATCAAGGTTATTTAGAAAGAAATTGAGTTTAGGTATGACAAAAATTAAGATTGTTAAGAAAAATTAAAGATAGGTGTGACAAAAATCGAGGTTGCCAAGAAAAAATTAAACAAAGTTGTGAGAAAAATCAAGGTTACCAAGTAAAAATTAAAGGTAGATATAGCAAAATCAAGATTGCCGAGGAAAAAAAATTGAAGAGAGTTATAAAAAATTTAAGTTTGTCTAGAAGAAATTGAGGTTAGATATGACAAAAATCAAGGTTACCAAGAAAAATTGAAGGTAGATGTGACAAAAATCAAGGTTGCCTAGGAAAAATTAAGCAAAGGTTTGACAAAAAACAAGGTTGTTCAAAAAAAAATTGAGCAAAGGTATACCAAAAATCAAGGTTACCAAGAAAAATTGAAGGTAGATGTGACAAAAATCAAGGTTGCCTAGGAAAAATTAAGCAAAGGTATGACAAAAAACAAGGTTGTTTAAAAAAATTGAGCAAAGGTATACCAAAAATCAAGGTTACCAAGAAAAATTAAACAAAGATATGACAAAAACCATGATTGTTAAGAAAAATTAAACATAGGTATGACAAAAATCAAGGTTGACAAGAAAAATTAAGGTTAGGTATAACAAAAATCGAGGTTGTCAAGAAAAAAATTGAAGATAGATATCTAAAAATCACGGTTGACTAAGAAAATGTTTGAAGAATTAAACAAATGTTTGACAAAAATCAAGGTTGTCTAAAGAAAAACTTTTAAAATTTCAACAAAGATATAATAAAAATCATGGTTGACAAAGAAAAATTGAAGATAGGTGTAACAAAAACCAAGGTTGTGCAGGAAAAATTTTTGAAAAATTGAGCATAAGTATAACAAAAATCAAGCTCGCCTATAAAAAATTTGAAGATAGTTATAAAAAATTAAGATTAATTAGAAAAAATTAAACAAAGTTATAATAAAAATCAAGGTTGTCTAAAGAAAAACTTTTAAAATTTCAACAAAGGTATAGTAAAAATCGAATTTGTCTAGAAAAATTGAAAATAGTTGTAACAAAAACCAAGACAAAGTTTGCAATGCACAAAGAAACCTATACAAACAATCCCAATAAAAACCCAGGGAATTCCCCATGGGAAAATTGTGTATTGACCTAACGTCGCCAAACTTACCCTTTGCAGAACATATTTTGATAGTTTTTTTCTATGGAGGGCTTAAAAACAGGAAAAGCTTTGACTTTATTGCTTTAAAATCTTGCAGAATGTCTTGAAATAACCTTATGTCTTGTTTCTACTGTCTTGGGTGGGAGTCAAACTCAGGACCACTGACATTCTTAGAATTAGAATTTATACTGTTTTGGGTAGAAATCAAACTCAGGACCACTAATTTTCTTACGATTAGGTTTGAAATCTTACACCTGTCTTGGGCAAGAATTGAACTGAAGACCACTGACTTTCTTAAGGTTAGGATTTATACTGTCTTGGGTGGGAATCTAACTCAGGACTCCTGCCTTTCTTAGGGTTTGGTTTTATATTATCTTGGGAAGGAATCAAACTCAAGACTACTGTCTTTCATAGAGTTTGGCTTTATATTATCTTGGGTAGGAATCAAACTCAAGACCACTGGTTTTCTTAGGGCTAGGATTTATACTGTCTTGGGTGGGAGTCAAACTCGAGACTATATCTTTCTTAGGTTTAGGATTTATATTGTCTTGGATAAGATTTGAACTCAGGACCTTTCTTAGAGTTAGGGTTTATACTGTCTTGGGTGGGAGTCAAACTCAGGACCACTGTCTGTCTTAGGTTTAGGTTTTATATTGTCTTGGCTAAGAATTGAACTCAGGACCTTTCTTAGGATTAGGATTTCTACTGTCTTGGTTGGGAGACAAACTCAGGACCACTATCTCTCTTAGGTTTAGGATTTCTACTGTCTTGGGTGGGAGTCAAACTCAGGACTACTGTCTTTCTTAGGATTAGGTTTTATATTGTCTTGGATAAGATTTGAACTCAAGACCATCGTCTTTCTTAGGAATAGAAATAAGAATAGAAATAGGATTAGGAATAGGAGTAGGATTAGGAATAGGAGTAGGATTAGGAATAGGAGTAGGATTAGGAATAGGAGTAGGATTAGGAATAGGATTAGGATTAGGAATAGGAGTAGGATTAGGAATAGGAGTAGGATTAGGAATAGGAGTAGGATTAGGAATAGGAGTAGGATTAGGAATAGGAGTAGGATTAGGAATAGGAGTAGGATTAGGAATAGGAGTAGGATTAGGAATAAGAGTAGGATTAGGAATAGGAGTAGGAATAGGAGTAGGATTAGGAGTAGAATTAGGAATAGGAATAGGAATAGGATTAGGAATAGGAGTAGAATTAGAAATAGGAATAGGAATAGGATTCGGAATAGGATCCGGATCCGCCACTGCTCTCTAGCGCCACCCTCCGCCACCGCGCCACTGATGACGTCAGTGCGCCACCGCGCCACCTGCTCTCTAGCGCCACTAGCGTAAAAACTCGCCAAAACTCTTTTCATATACTACTATTGTTTTTTATTTATAGTATCTACAGAAGTTTTTATAAACAAAAGCTTATAAAATTGGATGATATTTAACTAGAATTTTTGCATTAATAATGGCTGTTTTTAATTGCAAAACCACCAATCTTTTACTTTATTGATAAAATTTGGTCGCACGTCTCAAAGCCTAGAAGAGCGAATTAAACAACACGCTCCTAAATCCATCGCCAATCCTCCTGCCTCGCACAACCGCCAAAGCCTTTCCCGTTCTTGCAAGGCCAACATACGCCCACAACAATTTCCTGAATCCGCCATTGGTCAACATCTTCTTGACAACTCCCAATGCGCTCTTTACTACAATAACGAAAAATTTTTTATTCTCGCTCGAGGTCGCTTTTCTTTTCACCTTTTTGCTCTTGAAGTGACTTTCATTAAATTTCTCAAACCCCTTCTGTGTAAGCAAAAAGACTTCGGCTACTCTTTGAAAATTTCTTAATCTTTTCTCTCATTGGCTAACTTCTTTCAGCCAATGAGAACTCTGCTTTCCCCTTTATAACTCAGTTCGGTTTCAATTCTGCTTTATTCTGACGATTTCCCCTGAAGAGTGTCAAATGAAAAGTTTTGGGAAGAAAAATCTTTTACTTCACGCAATTGTTAATGACGTTTCATAACTAGTAAACCTTCTGCGAGAGGGCCGCCACTAAAAAATTATCAAAAAATTCTTAGACAAATGTATCAGTGACTAGTCCAAGAAAGATCTATATAAACTCATATAAACGCAATTTATCAGAAAGTTTTGAGATCACAAAACAACAAAAAACTTCCGTTTCCGCTTTTGGCGCTCGCAAGATCATTACTATAAATTTATTGGTAAGATTTGGTTTTTACAACCAAGACCCATGCCGATGAATTAGTTTAATTTAATTTTTTTAAAACCTGTCTCAGAATTTTTTTAAAAGCCCTTTTCAAGAATATTTTTTGTGTTTCCGACTGCATGCCATCACTCCTCCAGGAAGCGCGTCTGCAGACGCCCATGACAACATGAGGTAACAAATTGTGTTTACAGTCCTAACGCTTGTCAGAAATAGACAAAAAAGATATATTCCGAACCCGAACCGGAGCTAAACCGGAACTGAACCCCTAAAAAAGTATTTGTTGAACCTAAACTGGAACTAAACCCGAAAAATTATTTTTGCTGAACCTGAACCGGAACTGAACCTTTAAAAATAAAATTTGCCGAACCTGAACCTGAACCGGAACGTTATTTTAAACGGTTCGACGCCCTGGTTTAAAGTTTTGTGTCCATGACCTACGTTTATGACGATATCAAATATGACGTCATTGACCAAATGCTGGTTAAAACATAGCACAAAATAGTTCAAACATCAATCAGACCAAACATTGACCAGAGTTGTCTAATCTTTTTTCATATTGGGACAAATTATAAATTTATGTGCATTCAGCGAGCCACAAAATTACATGCATATGAAATTTCCTTTTTTTCATATTAGATGCCATAACCAAATAACGAGTAGGCTATAATTAGCATGCCATAGGGCTGCTTTGAAGTCCCAGTTACGTGACTTCCTTTATTCCTACTTGCACCGACTCAAAATTCTCAAGATCTGGAGAAGGGCGCTTGCAGTCGCGATCCCAAAGCCGATGAAGTCCATAGAAAATCCAAACAGTCATTGACCAATAACTTTGCTCTGTGACCACAGGAGGATAAAACCTCGGCCCCAGTCCTGTTCGCAGTGCCGTAACTTCGTCATTTGGGGCCCCGGTGCAAACATCCATTATGGGGCCCCATTTTTTAGTACAAAACGTTCAACTGGGCTACTTTTTGCAGTACAGGAATCATTGCGTTTCTTTGGGGTTTTTCGACGACTCCGTGCTATAGAAACATTTCAATCGAGTCATTTGATATTTTGCAACATAGCAAGGAGTTACAGTAATTACTAAGTAAATCTGTGGCATAGAAATCAAAATCGCACGCAATCTTTATGCCTATACAAAACGAAACTCAGCAGTGAAAATCTGATAGGCTATTGTAAATGTGTAACGATCGATGAATGACGAGTCAAATAAGCATGTGCAACCTATTGGGCCAAGCTGCTAAGCATAAACGATATTTCAGTCAAGTTTAGCTCAATAAAAAGTGCCCTGACAATTGCCCGTAAGAGTAAGACATAAAATAATAAAAACTACAGCACTTTGATGAAAATTGAGCAATTTACTTGCAGCAGCAGTCGCGGTGGTTATACAGACTAAAAATTCTTCCGTCTCGCTTTTGCACTAGCAAACTGCTTGATGGCTTTTCTAAAATCCAAAGTTTTAGCTCGTTCGTGTTCTATCGATAACAGAGACAAACCACTAAGTCGCTCTTGTGACATGGAGCTTCGAAGAAAGTTCTTGATGAGTTTCAGTTTTGAAAAAGATCTCTCCGCTGTAGCAACTGTTACAGGTACTGTCAGATACATCATATAAGCTGTACAGACGTCAGGATAAGATGTTGCAAGCGATGCATTCTCTATAATCAAAAAAGAAGCCATTTCCTTAGCAGATTTTAAATGTGCAATCTTTTCTTTAAACGACGTTTTAATGGAAAGCATTTGGCTAGGAAACAAGGGAGAGACGTTATCAGCAAATTTGTAAGAAAACTTTTTTGCTTCCTCCTTAATATTAAAATGAGAAGCACTTGATAGAAAACTTGGCTCTAAAACTTGATATGCCATCACCAATGCATTCATTCCTTCAAAGCGATTAATAAGTTGACGAGAAACTATGTCCATCAATGGAAGAAAGACAGTTACGCGAAATCGCTTCACAGGATCACTTAATGCTATCCCTTCGGATAGTTCATCAAAAAATGTTTTTGTTTTCTTTGTTCTCTTGTTTGAAAACTGTCTTGGCAAACCCCATTGTGACGAAATACTGGAAGCTTCGTTCATTAACGCGTCAAAACTCGTTCTGAGTTTAGCAATGTTCTGAGCAGCTTTTTGCAAAAGTTTATGCGCAGAAATTATGTCAATTGTTTTACATTGCATAGCTTTCGAAGGAATATTGACGATCTCCAAAATCTTACACTGGACAACCAGCATAAACACAAAGTCAAAGTTTTCTATCTGCTTCTTTATTGCCATAGCTTCATCTCTTTCTTTAGGTTTCGTGCTGGTAAGTATTATGTGAGTCAAGCATTTCATAATGTCAGAAAATCTTTCCTTCAACGCATAGACAGCATCATATCGACCGGACCACCGAGTTGGATTTAAGACTTTCAATGTAGGATTTGAGGAAGAACGATCATGGATATTCTGAAGCTTTTGCCACCGCACAATGCTATGTCCGAAAAAAGTATATACTGACTCAATCGTGTCGTAAAATAGATGGGTCTCAGTCACCCCTTCCATGGCATCTTTTAACACCAAATTTAAATTGTGCAAAGCACAATGCACATAGTAAGCATGTGGAGCAACATCTTGAATCTTCTTTTGCAAGCCGGAGTACTTCCCGCTCATCACTGCAGCGCCGTCATATCCTTGTCCGCGGCAGTTTTTTATATCAAGCTGTTGTATCTTTGCACGAATACACAGGTTTATTAAAAACAATAATAAATATTCACAAAAAAGTACTTAGCCAGAAACAACCGTAATGAAATAGAATGCTTTTAGTTCGTTTGCTGTAGTAGCTTGATAACTTTGAACTGACTGATGAACCAAAATAAAGGCGCATATTTAACTTGTAACAATTATGCTTGGAGATGCGCGTGTCCAATAATTGTTCGAGCAGAAGGCGCTGATTAAGATTAGAAGCGTTTAAGAAAACACTACGTCATCGATTGCACAATATCACAACACCTCCCCAAATAAACTACGACAAAAAATATATATACATATTAGCAACAATATTTTTTTGGAGGTCTCTTTGTTCTCGCTGATCGTCGTGGATTGTATCGCCCGTACTCGTCTCCGGTTGGTAATCTCGGATTGTTGCGTTGGTTCATCGAAGAAGAACTAGATGCGTGGTCAGTCCCGGCTGGAAGTGTTTCTGTAGACAAAACGCTCGTTGGGATTTCACAGGGATCATCATCTTGATCCGAACCGTATCGAGGTCGAAGTTGATCAAGATGTCTTCTCCAAGTTGGTCCTCGAGGAATGACTCGTACATTGACGCTTCGTGTACCATGGACTTTCGTAACTATCGCAGGCACCCATCGTGGGTCACGATCTCTTCTAGGGCCGAAGTACAGTGCGTAACAAGGGTCTCCTAGTGAGTAATGATGTTCGACTTTCGAAACCACTTCCGAGTCTTCAGCATTTGAATGCTTGCTCGCTTGTTTTGACTGTCTTCCCTGCAGGAGATTCGGAATGGATGGAAGCAAAGTGTCAATTTTGGTGCGAATTCTTCTTCCATTCAACAATTCGCTTGGTGACAGTCCCGATGCAAAAGGAATTCTTCTATATTGCATTAGAAATTCTTGCAAAGCTTCCTTTGGAGGTAACGAGGATTTTCTCAATGCCTGTTTGAACGATTGTATCAAACGCTCGGCAGCACCGTTTGTTGCTGGATGATAAGGTGCTCCGGTGAGATGTACAATGCCTCGTTGTTTGCACCAAGCTTGGAACTCTTGAGACATGAATGTTGTGGCATTATCGGTCACCAACGCGTGGGGATATCCGAAATGAGCAAATTCTTGTTCAAGTATAGCAGTAGTACTTTTCGAAGACGTTGAGGTTGTTGGATGAATGCAAGGATATTTTGAATAAGCGTCTACAAGGACTAACCAGTTTCTTCCCAGAAAGTTGATCGCATGGTCCAAATGGAGTCTTGACCATGGTTTTTCTGGCATCATCCACGGATGGATTGAAGGTTTATCCGGCTTATTTTGAAATTGGCCACAGGAAGTGCATTTGCGACATAAATCCTCAATGTCAAAGTCAATTCTAGGCCAATAGACAGTTGACCTGGCAAGTTGTTTCATCCGTTGCATGCCGAAATGTCCAAGGTGTAATAATTTAAGAATATGATTACGTAGGGTTGAAGGAATTATTACCCGTAAGCCGTAAAAAACGCAACCATTCTCTGTTGACAACGAATTTTCCAACTTTTTGAAGTCTTTAAGCTCTTCCGAAAATGCATGCGGCCATCCCTCCTTCACAAATCGCATTACTTGGGCAAGAATTGGATCCTTGGCAGTCTCTCTAACCACAAGCAATGGATTGTCAGGATTGATTTGACGACTGATTGTTCGAACTAAACAAACGCTATCGACATCATCTTCCATCTCCTCCCCATCAAAACTTGTGTCATTTGAAAATGGCAAGCGACTAAGAGCATCGGCATTGCCATGGTCCTTGCTTCTACGGTATTCCACCGTGTAGTCATATTGATGGACTAGTAATGCCCATCGTGCAAGTCGATTCGCGGCCATTGCAGGAGTACCTTTATCAGGGGCAAACAAGGTCACTAAAGGTTTGTGATCGGTGACCACAATGAACTTACGACCGTACAGAAACTGATGAAATTTCTTCAAAGCGTACACTAAGGATAGTGCTTCTTTCTGTATTTGGCTGTAGCGTCTTTGTATCGCCGATAAGACTTTAGAAATATTGAGAATCGGACGCTCGCTTCCGTCTGCAAAGCGATGAAATAATACCGCTCCAATTCCGCATTCTGAGGCGTCACAAGATAAACCCAACGGAAGAGATGGGTCATAGTGCGCAAGTACAGTCTCTGTGCATAGTAACCGTTTGATCTTTTTGAAAGATGTCGCTTCTACTTCACCCCACTTCCACTGTTGTCCTTTGCGTGTAAGCTTGTACAACGGCTCGGTGATTTCCGAAAAATATGGAGGTAAGAACTTAGAATAAAACTGCACAGATGTTAAAAAAGATTTTAACGTAGAAATGTTCTTGGGTGTAGGCATTTCTAGTATGGCATCAACCTTGGACCCTTTTGCAATTCCTCGACTTGATAAAGTGTGACCCAGGTAATCAATTGATACTTGGGCGAAAACACATTTCTCACGGTTGCAGCGAAGACCTTTTTCTTCTAGTCTTTTGAACAAAGCTCGCAGGTTCATCAAATGATCTTTTGCGTTGTCACCACTTACCAAAATATCATTGAAATACACGGCAACTCCTCGCAAATCTTGCGTTAACTGTTCCATGATTTCTTGGAAATACCCTGGTGTGGATTTAATTCCGAAAGGAAGTCTTTTCTGAAGCAAAACTCCTTTGTGAGTGCTGAGAGCCAGCTTCTTCTGGCTGTCAGGAGAAAGACAGATTTGATTATATGCATTAGCTAGATCAATCTTACTAAAGCAGTAACCACGTCCTAGCTTGCGCATTAGATCTTCTGGGAGAGGGATTGGTTGACGATGGTCTTCCAGTTGCGAGTTTACAGTCACCGAATAATCTCCACAAACTCGGATGCTTGCTTTTGCTTGACCTGGCAAAGGAGACTTTCGAATAGGAACCACGGGGGTGCCGTACGAGTTAAAATCTGTAAGCTCCCATACACCTCTCTTAATTCCTGCTTCGTATGCTTCGTTTAAATCTTGTAGGATTGAGAACGGAACAGGTCTTGGCTTCTTGAAAATAGGTTTAGCTTCAGGTTTAAACCGTATGTCCAGTGAAAAATCTTTTAGACAACCCAATGTAGATTCAAATAAAGTAGGAAACTCTCCACATAATTGAATACATGCCGCATCTAAAGAGTTTTCTGGACCAGTTGTAGTGACGTGCTCTATCGTTGCAGTAGATTCAGCACAACTTAGGTTTTCTCTGAAGTGATCAGTTAAGTTGGTGAGTTTCAACTTCATCATCGCCAGACGACCTAGTAAATTTAGATTGGGCACCTTAGTGACAATTACAGGAAAGGTCACGTCAGGTGATTTTCCATCAATACTTGCAGTTGATTGGAATTGTCCCACGACGGGTAGCGGGCTACCTTCAGCAACTTGATATTGAACTGATACAGGTTGTAGAATGGGTTTACCCAGCGTCTGCCACGTCGCTTCACAGCAAAATGTGTCACTGGCTCCGCTATCAATTTCAAACTTAATTCTGTGGTCATTAAATCTAATAGTTTGATAGATGGGTGAAACAGAACATTGGACTTTGTGCACCAATTTCACCTGTTGTTTCACAAGCTTATTATCTCTTAGTCGAGACATGCATACAGATTGTAAATGACCTGTTTTCTTGCAGAAGCTGCAAATAGCTTTAATGTGGGGACAAGCTTTGCTAAAATGTCCAGAATTTCCACACCTGAAGCAGGCGGTTTTCTTTTCTTGCGTTTTGGAAGTTTTGGACTTTGCGTGATAAACTTTCTGCACCGACCTTGGCTGCTTCTTCCACTTCTTTGAGCCACTCTGATGGCGTTGCTAAACTTCAGTTCATCGTCCTTGAGCTTGAAGAGTGTCTTCAAAACTGCTTCGTTGTCTACTGAACAGATGAATTTAGTTCGCAAGGCTTCATCTAAAGGATCTTTAATGGATTGAAAATCACACGTAGCTGCATCTTGTCGTATTCTGCTTGCCAGTTCAGGAATAGTTTCGCCAGGTTTGCGTTTCATGTCAGACCAAAACTTAAAACGTTCTCTGACAACAAATCGTTTTGGGTCAAACTGCTCTGCCATAAACGTCTGAATATCATTCATTGTTAGCTCATGTATGCTTTTGACAGGTTGTTGCTGAGCCGCTAAGTTGCTAAGCATTTTGTAAACGGAGTTAGATTGGTTGGTAAGAAAAATTTGTGCTTGCTTGTTGTCGGGAATGGAGTTAGCAGTGACGAATGTTCGGAACCTTGCCAAATAATCAGTCCATAACTCAGATGTGGAATCGAATGGTTGAAAACTTGCCATCGGTGTTGGAACATTTTCTCGCGGGTTGTTCAAGCTGCTTTGTAGAATTTTTAGCTGCTCTTGAAGCCTTGTCATTTGCTCTTGATGCTCGCCGCGTAAAACTGCCATTTGCTCTTGGTGTTGCTTATTTAACAACAAAATCAGTTCAGAAATTTCACTCATTTTGACAATTCAAGCTTTAATGCAAATTCAACAAATTTTCTTTTTTTTCTTGACGCAGTTGAGTTCCTTGAATCCTCGTCGCCACTTTTGCCTGTTGTATCTTTGCACGAATACACAGGTTTATTAAAAACAATAATAAATATTCACAAAAAAGTACTTAGCCAGAAACAACCGTAATGAAATAGAATGCTTTTAGTTCGTTTGCTGTAGTAGCTTGATAACTTTGAACTGACTGATGAACCAAAATAAAGGCGCATATTTAACTTGTAACAATTATGCTTGGAGATGCGCGTGTCCAATAATTGTTCGAGCAGAAGGCGCTGATTAAGATTAGAAGCGTTTAAGAAAACACTACGTCATCGATTGCACAATATCACAACACAAGCCCTTTTTCCTGAATGGAATTAGTTATTAGTTTGTGCAATCCGATCGCAGATGAATCTTCGACTTCGGTAAATGAGGTAAACGCTTCAATAACTTGCAATTCGCGTGGCGTTCCATCATCATGGTAAGCGATCTTGACGTAACGAAATACTTCACTTAATTGGTCTTTTTTGCTGACATCCTGCGTGGTATCAAGAATGATGGCAAAAAACGGAGCGCTTTGGAGTTCGATTTTAATATCCTGGAGGACTTGTCCAGCCAGTAATGAGATTAGTTCGTTTTGTATCGACGGACTTAGATATTTTAGAGAACCTTTAGGAAGTTGTAAAAGTTTGTCTAATACACTGTCATATTTGGCGATGAGCTGAATGATAGAGAGAAAGTTGCCCTTGTTTTCGTTCGACACTTCTTCAGTGGACCCACGAAAGGGTAAATTACACATTGCCAGCATCAAAGTAACATTTAATAATCTTTCCAAAACCTTTTGCCAAAAATTTGTTTTTTCTAGTAAGGACACGTGCAATGTTTCTTCGATTGTCTTGTTGTTTCGCCATTGCTCGTATACGACACATGCCTCCGCATGACTTGCGGAGGTTTCGTGACTTCGAATCCGCTGCGATAAATGACCCCAGTCATTTAAACCCGTTGTGCCCCATGGGTTTTGGTGAGAAAAAGAAGTCCCTGGACGGCTTGGAGGGGCATTTTTACACGAAAATAACCAACAGGGCTGACAATAAACACGGTCGATGCTTCGTGAATAACACAACCAAAATCTCCGTAATGTTACACCGGATTGCGTTATAAAGCTGTAGTAAGAATTAGAAAATGAACGACCGGTTTGGGGTGGATCTTTTGGGAAAGGTCCTTCAGGTTGCGTCGGACCTGCCGCAATTATCGCTCTTTTGATTTCCGGGTTTGTAATAGTGGTGGGAAAGTCACTATCATTAAGACTCACTAAAGCTTCAGGATTACAACTTTTTTGTGGAACAGTTTCTGATTCTGTGCTTTGCGTTGCTGTTGTGCTTACATCTTCGTTAACCGGCTCGGCCTCCGCTGTTGCCGAACTAACCTGCTCGGCCTCTGCTGTTGCCGAACTAACCCAATCGGCCTGCGCTGTTGTCGAACCATCTCTATTACGCGCAGCTTTTTCGGATGTTTCTGATTGAATGCGGCGACTCTGATGTCCTAACCACGAGCTCAAGCTCCGAGAACTTGTGGCAGCCTCAGCTAATTTCTTCTTCTTACCATGCTGTTTTTGTGCGCCACTTTTGTAAGTTCTTTTCATAACTAGAGTTTTCTAATACAGTATTTTATGTTACTCAAAATCTAAAAAGTTTAATGAAATTTAGTCAATAAATTAGTTTCTTGAAACTTCATGAACTTTATTCATTCAGCGTCACTTTGCTGGTCTATACCAAGGACTTCTAAATAGCAGTATCTGGACTGGAAACAATAGAAAAAATCAAAATGAAGTTAAAAACCCAGATTAACGCTAAGAAATAATAATGATATTAATGGTAAACTACTAATATTAACTGCAATATTTTAACAAAAATTCAGTTAGATTATCAAACAAGCATATTTGACGCAGTTTTTACATTAAACAAACTCTGTGTTAACGTTGCAGCAATGAAAAAAAACACTTTTACGTTATTTTTACGTTATAAGCACTTGAACATTACTTGAAAAAAACATTTTAACTTTTCCTACCTATTCTCTAGTTTTGAATAGTTTTGAATCCTAACTATTCTCTAGTTTTGAATTGAATAGAACACAATAGTTTTGAATAGTAATGCTTCTGTAATATACTTTACGGTTAACTGGAATACTGTACAAATAGAGTAAGTTTTCACTTGATTTCCAACTATTTTTCGTAAAAATACAAGTTTACTTTTAACAGCGTCTTATTTCACTCAGTCATTTGTCTCTGCTGCAACTCTCCATACATTAACCCTTTGAGAGATATAAAAATTTGATTGTAAAATAAAAAGCCAATGATTTAATAATGATGTCACAGATACCTAAAAATTAGAATTATAATGCCTTCACAAAAATGTTTTTGTTACGTTAGAATGACAATCATGGTTCACATATGGACCACTATCCCTTAATGGGTTACATGACTTAACTGCTGCAGCTGCTTTCTACATGGCGATTGTTTGCATTGACTTTGTTGGTCGAAGGCTGCCACAATCACGCTTTTTTTTTCTCTAGGCCTCATGTTGGTCGGCGATAACTGTGATTTTTGCTTCGTTTCCAGTCCAGATACTACTATTTAGAAGTCCATGTCTATACTCTGCCACCTGTACTAACTCGAAATGAAAACGTACGCGTGTTGCAACTGATTCTTGTGAATCGTTTATTTCGTCACAAAGTATTAATCGCAAACAATACAAAGTACGTATTACAGTAATGGCAAACAATCTAACGTTCCAAGGGGCCCCGTAAGAAGGCAACGAGTCGACTAATGGCATTACGCAAGACGCAATAAACTCAAATGCTGGGCGAAAAAATTACACGTGCAAATTAAATGAAAAAGTAAGTTTTACTTAAATAAAAAAAATAGATGAAAAAAATAAGTTTTACTTTTTCAACGTAATATTTTTATTGCAGTAAGGGGCCCCGGTGCGCCGCACCGCCTGCACCGGTGGTAGTTACGGCCCTGCCTGTTCGTCATTGACCTTGAGCGGATGCCCTTTCAAACGACGTTGACAATTAAAAAAAGCAACAGATAGCTTTTGAATTGAAATTTGTAATCTAACGAAGATTTTTTTTATTCATAGCTAATTCATAAGCTAATCATTTGCGGCATTACGAAAATCAGAAATTTTGCAAGTTACCTGATATAGAAAAAACGAGTATATTTTTAGAAATAAGCACCCAAATTTCTGCTAAATTAGCCAAAAAACCCCATTAACCAAAAATTGTATCATCTAGTGCAATTCACACCTGTAGTTAATAATTACACCTTCATCAAATTGACTGTAACCTAGAATAAAACAACTAGGCTATCATTCTAGCACAGGGATGGGCAATTTACGGCCCGCGGGCCGGGTCCGGCCCACCGCAGTGTTTTATCTGGCCCACTTGTGCCTGCCCAAACCACAACTATAGTTTGTATAGATATAAATTTCCATTGAAAATAACAATGAAAATAAACGAATCGTCGGCTAAAATAAATACCATAATTTTCTACGTATTATCCGCACCCGAGTATCGAAGTGAAGACCTTTTTTTTTATAGGTCACTATGGTTTTGGGAGAAAAAAGTGAAAGACGAAATCAAAGCCCTTTTTTTTTCTAGAGAACATCAATTTTTGGAAATTCTTGCCTTGGGCCCCTGAATTTGAATATCCACCACTGATAACGAACATCAGTAATTTTAGAGATTACTATAATGCGGCCCGCAAATAAATTCAACTTTTGAATGCGGCCCTCGAGCTAAAAAACTTGCCCACCCCTGTTCTAGCAGAATTAAAGTACGGAACTAAAAATTGCAACAAATCGAGTACAAATTTTTTAAACTATAAAAAAACAAAAGTTACATTTTTTTACTCAAAATAAACTGCTTTCTAGCTGTAGGAGCAAACCAAACAACTCTTAATATGTTTTGGGTTAATATCTATCAAAATAAACATGGTGGGCAAACGGTCCCACTCGGAAATTTCCTAGCAGAGCGTTTTGAGTTTGAATTTTCTAAAGAATCTCAATGTAAGTATTCTATGTTAGGGTTGCCATACGTCCGGGATTTAGACCTTGGTCCGGGATTTCAGCATCAACTAAAAACAACGTGCAGGTTTGTAAGAAGCACGTTAATTATTATACGAAAATAGCAAATATCTGGATTGATTCAAAGTGGAGACCTCTTTTTTGGAGAACACCATAATTTCGGGAAGAGTAGGGATATCCAAGATCGATTCAAAGTGAAGACCTTTTTTTTGGAGAACACCATGATTATGGGAAGAAATTAGGGAAATCCGAAATCGATTAAAAGTGAAGACCTTTTTTTGGTCTTCCTCCTAAATTCGGAAACAAATTTATTTTGTCCGCCCCTTTAAAAAATTTTTTTGTTGGTGCGCCTATATCTGTCCGGGATTCCGCCTATTTAGATATGGGTACCCTATTTTATGTATCCTACCGAATTAAACTCATTTCTTGGTTAGGAACCAAACCAAACAACTTTTAATTGCACTATATTGATAACTCATCAAAAAATACAACGAGCAACGGTTCCCGTTTGGAAATTTCTCAACAGAAGCTTTCAATTTCAATTTTTTGATAAATTTTAGTGTATTTTATAAATCCTACCCCAATTAAACTGACTTCTTGCGTTAGAGATCAAACCAAACAACTTTTAAATTGTTTTAGATCAATGATTAATTAAAATAAACATAGTGAGCCATAGGTTCTACGGGAAGATTTTCCAGCAGAACGCTTTTAAGTTGAAATAAATCATAGGGGAGACCGGGGCAAGTTGTAACATGGGGTAAGTTGTAACATTCGTATTTATCGAAATCTAACATCAACTAAAAAAATTTTAAATAGCCCCAAATAACAATCATATTAAGACTGATTGCTAGCAAATAACATTGTTTAGTTCCTGTAGCAAATTTTTTAAAATTTGCTAAAGTTTTTGAAATTTTGTTACTTCCACAGAATTAGTTTTTGAAATTTTGTAGAAGTTAATTCGGTAACTCAGTACATTATTTAATGGTCTAACCTTTTGGCGCCTGTAAGGAAGGCCTCGCCGATAACGCAATTTTGGTGTCTACTAAAAGATAAAATTCTTAAATCTTCCCGCTGTATCTGACCTTCGAACCAGCGACAGCAAAAATATAGTCTAGCTAAACCACAGCTCAGACTACCACAATATCTTCTTTATTAATAAAATATGCTCCAATCGACTTAGGAGCCCAAAATAGTATAAATTCAACAGCAAATACAGATTCAGTAGCTTAACTCTTCAGCTCTTCACAATAACGTAGACAACCAAAGACTTGCGTTCAAAAACTATGAATTTACACAGCTAACAATTTTCCAATTCTAATTTACCACAACGAATCATAATCATGCGTTATTTATATCATTCGGTCGTGAGTATCTTGAACGTTCTGAAATTTACTCAAATCATACAATCACTATTACGTCATAGTCAAAACAGGTCAAACGGATAGTTCTGGAATGTACT
The DNA here is from genome assembly GCA_963680785.1 of Diplosoma virens. Taxonomy (NCBI): domain Eukaryota; kingdom Metazoa; phylum Chordata; class Ascidiacea; order Aplousobranchia; family Didemnidae; genus Diplosoma; species Diplosoma virens. Next base: position 15,457,108 of record OY796894.1, on the reverse strand, counting down.
CCACATTACAAAAGTAAGCAGTGTTGCTATTTTCTTATAATTAAATGTAAAATATTTAAATTGATTATAAAACCGTTATTTTTTAGGCTATTTGAGCCGGACCAAAGCGAAATTAAAGAGATTTTTTATGAGATTATGAATATACATAGTGTGGGCGATTTTTAGGAACGGAACAGTTCCAATGACTAAAAATAGGCTTACCGTTAAAACAAGCTTTTTGAGTAGGTGAAGTAAATTTTTCAAAATTTAATTTTTGTCTTCTGGGGAGATAGCGGGTGCAGTTTTATTGAAATGTTTTATATCAGTCGAAACACAAAACAATAGGCTATTAAATTCCTAACAAGGTTTAGCCACTAAAACTTAACTCTTTGAGATATTAACAAAAACTTGACAAGTATGAGATGGGGTAAGTTGTAACATAGGCTGATGGGGTAAGTTGTAACACATATTTTTGTGCATAGATTTAACTAGCTTATATTAAAAGTAACTACGGCAACAACATTTGTGAATAATATGAGAATTTACAAAAAAAAGACTAACAGAAACACCAGTTCATCATCACAAGACAACTTAGGAGCTGCAGCAGCAGTTGCTATAATTAAAAAAAGAGATTAATAAGGGGAGTAGCAAAACATTGGTGTTTACCATGTAAAATTCTACAGAGTGCTAAAAAAACTTAAAGATAGGCCAAGTCCTTGGTGCAAAACAAGAAAAGGTCTAAAAAATGTGCCATGTTGGCAGCGTGGTCGAGTGGTTAAAGCGCCGGGCTTGTGACCAACATGGTCTAGGTTCAAAACCCACTCGCGCCATTCTGTTGTGTTTTTGGGAAAGACACTTCACGGCACATTCCCTGCAAGCAGTTCTAAATTGCAGTCATATCTCTATTAAATTACAAGCGGACAGCAATATCTTGGTATCTCCGGAAGCAGGTCGGGGTAATTGCTTACCCTATGTATTAGCGCCTCCGTCGCTTTCCTGCGAGTCAGGAGGATAAATATAGAGATAAAATAAATAAAAAAATAAGTAAATGTTAACAGACACACCAGAAAAGGACAATCTGTTACAGCTCCAAACAAAGAAAAACTAATTTTTGAAAAAACACTAAAAGCAAAAGAGTAGTTTTGCATTACATTTCTTGAGCCCTATTTTAACAGTCGTCCTGATGAGGAGTGTGTGGTACAATGCTATGGTTACCTAAAAAGGTCACATTTAGCTTGTGCCGAAGATTTGAATACATATTTTTGTCACAAATGTGATTCTGAAATTTATGATTAGGCTAATCCAGCAGTGAAAAAAACTGTTTTAACATTTTTAGACAACGGCCAAATACCTCATTTTTTGTGCTTGATACTCATGTCTATAGGCTATGTGTGATTTCGTTGTGTTTACTTTTTCATATTTTTATTTTCTTCAAGTTACATTTATATTTAAACATTTATTAGTGATTTTTGTTGCTGTTACAACTTACCCCAACTGGTGTTACAACTTACCCCATTGACGGGGCACATTGTAACGCTTTTTTTTAATATTTAAATCGTAATTTTAACCACTAAGCTTTGAAAATTATTAATTAATTTTTTTGATATTAGTTAAACAGTGACCTAATTTTTTCATATTAAACAAGAATTTTGAAAAAAACATTTAGTATGAGAGAAATAGCAAAAAGAAAAAAAAGTGTTACTACGTGCCCCGGCTCCCTTATACTCTTATTACTCGTATTATCACATACACGGAGGATAAATATAGAGATAAAAAAAATAGTAATAAAAATACTCAATTATAGTAATTTATATTCCTTTTTTTATTTTATGACCTTTTTGTAAAAATTTCTCCCCAAAATAGCTAGTGCACTTCATGTGACAAGTAATTTGTACCCCTAAATGTAGCTTAGCTTTTCTTTCTGGTCATTATATTATTTATCTGCGGCGTCTGCGGACAAGAAAATGTCGAAACAAGCAGCAAAATTACTGAGTAGTTTACGTACAGACATAAAAAAGAAATTAAAAAAATATTACATAAAGCACTTCCTAGACAATCTATTACTATGAACCCGTGCGCTTAAAAGCAAAAGAGGTGGAAAGATAATTTCGAGAAAGTTTCATGTACAGTAATTATTTTGAAGAATCGACTAGATGATGTAAAAGTAGTTGTTAGGTCAAGCGTGTCAGCGTGGTCTCGCAAAACAACAGAATTATATAAGAAAAGTTGAAGGAGTTGACACTGACTATATAGCTGGAACTCTTTCATGCTAAAATTCAGACTTTAATCTAATAATATTGTTCAGTGAAAAATTGGTTGAGCTTATTTTCTTTTCTTTTATTGTAATGCTTACAATTGACTTTAAAACAAATTTAAAGGAGGATTTTTCTCTGGTTGTCCTAATAGTGTCCATGAAACAATATTTTAAATGCATATAGTAAATTCTAAATATAAAATCACTAATCTAAAGCAAATTGTCGACAAGTCTTTTGCTAGATTTGCAACGAATTTTTTATCATGTGTTTTGTTTGGCTGCTAAAGTTTTACATATTTATTCATTGGTATTTTAAGAATGCGTTTGCATATAATGTGAGAATTTAGATAAACTTATTTGCCAAAATCATTTTAAAACTATACCAAATAAAAAATATGTTATACTACTTTAGAAAGCATTTTTCAATTTGGGCTGATTTTTTATCATCATCATTATTTTCAGGGAAAAGTTGAATTAGTTCAGTGTATTTCCCTTTGCCCGCTTGTCCTTTGGGGGTTGTGGGGGCAGCAGGTCGAGTTGGGATCTCCAAGCATCTCTATCTCCTGCAACTAGCGGCAATTCCACTGGTGGAGTTCCAAGATGTGACCAGGCCAGGTCTTCAACATACGCAGCAAGTTCTGGGTCACCCACTAAGCCTTTTGCCACCCGGAAGAGCATCCATTAGTTGCTTTGCTGTTCGCTTGTGGGACATTTGTGTCACATGGCCGTACCAGCGCAGTTGCGATTGTTTTATGTGGAGTAGTAGCGGTTCGATGTTGAAAGATTGACAAATGTCGAGCTTTTAACCTTGTCTAGTAAGGATAAACCTCTGATTTTTCGAAAAAAACCCATTGTTTTGGGTTTAAATCAAGGACATCTGAAGCGATCTAAAATTGCATTTCTGTATAGCTTGACTTGCAACCGCAACCAATTCGCAACGGTATATTAACTCTATTTAGTGCACAATAGTTTGTCATTTAGCTGAACTCCTTTCGCCCTTATTAACTTTTCCTTTTATTCAACGCACAATGACTTGACACTTATCTGTCCTTTTGGCCCTTATGAACTTTCTCTTCCGTTAACTTTTTTTTATTTCAAATATTAATTAACAAAAAAATCCTTAAAATACAAATAACGCTCACCAGAGAAAAAACATTCATTTGTGTGGTAAAAATATTTTTGGCAAAAATATGGTAAAAATATTTTTGGCCGAAGTGGTAAAAATATTTTTGGCCGAAGTGCAACTAATTGTTTTGAACTTCGGAATCGCAATCGTCAACTTAAGTTATTTGGCTGTCCACATTCCTAAACTTTTGTGAGTACCATTTATTTGGTTTTTGTATGAATTTCGTAGTAGCTATTTTCAGTAATTTATTCGTATATACAGTATTATCTATAGGATTACAAGTACAAAGTAGGAGTATTTGTCAATCAAGTTTTTTACGTGGAGAGAGAGATTCGCGATAAACAATCTAAATCCAAAATACCCGTTTCGGCCGCCTGTACTTGGGATCTCACTCTTTCGGTCATTACCCAACGCTCATGACCATAGGTGAGGATAGGAACAAAAACTGATCTGAAAACAGAAAGCTTTGCTTGTGTACGTAGCTCCCGTTTCAGTATAATTGATCGGTAAAGGTGGCGCATTACTGCACTTGCTTTTCCAATACGGTTGTCCATTTCGTTGTCCTGTCTACCATAACTCGAGACTGTGACTCCAAGATGCTAAAACTTCTCCATCTGCTTAAGAGTTACTCCATTTGTTTGGAAGGAACACTAAACAGGGTGCCTTGACAAACATATAATCTTAGTTTTAGCCGTACTAATTTTCATTTCAGCATCCAAGCATGCATCAGAAAACCGACCAAGTACATATTAGAGATCACTTTTGTTCGAGCTTAACAATGCAAGGTCATCTGCAAACAGCAAGCGCCGAACATTACGCTCCCCAAATATGACGCCACTACTGGAGGAACTGTCTTTGTCTATCTTGTACGTATATGTATATAATGAACAGAAGAGGAGAAAGAACACAGCCCTGTCGTAGTCCAACACTGACATTAAAAGGTTTTGTTTTCATGCCATTGACACGAAGACAGACTTCTGACTGTTTGCACAATAATTTCATTGCAGCTAATAACTGACCTCTCACGTCATACTCCAGCAGTACTGCCAGCTTGTCTCTTGGGACCCGGTCATATGCTTTTTCAAGGTCTACAAAGCATGTATATACCTCTTTGGCATATTCCCACGATTTCTCAAAAACTTGCTGAAGGGCAAAGATCTGGTACATGGTGGATCTACCAGGACAAAATCCGCATTGTGCATCCTAAAGTTGAGGTTCGACTATTTTATGGCATCTCTTTTCAAGGCACTTTGCATAGACCTTTCCAGGAAGACTTAATAAAGAAATGCCCCTGTAGTTAGTGCAATTTTTCTTGTATCCTTTTTTGTAAATAGGTATCAACATACTGGTCTGCCATTGCTTCGGTACCTCACCAGTTTTTCAAGCTTAAAACACTATTAAAAAACTACTTAAGTCAGCCAACAAACCCCAAAGTTGTTCATGGCCTTTAACATTTCGAGTCGAATATCATCTTCACTAGGGCCCTTGCCAACTTTCAAAGATTTGATTGCTCTGCTTACCTCTGCTTTGGTTAGATGAATGTCTTCACCAAACTTTTCCTCGGATGTTTACAAATGTTGTGTAACTGGATTTAAGAGCTGACAAAAGTATTCTCTCCAACGATTTAGGATGCCCTTTTGATGCTTCAAAAACACACCATTAGTATCTTCGATGAAGGTGGCAACTGGTGTTCGTTTGCCACGTAAACAACGTATGGTTTGCCAAATTACTTTGTTTTCCGATCTGTAGTCTTAATTCAAATTTTGTGCGAATTCTTCCCATGACTTTTCTTTAGACTGTTTGACAATAATGGCGGTAGTCTTACGTGTCGCGGAGTACCGCAATCAAAGCTGCTCAAATGATTTGTTTGTTAAGCTCTAAACGCAGTTTTCTTTGCACGGATAGTGTCTTTAACTTCTTGCTTTAACCAAGCAGTTCTTTTCTCACTACCCATTTGACCTCCCACACGTTTGCAACCACAACTAGCAGCTACAGATGCAATGACTGCTCATTTAAATAAATCCCACTCAGTCTCAACGTCTTCAGTATAGTCAGGAAGTTTTTTAAACAGGGAAGCAACTTTGCTTGGAAAAGTGTACTCATCTTTTTGTCGGCTAGTAACACCCACTTTATTCTGTATGCTCTTCGTGCTCTCAATCATTTTCTTGTTCTTGGATGGTTTAGGCCTCTTAGAATGCAGATGACTCAGTGATGGTCGGTAGATAGTTCAGCTCCTTTTTAACACGAACATAGACCACAGAAGAAAACAATTCAGTTCGCTGAGACAATACAGAAATCAATATGATAGAACGCTATCTCACCGAATCTCTGCAACAGGTGTACTTGTGAATTTAATCAACATCCAAATTTTACCCATATAAATTATAAATTCTTTGTATTAATACAAAATGAACTACATGCAGATATACTGTAAAATTAATTTAAAGTTCTAAGGTTTTACTTAAAGAAATATTATGTTTTGTATTGCTCTTTGTGCACCTCTTTAATCCTTAATTGCCTGCTGAAATCTATTGTTTTTTGTTTTGTGCTAACTGCCTTATTTCAATAAATTTTATGTTGAGACCTATTCTGTTGTTTGATTTAATCTTATAGGCCAGTGGTTCCCAACCTTTTTTCTGTCGCGGCGCATTTTAGAAAAAAACGAAAATTATTTGGCACACCTTGAATATTTTGAATACAAAATTTATTTAAATTGTCCGTTTTTTACATATCACAACAAAAAATTAAGGCAATAACCGTAATTTAGCCTGTTTCCAGGAAATTCACTGTACTTGCATCTTTATGACAGGATCGCAACAATTCTGTTAGTGAGAAACTTGTGCTTGATGTTTCTTAGCAACCATTTCAATGTCAGGATGTATTTCAGAGAGACAAACCCTCATTTCTTCTTCAATGCAACAAAGCCGCTCTCGTTTTTTGGACTTCATATTGTGGAGAGTTGAAAATCCGAGCTCACATAAATATGATGTCGAAAACTGCATCAGAATGGTCAAAGCCTTTTTAGCTAATGAAGGGTATTCTTCTTTGACAGCAATCCAAAATGTATCTATTGGTACCCCAGCATGTTTGATTTTAAGTCCACGATCACTGGAAACACATGCCAACTCTTCTTCTTCACATAATAAAAGACCAGTGCTAGATGAACTCTCTATAAAAGGATTTCGAACCCAGTCATAGTCATCGGTCTTCAGTGATGGGAAATAAAAGTTAATTTTTTCTTCGAGAGTTGTTAAGTGTTGAAATACAATAGGGCTCATCTTCCTTATGCAGTTTTGTCGTACTAAAGGGAACATCTCAAGGTTACCATCTTTAGCTCTGTTCTTCCAAATTACAACTTTTTTTTAAAATGCGATCAACTTATCTGATGAAGTCAGAATGTTTTCTTCTCTGCCTTGCATGCTTGTGTTGAGGCCATTGATATGTGCAAATATCTCTGCCAAATATTCTAGCCTTGAAAGCCAAAATTCACATTCAAGATATTCACAGAAGTGTTCATGTTCTTCTGTTTTGAAAAATGGATAAGGTTCTTTGTGCAGTTCATATACACGCCATAGCACCTTTCCTCTTGAAAGCCATCTCGCTTCAGTGTGCAGAATCAAACGTTTGTGCCGAGAATCCATATCAACACAAATTTTCTCAAAAAAACGAGACTTCTTCGGCCTCATTTTGATGAAATTCACCATTTCAGCAACTTGTTTTAAAACTTGACTTAAGTCATCTGGTATTGTTTTTGAAACAAGTACTTCCCTATGGAGGAAGCAGTGGGTTTGTACAACATTAGGATTTTCTTTTTGTACGAGTGATACAAAACCTTTAATACTGCCAACCATACATGGTGCCCCATCAGTACATATTCCAATGCACGAGTTCCAAGATAAATTCCATTTTTCAAAGTAAGCAGATAATATTTCGAAGACGTCTTGGCCTCTTGTAGTGAGTGACATTTCCTTGCAGCACAAAAACTGATTTATTATTTGACTTCCATCAACGAAACGAATAAACGCAAGTAACTGTGGTTTGCCGCTGATGTCGGTTGATTCGTCAACTTGTAAAGCGAATTCAACGGTGCTCTGAAGTTTAGTCTGTACAATTTCCTCGATATTAGCAGACAAATCCACAATACGTCTTTGGATTGTATTATTTGAGACGGGAGTCTTGCATATTTCTTGTTCGGCTTTGCCACCCAGAATTCTTTTTACTATCTTTCTGCAAGCAGGCAAGATGATCGACTCAGCCAAAGTATGTGATCTTGTTTGCTGTGCGATCATTTCGGCGACATCATACGAAGCAGCTTGTGCCTTTTCAGAAACAGTTAGCCATTTTTTAAAAACGGTTTTTTCTTTGGATTGTTGCTCTAGTAGTCTTCAAAAAAAAAGTTTAGATTTTTATCTTGAAGCTGCGAATGTTTGATTACAAAATGTCTACTTAACTTGCTGGGTACCATACCTTCGTTTGACATTTTTTCGCCACAAATGACACACAGTGGGAAAGGTTGATCCTTACTACCAGTCCAGTGAAATCCATATTTCAAATAATCATCGCTGTATTGACGTTTTGGTCGAGCTTTTGGTGCTTTATCACAGGGATTTGCTGCCCTGGAACGTTTAATTTCTGATTCATTATCATCAATACTATTTTTCCTCTTGATAAATTTATCCATTTTATTGGGTAACTTAAAGCGCGACAAGATAATATCTTGACCGAGTGCAAACAATTTAGTTTAATATCTTACGGTAGTATTTAGGGCACAGTCGAATGGCTTAGATGTGCGTCAGTGTTTGTATACATCACAATCGCTATTTATTTCATGCTTTATTTTCCACAATGCAACCACACAATGAACCTTATTCAAGCGTAAATAAACTTGAATGATACATTCACCAACCAAAAACAACTCAATTACTATCAACAATATCGTTAGTGTGCCGTACTGACTAACGTTGGCGGCGTGAAATTTTTTAAAGCCTACTTGATTGAATTTAGCTTCAATATTTTTTTGCGGCGCACCTGATGCCATCTTGCGGCGCACTGGTGTGCCGCGGCGCATAGGTTGGGAAACACTGTTATAGGCCTTTGTTTTGTTTTGTTTTTGTACTTTTCTTTGTTTTTTTTTTATGCTCCTATTTATTATTGTGCTGTTGAATTTGTGCTATTTGTATCTACTCTGAAATCTGTTATGTTGTTTGTTTTATGCTACTACCTTTATTTTCAATTTAATTTATGGTAAAAAATCTTATAAGCTTTTGTTTTTTCGTCCTTTTATTGCCTGTTTCATTGTTTTTTTTTCCATCGTTGTTCTGTCGTTTTCTACACTATTTGCCTTCATTTCAAATCGAATTTATGCCGAGTTATTTTTCTGTCGTTTAATTTTATCTACATGTATGCGGCCTTTGTTTTTGTTGTTGTTGTTTGTTTTGTTTTTATCATGTTTGTAAGGTGATTTTTAATTTATGATGTAAAATGTCTTATGCTAATCTTTTTCTTAGTTAATAATCAATTTTACGTACCAAAAACTTAATTAATTTATTAAATTGTTTAAAATGAAACTTTTAAATAAGCTGGGGGTAGTGATTAAATGACTTTTGTCCCTTCCTACCCCTGCATCATATCTTAATAGTGCTCTTTGATTTGATATATATGGCTTATTATCAGTTTGTTTAATTTTAAAACTAAAATCATTCTTTTTCTTTTTTTTTTTGTGTGTTTTAAGCGGTAATTTATTGAAAATGTTTGATGCAAATAAACAGATCTCTCTCTCTCTCTCCTTGTGACGAAAAAAGGTGTTCATTATGCACAGTCCGTTGATGGCACAGAACTGTAGCAAAAAAACTTGCGTTTCTGCTAATGTCGAAGTCTCCTTGTCCTTCAATAACACCCTTCCATGTCTTGTCGTCAGTACCCACATGTGCATTGAAATCACTCAGTAGGACAATTGATTCTGCAGATGTTACTTTCAGTAAAGCAACACCTACTACTTCATCTAAGAAAGGCTAGTACTGTGTTTCAGCGTTTGGTGCGTACACCTGCAAAATGCACAATGACCGCTCCTATAGCCTAAGCTTAAGGAGACAAATCCTTCCTCCAAGTGGGATTCAATCAGTGACACAGTGGTCCAGGCGAGGGCTTATAAAAATGCTTACCCCTGCCATTGGTACATCTACACCTGAGTAGAAAAACTTATTTTACCAGTGTTCACTTAAAATTGTGTGGTTCGCCCTCTAACGCAAGGAGTTAGTTTAATTCGGGTAGGATTCATAAAATACATTGAGATTCTTCAAAAAATTCAAACTCAAAGAGTTCTGCTGGGAAATCTCTACGTGGGACCCATTTTCCACCATATTTATTTTGATGAGTTATTGATCCAGAACATCTTAATGAAACCATGTTACATGTAATCAGATTAATATTTTTCTTGCAACAACTTTCTGAGATATCCTTTCTTTCTTTTTTACATCTTTACATTTTTTTTTTTTAAAATCATCCATTTTGTGGGTACAGCAAGAATCAAAGTTAAGGCTGGAAATGAGTTTGAGGCGAAAGCACAATGTGTTGAGGGTGCAAAAATATTGTCGAATGCGTCATTAAAACCATCGAAGCTTAAGAGACACCTAAACACTCACCACGCAAAAAGTGCAATGAATTCCAAAGAATACTTTGAGAGAAAGAAGCATGATCTGCAGGCACAGCAGGAAGAAATTAAATTAAAGCAACACCATTATTTCACTTCATTACTACTCAGTCACAGTCAGCATTGAAGGTTAGTTTTTTGGTGACTGGTCAAGTTGCTCGGTCTAAAAAAGCAATTACAATTGCAAAAGAACTCATTTTACCCAGTACTATTGATATTGGTAGTGAAATTATTGAAAAAAACGCTGCATCAAAAAATAGGTACCATTGTCGAACAATACTATTACGAGACGAATTGTTGAAAAGAGTGATGACATCGAATGTCAGCTGTTTGAAAAAATCAAGTCCAGTCCTTATTATTCTAATATTCTATACCAGGGGTGGGAAACCTTTTACGCTTGGATGGCCGTATTTGAAATTATGTTTAATCATATGGCCGCAAAATATAAAATATTTTAACTTAGAACAGAGCAGGTTTGTTTACAATTGATGAATAAAATAATAACATAGCAAATTCTAGAATCAACGCGCTTAAACGTATGATGGTGGTGCACCGCAGAGATAGGTTTGTTGGAGACTGACACGCTTGGTGTATGCTGTGTTTTTGATAAATTTATTTATTAATAAAATATCAAATTAAGAATGTAGCTTTGATGGCTTTTTTGATATTGCTTATTTTTTACACGGAGTTCAATATTTGGTTGTAGCATAGTAGTTCGCAGCCTAAGTTGGTCTTCCAAATGCACATCAGTAAGCTGAGTTCCCAACTTTGTTTTGATTTATGTCATATATGAGAAAGTTGACTCGCAGCAGTAAGTGGTGGAAAAACAGAAAGCATTTTTTGAGCATGATGACGAAGACATAGGTAATCAATTGCGTTTTTCCAAATTTCGAGTGGATCATTTTTAAATTAAATAAAGATTTTATGATGTTGTCTTCCAAAAGTTTTATTAATTCCACCTTCAAATTAGCAGGTGCTGAAGGAATGTCCACTAAACGAGGCATGAAAGTCAACTTTAAACATTTCTCATGTTTTTCAAAATCTTTAAATCTTTCATTGTAATTCTGAATTAGAGAATCAAGGACAGATATAAATTCCTCAAATGTTTTATTTGGCCGTTCATGTTCGTTTTGAGCTTTTGTCAATTGAGGAAAATGTTCTTTAGCTTCTGGCAACTCAAACTTAGCAAGGATATTTTTCAAAAATCTAATTTTTTTCTAAATGCTTGAATTTTGCTCCACATGTCATAAATACGAGGGCTGTTTGAAAAGTAACGGGACTGTGTAAATAATTATTTTATTTGAAATGCCACGTAAAAATTACAACTTGTCCCCTTCAAAGTAATCTCCCTGAGCTCGAATGCACTTTTCTAATCTCTGTTGCCATGCTTTTATGCACTTCTGGAAAGATTCCATTGGGATCGCTCGTAGTTCCTTCGTTACGGCTGTGTTATGGCTTTTGAGTCTTGAAAACGGGTTCCCTTAATGACTCCCTTGAGCTTAGGAAACAAGAAAAAATCACAGGGAGCCAGATCTGGCGAGTAGGGTGGTTGCTCCAGCACGGCAATGTTATTTTCTGCAAGAAATTGTCGTATGCTTAAGGCATTGTGAGCAGGAGCATTGTCATGATGAAGCAGCCATGACTTTGTCTCCCGAAATTCTCTTCTTTTCTCCCTTACCGAACGCATCAAACGTCGCAAGATGTCTTTGTAAACATTCTGGTTAATGGTTTGGCCCTGTGGCAAGAATTCTAGATGAACAATTCCATGAACATCAAAGAAAACAATCAGCATCACCTTAATTTTGGACTTGAACAGCCTTGCTTTCTTGGGTCTTGGTGAGGATGCACTCTTCCATTCAAGGCTCTGCCGTTTGGTGAGTGGATCGTACTTGAAGATCCACGACTCATCACCGGTAACAACTCTACTCAGCAGATCTGGTGTAATTTCAAGTTGTTTCAGGATGTCTTGACACACTTGCACACGATTTTCCTTTTGCCTATCATTCAGCAACCTTGGTACCATTTTCGCACAAACCTTCCTCATCCCCAGATCTTCTGTAATGATCCTCCACACCCTCTCACTATTCATGCTCAACTCATCTGCTATCATTCTAACAGTAAGGCGGCGGTCACTGCACACTTTTTCTCTCACATGCTCAACATTTTCGTTTGTTCTGCTTGTTGTTGGCCTTCCACTCTTAGGATCATCTTCCACATCCTCTCTTCCCTCTCTGAACCTCTTGTGCCACTCAAAAATCCGAGTTCTTGACATCGTAGCATCTCCGTAAACTTCTTGGAGCAAATTGAATGTTTCAGTTGGAGTTTTTTCAAGTCGAACCAGAAACTTCAAGTTGATTCTTTGTTCAATGCTCATTTTTGTTAACAAAAGAAGAAAAAAAAAGAAAAAAATATTTACTAACTAAATTATCCCAAAACGAACTACAGTAAAGCGCCTTTCAAGAAAAGCCTGTAAAAAAGCATATGGTTGTCACAGAATGCTGAAACTACATTTTTACAACCACAAGACATTGCGCCATCTTAAAAAACAAAGCTTTTATCACTGTTGCAAGTGTTGTTTGTGCAAAGCATACAGTCCCGATACTTTTCAAACACACCTCGTACATTTGCTTTTACCTTGAAAAAAAGTATTCAGTTCATTTTGTTTAGACATTAAATCACACAAAAATGCAGCATTCCTAATGAAATCAAAATCCGATAAAGAACAATGTTTCTTTTGTTGCTTTAACTTGAAAATTTTGCTAAGAATATTTATGTTAATTTTGATGAATTTTGCTAAGAAAATTTTGCTAAGAATATATATGTTAATTTTGTTGAAAATTTTGCTAAGAACAATAAAAACTGACTATCTGTTGCTTTAACGTGAAAATTTTGCTAAGAATATTTCCTCGAGATAATCAGTGGACTTGGCAGTTAAACGGCATGTTTACAATATCAGTTTCGTCATCAGTTATGAGCAGCTCACGAAACTGACGGTGACGAGTTGAATTGACGCTGATAAAGTGAATTATCTCTAAAACTTTGTTAAATGCGTCTCCAGCAGTAGCAGATTTAGCAGCAAGATTTTGTTGGTGTAAAATGCAATAAAAAGCAATTAATATTTCTGGATGAGGTAATTCTTTTTTAAGTAAGCCAATAATTCCTTCTCGGACACCTTTCATAGCAGGAGCACCATCAGTGCATACACTTACCAAGTTAACAAAACTTTGCTTCGTTGGATTTCTCTATAAAAGCATTAAAAATATCAATTCCACAAGTTCTATCTTTCATGATACATAAACAAAGCGATTCTTCAAAACAGTGAAAATCCCTTGTTATCGCACGAATAAAAACTGAAACTTGTGCAGAATCAGTATTATCAATAGACTCATCTATAGCTATTGAATAAAACATATCTTTTTGAGTTGTTGAATTGAGTTGTAGTTTTAAGTTGGATGCTAATTCATGTTGATGACTTGTTATTGTTGTTCGATAAAGAGTTAGTTCTTTATATTTGCTAATATTCTCCGGATGTATGCAACTAACAACTTCAATATTTGACTCATTTATGATATCTACATCACTAAATGGTTTCCCTCTTTTTTCCAGTAAAACTGCTATTCGGTAGGTGGCTTCAATGGCATCATTTTTTTGACAAGATATTTTTTTAAACATTTGCTGCTGACGCTCTTTTTGCAATCTTTCAAAAGCAATTTTGGGTTCTTCTCCTTCCAACCGAAAATGCTTTTGTTGTTCATGTGTTTCATAGTGAAGCTTAGCATTGTACTTTTTCATGAAAGAAATTGTGGCGTGACACAGTAGGCAACACATTTTGTCTTTATTAGGCACAAGAAAGTATTGCACCCCCCACTCCTTGTTAAATACTCTTCCTTCTTCTTTAATGTTCGTTTTCGCTTTGGAGCCATTATTGGGGTAATCCACATTAATGAAATTTTAAACAATAATTACTATTAGGTACATAACACAAATCACTTGGCTAGTTTATCAACACAAGATAAGGAGAGCTGATTAAGCTAAGTCGCTACAAATTAGACGCGATACTGACAATAAGTAGGTCTATAAACAATTTGCTTTAATTTAATGTTTTCGTTTCTTTCTGCATCTAACCGAAATAATAAGCTAAAAAGAAATAACTGAGATACCAAAATAAATCTATTTAGAACCTGCTAATTCTACTAATATAGAAACCTGCTTACAAATCACAACTAAGTGAAGAGGATAAAACGAACAGTTGCTGAAAGAATCATAGCAGCATTATGACATACAAAATGAAACAAGTAAACTTATGACATTAGGTATTTCGTAACTTAGCCACAGCTGAAAAAATGTTGTTTAACGTTTCAAAACGATTTTCGTACTATAAAAAAACTCAATATAACTAAGGTTTTTCTATTATTTTGTTTATTTAATCAATTACGGTACTTTATACAAAGACTCCTTATACATTTAAAAATTAACACAATGTACGACGCAATTATTTACGAAGCTACATATGGCCGCACATTAGCTGTAAAATGGCCGTATGCAGCCATATGGCCGCCGGTTCCCCACCCCTGTTCTATACAATTGACAGTGACGTGCGGTGAGGCTTTTGGTTGGTGAGGCACAAATAATTTTTAATCAACAACAAATAACAGTTACCTACTAAATAAAATAAAAACCAGCATGCTTCCACATTTATTTGAAAGTAAAATCCATTCGCCTATCTTTTGGGACAAAAATATCTATGACGTTGTTGTAGAAATCCTCTTTATTTTGTCGCAACTTTTGTAGTCGCTCCTTCTCAATTGCGATTATTGCCAACAATGAAAGGCGCTTTTCTTCAGTTTTATTTCTATTATACGTTTTGATCCTCTTCAGTGCAGAAAAGGATCTTTCGACCGATGATGTTGTAGCGGGTACTGTGTGCACTAGCTTCAGTAACTTTGTCGCCTTCGGAACTGTCTGAATTAAATTGTTCTGGTACAAAAAACCGAGAAGTTGTGTTGGAGTTTTACATTCATTTCTAACCGTTTGTGAGCTGTAGATTCCAATTAGATCTGCCCTTAGTTTTACACAGTCGAAAAATTTAGCATACTTTTCTGAGAGGCTCTGTAATTTGATGTCATCAAACTCTTAAGCCATTTCGGAAAATTTTGAACAATCGACCAAACCCAGAAAGGACAGTTCACTAAAATTTTCAAACATCGATTTTAGTTGAACAATAATATCATCCAAAATATTGTAAAATATTTGTTTTCTTTTGTCTTTTATTTGAAGCATATCGCCAGTTTCAGTAAGATGAAGTGTTTCATATTTTGTTCAAATCGGTGATAGAAACTGTTAAACTTTTGTCTCTGTCGCTCAACATAATCAATTGTGTCGCGTATTTACGCGCAGCAAAATGCAATGTCCATTAATTTGTTTTGCAGCACTCTGAACAACGCATCAGTCTTATTAAAAATTTCCTCACCAACAATAATCAAAAAGCAGGTATTCATCTTCAAGAGCCACCGCTCAAATCCAGCTGCCTTCATTACCGAATCATTGTCCCACTTGTCTTCAGCGTCACCAATAACACGGAAAATCATAAGTAGATCAGAGTGGTACATGCTGACCGTTTGCAACAATCTAGAATTTGAGCTCATCTTGTGGGTGATGTCCTTGGCAAACGACGCTTCACAACATTATCCAATAAGTAAGTGCGTTTAGTCGATTTACTAAAAAATGTACTTGAACCCTCAAGAATTTTAAAAAATGCTTTACACTCAGGCATACATTTTGCTGAATGTAAGAGGACCAAGTTCAATTTGCGGGCATAACAATGCAAAAACACTGCTTCGGGCACATTTTCCTTTATCTTGGCTTGCACCCCATTCAATTCAGATGATATTACAGATGCTCTGTCATAAGTCTGTGCTACCAGCTTTTCCACAGAGTTGAACTTTTGTAATATTCCCAAGTCATATTGAGCTATTGCAGAAGCTCGTCTGTCATCACTCACATCATCAAACCCCAAAAAAGCTTCCTTGACTATATATGAAGCCTCACATACATAACGAAAAATAACAGAAATCTAAGCCTTTTGCGTAACATCTGTCGTCTCATCAACTTCTACAGCAACAAAGGAAGCTTTATTTATATCTTTTCTGATATCAGTTTGAATAACCTCTGCCACTGCTTCAATTATATCGTTCTGTATTCGATTGGACAAACCAGAAAACACTGTGAAAGTCTCCAAATGACGAGAAATTCTTTCATCGTTTTCAGCAAAAGCGTAAATAAGTTCGACGTAATTTCCACAATTAAACGAGGTCGCACTCTTCATCATTTCCACAAAAGGCTAACTCTTGATTAGCTAGGTAGCATGTTCCATTAATGAGAATCTTTAAAATTTCTCGGTTTTCTTTAACTTTGGAGTTGTGAAGGCTGATATTACGTCTCTGCTGTTCATTTAAGGCCAAATCAATTCTTGAAGTTCCAAAAGTTTTGAAAGAAATTTGACTTTGACTGTGAATATTGGATTACTCATGCTTGCTAAGACTTCTCGGCAAATTCTTCAAGTCACAAAATCCAGTTTTTGTCCAAACATTGTCACTTGTTGAGAACAAGAGACAGGGACAAAAGAAAAGACGATTTCTTAAAGCAATCTACACAACCATTCCTTTCTTGTGTACCACTCCTTATAAAAGGAGCGATTTACCATTTTTCGTAAAGTTGTCTGAAGCAATTTGTTTAGATCTGGAATAGCCCTACTTTTCTTTAAGATGTTAACTTTAGATTGAAAGCTTAGTTTTGAAAAGTTTCTTAGCTTCAATATTAAATCTTCCTCCATTATCCTTAAACTTTAAACTTATACTGTAGTCGGAAACTTCTGCAATGCGCTTATTCCAACTTGGCGAGAATAAAGCGAATTATCTTTTTCTTTATGATGTCAGATTTGCGGCACGCCTCAAATCCTATCTGTTCAGCATAAATTCGCGCCGATTTTGCCAATAAGAAAAAAGGCACACTTCATTCAGTTTATGGAACTTTCAGTGTCTAAAGAGAGGCAAGATTGTCGGTGCCGCACCTCGCCTATATCAGCGATTTTGACCACAAAAATGCGTCAAAGGTAAGGTACAATTAGCTAGAAATGTATGTTATAAATATAAAAATGCTGCCAAAAATTGAGGTTCAAAAAATAAATTATAAATATACCAAAATGAAATTGAAAACTTAACGTTAAAGTTTTCTTAAATTAAATACAAAATCATCTTTCATTACTACAACTTAAAATAAATTTATTGCTTTGCATTTGCACAATGCGTGTATTTTGACTTAGTGAAAACAAATTGATTTATCTTGTTTTAGCAAATGTCGGAGTAAGAAAAACTTTTTTTCTCCACGAAGTCAGAATTGCGGTATGCCTCAAATCTCTCTCATTTTAACAGATATTTTCACCAAAGAGAAAAAGCGCTATATTGTTTCACTTTTGTTTCTTTTTTTCTCTGAAGAGAGGCAGTCTTGAAGCTGCCTCACTAGCGTATTAGCCATTTTATTGACAAAAACGCTTGACAAAATGATTACTGCGCTGAAAATACAATAATTAAACCGTCTAAAATTAGGGTTAAAAAGCAAAACTAATTAAACTACTACAAGTACGGTATAATTTTTACTAATTTTTTTTAACTAATAGCATGTTACAACTATTTTGCAAAGACTATGACTTCAATAATTTATTTCTGCTTTATTTAATTTTCACAGGTGAGGCACTTTCTCATTTGCCTCCCCTGACGGCACGTCCCTGACAGTTGAATGAATCCACTGATTTAACCAATTTAGCTTTACTGCTTGTATTTATACGGTACTGAGATAACGCCAATGTTTACAACGACCTACTTTTTTGCAAAGAGCTTCCCACAACAACAACTGCCAATGAGATATTTCGTTGCCTTGACACTTACTTTGCTAAAAAAGCTATTTATTGAAAAAAACGTGTGGATGTGTGCACAGATGGTGCTGCATGACTGGTATCTATCGTGGCGTTGTTAAACAAATCCAGCAGAGAGCAGAACAAGCCAAATGGACTCACTGCTTTTTATAAAGAAAAAACCTTGCTACAAGACAGATGTCGCCAGAACTTAATAATATTATGTTTGTAGCTATAAAAAATGTGAACCAGTGGAGTGCGATCACCTCTGAGACTGGTCATGCAACTGGTATGCCAAAAACTGGTTATGCAATTGGGTATTTTATGGGTAATTAATGGGTAGAACATACAATATTTTATGCGTAGCAGAAAAAATTTACTGTGAAATTCTCAGTCATAGACCAATTTTTGTCCAAAAATCTCGTAGTGTTCTCTAAAAAAAAAGGTCATTACATGAAATCAGTCCCAAATTTTACACTTTCGTTCTAAAATTGTAGTGTTCTATAAAAAAAAAAAAAAAAAAGAAAGCTTTCATTATCGTATCTTTTGGCTTTAATTTCTCTGCTTTTTTCTTTTTCACCATAAGAGCCATTTTGCATACACCATACGGTGCTGCTTTGCGACACACTCATTCACTATTACCTTACAATTGCACATTTTCTTCAAGTTCCTCCTTCTTCACATTACATAGGCTAATCTACTTGTGTACTTTTTCCACCACTTTTATACGTCACCCTCTGTTCATCTTTCTTCTTGAAATAAGTATTGACAATCGCCAAATCCCAAAATCCAAAATCCAAAAACTTTTCCCAAAATCCACAACCATTGATCCTTTCTTATTTCTTGTTTCAGCACCGTACCTCCCCATTATTTCCTCATCTCTTATGTTTCCTTCGCCTACATGTCCATTAAGGTCTGCACCAAGAACTATCCTCTCCCGTTTTGATACGCTTTCTATCAACCATCCAGGTCTTCTCAAAAATCATTTTTCTCCTCCATGCTGTTGTTAATCGGTGGAACATACGCGCTAACTATATTTAGGATGAGAATTACAGGCCTACATACGTGCTTACTATATTTAGAATGAGATAGAATATTTAGACATAAAGCAAAGTGATCTCTAAAAAAGGGAGGTATTCAATTTATGGGGGCGACTATTGGGTGATCCAAAGCATGGATAGGCACTTTTTACTACCCCAAAACATTGTGATCTCTAAAAAAAAAGATCTGTACTTCCACATTTCCACAAGCAGAAGTGACAACAACCTAAGGCGCAAAAGCCGTTTTTTTTTCAAAATTTTTTCTTTTCTTTTTGACATACAATCGACGTCCTGGTGCTACTATGAAGAAATAGAGCAACTTCTTGTGTAGAGGAGCCAGTTTTTGATGTATTTTGGGGGGGCCTGGTGCGGCCACTACGTTTGCACCCTATTAAAGCCATCACTGCATGCATCCACTAGCGTACCGAGGGGGTGGCCACTGACCCATGGCCCCCTTCGGATCCTAAAAATGAAAGCTGTAAAGCAAAACTCAGCAATTTCAGCAAAACTAAAGCTGGTTTTTCGCGAGTATTCGGAGTTCGCCCTGGATTTCGAAGCATATGCGAATGCTTTTTTGGTTTTTGAGAATCTTCCGATTTGACCGCTACGAAAATGCGTATTTTTAGGTGTAATTTTGCAAAATTTTTCTGGGGCATGCCCCCGGACCACCCTATAATGGTCGCGCCTTCGGCAAATTTATTCAAATAAGGTTTTGGTTGTACTGTGTTAAGGTTAGTTTAAAACAAACTCTCTAATCCTAACAGATCTCTATCTCTCTCAATAAAATTGTTTGCCGTGAATTTTTTTTTTTTTTTTTATTTATTTTCATTTTTACTCACAATCAACTTGAAATTAATCAAAGTGCATGTAGAAATAAAGATTGTGAATAAGGAAGCAGCAACTAAACGAAGTAAGTTTTCGCTTGCTTTCGAAAAATAAAAGATTGGAGTACAGTCATTAGCTTTGCTTTAGTTTAGAAATATAATATGAAACTATTACAGTCTTATAATACGACTAAACAAATCAAAGTAATCAAACGCAATCAGAAAGAGAAACGTCGTGATACAAGAGAAAATTAAAAACGAGAGCGCGATACGAGAGAAAATTAAAAACGAGAGTTCATCAATAATTATACCCCATAATGTTTATTCAAATATTCTCTGTAGCCTATGATAAAACTTTGTTTGGTCATATTCATAATTTGATAAGACTAAACAAATCAAAGTAATCAAACGCAATCAGAAAGAGAAATGATAACTTGAAAGAAGAGACTAATTAAAAGCAGGAGCGCGATGCGAGAGAAAATTAAAAATGAGAGTACGTCGATAAGTACACCTCATAGTGCTTTTTCAAATATTCTTTGTAGCCTATGATAAAACTTTGTTTGGTCATATTCATAATTTCAGTGAAAATTTTATACCAGATTTTTAACTTGACATGTTGGCAAGATAACTCAGTGAGATACATTCCGCTTTACTGATCTTGCAACTTAATGCTTTTGGTCCACGGTTAATGTGCCAATGTTTGTTACATGCCCTTTTTCTAATCTTTAATACCTCTGCAGTGATGGCCTTTCAAAAAGGGAGGGGGGCTGGTTTAAGAAATGTAAGAAGGGGCCACTATCTAGTGTACAAAAAAAAAAGTAGTTTAAAGCCATTTTCAGCATATGAAAGCAAAATGATCTCTAAAAACAAAAACAAAAAAAGGTCTTTAATTTAGGGGGCCACTATTGGGTGGTCTAAAGCATGAATAGGCACTTTATACTGCCTCAAGGCATTGTAATCTAAAAAAAAGGAATCCCCATCTGGTTACTATTGCTTCTTGAGAGATTATTTTTCTCTTGGTTTCTTTTTTATTTTTGGTGCTGTAAGGGTATTCCAGGTTGGTTTCTCCAACAAAAAGTAGTTACAGTGCTTGAAGAAACCTGCAATTCTTAACCTTTATACAACCATGTACCATTTAGGTATTTTTTGTTGGATTACTTATCACAAAAGTCATTGAAAATTGATTATTCAGAATTAAATAAAAATGGTAATTTTATTTAGTGTGATGGCTGTAAACTATCTGTTTTTAAGCACAAAGTGCTATACCCATGGATCTGCAGTACTAACAAGATATTAAAAGTCATGAGAAGGTGATGTGGGGCAATTCTGGCTTTCTGTTTTTTTATACTCATCATAACAGAGAAGCCCCGCTCAAACTCGAATACTAGCAATTGATAAATAGCTTTTTGAGTTAGAGTTGAGTGAGGAGAGGGCATGGTTAGCCAGCAAATTGATTGCAAACATTTTTTATGCATAATGCTAGTTGTCAACAACTATTTATACTTGAAAAATAATGCATCAACACTGTTGTAGATTTTTGCTATAAGCAAGTGCTGCTTTGGATTTGTAGAGTTGTAGATTTTTCTTAAAAGTGAAGGCCACCATAGTTCCATAGTTAATTGGACTGACTCATATGGTTCTTTGGAAGAGTTGTGATGTCCTCACATTAAAACTTGTCTTGTCAAAATTGAAGTAAAACTAGAGAGAAAAGGTGTTGATGTATTAAAATGCTCTAAAAGTTGTTTTATGTGAAATTGGAAGTTAATAGTTCATGATTTTGGTTGATAAATTGATAACTAGAAGAAAGTGACCTTGAAAAATATTTTGGTATATAAAATGTTTTCATAGAATGCATTTTCAATTGGCAGTAAATAACTAGTGTTTTTATTGGTTAATTGGTGTGGTTTGTTGTTAGTTACAAAATTTGAACGATTGTCATATCTATGTTAATAAGCGTATATTATTTGCTTTTTATTTGTACATGAATGCATGTAATTTGTTGCAAATAAACTGCATTAACACCAGAATTACATAAGTTTAAATAAAAAGAAAAGTGTAAAACAGCGATTCCCAACCTTTCTGGTGCTGTGACCCCTTGATAACATTTGCCAAGTTGTGGTGCTTAAGGATAAAATTAGTAGGCTATGTATTCAATTTGACTTTTAAATATATGAAGATTTATTGGAACAATGTTTTTTATTTACAAATTTTCAATAATTGGATCATAATAATTTGATCAACACAACAATTTGTTATATTTTTAATTACAAAAAAGTTCAAATTGTGAAAACCAAAAAGCGTCAGTGAGAAGGCTGTGCTTGCTTCTTTCTCGCCTGATCTGAAATCCTTATAGCAGTCTTTGCAAGAGCATAACCCAGATCATCTTCTGCAACAATTCTGCTCCTGTATTTTGATTTGATAACCAACAAGCTTGAAAAACCTACTTCATAAAGGTATGTTGTTGGAAAAGGAAGAATCAGGCGCAATGCGATCTCAGACAGAACAGGATATGACTGCAAACTCTTGATCCAAAATTTGGTAACTGACGTTGAAGAATAATCAGTTTTTGCTGCATTGCTGGTAATGAGTTCAATGAACTCCTCTTGTGCATTCTCAGGAACATCTTCAACTTTGATGGTGAATGGCGTTCTAGCAAGGCAAATGGTGTGTTAAGTAAATTAGAAAAATATCTTGAAATTTCTTCAAGAATTTTTAAGTGTTCTTTGACAGAAAGTATTGTTCTATTCGTTGTTTCCTGTTTAATATCATTTTCCTCAAAGAAAGCAGATAAATTCAAGAACATGTAAATTCTATTTTCATCCAATTTTTTTTGCCAGAGCTGAAATATCAACTGGAATGCTTGGAGCTTTTCTGACAAATCTAGGCATGTTGCATTTGGTCCTTGGAGAGACAAATCTAACTCATGTAAGATTGCAAAGATGTCAACCAAGTATGCAATTTTGTGAAGTTGGTTTTTGTTGCTGAAAAGTGCTTCAAACTGTGGTTTGGATTTTTGATTCAAAAATGTTTTTAGTTCATCACAAAGATCAAAAACACATTTTAAAAGTTTGCCTCTGGACAACCATTTCACATCAGTGTGAAATAACAGAATATTATTGGATGCATCCAACTCACTGCAAAGTTTTGAAAATAGGCGGCTGTTTGAAGCACTAGCTTTTACAAAATTCATGACACTTTTACAACATTCATTATATCTTGAAATTCTTGTGGCAAAGTATTCGTTGCTAACACTTGCCAATGAATCATACAGTGAGTTCCAATGGCTTTCAGTGATACATTGATTACCAACCGTTAAAATCCAGACTTATACTCTAGCATTGCTGGAGCACTGTTTGTTCAAACACCCCAAACATTTCCCCAAGAAATGTCATGATTTTGCAGAAAAGAACTAACTTTGTTAAAGACATCACATGCAGTAGTTGTTATTTCAAGTGGTTTGCAAAAAAGAAACTCATCTTTGAAATCGTCTTCATAAATTTACCTCACATAAACCAATAACTGAGAAGAGTTTGCCATATCTGTTGATTCATCAAGCTGGATACTAAATATTCCAAGTGGAGCTGATTTCATTTCCTGGATTACTTGCTCCATAATATCAGCAGACATGTCGTGTATTCTTCTACTGATGGTGTTATTAGACAAGGATATTGTATTCACTTTGTTAACATATTCAGCTCCAAGCATAACTCGAACAATGTCTTTGGTTGCTGGCAGCAGCAACTCCTCAGCAATGGTGTGAGGTTTCTTGGCTTTGGCGATTTTGAGAGTCACCAAATATAAAGCTTCAATGGCTGCCATATTTTGCTGCTGGTACTTGCCGCCAAAATCAAGCCTGTTTTTTTGACACCATCAGCTTTTATTTTTAAAATACTGGACATCCTTGCCTGCAAAGTTAGGATGTTTAGCGCCAAAATGACGTTTCATTTTGTTGGGCTTCATCGATTCGGCTGACATAATTTTGCTGCAAATGACATATTGTGGCTTTTCAATTCCTGTGTCAACTATAAAAGTAAATCCATACTGTAGAAATTCCTCACTATATTTTTAAAGAGCTTCTTTGTGGTACAGAATTTTAATATCGCTTTAAACAAAGTTGATTTTATTGGAGCCATAAGCTTTTCATGACGCTCTCATCAGTGGCAATCACGTCAAAATGGGACGAATTTTCTCTGGTTCGTCCCATTTTGACGTGATTGCCACTGATGAGAGCGTCACAAAAAGCTTATGGCTCCAATAAAATCGACTTTGTTTAAAGTGATATCACTATATTTTCTTTTCCTAATACTTGTCCCACGATCATCGTGGGCAATCTGAAATTGTACAAAATAAATTTTAGTTTAGTTGACTATTATAATTAGAGAATAGTGATATTACTGCAAGAATACAACACAAGCACATTTGGTATCATAAAACAACTTTTTAAAAGGCTAATTAGGCTGACTTATTAAAAGTTCTTTGGGTGTGAAAATGATAAAATTGAGCAAGCAGTTGTTAAAATTGCTCTTTTTTAATGATGTTTCGCTGAGCTCGAGCAGCAAAACACAGTGGAATAGGCAACAACTGAATTTTGAAACTGAACTGGTAAGCTAAAGATTGAATTAAAATTGATTACTCTTATTACATCATAAGCAGAAAAGCAGATGAATTGAAAACAAGCAGATAAATCTATGGTACGGAGGCTAGCAATAACCTTGATTGACGTGATTACTGGTTAGTTAAACAACGATATACATGTGGTAAACAGTCATAAAATATGAGATAAAAATTTTGATAAATTATAAGTGGGAGAGTTGACAAATGAAATGATAGGACAAAGGGAGACAGAAAGGTTTGTGAATCTTGGGCAATCCGTAAAATCAAGGAGTTACACCTGTGCTACATCTTAAAAAATAATAACAGTTTTTTCTAATTTTGTTACACTTATGAAGGTTTCAAACATACTTGTTGACATTAGAAGCAACACGATTGATAGGATTAGACTTGACTGATAATGTAGTGTAAGTGGCATCATTACCCAATAAAAAATTTACTTTAGAATCATATTCAACAGTGTCCATAATTACAGTGGCGTTCCCTTTGTCTTCTTTGAAAATTTTGATGTCCGGATTGTCTCTTAATTCCTTCAATGCTTCTTCCTCTTCTGTGGAAATGTTGTTGGCTGGTGGCTTTGCACCTTAACTGGTGATTTTTAAAAGGCCTTAGGAAACCCCAGGCAAATTGTCTGGTGACCCCAGTTGGGGTCGTGACCCACAGGTTGGGAACCGCTGGTGTAGTGTTTAAATTGCACATTGTCAAAAAGAAATCTAACAACTTATCAACTACATTGTACTTCCACTTATGTTCTTTACTTGGGTGTTCAAGGCCATCCAGTTGAAGTGACTAACAAACACCTTTTAAGCAAGTTTTGATGGCAGTCAATTTTTTGAAACAACTTTTTGTTAAATTGTTTTTACAACAAGAAAAGATGTGTCAACTGTGTACATTGATACAGTTTGCTTTTCTATTCATTGCCCATAAGTCGTGCTCCTTATAGAAGCATGCAAGTTTGAAACTAATTTGCAGTATAGTTGATTGGACCTATGAAAAAGCAAAATCATGAGGTTGAGAGTATCCAAAATTTGATAAATAACTAGTCTTTTGAGAAAATCCAGATTAACCAAATGGTAGTTTCTTATGTGTATAAATTTCCAGTAATTTTTTCCTTAAATCAAAATTTTTTTATGCTATTCTTTGTGACAGTTGATTTACATTTCTATAAAAAACTATTTATTCTTCAAACAATAGAAATGCAGCAATTTTATGATGGACAAACATGTTTTAAAAAGTTTATATATAATGTGCAGCTTGCACTTTGAAAATGGCTAATTTGATTGTGACAGCAGCAATTGTTTGAAGAATTTTCAGTTGCAAATACCCATTTTGCATTATGTTTATAATTTACAAAGAGAAAAAATTTAGCTCAAATGTATTTAGTCCAATACTATCACTGAATATCTAGAAAATATTATTTATTTCAGATCCAATTCAGTTTAATTCAATTTTATTTGCAATCAAGGTATTATATTTTAAAGTTTTTATTGAAAAAGTGATTGCAAAATAGGAAACAGCAGCTAAACAATATACATTATTACATGCACAACGTCAATTGTGCATGGTCGCTGTACCTTACCTTCTTTGAAACAGATATTCAATTCTATTGCATTTATTAGAATAACTGTTTGTATGCCACTTAAAAAGCTCTTGCATACCACTGGTGGTATGTATACCACAGCTTGAGAATTACTGTTTAGTTGTTTGTTTCTTGTCTCATTTTGATATTTCCATTCATCATGTGACATAATACATATTGGCTATTGAAATCATTTTTAATGTATTAATGTCACTTAAATGTTAAAGTTGTAAACATAGGTTGTATGTTTTAGACTTTTATATTATTTTATATAAAATTGTAGATTAGAAATATAAGTTGTTATCAGATGACTTTAGAAGAACAAGGAGCTATACTTTATGCAAAAATTCCTTTTTTGTCAACCAGTAAAGTTAAATATTTGTTCAACCATGTAAATCCTGACAGATTATCTACAGCACCACCGTCAACTGCAGTCAATGGAAGTATTTATATGTATCAATTTTCTCCTGATGAAGATGTTTTTGGAAAGATTTCTAACACCTGTTGGTCTTCCAATAATTTGCTATGGAGGTGCCATGGTGTAAAAGTAATAGAAAAAAAAGAAACTCCATACAAGTATAGTCTTGAATCAAGATATTATCACAGTACTAATGTAATGGGATGGTCAAAACGAGTTTATTTGGAAGAAACTTCTGTTTCTAAATTGCTTTTAGTTCATTACAAATTTTCTAATTATAGCAGAAGAAACTTTTGGAGTAATAAAATAAAATTAAAAGCAAGGTTGAAGACTTCAATGCCAGAGCACTCTGTTGCTGAAAATCGTTTGAATAAGTTATCTTCTATTAATCAAAGCAAAGATGAATCCATTAAAATTTCTGATAATGAATCGGAAAAAAGCTCTTCTGATCCAGAAGAAGGTGATTCAGAAGTTGCATTACAAGATAAGGTAAAAAAATAACTTGAACTAGCTTTTAAAAGTTTTTAACTAAATTAATTAAATTAAAAAATTAAAATCTAATTTGGCTCCTATCAAATACCATCAGGAGCAGCATTGTAGATCACACACATTTATGACTAGATGTTTGAAAATGCTATCATAGTTGTGGGCATAAAGCACTAAAGAATGCCATCTGCATGTTGCTACAGTGATAGATTGCTACAAATCCTATTATTATTCATGCTAGCAAATTATCTCTGATGAGATTTTGAAACACAAAACCATGAGCAGGCAGTGAATGGGTTCAACATGCATGATTCACAATGATGCAGATGGTACTTTTTAGTGCTGTTTGGTCAAAACTCCAAAAATTGTCAGCAGCATGGTTGAGTAGTTAGAGTGCTGTGATTTTAATTGACATGGCCTCTGTTCAAAGCCTACTTTCAGCATTTTGTTGTGTCCTTAGGAAAAACACTTCACGCACTTTTCCCTGCTTGTGGTCTTGGCCAGCAGTTCCAAATTTCAGTCATATCTCTATATAAAACTAAAAAACCAAAATAAAAAATTTTTACTGGACAGCAATATTTTATCATTTCCAGAAGCAGTATAGGTTAATTGCTTGTCCTGTGAATTAGCACCACTGTCACTTTCTTGCAAGTTAGGAGGATAATTATAGCAATAAAATTTAAAGTAAAAATCCTTTTTAGTTATTTTGTGTTAATTTTAATGCAGTAGAAAGGCATGAACTTTTGATTAGACATCAATTATTTTAGTTAAAATTTTTAAAATGACAAATTTTCAAACGTTTCTTTATTATAAAGTTTAATTTTGTTTATTTTGCTATAGACCTTTTCAAAAATTTAGGTTTTTGAGTCAGTGGTTCTTCACCTTTTTTTATGTATTTACCCTTTTAACAAAAATAGTTACTAGATTAACTGTCTATACCAGGGGTGGCCAACCTGCAGCACATGTGCCACGTGTGGCGCATTGGACAGTTAGTGGTGGTGCATTGCAGTTGGGGAAAATATTTCAAATGAAAAATGTTCCACAACTTATATCTAGCTATTTCAGGGGTGGCCAACCTGTGGCGGATTGCATCCTGATTTCTGGTGATGACCCCCCCCTTTTTTTTTTAGAGAACAGCTTGGTTTCGCTATGAAATCTTGAAGTCTTTTGTTTGTGTGGTGGATATGAACTGGGCTTGAATAAAATTGGTGGTTTAGGAAAAAAGGTTGGCCACCCCTGCTCTATACATTACCCTTAATAATGCTCATTTATTAAAAAATGAAATTAGCAAATTACTTCAGGTATACTTATTTAATGTGATGGCTGCCCTTGTTTTTTGGCAATAAGCTGTTCAATGTCTGCTGAAGTAGTAGATAACGCACAACAAATGTCAGATTCAATGTCAAGTCATTTTCGTGCTTTAGATTTGATATTAAGCAAAGCAGAAAAGCCACACCTGTACAGGTAAGTTGAAGAAAACGGAACTGGAATATACAGAGCATGAATACCTAGCCGTAGATTGCAACATTGCATTTTAACCTAAAACTCCTCTTGGTTGCAAGTGTGAAATTCATCTTTTGCAAAAGAATCGTTTGTTAATTCTATAAATTTTTCTTAAATTGCTTCAGGAACATCTTCCACTTTACAGTAAATAGAAAAGGATTTCTAGCTACTTTCATCAAAATGCTAGAAGTATTTATCTCGGGAAAATATCGTTCAAACTCATTTTGCAAGTTTTGTAGGTGATTGATGATGTCCTGCTTCAAATTTTGTTCAAAATCATCTCCAATTATCTCAGTCAAGTGGTGAAATGATGCAAAATTATCATTATTTGCTCGTTGGCTCCAAAGCTTGAGTTTGCCACAAATGCATTGATGGCATCAGTGTATGCGATTATATTACTTCCTGGACCTTGCAATTTTTTGTTTAGTTGATTTAATGTTTTGAATGTGTCAGCAAGATAAGCTAAGTACATAGAAAATTTGTCTCCACCAAATGCTAACAATAGATTATTTTTTTGTTTTGCAACCAAAAACCAGTGTACATGATTATATTACTTTCTGGACCTTGCAATTTCTTGTTTAGTTATTTAATGTTTTGAATATGTCAGCAATGATAAGCTAAGTACGTAGAAAATTTGTCTCCACCAAATGCTAACAATAGATCATTTTTTTGTTTTGCAACAAAGAACAACTTGACTTCTCTTAGTTCAAAAATACGAGAGAGCATGTTCCCTTTTGAGAGCCAATGAACTTGAGTGTGATATAAAAGTGTGGTATGATTGGCATCCATATCTTTGCAAAGCTGCTGAAGAGTCAAGTGTTGAGTGCTGAACTTTTCACATAATTAACAGTTTTAATCACAACAGACAAATGCTTGTGAGGTCTCTTCGGTATGGTTTGGAAACGAGTGCCTCTTTGTGAATCATGCAATGTGTTCCTTTAATAGCTGGATTTTTCTGCTTTACCAGGGAAGCCAATCCAGAGTTTGCATCAATCATGGCTGGAGCACCATCAGTGCAAAGCCCAATAAGCTTACTCCAACTCAATTCGGTTTTGTCAAAAAAATCAATCAACACAATGAAATCAATCAATCAAATGAAAAACATCGGCTGCCTTTGATGTTGTTTTCAAGGGTTGGCAGAAATTCTTCATTAATCCTTCATCTGCAACATATCTGATATACACCAGTAGCTGTGAGAAATTGGAAACATCAGTAGTTTCATCCAGCTGAAGAGCAAAAACAAGAGAAGAATTAATCTTGAATATCACCTTGCTCTTATATTTTCAGACATTTCATGGATTTGCGATTTTATTGTGTCATTTGACAGTGAGATTCGTTTCATTGTTTGAGATGCTTTTTCTCCAAGCATCAACTTCACACTTTCCAATATGCAAGGTTTCAGTAGGGTTTCACCAATCGTATGTGGTTTTTTAGCTTTTGCCACATGCAAAGCAATGGCAAGTGATGCATGTACAGTGGCATTGTTAGTCTTCCAAAACATTCCAGTTCTGTCCAGTTTTTGTTTTTTCAGACTGGACAGTTTTAACTCAAAAAAAGGACCAATTTTTGCTTATCATACTTGGATGAGCATTTGCTAGGTGTTGTTTTAGTGGAGCAGGTTTCATAGTACTGTTTGAAAATGTTTTTATGCACAGGACACACTGAGGAATTTGAAGACCATCCTGAATAAGATGTGTAAATCCAAAATCCAAACAATTGTCTTGATACTTTCTCTTCTTTTGTGACATGCTATATTTATGACTAAATTTATGACAAAATCCAAATAATAGGCTAGCTTCGGATTTGCATTAACAGTTACTCTAAACCAGGAAGGATACTGTTATGTTTTTATTTTGTTAAAGAAGAAGTCTTTATTTATTGTATTTATTATAAAGAACAGTAATTCAAACACCCACAGAAGTCTTCGAGAGCACATTAACAATTAATTCATTTTTCAGTGATCACTGTCTGACTACACTCGTTATTATTTCAATCAAATCAATATTCTAATTATTAGCACGTTACAGTATCTAGTATGTTATTGTCATGTGATAAAGATCATTGTTATCTCGCATCATGTGAATGTGCACTGAAGTGTTGCCATTATCGTTATTACATACATTAAAGCAGTACATCACAAATACTAGGCTGCCAATACCTACAACTGCCCCAATTTTTCTGTCCCGTCAACTTCTCTAGGCTGAAATCATGCCTGAGACTAAGGCTATGTGTTGCCACCATCAAATTGAAAACTATAGGTAGCTCATTTACCCCCCAAAAGAAAGAAATTTACCCCAGGTTAAGAAATGCTGTTTTAAGTGGTTAAATTGTATTTCTCATAAACTGCTGCATTAAATAATTAAAAGTTTTGTATGTTGTATTAACATGTATGCAATCCACAAGAATTCTCTGCACAGTATGTTTGATGACATACAGATTTTGGTGTATGAGAATTTGGTGCCTGTTCTTAGGGATCAGTCAATTGTTTTTTTCTTAACTGAAATGAGACAAACATGGTTGTTTGCAAAATGATGCTTTGACAAATTAAATTACTTTTGCATGACCTAGTAATGAAACATCATTGTTTATGATTTTACTTAATTTAAATGCTTCCCTCACTTTTGTATCAAAACCTTCTGTGCAAAATAACTATATATAGCAATTGAAAAAGTTCCACCAGAAATAACTGCAAAACTAATATTTCACATGGTAATAATAAGTTTAAACCAAACCAATTCTTTGACATTGGCTCGTTTTTTCACACTAAATTTTTCAAATATATTAGGAACAATGCTAATAATAAAAGCAATTAGTTTGATGTTGCTTTAAATTAGGGCTTCTTAAACTTTTTTGTTCTGCAACCCCGTTTTAAAAAATAAAGTTTTGTGTGACCCCAATTAATGGTGGATATTTAAAATTAGGGACTCGAGGCAAGAATTCTCAAAAATTGGTGTTCTCTAAAAACAAAAGGTTTTGAACTCGCACTTGTCTTTACTTTGAATCGATCTCCTTTTTCTGTATTTTTCTCCGAAAATCATGTCGTTCTCTAAAAAAAGGTCTTCACTTGGAATCAATCTCTTTTTTCCATATTTTCCTCCCAAAATCATGGTGATTTCTAAAAAAAAAAGGTTTTCACTTAGAATCGAACTGTGATTTATCTATTTTCATTGTCAACTTTAGGTGTCCTCTAAAAAAGAAAGGTCTGCACTTGGAATCAAACTCCAATTTGTCAATTTTTGTCCCCAAATTCTTTGATTTGCTGATTACATGTGCAATAACCATAATTTTTTCCAAAAGTTTTGCAGCACTACTGGGATTTTCAAAGTTTTGTGGCACAAAGCACAAAATTCCAATTTGTTTTGCTACCCCAAAATTATTTTAGGTGACCCCATTTGGGGTCGTGACCCATAGTTTAAGAAGCCCTGCTTTAAACATTTAAAAACTTACTAAGCTAGTGTTTTAAAGTAATCAACTAAGGTAATGTTTTAATGGTATGATTTATCACAAACTTGTCCTAAAACTTTGTTTAGATTTATAATATTTATATTTTTAGAAAAAAACAGAAGACAGCCCCCATTTTTTCTAAAAATAGATTTCTGGCTTGAGTAAATAAAGAATTAACCCCAAAGTTTTTCATTCCAAAATATGTATGGTGCTAAACTCAGTGCATGTGGAAAACTGGGTGCAAAATTTTGTTTGCCAAACTCTGGTAACCTCAGTTTATAGACCAGAGTTTTTTACTTCTTTTCGAGCTACCTATACTAATAAGATCTGCTAAAATTAAACAAAAGTAATTGAAAAGATTAGGAACTTTTAACTGGCTAGACCAGAGGTAGGGAACCTTATTGGAGGCCAATTTGGATTAGGCAGTAACAAAGGAGGCCATATAAGTTGAAATACCCAAGAATAATGCATCATCACCTTGGATCTATCTTGGATTTCTTGATTTTTGTCTCTAACTTGAAGTGATCTCAAGGTTGTCACTTTAAATCTGACTTGAATTTCTTAATTTTTGTCCCTAAAGTTTAGTGATCTTTAAAAAAAGGTTTTCTCTTATCAGCAGTAGTCATTGATACATAATTCTATTGTCATGGCAACCACAGGTTTCCCACCTCTGGGTTAGACTGTACTTGTTAGCTATGGCAGGCAAGCATCTTCATAAAACTATCATCACATCTGATTTCAATTTACATTCATTCACTTACCATTATAATACTTGTTTA
The DNA here is from genome assembly GCA_963680785.1 of Diplosoma virens. Classification (NCBI taxonomy): domain Eukaryota; kingdom Metazoa; phylum Chordata; class Ascidiacea; order Aplousobranchia; family Didemnidae; genus Diplosoma; species Diplosoma virens. The sequence continues at coordinate 15,424,507 of OY796894.1, read as the reverse complement.
CTAAAAACCATAGAGGAGAATTGATTACAAACATACTGAGTCAAATTATACTAAAAATGAGTTATTCTGCAAATACTTTTAAAAAATTTTTATGCTACTTTTAGTTATTTAGTGAAATGGTTGTTATCTAAAATTCTAAACTATGTACTGCAATTTTATATTTTTGTTTAAATGAAATACTGATTAGATTAGATTTTTAATAAGGACAAAAATAACTCATGATTTTTTTAATTATACCTGTAAACTAGATGCTGAAAAATTTTTATAGTAGGCTCTGCAAAAATATACTAAAAGATTCCATTAAATCAAACTTGTACTTGTATTAATTTTTTCATTAAATCTACATGTATTTAAATATAAATAATATTAATCTATTTCTTAGCTGTTGCAGTTTATTTTTGACCAGTATCTTTAAAAAACTGTTGTACAACCTATATGCATTTTCAGATGTATTCTTTAAGCAATCCGCAATTTTGCAATATTAGTTAAATTGCTTCAAAGAGCTCTACAGTATGCTTTAAAAATTAAAAAAATAAAGCTTTTATTAATAAATCGCTTGTCACTATTTTTTTGTTTTAATGTTAGTTTTAAATTATTAAACTTATAAAAATTGTAAATTTTAGGTTCCTGATTTAAATATGCAGAAATACTACTTTGCGAAAAATGCAAATGATATTTTGCAATATATAACTGGAAACAAATGTCCTTTATGTGTAAATGTAGAATTTGATTCTCGTGTTGCGTTTGAGCATCATTTTCAATCAAAGCACTTTCGATCAGCAGTTTTTTGTGAAATTGGTGGTAATCAAGGTATGTAACTTAGGTTATTTCGTTATGTTATTTACATGGAAGTATATTATAAATTGAAAAGTCAACATTATTCATTTATTAACATCATTTTTAGTTGATAAATTCTTTCATGATTCTTTACTGTGGGCTCCTGAAATCATTGACCTGTTGTTGGATTTTTATTTTTGTTTTTTATCGGCTTTTAATGTTTATTTACTACATCATTATTATATTACAATGACTAAGACAAAAAAACTGTTTATCTGCACCGCACCAAACAACAACTGATGCGTTATACCATAAGCAATTGTCAAATGATAATCAAAGTAAATGCAAAATGATGTAAGATGTTGCTGCCCCTTTAAAAATTATTTGATGATGTCATTGTTATTTTATAGTAATACAATTAATTTGGACCTGCTCATTAAAAACGTCAAGCAGGGTAGAACTCTACTTAGCTTACAAATAGTCAGGTTGATCTGGTGAAAATTATAACTGATTTAGACAGTACAGCCCTTTGGGATAGTAAAAGGATAAAGCCTTGCCCCCAGTCAAGACTGTGTCTGACCCAGAGCAGAACCTTTGCATACAATGATGACGTCTACAATGACGACATAATATAATGACCTGTCCAATCTCTAAATAAGTTCAGCTGCAACATTTATTAAACTATAAAAGAAAAAGTTAGTTTTGGAGCTGCTGTCTAATTTCTCGCTATGTGCAAAATTTTGCACTCGAAAGGCCTACAGAAATTGACATTACCAATTAAACACACTTTGCAGCAGGTGTGCAATTAACATTATATTTGTTTTAATAAAACCAAAAATTGTTGCAGCTGAATTTTTTTTACAGATTGATTCAGTTAATAATTCTCCACAAAATCGTGCTTGATATTTTTCGCCGAATTGTCTTGGTTTGGCCAAGCATAAGATGGCCATCAAAATACCTTACATCACACCGTGTTTGTCCACACAGCAACAGGATGATGCAGGTGGAACTGGGGTCCTCAACTGTTAGTATCACCTACAAAGAAATTTTGAAATTTTACAGAGGCAATGTAGCATATCGTGAATTCTGTATGACAGAGCGTCTATCTTTTAAAAGTTGTAGTTATTCCATAATATTTGCTCCCCTTAAATTTTAGCCAGTTTGAAATCGATCTCCGATTTGATGATTTATGAGTTATGTCGGGTTATCTGACCAAGATTTCAAATAGCTTTTTTCAGCGTTAACAGATAATTAGTTTTTTGTGTTTGAATTATAGTTTTCTCCATAAAATCGTTGTTATGTTATAGTTTTCTCCATAAATTGATAGATTTTAAAAGCCTTGTCAAATCGTTGTTTTTCTACTTTTCAATAATTTTGCTTATTTTACTATTTTTCTGAGGAATCTCCAATAATCTATATTTTGTTTAGAAATCTGTTTACGATAAAAAAAAACACTTTTTTATGCGTTACATTTACAATATTAAAAAAGCATTTCTTGCAATTGCAATATTACGTGGCGTGGCAATTATTTATTACCTTCAGCTTGCGTTCTGCCTTGCCGGAAATACTGCTATCAGCATAAAGACCGGTACATCGATCGCATGCGGGCGCATTTTCACTGCCCATTTTGTCAAGTGGCATTTTCAAGAAACTTCTCATTCAAACAGCATCTTTCAACTTTTCGAGGTCAGTAATTTGTTTGTTGTTCCTTTTGGCTTATTACTTTTTACGCAAGTTGCATCTCGGAGCGGAACTGTCGGGTCGTTTAATTGAATGTTTGCAAATGTCGTTCAAAGCTAAATTTGTAATCGGGTCTGGTTTGGGTTAAATTTTTGAAAAAACTCACGCCTGAATTCGAACTGCCTGCTGCATGTCATGCATATCCGAATATTGCAGCGTTCTACTGTACGGTATATGTAATTAATGATTTAAATCTAAAAGAAATGAACAATTGTGATTTCCGGTATTTTGTTGCTTTCAGCCCCTCATTTGGTGCATCTTTTTATGCCTGCTTGCTGCTTTGAATTATTCAGTAATCGAACGGTCGGTTTCAAAAGTTTAGGCGAGACTCGAACTTGTTCAAGTTTCGTGTTCAAGTTGGCTTAACCCTATATGGACAAATTTAATTTTGTGCTCAATAAAAATTATTTCAACTATTTTTTAGTGACAGTAGCTTTCTATTACACAATATTTGACTAAATATTAAAAAAATTTTTATTTATTTTTAATATTTTTAAACGTGCCAGATCTGTCCCACTGGTCCATAGTACGAAAAATCAAAACGTTATATATCATGCAATAATTGAACCATAAAAGTCAAAAACGAGTACACAAGTAATTTTACATTACAATTTGAATACTTTTAGCTTTTGTGAAATGTTTTAAAACAGTTTTATTTTTGTTCAGGCAAAGAAACATTTCGTATTTTATGCAAAAAATGTAAGTTTTGCTTGTGTACCCAGGCAGTTTGCATTTGGCTCTTTTTTCTATGTAATCTAAATACTTTCTTCACTTTGATGGTTTTTGTAACTGGATTTACAATAAACATATTCATCATTAGAGTCACTTTCTGCTAAAAATTCATTTTCGCTCTCCCCATTTTCACCCCCAGCGATAGCTGCCCAATTCTTTATGTCATAAAAATTTCGAACATTCATAAGTAATTTATTATTACACTATATTTACTCAAAATATTAAAAAAAAATGCAACATAACACTCAGATTATATTTAGATCTTCAGCATATAAATCAAACTTTGTGGACCAGGTGGACAGATCTGGCACGTTTAAATTAATCGATACCACATTAATCACAATAAGCAAACATTAAAAATTTTTTATTGATATGATAGAACTGCTTTTACTAAATACAAAAAAATTTTATTTGGTCAAAAAATTTGGTTGCTTATCAAGAACTACTTAATGCAAAATAGTAAGTATCAGCATTTTTTACTAACCTTGCCAAACAACCAAAGAACTGACTATTACTTTCACACTGGTTGAAGTTTTAGGCTTTCTAACTCAAAACTATACCAACTAGATATGACAAATCTAAAAAAATCGTTTATTTAAAAAAATTTCTAAAAATGTTCACTAAATAACGTTTTTTTGAAACGTGCCAGATCTGTCCCATTTGTCCATATAGGGTTAAGGGCCCATTTCCACTATGAGCGTTGGCAGAAGTATTCTCTGTTTGTTTTGTTGAATTTTTTGCTGTTCTTACCGCTTAAGCTGGGAAAAAATAAAAAATAAATAAAGCAAACAAAGAAAACTCCAGCCAACGTTCGTAGTGAAAACGAGCCTTAAAGCTGTGTTACCGTTGTGGTTAGATTTAAAAAAAATTTTTATATATCTTCTGTCTTTTTCTTCAACCTATTTTGTTTAGCGTAACTGATATAAGTTTTTTCGTTAATGCTTTCTATTTCACTTCAATAAACTCTAAAACGTTCCACAAGTATCTCATAACTTTCTAACAAGTTTCAGGTCACTTTACAGTAGTCGCATTGCGCCTGGTTTTAAGTTTATGCAAATTTTTCGTCTTTGTCTGAATAGTTTGTCACTGGTCAAAAAGAATAAAGCGACAAACTTAACCTCGCTGTCCTGCAGGAAACTGCTACTTCCGCCGAAGGAGAGCCGATCACCTTCCCGCAAGGTTGAAACTTTTGGGGAAAGTTCAAGTGCAAGAAGACGATCATCGCTCTTATTCAGCTCGTTACCTTACCCTAGACCAGCCCCAAGCAACGTCACCTACAAGCAACCGCTATTTCAAGCACGGTTCGTCCATTTTTAATTCCCTTTTTACTTTTTAACTTTTTACAGCTTTCTTTTCAACCAGCAGTTAATTTATTTTTGCTCTGCCAATAGTTGCGAGTTAAACTGAATTTATAGTGACTGATCAAAAACTGTTAATTACTAAGTTGAATGAATCTATTTTTGTTCAGTTTGAATAACTTTTTGTTAATTGTCTAGAAGTTATTTGGTTATATTTTGTTATGGGTAATTTGGACCAGAACTCTGATGTATTTCGATACAAGACTTAATTTGGAAAAATTTTTGTTGACGTTTGGTTTGTACTTTGCACCCTATGCTCTAGAACGGGCGTTTTCACCTTGGAGGCACAAAGATTTTCTTAAGAAAGCCACAAAGATATTTCAACAAGATATTAATGGAAAAAAGATATTAATGTAGAAAAAAACAGAAAAGGGCTCTCAAAGCGAATAAAAATCCTGAAAAATCCAGAAAAGAAAAAAAGAAAATCCCGCATTTTAAAAACTCGATTAATCTTGTGCGGTTTAAGCGGTACCAACAATGTGGTAGAATTTTTGTGAGCAATATTGCTTCTTATTTTACTGAACGTCTGGTCGAATTTTTGATGTCTTGATACAGTGGAATCAAACCAAGCAATGTTTTTTTTCTTTTTTGAACGGTTTTGAATGACAGTGTAGCCATTCGGTATTATACAAAGTCGAATTATTGTTCAAAGTGTCGCAGAAAATCTTCAAGAAGTTTAATTTATTTTTCTGTCTGTCGAGATGCAACCAAACGATTTTGGCTTCTGTAATAGCAACGTACAGCGGTGAATCTGAAACTTTCGATTAAATCATTTTTGAAACTGTTTCTAATTTAAAGTCAAACGCAGGAAACACCTTCGTGCGACGCGTCGACGAACTTTCCAACGCGCAAGCCCGCCATAATCAACCCCCTTCCCCGAGTGAGCAGACAGAATCGAACCTTCTAATGACGTCAGACACTTTCATCGACCATCGCCAGACGATCGAGATCGTGACTGACGAAAATGGGACGAGCTACGTCAGCGATGGCGCGCCGAAGATGCTTGTTGCCGTGAATACCGAAAAAGACGAACTTTCGTCGGAATCGCGTGCCGACGACTCGTACGATTCGGAATCGGACGATCCTGCCGACGCCGCCTTCCTTCAGAGCTTGCTTCCCGACATTCGCCTGATGAGCCACCGACAGAAAAGTCGCTTCAAGAAGCAGACCCTTAGCTTGGTGGAGGAAATCTTGTACGGTTCAAGCGCGACGGAGCCGTCAAGTTCATTTATTGAATGACATTAGAATAAATAAATTGCCTCTTTTGCTCTTTCAGCTTAATACGCTTTAAATTTTACTCCGAAAAAAGTCGATTTGTTTTACCAAGAGAATTGAATTAGAGGGACATTTTTTATAGTTTGGCGCTAATAGCTAATAGTTGGTTAAATTTTGGAAACGATAAAAAATTCTGTCGCAACATCAAAACTTTCCACTATTATGTTGTATAAACCCGAAGTACTTCGGTCAATTGAAAATTCTCTATTATTTAACCGATCTACTAGCATCATCTCGAGTAAGCCTTAAACTCATAACCTTGAAATCATGACGTCAGGTGCCTACTTGTGTGCTCGCTGTTGCATCAATAATCACGCTCTAACAAGTTATCGTGCTGTGTGAATGTGTTCTGTTGTTTGCATTTTACATCAGCTCGATTAAACCAGTCGATTTCTATTCCGCTATTGGTTTGAAGTTTTTGGATGAAGCCTTACTAATTCTGTTTAATACAGCAACAGTCGACTGATGAAAAGAAAACGAAAGAGACAGCAGGTGTTATAGCGTTGGCACTTCAAAGAAAATAATGAACTCGTAATTATTATTATTAATTTTTTTTGACGCGTAGTTTTTGCGCAAATATTTGTTTGGTACTGTTTGACGTGTAACATTCGTACAACGTCTTCAGTGCCGGATGTATGGTTTTTTTTGATGTAAAAATGTTGGTTATTTTTATGTAGTCTACGTCTGAGTTTGTAGGCTTGGCCGTTTACTGCTTAACTTTTTTTGTATTTATCAAACTTTTTTTTATAGTGGTAGTGGTAATCTACTCTAGATAAGCATTTCGTAACCAAAACGATTCTTTATTCTTTGAGTTAAACATACCAACTTACACAATTCTCAATTTTTTTCCGATTTATCTAAACTGAGAAATTTATTAATTAACCCTGTCAAAACAGCTGATAAGTTAACTTCATATGCCATTGAATGACTATGCGAAGAAGAAAAGGGATTATTCACTATCTTTCCTACGAACTACTTACTACCTTAACCTTGGTAGGAAAGTTTGCGTGTCTCAGTGACCTGTAGAGCTGTATTGGCGGGAGATTTTACATCTCCTGTTAGGAATATCCATGCCAAAGCGGTTTCCAGTTAGAGACCAGACAAAATGTAATTCACAAGACGGCAACTTCAAATCTGGGCAGACTGTGCTCAAAAGCTATGGCAAGCAAGCAGTTTAGGAGAAGGAATCTCTAATGTATATACCCCCTTGCAGTAGGCATACTCGTACGCTGCTAAATCATAATATGTCATCTAGAACGTATTTTCATGCTTCCTCGGGCGTAGCGCAGATTAAAAAGGTCCGCGTTTATGTACTTGGCTTGATTCTCAACCACTACAAATTGGCTCATTTCTGCTTCCTGTCTGATCTCTATCGGATGGAGCTTTTGCTTTTTTTGGTGAAAAAAGACTCATCTCTGGCTTCTCAGGACAGTCAATTTTTCAGTTTACACACGAACTGGATTATCAGATTGCTGCTTTTTGAGGGCGACAGACACCCAAACCCTAGATTATCCACTATCCAGGTATATTTGGATTCTTATGGGCATTCCAATTTTATATTCACAATAGACTAAAATCTGAAGCAAATCTGGTAAAGAAATAAGATATATAAAAATGGCAGAATAGTGTTGGGGGGAAATTGTTAAGAAATTACCCGACCGGCTTTCCATGATGCCAAGATATTGCCGACCGGATGAAAGCTTTTTAGCTTGATATGACTGTACTTTAGGACTGCTTGCCAAGAACACCGAGCAGAGGTAAGTGTCTTTTCTAAGGACACAAGAGAATGACGGGATAGGATTTAACTCTTTCAGGCTCAGATTTTTGATGAAAAAAAGCCGTACATGCTCAAAAATGTATTTATTGTTGAAAACCTAATTTTTCTTGCGCAAAGTACTACTTATGCTTTATAAAATTAATCCAAACTGGCGTAATCCAAACAGCTCTTATAGCTTAACAACTAGACTTTTCAGGAATATACTCTTGCATCTATGTAGGTGGTACAAATTTTAAGCTGCTGAGCAGGACAGAAACTCGATTTAAATAAGTGGTATATTTTCTGTACCACTGAGATTAAACATGGCCTTCAAAGTGGTTCAAAATATGTACCACCAGATTTGAAAGAGTTAAATCATCACTGCGTCGAACGCGTTCCGTATCGAAACAGCGATCACACCTGCTCGATTCACGTTGCCGACAATGTTCTGAAAGATTGGTCCTCGTAAACAGTTTCTTTTGTTTTGATAGCTTACCAATTTTTGCTGTAAAAAAGGGGAAACATGGTACGATACCCTCACCTATAGTACGCCATTGTCTTTAATTGTAACTAATTCTCGAAAAGTACTTTTTTCCTTTAAAAGTCCAAAAAAAGTTTTGTCTTCAACTTAACAATTTAAAAATCATTTTCAAAAAAATATTGTAGTCCTCCAACAATATTTAAATGAACATGTACCTCTTGGCTTGGCATACGATATTTTCGAAGGGACAAACCGGAACGCTTGTTGATAGAAAAAACCCGTCTCTAAAAAATAGTGTTCACTAAAAAAAAATTTTCACTTTGAATCATTCTCGGATGTCATAATTTTCGTCCCAAAAGATAAGTGTTTTCTAAAAACAAAAGGTCTTCACCTTAAATCTGTCTCTGATTTCACGATTTTCATCTCTTAAAACTAGTGATCTCGAAAAAAAACAAGAAAAAGGGGGTCTTCACATGAAATCTATCTTTGACTTCCGGAAAGACTTCTGCCAAAATGGGCCGGACAGAGCCCAAAAATTAGGACTGTCCTGCCAAAACCATGACGTATGATAAGTCTACCCTTGGCCTCCCACTTTGCATGTACGATAATAATTGTCAAAAACAAATATAAAAATTTTATAAAATACTTGATCCAAGTAACTCGAAGTTATTTAGGTCGGCAAGCCGCATTTAAAAATCTCAAAACTAGAAATTGAGTTGATGCCGCCGAAATGATAAATTGAACGATTAGTCATTAGCCTATTATTTTTTAATGTAAACGATTTCTCCAAATGTCTTTAGTAAAAAAATCTTTAATGTTCAAAAGCTTTGTTAGTCGGTAGTGTGGTCGAGTGGTTAAAGCGCCGTGCTTATGATCAACATGGTTTCGGTTTAAAACCCACTCACGCCATTCTGTTGTGTCCTTGGGAAAGGCACTTTACGGCACTTTCACCTGCTTGGTGGTCTTGGCAGGCAGTTCTAAATTACAGTCATATCTCTATTTAATTATAAGCGAACAGCAATATTTTGACATCTCCGGAAGCAGGTTGGGGTAATTGCCTACCCAACGTTTTAGCGCCTCCGTCGCTTTCCTGCAAGTCAGGAAGATAAATATAGAGATAAAATAAATGAATAATAAATAAGTTTGCTGATGACACCAATGTATTTTTTAGTGAGAAAACTTTTGAAAAATTGTTTGCAGTTGTCAATCAACAACTAAAAAACATTGGTAATTGGTTCACATCTAATAAAATGTCATTGAACATAGACAAAACCAATTATATTGATTTTATACTTCCCATTCTAAAATTCTAGAGAACACCAATCTTCAATTAAGAAGTACCAACTTTAAGCGGTACAAAGCGTAAAATTTTGGGAGTTTTTGTCCATGAAAATCTCAGTTGGAAACCCCACATGGAGTGGCTACCACAAAAAATAAAAGTCTGTCACGATGTTGTCAGAAAAATTAAATGCTATTTTAATAAAAAAAACACTTCTTTTACTTTACTTTAATCAAACGTCACCTCCAATATTGTATCTTAGATTGATTTAATGCAAATAAAACTATAACTAAAAAAAATACAGACAACAGCAAACGTTTTTATCAGATTAATCTATGGAATTTAGCTAAAAAAAATGTCAAAAATTTAATGAGAACACAAAACATCTTATCGATGAATCAATTAATGGAAAGAGAAATAACTTATTATTTTTTCATGCCTAAATATTGAAATAAACATTTGCCTGCGGCCTTTAAGGAATTTTTAATGAAAATACATTACGTTTAAGAAGCAAAGACTTTTGGCAAACTAGAACTAAATCGAATTTGTTTCCCTTATTTTATGGAATAGACTTAACAAAACAATTCTTAAGTTATAGAGGCCCATTATTATGGATTAAAATACCCAGTGATATCTTTACAAAAAGGAAGCCTGGTGCAAAAAAAGTAAGGAGGGGCCACTATTTAGTGTTCCAAAACACAGCAAACTTTAGAAGTAGGCCGTTGCACGTTATCGTGCCGGGGCCATTTTTAGTGTATCAAAACAAAATGATCCCTCAAAAAAAGGTCTTCAATTTAGGAGGCGCCACTGTCGAGTGATCAAAAGCATTGCCACCTCTAAAAAAAGAGGGTTGTTTGATTTGGAGGGCCACTTTTTTGAGTCTTAAAACAAAATTATCCCTAAAAAAAAGTTTTTCAATTTAGGGGGCACTGTTAAGTGTTCAAATCAAAGTAGTCTCTTAAAATATAGTCATTATATTAGACAAATCTTTTAGATTACTGCTTTTAACTCCTGGGTTGCGACCCAAACGTGGGTCGCTTTTAAATTTGATTGGGTCGCCGACAACTGTAATTGTGTAAAAATTAAATTACTAGTTTTTAGGGACGAAAATCAAGAAATCCGAGACAAGTGAAAACCGTTTTTTTTGAGTGACCACTACAGTTCGGGGACGAAAATAAAGATTTTGGATACTGATTGAAAGTGATAAACTTTTTTTAAGAGGTCACTACATTTTTAGTACAAAAATAAAGTTTTTTGTCCTTGCAATAAAGTCTGTAAAAAATATTGGGTCGCCAAAGCTTTGCTTTCCATTTTTGCTTAGCATTTGGGTTGCCACAAAAAAAAAGGTTAAGAAGTTCTGTTTTACATCACCAGCAAGTTATTATGTTCTTATGTTGGAGCAGGCCTAAATATTCTTATAGTACTTTGTATTTCTATCTAATGCAACCATCAAAACAAAGATACTACTGTTTTCCATTTTTTATCACAGGCTTTAAGAAGCATTATCTCATTACTTATATTCCTCGGATGGATTAAACGCATCACCCAACAATGACTCATGATGAAGAAAAGATGCAAAGTTAAATACAACAGTGGCGTGCGGTGACTTGTAGGATATGCAATATTTTTTGGGTAGCAAAAAGAATTCTGCGTGAGATTCTAAGACATAGACCAATTTGTCCTTAAACCATGGTGTTCTCCAAAAAAAAAAGGTTATCGCTTCAAATCAGTAGTAAATTTTACTCTTTTCTTCCTGAAATTCTAGTGTTATCTAAAAAAAAAGTCATCACTTCAAATCAATCTTCTAATTTTCTACTTTTCGTAAAAAAAAAGAGGTTATTGTCTCAAATCAGTCTCCTAATTTTTACTTTATATATTAAAACTGAGGTGTTCTCTAAGGTCTTCGTCTGGAATCGGCCTCAAATTTCTTTAATTTCTTCCCAAACCAGTACCATTTCTCATTAAATTAAAAAATATATAGCTCATCGCGCAAAAGTCCGTCATGCAATCCCTACAAATTTGGTCATTTATTTATTTATTTATTTATTTATTTTTATATCTATATTTATCCTCCTGACGCGCAGAAAAGCGCCGAAAGCGCTATACATAGGGCAAGAAATTACCCCGACCTACTTCCAGAGATGCTTCCGGACCTAATTGTTTACTGCTTATTTATGTATTTATGTATGTGTGGGAGGGTCAGCGACATGCATTTTTTACTTGTTTTTGTAACCTTTTTTCTTGAGGCATATTTATAAATTAATTTCTTTTTTTTCGATGTGTGAGCTTTTCTGTCAATTTACTACTGTTTAAGTGGACAAAAACAAAAAAAATAAAAATCTTGATTGATTGATTCATGGTCTATAAGCTAAGATTGGGAAACATGAGGTTTGCTGAGAATTCTATGCGCTCACCTCACTCTCCTAGATTTTATGTTTTTCGGCCACACTGAGGCAATGCTGTTTGCTTTAGCCCACTGAACTAAAAGATTTTATTCAGTGATGCAGCTCGTTTTTTGATGAAAGAATATTAGCATGTTTTCTTTTTTTAAATATTTATTGCCACTAATCCCAATGTTTCAATTTTTTGTGGCCCACGATTGTAATCTCGGTTCCCCGCCGGATTGCAACCAAATAAAATTTTTTATTTACTTCATACCGCGTTCTTCATCAGTCTCATCGATAGCTTGTTGGTTACAGCATGACATAAAGTACACCTAACCGTTTATTTTTGCGAAGCAAAACAAATTTACAACAAACGTTTTTAAAAACTTTTTTGTAACGTATTAGAACCGTATTGGTTCTAAATGTCGAATTTTAAATTTCCAAAAAACTGTGTGTGACGTCACAATTCCCAAGCAAAATAAATGTGCACGCCATTTATATAAGGCTGCGCCAGGGTTGCCAATTTAGCAGGTTTCCAGCTAGATCTAGCGGGTTTTAATGTTATCTAGCCGGACAAAAATGTCATCTTGCTTATAGCTGAAAATCTACTTGCTTTTTAAAATAGTTTAACGGATATTTAGCTTGTTTTAGTACTACACGAAAATTGAGAAATCAGAGCCAGATTCAAGGTGAAGACTTTTTTCTCTAAAGTAGGGTTGCCATACGTCCGGGTTTTCCCGGACATGTCCGGGATTTTAGACTTTATGTCCAGGATTCTAGCATTAAGTAAAAACAACGTGCAAGTTTGCAAGAAAGCACGTTGCTTATGGGACGAATATAGGAAATACCTGGATCGATTCAAAGTAGAGACCTTTTTTTAGAGAACACCATGCTTTTGGGAAGAAATTACGGAAATCGGAGATCGATTCGGGGTGAAGACCTTTTTTTTTAGAGGACACCATAATTTTGAGAAGAAATTAGGGAAATTGGAGATCGATTCGAAGTGAAGACCTTTGTTTTGGTCTTCGTCCTAAATTCGGAAACAAATTTATTTTGTCCGTCCCTTCAAAAATTTTTTTGGTTGGTGCGCCTATGTCTATCTGGGATTCCGTTTATTCAGATATGGTAACCCTACTCTAGAGATTACCTTGATTTTGCAACGAAAGGTAGAAAATCAAAGACTGAATTCCAGTGATGACTTTTTTTTTGAGATCACCGTGATTTCGGAACGAAAAGTAGAAAATTAGAGGCGGAATTCAAGTGATGACCTTTAAATTGCGAACACACTGGTTATTTACCAAATCTAGCTGATTTTAGCTGTAAAATAAAGCTTTTCTAGCTGGATAATTTAAATTAGAGTTGGCAACACTGGGCTGAGCTTTGAATAGGTCGTGTCTAATTCGAAGAAAAGCTGATTGGAATGAGAGTTAGTTTTAGGGAGATGCAGGGTTAGCTTCTGAGAGAAAGTAGTTGATTCAAAAGAAATTAAGTTCTTCTTGAACATCTTGAAAAATTAAAAAAATTTCAAAAATTTTGGGCTCAGTTCATTTTGGGTCCGCAAGAACAATTTGCGCGACGTTTTTTTCTTTTTTTTTCTCTTAGAGCAACCAGTTTTGTTTCTTTTTGCTCTCACTCCAATCGGTTTTTATTTGAATTAGACACGACCCTTTGAACATTCGACATTTTGAATTAGAACCATCAGAACACACAAGGATTGTTTAAATATTGTTTGATTAATTTTATTGTTCTGATGCTTCGGGAACAGAATCCAATTCTACGTTGCACAGGTTTCCTTGGCAGCAAAAAAAGCAAATTCGAACCTAAAAAATTGTAATTAGAAGTTAGTAAGATTCTTACTTTCCATCAGTTTAGTTGCTAAAAAGTATTTTTGGACAAATTTAAGTGGGCTACTAACAGTAATTTTGCTTGACTTCAACATTTTTTTTTCACAACCTGCAATTTATTTGTAGTATACGTTAAAACCTTCCTTTTCTAACTTCTAGGCACAAAAACGTCAAGTTGTATTATTTCAGCTGTTAGTAAACTCAGGGAAACAATTTTTTTGATACAGCCAAGAAGCGGAAATGTGGTTGTAAAAATGGTTGACAGCTGAATGTGTTTACAGTAGTGGATATTGGATGAGGCGAATGAGGCAGTTGCCCTCGAAAATAGCACATACAGTTTTAATTCGCTGCGATGTCTTTTAGAGGTTATTATGAAGTCGGGACGAAAAGTGGGAAATGCAAGATCGATTCGAGGTGAAGACCTTTTTTTTGTTTTGGGAACAAAGTAGGGAAATCAGATATTAAATTGAAGTGAAGACTTTTTTTTTTTTTTTTAGAGATCACCATGATTTTTGGACAAAAAAGTGAAAGACGAGATCAAAGAAATATCTTTTTCTTTTTTAGAGAACATCAATTTTTCAAAATCCTTGCCTCGGGTCCCGGAATTTAAATATCCACCACTGTGTGTTTACATAACTTTTTACGGCAATTACTTCGCCTCTGTAAGTCAACATTGCTTTTACGAACTATAAATATAAAATTTCTTTTTTTTTCAGCCAATACTCACCCATTTGTTCTATTGTTCTGCATCAAGAAGATAAAGTTACTTTTTTAAAAAACGTGTTCTTTTTCTAAGTCTGGCTGTTATCATTAGCAAGGCTGTACACAGTAGCACCTTTGGGGAGGAAGGAAGCGTTGTGCCATGCCCCACCCTTGGAGATCACCAGTACGAGAAATTAGAGAAAGATTCAAAGGGAAAACTTTTTTCAGAGATCATAATGTTTTTGTTCACTTTCTAAAACATTTTTCACTAAATATATTTGATTGTGGTGGTATGGCCCCCCTTTTAAAAAATCCTAGGTACGCCACTGGCTGTAGATTAGAGTCGGAGTCGGTGAGTGGAGAGATTTTTAATTTGTGCATCGTTTCAGCCTTTGAGAATATGATTAAGCTACACAAATTTTTTGAAAAGCCAAGAGCTACATAGCTAATTTTTGGAGTGAAGGTCAGGTATTAGCTATCGATTTAAGAGTGAGGAGTCGGAGTCCGATACGTAATCTTTCCAAATGCGATGTTTTTAGACCGACTCCACAGCCATTGATGATTAAGCAAAAACGTAGGCGTCAGACTTGAAATTAAAAGTCCAATTCCTATTTAAACCAATTCCTAGAAATAGGAGTGTCGCCGTTTGTTCCCTGTAATTTAAACTATTCAAATTATCATCAAAATTAGGCTACCAATTTTTTTATCCTTGCTATTTGTAGGAAAGTAGAAGAAACGTTGCTTTTAAAATTTTATTGCCGATTTTTAGTAATTATCGCGGCAGATCTTCTTTTAGAAATCTCGCTGCTGACCAATAGAAATTTTTTTTAAGATGTCATAAGCAGCAATAACTAAGCTATCGACACCAGTGATGAAGGTCTCGAGACCGGTCTCGGTCTCGGCCTTTTGCTGGCGGTCTCGGTCTTGGTCTCGTAATGACCTGGTCTCGGTCTCGTACTTTTTAAATTGGTCTCGAGACCGGAAATTTTTTGATAGTTTTGAACCTTGAACTGCGGAATAAATTTTCACAAACCGTTTCTCAGTGCGTAATTAAAATGCACCCCGGTTTTTAAAATGACTCTTTTCTTGCTATCGCGAGCTGTGTGGGGATTTTCCTATTAATCTGTTTTAGAAGCCGTAAACTCAGGCAGACGAGAGTTAATCCTTCTTCAAATAATAGCCGATAATTGAAGTGAAAAGTATTATACACTTGCAAAAAATTAAACTTATGATCATATAAATTTACTATTTTTAGATGTTTCGTTGCATTTATTTAGTTGTTCTGTGAAAAAATCATACGAAAAAAGTACTTGCATTTTTTAACCAAATTGATAATTAGATTCTAAGTTTTGATCATAAGAAAATGTTGGATGCAATGTTCAGGACAAAAAATTTTTTGTAGCATTTTAGTTTTAAATTTATTAGAAGTAAATTGGCTTTATGACAACTACAAGGCTTCCTTGACTACTTGCATTTCGTTTATCTGGCATTCAATTATCGGACCACTATATTTTGTACAATATATTTTGGCACATCACAGCTGTAGTGCATACCACAGTACATTATTTCAAAATTATTTCGAAATCTACTGAGAAAACGTGAATTTACTCGCAAACAGTGCAAAACTAATTCATTTTTTAGTACAGTGTAGATCTAAAAAGTGAATATATACGTACTGTATAATTTTGTTGCTTTGACAATAGAAATTCAATAAAAATTAAGCGGTTTTTTGCTTTTAACAATGAAAATTAAGCGTTTTTTTATCTTATCCGCTCATATTTTTGAAAGTAACTACCCAATTAGACCGGATAACTGAGAAAGCACTATACTAACTATAATGCTTTTATGTTTACGTTACTTTTAATAGCCTATTTACCCGACAATGTAAACTTCTAATGCTTACCCATTCTACTTGTCGCACCTTTGAATAATTGTAATTTAAAGTACTATTGAATAGGGTTACGTTAAAAAACAGGATTAGTAATTCTACGTTATATTTTTGAATTGCTTCTACCACTTAACAAAACCTTATTCTAAAGCTCATAATCAGTGATGGTCTTACAAAAAGGGGGTTGGTGCAAGAAAAATAGGGAGGACCACTTTTTTGTCTTCGAAAACAAAACGATCTCTAAAAAAACAGTCATCACTTTAGAAGAGGCCATCGTTATGGTGCTACTATAAAGAAATACAGCAATGTTTCGCTTAGAGGGGGCCACTTTTGGACTTTTTTTAGGGAGTCCGGTGCGGTCGCTCCGTTCATTTCGTACTAAAGACATCACTGCTCATAATCATCTGAAATATGCACATCAAAAAAAAAAAAAATATGTCTTCAATCTTGCAACAAAATATTTCGAAACTTGTGGAAAACTAATATGATACTCCGAAAAAAACTAGAATTTTAAGAAAAATAATAACAATAGCCACAAAACGCTAGCCTTCATTTGAATAATTGGCGGCATGGTCAAGTGGTTAGAGCGCCCGGAATTGTGATCGACATGGTCTCGGTTCAAAACCTACTCGCGCCATATTTCCCTGCTTTGGTTATCTTGGCAAGCAGTTCTAAATTTCAGTCATATCTCTATTAAATTTCAAGCGGGCAGCAATATCTTGGTATCTTTGAAAGCAGGTCGGGTAATTGTTTACTCTATGTATTAGCGCCTCCGTTGCTTTCCTGCAAGTCAGGAAGATAAATATAGAGATTAAAAAAAAAATTTTATCTTATAAATGTTGTTCCACGTCAACCGCCGTTTTATTCAACTGTATTATGTTTTAAGACACCGAATTGTTTCGAAAAGTTGTACGTTTTTTAAAAAAATATTCATATTCCAAACGAATTAAAATACTAAACGAAGTGATAATATTGAGTTGCGTAATAGAACTTGAAAAAAAGGTACCGTAAGCAAATACAATTGTTTATAGCGCCATTCAAACCCTGACTATCAATTTTTTCAAACACACTCCCTTAAACCAAACAAAACATTGAATTTTGTTGCGAAATCATGATTTCTTCAACTAAAAGTTTCGAAATCAAGTTTCCAACAATGAGTCTTTGTAAAAAATATTTATTTTTCATCTAAATTTTTTTTATAACATATTTCAAAATTGGCAAAGATCTCTTGTGGACGTTGAATATAAAAGTTACGAACCAGTAAAACCAATCCGTTCCGAGTTAATTAAACGGCTTTACAACAAAGCAATGCGGGAAGCTGTCAAACAGTGTCTGTGAAGCTGTTGAATTGCTTCAGAACAGAAAAAGTTGCGCCATGAAACAATGCGATTGCCAAAAACGAGTTTTCTCGTTTTACGCAGGAACGGGTTGATGTGGTTATAATGATTTACTGCTTTCTTCACCATAAACAACTCCCCTTGCGAAATAAAATCGAAAGCCTTTTATTGCCTTGTAAAATTTTTGAGTAAACATAGTCAATAAGTGGTTTAGTTAGTGGTTCTTAACCGGGGAGGCACGCCTCCCCTGGGGGGTGTGTGTAAATTTTCAAGGAGGTGCGATTGTTAAAATGTTTTACAACACATTCTTTATTAATTTTGATAATCAAAATGACAGGGAACTTGATCTCAGCAAGAATCGAATTGAACAACGAAATCCAGCAAGCTTTTTTTAATTGGATTTTGCCCTCACAAACGGTAACTGTGAGTCCCAATTAAAGCACAAATAATAACTTATTTATCTGCTTTAGAAAAAAATTTAATCAAATAAAATTCTCTTATGGATGAGAAGCAAGAAACATATAGTTTGAAATAGGCGACATTTTTGATGAAGCACAAGAACAGTTTCTCGAGTTAAAATTTAACTCAGCAGCCAAGGACAAATTTAAAGTGCTGGACCTTGAGGCGTTTTGGGCCAAATACCTTCCCGTTTACCATCTTATTACTATGGCACACTAATAAATTCTGAGTTTACCTGCGGCACATTTACTTTATGAAGCCGAAAGCTTACTTAATACACTCTTTAAGTTTACATACAGAAATTATATTCACTTCGATTTGATCTCATATTTCGCTATTTTTCTCTCAAAATCATTGTGATCTCTAAAAAACACAAAAAAAGTCTTCACTTCGATTTGATCTCATATTTCGCTATTTTTCTCCCAAAATCATGGTGATCTCTAAAAAACATATCCAAAAAATGAAACTATATGCGGTATTTTCAAGGGGGGCCCGAGGCAACTGCCTCATTCGCCTCACCCAATATCTACCATTTACTCTATGGCTTTTTGTCAAAAACACGAAAATATCGCAGCACACTTTAATCCCTTTCACGGCACACAGTTTGGGAAACCCTGCTCTATAGTATAAAGTTTTTTCATAATTGTGACCTGATTAGCTAAAACATAATTTATTAAATTGAACAAATTATCTCTATTCCGTTTGTTACGGGGCTTTAGATGTTTTTTGCTAATAAAAAATTCTGACTTCAAAGCAACGCACAGCCGTATATAAAGGACTTGCCCATTTGCTGGGGTATTGTGACGTAAACAAGACTTTCTTTATGCGACCACATAGAGCAAGGCTTTCTTATAACATGCTGGGGATGCTAGTTTATTTGAAATGTAACTTTGGATTTTTGAAAAAATAAAAATTAATGTCGTTAATAAATTAAATTTTTTTACGAAAAATATTCTGGTCTCGATCTCGGTCTCGATCTCGATAGTTTCTCGTCTCGGTCTCGAACCTTAAGTTTCGAAATTTTCCGGTCTCGCTCTCGGTCTCGGTCTCGAATCATGTGGTCTCGACTACATCACTGATCGACACGTTTTTGAATTTTATATGACTTCTGATATAGGCTACCACAGGAAATTATTGAGCTTTCTAATTTTTCTTACATTATTTTCCCCCGGGTAACATTTGTGGACGTTCCCAGCTGCATTGGTTTCGCACGCTTCAGTTTGGACGCATTCTCGAATCGTTTTGAAATAATCATTGTCAGTACGGGCTTCCACTTTTGTTTGGCAAGATCTCTAAAATAAATATTAATCATATTCAATAACGTATAAGTTAAACAATTTTTATTTAATGCCTTTCAATATGGACATATTCTATTTTAACGCCTTAAGACAGTGTTTTTAAAAACGAGCCACTGAAAAGAAATTCGTAATATGTAGGGAGAAATAATTGGGATCAGGTCTAATATCTGCCCGGCCGGGCAGTTATTAGACCTGATCCAAGAATTCATGTGGCGAGACAATGTTCTAATTGTTAATCTGGACAGATATTAGACTTGATCACCCGGCCGTGCAGTTATTAGACCTGACCCAATAATTGTTGAGCAAGGGATTGCGGAGAAATTTGAACAAAATGTAAGTTAGTTCAAAATTAACTAGTGACAACAAAAATTGGCACGTCCTTTACACTTGCACCATGTCAGCTTCTGTCAGCTTATAAAAGTTATTGTTTCATTTTTTTTTCTTCATGAGCATAGTTATCCCAATTATTTTACAAGCAGAAAGGAAAAAAAAGTGGAGACCGAAAAAGAGAGGCCTTCACATTAAAACAAAAAGGTTTTCTTCTCAAAAAATTCTTGAAAACCAATGCCTTAGCTAAGCAGAAGCAAGAAAACTCGTCCAATTCAACAAATTGGAAATGTGATTATTGCATTATCAATAAACATTGAATTAAGAAGTCTTTTCTTATCGTAATCTAAAAAAATTGCCTTAAAATTAATGTTTAGTGATTTTGAAAATTTTTTTGTAATTTTGCAAAAAGTAATTTTGATCTATAAGCAGAGTTTCTTATAGATGTAAAGTGGCAGAAGTTAAGCCAACGGCGGCCAAATCGTGGCTCGCGAGCCGCATACGGCTCGCCTATCTTTCGTTTGCCGCTCATGTGAGTTCTTATACTGCAACAAACCTAAATTGTTTTTCCGCTGTTCAAATTTTTGATAGAAGTTGCAAAGGTGTTTATTCACTAACACTAAACTTTAAACACAGTTTTTGTTTTTTTGTTATTTTTTTAGTCTTCACTTTTAATTTGGGACAAAAATAGAGATTTCGCACACTGTTTGAAAGTGTTGACCTTTTTTTCAGTCTTTACTTGTCATTTGGGACAATGTTCTAAGCAGGGGTCATGGGTGTTGAAAGTCCTCTAAAAAGGAGCCAAGCACCATGAAAGATTGAGAACCACTGCTTAAAAAAATAAATTCTTTTTTAAAAAATATGGTGTCTTTTTCTTGGAATTTTGCCATAATTAAAATTTTAGAAAATCTTGCGGCTCCAGAACATTATTAGTTTATTGAATATGGCTCATGTTTGAAAAACTTTGGCCATCCCTGAGTTAATCCAAGGCTTTGGAGCAAGCAATAAAAGTTATGGCTTTAGCTTTAGTTTTGCTCCAGCATTTTTAAAATGATTGGCTCCAGTTCCTAATCTTAAAGTTTATTTTTGCTCCGGATCTCAGCTCTGGCTCAAGCTCCGCAGCCCTTGTTCTAAGTACCCTATAGATACCAGAAATATAAGGTTATAAACAAAGATAAATCCAACATAATAAAGCAAATTTTTTTCCAAACTGTTTTTTATATTTAAAAATGATTTACAGCTCAATCGCTAACCAATTTCTTCAGCCTTTACAGCGAAATCCAAAAGCCTTCAGCAATTTTCACCTAAAAAGTTTTATTAACACGGGGATAGGGAAGGGAGGTGATGGGTTATACTAGGAAAGATCCTGTATAGTGCTAACTGCTAAGTACGTGGCAATCAAAAAAGAAAACAATGGTTTTACAATGGTTTAATAAATTGTTTCGATCGAAAAAAATTTAAAAGATCTAGAGTTAATCTATTTTCGATTTTTCTCTAATACCTGCTCTGGCTAGCGTAATTTTATAAAGACAACATAGTTTAAACCAGCGCTACTTAAACTTTTTTGTTCTGCGACCCCGTTTTAAAAATAAAATTTTGTGTGACCCCAATTAGTGGTGGATATTTAAAATTAAGAGCCCGAGGCAAGAATTCTTAAAAATTGGTGTTCTCTAAAAACAAAAAAGGGTTTTGATCTCGCACTTTGCAATTTTTCTCCGAAAATCGTAATTATCTCTAAAAAAAAAAGTCTTCACTTTGAATCGATCTCCTTTTTCCGTATTTTTCTTCCAAAATCATGTCGTTCTCTAAAAAGAAAAAGGTCTTCACTTCGAATCGATCTCCTTTTTCCGTATTTTCCTCCCAAAATCATGGTGATTTTTAAAAAAAAAGGTCTTCACTCAGAATCGAACTGCGATTTATCTATTTTCGTCGCCAACTTCAGGTGTTCTCTAAAAAAAAAGGTCCGCACTCAGAATCAAGCTTCAATTTGTCAGTTTTTGTCCCCAAATTTTCTGATTTGCCGATTACATGTGCAATAACCATAATTTTTTCCAAAAGTTCCGCGGCACTACTGGGATTTTCAAAGTTTTGCGGCACAAAGCACAAAATGCCAATTTGTTTCGCGACCCCAAAATTATTTTAGGCGACCCCATTTGGGGTCGCGACCCATAGTTTAAGAAGTTTAAAACAACCCATAGTTGGTTTAAAAAACATTGCTTAAAGTCTATTTCGGTCAGAGGAAGAATTAAAAGCTATGATTTGATAATTTGACTGGACAAGTAATTCCTAATTTATTTAGAATTTAAAGTTTGTTTCGTTTCGAACGAAATGCCCACAGAAAAAAGCTTAAACCAGTAGATGACAGAAATTAATATTTTTTAAAACATAACATACTTTTTATTATTAAAATTTCATCTCCTACGTTTAAATTTATTTAGACTAACCCTTGAAAAGTCGCATTCAACTTCGGTGATATTTCCTTGTTCACCTTCTAAGGATCCTTGGTAGCAAAGAGAAGAGACTGCGGTCTGTCCAGAAATAAGGGGGACCAATGCCAACAAACAAAAAAATAAGCACTTCATTTTTTATTCACTGTTTTGCTTTTTAATTGTAATAAAATTAATTCTAAGAATGGTTAGCACATGCATAGTATTTCGTACATCATAATAATAAAAGTAATTGTACATCACAACAGTAAAAGTAATTTAAATGTGGAGGACAAAAGTTGAATAAGTTGACCAAGTAAACTTTTAATCAAGAAAATTTTAGTTATAAGCTTTGATTTTTTTCTTTGTTGTGCTAAGTTTTGGGCAAAAAAACGTTGCAGTAATATTCCAAATTTAGATAACGAAAGATAAACAACACATCTGTTTATTGTCTACTTTATTGTAACAATGCTAAACTAAACTTATCTAAAAAAAAGAGGATCTACCTGTTTTAGATTTTTCTGGTGGCGCTACAAAATTTATAACAAAAAAACACGGTTATGCGTTTGGTAAAAAAACTCTTAGTTTTTTTTAATTATCTCTTTAAAGCACAGCGAAATCTTTGGCTAAACAGCTGGCATAAAATCTAGCATTGCTTTGTTGTCAACATAAGATATACCTATTTCTATTTAGAAGATTTACTGCACTGCTACAGGCTTAGCTAAAAATTCTTGCTTTTTTAAACAAATCTAACTTAAGAAAAAAATACGGTTGAGCAATTCTATCACAGTTGTTTCAATAATTTTTTTTCAAACAAATACTTAAGTAATTTTCAATCTTTTTTGCTCAATTAGTAAACCGAATGAATAGAGCTGGACCCAATTTCAAATTTTTTGACAATGCTATTTTATAAACAAAATAGTAATTTATTAGAAATTTTATAAATTTCTTTAAAACTTAAATCTAATAATTTCTTGTTTATTTTTTGAAAAAATAATATTTGTTCGATTTTCACAACTTATTTTCATCTACTTTCATCGTAAAAAAAAATCGATATATAATTTCTGTACAAAAACTAAGAGTCACTTTTTTCAAATAAAAAGCTGAAATGACAATGAACTTATTTTAACTACTCGAAATTGAAAGTTGTTTTTCTTCTTTGCTGTTATAAGTAATATGACTTGAGGCAAAGATAAAAAATTAGTTTTCCCCAATACAGAAAGCAAGATTTTTAAACTGATAGGTTTTCAAGTAGTAGTGTGAACAGAAAAAACTAAAAAAAAGTAAAAATTTTTGCTTTTGTTCTAGAAATAGCTTTGCAAAACATACTGTGACAACACAATCGAGTATTTCAACGTCATTTTGATAATTCCTTAACTCATCATGTTACTATTCTGTTGCGTAAATTGATTGCAACAGCTTCTCCTCTGTTTAGCGTTTAGCGTCTGAACAAGACGTTTTAGAATTCAGAGACATGGCTCCAAGACAGCGAATTTGAATGTCCAAAAAAGCTCTTGGCTTAACGTTGAAACATAAAATTTTTAAAGACGATGAAACAAGTAAAGACCAAAAAAAATCACCCATTCGAATATGGTTTTATACGTAAAGTGAATTTCTTTTTAGCCTTAACACTTGATTTTCGAAAAAAATTTTAGGCTTTTTCGGAATAAGATTTAAAGCTTGCGTGAAAAATTGCGTTTGGGGGTCTGCAGAATTTTACAAGTTTAGTCTGGTGGTTCACGTATTCCAACGAGTTCAGAAACTCTTAGAAAACTAAAAACAATAGAGACAATTATAATTGGATGGCAATATCTTGGCATCTTCAAAGCTGGTCAAATTACTTGATGGTTGCTTTTAACGTCTTCGCCTATTTCATTATAAAAAAGCAGTTAAAATGATAGAGAAAAAGCTATTTTATTTCTTTCAAAATTAATATCAATAATGTTAAATCGGATTTGATTAGTTGTAACTATGCTGGTTAGTATTTTTTCAAAAATTTAACAATAAAGTAAAGCTACTTATTGCTTTTAAACTGCTAAACTTAATATTTTGCTTGCTAGTTGCTATAATTAATAGCAGCCCCTGCTGTTAAGTTTACATGAGGGAGCCCCTGCTGCTGTTAATTATAGCAACTAGCAAGCAAATTATTTTGCTAAGGGGAACCTGCGGCCCGCGATATATTTTAATGCGGCCCGCGTGTGGTTGGAAGGAAGCATATCCATCCCTTTGCAAAAAAATTTTAAAATAAACCAGTGCTTTGCAACCGGTGAGCCCTATTTTTTTTTTTTAGTCACTACTTGTTTTTTAAAGGAAAACAGGGAATCTAAAGACAGTTTCTAAGGGATGACCTTGTCTTTTTAGTCATCACCAGTTTTTTGGGATGAAAATACGTCGCATTATGTCATCTCTTTAACAATGCAACATGATCAGATTTTGGGCAACCATCAATAAAATTTGGGCAAAACTGTATTGCCTCCCAAACTTTTATGCCGCCCTCACCTAATTTTCTAATTTTGGGATACGGCCTGCGAGTGCAATCAGGTTTCCTACCCCTAACTCATATCATAAGAATTGTTGTTTCTGAAAACGAGTAATTTTTCATTGTAGATGCATAAAATGAACAATCCATATTAACTTTTAAAGAAATTTGTCTCAAAAAACTCTTTTGCCCTCATGTAAACAATAAAAAAAACACTTTTCACTCCTCATATACAGTAAAACTTGCAAAGCCTGTAATCAAGTTTACCGCAAGGAAAAGTTTTTTAATAAATTTGTTTCAAAATATAGTTTAGCTTGTTGGATTTTTAATTGCATGAAACGATTACCCAATCTAAATTGAAATTAAGAAAAGTTAATGTAAAAAAGTGCTCGAAACAGAAAAACACTTTTATTTTTATTCTTTTTTATTTATCTCTATATTTATCCTCCTGACTCGCAGGAAAGCGACGGAGGCGCTAATACGAAGGGTTAGCAATTACCCCGACCTGCTTCCGGAGATGCCAAGATATCGCTGCCCGCTTGTTATTTAATGATATACGACTGTAATTTAGAACTCCTTGCTAAGATCACCAAGCAGAGGAAAGTGCCGTAAAATATCTTTCCCAAGGACACAACAGAATGGCATGAGTAGGTTTTAAACCGAGACCATGTTGATCATAAGCACGGCGCTTCAATCACTCGTTTTAACCACTTTTAATAAAAAGAAAGAATTACAACAATAAAATACAAAAAATTTTTCTAATACAAATGTTATTTCATTTCATTCATTTGAGGAATATCGATGAAGTTGTTGCACAAGTCCGATGAACAACAGTAGAAGCATTGACGCACCTGAGTCAAAACCAGTTTTATTAAACAGCCTTTTGATCAAGTCAAAGCAGCTTTATTTCAAAGCTTTAGTTTGCACAATAATAGTATGATTTCAAAAATTTCAAATTATGTTATGCTAAAAATTTACTTTAAAAAATAATCTCGATACCCTTGGTTAACTTATTGCTTGCAATAAACTTTGTTAAGTTTTTAAAGTACAACTATAAATATTTATAATATATATTACCCTTGCAACAGACCATATCCAATAAGCATAATTTCAACTTAAACTAAATAAACCGAAACTTTTCGCCAGGCAAACAATTCACGAACTGCAATGTCACACTAAAAATGTTGTAAAATAAAAAAACACATAAGTATTTTTCGCTTGCCTTTAACAAATCTTGACCTTTTATTATACTCGGTTTCTTCGCCGAAGCTTGACACGATTTAAGGCTCGTTTCCAATACGAGCGTGGAATGGAATGTTTTTTTTTCTTCTATTGATTTTTTGGCTTCGCTTCGCGCTCACACGCGCAAAGTAAAAAAATTAAGAAAACAAACAAAGAATGCTCCATTCCACGCTCGTTGTGGAAACGAGCGCTTAGAGGTGCCCATCTCTGCACACTATCAGCTGCATGCCACTTAGTGTTATAGCCGTAGCAACTGTTGGCAACGTTGAGTCAGATTTGCAAGGTCGAATTTGGTCAAATTGGGCTCAAACCCAGACCAAAGTTTTTTGTTATCTTTTAAAAGATGCATTATAAGAATGATCAATTTTTTAGTATTTCTCGAAACAAAAATTAATCTGGTAACAAATAATCAATTTGTTTCCGAGCCTAAAAACTTTTAAAAATTCAACGTCACCAGTTGCGATGTATGTATTTTAAGTAATCATCAAATGTTGATTAATCCCGGTGGAATTTAACATAGTTTTCTCTTCATCGTTAGATCTTTATCATTACATCTTACATACGTATGTGCGACGTCGGACTCACATTATTTTCTCCCGGGTAGCACTTTGGCACGTTTCCATTTTGGTTATTTTGGCAAGCATTGGTCTGCTGACAGTGGCGGACCACCTGGTAAAACCCCGGTCGGGCCTCTATTTTCGTTTGACAAGAATTCTGAAAAAAACACAAGCATTAGAAGTGATATTTCGCATATGTTCACTATAATGTAACATGTAGTTGTGTCTGCTGGTTGACTTCAAGGTATAAAGCGGTTTTCAACCATTAATATGACGGAGCTCCGGTTCGACTCTTATTTGCTGGGACTTCCCCTCGCTTCCTTATCGAGCTGCTTTGAGCCTTATCCAACGGTTTTAGATTAAATTCAGATCACTTCTTAAAAATAAAAAAGAAAAAAAAAACTGACCAATACAGCAATATTTCGACATCTCCGCGAGCAAATAGGCGTACCGGTAATCCTTTGATGGTTGCGCAAACCATTTGCGCGGTATTTCTTGGCCGATAAAATGGTAATTGTGCATGAATAACATTATTTGAAGTAAAAACGGTCGATTTTCTCGATATAGGGTAGATCCGATCAATTCGTACAATTTTTATTTATCTGTTCGCTATCTACACATAAAGTCTTCAATTCTCTTTTTTTTGTTTGTTGTCAATTTAATTGAAAACAGAGACACCGGTTTCCAAATTTTTGGGATTCAGTGCTTTTGCATTTTTCATTTCCCAGTTTTAGCAAAAAAATCCAGCTTTTTTCTAATGGCAAGAATAACAACAATATTCTTCGGCTGCATATTTATAAGCATTATTAAGGAATACTCGTAAAAATTTTTGGTTTACATTTGATCAAAATTTTTTAATTAGTTGTTAAACAGTAATATTACCGATAAATTTCTATCTAATGTGGCTTAATTGTTGCATTACTGTGGTTATATTATTGCATCATGCAGATCACGCAAATTCGACTTTGTATTTGAAAATCACTGTTTTACTTATGTCAAGCAGTGTGACAATGTATTAATAATATTTTCAACTTGCTTACTTTTAAAAATCTGTTTAAAGTTAGTAAATCAAGCTTTGTTCCATTTTTGCCTTGCTGATTTTAGATCTTTTTTGTGTTTTGTGCTTAAAATTTCCTGTTTCTTTTCAGGGTCCTAAACGTGATTCATTCTTAACTAAAAGTTTTAGACAATGAAATCACTTACTCCTCGATTGAAATCGCAATCCACTTCCATCGTCATAGTTGGTTTGTCACGCACGAACGATCCAACGTAACAGCGACCAACTGCAAGACAATCTAAGCTTAAAACTAAGTCGATTTTAATTTTGCAAAAGAATAAAATACTGTTATTTATCTTTAGTTTCTCAATTATGTAAAGCTCTTTAATTAAAGCCGCCCCGACATAACTAGAGCTGGAATTGAACTAAAAAACTGTCAAAAATTAAAATGGCGGCCCTTACTTTTCGGCTAGATTTATGGTATCGCAAATAATACGATAGTTCTACCTTGCGAATTTCCGCGATTGGAATCCAAACCGGAAACAAACATCGTAGGAGGTGGTATCGGAGGAGGAAAGGTGAGCGGTGGAATTTCTTGAGTCAATGCAATTGACAGGTGTAGAACAATAACAAGAACTTTCATTTTTTAATTAAAAACAATAGAATTTTCTTTCATCAGCTGCTCTGTTTAAAAAATTTCTTATTCTGGAAACTTTTAGATTTAATAATAAAAACTAGGAACTCCAAAAATTTTTGCTCGCACCGGAAACGAACACTGTCATTTTAACTATTTGATTACTATATTTTGTAATTTTCGCAAGCAAGGTAGGTGGCTTTTTCGCAATTTAGTTTTGATAAATAAATTGTCAAAAACATAAAAAAGGAACAAAACGAACAAGTCTTTGCATTTCGTGGTTATTATTCAGAGTTGTACGAGGGTGTTACATGCATATTATTGCTATGCATAGCTCAGCAGTCTATGCGTGTGTCAAAACAATTAAATTATATGCAGTGTTCTTGTTAAGTTGACCTTGACTTTATCCAACCTGATTCTATCCGAACAAGAATCACGACTTCTGATTTAATCAATTACGTATATTAACCAAGGCAGTGATTAAGAATATAGTCAATCAAATAAACCAAGAAAATAATTAAAATCAATTTTGGCGTTATCTAAACATTAAAAAAGGTTAAAATCGTAGCTAATTTAAATTGTACACTCTGTACTGACAAACAGGTAAACCTTATCTACTTAAAAGAAAACTTTAGAAGCACATGTGCGCGAAACAGACTCCCAAGAGATTTTAACGTACGTGGTAATTCATGGAACGTTTATCACGAAACACAGAAGCAATAAAAAAGGATTGAGTCAGCCAAATCTTCACTGTACAATTCTTAAGGCCCGTTTCCACTACGAGCGTGAAAAAGAGCATTCTTTGTTTCTTTTATTGATCTTCGATTGAAGAGAGCGGTTAAAATTGAAGCGAGCGCAAAAAAAATCAATAAAACAAACAAAGAATGCTCTTTTCCACGCTCGTAGTGGAAACGGGCCTTTAGCGATAAATTTATGACGAACATTTAAGCGAACAAAATTTTAAGTTATCCAATTCTCACTGCTACAGTTCTCTTTAAGAAAACTGTATACTGCGCAAACACTTTTTTTTAGTGAGCATGAATAACTAGAACAGTGCTTTAAAAAAAAAGGTCTTCCCTTTGAATCTGTCGTGGATTTCTTGATTTCGTCCCTAAAAAGTAGTGTTCTTTAAATCAGTGAAAAACTGGGCTTTTTTTTAGTGTGCAAGGCAGAAATTTTGCTGTGCAAATGGACTCGTGGCACTACGCATTACGCACTTTAGAAGGAACACTAATTATAAGGTATCATATATAGGCTACGTGGTTAGGCTAATGGCAAAATGCGAGGATGAAGTCCTACAAGAAACATTATTCAGAAATAATCTATTTTGGAATTTACCAAACTTTTGCTGTTTAGATATTATCTGATGTTAGAAACTTTTTTCTAAAAATGTCAATTGCAATTAAAAGCAGGGGCGCTGAAAAATATTTTGGCGGCTGGAGGAAAAATTCAAAAGAAGGGCACCTTTCTTTTGAATTTATAGTTAAGGTTCACAACTGTAGCAGACAAAAAAAGTTTGGGAGTCAATGCCAAATTGCCCAAATTTTATTGACGTTCAACAAATCATGATTTTGTTTAATGTTAAAGAATTGCCACTTTGAATCATCACCATTTCAATGCAAAAATCTAGTAAAGACTAAAAAAACGATCATCACTTTTAATCAGGGTCTAAAACCTTTATATTTGTCCCCCAAATTCAAAGTGAAATAGAAAAAGGCCTTCACTTTTAATCAATTTGCTATTTTGACAGAGTTTCTATGATTTTAGGGCAAATCTAACCCAATACTTCTGTATCTACCCACCTGTACCTTTTTTATTTTATCTTTATATTTATCCTCCTGACTCGAAGGAAAACAACGGAGGCGCTAATACATAAGGCAAGCATTACCCCAACCTGCTTCCGGAGATGCCAAGATATGGCTGTCCGATTGAAATTTTTTATTTTGTTTTTTTAAATTTTATTGAGATATGACTGAAATTTAGAACTTCTTGCCTAGACCGCCGAACAGGGGAAAATGTCATTAAGGATCTTTTCCAAGGACACAACAGAACGGCGCGAATAGGTTTTGAACCGAGACCAAGTCGATCAAAATCACGGCGCTCTAACCACTTGACCGCGTTGCCAACTTTGAAAAGGACAGAGGCGCAATTTCAAGAGGGCAAAAGGGCAGGGGGTGCAATTGCAACCCGGCAACGGCCAGTTGCTACCTTAGAGTACCTTTTAATTAAAATTGTTATTTGCCTCCTTTCTATTAAACATGTAAAAAATTTTTAAAAATAGTTAAAGCTTCGCATGAGCCGACATCAGTTTGTTTTCTCCGGCGCAAACTCACGTTATTTATCCTTTGCACAGTCCCAAAAAATGACAGATTCACCAGCCTTGAAATATTTTTACATAACTACAAGTATTTAAAAAAAGATTAAAACTATTAAAACATAAAATAAAACAAGTATTAACAAGAGTCAAAGTTGCAAAGATGCAAGTGACATAACGCCTTGCAATTTTGAGTACATTTTGTCAAAAGTGGTTGGTATTTTTAAATTTGTCAATAAAACAATTTTTGTCTTACGATGACTATAAAAGGTTTGGCGCCGAAAAACAAGAATCCAACTAAAGTTTGGCGCTGGGTAATTTTTTAAAAAGTAGCCTAAAAGTTTTCTAAAAGGAAAGTAATTTTTTGTAAAAAAATTCACCGCCATGATTTTGTCGATTTTTTCTGTTTTTTAAAGGTAAAGTCAAAAATTGGCTTCATATAATTTTTCTCTCATGTTTGAATAACTTAATCATTTTGGGCGCTAATTTTTAAATAGAAAATAATAAGGCTATACCGATAGGCCTACTGTTAACTTAAAAATATTGAAAGAAGTAAAAAATAGCATGGTAACCAAAACATTTAAAATAAATTGCTTTTCTATTTTTAAAAGGCAATTGAATAAAGTTACCACATAAAAGTAACCTCAGGCAAAGTCAACTTGTTCTTCTGGTTTCGTAATCATTTCGTATACTCCTTCCATATAGAATTGAAAAATCTTGAAATAACTGCGTTTATTTAACCTTTTACAAACTTTTCTTAGCTTTATTTAATATTTAACTTTCGTACCAAAAGTTTAGCCTTTCTTAAATGATAGCTTTAATGTTATAAATTGGATAATCTTGCACTTGAACATTTGCATTAACTTAAAACCAGAATTACTTTCACCAAAAAAAACTGTAACAAATTTACGTCGCTTCGGGCATTAAAAGGTTATTTACATTAATGAAATTTAATAGTTATTCCAAAAAAACAAAAAAAATGGACAAATCAAAATTGAATCAATTGGCTCTTCTAATCGTATTTCGTTCTGTTTATTTTTTATATTAAAATGAGCTAAAACGATTTTTGACTAAGCTTAAAAATTGATAAAAGAGCAGGAAAGTAATTTTCCATTTAAGACAGTCAAAACTTTTGTCTGAAATTAACAAAGTGGTACCTGGCAGGAGTAGATTATAGGCCCTATTTTCTAAAAACGCTTTTAACATTAATCTAAAAAGTTGCAAAGTTTTGCTTCTTTACCAAGCAGTTATTATTGCAGTGTTAACTTATTTATATATTATTTGTCTAACAATCATCAAAAAACTGAAAGAAAAATTCTCAACCTTTTGTTTTGCTTTCGCCCGTTGTCAAACAAAATTTATTATAATAAACTCTCTTAAGAGGATTATTTCTTAAACAAATTAATAATCAATTTACTAAAAAAAAATTTTTGTCTCTTTAGACAATGAAATATGTCGGCGTGGTCGGTGGTTGAAGCGCCGGGATCGTGATCGACTTGATTCAAAACCTACTCGCGCCATTCTGTTGTGTCATTGGGAAAGACACTTTACGGCTCTTTCCCCTGCTTGGTGGTCTTGGCAAGCAGTTCTAAATTAAAGCCATATGTCTATTAAAATTCAAGCGGACAGCAATATCTTGGCATCTTCGGAAGCAGGTTGGGGTAATTGCTTGCCCTGTGTGTGGCGCCTACGTCGCTTTCCTGCGAGTCAGAAGATTAAATATAGAGATTAAAAAAATAAAAAAATACGAAAATATTTTTAACGAGAAGTTAATCCGGTTTTTTGGCTACTATTCTTCAATAGCCTAAAGTTAAAAGATGGAATTTTATTTATCATGCTTCAATACAGATTTACCGGGGTACGTTACCCAAATAAGGTTCATGACTTGTTTGATGAAATTCTCATGCGAAGAACACACCAGGAGATGTGAAGATTATTCTCAATAAAACAAGTAAATTCAAATTTTAAATAACGGCATTGCTGCTTTTCTTAGTTTTCATACGACTGTATTTGGCCTCGTTGCTGGTTTTTGCTTAGAATGGAATCTAAATAGAAGAAGAGCAATTCCTCATTTAAAAAATTTGTCGTGCCCTGTCTTTCTCCAAAACCGCAGGAAGCCGCCCGGGTCGATTGGTAATTAAATTTGCGTCTTTTTGTTCGCATGTTATACTGTCGCACACCGAGCTAATTCTCCTGGGTTCTTTTGTAATGTTCTGTTAATTATTTTTTTATAAATTCGGCCACTAGCGTACCAAGGGGGGAGGCCACTGTGCCATAACCCCCTCAGACCCTAAAAATGAAAAACTGTAAAGCAAAACCAAGCAGTTTTAGCAAAAGCAAATAGGGGTTCGCCCTGGATTTCAAAGCATATGCGAACGCTTTTTTTGGTTTTCGAGAAGCTTCCGATTTGACCGGTACGAAAATGCGTATTTTTAGGTGCAATTTTGCAAAATATTTCTGGGGCATGCCTCGGACCACCCTATAGTGGTCGTGCCTTGGATATTCCCCAAGTTGATTTGTGACGTCACACGATTGTGACAAAACTTTGGTAACCCCCTCGGAAACTTTCTGCGTGCGCCACTGAATTCGGCACTGTGCAATTTTTCGGAACTGAATTGTATTTTGCTGACATAATCGTATAAGCCTATATAAAATACAGTAAATCTCGGTTAATCCGGATAAAACTAAAGGTTCGAACGATTTTTAACGTTTTTCTTAACAGAAAGCCTTGGATAATCCGGATTATTTAATCCGGATCTTCGCCTATTTCGAATAAAAATTGTTTTTTATATATTTATAATCCGGATTTTTCCGCTGCACAACTGTAGCAGGATGTCTTTTGTTAACGTCATAAACATTATTCCACGTTATGGTTTACAAGCGTTGGCTATGTTGCTTGTTACTTGAAATTTATACCCGTTCAACTTAGAGAGTGTGTTCGTTGGTTTGCTATAATTCGTTTGTTTGCTATATTTTGCTACAATGGTTTGCTACAATTAATATGTATTCGTTTAAACTGTATAAATAAATTTGTTTATTTCAAAGAATTGTACCATGCAGTTTTTTATATATTTAAATAAGGTGATTTTTATCTATATTATCCATGACTTATATTATCTTACTACTCTGGATAACGTCTAGCGTGAAACAATAGCCTTCGGATAATCCGAATCTTTGCATAATACGTATCAATTTGTGCGTCAAATCGAATTCGGATTAACCGAGGTTTGCTGTATTGATTTTTTTGTAACAAAATATGCCTCCAAGAAATGATAAATTACTTAGAGGTTAAGAAATGGAGGTTTAAAAAGAATGACACCACTAATTTGATATTTGCTCAAAAACAACAACCACACGTTTTTTTCCATTAGAACGGAATTCACTTTTATTCAGACATGGATGAATTTCATGAATACTGATCGTGCAACACTAGGCTCTTATCAAATGCAATAGAAACAAAAATGCAGCGTGACATGATTGTGACGAAGATGAAAAATTAACTCAACTGCAGAGATAATCTATTTACGACAAGGTAAAAACAACATTTTACTCGATAAAAATCGGAAAATTATAATCTTGGAGAAATATCTAAATTTTTTAAATCGCATTAAAAGCTTAAATGGAAAAGGGAATTACACAATAAATTAAAAATGTCTAAAACAATAGAAAAGTTGATTAAAATTAGGCTTAATTAATTCTAGCAGTTTTATGGAAACACTGAATGATTATTGCAAATAAATGAAAAGCATTGAAAGAAAACTATAAATTGAAAAACATTTGAATTATCACGGAGAAATCTTTCTACGTTTAGACTATATTTCCGAAGCATAAACGTTTTTATTTTTGCACAATTCCAACTGTATTTTGCTTTTCAAATTGAAATAAAACATAATCCCACAGTTCAAAGAGATAGAAATATAAATAAGCCTACTAAAACTACGTTGAAAAAAGTTTTAAACATGATCACGAAATAATGCGTTATTTACACAATCGCTACGATAAATCAATACACAATATACGAGAGAAGTTTATTATTTGTCTGTATAAAAAAATAAACCTCAAAACAAGCAAAAATAAATTATTTTTAATAGAATATAACAGGACTCTATATCATTATCTGGCGGTCCAAAATTAAAATATCAGAACTTGTATTATTTGTTATTACACATATTTTGAAGCATAACCTATTGCTAGTACGACAAATTTTCGGGCACAACTAACTATAAAGAAGCAAACAACCCATTACCGCTCGTTGTGTTCAACCACTCCACCGAGACGACTTCTTAGTTTACGAAAAGATCTTCGAATCTAAAAAAAACATTCAACAATACAAACCAATTTGGAACAAGCAGACACCGACAAATCAACCTGTTCCGGTGACTGCTGAAGTCTATCTTCCAGCTTCTGATGTCGATCTAACTTCTCGTGTGGAGCCTCCTTCCTCCCTCCGTGATGAAAATCGATTTTGTCAGCCAAATTTTGTAACTCTTTTCTATACCAGAAAAAACGATCAATGCGGATGCGCTTTTCTGGTCCTTTTTTAACGATGTTAAAGATAATACAAAAATATACACAAAAAATCGGGTCGTCGTCGTTTGGAAGGGCATCCACTCCAGGTCAGACACAAACAGGACTGGGGGCCGAGGGTCTATCCTTTTACTACCCCAGGCTGCTGTACTGCCAGGATCAGATGCTGGCAGTGATGTTGTTAATCCTGCATCGAGTTTCGTCATCCAAAACCGTCAGACCTCGTGCTCGTGCTCCATGGTACATCCCGATGTATGGGGCACGCTATTAGAACGTGGTTTGCGGTTTGTTCAAAGGCGCCGCACTCGCAATTCGGTGAAGGAGCGAGACCCCATTTGTGCAAAGACGAATGGAATTGCCCAACACCAGTACACAGGCGGTTGAGCTTAACCTAAGCTGTTCGGGGCAAGCTCACTCCAACAGGCATGGCACTAGTTTTGGGTATAAAAACACGGAGCCTGGATATATCCTGGTGGTGGTGGTGGGTTTACCCGACCCATTCCCAGGGATGAGGGTGCGGATCAACTCTGCAGAGTCACAGTAAACGGGCGACTCCCCATGGACGGGATGAGAGGTCCAGAAAAGAAAGGGTATGGCCGAATATGGCCCGACCCAGATGGTCCAGTACAGGGCAGTCTAGCACGAGATGAGAAGGGTCCTGTGATTTAGAACCACAGTTGCTGCATGAAGGAGTCTCGGCTTTATCAACCCTGTGGAGGTAAGAGTTAAGGAGAGTGCTGTGCCCGTTGCAGCGTAAACGGGAGAGAGCACAGCGAACGGAGCGAGGGAGAGTGAGCTCCTCGGGAGATACTGGAGAGATTTGGTGTAGAAAGAGACCAGATTGGACACTGCGTCTCCAACTGGTGTACTGGTGTAGAGGGATTGTCTTTGAGAGGAAATAAAGGGAGCGAGGGACACGGATATATTGGTGGGATCGAGGGAGGCTCCAATTTTAGCTAGAGAGTCAGCTAAATCGTTACCTGGGAGGGAAGAGTGAGCAGGTATTCAATGTAAATGGACTAATTTGGTTTTAGATAGAAAATTGAGGAGGGATTGGGTATCGGATAGGGATTTGGGGGTTAAATATGGTAGGGGGGCAGAGAGGGTTGATAAAACAGACAAAGAATCAGAAAATAGGATGATAGATTCAAAGTTACATGTCTTGGAATGTGAGATACACCACTCAAGAGCATGTAGGATAGCGATAGTCTCAGCACTGTAACTGGTAGACCAGAGACCAGTCGAGAAGGACAGCGAGGTAGCAATGACACACTTAGAACACTTGATGTGTATCCCTGCACCACCCTGCCCCAGCCCGCCAGGTACCGAAACGTCAGTCCAGGCAGAGATATCGCTGTGGGATAGGGAGTAAAGATGGGAGATAGCTGTGGTGTTGCGAAGGGAGGGGGGGTCTTTGCGAGAGCATGGGGATGAGAGGTGGAGTGAAATCGTGTAAGTAGATGGGGCAGACCAGGGGGGTTGGGAGGGCAGAGAATTAAAGGTTCAAAAAGTTGAATTAAATTTATCCTTGTTTTGAAGTTCAATAACGCCTGCGTTAAAAACCAGCAAATTGAAATGGATTATCTAGCTTCTTAAGTGTTCTAGTTTTATTATTATCATTCTTACTTTAAATGCTATATCATGAGTCTTTAAGTACTTAAATATTAAAAACTGACTACTGGTACCCCTAAAGTTTTTGTTTTTCTGATTTTCATGGAGTGACTTAGCGTAGCTTTATTTGAAGCTGTTTATTTGAAAACGTCTGAGGAAAATAAAATTAAAAAAATTAGAACAGAGATCTTGTGAAATAAACCCGAGAAATTTTAAGCACCATCTTACACGTGCTGTAATCTTTTTTATTTAATGTCTCCAGTCGGTTGGCATGAAATACAATTAGAACTTGACCGGCAGAACCAGACACACACCGCGTCTCTGCCCCATTACCGCCAACTCGATTGCCTCGCAGTTGCTTTAAAATAAAAGTATAAAAAACAATAAACCGTGAGTCAGCCAAAATTGTTGTTAGAGAGGTGTCTCAACTCTGGAGAATTTCAACATTGCCTGAAAAATGTATTTTTGCGACGGACGACGCACATCGTAGTGCAATTACGCCAGGCTGTGAAGTCCCGTCAAGAAGGCGAACAATAAAACCTCCGGCTTGCCAAAAAGATTATTATATGTTTTAATTTTTTGTAATTTATTGTTTTAATTTACCGTTTTTGTTGGATTTTGAACTCGCGTGGCTAATCCTTCAACTTAGTTAATCAGACATTGTAATTTGTTTTCTTTCTGTTCATTCTCTCTCTTAACAACTTAAATCAAGACACCCATTTGTGCCTGCTGCACTGAAGTTGCTGCACGCCCCCTTTTAGTTAGGAACCAATGTAGCATGATGGACGGAATATTATTGGGCTGTCTCGAAAACACCTCTCGACTCTATACATCTACTCCACTCCATCGGATCGACTCCATCCTGAATCTCAGGTCTCAGGATCTCAGACCATCGCCATCGAGAATTTACTTTCCCAGAACTGGTGGGTCCTACTTAATTGCCTTCTATAACTGGGGTTGGTCTATTCCGGTCAGAAACGAACGAATGGGGTATAGCATACGGTGGCCTGTGAGTGTGGCGCGAAGGAGCACGTAATAACATCTTGCCCCGTCTATCACCATCCAAATGGAATCCGTGCTCTTTTAGATGTCGACAAGAGCCTGGTGACCTGGCTAACAAAAACATGTTCGGCCATTTGGTAGACAATCCAGCTTTCTTCAATCTACCCCAAGCAAACAACGGCAAATTGATTTCTTTTTGAAACAATTTGTTTACAGCAAGCAGTCTCTTTTTGGGAGGAATTTAGCAGATTGATTAATTTATGTGAGTTATGTATTAACAATTAATTTACTTGTAGGCTATTGAAAATTAACTAGCAACTTCTCTACAATTGGTGTCCCCGACAAATCAACTGCAATTAAGTAATTTTTTGCTTTCTGTGTTATTGTATGTTTATATTTTCGTATTTAATCTAATTTTATGAGTACATCTTTTAATTGTTAGTTTTTGCGTTCTGTCGTGGCACACTCTTCACAAAGTCATAGTAATGCAATGATAATATTAATAATAACATAAACCTGGGCGTATCCAACGCTACTGTACTTGAGATCCTTATTCTCACCGCTCTCTCTGCTTTACTTCTTTCTTCACCTAGTTCTTCGCCTCTTCAATTACTTTTACCACATGTTAACCTCTTCCAACCATTTATTGCTCGTACTGCTCCAACGCTACTAAAATTTGATCCAGACAATGGTGATACAGACAAGGTTCGACTGATACTTGTGATGTAGAATTGCATCCCGTCTTTAGCATTCTAAGAAATCCACCTCTTTTGGGAGATCGAACCCGAAAAATTATGACACCTACAATACTAATAATGTTAGTATTACTGTTACTAGAAACGTTACTCAAAACAAGTCCGAGTCTCTTGCTAAGATGTTCAAGTCAATTCCGAATTCGAGTCGGGTCCAAGTCAACCGAATGTTAATTATTTTGAGTCCAACGTTATTTAATTTTGAGTATTTTTGAGTGCTAACCAAACACTAATTGTCTAATTATGTACCCCAATAGTTTTTCAATCATTATACTGTAATCTATTTTAACTTCATCGAAAAGTGAAGATCTTTTATATTTATAATTAATTAAATTATAAAACCAAAAAATTTTAATATAACATTATTTTTATTGGTCCTACAGACTGTTTCGCCTGTTTAGGCTCATCAGGGGGGGATTAAAATTCTTTTTCAAACTTATTCAAAGAGAATAAGATTTTTAACCACCTCCTTAGAACCTAGGCAGGCAAAACAGTCAATATTTTATGATAAAATTTTGTGGTCTTATAATTTAATTAATTAATTATAGCTTCTCTAACTTGACGTCATTGAGCACTTTTTGGATAAACACCGACCAAAAAAAATTTTTGAAAAAAGCTTCTATATATTATGCTATATTTGATTAAGAATTACCTCCTGACGAGCCGTGAAGGTGAATAGGCTGTTGAAGTTTTTAATTTAATACAATTTTTTTGTGGCTTTTATGTTGCTCAAATTTTTCATCAAGTTCTTCTCTGACAATCTTACGACTTCTATTATAACGCTTTTTTGTTGTTGTCGCTTAATTTTCAACAACTTTTTTGGCTTTTAACGTGAATAAACAACAAAAAAATTAATTAATATAGTCCTTAGACTCTGACTGGGTTTTATTTTTTGAGTAGGGGTCAGCAAAGCGACAGCAAAAAATCTTGATTTTTTGACTCGAGTCATTTTCATAAAGACTAGAGTCTGAATCATTAATTGATTTCGAGATTCGAGTTTGTCAGAGACCTTAAATTTTTACAAATGAGCCCGAGTTGGAATAGAGTTTTTCAAAAGGGACTCGAATCATTACAACTCTGATTTCTACAGCGCAACAAAAAGTAGTAAATTAAATGCAAAATAAAGCGGAAAAATTTTTCAATTTTAATAGCTGAAAGCACTTAAAATCAAACGTAGTCTAAAATGAAAAAAAATTGTAGGTTTGTTTAGTTAAGACATTTAAGGAACTAGGCCTATGTAAAATTTAAGCTATAATCAATTTTATTTTGCAAGTTTTCACTCCAGCCGTAACAGAAGTTTTGATATACTTGAACATAAGTAAAACAGCTTTTGTAATTCTTATTTACTGAGACACTAATTCTTCTGAAGTAACAGTTTTTGATAAATCGGAATAACATAACTTTACAACGACACAATATAGCAATTAAGTCAAGTCAAAAATAGTGGTCTTTATTTCGAGGTCAAACAAGGGAACTGCTTGTTTGAGTAACATTATCATGCTCCAACTAAGACTTGTAAAATTCCTGAAAAGAATTAAGAGGTAACTCATTGCGAACCATGCCGAATAAATAAGTAATCGCTTCTATTTCGGCTCAATTAAAAACCCTTGAATCGGATACTGTTCAAATCGTATCGGGAGCAAGTGAAATGATTTGAAATGATTTCCTCATCTACAACTGCATGATAACAACGTCATACTAGGGAGTTGCTTCATTTCAAATACACCGTTGCTATAATACATTACTAAAAGTGGGTCCATGTCTAGGGGAGTGCAACAAGGACTCGAAGAAGCTAGAGGATTCATACTCCTGTAAAGATTTAGAATAGCGCTGTGCTGTGTTTCCACACTCCACAGGTAAGGACACGCCCCAGCACAAAAGTTAGCTTTATATCCAAGAGGTGAAACAATCCAATTCCAACCCAGATCCTTATGAAAATCTATGTAAAGTTCGCGGAGACAGCAGTTTGATTCCGACGGATTTCGCTTAAAGCAATAATTGCTATTCAACGATCGCTTGTGCACTTTTCTACTCCGACTGCCTTGTTGCGTATTTGTCGTCTTTAGTGACACAATTATGCGAGGTTGATATTCAGCAGAATTTTGAATGAAATCAAAATTTCCATTGACATAATCTCTTTGGGATTGATTTTCTCCGTTTGCAGACCCTGTAAATCAATGTAATATCGTCAAATTTTTTTAATCCTTTCTTGAAACTTATCTTGATTAATGAATTGTTTTTGCTTAGACTATGTTTAAATAGTGTTCAGAAGTGAACCAATTTTTTTTTGCAAATGATTTTGGTAGTTTTTTATTAAATAAATTCAATTTTACTACATTCATAACATTAAATTTATTTGACTTAGTGGATTGCTAAAAAGCATTAATGGTCCAAAAATTATTTTACCTTAAGCTTAAAATATTTTGATAATGTTAATAACAGCAGACAGTGTCACTGTTTTGGCTTATAGGACCTCTTCAGTTCTGTGACAAGCAGTATTTGTTCAGGACTATTGTTAAGTAAAAATATAAGATTAGTAAAAAAGTATTTTAAAAATCTAGAGAAAAAATTTTAGAGACGTTTCCGACCCTCAAAACAGCCTGGCAATTAAAAGTTTTATCACATTACCGGCAAATCGAACGTCCAACTTCACGTTTTTTACGAAGGAGATAGGAGAAACCGGATCTATTTTTGTTCCACCGCAGGAAGCTGCTACTTCTAAACCTTGATTTAACTCTATATAGAATGCAACAAGAAACGGGTTAGAAATGTCGCAATACAAAGAACAAACTACTGTGCTAATAAATCGTTGACAGGAATTTTAAATTGATTTTTTAAAAAATTTTAATAAAATATTTTTATTTTATTGAGAACAATATTTGCATCAGATCTTTCTTTTGAAGACGTAAAAAGAGTCAGATTAACAACCTCGTATTTACCGTATCCTATGCTATAATGAAGCC
This sequence comes from Diplosoma virens, assembly GCA_963680785.1. Lineage (NCBI taxonomy): Eukaryota > Metazoa > Chordata > Ascidiacea > Aplousobranchia > Didemnidae > Diplosoma > Diplosoma virens. Next base: position 15,383,366 of record OY796894.1, on the reverse strand, counting down.
AGAAAATTTCAAAAATTAAAAGTAAATTTTTAACACATTTATATTCATCACGACTAATCCATTCATACAAAAAGAAAAAGCAATAAACAATAAACCAACATAAACGCTTTCGAGTTTTACGTCAACCTGCATCAGACAAATAAAATGAAAAAACATTGCAATTAAATTTTTTAAAAACCAGAGATCAATGACCAGTGATACAAAGCGACTGGAGCAGCCGCACCACGCCCCCGCTAAAAATGTCAAAAAATGGTTCCCTTTGGCAAGATATTGCTCTATTTCTTTACAGTAGCACCATGATTGTGGCACCCTTAAAGTCATGATCTTTTTTTCTACAGATCACTTTGTTTTGAAACACTAAAAAGCTGTCCCCTAATTTTTCTTGCACCGGGCCCCCTTTTTCACCGTCAATGACCTTATTATGTAAATTATTTACAGTTACCAAAATCATTTCCATGAAGTTATTATTATTTTTTCTTTTTTTCAAAAGAAAATTTAGAGGACCAAATCATTAAAAAATCAAAAGGCGTGAAACCACGAAAGCAAACACAAAATCTTAAGTTTACAAAAAAAGTTTTAATTATTGTGAAATAACTTATATTACATTCAGTATTTGCAATTACTATTGCAACTAATTTATAATGGCTGTAATCTTTAGGATAACCTTATACCAACCATAGCCTTCATAACTGTCTTCAACTAGTAGCTTACTAATTTCATTATGACTAGTAAAAAAGTGCAAAAGTGGAAAGAAGTTTACATTGAATATAGTTTACTCAAGGAAAGCATCCAAAACTACGGTTTGCTGCCGTGGATAAGCCTCTACTTTTTGCACCATACAAAGTCGCACACGAAGTACCAGAAATGAAAAAGTCACGCAGTATTGCAGAGATTCTTATCAAGCCGTATGTGCTTTGGAAATGGTGAAGACTGTCTTGGGTGAGGAGGCCGCAAAATACTGCAACGAATTCCTTTGTCAGACAATGTTATCCTCAGTAGAATTGATTAATGTGGCAGTGATATTTTTGATTAAGGTTTGTCAGACATCAAAGCTTCATTCACCATAGATTTTAGTTCAATAGATGAAACAACAAACTTCAGTAACTGCAGCCAAGTTATAAGTTTTGCTCGTTATGTAACCGATAATGCCATCGAAAAACACTTCATTTCTTTGTAAACCACTCAAAACCAGTCAAAACAACTACAACTGCAAGGGATATTTTCAATCTAGTGAAAAGTTTTTTTAACACCAATAACATTCCGCTACAAACTAACGGATCTATTTGCGCTGACGGTGCTCTAGCTATGCTAGAAAACCGGACCGGATTTGTTACTTTCTTGAAAAATGAAATTTCAAACGTGGCGGCTACTCATTGTATTCTTCATCGTCAGGCTCTTGTATCAAAAACTTTGCCTGTTACTCAGAAAAACGAAATAAATTCATGTGTTAAAATTATAAATTATATTCGAGGAAGAGCTTTGAATCACAGGTGGTTTGAAGCATTTTGAAGTAATTTTGATGACGATGCTTCTGTTCTACTGTTTCGTACAAACGTCAGGTGGCTTTCCGGAGGTCGAGTTTTGACAAGGTTTTTTGAGTCAGAATGAAAACGAAAGTTTCTGCAAAAACAAAAGAATTCTCTTGTGCATACTTTCGAATCTCCTAACTTTGCTTCAATGCTGGCATACCTGGCTGATGTTTTCAACATCGGAACGAATCTTTTAGTATAGAGAGAGAAAGTGAATATTGCGACCGCTTGTCACTTGTTGCGTGCTTTCAGACAGAAACTGTTGTAGTGTAGTAGGCGTATTATGCAGAAGAATTTCGCTAATTTTTCCTTGCAAGGCAAAATCATTCTGGAGTACGGCAACTTGGATTTGGAAAAAAATGTCAAGGCAGAAATCTGTCAGAACCTATCAGGGCTGAGAGAGCCATTTTGTGACGGTAGCCGTTTAGTTTATTCTTTGTTTTAATTTGAAGTTTATTTTTGGCAATCCGGTTTGAGTTCGCAGTTTGTTATTGGTTGTTTCGCTCATATTTGGTGCAGCGTAGTTTTTTTTCTGTTCATTCGTTCGTTCTCCAGTTGATGCAGACATTTCGTTAGTTGGTACAGACCAGTGATTCCCAAAGTGGGGTCCGCGGACCTTTTAGGATCCGTGAAGCACTTTCAGGAGGTCCGCGAAAAAAATTTGGTACAGACCTTACTTTACTCATAGCTTAATAATTTCAGTACAGCAATATGTACTAAAACTCTTTGTAAATATAAACAAAGTGGTTGCAATTGCAAACACACATTTTGCCGCCTTTTTACCTCTACGCAATCTATGCTTGCGAGATTCATTTTTTGCTTCCTGTGCGTTGGTGTGATCACAATACCCCCTATGGCGTCACAGAGAGAAAATCGCCCGTTACTCAGTCTTTTTGTACATGTGTTGGTAAAGAAAGGAGTAGGCTACTGGTATCAGTAGGCAGGTTATGAAGATATGCCAGTTGCAGTTTTGCACTTTTCTAAATTGCTGTTTTACGTTTTTGGGTTAAAGTAGATAAATTCCGGAAGATAGCGTTAGCGTTATGTAAGTAAAACGTAGCCTACCCACACAAGCACTAAATTGTATATTTTAGCTATTAAATTTAGCGTCTTGCATATATTGAGTTTGTATTTTCAGCTCTGTAAGAATTTTAAAATGCCTCCTAAAAAGAAATTCAGATACGACGAATCATTTGAACAGTTTGGGTTCATCGTGATTAATACAGGTGGAGAAGAGAAACCACAGTGCATTTTATGCCACAAAGTGTTGGCAAGCTCTTCATTAAAGCCCTGCAAGTTGAAGAGGCACTTGGAAGCGCATCATCCCAACTCAACAAACGAAGGCGTAGACTTCTTTAAACGTCATGGTCGAAATTTAGAAAATGCTAGACTTGATAGTACGGGAAAGTTTTTTAAAGAAAATACAGCTGCTTTAAAAGCTTCCTATGAAGTTGCAAGAGAAATTGCAGTTGCCAAAAAGCCCCACAGCATCGGTGAACAATTGATCATGCCTTGTTGCAAAATTATTATGTCAAATTTACTAAGCAATTCTAAAGTGGAGAAATTGAAACAAGTATCTCTTTCAAATAATACTGTAAGTAGCAAATTGCTGAGCTGTCCAACAACATTTTGTCACAAATAATTTCGAAGATACAAAATTCAAAGTTTAACTTTTTCGCAATTCAGCTTGATGAAACAACAGACGTTGCTAATCTAGCTCAAGTTTGCGTATATGTACGCTACATTCATGAAGAACATTTGGAAGATGAATTCTTATTTTGCGAAAGGCTTGACACAAGAACAACAGCAAAAGACATATTTAACAAAGTTGATAGATTTTTTGAGGAGCACGATATCCAATGGAAGCACGTTATTGGCGTTTGCACCGATGGCGCTCCTGCAATGCTCGGTTGTCGCTCTGGTTTTTAGACTTTGGTGAAAAAAAAGTCCCCAAACGTTGTTGGTACTCATTGTATCATTCACCGTCAGGCTTTAATGGTCAAAACAATGCCCGATGAATTATCCCATGTTCTTGACAAGGTAATTAAAACAGTGAATTTTATAAAAGCGAATGCACTTAATTCTCGCCTTTTTGCGGAATTGTGCAAAGAAAGCGATTCCATGTTCGAAAACCTTTTGTTGCATACACGCGTTAGATGGCTGTCAAAAGGGAAAGTGCTGAAGAGAGTTTTCGTTTTGCGAAAAGAAATACACGAATTTCTACGCGATGTAAAACCAGACATGCACAAAAACTTTTCTGATGATCGTTTCTTGATGTTCCTGTCGTTTTTGGTGGACATCTTTGAATCCGTTAACTCCGTAAACTTGGCACTGCAAGGCAAAGAAGTAAACGTGCTCCACTGCCATGAAAAGTTGAAGGCTTTTAACATGAAACTCTCACTGTGGCATTCCAAACTGGACAAAAAAAATTTTGCTTCTTTTTCATACCTCAATGAATTTTTTGATGAAAATGAACTTCAAATGAGTGATGTGATCCTCGAAGTGATGAAGCGGCACGTTTCTATTCTCAATGAAGAAATTTCCCGCTATTTTCCAAATTTACAAGAATTTGATAAACTTTATCGTTTCATCAACTCTCCGTTTGGACTCGAATTGGACAATTTGCATTCATCTAACAATCAAATTCAAGAACAGTTTATTGATATGGCTAATGATGGAAGTGCAAAAAACCTTCACCGTGAAATGTGTTGCAGTGACTTCTGGATAGCAATGGCATAGACTTATCCAGATCTTGCAAAGATGGCTCTAAAAGTGCTCATACCATTCGCAACAACCTACGAGAGTGAGGCAGCTTTTTCGACTTTGCTTCATATCAAAACCAAATACCGAAACAGGCTGGATGTCACAAATGACATGAGAGTTGCCCTATGTAAAACTAGTCCCAAAATAGACGAATTGATTGCCGCGAAGCAAATGCACCCATCCCATTAAACTTCGTCAATTACTGTATATTTTTGCTCTGTGTAGGCCTCTTTTTCACTATATGGTACTTTGATGTTGTGGTTGTGATCGTTTAATTTTTTAGTCTTTCAGAGAAGGCCGCCAAACATTAAAAAATTGCAAGGGGTCCGTTGTGAATTTTTTTTTTAATGTTTGGAAACCACTGGTACAGACATTTAAATCATTCATTCGTTCAAAGAAACTCGTATTAAGCAGGTAGAACTTGATTTGTTTTATTGTGTTATTTTGATTTATTTAATACTGTTTTGTGTTTTATTTTAGTTACTGTCGTCTCTAATACATACAATAACATTGGTTCGTTGTTCGTTGGTGGTTATTGTAAAAGTGACGTCGCGTAAGTATCGAAGCTGCTTAATATTTCTACCTCAAACTGCAACCTGGTGTGCTGCAGCTACACATTTGACGAATATTTTCCAACCAAGCCTTCAAATTGGAGAAGACGGGGAATAAGGATCATTTGATAAAGATGCAAGCATGTTAATCAATGAAGCTGCTTTTGCAGTCCAGTTCACGAGAAATTTTTGGTGCAGCATTCAAACTGGATATCCAATTCTGGCCAAGAAAGCATTGCAAGTTTTGGTTCCATGTGCTACCACTTGGCTTTGTAAATCGGGATTTTTATCTTTACTTTACTTCATGAATAAATATGGCAATGGCCTGGACCTCGAAATTGATCTATGCATCGCACTATCCCACAAGGTTCTACGCTTCGAACCTATAATTGCAAAGCGCAGCCAGGAGAAAAGTCAAAGAACCTAATCACCATCAAACTCTTAGTTTCTTTCATTTATTTATTTATTTATGTATTTTGTGTAATTGTATTGTTGAACGCTACCTTCTTTCTCCCTTTGTTTGCCAAATATAGGCCGGTGATTACTTTTATCCATTGCATTCGTACGTGTTTTGAATTCTTTCTCAAAACCACTCCAGTTCAAAACAGGGGGTTGCAAGATTAGCTTCATCAATCTAATAGGGTGCGGGGTGAAAAAAAACAGGAAAGCACTGATTTAAAGCAAGGGTGCTCAAATATGTTGGTCGGTTGTGAAAGCTTGGAATTCACCAGGTGAAGACCATTTTTTGGAACGAAAATGAAGAAATTGGATACTAATTGTAAGTAAAGACCTTTTTTTTAGTAATCATACACCTGCTATTTGGGACAAAAATGGAGAAATTGGAAACTATTTGTAAATAAAGACCGTTTTTTAGTAAATTTTTCAGGCGAAATTGTATAACATTTTGCCATCTCCGTGGTACGGTTCCGGGATTTCCCATAAAAATTAAATCTTTTCAGGAAAATCTGGAATAGTAAAAAGTTCGGGAAATCATAAACCCTAGTGCTGAATATGATGGAGTTATTAATAAAAAAAATATATATTCTCCCTAAATTATATCAAAAAAAAAAAATCATTGATTATTGCATAACCATTCTTTTAACTGGTGACAGAGCTATTTTGACTTTAAAACTGTCCAAGAATAATCTTCCAGTGGAATTTGTACTTTACTAAAAACAAACCGTGCTTTTTTCTACAATAAATATACTTATCAGTAAAAATTATGAAAAATAATTTCAGTATATACTTTACAGTATATATATAATTGATTTAATTTTATATGGTTGCCTTATGGGAGCATGGTCGAACGGTTAAGAGCGCCATGAATGACAGTAAGAGTTATAAAAACGGTCACGGTTCAAAACCTACTCGCGTCATTTTGATGTGTCCTTTGGAAAGTCATTTGCGGTATTTTACTCTGCTGGGCAGTCCCACCAAGCCGCTCTACACTTCAGTCATATTTATAATTTATAATAAAAATGCCACAATGTTTTCTTTTTATTAGAGCACTTAATCTTGACTAAAATGCAAACATAAATTTCTCAGAGTTTAGCAAAAGAAACAACTTTTTTTCTGCGAATTGCTGTAATGGCTTTTAAGACGACCATTTAAAAACGCCAAAATAATGAATATCGTTTTCGTTTTTCATGACGTGTGTGACGCCAGTTTGCTTGGGATATAACTACAGTGCATGTAATTGTAAATTTATTTACGAACAAACTAAATAAATTGTTTGAATAACAATAAACAAAATCTAAATAAACTTTACCAAATGAAATGAACTAAATATTTGTCGAACATTTAATTCAAAACCTTGTTTTCTTTTTATTTCACTAGGTTCTCTAAAACGTTTTTTTTGCTACAAACCTATATCAAATGTTGGTTACTTTTCTATGTAAGAAAGGTTTTTAAGGATACAATTGGTGAAGCTTATTTGTTTACAATGATATCATAAAAGCTTCCGTAGACGTGTTGTACCGCAGCACCAACAAGGCCAGCTTTGTTTAAATGGAGACTCATCACAAACCAACAATTTCGACAATATGCGCGATTTGAGATAAATTTGCGAATGCTTTTTGATTTTATCGAGAATTTACACAAAAACACTTTGGTTTAGATTAATTTTTGTTCATGAAACAATTTTTGAAAACATTTTAATCAGAACAATCTTTGTTATTTTGTCAAACTTACTTGAAGCCATTTTTGTCTAACTTGATTCATGTTGCTAGCCTGTAGTCACAAATTTCACTTTCTAAAATTATCTTTCTTTGAAACGTAAATGCTTACACGTAAATGGCTGTAGCGTGGTAGTAATTTCAACAGAAAACATAGATTTTGTTGTTTAATAATGAGTGAAGTTGCTACTGTGCACGAAAGGTCAGTTTTAAAAATTAATGATAAGTACAACTAGATTGGCTACATGTTTTCATCTGAACGCCTGCAATCCTAAACCTGTTTAAAAACGTGGTTGTTGTGCTTTAGAAGGACGCGTCTAAATTCTTGTTTCAATTCGTATTTATGTTAAAAATGTTAATCGTCTTGTTGGTTTTCTCTTTTTCTTGTTTCTCTCTTTCGCTAAATTACATAAGCTTACTATAAGTTTTGACTTTCGCACCCAATTTAAAAGAAATCCCGATACTAATGGAAGACAGATCGTTTTTCTTTTTTTTCTTCCGAGATTACTATATAGTTTTCAGAGACAAAATTTATAAAATCCGAGACAGATTGAAAGTGAAAATTTTTTCTTTTTTTTTCAGAACACTGCTTTTTAGGGACGAATTTTTTCCATTAGTGGGCGTCCCGGTTTGTCCCTTCAAAAATATGATATGCCTACAAGTAGTGGTATTTATCGTTTTAAACTTTTTTTGGCGGAGATGAATTTTAAAAAGCTAATATTTTAATATCTGCGGTACTTACAAGCAGCCTCGCTGAATAACATTGTTTTACTTTAATATTTAAAGAAATGCCCAAAACTACTAATATAGCAAAAATAAATTATAAAATATGAGAGAAAGTACATATTTTCATCCATAAAACATTTACCCACCATAAGTAATCCAATCATACCAAGAGCACAATAAACTAAATATAAACTAATTTCTATATGTAGTACATTAGTTCTTTTGTTTGTGTGATACTAAATTGATATACATTGTATGTCAACCAGTCATTTGAGCAGTAGGGTAAGTGAAAACTTGGGTTTTCACATGAAAAACAATATATTTGTTAAAAAAACAATTAACAGATTATGCCTTGCGATATTGTGCCCATACTAAATATAATGTAAGTTATTTTAAAGTAATTAAAAAATGCAATTCCAATTTTGAAACCAAATTTCATAAAGCTCTGTTTATTAAACAACAAAACCCTGGGCTTAAACGGCAATTAGTTGCAAATGGATCGTCGTTTCTTAGTATATAAATACGTATAAACTCGTATAATTTAATGTAGTTGTTTTTGGTAGTTTGATTCTTTTTGCTTTATCGGTTTGTTTTCGTAGTTTCTCACCTTTTGATTTCTTAATCAATAGTAATAAGGTTATTAACCTCTGGTTTTTAAAAAATTTTATTGCAATCTTTTTCCATTTTATTTGCCCGATGCTGGTTGATGTAAAAGTCGAAAGCGTTTATGTTAGTATAAGTTAAGTTTATTGCTTTCCTCGTGTGGATGGCTTTCTTGGTGTGCTTTATGCAATTGTTTTATAAATTATAAAATCAACGTCCCTTTTAAATTTTTGCTTCTTTTGATGGTTATTCTTTTTGTGATTAAACAAAGAAGAATGAGTTGGCTGTTTCTTACCGGCTGATTGCACCCAATCACGGACCGCACCTGTGACGTCAAAAGATTTCCAGCCTTCATCCTTGATGTCCATCAGCATCATTGCAATTACCTGCTTTTCCGCTCGCAAACTTCCGTTTTTGGGCGGAAACAACTGATATAATTCAATCTAAAATTCAGTTGTTGCTTTATACCCGGCTACTGTGACGTACAATGAAAAAGTTGGTATTCAATTTTTTTGTTATAAAAAGTTCTTATTTTGATCAACCTATATTGTGCAATGTAGATAGTGAAGCAAAAAATCTAATTTTTCTTGAAAACATAAATTTGCAACGCTAATCTGTTGATGCTAAACGATGCTAAACTGTGAAGAATTGAAAAAAATTGCTGGTTATCCCAAATATTTCAGTTCTATTTGAAAAAATGTGCAATTTTTTTTATCAAAACTTTTGTTGAGATTCCTACAAACAATAATTGTACTATAAAAGTTATAAATATAAAACAATAAAACTTTACTCAAAAGCTATAAAAGTTGTTTTATTAAGTCTCCAGTTACCTATTTAAAAGCGAATGGCAGCTTAAAACATTTTTTAACACCTTGCTACAATAATAACATAGTAAAGAAACAATACTTAAAAAATATTTGCCTGTTGCTTTTTGTCGCTTTTCAGATTCAAGTTTTTTATCTGATAAATTCGAAGAGTAGCTCCTTCTATAATGTCGGACGTCAAATTTGCAGATTTCAGGTCAAAATACAATAATGTTGAATTTTGTTGATTTTTCAGCTGTTTAGCTTGAGCTTTAATCCCTTGATCTAGAAAAGCAGATTTTAAAAAACGTGCAGTCATTTGAATTATTTAAAAAACCTCCTACTCTAAAAGCATTTGCCTAGAAAACAGCATTCAGCAAATACGTTCTAGAGATAAAACTTGTTCGATTTTTCGCGATCCAACCCGAGGGGCAAAAGTTAAATTTTTCGCTGGTCAACCGGTCAACTAAATATCGTGATAAAAAACATGTCCGAGACTTTCTTACGACCAGTTTCAGTTACTTTTGTAAAATTTCTAACGTGGAAGGGCCGCGATTTAATCGCACCTAAATAGCAGGACACTTCGATTATTTAAACTTGACAAAATGTATTAATTCGAATTAGGGAATTTTACGCTTAATTGTTTTAATTCAGCGAGAAATAATTAAAATCGAAATTTACGTTATTATGAATATACAGTTTAGTTTTGGGAAGAAAGAAGAGCGAAATCAATTAACTTTACGGTCGGGCGCCAGTTTGACTGAATTTACAAATACGAATACAACGAAAGAACGTAACAACAACCAAAGAGATTAGCGGCAATGACAAAAAAATAAAATTTAAATTTGAAACAAGGTCACGCACTTTAAATAATAAATGCGACCGCGCGACACTTAAGCACCCTGGTATGGTTGAAAGTTATACGAAAAGGTCGAAAGTTTAGAAAGAAACTGAATAAAAAAAACGGCAAAATAAAAAGAATATAGAAAGATGTTTTCGCTGCAACACTTAGTTCGTCCATGAAAAGCAACTGAATTTCCAGAAAAATGTTACTGTACAATAAGATAATTTTAATAAAAGCAAATAAAAGTGATTTTAACTCTGATATAAGCTTTTTTTTTGAAGCACTTGACTTTGAAAGACTACTTCTTTCCTTTAAATTTCGACATTACCAACTGAAATCGATGAATTTATAGTTTGATCCCAGTTTTGGGTGTGAAAGGTTTTAAACTTAAACGCCATGCCAGGCACAAAGAGATCTTGTAAAATTCTGGCTAAACTGTAAATACGTTGCATTGAAAAAATCTCACGGCCGTTTTATTAAAAAAGTCAAGATTTTTTTTTAAATATCATTAAACCAAATTAGATGACACACATGGTGAATTATAAGTGAGCAAAAGTATTTGAAAAGCTTCTTTAAGCTCCGAAAAATTGTTCTGAACCTTCGAATTCGCTTGGGTAAGCTTGGCAGCATCGAAAATAAGCTTCCATTTGTTCACACACTTTTCAATAATTTCTACTACTTGACAGATCGACATAAGCGTAACCGAGAGGTCCCCGACAAAAACAAGAATACTTTTAAAAAACGTGTTCATTCCTCGAAGACAAGAAGTCGTCTACGAGAATTAAACAAGCTTTTTAAAGCTATCTCAAAGTTTTGTACCGCCAACCGACTCTTTAAAAACTAGAATCGAAACTAAAAATCCAGGTGAAGACCAAAAACGTCTTCCATTTACTAGAAAAAATGAGAATAGTTTTTAAACAAGTGAAGACCTTTTTCTCTTTACAAAGGTTTTCGACTTAAATTCCAATTTTCCCGGATGTACTTCCCCCGTCTCGCGTTCTGGAAATGGCACTGTTTGAAATTAATTTGTCAAATTTTTTTATGCGCTGTAAAGCGCTAACGATTTGACCTGTTGACCTAAGTTTTTTTCAATTTTCCCTGCCCTTAAACTGCTATAACTGTAACTTACCGCTTATGTTTCTTGTTTTGCTTGCGTTTTAGGGTAAAAAATAAAAATTCTCTTTCTCTGACATTTAAGAAAGATTGCTTGGCATGTTCAAAAATTACTATAATTTGTCACAACTGTGAAAAACAGGCTTTGTAATTTTATTCCATTCACAACCATCAGAACATTTTATATCACACCAAAGACTTGCCCTGGCTGATATTTTGATGATGATGATGATGATGATATTTTATTCACGCTTAGTAACAATATTTAAGTATATGCAATGTACATTAAGCAAAGCATGAAAAGGAAACGCGACACAACGACGAACGTTAAACATGCAGAAAGTAGAGAGAGGGGGTAAGAAAGAGAAAAAATAAGAAGCACGGCCGCGTTACCTAATTCAAACTAAATATTATTATTTAAAAAGACAAAAAAGACACAAAAAAATGACAAGCCAAAAAAAAAAATAAAAAATAAAAAAAAATAAAAATATTTTGGGCTCGTATCCATCCGTACCCATAAGCATTATTGTATAACATGTAACTTTTTCATCTTGAATAGGGCCATCGAAAACAATCAAAAATATGAAAACTTAAAAAATCAATAGTTAAGAGGATGTAATTATTTATACAGGACTCAAGATTGAAAACTGGCAATATACGGTACATTTACTAACTTTTCAAAATTGATTTGGGCAGGGGGCTCACAAACAGCCTGGGTTGGGTTGGTTACAAGATAAAGAACTTACCTGTACCCGTGCAAGTCTAAACATAGCATCACGCGTGCCTGCAATATCATTTTCCCAATCACCCCGTCGTGTTTGTTCTGTTTGAATTGCATAAAACTGGTTGATGTGTTAAAAATGAAAATTTCACAAAACGCGTTTTATTCTTTTAAGAAAATTAAATTCTGTGAAACGATTGCTGTAAATTTCAAATAGTTTAACCCTATTCCGACTGGGCTTTTTGGAAACTTTGTACGACGGGGGGAGGGTGGCGGAAAGTGCCCGCGCTCTTTGCTTGCTTATATCTCGACAATTACTAACGATAGAATTGTCATTCAAGTTTGTATAGAAAGAGAATTTCATAATCGTTCAATGTAAATAAATAAATGTTGCTTTTAAACATTATTTGAAATTGCAAAAGCTAGTTTCAAAAGTTAGTCAATTTTCGTAAATTGGCTGAAAACCAGAGAGCGATTTGAGAGAATTAACAACTTCAGATGTTGGTCGAACGTCATTGATCCGTAAAAGTAAAAGTAAGACAGCTGAAATCCACTTGGCAAGATTATTACTGTTTACAGAGAAAGAAATTCTACGCGAGCGATCTGCTAAAACCTGGTTTTATTAGTTTTTACAACGTTTCGATCTTTGCTATTTATCAAATGATTTTTCAAATTCACTCACTTTTGTGAACAATTTAGCCAAAAAATTTTACAACATAAAAAGAAAGGCAAATAATTGCACAAAAAATTATGTCTGTAGTTTGACATCGCAGAAAACTCAACTTAATTTTTCTTCACTATAAAAGAGTATTTCGACTGGACTAATCTATTTAGAGTTGATTGCTTTTGATCACATCGATTTTTTTAATTTTACAAAAATCTTTTTTATTTCAAATGTTTTTCTTCTTTTGGTTAAGTACGCTAATCCATTAATAAATATTTGTTTATTAAAATTTTGCTAACGATTTCTGAAGTAATTGCTTAACTTTTAATTGTTGTACGGCTGTTGAATTAGTTAGGTCTAGTTTTCGTAAGAGTTACAAAAAGTTAAAATTTTTAAAAAAAGTAATTTAATTACCATCAACTTAAATTTTAACTGCGACGAGTAATGTAACTTTGTTCAAAACTTATGACACCGACATTTTTTTTGCGATTAAAATTATTCAATTTATAGTCCGAATTTCAACATTGTAGTTTGAAAAACAAAAACACCAGTACAACCACAGAATGATATTACACTCAAGCACAGCTCAATATATTTTGTTGGAATATTTTTGAGTTTCTTCATGGGAATTTTTGAAAACTGTTATCAGGCTGAACGAAAGATCGGAAGCGCAATTTCAATGCCATTTTCTTTTTCATTCCGGGACCTGATATTTTTGATATACATATTTCACCATACCAACGTTTTTTTCTGATGGAGGAAGAAATATCGATAACAAAGGGGTATAAATACTTGCTTCCACGACATTTTCGCCAAGTATCAACTCTATTTTTTGTAGATTTTCACTGGTTAGATCAGTGGTTCTCAACCGGTTGCCATTTGCGTTTCGGTAGGGTGCTGCAAGCTATTACGCATTATTCACTAGTCCAGGAAAAAGAGTGTTGTGATGTTATTTTGAATTATAAGCTTCAATGTTTACTACATATATCAGTGTTTCTCAACTTGTGTTCCGCGAAAGATTTCGGAAAAAAATTATGTAGGGACGTCAAATACTGCGCTTTTTACACGTGAAATATGTAATATTCGGACCGAAGACCGTTTTTATTTAGAAAGAACTGGTTTTGGGAAGAAAATTGATAAGAGAGAGCGTGAATTAAGGTGAAGACCTTTTTTCAGAGATCACATAATTTTGGGGGCGGAAATCAAGGATGCTAGCTTAAGTGCGCCACGAACTTCGTAAGATACCAATTATGTGCCGCGGCAAGAACAACGGTATCTTTAGAATAGAACTGATTTTAGGGACGAAAGCTAGAAATCTGAGTCCAATTCTTCGTGAAGAACTTTTTTTTTTTTAGAGATCACCTGATTTTGGAAACAAAATTTAATAAAAATGGTCTAAAGGTGCCGCGATTTTTGAAAAATTTCAAAAGGTTTGAGATACACTGGGTTAGACCTTGCCTTGGATGAAAGGTTTTACTAATTTTAAAACAAGACTAAAGCCAACTTTAAACAAATTCTGTTTGCGCGGCTTCGTGTGTTTATTGATTGCTAATACACTTGCTGCATTTATGCGACAAATGTCAATCAAATATGAAAATGCAATCGTGGTCCATTTTCGAGACTTGGTTTTACACGAATAGAAAGTAATTTTTGGTCTACAATGTCTGTACCTCCTTTCGTATAATCACATAACTTGTGTAAAACCGGTTTCTTCTTTTGATTTTTTGAAATTTAAAAAAATTGGGTGCATTGTTGATAAAATTGAAATATTTCGCTTTCCTGAGGTTTTAGAGTTTACAATAAAAGAATTGAGATTGATATTTGTTCCAGGTTCGTTCCAAAAAACTATAAAAACCAATATCTCTACTACACACTTCCTTTTTTCATTTGATATTTCTTTGCGCTTAGCTTGAATAGTTCCGATGGTAGTAATTTTCCGTTTCAAAAACCATTATACCAAAGGTATTGAACTGTATGATCGATCCTAAGATAAACTTTTTTGATAAAGCCAAATCAAGAGCTCGGGATTTTTTCCGAATTTGTTGGAAAATTTTACATGAAAAGAAATTTAAATCTACAGTTACGGCTTTTTCAACATAAACAACTTACGTAGGAAAATGAGATTGAAAGCGTTTTATTGCCTCGTAAAGTGTTTGAGTAAACATAATCAATGAACCGTTCAGTCTCATTGCTTTGATAAACAGTTTACTATTTGGCTTTTTCTCACTTTCGGCTGCTTTTTTCTGACGTTTTACGAAATAGTCAAAAAACTAGTGACTAGGTGTAAAAAAACTATTAGTAACTCCAAAATTACTTAAGCGATTTTTTCAAAAATTGCACCAACTTTTAGATGAATAACAATTCAAAGTCATAAAATTTGAAGAAATTCGTGCAGGTATTGAGCAACATACAGCATTTTAACAGCGCGGGCACTTTCCGTCCCTCCCCTGTCGTAATAAGGTTAAACGTGCATTGCTTTTTCAGCAAGAAAACTGAAATCACCACACGTACACGACGTTAAAAAAATCTAATTCGATAACAACTTTCAAGTCCATTTGTTTTATTTTCGAAAAGCTTAGGGCCTTACCAGGTTGTTTGTCTTTTTTCCGATTTGATGTCGTAATTATGCGGATATCTCGGGCAAAATAATTCTCTTCCGGCTCCTTGTGTTCTCGTTCATTTATGTGAGCTTGTTCTAGCAAAAAATCCCGCGTCTGAATGTACATTTCCTTGATGTTCGAATTATGTAAATCCGACGGAACTGATTGGTTGTTGCTGGGTACTTGATTCAATCTTAATTTGCTCAAAATTTGCCCTCGAATTGCCTCAATCCTTAGCTTCTTGATGTTATCAATGTCTAATCCACAACCTGCACTTGCTTTAAGATGCAGCCGACCGTGGAGCAAAATAATAAAGAACAAACTGCTTATCTTCAACATTTTAACGTTCACAATAATCGACACGACTAGAGAATGCAAAGCACAAGCAAAATAAACATGCTAGAACTAAATAAAAACGCAGCAACTCATCAAACGCAGCATTTGATTGATTTGATTTGATTGATTGATTTGAAGTTCAAAGATTCTTTCGAGCTTCAGACAGAAGAATAGTAGAAACAGCGTAGGTCAAGTGGTTAAAGCGCCGTGCTTATGATCAACATGGTCTCGGTTCTAAACCTACTTGCGTCATTCTGTTGTGTACTTGGGAAAGACACTTTATGACACTTTCCCCTGGTTGGTGATTTTGGCAAGGAGTTCTAAATTACAGTAATATATCTATTAAACTACAAGCGGACAGCAATATCTTGGCATCTTCGGAACCAGGTCGGGGTGATTGCCTATCCTATGTATTAGCGCCTCCGTCGCTTTCCTGCTAGTCAGGAGGATAAATATAGAGATAAAATATAAAAAAAAATAAATAAAAGCAAGAGAAATAAATGTAGTACTGTTGTTATTTCTGATATTTTTTGTAACTTTCACTGAATGTAATAAATATTTTATCATTATGTTATTGCTGCACGCTTTTTAAAGAAAGATTTTACTCACTACTTACGGTATTTTGCACCTTTTCACTTTAAAAAAACGTGATAGACAAAACTCTAATACCGGGGTTTACCTGTTAAGTTTTCATGAAATAAATCAAAAGTAAGATTCTCATCCCTGACCTGCTGATATTATTGCGTTTTGAATCACTAGAGAAAATCAACTATCTATGTTTTTACTCATTTAGCAATAGAAAAGCTATCTGCTAAAAATGTCAAGCATAATACGATTACTGTTAAGCAAAGCTTTGAAACAGAAAGAAGTCATCGCAGGCTGAGGATCTGTCGTGAAATGTAAACACTTTTGCAAATAAACCTCTTGAAAAACACGATTGTTGTTTGGAAAATCAAAAACCGCATATTTTGAAAGAATGTTTTCTGAACTATTTGCTTAGATGTTAGATCAACTAAGATAAGCAAATGTTTTCCGACGTAAGTCGAGAAAGTGATTCATATTTACTTGAATTCTATCATTTATAGATTTAATATCACGATAATAAAGAGCAATCTTGTATACCTTACATGCTACGTTGATCTGAAACTGGGCGAAATTGCTGTGCAAACACCACTCAACAAGAAAACAATGGCTCGCAACTTCCAAGAGCAAAAATCAAACCGCGGAAGTTGTTTTCGCTGTAGTTGTTTTCTGTAACGGATGCTCTTCGCACTTTAGTTAGAAGAAAAGACTTTTTTTTTTATTAGATCATCGATTTCCATTTTTGGGACATTGACAAAAGCCTTTATCAATTTAATAGGTTGTAATCAATTTTTCGTTATGAATTAGTTAAGTTTTAATGTTTAATTTCTATATTAAATATTTGACCATTAAACTTTAGCTGATTTTATTAATAAATTTTTGTATCGCAGTTTGATCAACTAAATAAAATCCTCATTTTGACTTTGCTGAAAAGAACAATAGATTTCTGTTAAAAGACTTTTTACATGATATTCCAAAATCTATTCGTATAGTAATGTTTAATATCGTTTGTTTCCTACTGCAATTTATTTTTGTCTATTGTCACTGCTTTTTTGTATTAGTTTTTCTTAATTTGCGAGTGCATATCAAACATATTGAACAAATAAATTTTTGTACTGTTCTGTTGTCTTTTGTAGTATACAACTCAAATAAACACAGCCAACCCGTTTTACATCCCAATTGCAAGAAACGAAATAACTACGGGAGTTGTTTAGTTACAGTTTTAAAAACCAGGTTGTAGCCACCACCACAAGTTCAATTCCAAATAGGAAGTTCCCAGATCAGATGCTTTACCAGAATTACATTGCTTTGATAAAATTCCAAAAAAATTATAGACTTATTACTCAATCCTTTACAAAACATTTGTTTTAAAGTTGCTCAAACTTGTTTGAACTGATGTTCTATGCTAATGTTAGCGATTTCTGCCTTTTGCTTTTTATCAAATACAAAATATTTAGCTATCGAAAAGCAGCGTCATCATTACTGGTTATATTTTTGGATCAGCTAAACCACCACTTTTCGTGCGCAAGCGTCGACGGTATTTTTAAGAAGACCACTGCATATTATTAGAAGTAATTTGCAAAACTTAAAAAAGATAAATATAAAACGAAGAGAAGTCATGTTTAAAACTTACGCTGAAAAATTTTCGCACATAGCAAAAATTTTTATTTATTAACTTTCTAAAATAGGCTATATTTCATTAGTTTTCTAACCAGTAAAACCTTTTACTCAATCAATTTTTCCAACTTGTGTTTTTTTCTTAAAAACAAGAACTAAAAGTTTTTTCAAAACTGCTTTGTTAAGTTTGCCGCAAGCTACGCCAGACTAAGTCCAACTGAAACACAGATGAGTTCATAATCTTGTGCAGTTGTAGAACTTTTTTTACAATACCATCTGTGAAATTTGTATAGAAGTTGTTGGTAATATTAGTGAGTTTTGTCCTCACGAACTGGTCTGTAGCATAGTCGGTGTCGGCAGCGTTTTTGAGTGGTTAGAGTACCGTGATTGTGATCAACATGGTCTCGGTTCAAAACCTACTAGCGCCAATTTGTTGTGTCCTTGGGAAAGACACTTTACGGCACTTTCCGCTGCTTGGTGGTCTTGGCAAGCAGTTCTAAATTTTAGTCACATCTCTATAAAACTAAAAAAACAAATAAAAAATTTCAAGCGGGTGGCAATATCTTAGCATCTCGGAAGCAGGTCGGGGTTATTGCTTGCCCTATGTATAGCGCCACCGTTGTTTTCCTGCGAGTCAGGAGGATAAATATAGGGATAAAAATAAAATAAGAAAATAAAACTTCGGCATTTTCTTCTTTTGGATAAATTGGTTGACTGTTGTATTCAGCACCTTCAGCCCCATTTTAATTTACCACTCAAGTAGTTTAGTTTAGGGGTCCCCAATCTTTTGAGCTTAATGGACCATTAATTTTAAACTTGTATATACTGACCACCTTAAGCTCCGATTGTGAAAGCGGGGGTTGGGTGAAATGTCTATTTTTGCAGAAAGTGTCAATATGGACGAATGTTTTTTCAATTACTGATTCACAATAATGTCAATTTATTTTTCACAACATGCTTTATTTGCCATGCGGTTGTTTCGCAATAGACGCTTTCTTAAAGCTCTAATTTGGTAATTGGTTATTGTTTGTGAAAAAAGTCGTTATCTTTTGTTTGGGTTCAGACCATTGAAATTTTTTGTGGAAGTCCATTGTGTTTGCTTTACATTTGCTGTAGCGCTTTGCAAACTGATTAGTACGCATCGTTTGCAAGATTGCAAATTCAATGACGTGACGTTTTTATTTTCCTTTTCTTCATTGTTAATCGCCACAGCCGCAAGTCTCAGCTGGCAGGTGCTTTCTCAGCCTGGGACGTGAGTAAGTCTGTTACTGCTTTTAAATACGACAGACCGAAACCAAACCTGTAGAAACGGAAGGGTATCTACTCATTTCAATGTTCAGCGAGAGTCTGCTAATCGGCAAAAGTTCTTTTCAGGACGGGATAATGTGTGTAAAAAACTGCCCTTTTTAGAGCACATTGGTAAAAAATTCCGAAGACCCACTATTCTCCAACTGAATATCGAAAGCCTCACTGCAAACAATATGAACGTTCTTCATTACCTTGCATTGCAGTTTGAGGCACTCGTCATCCTACTGCAGGTGACCCGCTGCACTGATGCAGAAGAGTTGGTACTTCCAAGCTACCAACTAGTTGGGTCTTCTTTAAGCAGAAAATATGGCCTGCCACGTTTGTCCACGAGCGACTAAGGTATATGCTCTTGGACCAATCTCCACCAATATCGGAGATTGAGTGGTTGTGCGTGGACGTTGATGGTTATAAAATAGTCAACAACGCGACTGCAATCCCTGGATCTCCTAGTGTTACCTTAACCTTGTCTTTATGCTGACGATTTCAACTGTCGTCATGTTGATTGGGGTTACGATAATAACAGTCCGGACTGTGAGTGCTTGGCTGGCTGGGCAACTATTAATAGTCTCGCTCTCCTATACAACGCCAAGAACGCCGCCAATTTTACTCCGGCCGCTGGAATACTGACACCAATCCAGATCTAGCTTTCGCTAGCGTAGGTCCCAACTGTCGCTTACCGGATAGACGTGTCCTTGAAAAGTTCCGCAGATCACGACATCGACCTTCGCTTATTACACCACCAAGGTTTGCTCTGTCAGTCACAAGCATGTCGGCTAAGCGATGAAACTTCCGCAAGACCAAATGGAGTCACTACATTGCTTTGACGAATAAATTCGCAGAGACTTGGTTGCCGCGTGATTCATTTGATGTGGATGCAGCTTACCAGAACTTCTGTAACATTATCAAAAAAGCAGCCAAAAAGACTATCCCACGCGGGTATCGAAACAATTATACTCGATACGGAGTGTGAATCCTTCTATAGAACTTTCCGGAAGTGTACCCAGGGAGACAACTCGAGTTTGGCTGCTACAACTTTACTTGCCAAACTTGATAGGAAGCGGAGAGATTGATGGTTCGAAGCAGTTCGGAGCATCAACTTTTCACACTCTAGTTAAAAAGCATGGAGTATTCTGAACAAGCTTACTAGTATATTATGACACTCTCCTTGTCACTGTCCTGTCTCAGCTGATGCTATCGCATCTCAGCTAGTTAGAAACGGGAGATACGAGGCTGTTGACCGAAAGTCATGTTGACTTGTCTTCCAAGAAGTGTCTGACCTTTGGAGGGTCGCAATACCAGACCCAGTAAATATTTCTGACTTTTTTTCATTAGAGAATTTACTGCTGTCCTTTAATACTTAAAACCAGGTATAGCTCGGGGCCCTAATTCCATCTTCCCAGAGCTTATAATACATGCTGGAGCTGCCTTGAAGTCCTGGTTACGTGACTTCCTTTCTTCTTGCTTTTTCCGACTTAAAATTTCCAAAATCTGGAGAAGAGCGATTGTAGGCGCGATCCCAAAGCCAATGAAGCCCGTGGAGGACCCAAAAAGTTATCGACCAATATCTCTGCTCTATGTCCCCTACAAGATCCTCGAGAGGCTTATCTATGCCCGCGTAGAACCAATTATCCATCCACTGCTCCCTAAAGAGCAAACATGGTTTTGACGCGGGCAGTCAACCGTGGATCAAGTTGTTCTGCTGACCCGAAACATCGAGGATTCTTTTGAGGCTAAACAAAATGCCGGTGCCATATTTGTCAATCTGACATCTGCTTATGATACTGTCTGGCACCGTGGCCTTACCTGCAAGCTTCTGAGACTTCTACCAGATAAGCACATGGTCAGAATGATCATCGACTTGTCCGAAACTGAAGTTTCACCTTTAGTACCGGTGACAGCAAGCAAAGCGGTTGCGCCGTCTGAAAACCATTATTCTTCAGGGATCTGTATTGGCTCCGCTCCTCTTCAACATCTATACGTATGATCTGTCTTCCACGATTTTCAGAAGGTTTGCTTATGCTGATCGTCGTCGTCGTTTAAATTAAAGGGCATCCACTCCAGGTCAGACACAAACAGGACTGGGGCCGAGGGTTTATCCTTTTACTACCCCAGACTGCTGTACTGCCTGGATCAGATGCTGGCAGTGATGTCATTAAACCAGCATCGAGTTTCGTCATCCAAAACCGTCAGACCTCGTGCTCCATGTGGTGCCCGATGTATAGGGCACGCTGTTAATACATGGTCTGCGGTTTGCTCAGAAGCGCCGCACTCGCAATTCGGTGAAGGAACGAGACCCCATTTGTGCATGGACGAATGGAATCGCCCAACACCAGTCCGCAGGCGGTTGAGCTTAACCCAAGCTGCTCGGCGTAAGCCCATCCCAACAGGCCTGGTACCGGTCTCGGGCACAAAAGCACGGAGCCTGGAAGCACCTTCACAGTACTCCTCGTTACATTTGTAATTTGTCCATTCAGAGGCGCGGATGCCAAGTCTGGCAAGGTTGTCCAAAAGATTCCGCGCACCTGGCACAAACGGGCATCTGGATCTTAGTCTCACTTGGCGAGTATCTGAGGACCCACTTAATAGACCATGAAAGATATGATCGGGGTCCAGAGATCCACGGTAAGCCAAGGAGAGTGTCGCTCCCATTTGGCGAAGCTCAGCTGGCTGGATGCCTGAAAGTACAGGTAGGTGGTCCGTTGGAGTGGGACGCAGGCATCCAGTGACTATGCGCAAGGCGTCATTCAAGACACTGTCAATGAGGCGAGTGTGAGCGCTGCGACACCAGACTGGCGCACAGTACTCAGATGTTGAGTAGAGACAAGGTGGCTATGCGTAGTGTTTTAGCACCATCACCCCATCCCGAGCCCACGAGTCGCCTCAGCAGTGGACGCGCGAAGATAGTTTTTTGCACAATGCCATTAAATGGTGACGAAACGTGAGTGATCTGTCCAGTTTTACCCCAAGATAAGTAGGGATTGGACAGAACGGTAAAAGTCTACCGTTGTTGTAGACCTTTAGCTCACGTTTGGCCTCTCGGTTATTTAAGTGAAAGGCTGCCGTCACCGTCTTAGTGTGACTGAACTTCAACCTCCAAGTCTGGAGATACGCAGACAGTGTGGACATGTCTTGACTTAGAGTCCCCTCCAAGTCCTTCCAGTTTCCAGAAGAATGCAACAATGCTAGATCATCAGCATAAGCAAACTTTCTGGAAATCGTGGAAGGACGATCGTACGTATAGATGTTAAATAGGAGGGGAGCCAAGGCCGATTCCTGAGGAACGCCGTTTTTAAGACGGCGTAGCCTGCTTTGCTTGCTGTCACCGGTGGTAAAAGTGAAACTTCGATTTTGGACAAGTTCTATGATCATTTTGACCATGTGCTTATCCGGAAGTAGTCTCAGCAGCTTGCAGGTAAGGCCACGGTGCCAGACAGTGTCATAAGCAGCTGTCAGATCGATAAATACGGCACCGGCCTTCTTTTTAGCCTCAAAAGAATCCTCGATGTTCTGGGTTAGCAGAACAACTTGATCTATGGTTGACTTCCCGCGTCGGAACCCAGCCTGCTCTTTAGGGAGCAGTGGATCGATTAATGGTTCAACACGGGCGTAGATAAGCCTCTCGAGGATCTTGTAGGAGACACAGAGCAGAGATATCGGTCGATAACTCTTTGGGTCCCCCACGGGCTTTCCTGGTTTTGGGATCGCGACCACAAGCGCTCTTCTCCAGATCTTGGGAATTTTGAGTCGGCGCAAGCAGGAAGAAAGGAAGTCACGTAACCAGGACTTCAAAGCAGCTCCGGCATGGAGTATAAGCTCGGGGCAGATGGAATCAGGACCCGGAGCTTTACCTGGTTTTAAATGTTGAAGGGCAGCAGCAAATTCTCTCTGTAAAAAACTGTAAGAGATATTTACTGCGTCTGATGTTGTGGCCCTCCAAAGGTCAGATACTTCTTGAAAGACAAGTCGAGATGACTTACGGTCAACAGCCTCGTATTTCCCATTTCTAACCAGCTGAGATGCAATAGCATCGGCTGAAACGGGACAGTGACGAGGAGAGTGTCGTGACCTACCAGTAAGGTTGTTCAAAATACTCCACGCTTTTCGACTAGAGTGTGAGAAGTCAATGCTCCGAACTGCCTCGGACCATCGATCCCTTCGCTTTCTGTCAAGCTTGGCAAGCAGAGCTGTAGCAGTCAAACTTGAGTCGTCTCCCTGAGGAGACTGCAGAAAGGTTTTATAAAAGGATTCACACTCTGCATCCCAACACGGAATATGGTTATTTCGATACCCGCGTGGGATAGTCTTTTTGGCTGCTTTCTTAATGGTGTTACAGAAGTCCTGGTAAGCCGCATCCACATCAAGTGAATCAGGCGGCAACAAAGTCTTTGCGAATTTATTCATCAAAGCAATGTAGTGACTCCATTTGGCCTTGCGGAAGTTCCATCGCTTAACAGGCATGCTTGGCACTGCCATAGCAAACCTTGGTGGTGTAATAAGCGACGGTCGATGTTGTGACCAGGGGAACTTGTCAAGGACACGTCTATCCGGTAAGCGACTGTTTGGACCTACGCTAGCGAAAGCTAGATCCGGATTGGTGCCAGTGTTCCAGCGGCCGGAATAAAAACTGGCAGCGTCCTTGGCATTATATAGGAGGGCAAGACAATTAATACTTGCCCAACCAGCCAAGCACTCACCGTCCGGACTGTTGTCGTCGTAACCCCAGTCAGCATGACGACAGTTAAAATAGCCAGCGTACAGACAGGGGTGAGGAAACACTGGAAGATCCAGGGTTCGCAATCGCGTTGGCGGTGGCTTGTAGACGTTGACTATTTTATAACCATCAACGTCCACACACAACCACTCGATCTCCGATGTCGGTGGAGATTGGTCCAAAAGCGTGTATCTCAGTCGCTCGTGGACAAACGTGGCAAGACCATGCTTCCTGCTTAAAGAAGACCCAGCTAGTTGGTAGTTTGGTAGTACCAACTCCTCTGCATCAGTGCAGTGGGTCACCTGCAGTAGGATGACGAGTGCCTCAGACTGCATAGCGAGGTGATAAAGAACGTTCATCTTCCTTGCAGTGAGGCCTTCGATGTTCAGCTGAAGAATAGTGGGTCTTCGGAACTTGTTGGCAATGTGCCCTGAAAAGGGCAGTTTTATCCTAGCATTGCCCCGTCCTGAAAAGGACGTTTGCCGATTAGCAGACCCACACTGAACATCGGAATTGGTGGATACCCTTCCGTTTTGGTAGGTTCGGTTTCGGTCTGTCATTTTAAATTAATCAGCAGACTTACTCACGGCCCAGGCTGCGTGAAAGCACCTACCATCTGGGCCAACCATCTTATGCTGATGATTTAGCATTATTACACTCTTCTAAAAACTGGAAGAACTTGGAGGGGACTTTAAGCAAATATATGTCTACTCTTTCAGTATATCTCCAGACTTAGAGGTTGAAGCTCAGTCACACTAAGACGGCGACGACAGCCTTTCACTTAAATAACCAAGAGGTCAAACGTGAGCTAAAAGTCTACAATAACGATAGATTTTTACCGTTCTGTCCAACCCCTACTTATCTTGGAGTAAAACTGGACAGATCACTCACGTTTTGTCACCACCTAGCGGCATTGCGCAAAAAACTATCCTCGCGCGTCACACTGCTGAGGCGACTCGTGGGCTCGGGATGGGGTGCTGGTGCCAAAATACTATGCACAGGTGCCGTATCTCTGGTCTAATCAACAGGTGAGTACTGCGCACCAGTCTGGAGTCGCAGCGCTCACACTCGCCTCATAGACGGTGTCTTGAATGACACCTTGCGCATAGATACTGGATGACTGACTAACGGACCACCTACCCATACTTCCAGGCATCCAGTCAGTCCCAGACTAACGGACCACCTACCCATACTTCCACGCATCCAGCCAGTTGAGCTTCGCCGAATGGGAGCGACACTCTCCTTGAATAACCGTGGATCTCTAGACCCTGATCATATCCTGTATGATCTTTTAAGTGGGTTCTCAGATGCTTGCCAAGAGAGACTAAGATTCAGACGCCCATTTGTGCCAGCTGCGCGGAATCTGTTAAACAACTTTGCTGGACTTGGCATCCGCGCTTCTGAGTGAATAAACTATAGATGGAACGCGGATTATTGTGAGAATACATTCAGGCTCCGTGTTTTTATTCCCAGGACCAGTGCCATAGGCCTGTTGAAGTGAGCTTGCTTCAAATAGCTTGGGTTAAACTCAATTGCCTGTGGACTGGTATTGAGCGATTCCATTCTTCCATGCACAATTGAGGTCTCGCTCCTTCACCAATTGCGCCACTTTCTAATAGCGTTCACACTAGACCACGTTCTAATAGCGTGTTCCATACATCGGACACCAAACTTCAATAAGCGGTACGAACAAACTTCAATAAATGGTATCTAAACCTATGCATTTGCTCTGTAATTCTATATTCATGTATTCTTATCGTATTGTAATTCTCATTGACTTTTAGCTATGGTATGTTTTTATAGAAAACCATTTCTATGATCAAAAAAATTATTCTTTGGCTAGAGCTAATTAAACTATTGAAATTCGAGACTAATTTTCAAAAGAAAAAATTTTTACACTTTCTTTCATCGATAACAATAAAAAAGTTATCAACAATAATAAATCATTTGAATAAATTCTTTGTTGTACAGAATTTAAAAATAACCAATGGCACGGACGGTGCCATAACTCTTTAGGTTTTTGGTAGTCTTTAAAAAGACTGTTTTTCCGAGAATTCTTTCGGCCAACTGTCGTCAGTAGAAATCGTTGGCAAATGACGAACAACAAGAAAACCGTGGATTATATAAGATATCAGAACATTGGAAGTCAAAGGGTTGCTGATTGGCTAAAGAAAGCTACTTTGGCTAATTGGCTAAAGAATACCAAGTACAACAATCTCATCTCTATTTCCCGTCAAACTTTAATTCAAGCGAAAGATTTCTTGACGTATTTCGATTACAAGAGGTTCTG
This sequence comes from Diplosoma virens, assembly GCA_963680785.1. Lineage (NCBI taxonomy): Eukaryota > Metazoa > Chordata > Ascidiacea > Aplousobranchia > Didemnidae > Diplosoma > Diplosoma virens. The sequence continues at coordinate 15,357,431 of OY796894.1, read as the reverse complement.
CAAGCTGTTGTCACAAATTGATCAACGCAAACAAAAAGAAATTGCAAGCAAGCACTTTAATAGTATCAGATGGATGCGACAACAACAATTTGGAAATTCTGTTTCTGCTTCTGATTTTGGCAACATTCATAACTTAGCTGATTATAGTCTTTTTGAAGTCAAAAATCTTGTTCTCGCTCACGGACTTGACTTCTGCCTTCCAACAATCTACATCAAACAAGAAGAAGTATTAGCAGAATTCGAAGTGCTGATTGGTCAATTACAACATTACTTACCCACAAGCAAAACTGACTTTGATAAACTATTAGCTAGACCAAAGGATTTGGAACATTCTTTTTGTGGCTCATCCATTGACAAATCTGACTTCAATATGCAACGTGAATTCTTTAAAATCGTCAAGTCATTACGTGATAATCCCAATATAATTATCAGCAAACCGAACAAAGAATTCTCGGAAAAACAGTCTTATTAAAGACTACCAATAACAGAAAGAGTTTTGGCACCGTCCGTACCATTGGTTATTTTTAATACGTAATAAATTAGTATTATTTTCATTTGTAAACAATTTAAACTAAATAATTTTTTCTGAAAACTGCATTATATTTAAAAATGTTTCTTTTTGCTGATCCACGTCTTTCAGTTTTATTACTGTTTTTACATGTTGCGAGATAATGTCAAAATTTTCAGTAGTTCAAGACTCTTAAAAATTTTCTTTAACGAAAGCTGACAACTAAATTATAATTTTTTTTTTTATTTGCTTAGTTTTTTTACTTTGCGCCTATGCAGTTATTTATTAATGTATTTATAGTCTTACAGATGTTTCACTTAAATAATTAATTATTTTTTGTTTATCTATGTTCTAAGCAGGGCGTTGAACCATTTAAAATAAAGTTCATATTCAGGTTTAGCAACTTTACTTCAGCGCTTCAGTTCCGATTTCGGTTGCTCAGGTTGTTGATTTTATCTATCAGATTATTTATTCATATCTATCAGATTAATACGGATTTACGGACCCGCTTCGGATTCGGTTTGACGTCCTAGTTCTAAGTAATAAAATGATACTAGAGTTCCACATTGAAATTGGCTGAAGGCATCAAAAGCAGACTTTTTTCATTTTATACATGGAGAAAGAATTTTTTGAGTCTAAGAAGTGAAACCGAGATCCCCATTTACAAGTTATTCGTTCAACATTGTGTGCTGCACCAAATTGTTGCAACCTTTGCACCAAGCTCATCAACAAAGTGTGAAAGATCACAATGCTGCCGTTAAGCGGCGAAAAAAGACATTACCGAAAAACAACAGATGGCATCACTTAATCAAAACGAATTACGGTACTTAAAAAAAAAAAAAAAAAACTTTTAGCAGTTCATGCATGTTAAGACAAAGTGGTCAATCAGCGCTTGTTCGGATGAATACCAGTTCATTTCTCGGATAAGACAGAGCCGCGGCAAAACAATCAAAATTTTTAAATAAGCTACGATAAGAAGGATACAGTTTGTTTCCTTTGTGATTAGTTTTTTCACCAATGAACCCGAAGCTGGAAGGGTTAACAGCTATAATCCACTAGATGTATTTGCACAAATAATAATTTCAGTAAAAACTGTTGACGGTTACGATTCGTAAAGCTTATGTTAATGATTTCAAACATGAAAGTGAAAAAGCATCCAATAATTTGTCAAAAAAATACTTTGATTTTTTAAAAAATTTAAAACAATTAAAGAGCTAAGATATTGGTGCAAAAAAGCATTAAAACGCTTCGCTATTAACTTTTTCAGTTTTTCTTATTCAACTATACTGTAACCGAATTTCATTTGATTAAATTTGACTTATGTACTTATTCAATAATTCAACATTACTAAAGGTTGGATAAGAATTAATAATTTGATATGAATAAGAACTGAAAAAATTAAACTTAATAGCGAAAGGTCTTGATGGCTTTTTTTACAATATCCTAAATCTCTTATTTTTTATAAAATTAAGAAAAATTTTTGTAGTTTACTAGGTAGTTTCATTTTTAATTTTGTTTCATTTATACTATTTACAAGCTCAAATATTTAGTCAATGTCGCTCAATTATTAATTACAAGAATTAGGCAATAAATAATTTTAAAACGAATCATTTAAAATGATTTTCTGATGTAATTTTCCTGCTACTAACGACTAACGAACAAGACTAATGAACAAAACTAATGAACATTCAGAACTATAAATCTTTTGATACTTATTTCTAAAGTGGGTTAATTGAGACTTACTTGAAGAAATTAGGTTAACTATTTGAACATGAGCGTTAACGAAAATTGTTTCAGCTTTACCTTTAGAACCGGACTTGGAAATTTTTGAAAATCCAGATTCCAATAAAGTTTTATTCTTCCTTTGCGATATAAGTTTTTCGAGTTAAATTAAAGAGGCTTGAACTTTCTATCAAGAGCCCTTTATGTTAACTAAACCTTTTATAGACATAGATTTTAATTACATTTTTCTGTTTAGACAGTATAACCTATAATCAATCTACAATTTTTTTCTAAGCTATTGATATTGTTTATAAACATAAAAATTTAATATTGAATACAATTTAAATGAAACTTTATTTTTTGTTACTTCAAAATGTTCAAATTTACATTGACGTAACCATTACAGAACAAACGTTCACCATGTGATTCTTTATCATCGCCTTGACTGCTACTTATGATTTCTAAACAAGCGAAAATTATTAAGCTGAATCAGTATACGTAAAAGCGTTGGTGGTCATATAGTCAAATAACAACATTGCTTTAACTCGATGATTTTCAAATTTTATGTAGTGCACGCTGAAATAATTGAAAAAAATTCTCAAAACACCAGGGAAATGCGTTACAACACTGTGTTATCAGTAAAACTTATTACTCACATACAAACAATTTATTTCAACTAACCTTATTTCACAGTGAGATATTGGCGAATTACAAATACAATGCGAATATTCCTAGGGTGGAATCGAACCCGCAATTCTTTAATAACAGCTTTTTCTTAATTTCATCTGTATGTGATTTTTATCGATTTTTATCGCTATATATATGTGTAGATTCTAGTCGGACTCCTGTGCTTCAAATATCACTGGTTGAAATTCTTTGTCAAGTCGACATTCACCACATCTGCTAAAATAGTTTTGATTTTTCTCTGACGTTCCACCTCCTATATCATTTAAAGTTCAGCTAATACTTATAAAAAAAAAAAATACTGCGAGTCTAAAAGTGGTTAAAGGTCTTCAGTTTATTGTCAAAATCTTTGTTCTAAAAATGATGATCTTTGAAAAGACATTCAATTTTGTTTTGGACAAAAAAGTTTTGAAAGAAATGTTTTTCATCACTTCAATAAACTCATCAATTATTCAGTTTTGATCTAATTCAAAGAAACTAGAGACAAATTTACCAATAGGTAATTGATTATATAATGTGAATTAAGCAAAAGAAAGTCGCTAAGTTAAGAAAAACGATTGAACACTTTAGTGAATTTTTAAAAAATCAAATCTCCAGTTGAATATCGAAAGGAAAAAAGGCTTTGCTAACGCTTGTTTACCGACATATTAGCCGACAAGGAAAAGAAGTAGCCACCTTAATGTTTTCAGAGCGGGTTTGGCGTTGAATGTGAATGTTGAATAGCAAAGGATTTTCAATAAAGTATACCTCCTTGCCTTTAAATAGAAGAAATATTTTATGTCAGATAGTAGCTAGCTTTTTGGGTCAATGATTTTTGAAACGGTTGTGCATGTTGCTCTTATTTATTTTTGCAACGGCATCTTGTTATTTGCACAACTTTTTTCAAATCATGTTTACTTGTCATATTTTGCCCAAAAATGTTCAACAGTAAGACTATTATGCTTATTTGATTTTGAGTCAAAACATATAGATCAGGTTAAAAAACGTAGATAGAAAAATTCTTATGCTAAAAAAAGCTGAAGTACAAGATGTAACCTGAACAGCGACAATAATTTGAGGGGTTTGAAAATCTTAAGTTACCGAAATCATAAAATTTATTATATTGCTTACATTTGGTTTAAACTGAGCTAAAGTTAAATACACAATTTTATTGAACATTTATTTCTATTTGTAGTAGTTTTGGTAATGAAAGTTTTTAATCATTTAAATTATTAACATAAAACTATAAGAAAATAAAGAGTAAAAGACCATAACTTTAAAACGCATGTCTTAAAATCATTTTGTACGAACATGTTTGTTTTATTTTTTTATTGTCTTTGCTTAGTATAAAAAACTTTCCATCTACGCTTCCGACATAATAGTTAGATAGTGATTTTTGTTACTGCTATTTGATTACGTTAAATACCTGTTGAAATAGTACAAAAAAATTCTAAAATATAGCTATTAATATAGTTACGGTATGCTAAGTTATTTCCGAAACTCGGCGGTTGAATATATTTAATCTCCATAAAATTTGTAAATTTTACAAATTATAAGACTACTTAACTAGTTTCTCTTTTATTTATTAACAATTATTCTTACATAAACTACTTAATAACACACAAGCAGTGTCAACATTTAATTGATCTTAAGAATGCCTACCAATCAGATGTGCGCAATTTTGATTTGGTTTAAACATTTTTATAACGAATTGTTTTAACTGTAAGGGAAAATTCTTTTAATAATTAGTTTTTTAATTTTTCATAATCTTGCCGAGATACTAACTGTATTCATTACAACACGAGCTGATTGATTTTTTGGATGAGTGAGACTAAAATTTGATTCGATTAGTAAACGAAAAAAATTATTTCTTTTGTTATTTTGAATCTTGTAAGATTTTGAAAAAAATGAAAAAAGAAGCTTTATTTTCATCTCTTTACTCTCAATGATTGTACAAGTAGATGATTGTACAAGTAGCTTAAGTGGCGTTAAAATTTTCTTAAGTTTTGAAAACAAACTGCATTATCCTATTTTCTTTAGTGTCTCTTTGTTTTTTTTCTTTCTTTTTTTATTACTGTTTGAATAGCAAAGCATTTTTTCAAGAGTTTATTTGTCCCAAATAGTTAATTTCTTTTTTCTGGAGGCTTAGAGAAAATAAAAACTATTTCAAGTAAAACAGTTCATCTCTTTTTTACGGTTTGTTTTTCTACCTTTAAAATAAGAATAAAACAAAAATTTAAAATGTTACTAGAGTTGACGAAGTTTTTCTAATCGCTCCAGCTTTCGTAAACTACTACAGTCAAAAGCTTTGTCAGATCTTCCGTTACAGCTAACAAAGCTTTTGACTAGTGTGATTAAAAAAACTCAGTCAACTTTAGAGCTTATTTCATTTTTGTATTTTTTTCTGATTGATTTCAATAGTTGACACGGCTTTTTCCACTTTATTTTATTTTCAAAATGGTTTACTTAGACTGCAATGGCCATTATGAACAAAATTTGTTTTTGTGAAAAGTAAACAAAAAAACCAAAGATTAATTATGTATGTAATATTACATAATTATGTATGTATTATTATATAAGAATAAGGACTACAGAAAAATAGAACAAATTCTTAAACCAATTTTACAAAAATATGCCCAAAAAATCACTAGTTAGCAAAGATAAGGGCTAAAATTGATCGAAAGGTTTTTATTGATTTGGTAGTTGGTACAGTGACTTTCCAACAGATGAATCGCATACAATCAAACCAGTAAAGTTGTTTGCTTTATGGCATAATATTCCTTTCAAATCAACAACTTGTTCGGAACAGTTTTTAAACAGTGCACGCAAATGGGCGGCGCTACTCATTTGTAAACCACAAAAATATTTAAAAAAAATTTTTGTTATTAAACTACGTCAAATTTATCTCTCTATTAAATAGAAACCGTATAATCTAAAATTCCAATCATTGTTTTGGTTTTCGCCATTCTTAAAACCATGAAGGTTAAAATCGCTTTAAAGAATAGTCACAAGCTTGTATTGAGTTTAGAGCAGTGGTTTTCAACCAGGGTTCCGCGGAACCCTAAGGTTCCGCCAGTACAGTCCAGGGGTTCCGCAAGTTTACATTTAAACCTCCAGTTTAGTTTATTATTATATGCATATTGTTTAAAAATACAGTGATTTTTGATCTATTGGTCAAACGAAACGAAGTATAAAATCTAGGTTGACGGAACATCAACGTTGTATTAATTATCAAAGACCAGATCAATCAGCGCTTCGTGAGCACTCAATGATGATGCACCACAAGATAGATTGGGAAAACAATTATGTTAAAAGTTGAAACTGAGTACAATAAAAGGTTATTTGTAGAAAATTGGTTTATAAATTCAAAATCAAGTGTAACTAACAGAAACGACGGCAATTCTTTTCCTTTAGTCTATAAAAAATTAGATTGTAATTGAAAAATTTTAATTTGCGTCCTGTTTTAAGTTTTTTAATGTGAACAGTTTGCATTTTCTTAACTAGTTAATTTGGTTTGAAACTTCGTATTGCAATTGTACGATTGACTGCTGTATCTTTTGAATTAAAATGTTCTCGGGTTTGTTTATCGCTGTTGGTGGATGCGCGTACGCTCAGGGTCGGTTGGTTTCCTCACTGATCACTATGCTTTGCTTCCTTATTCCTCTTTTTTGCCGCAGCGATCAATGAAGTTAACCACCAGCTGTATGCATTTCAATTAGACATTGAACGCATTTCAATCAAATGATGTTTGTTGCACCAGAATATTAAATCATTACACAAGGGTTCCTCGAGCCTCTGCAATGTTTCATGGGGGTTCCGCTCCTACAAAAAGGTTGAAAACCACTGGTTTAGAGAATAAACAAAACACACACAAAATCAAGGACAATTCATTGTCTGGCGAATTCACCGCGACTTGAGTGCATCTTTTTGAGCTTGATAGGTCACGTGACGCTTCTTCTGTACACAGGATTACTTTACTGAGAGCGATAAGTTACAATTATGTCACCTTAATCATCGGCCTTAGGTTTTTGCCAATGATTAAAGAGATGATTTTAAACGGAAAAGCAATTTTTAATTTATATTTTACTCGGTTCATGAGAAAGTTTTAAGTGACTTGAACAATGTTTTTTTCAATGAAAATAATTCTTTTACTTAAAAACTTGACCACTACAATAATTAAGAAAAACCCAGATGTTTGTTTGTTTTAAAATCAACTTCGCTAGTATTCATTCTCTAGAGGCAAATTAATTTTTGTTGTGCTAATCAATAATTTTTTAAGCTTTTGCGTGGACTTGTTTGTTTTTAAAATACCAATTTTCTAAGCAAATAAGTAGTTGTTCGCCTCAAAGAGTTTGATTGTATTCAATTTCAAGTTTGTTTTATTTAAGAAAGTTTTTATTCGAGTCTCGAAAATTAGATATGCCGCCTCGAGATATGTTTTGACTTTGTAAATAACGTTATTTTGAAATACTTTGACCGGCATTTGCCAAACAGAAAAATTAATTGAGATTTTCAAATTTAGTTTGGAATTTTACTTGAAAAGCTCAATGCTATAGACCGCGAAAATAAGCGGTTCATGTTGATAACGTGAACCTGGCAAGGTTTATTTTGAAATGTCGAGGAAGGTCAGCAGGAAGTTGGAGCAGTTTCTTCGCACTTTTGTACGAAGCTATTAAGTCTTTATTAAAGTAAAACGAGGATGCTAAACGGGATATGCATTAATTAGCTTCACAAAAAAACTGTTATTAGTTTCGTGCATCATCTAAAGACTGATTGTTTGTAGAACGTGATGATGCTTGAAATATTTATATATGGTCTATATCAGACTTTCAATTAAACAATTTTAGTTTTTAAACGGTTGAAAAACATCATCAAGTTGTTAATTGATGACGTCATTAAGTTGTTAATTGAAATTGAACAGATGATTGTAGTGAATTTCTTTTGCAGATATACTAATTTGAATTGCAGAATGATATAAGACTTGATAAGTGGTGTTTGCTGGATTGGTTTGCGAAAAACGATTTTGCTCGACGTACTTAAAAAACGGCTTTTCTTGGTTTGAAAGTTTCTTAAAATAGAGAAAAAATGTTCAAGCCCATTTTGGCGATTTTGTTGTTTCTTCAAGCGGCAAATGCAACTTCAATGATCGTGAGTCCATAAGCCCTACTTGTCATTATGCGCCTAATCATTTTATGCAGCGGATTTTGCAATGAGAGAGCATACTAATCTTTATAGTTTATCCTTATAATCTTTTCTCATTGTTCAAAAGCCACGCTTTTTTCTGGATATTGGATTTGGAATATACCTTAATTTGCTGAGCTAAAAAATTTAAACGCATTTATCCTGTCATAACTTTCAAATTATGTACAGTTTTGTTTATTTTTATCTTACTTTTTTATTCTTTAAAATTTCAATTCAATTAAACATACTTATGCTTAGAAAAAACCAGAACATTCGCCTACTTTCATGAAATTGTCGCTTTAAATTAGAATTTTTTATGAAAACACCAAAAAAAAAAGATCTAAAACAAAAAGTTTGAATTTCAAAAAAAGATGAAATGGTAACGTATACTTAAAGCGGTTTACCTTACAATTGTTTCGATTTTCAATTTTCTAAAAGCATTTCCGCATGCCTGGGTTTATTTAAATTTTTTCGCAGCGTGAAGCACAATATTTTTATTATCTTTTTTTATATTTAGGTTTTTCTTATTTGACATTGAATAAAACAAGTTGCAATATCTTATATTTTTTAGTGTGTATGCATGAAACAACTCCAGCTTTGGTAACAGTAATGTAGTTGCTATTTTGGTACCTAATAGCAGTTTTTCTAAGATATTTATACAATTTGGTTTTGTTTAAGCCTAAGCAACAACTGATGTTTTTCAGAAGACACAAAGCTTTTATTATGCTTGTGTTAAAATGCCAAACAACGACAATTAACATTTGCGCCTCAAAAAAAAAAAAAAACAGATATAATGCGATTATTAGTCATGAAAACCGAATCACACTGCAAACTGGGAATTTTTTTAATGGATTTCCATGACAATTAGTACCCTTGCGTAAATAATGATTAAAAAAAGATATTAATTGTTTGAGCGTAAAAAAACCTTTGCACGAAGCCAAGGTTTTAATTTATGGAGATTGTTTTCTTTCTAATGCTATAGTTGAAACATTAACGATAAGATGTTGCTTTTCATGCATATACTAATTACACAAGCCTCTCTCCTTGACCTTAATGAGTTAGAATTGAGTCACAGCTAGCTTTTAAAATAGCTCTTCAGAACAAGGCGTAGTTCTATTCGAGCATTACACTCTATGCCTTGTTAGGATTAGCCCACAAGCATGAGACAAACAAAGCTACTGAAAACTCCTTATCTCTGTTCCCACGAAAAATTGAAATCCAATCATTGCCTAAGCGAGTTGTTCCTGGCGCAATCATCTTCTGGCGCCCTCAGCGCGCCTCTGATTTGTTTGTACGTACAAGGCCATTCATGCGTATCGCCTGCTGAGTTCTGCTAATGCCGATAAAAACTTTCCCAATTACTCTACCGTTTTCTTTAGTTTTTTGCTAAAAAATTCATTTTCTACATGTTTATTCTATTTCTATTTCACTTGTGTTTTGTGACGGTTAGTTTTTTATTTCGGAATAAATCTTACAACTGGAAGCAAGCATTGTTTTGATGTGACGTGTTTTATGCTTGGCTAATTTCAGTTTTTAGCTTTTTTCACTGATTAGTTTATTCATCTTTACTCTTATAATTATGAAACAAACGATTATTTTGAACATCAACATATTTTATTCATTGTGTATGATTTTTAATCAAAACTTTAGAAAGTAAACAAACGACACAACCATCGTATCAAATCGCTCCGTATCACAGCTATAATAATTGATTATGCCTGGGAATTAAAAAAAGCTTACTTATTTATGTTAGCACCATTCCTATTTCTCAATATTTGCAAGTTTTCCATATAGCTTTTTACGATGCTGCAGAAGCAAAGTATCAAAGCCCTTTAAATTGTTTTTAAATGGCACAGTTGACATAAACTTTATCATGCTTTTTTTAATAACGTTGTTTTTGTACATTAAATTATATTTCCGTCAAGTGATCATGTAAAATAATAGCGTTCAGCAACAATGCGTAAAATCTGCATTTATTAATTTTATTTTTACAATTTATTGAACAATTCCATTGCTTTATTACGATTTTGAAGTTCATTTTAGCTCCAATAATAATGCTTATGGTAACGCGAACATAACACCGAGAGGCGCTTTCTTTTGTGTATCCAATGAAAACTAAACCATGTGACAAGATATAGTTACCAAAAACGATTATTTTAAAGACGTCTTTTTAAAGACCGAATAATATTTGATTTTTTCCTGAAAATTTGTTTTGCAAACAATTCTTTACAAGCCTGAGAAAGGACATTTAAAAAAATGGATTAAATCTTTTTAACTCACTGTAATTATATTTTCATAATAATTATATAGAAAGCAGCTTTTTTAAAAAAAATAAAATAATTATTTTTGCCGGATTTAGCTTTCTTTTCTTACATTAGATGCTCATGCAAAAAAGAAATCTAAAACAGAGCTTTTTACAAAAGATTTTACGATTATAGAGCTACTTATTTTATGAAAATAAAATCGAAACCTAATCTATTTTATCGGGGGTTGCTAAAGATAATAAACAGATTTTACTTTCAAACCTTATTTGAGCTAAACAGCGGAATTGATACGATGTGCGGAATCCAACAACTTTTTGCTGCTGCAATTGCAAAACAGTTAAAAATAACTTGTGTAACTCAGATACATTTTCTGATAGTAAGCTTGGCAGCCTTTTTGGTATCGGCACTCCTAATTTGCCCTTACTAAAAATCTATAACCCTAATCCAGAAAAAGCAAAGAGATTTCCTATGAATCCTGATTTCAAGCGAAATTTTTTATTCCTTGTTTCGTTGATTTGTCCACATTTTAATAACGTTTGCTATATCTTCAAAATAAAATATGATTAACCCCAATCAGTATCTAGTACACTCTTATACACAGTGATGAGATTCAGGGGGTTTCTATGGGTTCGCGCGTACCGGTAAAACCCCCTGAATCCCATCACTATGTATAAGATGTTTTCATGTATTCTTGAATCCCATCACATGTGTGCAATATGCATGTTTTCGACTACGCCTTTTCATTCTCAAATGAGATAAAGAATTTCTAAATTTTCTCGAATTTTTATAGATGTGGGTTTGGATTTGTTTCTTATCCTTTGCCTGGGTAAATATATAATTTAGTTTCTTTTCAATGTTGCCCTGTAGAATAAAATCGTTTCCAGTCAATTTAATTTTTCGATTTTGCTTAAGTTGTTAGTGTAAATACGTATTATCTCCATTGATTGCGGTTTTGACAAAGACTTATTTGTTCGTGCTGAATACCTACCACTCCATAATCTTGGTCTTTGTTTGTTTTTCGATTGTGAACGGCGATAGGCGCTAAGTTCTTTTTTAAAAAACAGCTGTTTTGATTTCAAAGTTTAAATGTCGTTTCGATGAAAGGGATGTATTGTGACGTATTATTGTAGACTCGGTTATTTAAATTTAAAAGACACGTTTTTGCGATCAAATGAAGATTGTCCCATTATTATCAATTTATTTCTTCTAATTCTTTGGTATAAAGTTTAAAAGAAAAATACCGAAAGAAGAATAAGATTTCAATTTTTAAGATTGACGAAAGTTCGAGATAAAAATCTTTGGTCGTTTGAGCTTTTGATTCGCAACTTTAAAACTTCATTTTATTAACAACTCAATTTTAGGCCGTTTAAAATTAGACTGTTGGATAAAACCAAAGTTATACTAAATCTCGGTCAAAACTAGAAACAAGATGAAATTTGGCCCGATGATCTAGGACCATGTTTTGAACCATCAAAAAAACTCTGTGCTGCGGGCCAGTGGTGTTCCCCAAATCTACATTATTAGAGCTCCATTTGTTAAATGTTGATAAAAATATATTTGAGTGTTTCTTTTTTTAAATTTAAAATAGTTATATGCATATCAGGTTGCCTTTTGAATGCTGATTCAAATGCTTGCTATTTTGTTGAGATCAGACAAGGTTTAGAGATCGCCCGTCTCATTAAAATCTAACCGCTACAGTGTCTAAACATTTTTGCCATACTTTTTAAGAAGCTCGGGCGTAGTCGATCTTTAAACGACTCAAAAAGATTGATTTCTCGTGGATCAATAATACCATTATACGGTTTATTTGCTGCAGAAAAAAGTTATAAAAAACACAGGTCTTTTTGAAATAAAGTTTGACTGACAACAAGAAGAGAAATTGGAGATGATGTGCAATTTACAAGAATGGACAAAGACGTATTGCATAATGTACATAAGTAGTCAAGCATAATTTTGAAAATTCTTTGGTTCACTTAAGTTACTTGTTTTCTTCTTTGTCACCTTAATTTCCTTTTTTGCAAATGCGTAATTAGAAGCTGCTTAGAGAAAAGTTTTTCGAAGCAAAGTTATTACTGTACTTTTTTGTTCATATAAAACTAACGTATTTCTGTTCCCGAATTGAGATTCCTTTGACGATTTATCTACAAGCCGCGCATTTTACTGATTGAAAAAAATTTAAAACAACTTATAGAAATTGAATTTGGAGCTTATTACCGTTAGCAGACTCCATCTGTAAAGTTTATTGTTACAGAAAGGTTAGTTGTGAGTTTGTGTCGCAAATGAGTCACATGCCAACAACTAAATCATGAGACTTGTATTTTTCTGACGCTTTCCGATTAAAATTGTAACTCTAACTAATGAAATCGTACTAAAAAATATCATCTGCAACAAGCAAAAATTTGTTCCTACAATGCAATTCGTAGTTACTTTCCCATTTTTGCATTTCTTTGAAAATTCTTTGCGTTTTGAAATACACAATAAGCCATTTTTCAGACACCAGTTTTTTGTTCCGCATCGATTTCTCGGAACCTGCAATTACAACAATGGACTTTTAAAATAAAGTGGATGCAGCTTTTCTGTTGGCGTTATAGAGATCACGCCCTTATCGTCATACCAGCTCCATCTTCAGTCTCCTCGTTCAAAGCCAGAGATAAAACATTTACTTCGTATTTTTGGGTCACTATTTGGTAATGCGCTCGAGGCTTATACTAGCAAAACAAACAAACTATTGTCTGGTACAATGCAAATTTATTGTACAATTAAATATTAGTAGCAATGCCGAGTGTGATCAAGAGATTATACTTTTCTTAATTATATCTTTTATATATGATTTGAAATATGCGGCCTAATGTTCTATCAATGTGCTCTTGCCATTGTGGAAAAATGTTTGCGGCATCTAGGGGTTAAAATTAATGAGCGGGCGATCTCTAATTTTTTTTTTGCAACGAAAATAGCTTCATTGGAAGCAGCATTCAAAAAGTAAGCTGATAGGTTTTCAATCAGTTTTAATTTAAAAACTACAACATTTTAGTACACATACATTGATGTTTGACATGCGATGCATAAAAAGAATGGTGATTTTAGGAACTTCATTGTTGTTATGAGTTTATACAGCGAGTAAGCTATCCGTAGACAATATATTTTCGGAAGATGTAATTTTTTTTTTGTTTGTAATTGTTGACTTAAAGCCTGTGATCTTTCAAACGTTGACTAGCTATAATCCTATTCAAAGAACGAAAAGTTCTCGAAAATAATATTTTTTTAACATCAGCTGTCAACTTAAAGGCACTTCATATCATAAGAAAGCTTAGAAATATTTCAAGACAAAAAGTTATTCAAAAGAACTTAAACTTTAGCTTCAAATTCAAATATTTTGCCGTATTTGAACTGTATCCCGCTGTATTAGCGCTTTTAGCTTTTAATACCACCGGTTCCCTAAGCGAGCGACTTTATGCAAAATCTGTCAATCACATATCTGGAATATTTTGGTACCGATATTTTTTTTATTAAGTTTCAATTTGCAATTTTTTCATTACGTTTAAAAATACCATTTGAGAGATCACTTTTTTTAACCGTTTCATTAAAAATTTTTTCGCTTTGAATAGATTAGTTTTTCTTAAATAGATGATTTAAAAAGCTGGAATTTATTATTAATAGTATTTCGTGAAATTAACTAAAAAATTTACTAATAGTTGTGCACTTTAATCGACTCTGTCTAACGATTTATAAATGAAAATTGCGTTCAGCAAACAGGTGCAAAAACGATTAAAAGTTTTTCAATATTTTTTATGATCGAATTCTTGCACCAGCTGTTATCTCCAACTTGCCACACGAACGAAAAACTCGTGGGTGGTCTAAAGGGAAGAGTGTTTCTGTAAAAACCACCCTGTCGCGAAACCGAAGCCACTTTTGCAAAACCTTCTTGCTTCAAAGCTGTGGGTTCGGGCTCGGGTTGCTTTTCGCTTTTAGCCGAAACTTTACCGTTTTCCCCTGGTATCATGTTTAAAGGCGGATGTTTGGCAAATCGACGTCTAAACAAATAAAACTTTCTAAGAAATTTGGAACGAAACAAATTAAATTTGGATTTCATCATCGTATTTCACTGATGAACACCACAGCCGTGTTTTTCTTTTAACTTTTTTAGGGGTCTACCTGCGAAACAAACCTTCACTTTGAAGCACATTTTTGAAGTTATGATGTCTTCTTATTTTTTACGAGAAGTGACTTGTAAAAATAAATTCCGTGTTTTCTTATGAGAAGATACGTATGTTTATATCAAATTTTTTATATTTCAAACTTGGCCATAAAGCAAAAAAATTTTATAGAAAAAAAATTGAAGACAAGAATACCGTAAAGATCAAAATAGAAAAACTTAAAATAAATTGTATGTACTACGATTGATTATTAATTTACTGAAGTAAGTAACAAAGAAACTCAATTTATTTGTTTCAGAATCGAAAAGCAATTCAACGCGAACTTCGTCTCTACGAGCTTTCACAAGTAGAAGGAATAATTGATCCGTATTTTGACGAAGCAATCGCAAAGAGGAGAAACAAAAGACAAGTTACCGGTGTTGATTTTCCGTCGGATGACGAGGACACATTGACAGCGGATGGGAGTGGTGACGCTATCGAAAAAGAAATTCTACAAGGTTCAAATGAAAATACGCCGTTCCCAAACGACCCAGCAGCCTCCGCTACGGATTGGAGTGAGTTTTTAATAGAAGAAAAACTACGTTTACAATTTAGAATTTGGCGTGACTTTCAGCTTTTCATCAAATTCTTTTCCATGTTTTAAAAAGTCTAGAGCAATTAGCTATTACTTTTTTCAAAACAGTTAATGGTAATTCGATTTCTCAAATAGTAAATTTAAACCTTTTTTAAAAACAATGATGTCTGTATTGTCTTGTTGATTTAAAAAAAATAAAAAAAAAGGTAATTTGATTTCCTCGACAGAATTTCCAACAACCAGCATAAATCACGTAAAGCTCAAAAAGATATTTAGAAGTTTCTAGTTACGAAACAAAAGTTATTCAGTATTAAAATTAAATCAGGCTTGTTTTTGATTTCAAAACCTAAAATTTTTAAATTTTTCAAACTGAATATTAATAGTTTATGCCAGAGATGGGAAACCTGCGGCCACCATGAGCTTTTTGTGCGGCCTCGACAACAATAAAATCATGCGAAAATGACTATTGCTGACAAAAGAAAGTCTTTTTTAGAAAACACTACAATTCATAGAGAAACTCAAGGAAATCCGGACAAGTTCAAAAAGATGACCTTTTTTTTAGAGGTCACTTGTTTTTGGGGACGAAAATCAAGAAAATCGGGACAGATTCAAAGTAAAGACCTTTTTTTAAAGATCACCTCGTTTTGGCGTCGCAAATCAAGAAAACCGAGAAGATTCAAAGTGAATACGCAATTTTTAAAGGTATTTCAATATATGCAGCCTCCTTTCTTTAAAATTTTGAAATACAGTATGGCTTCCAATAACAAAAAGGTTTCCCACCTCTGGTTTACGGCATGGCAGCAGTTTTTTGACATTCACTGAACCTCAAAGAGGCAATTCGAACTTAACAAATATTTTAGTTAAATTATCGAATTTCATTATCGTGTCATAACTGATGATGGAATTTGTCGTTATTTCGATAGGTTTTCTAGTCGCATTTGCGTTCCTGAATTAAAAATATTTCTTTTCAAACTCAATAATGTCTTGACTTTTTTCATGGTCAATGATCATGTTAGCGTGCAATCACAACTGAAATTTCTTATATTGTGTATCCCGAGTTTTCGGCAGTAACTGCCCTCTTTTGGAGAATTATCGGTGAGAATATAAAATAAAGAAAAATTGTTGCGACAAATGAAAGTATTGTACTAAACCCGCATTTCATTTAAAAAACTCTGCTCCAAAAATAGAAAGTCTTTTAGATGGATTGTTTTGTTGACTGTGGACAACTCTTCCAAATTTAATAAAATATTTTAATACATTCGCCGACAACCTTAAATTATTCCTCCGACTCAAAACCAGAAACTGACTAGACAAAAAACTAAGTTTTCAAATGATTGGTGTTGCCAAAAAATAAGAAAAAAGTTAGTGTAATTTTGTTTAATTGTTGTTTAGATTTAATACGGCATTTAAAAAAGCTTTCTTGACTATCACTAGGAGTGATTTTTAAAAAATCTTTTTTAATTTTTCTATCTCGGACATTTATAAATAAGTTAATAAAAGTTAAGGTTTTAAGAAACTTACACAAGCTAATTGTCCAGAATTATATCCCAAAGACTTTTTTAAAATATTTTAATCAATAGTTTTACTTAAATGTTTTTATTTTGACTTACTGTAATAGTGATGTTTTAGTCAATCTCGAATTTTAAATGACTTAGGCTGTGTAAAAATTGGTTTTAAAAGCTTTTCAGATATACCCTAAATAAATTGTTTATGTTGAAAACCATTCAACAAAAATAAAGTTTATACTGTGATTTTAAAACCGGTTATATAAATTTATTAACCCCGACATTATATTTTCTCAAATAATCATTACATTTAAACCACTTTTTTTCTGAACGCACAAAGGCTCTTTATAAAAATCCTCGTTTTGCAACCATTCCTAAGAATGAATAACAAAATTTATATGTGGCCCTTCTTCACATGACTTCAAAAACCTTTGCGGCGCGAAATCTTTCTCAACATTCGCATATTTTGCATTTTGTGTTCTATAAGTGGTTGTGAAACACAATTTCGCAATGTATGATTGCGAAATTCTAAAGAGAATTGCCGCTTTTAATCGAGAACCAACAAATCATAAAGTCTCTTTTTCTTTATAGTCTATTTTTGGAGTCCAGCTGCAAATCAAAGATTTTCTAAAGAATTTTATGAGCAATGATCCATGAAAACAATAATTTGGCTTTGCAAAAATCAACATAGTTTTATAGAAGTTTCTTGTGTCAAAATCTTTGCGATATAGACAGCGGTTTTTAAAAGAAAACAAAGTGCGTAAACCAAGCCACACATATTGTGCAACCCTTTTTACATAAATATTGATAAGAAGCAATTTTTTGGATGATTAAGCAGTTAAAACTGTGTAAATATTAAGCAATCGTTAAAAATATAACTTATGACCATGCGGTATAGTGATTTCAAAGTAATTTTATAAAGTTATAGATTATAAAATGTGAATAAAGTTACTGAAAATTCGATGACAATTTATCAGTGAAAATTATATTGATTAAACTGCCGTTGAACAAAATATTTAACTGTTTGGTAGATGATGACTTTGGTGAGAATATAATTTTTTAGATGTGTAGTTGTGATGGATTCAAATCACGTGATACCTTTTTTTATTATTTCCATTTGTAGATAAGATTCTCTCATTCAAACAGCACAACTTCCATACTTCTGCTTTGACTGATCAAAAAAATTAAAATTATTTTCCAAAGCTATTTTTGTTTACTGTTGTTAAAAACTGGATTATTTTTTAAATGCTGAACTAAAATAGTTCTATTTGTTAATATTCAACAAAAAAGATATGGTCGTAGAATTTTAAATCCAATTGTTTCTTTGTTGTAAGGCGGCAGGCCAGCGTATACTGTATAAAAAAAAGCAATGTCTTTTCAATCCAAAGTACTGTAGAATAGTAATGAAAGCATGTTGTTTCAATAAATTTTTTTCACAATATACAGGGTGGACCATAATGATGGGACACATTTTTAATGCTTTTTTCTCAGATTATATAAACGACACAGAGTATTAAATTTATTTATTGCATAACTTATACACAGGAGTTTAACGTACTACGTATGTAAGATCTGAATGCTACATCACTGAGATGCTCGCCATCACGACTAAAAAATTTAACAGCTTGATTTTTCATATCACGTGAAGTGCGGTTTAGCATATCAGCTGGAAGAGCGGTAATTTCTCTATGGATACTTTGTTTTGGTTCCTCTGTTGTGTGGGACCTGCCTAGTATACCGGATCTTTCAGGTAGCCCCACAGAAAAAAGTGCACTGGGGTTAGATCAGGTGACCTAAATGGCCAATAAATATCCTCAACTACATATGCAATTTTTTGGGAGTCCATGATGTTATGAGAGTCACCTGAATCTGTACCTGAAAGTAATGAAACTTGATATAATATTCAGATCTTAGGTAATACGTTAAACTCCTGTGCATAAGTTATGTGATAAATAAATTTAGTATTCTTTGTCGTTTACATACTCTGAGAAAAAAGCATTTAAAATGTGTCTCATCATTATGGTTCACCCTGTATTTGAAATAACATTCTCTGACAGCAAAATTTTATGCATATCATGTGACCAGAACCAACTGACTTACAAAACCCATTGCAAAAGGCAACACAAAAAGTGATTAGCGATTGTTCAAAATTCTGTTGTATTAAATGTGGTTTTGCGTTAGTCTCTTTTAAAATATGCCTTTATAAGTTGAGAAATCACACTTCGAAAAATAAGAAAAAAAAAAAAATTTAATTAAGCAAAAAATTAGTTTTCGTTTAACTTCATTAATAATTTTCGGGTGTTACATAATAAATTTACCAACAGCAACCTGTCCTGTTGAATAACCCTTCGATGTTTTTTCAATACAGACGCTTCTCGACTTACGTTTTAGTTACGTTCGGAACGGTCAAATCTATTTTCGGTATTTTTCTCCCAAAATTATGGTGATCTCTAAAAAAAAACATAAAATCGAAAAAAACGTAAAACGAATGAACGTAAGTCGAGGAGCATCTGTACACTGTAAAAAAGCCACTGCCGTTTTGATTGTTTTAGTCGGCACTTTTCATATTTGCGAAATTTTGCGAAATTGATTTTAAACAAATGGTTTATGGTACAAATTTTGAAAATAAGCAGCAAAATTTTTGAGATAAGTTTTTTGCTAGAAAGTGATTTTGCTGCAAGCTCTTTTAACAGTGTTGTTTTGTCTTAACATGACGGTGAATTTCGCTTTTTGACGTCGTCATCTAAAGCAGGATTTCCTAAACTGAGGTCCGCGACGAAATGACAAAATTTGTCAAACCTATATACTTGAAAAGTAATTCATGAAATCCGCGACTGATCCAAACAAAATGGAAGCCTTTTTTTATTGAAAACACATTGATTTGCGGACGAAAATTATCAAATCGGAGACTAGTTTGAAGTAAAGACCTTTTTTTATGGAACACCTTGTTTTCGAAACAAAAATCATGAAATTGGAGATTGATTCAAAGTGACAACCTTTTTTTTTAGAGAACACCTTGTGTTTGGGTTTGTTTGGGCCGTGAAAAAAAAAGATTCGCAAATAAGGGTCCACGGCTCAAAAAGTTTGCCAAAATCTAATCTAATGGATTTATAAAAAAGATTTTTTACTTTTCTTTTTCTTGAACTAACCTAAAACAGTTCACAGTAGAGGTGACAAGAAAGATAACCTGGAAAAAGAAACCTTGCTGTCAGCGAGGTTTCAAGCACTTTGATTTATTATGTGTTTTCACGTGTTGACCCAGTGGACGACCTTGGACTTCCTTCGGGTTCAACGGCAAAGGTCATGCTTGATGACTTAAATTGCTCTCTAAACTAAAGAATATCACTTTGGCTGTGTTTGTTTACTGATTTTTTGATAAAAAATGCGGAATTTTCCTTTGTAATAGATCTCATAAAATGTTTGCCATGAAGCGTTTTCTTACAAGAAAATTCAACAAAATATTTTTGACCCCATTAGTATTGAACCGATGACTTGATATGGTTTTTTAACCTTTTTTGAATGCGTCACCTTTGTCACAGTTTGTTAGATCCTCTCTTAAACGGGATCCCTAACCCAATTTTTTTTGGAATTATCCACATTGATTCGGACGGTTAAGTTTAAAAACATTAAAAATATCATTCAATGCAAGGCAATTACATTGCAGTTCCTTAAAGCGTTTTTTTTCAAAAGTTTCTTCTAATTAAGTACTTTGTTCTAATTTCAGTTCTTCCTGTTTTGTTTTGTTTTATTTTTTTAATGCACATTTGAAAAGTACAACTAAATTATTTCTTGATTGACCCATTTGAATTATTGAAATAAATAGTGCTTACTACTTACTCATTGTCTCGCATATTGAACACATAACGGCCATTTGATAACCAATTAAAATAACTGCCACAAAATTATTCTATATATTAGCCAATTAAGATTTGCAACTATTCATATTGGATTGAATGGCTGCAGAATTAATCGATCATATCATCAGTAAACCCAAAAAACTTCAGCTTATTAAATAAAGGAATAGTAAAAAAATACAACATACAAAGAAGCATTTACACAGCTTTGCAAAAAGTCCTTCCAATTACAAATCGGTTGCCATTAAACCGAGCAAGTTTGGTTCACAACGAAAACATTTTTAGTTTTGAACCGTTTCAAACGACGGAAATGAGCCGTTTTTTGTTTAATTAGTTCAAGTATTTAGACTGGGCTGCTATTCCGTGCTTATTTCTAAGCTTTGTGCTTGCTTTTATAAATATTTTTTTGTGAAATTTTTACTTTATCTTTAAAGAAAAGAAGTACTTTTTTGGTTAAAGATCAAGTGAATACCTTTTTTTGATTTTAATTGAACGCATAAATCATTCGAAATCAATTAAAGGCCAAAAAAGGTCTTCGCTACGCAAAAGACAAAATAATTGACATTTTTAACCTTGTCTTATTTTGTTAACCATGCTTATTTTGGGGTAATTTAGGATGGCAACCTTGTATATAGTTGTGCAATTTTTTGGTGCATATATAAAAATTGCAATTTAATTGTTTTTTGATGAACCCATTTGACCTGTTTGACTCTGTCAGAATCGCAGAATCTTTAATTCAAATAAATTAATCTTATGTTTAATAAGAACATAATTTTAAAATTGGAAGATTTAGTTAAGCTTGAAACTTCAAAATTAATGTTTAATTTTAATAGATGTAAGTTACCGAATTCTTTCACAAAGTATTTCAAAAAAATATCTCAAATTAATTCCCGCGTAACACGTCATCGACAATAACATATTGTATTTACCAAGATACCGATCCAATCATGTGCAAAGATCTTTTAAATATAGAGGAATTAAAATTTGGAATGTTGTTCCATGTAGTATAAAAAAAAAACCATAGCTACTTTTCATATAAGTTTGGGTTTATGTACAAACGGTTTATCTTAAATTCGTACTCCTAATTCTATAAATATTCCAAACAAACTTATATTTAAACATTTGCTATCGTTCATTTTCATCTTGTCGCTCACACATTTTAAGCAAAAGCGATTGCACACTTTTTTATAATTTTAGTTTATCGGTAACTGCTCAACTTGAAGACCAATATATTTTTTATGATCACTTCGCAGTCTCTTCATACGTTTGCTATTTTTCTGTGTAACGATTAGCGTTAGTACAGTGCATTCTTTTTTATTTACTTTATTTTTTTATTTATTTTTTGTCTTGTTTTGTGAGCATTGTATAGTATTTTATTATGTTGTATTGTATGAAACAAATTTTCTCTGTTCTGTTCAAAAGGTTTTATTTTTACACGTCTTAAGTAACTAAAAAAGATATCTACCATCTCCAAGATTATTTTTCAGCCATGTTATTATCAACGTTCCCTCTAAGCTGCTAGCCTAGAACCTTCGCGCAGTACTTTCGTTTTGCCGCGCACTGCATAAGTATTGGGAAGACAAGCTAAATACGTGGTTTCAATCAGAAGCAAGCTGCAGACAGTGGTGGATATTCAAATAGCTTTCATCTCATCTTTTAGTTTTTACTCTAAAAATCATGGTGAACGCTAAAAAAAGGTTTTTTATTCGGTATCATCTCTGACTTCCCTATTTTCCTACGAAATCCGATCTGTTATCTAAAAAAAAAAAGTCTTCACTTAGATTTCAACTCTGATTTCCCTATTTTGTTCGAAATCAAGGTGTTCTCTAAAAAAAAGGTCTTCATTTCCATTTCATCTCTGATTTAGGGAAAGCGGTGTTAAAATCGAAGTGAAGACCTTTTTTTTTAAAGAATTTTTTGATTTCGGGATCAAAATAGGAAAATCAGAGATGAAATCGAAGTGAAGACCTTTTTTTTTAGAGAACACCTTGATAGAGAAAAAACTGAAAGAGGAGATCAAAACTTCTTTTCTTTTTTACTAAACATCAATTTCTGAAAATCCTTGCCTCGAGTCTCTAAATTTGAATATCCGCCACTGCTCACACGACCTTTCATTCCGCGCACACTGAGCAAGCTCTCAGAGAGAGAACGTTAGTTATTATCACTCGTAAATCAAAGAATTCTTTTTAAATTGGTTTAAATGCTTCTAAGAATTTCACAAATTTACATAAAAATTAGCGGACATTTTTTGATAGATAAAAGCGAATAAAAGCTATGTCAAATTGCTTTTGACAATCTCAGATTGAGTATGTGAAATTTGAAAGTATATCAAATCTAATGTTGTACTGCAAGCACTTACAACCATCGTAACAATATCAACTAAGTGGCTTTCTTGCCTAAGTTGTGAACTTGCTATCAACAAGCTAAGGTAAGACATTCTTGCCGAAGAATATGAAAACCATCAATCAATCCATTACACTCTTCTACGTATTCGAGTAGCCTATTGTAAGAAATTGTCTAATTTGATAGAAATCTACGGGAAAAATGTTTACAACTACTGTAAATCTTAAATATGTAAATTTTAAATAAATTGTTTCATATTTAGCTTGGTACCGTGCAACGATTGATTTTCACGACTCCATAATCTTTTCCGCCGACTTGCAAGATTACCGCACTCCTGCTTTCGCCAGCCTTGCCTTTGACGTCATGAAACCGGTAAGTCACCCGATATTTTAATGTTCGAATATTCCCGAAGCCGCAATTTTGAAAATTGATAAAACATTGTATAAACATTTTTTAACTATTCTTTAAAAAACACAGATTCTTGTCACTAACTTAAAGAAATGTTTTTAAATAGAGAAAATAATTTTAAGAATGCTTTTTCAAATTTCAAACTTTAGGAGTTGTAAAGTCGTTTTAATTTTGCCGCTAAAATTGCTTTAATAAGAAATACTTTACTTTTCAATTAAGCGTAAAGTATAAAGTATAAATTTCTTAGACTCACGCTTGATTGAAAATATGTGTGAGTGTGTTACACTTGACTGCTTCTGCTATATTGACGGCACTTGAATTCAACCTAGAAAGATTCTCATTTTCTTGCCCTTTGAAATGCTTTTATTAACAGTCTTTTAACCTCACATACTTTCGTATATTTAATGTTTATAGAAGAAGCGTAAAATTTTGAAACACGGTACCAAATATTATATTTTATAATAAAATTGAATTTTTAATTTTCTAGGTCATATCTTACAAACAACAACGATAAAAAAAGTTTTTTATCTCTGTCAAAACTTGCTGTGATTCTTTTCTTCAAAAAAAAAAAAATTGTACATCTTTTTAAAATGTCGAATTTAATGTTTGTCATATTACCTGTAAATTTTTTAAAAAATTTTCCAATTCCTGACGCCCGGCTCATTACCATGCGTTAATGCATGTAGCCACAGGCACCAGAAAGGCATGATTGTTTAATTTGAATTTCGCTATCATTTTATCAAATATGTCACTCAATTTTTGTTGTAATTTTGGCTAAAGCATTTATTAATTTGCTTCGGGCACAAAAATCTTGACGTTTGATTAAAAAATACTTGGATAGTAAAGTTTGTTGAAAGTTGTTCTGGCACAAGACCTATCAATTGGTGAAGAAAAATGGGAAACACGCCGGTAACTTCTTGTTTTTTCTTTGACACATTGACTACTTTCTTTCATTGACGCTTTTGTTTTTGAAAAGGTCAAATTGAAAGATAAGCAACCATATCTAGAAAGGAAATATGTCGTTAAAGTAAGACAAAGCGACAATTCAAAGGTCAACTGGTCAAAACGTTTTGTCACTTTAAGTTAATAAAGCCAATAATTAAGCTTTAGTTAAGCTCATAAATAACACTTTTTATCAAAATCGAGAAAAAAAGTTTCAAACAAATTTGTAAATTGATTTTAATAATTTGTAATTAAAGTATTGTTTTGACGTGGAAAAGTTTCTCAGAAGTAATGCAAATTCTTAAAAGGCTTCACACTGCGACCCAATTGGTCAATTCAGAAATTTGACCTCAATCTACACACAGCGAGCATCCCTCATTGTAATTGCGTTGATGTTTTTTTGATCCAAAAACGCATTCGGCTTTTACGATGGGTGATTTCTGCAATTCTTGCTCGTTCACAAGCCAATCTGATTCGCCAATGATAAATCATCTTAAACCAGTATTCGCTCGCTGGTGGTTGCGTAGAAAATTGTGCATGATCTGCAGATAACTTAAGACAATAGGGGATAGAAAAAAAAAACTCTTTTTGAAGCATCGCGTAAGGTTTCAGCAAAAATAAACGAAAAGTAAAGGCTTAGACCTGCAATTTTAGGTGATGACCTTGTTTTCATAGTCTTCATTATTATTATTTGGCAAAATGCCAGGAAAGAAGCTGGTTTATTTTCCAGGTTTGAAGCAATCATTGAAAGTTCTTAATGGCCATCAAATAAAATCATACATTTAGCGGCCAGTGACGTAATAAGTTGCCGACGACTGACATTATAACTTTTTATAAGAATAACTTTTCAACATAGATGGTGTTACAGCTTTATGGTGGTTAAATATTTCTCTAGCTTCAATCTATGTTGTTTTTGCGTGTTTTGCATTGTGTGTTTCTAGTCCAAGAAATTAATTTAAACCAGATGTGGCAAACTTTTTAGCTCGAGGGCCAGATTCAGAAATTGATTTTAATCGACGACCCCACTAATATTCACAACGTAAATTCGTGCCCCAAGCTTACTCAAAAACCAAAAAAAGGTCTTTACTTTAATTTGTTCACATTGAAAGCTTGGCGGGCCTTAGTTTGCCCACCACTATTTTAGACCAAGGTTCTGAACTCAATTTCAGTGAGAGCCAAATAAAAATCGCCCGGCACGCAATATAAAAACAACCATTATCAATTAATACGTTTTATCTTGGCTACATTGCTATTTCAACGTTAGCAAGGTCAAAATATAATTTTGGACCTCCGATTTTATGTAGAACTATTTTGAGCCTTGACTGATTTTTGTGGAACTGGCGAATACAACTGTTTATCGCTTTTCAATTCATCAAAAAATTTTATTTAATTTTTTACTCATAAATTGTATAGACGAAACAGGGGATTTTCAAGGAAATCACTTGCTTTGATTTTCGCTGCATGGGTCTGTTTTTGCTATCGGTGCACCACGATTATAATAAATTTTAAGAAATTTTGGATCGGTTTAGTCGTACTTTAAAAACCTCACAAACTTCAGGTTTTCTATTTCAAATTTCACATTGCATCGCTTAGCGCATAAAATATTCTTGCTTTTCTCATGTTTCAAAGCCGGTTTCAGACTCAAGACTGTTTCAGACCTTTTCAATACAACCTTGGAACGTAATATTCTTTGTTTCTTTTATTGATGTTTTTTGCTTCACTTAGCGCTTAAGCGCGGAAAGAAGTAAAAAAATTAATCAAACAAACAAATAACGCTTCATTCACGCTTGTAGTAGAAACCGGCTTTAAAGCGCTACCGGTTAATTACATTACCAAACAAAAGAAACAAGCTAATGATAAGAGATTGACCTTACGCAATGTCAGTGCTTGCGTAGTTTTGTAGTGCACCGAAAACTTTGAAATAATTTTTATTATTGTTTTTGTGAAGCTAGATATTTGCATTTAAAAGGCATTGTCCTAAGCTATATACGACATAAAGATTGTGAAGAAACAAAAAATATTTATTTCTTATAAATTTAAAAATAAAAGTACCTCATACCATTCAAAGAACGAAGTTCTAGATAATACTGTAAAATGTTTTCTTCTTGTGTAATTGTTTTTTTTGGTTGTTAGAAAATTAGCAAATTATGACAATTACTATTTGTTCGAGCAACTTTTTATTTCTTCTTAAATGGACAGTTCGTTACTGCCATGCTATAGTCACAAACCTGCCTTTTTTAGTTTTGATATAACAACTTTTTTAGAAGTATGATTTCTTTAAAATTTTGTAAAATTTTTGCTAGAAACATTCGAAATCTGTTGTTTGGTGTTGGCAACGTTTAATTAGGATAAAAGTGTTTTGGGAGTTTTTTGTAGACACGCCACTATAGCACAGGAACTTTTATAAAGAAACTGAAAATTTTCTATGCTATAATCACGTATTTGCAATATTTAAAGAAATTTTAGTGAGGTTTTGGTTTTAAAATAGGTACGAAATGTTACTCAACGATACAAGACAATAACAATAAAAAAGGCAGTCGATTTTGTTTGTATTTATGAACAACAATTTTTGCTACATAAATGGCTAACGAAAGTTTTTTCTTTTAATTTTTTGCTGATAGAAGAAGATTTATTTTCTGATAGAAAGAAGAAAATTAGTTCTTTTTTTTTGTTTTTTGCTTTAAACCGCAACGGCATGTGTTTGGACCCGGCCGCGAACGCGCGTTTCATGATGCGGCGTTTGTTTGCTCATTGAACTACCTGACAGCTGCAGCCAATTTGCGTAATGTTAAAAAAGAGTTTTTTGCAAACCCGTATATTGAAATGGTTGATCGTATATGAACACAAAAGACGTTTTAGTGTTAAAAATTATTTGTCAAATGGATCAAAAAACTTATTTTCATTAACACTTGATCTATCTAGAATAAAAGCATTTTATGAGCTTTATATATTTCAGATGCGAGAACGTCTGAACGTCCTACTCGACGGCTTTTTTGAAATGATTCCTATTGCGTTTCGGTAAGAATACGTTATCATTGAAAACTATGCCATTATTTTGAATAAACAAAATTTTCTTTTTTAGGTATGATTGCAAGTTTTATGAAATAATATAGTCTGTCATACTGTCATAGTCTATAATATATACGTATATATATATATATATATATATATATAGAGAGAGAGAGAGAGAGAGAGAGAAAGTATATTTAAAAACTGAGTTTGAACTTAGCTGGTAACGATAGAGTCATGCGTTCAGCGTCATTTTGCGGTTGACAATTTCAGAGCATCAGTTGAAGATTGAAAAAGTTACGGTTTTGCCTGTCCTAAAACGTACTTAATGTTAATTTTCAAATAAAATATTACAATCTGAAATACAGTTGAAAGAGTGCTGTAAGATTTTAACTCAACTACTTCATATATTGCTATTATTACCGCGAAAAATTTCAATATAATTTTTCCTTTTTTTCATTTTAAGAGGTTTTTTTATTTTCCAGGAAACGCGGTGAAAATGTCGACGTCATATTTGACATAGGAACGTGCGCCAGAATCACGCCCAGTGTGATAAATAAGGCTCTCAAGTCGCTCGTGGGGGGCGGTACGATCAGTCGGTATCGGGTCAGCAGCGGCCCGCCATTGATCAGGAAACTCGAAACTGTGAGAAACAAGAGAGAATGCAGTGAGTGGTTGTCTGGCAATAAAAATACAAACTTTTGTCTCGGTCAGTCACATAATAAGAGCTTCCATTTTTACAATGCAGTTCATTGTCGAATTATAAAAAATTTGAAACACAACGGTTCGCAATATGGCTTTGTACTTTGAGTAAAGTGCGAGAATAAGTAAAACGTTGAATGAATATAAAAGTATATGAACATAAAAATATAAAATGTACAAAAGTATATCAAATGTAAAAGAAAATATAAGTGTTTTTTATAAGCGATAACGGCTATTTAATGTTGTGTAGCATGCTGTTGAGAAAAACAGTGTTAGGCATTTGCCAAAAAATCGATTTTTGTAGGTAGTCAAGCTTTTCAACGCTCCTTTATGGCCGAAGTTTATGAGTTTCATAAATATGTTAAGTTTACATACGCAACTTAATCTCAAGGGTTCAAAAACTTGAACACGGAAAGCTTCTCTTAATATAACAACGGTATTATATAGGGGGTACATAAATTTCTTTTCATTTTTAGTTCCCGGTCCTAGTCGACCAACCACATCGTCAACTTCCATAGTTCCTCCGCAAACCACGACCAGAAACACTCCCGGAACAGAACCTAGTCCCAGGTTTGTAGTATCCTACGTGCCATAGAAACTTAAAGTCATTTTTTATCTAAAATTTATAGCATGTATTGGAAATCTTTGACTTTGCTTTATTTAACAAATTTTAATATGAACAAACAGCTAATCTTATCAAATTTCTTCGTTTTTCATCACTTTCTACTTGGGTGAGTTTGAAAAACGGTCATCTAAGTGGGGAAGAATCAGTCTTTTTCAATACCGTTAATAACAGTTATGACTATAAAACAATCGTACTAAGTAGTATTAAGATATTTATAACTAAAATAGTGAATTTATCCAATATGAACGTTTTTGGCTTTCGTCAGCCCTCATCAGACAAATAAAGTAAAATAAAGAATTTAAAAAATTTTTAAACTAGACTTAAACATAATTAGGTCATTGATCTTTGGTGCCTTACATCGTTATTTCAAATCATTCATCTGATGAATGCGTTACGGAGTGCGATTGTTTTGTGGATGAAGAAAGTAGATTCTCTCCCTAAATAACAATTAAAACCATCTATCACCAAACTAATGCAGGCAGCAATATTAATCTTTTTCAAATATGACCATGTCGTTTCTTTGATCAAGACATTATATTAATCTCAATTCAATTGTACAGCCGAAGCCCAGTAATTCCGGACCGATACGTGATCGAAGACTCTCGAGTGCCATCTTGCAGATACGACCAAGCCACCTGTCGAAACCTAGAATGCATCGATCGCAGCTACGTGTGCGACGGTTCGCCCGATTGCTCGGACGGTAGCGACGAAGGAGAAGCTTGCACAGGTGCTCATTTGTTGACCGTTTTTTCATTTTTTATTTTTCAGTCTTTTTTGTGTTTGGTTTTACCTTTATTTTTGTGTGGGACTTTACCTTTATTTTTTGTGTGGGACTTTACCTTTATTTTTTGTGTGGGTTTATCTTTGTTGAAACAAGAAACCAAACAATCCAATAAACTCCGAAACAGGTGGGTGTCATCGCTTGACGGTTGCCTAAAGCATAGCGCCTCAAACGCTTTCCTGCGAGCTAGAAGCACAGCTGAAAACGAAAATTTGAAAAACGCTTTACCATCTTGAACACGACTTGAAAAGTCTAAACCCTTCAATATATTACCTGAACAGCAACGTCACGCCGGTGCGAGCCGAACCAGTTTCTGTGCGAAGGAACCGGAATCTGTGCTCAGAAAATCTGGTTGTGTGACGGGGACAACGATTGTGGAAACGGCTTCGATGAGGCGAATTGTGGTGAGAGAAAGTTATAACGATTTTTGTTCATGAACTGACAGATTTTTTTCTATCAACAATTGATCTCATTAATGAAGAGTTATAAAAAGTTGGTGGTTAGATAAAAGCAGATCTAACTTTATTTTGTGGAAAACCAGCATTTAATGTAGCCGTGCTAAAATGAGATTTATTTTGTTTTCATTTTTTGAAACCTGGCCAGCTGAAAATTTTGAAATATAAATTTGTTTTTTGCATAAACACATAAAATTAGTGCTTTTAAAATTTGTATACTTTACAATTTATTCGTACACGCCAGCTTATATGAAGTAAGCATTTTTGCGTTACGTCAAATCCCTTGAATAAGCAATCTGACGAGTTTTAACTCACTTTATCATATCAAACAACTAATGACGGTATTTCTGTGCTTTTGATTTTGCAAAGGATGCTAAGATATACATCGACGACATACCATTGACGATGTGTCTGCGATAACGTATATCATTTAGCCCGTTGTTTCCTCATCCACAGTCAGTATTTCAATGTCAATTTGTAAACGTATTAACTTAAATGCAGATAAATAAACAAATGTTTAATTTTTGATTATGATGTGTTGTGGGTTCAAAGCTCGACAACATCATAATTAAACTTACCACATGCAAACTACTGTTTGATGTCCCGAGAAAGTAATGAAAAAACCAATTGTATGAATTCTTGTTTTTTATCAACTTTTTGTGAATTTGACGCTTTTTATGGTCAATATCATTAAGAAAATGGCTTTGCAAAGCAACATCGTGCAGCAAGAGACTATCCTAAAACGGTCGATTAATGGTTTTAAATGTTGGAAGGTTTAATCCTGTTTGTCTGCTTGTAGGTCCACCTGAGCAAGGATCCTTGTGCGCTTCCAACCAGTTCCAGTGTGGAGACGGATCCTGCATTCCTATGAGTCATCTGTGTGACCGGGATTCGGATTGTGACGATGGGAGCGATGAAAATAATTGCAGTAAGTTTGCTTTATGGATTGTTTTCTTTTTGTAGAACGGTATAACCCAGTGGTTCTCAAACTTTTATGGTTCGTGGCCCCTTTTCAGAGACTCTCAACATCCGGGACCCCCAGCTTAAAATCTTGTCCCAAAAGACTAGTGAAGACTAAAAAAAGTCATCACTTTATAACTGTCTCTGAGTCCTTCATTTTCGTCCCAAAAGACTTGTGAAAAGTAAAAAAAGGCTTCCGCTCATGGCCCCTGGTATAACCCAACAAGCACTTTGCTAGTAAAATCTAATTAAATTAGTACTTTTTAGATTTAAATGAGACTTTTAAAATTAAAAAACAACGTGATGTTAAGGTTTGTAGCAAAAATTGAGAGCGTGTTTTTAGCTAAGCTTACATGTTAGGTCATCAATTTTATTTCACTAGGCCCTCCAGTGGCCATCCAACCTCCGAGAAGGCGAATCGAAGCGGTAGAAGGCGAAACTATAACACTGCGCTGCGAAACGAGTGGCAACCCTGTCCCAGTGGTATCGTGGAGGGTAAACTGGGGAAGCGTCCCGCCCCCGCCGAGAGTCACCATGACGTCAGAGGACGGAATCGGTTTTCTGACCATACGGTAAATTAAATCCCAGCAAAGCCTCGCTTTTGACAAACTGTAATTTTTAACTTATTGTGGAATCGGTATCTTGTCGCACTACATCGCGATGTTACCATAGAAGTATTTAATTTACAGGAAAATAAAGAAATCCGATCAAGGAGCTTATACATGCGAAGCGATGAACATCATCAATTCCATTCTGGTCACGCCTGACGCAATCGTGATAGTGCACGAAAAGAACATGTCAAAGCCTACCACAAACGGTGAGCTTACATGTTCGAAGTGATTCTTTTTCATTCGGAACTCATCCTTGCTTTAGATCGACCCAACCAGTGTCCGCCGGGAACATTTAACGCATCACCCTTTCCTCCTTATCTCTGCCAACCTTGCTTCTGCTTCGGCATAACCGACCAATGCTACCCCAGCAAGCTGGAATTTTCTAAGGTTTGTTGAATAAAAAGCTTATGCGCGCACTAAAACTCAACTATGTCTATTCGTGTGTTTTGCTAAGTCTCTTTTTAAACTCGACAAAAGCAATCTATAAAAATCTCAGTTTAAAAATTAAGTTAATTCTGCTATTTCCTTTTTCATAAAAAAGTAAGTTTTTAATTTTTAAAACAGATTTAAACACTTGCTTAAAAATTTAAAAAGTGCTTTACTTTTTTAATTTATGACAAAGTAAGAACGTTTTGAAATCCAGATCGGCATCAACTTCACGAAACCGGAAAAAGATAATGGAGGAGTGAAACTGGAGCCGGAAAACACCATCGATGGAGATCCGGGATTTCAGCAGCCTGTCACAAACAATCAGATTAGAATTAATTCTCCAGCCAAGGAATTGCAGCTCATTGATTTATCAAAGCGATTTTTGGCGGCTGCCCATTACTGGAGTTTACCAGCTCGGTTTCTCGGTGCCAAGGTACAGTAAACTCGATCGTTCTTAAAATAAATGAAATGCTAAACGATTATCTTTAAAAATGCTACACCATTGATTTAGTCGCATTTCATCTAAGTTCCTTGCTGTTTTTTTAATTTCCTTTTGCAGAAGTGTTGCGATTAAAACACAACCTTGTAGTTAAGTTTACTTCTTTTTTAATCTTAATCAAATAGAAAAAAAGCACAAAAAAATTGTCGAATTCAAAATAAACGGAATCTAAAAAAATTAATTCACTCGTGTTTTCTAATATCTAGAAACCAAATTTTTAGTATCTAAATTAATGCATTCGATCATCATTTTACCTTGTTTCCAAAAAGCATCTGTTTGAATTTAAAGTAGTTCTATGGCGTTTTTTTGTATGAACCAAGGCAATATCTGTATATGGGTACCGAACTCAAACCATATAAAAAATATTGTGCTGAGCACATCATTCAATACAACTGTGTTACTCGATTTAATGGCCACTTATATGTTACTGATATACGATTAGCTGAATGCTCGGTTTGAATTAGAACTTACGCCACAATTACTTGATATCATTATTTTTCAGATCAACAGTTATGGTGGGACTCTTACCTTCACTTTTAGTTATAATGCATCTTACGATATTTCTCCATCCCCTACTCGTGAACCTGACGTCATAATTGAGGGAAATGGAAAGAGGTTACTTTACAGTTATCCCGGGCCTCATCCCGAACCAGAGATTAAACACATTAGAACGGTTATATTTTCAGAGGTGAAAAACTGGTATACTTAAATTTGTTTGTTAAAACGCTTTATTTTTTGATTTTCCCTTAAAATTAGTTTCCAATTGGAATAGTTAATTGTTATTGGACAAATTAAGGATGCTTAATTGTATTTTAATCTCAAACAAATAGCAAAACCTATTTAATATCGCTTCACTTACCTAAATTTTAAACTGATTCAAATGCCTTGCCCTCGTTTCGCGCATTGTTGCGCAAGTCCAGCATTCATTTTTCTTGATAAGACAAATAATACGAGTATGCTCAACAGCAGTTTAAAAAAATACTTTTTGCCGCAGCTTGATAACTGGAAGACACCAGAAGGAAAAAACGCCACTCGCAGCGACTTCATGAAAATCCTGCTTAATATGGACCGAATTTTGCTGCGCACTGTGTACGATTCATCAATGCACAGTACCGGGTAGGTTGAAGTTGGTACCGGGTACAGAACGCATACAGTTCCGGGTAACTTGAAGATGTCAATATTTACGAATGTGATTAAACTTGGTTCATATCAAATAAACTAATTTTCTCTTTTGATATGCACGACGAGAACTTCATAAACGTAAGCGTAAACCTATACGAGAGGAACCGTTAATCGATAATCCTGAAATGATTTTGAAAATACCGAGATATTGGAGTCTGGTTGAAAGTTGCTGTTTTTGGTTGTTTAGTTATTTACGTAGTAAAGCATTGAAATTTATAGCTGGTTGTCTTGATCGCCAAACAGAGAAAAATTATTCTTTTGCAGATTAGGAGAAGTAACGTTACAAGTAGCAGAACCTCTTCTAGAAAGTAACCCACCCGAAGGAGAAGATCAATTGATGATGAATCGAGCTTATTCTGTCGAAGAATGCATTTGTCCTCCAGAATATACAGGGTTGTCGTGCGAGGTAACAAATCTTTTTTTTTCTTGTTTTAGGCTCGTTTCCAACACGAGCGTGGCATGGAGTGTTCTTTCTTTTTTTTATTGATTTTTTTGCTTCGCTTAGCGCTTAAGTGCGGAAAGAAGAGAAAAAATCAATATAACAAACAAAGAATGCTCCATTTCACGCTCGTCGTGGAAACGCGCCTTTGCGCAACAGGTTTCAATCTTTGGTGGGTTTTGCTTTACTTCATGGCTTCCACAAATTGCATTAGTAGATTATCTTGTCTATTATATCGATAATGTTGCAGCCTTCCTGAGTTGATAAAAACACCGTTTTTGTGGCAACCGCGATAGATGTGGTGTTGGTTCAATTCCTACTTTCGCCATTTGCTTTCTGTGTTGTGTCCTTAAAAAAGGCATTTTACAGCTTGACGGTCTATGCTAGCAGTTCTAATTATTGCTATATCATCATGTGAAAATTAAAAAAAAGAAATAAAAATTTCCGACTAAACCATTGTAGGCCTAGCTTGTTATGTCGAAAATAGCTAGAAATAATTGCCTGAAGGTTGCTCTAAGCGTAACGTCTTTGACGCTCAGCTGCAAGTCAGAAGGATAAATAGTTGATATATTGATATGATGATGAGATTTCTACAAATAGTTGTAAAAGAGTAATATTTTAATCTCGGTTTAAACTTATTGTTTTGACTAATTTTTTTTTCAGAGCTGTGCACCTGGGTACGAGCGAGTCAACGATGGACCATTTGCCGGCACGTGCATTATTAGTGAAGAACACAAGGGCACACCGCCCGACACCATTTGTGAGGAAGGATACACCGGTTCCGACTGTGAATCATGTGAAGTAGGCTATACTCCTTACAACGGTGGGTGTACCCGATTTCCTGACACATATTGTGAGGTCGCCGGCAGCATTGGTTTGGATGTCGAGGGAAACTGTGTATGCAAGGTATTTCACTTAATTGTAGTTTTTATTTAAAATACATCAAGAATGAAATATGACGTTTTGCACTCGGTTTACGAAACTACTTTGCACGAGTGAACAGAGTTAAACGAAACCAATCCAAAAACATATTTTTTCTCACTGCTGACTTATCTCATTAATATAAGATTTGATAAATATCTTGTTTTAAACAAAACAAACAATCTTGCAATAATCTTAGATGTTAGAACTATAAAAAAAAGAAAATAAATTCTTTAAATCTAAAAAATGTACGTGCATTTCCAAAACACAAATCAAACTTGAATATCTGTGGATAGGATGGATGTGAAGGGGCACGTTGTGACCGATGCAAAGCTGGTTACTACTTCTTGTCGACACGGAACGTTGACGGTTGTCTGCCTTGTTTCTGTATGAATGTTACGGACCGGTGCGTCAGCTCTAACTGGAACCGTATCCAGGTGAGGTTTGTCGTGTTAAGCTGCATTTCAAAATTCCATCACTAATTTTTAATTTTAATAATTGTTTTAATGATTTGTAGTTACCTAAGGCTTTATACCCTTTGTGATATGAATTCGATTTTTGAAGGATTAGATGTAACTCTGTCCATTTTATAGCAAAAAAAATGTTAGTTCACTCAAAGCGTAAAAATAAAGAAATTTTGGAAAAACATTCTCAAAAACGTCGTTATCATTTGTTGTCGTTTGTATTCATTGGCAACTACAAAACTGGAGAAATTGACAAATAAAATGTAAGGTAATTGCGAAGGAAAATCAACTAGCCTAAATAGAACAGTTTAAAACAAAAATAATATAAAGACTGATTATTTATTAATGCCCTCTTTTCAGAAATTATTAGGCCTACTTTTAACTTCAACATTAAAAATAGTCATCTTTTTTTAGAAATTGTATTATTTTCTGCCGCAAATTTTAATTTTTTTTAATAAATATCAATCAAAAATTATTTTTAAAAGATTGTTCCTTCCTTCGGAATTTCGGAATCTTTTCTTCTTAAAAACATTGACACCGGTTTTGTCTTCGAAGACGGCATAACTGTGGAACGTATTTCAGCTGACAATGTCGTGGTATCGGCCCCATTGGAGAGATATCCATCTGGAATCTATTTTTGGATATTACCTCAGAAATTTACCGGAAACCAAGTATTTTCTCCCAATTTGACTCCGCTTTTCAAGCAATTTTATTGAAATTTTTTGTAGCTTCAATCTTACGGCGGAAATTTCAGCTTCACGATTAATTATGACGAATCGGAATTTGCCGTTGCTTTGCTTGGCAACTCTGATGTTCGAATCGTTAGCAAAGGTCAAGTTTTGAATTTCCGCGGCAGTCTACCTAATCCAAGCGAAGACGTGCGTATCTCTGTGGAACTAAGAGAGGTGGGTCACAAGATTTAGGTATCGAATCTCGAGTAAGATGATTTTCTTGGTTCTTATCAAAGTTTCACTTGCTTTGTGATAAAACTGATTTTATTTTTGTTTGTGGCTATTTTTTTGCTATTCGATTGTGGGCAACGTCCAAGCCGGGGAGAGATCGAGCGCTGTGTGGTTGGTTGACATGTCTCAGCTCAACTTCTGCAGTCGTCATATAGCCTAGCTCATGTAGCTTAACCTTTAGGAAACGCACTTTTGGCGAGTCTGTTTGTCGGTCTTAACTAAGCGGTTATCGATAATGGCCAAGCAGTGTGTAAAACACACACAAAAAATTTGAAGGACCCAGCAACATTTAGGCTTCTTTAGAGTAATTTTTCAACGGTTACTCTAAGCACAGTTTCTGAATGTGATTAAGCATTCTGCCCCGTTCAGCGTGCGAGTGTTCAAACTTGTCTACTAAAAATTTGAAAGCAACTATAAAAAAGATTAAGATTACTCAATTATAAATCGTGTAAGAGTAAACACGTTTTATTGTATAAAATTCAAACAGAATTTGAAACACGATGTTGGAGCAATAGCTCGAGTGCTAACACTTTAACTTGCAAGCAGAAAGACACGATATGAGATATCCAGTTCGACGTTTACTTTACGAGAATGATTTTCATTGTGTCCTCAGGAAAAGCATTTCACAACAAACTCTCGAAATTCGTACCCAGTGATGGACCACTTTTCAGCCAACAATGCTATACAGGGCCCATGCGGGCCCTGCAAGGGTTGCCCGTACGGTAACTGTACCGATTTCGCCGCGGGCGCTGTAGTGGCCCCACATGGGCTAACCGTACGGGTTTAACTTGGCCTTTAATTTTAAACCGAAATCAAAAATTAAAACATGCTAGCAAGATAACATTTTTAAATATTTTTAAAAAGGAACATTTTGTCTAAATAGTTTGAATCACATGAAACTCGTGCGGTAAACCCATGCGGTGCCACTGCAGCGCCCGTGGCCAAATCGCTACGGGTACCGTACGGGCAGCCCTTGCAGGGCCCGCATGGACCCTGCATAGCATTGTTGGCTGGGATTAAAATAAAAAGCAACAATTAGGTCAATACAAAAACAAGTCAATGTATTTAATTGCAACTGCCGTACGAAAATCAAGAGGACTTTGCGCTAAACGATTTTTTAGTTTAATTTTTCCTTTTTTTTACCGAACCTTCTAGCCTTTGTTAAACTTTAATTATAACAACCCCTAGCTTTCGAAATAATTTTATTCCGTTTAAACAAGTTTTCGGCGATTAATTGCAAAAGATTTATTTCTTGTTTTTCGATTGTTTTCGTTTCTTAAAGGAAAACTGGATTTCGGAGTCAGGCTCATCTGTGTCACGAGAAGATTTCCTCTTAGCACTAAGTGACATCAGCAATCTGCTTGTGAGAGCAACCTACTCGAACGACATGAGAACGTCACGGTGAGTTCCTCCTTTACCAAAGTATTCGACTTTATTGTTCAGCTCAGGATGTATTTGCCATTTCAACTTATTTTAGCATGCTGAGCTTAATATTATCGTTCTTTATATAATGTCTTTGTAGTAATTCCAGTTAATTAGTTAAATCAGCTACAATAGCTGAAGCTTTTATTCGCTGTAACGTTTATTTTTTTAGGTTTAATCGATTTTTAATTTTTTGTTTTTTTCTCGAAAAGTAAGTTTTTTCTCAAACAACGACGTTAGTTCGAATTAACAACATACTGTTGCTTACTGAAAGCGCATGCTAGTGTTGTTTTTTTAAATAACAGTTTTATGTCGTAATATTGCCAGTTCGAAAAAAGGAGAAAAAAGTTTTGGGGGCAATCTACATTTATGCGGGCATCTTTATAATCATTCTTTCACTACAGAATTGTTATCATCAGCTTTCAAAAGGAGAAAATTTTTTTTATCGTAGGTTAAAGGTCATCTACAAACTCATGTTATTTATAAAATCATAAAATTCTTCTACAAACCAAAATAAAGTAGAATTTTTTGATATCTGACGATAAAAAATATTTTAATATTGTGTGCAAGCAGATTATAGACAGTAGTACAGAATATTGCAAAAGCAAAGAATAATTAAAACATCAACGGTGGTAAAAAGGAAAGAAAGCAATAAATTTCTATTAGACCAAGCTCATAATGTTTTAATCAGATATGGTTTTTACTCAGTTTATCTTGGGTTTTAATTAATAGACGCAAATTCTAGTTGAAATTTTAATTGCAATGTAGATTCTGTATACATCATATTGTAAGAGCATTTATGCTAATTCAAATGTAATTCAAATATCTTCAAGTTTTTATTTCATCCGTACACTCATCAGAATCAAAGACATTTCACTCGATTCCGCCTTGCCGCAAAACACAGGTGGGTCACGTGCTGTCGCGGTCGAGCAGTGCTTCTGTCCGGTTGGTTATACCGGCCTGTCGTGTGAGGTACGTCATCGAATAAAACAAACCTCATGGCAATCTTCTCCGAAAAAACTCTTTACAGGATTGTGCAGACGGTTTCCACCGCGTCAGAAGGGGAAAAAATGCTGGAACCTGCCAACCGTGCAATTGTCACCGACACGCTGAGAAATGCGACAAAGAAACTGGCATTTGCATAGTGAGTTCACTTCTTTAACAATATAGACCAATTAGTTGGCGTCGACGCTTTTGCTTTAGACCTGTTATTTTCTTATAAAGAAATTCTTATTTCTATTTTGTCACAGGAAAAAACAATCTTTTTATATTGTCTTCCTAGACAGCATTATCTTTTAGTATCTCAAAAGCAGGTCGGGGCAATTGCTCAACGGGTTTCATTAACGTAAACGCCTCCGACGCTTTATGTGAGTAGGAAGATAAACAACGATTATAATAATAATCTTTCATGCAAAAAGCCTCTTACAGATTGACAACCAGGGCAAACGTTTTGGGAGTTGGTGAAAAGTTCTTCAAAGATTGCTGTTTGTGTAAAAGTCAATTGAAAGCTAAAAAAGATCAAATATTTGCATTAAAGATCAAACATGGTTGTGTTTTCAAAAATGTCAACTGATGAAATAATATCTTACCATAAGCTTTTATAAAGTATTTGAGCCCAACTACTCCTTCCAGGATACGTTTATCAACGAAACAAGCTGAAACAGCTAAAAATGCTTTTTTTAATCTAATATATTTTAGAACTGCCTTCACAATACCGTCGGTCATCACTGCAGCAGATGCGCGGACGGTTATTATGGAAACGCTAAGATCGGAACCCCTCTCGACTGCAAAGTGTGCCCATGCCCTATACTGGACAATGGAATCGCCGTCTGTAGTGTGGATTGTGAGGGGAGGCCTGTCTGCATGCGTTGTCCAGAAGGTTACGAAGGAAAAGCTTGCGATCAGTACGAACTCTGAGTGTTTTTTGTCAAATTTTGTTCTGGTTTGTTCTTTTTCTATTTTAATATTCTGTAATTTTTCCCCCTCAACAACTTACTTGGCAGTTTTTCTGCAAATATGATAACAACAAGCTT
This sequence comes from Diplosoma virens, assembly GCA_963680785.1. NCBI lineage: Eukaryota > Metazoa > Chordata > Ascidiacea > Aplousobranchia > Didemnidae > Diplosoma > Diplosoma virens. The sequence goes on along the minus strand of OY796894.1, from coordinate 15,317,819 downwards.
TTGTTTTGTTGATTACCTTATTGCTTCTGGTATGTTTAATTTTTTTAGTTAGCATCAATTTAAGCATAGTAAAATAGTATCAAACACGGTTGTCTTTTTTCGATTAGGCAGCAAGCTTTTGGGCTGTAGAAATGCACTGAACAGTATTGCAATATAGCTTAATCAAACAAATGATAAAGGGAAGTTTCTTACTTGACAATGAATGCTCTTCATAGATGGGTATTAGGTCCGGTACTAAACGACAGAAATTCACAATCTAAGAGATATTAAAACAACCAATAGTTTCACTTAATTATTGAAAACGATCAAGATCTATTTCTTTTCGTTAGATGTTCAGACGGCTACGTTCGCGATCCTAGAAATCCGGCTTTTTGCACAACACTCGACCGTATTGTTAATTGTTCATGCAATCCAACCGGATCTATCAACGCGAATTGCAATGTTGATAGAAGATGTAACTGCAAGGTAGTTTTTCGTTATTTTTAACTAAGCGTATTTTCTTAAGTCTCTTTTGTTTTTGAACTTTTGCTCAATGAATTTTAACTAAAGATAAATCCTTCACTGATAATTCTATTTTTTGCTCATTTCGAACTCGTGCGCTACTGGCATTGTGCTATCGCAGGAAAGTACGACCGGACCAAAATGCGATCAGTGCAAGGCGGGATATTTTTATCTTGATGTCGAATACAGCCGTGGCTGTCTACCTTGCTTCTGCATGGGTGTCACTGATCAGTGCACATCTTCTCAACGACCCCGATATGAGGTAAGTTGGCGATACTTAAAAAATGCAAATATTGACGTTGTACCAGAATTATTTCCGTTTTCAGAAATCAGGGGCAAAAATTTTGTTAAAGTGACATACGTTCAAATATCTTCGGGGCGGATAAATTTCAGATGATCATTAAAACCATCTTTACTTAAACTACAAATTGAAATTTCTTTCTCCATTTGTTTTTTATTGATTTGTAGGTTTGTTTCTAAGCCCTGGTGAACACTTGCTGGCGTATAAGCTCGGCGAACTTTAGTTCCTTCATTAAATAAAATAGGTCGAGCGTATATGCGTGCGTAAATATCTTAAGTAATACAAATGGTGTTCGTAAAGAAAAAGTTGTGAATTTTTAAAGAAAGATCCTTGTAGATTTTGTTAATTAGTTGAATCGTCGGAGCTTAAAAAGACAAAAATTTTGTGGTTTAAAGATGGTTTATTTTTGTTGTAGATAACGGCCAATTTCAGCAACAATTTTGGTGGTTTTCGCCTGACTCAGCAATCTTGTAATACTCACGTGACTGAGGATTACGTTGTGAGCAACAACGGACGAACGATAACTTACTCTAATTTTGATCAGCTTCCCCAAAACAAACCATACTTTTGGCAACTGCCGGAAGATTACCGTGGAAATAAGGTTATCATGATGATTAATATACAATATCGAAATTATTCTTTCTTTCGTTTATTTTTTTCACAGCCCACTTCTCCGGTCACAATCGAAGAACATGTGGCCAATATTTTGTATAAATTTTATATACAGCTATAATTGTTAGTCGAAATAGACTGCCAGACTGACTCACGCAATTCTTAACACAAAACTATTTACATTTATATCGATAAATTACGACTATTGTTTCATTTAAAACATAGTTTTAAAATTGCTATAAGCAGCATTACCGCATTTATTGATCAAGCATTTATTTAATAAATTCAGTGGTAGCTTTTGCTCTTTTTAAAGTTATGCGATGTGGGTTGTTATTGCTTTAAAAACAATTACAAACAACATTAATTAGAATCAATAATCAAGCAACAAATAGGTTATTTGTTTAAAACTGCGTTAATTTTAGTTGTAGAGAGGATTTACTGTTTTAATGTCACTTTTTTAACCTCAACCACAAACTTTGTCAAATCAGATCGGATCTTACGGGGGTGCGATGGAATACCATACGAAGTTTCTTGCATCAAAAGGCGGAGAAAGGATTACGACATCGGATGTGATCCTTGTCGGAAACGGAATCATGCTGGTAACACGTGACGAACCGCGTCGCGAAGTGTTACTCCGACCAAACACAACCATTTATAATCGAATAGTCTTCAGAGAGGTGAAGATGGTTGTGATTTGCTATTGTAGCTGATTAAGCGGTTTTTGTGACTTTGTTGTTAATTTTTTCGACCATTGCCCGAATCATGTTTTTGGATTATTTCACGGAGATACTCAAATGTCACTCAGATTTAAAGTGGAGACCTTTTTTCGGTCTTTGCATGTTTTTTATCGTCGTAAATAGAGCAGAATTGGTTGGTTTTGCCCAGATAAACTTTTGAAGACACAAAAAAAGGTCTTCATTTTAAATCTTGGTTGTTTTTGCTCGCTAATCTGGATCGTTCTAAATTGAGTAACCTTTTCCTTCCGAAATAGTTCATTTTCGGTGCCCGAACAAATCTGATTCGGCACAAATTTTTTGCGTCTTGTACGGCTATGTTTGTTACCAATAAAATTGCATTTACGCAAAAGACAAATTAGCGCGAATGACCATAAATAAAATTGATTTTGATTTTGTAAGCGGCACAGCAACAACTGTTTCGAACGCGTTCTAAAGCAACGACATTGAATTCACGAATCATTTGATTTACACCTCCTAGATAGTAGGCTTGACATCTACTGTACATGACAAAATGGGGCTAACTCTCACAATTTGCAAAATTTATAACCGAAACGTCAGCTTTTGAATAAAAACCAAAACATCGTTTTGTCATCGTCAGTAAAACAAACATGTTTTTCCTAATGTTTTCAATAAATAAAAAGATAAAAGCAGGTTAAACTTTCAAATTAAAAAAAATTTTATTAAGGAATTTTGGGTGGACATTAACGGTGAACCGGCAACGCGCGAAAAAATGTTAATGGCCCTGGCCGATGTTGACTCCATTTTAATCCGGGCCACCTACTGGACCACTCAGTTATCAACTTCTTTATCCGACTTTTCCATGGACACCTTGAGCGAGACGACACTGACGAATGAGCCAGCGTTGGAAGTGGAACAATGCACTTGCCCGAGAGGCTATGTCGGTACATCGTGCGAGGTAAGTCTAATCCTTGCCCGAAAACACCCGAATCAAAAACTTTTCAAGCTTAACACGAAGGACTATGCATAAGTGTAGGTAATCATTGCGATGACGACGGTTATGAGGTAGCGATGTCGGCAGCGTGGTCGAGTGGTTAAGAGCATCGTAATTAATGGCGAACGTGATCAACACCGTTGAGGTTCAAAACCTACTCGCAACATTCTGTTGTGTCCTTGGGTAAGACACTTCACGGCACTTTTCTCTGCTTGACAGTCTTAGCAAGTAGCTCTATATTTAAAGTTTTGACAAAGAGGTTGTTTCTTGGACTAGACAACAATTGTAAAAAGTAGCCATAGTGGAATCAGCATTCTTCATTTTTATTTAGACAAACATTAAAAAAATTATTTACAAAGGCGAACGTTTTCGGCTTACTTAAATTCTCATCAGGTTTCTACAATTTTAGCTCTATATTTCATTCGTGGCTCTTAAATAAAACTAAAACACCCAAATAAAATATTTCAACCGGACAGCAATATCTTGGCATCTCCGGAAGTAGGTCAGGGTAATTATTTGACAGTTGCTCTATGTATAGCGCCTCCGAAGCTTTCCTGAGAGCAAAAGGATAAATTTAGAAATAAAACAAATAAAAAATGAGTAATTGAAAATACAGACAACCTTGTTTCATCAGATTAATTAATGCAAACTTTGGTCTAATCTGGATAAAATTAACAGTGCGAATGATTATAAATATTAGTCTTCGTAAAAAACTTTGAATAATCCGGATTAGTTAATCCGGAGAAATGTACGCAATATCTGCTGTTGGCTGGAAAAGAATTTTACTTTTGCCAAAGCAAACAAAATTGTCTTTCAAAGTCAAGTAAAGACTGCAAAAAGTTCTTCAGTTTAAATTGTGAAACAATTAATGTACAGGCAGATATAAGATTTCTTAGTAATCTAGATATTATAGGCTCGAAGCATGAGTTTCGGAATACTTTATACCTACGCCCAACACGGAGTTTCGCCAACAAATTGAATTATAGTTAAACGAGTTTTATTGCATAGAATACAGCAGTAATCTCAACCTTTTTTCGGCACCCGTTAAAGAAGATAACTATTTCGCGGCATCCAAGATAATTTTTTCAGATATTTCTATTTTCAAATAAAGACGTAAACTAAACAAAGTTTTAAACTTTAAAACAAAACTGAGATTTTAACTGTTTAAGGCACTCCTAGTAATAATTGGCATACTGATGTGCCGCTGTACCCCGTTGATAACTACTAGGTTACAATTTTAAGCCTGCTTCATTCAAAATGACGGCTTGTTTCTTTTTAAACAATATTTTATCCTTTTTCAAAAAAATTTACCGCATTATTTGTCTGTTCAGGAGTGTGCGGCTGGGTATACTAGGGTCGAACAAGGACTGTATCTGGGGATTTGTGAATTGTGTCAGTGCAACGGCCACTCGTCTCAATGTGATTCGGGAAGTGGAAGATGTTTGGTGAGTCATTTTCATTCACAACTTTAATTTTTGGACTCATCATCATTTTTAACCACCTGGTTACTTTTTAATGGTTGTCATACCTAAAACCAGCAAAAAGCTTAGGTTTAATTTGCAATCCAATTAAATCTGACTTAATTTTGCTGATGGTTCGCGATCATGTGACAGCAATAGCTAAATAGCCATGTTGCCTAATATAACGTTGCTCAGGCACTCATTGGAAATGAGTTTTGATGTTAGCTAAATAGAACACCCGCATCGCCGTGAGGAAGCCTCGAAGGCGACGGTTTATCGTCAATTAGTGTCGTTTAGTTTGAAAAAAGTAAAAAAAAAGTTCCAATATTAAATTCTATTTATCTCAGAATTGTCAGCACAACACTGCCGGTGACCGCTGCGAACAATGTGCCGTAGGTTACTATGGTGATGCAACGGGAAGGACTCCCTCAGACTGTCAACCGTGTGCTTGCCCGGGGATGGGTCGTAACAGGTATCATGTTGCCGTCAAAAAAAGTTGAAAAATTACAGCAAAAGATTTAATTCAAACGACATTTTCGTTCAGCTTTTCAGAGACTTGCCAACTGGGCGCCGACAACTCGCTCCTGTGCACAGCTTGTCGCGAAGGTTACACTGGGCGACGATGCGAGCGATGCGCACCTGGTTACGAAGGAAACCCCTCGGCTGTGAAAGGAAGATGCACACGAATGCAAGGTTTTTGCTCGCATTTTAATTGCGACGTCATGTCGCTCTTTTGAGACACGCCAACAGTGATTGATTGGAGAAAAATAATCTCGTTTTTTGTTTTAATCTTTTGATATAATTTTTTTGTTTTTGCTATAATTAATTGTCTTTTGCCCCTATTTAGTCGAGAAAATTGCTGTTATCGTTAACGCTTCTTTAAGTCAGAAAGCAGGGTAACCCGGCGCGATAATTGATTGACTTGTATAAAAAAATTTGTCAAGTTGAGTGAGGCATGTTTATTTTTGTAGAGAAGCACTTAATGTTGCGGCCAATAGTACTGTAAATTTTTCTACTTATTTTGAATTTTAATTTCAAATTTACAGAAACAAAAGTAGAAGGCCACAAAATTGTTAAAATGTCCTTTAAAACCATCGCAATTTACTTCACTTCAATACTTCATTTTGAATTTGTCCTTTAAATATTTATTATCGATAATAGATGGCATGTTTCAAGCACATTTTAAGCAAGTGGTGGGCAAACTACAGCCCGCCAGGTATTCAATGTTATATAGAAATGTGGCTAGCCTACTATGGTGTCAGAAATTAAAGTAAAGACCTTTTTCGTAGTCTTTACTTCCCAGATGGATGTTACCAATCAAAGTGAAGACTTTTTTGAGGGTCTCTTCAATTCACGACGAATTCACGTTGTAAATACTAGTGCGGCCTTCAAATAAAATCAACTTTTAAATGCAGCATTCGAACTAAAAAGTTGACCAACCCCTGTTTTAAACAAACAATCAATTCTTAAATATACAAATCATTAAACAATCTTTTATTTTTTTATAGAAAAATGTGTATGTATTTTTTGTATGCCGAGAAAAATTTTCACTCAACTTGTCATATTTTTTGTTCTTGGCATCTCCGGAAGCAGGTCGGGGTAATTGCTTACCCTATGTATAGCGCCTCCGTCGCTTTCCTGCGAGTCAGGAGGATAAATATAGAGATAAAATAAAAAATAAATAAAATAATAAATTTATTTTGCTCTGGGACTTTATTGCTGTTGCCAAAAGCAAAACTTTTAAAATCTAAATTTATTTTTGAAAATTCAAGGGCCAAGAATTCGAGTCCAGCCCAGAAATGTAGTGATTCAAGAAGGAAAATCGGCTGTTTTCGTTTGTCAAGCTACCAACGGAGTAAGTCGCATAAACAAAGTTTAAAACTAAACCTTTACGACACTTTGGTTTGAGGTTAAATGCAAGCTAGTCTCTTTCTTGTTTAACTGATTGTTTCTTTTTGATTTGGAAAAATATACCTACATTCTGCTTCAAACACAGATAGAAGCAGAGTCATGGGTTTACCTTTTTACTGTTTTGGGCTGCTATATTGCCCGAAATAGATATTGGCAGTGATTATGTTAAATCAGAATCTAATTTTTTTACATAAACCGTCAGACCTCGGGCGTCGTGTTGTCCTCGATGTGTAGGACACACTGATAATATGTGATGTGGTTTGCTGTTTGTTCGTGACCGTGCATTCGCAATTTGATGTAAAGGCGATATTGCAATTGTCAATGGACGAACGGAAGCGCCCAAGAGCTGTTCATAAAAGAATAAAAGCTGTTCTCAACAAACCCATCGCAATAAACCTAGTATTCCTACTGGAAATCTAAAATATGAAGCGTAATATTACTCTCACAGTGCTCGGTGTTCTATTTACTAACAATTCGACCCCTGCTTGGTTTGACTAGGTTGTTTAATAGTTTCGTACAGTTGCAACAAACTAATTATTCAGAGATATGAATACTTGATAAACTTTTGAAACATGAAACTTGGGAAACACCGTTACTTGTTTTCTTAAAGTCACCCGATGTCTACTTCGCTTGGACCAAAGAAAACGGCATAATCCCGGTGTCGCGCGCCACGGACTACGCAGGCATTTTACGAATTATTAATGCCCGTCGTTCAGACACTGGAACGTATGTTTGCTTGGGTTCAAACCGCGGCGGACTTTCCCGCAGTTACGCGCGCCTGACCGTACTTCCAGGTGAGTCAAAGCTGCAATATTTAATTGTTTCTTTACATTCGTACAACGCCAATTTAAATAAAGATGTTTTTTATGAGGTCACAATAAAAAACAGTTCTTGACATTTTTATTTAAACAGCTCTTACAATCAATATAGAACTGCCTTAAAATTTAAACCAAGAAGTTATAGAAACCAAAAAACAACTTAAAAATTTGCCAGCACAAACCAGTATCGAAAAATAAAAAATCTTGAAGAGTCTTTTTTTATCGATAGCTGAAAACGGAGAGTGTCCTTCTGCTCTGGTGACTCCGCGGGAGCAGCAGGTCACCGAAGGTGGCAACGCCATTTTCTATTGCAAGGTCAAAGGCAATCCAAAACCGAAAGTCACGTGGACAAAGAGTAAGCGAAGAAGGCCAGTCACTATGAATTCATTGCAATAATTTCGTTCTATGTGCAGGCAACGGCGATCCTTTGCCAAGTAATTCATATGTTCACGGGCACATGCTCATGATTTCCTCGGTAAGGGCCGCTGATCAGTCAAGCTACAAATGCAGGGCGATTAACTCTCATGGGATAGTGGAGTCCACGGGGGCGCTTGACGTCACTGGTGAGTGGCAGATATCTTATTTTACATTAAACTTTGCTTTTTCTTATTATTGCAAATGTTGTTATTTTTTAACTAATTGATTTTTTAGTGACCGGAAGTGTGCCAGAGGTCACTATTCTTACAGAAACCGCAATGGTAATAGAAGGGGGTCAGACGACACTTCGTTGCACTGCTAGTGGCGTACCAACACCGACGTTGACCTGGTCCAAAGAAGGAGGAAGCAGGTTACCCAGCAACGTACGTTTTTGAGATTGTAAAAGTCGACAGGATAGCTGAAGTGTGATAATGCTCTGACTTGCAAGCAAAAGAACAAGTTTGAGGCTTCATCTATCTAAGTGATTTTCGTTGGGTTTCTTGGAAAAGCACTTCACGAAAATTGCTCGTGGGGTCACGTTAGATACCCATAATAGTGATTCTGCTTAAAGTGGAAAGAAGCATGTAGGTCAATAGGGCCATGCAAAAAAGAAGAAATGACATTTTTAAATCTATGTTTTTTCCTTCAATCTTTCTCTGGTTCGCATTTATTTTTGATATACCGCTCGATGTTATTTGTTTTTTAATTTTGATTATTTTTTAGTAATTATGCTGCGTTTTTAGAAATTTTTTGCTCCAATTTTTTAGGTTCGGGCTTCTGATGGTAACCTTGTAATTACGTCAGCAACATTGAACAATCAGGGAATTTACGAGTGCGTGGCAAGAAATGGATTCGGAGAAGACAGAGGAATTGCTAGACTTTACGTCAAAAGACACCGTGAGATTTTCTTTTTTTGTCATAAATTCCCAACCAAAGTTTTAAGTTTGATTCCTACGCAGGTATGGGCCGTCCCATCTGCCGTACTGATCCCAAAGAAGTTACCGCTTACATGGGTACTAATAGTACTATAAATTGCGTAGTGGGAGGAAATCCCCGACCGCGAGTCCATTGGGAAACAGCGGACGGTTCTCCTCTTGACAGCAACATCCAAGTGAGTGGCTCTGTTGTTGCCGCATGAATAGGTTTAAACTTTTTTGTTTCTGTCAGCTGCGAGGAACCGAAATGTTGATACACGCGGTCCGACGGGACAACGCCGGAAATTACATATGCGTCGCCACCAATGCCTTTGGCACGACAAGAAGCAGAATGACTTTGCACGTTGTCCGGAAAGAGCTGCCCTCGGTGAGTTTTCGTGCTTTCCTTTTTTTTCTTTTGTTTGGATTTTTTTCTGTTAGATAATCATCAATCCCCTGAGGCGCCAGAGAGTGAGGGCCGGTCAAGATGTCACTGTTGATTGTTTGGCACCTGGGCAAAATGACGTGATCATTACGTGGGAACGGGCTAACAGCCAACCTTTTTCGGGTGAGTAACATTCTATCTTAGACTATTGTCAGTTATTTCTCTACTATACATGTATACGATTAAAAACATTTTTTGTAGTAACAAATTGTATTTCTAAACGTTTAAAAATACTTTTTTCTAAAAAATCTTTATCAGTTTATCGCTAGATACTTATGAGTCATTTTTACAATTGAATTATATAAAACTATTGATGCTACTTCATTATAAACATGTATTTTTTCTGAAAAAATTTACAATTACTACTTTTGTTCTTAATGTGAATGCATTACTTGCATCTGCTAACAGAACAAGACTAACAATTTGTTAGGTCATGTGACAAAAGTGATCAAGTTGCTTAGACATTAAGATAATGCTGTTCTATGCGTCCATTTGCTACCACAATTAATTGCACTATTCTTTTAAATAAATAAATTCTTTTGTTTTAAAGCAGGAATGGCAAACCTTTTCAATTAAATGGGTCATTTTTGATATCTAGATAAAAAAAAGAACGAAGTGGGTCACAATTTTACTTACATCATTAATGAGAAATTTGTTGCTGCATCTTCTCTGCATAATTAAGTTTTAGCACGTTTTATTTGGCCATTTAACGCTAAATTACCAAATGTACAGACGCTTTTTGCAAAATTTTGCTTAGCATGTTTGCAAAGTTTGTTGTAAAACTGAATATTGATTTATTTCTATACAAATACTACAAAGCCACGTGGGTCACTGAAAAATGGGCGGCAGGTCACTTTGTGAACCGCGTTGTTGCTCGAAAAATTACATGTTTTACGGCGCGAATTCATTTCCAAGTGTTATTTTCAACCGCTGTCCTTGTTAACAGTATTGTTTTCAAGAACCTGATCAAATGACCACAAAATTTCTACCAGGTAACACCTTCTTGAGCAACAACAACAGCAGGTTGAACATAAGAGGAGTCACGCGCAACGAAAGGGGCAACTACCGATGTATTGCTACGAACGTTGTCGGGCAAAGATCGACTTACGCCTACATTACCGTTATTGGTAAATTGCTGTTTAGTGTTTTATTACAGCTTTGATCAAATTTCAAACCTTTTGAATACAATTAAGTTTTTATGGTTGTAATTAGGATTAAATTACGATGATGTAAGTGGCAAAAAATTGGTAACGCCTTTTTGTCGCATGCATTAAATTGATTATCGCTTTTCCGAGTGATTTTATCGTACTGATGCAGAGTTGCCAGTCATCACTTTGCTTCCATCCCGAAGCATGACAGTCATCGAAGGACAAACCGTCAGAATGACTTGTCAAGCGACCGGATATCCGGCACCGTCAGTTGTGTGGCACGGCGGAAGTGAGTCTTTTTTGTTTTTTTTTTGTTTTTTAATAACTATAAAAAAAACTTGAAATTAAATTTAAAATCTTTAAATTAAAATTAAAAAATAATTGAAAATCGGTCAACAAAAATAAAAAATAAAAAATTGTTTAAGTTTTTTTGTCTACTAATGACGAACTCCAAATTTTAAATGGCAATTTCATGAACCAACAGTCTCACGTTAGTAAACACATTATCATGAGTTCGAAAATCTGCCTCATCTATGCTTTGTGAGGTAACAAAAGCGAATGGTGCAATTGTCTCAAGTTGGTTTTGATTCAAACTTTGTCAGCTTCGGAAATGATAATTCGTGTCGTGTCATTCTACTTTGCCCTTGGGAAACACACTTTTGGGAACTTTCTTCTGCTTGGCGGTCTTGGCAAGCAGTTTTAAATTTCGTCATATTACTAAATAATAACTAAAAACCCAACAAAAAATTTCAACATCAATATTTTGGCACCTGCCATAGCAGGTTGGAGTGATCGCTTGACGGTTACTCCAGTACAACGCCTCAAACGCTTTTAGCAGGAAATGAATAATATTTCCGATATATTTTAGCAAATATTAGGACAGACTTTTAATTCAACAAAACATTTAGCAGATCTTTTAATGCCGAGGTCAGTTTTAATCAACTTGTGTTGCATGCCTAAACAATCAAAAAAATCAAGAAAATTTAAACTTTAAGCATTTTGATTGCAGACCCGCCACGGCGATTGACCAATTACAGACGAAGAACAAGTGTTTATTCGATCGAGCCCGTGACCTCATCTGACGCCGGAGTCTACTACTGTCGTGCTACTAACGAAGCGGGGACGTCTCAAGAGCGACTTATTCTCAACGGTAAGTTTCTTACATTTTTGTTCAATAAACTTACCGCGTCTTGAGGGAATTGGTTCATGCAGTTGTCTCAAACTGTGCGTCCCAACTTCATTTGGGCTTGAATTTTTTGGATTTCCTGCTGTTTGTGACAAAATCGATTTCCTTTTGGAATTGCTAGCAAGAGGAAATAATAGGAAATATCTTCGGGAATTCCCCATACACAAATCTTTTGGCGATTACTATTAATGTAGCGCAATTGACCAAACAGGACGATCGCCAACCGAAAGAACTCTTTTATTTCAGTCATGCCTGACTTAATCGAAGAGTTTTAAAGCGCTTGTTTCAACATGCTAGTCCGCCAATTATTCCTGTTTTTTTTGTGTTAATTGTTTGTTTTGCCAAAACGAAGATATCATGTTGGCAAAAAACAAACACCAGCTTGTTGCATGCTATCAATGCTCGCTAGACGTCGACTTTTTTTTAAAAATCGTGATCATTAAAAAAGTTTCGGAAATCATTGGTTTGATTGACTTGTGAGTAAAAGGTTCCGAGTTCGATATTCAGTGTACGAGTGTTTTCGATCAGTCTACACGTTTATCGAGTTTTTTTTTTGCATTATATTGATTCATTTATTTGGGTCGGTCGTAAATCGGTTTACACAGTTTTCGGGTTGACTTATTTTTGATCGGCTGTAGAATCTTGTCACGTGACCCTATGTCCGCTGACGTGTAACGAAAACTTTCGTAACAATGCGAGAAAGCATAAACGTAAATTGAGTCACTGGGAAAAGCTCGCTGTAATAACATTTTGACTTGGAAGCAAAATAGACGAGTTTGATGCTCGGTCTATTTGAGTGATTATTTTTGTTGCACCCTTAAAAAAGAGACTAACGACAAACTGTTAAATAGTGTCAAGTTACTTTTACCTGTTATGTTGACCCGGCTTCAATGAGAAAACAGTAATTAAGTCAATGTTAAAAGAAGGAAAACAAACTATTTTGTATAAATCCAACTATTTGAGTATTGTATTTTATGCAATACGCCGAACCCGAACTGGCGTTTAACGATTTCTATGGACCTTGTTCCTTCATCCAAAAAAATGACATAGTCTAGGGTTAAAACATTTTTTTGTTAACTTTTTTTATTCTTATTTTCTGAAGTAAATCAACAAGTCCAGCAAACAAGACCCGTGATCACTCTTGAGGCACCAACTGTCCAAGGAGTAATCGGAAACCCGGTACAACTCCACTGCAACGCAAGTGGAAACCCGACACCTGGTCTGCGTTGGTTTAAAGTCGATGGACAATTGCCTTATGGTGAGATTACATTGAACCATCTGCGGCATACATTATCTCGTATTGCTTTGCCTTTGCCAGGCGTTCGTCAGGTCGACGGCATATTGTATATCGGAAGCTTGAAGCGAGAAGATGCCGGAACGTACGAATGCATCGCCCGCAATTCAGTCGGCATTGACCGACGTCGCCTCACATTAACGCTCATAGGTAAAACGATTTAATTGACTTGAAAAGTTATTTTAAATTATTCAGACATGTGCAATGTCCAAAGTACGCGGTAGCTTGTGGAACTTTAAATGCTAAAAAAAATTCCGTCCAGCAATAAGCCTTAAAAAAGCTAATAATTTTTATTTCAACTTTTTTGACGGTTTGTTGCAGGCCATAAAATTTAATGAAAAGAAATTCGGCGAAGTGTTTAAAACATTTCGCGAGGACAATACCGCTCTTAAAATCTTTCAACAGATAAAACAGGACTCCTAAAATAACGCGAGCAATTTTTCAACTAGAAACTCCCGTTGTTCGCGTTTCGCCTCGTAACGTCATAGAACGAGTCGGCCAATCAGCGAGCTTTCTTTGCGAAATCGCGTCGAATTCGGATTTGCTTGACGTGACGCCACATTGGAGCAAAGTAGAAGGAAGACTTGATGGGTATCGGGTCAGTTGATTGTTTATTAAATTGAGAAAAGCCATCGATTCGTAATCAATGTTTTGTGATTCATTTTTTTATTATGGAAACAGTCATTTTGTAACAGATATAGGAAAACTCTTTATTCTATGGCATTGACTTAAAAAAAAGTTTGACTGATTTCAAATTGATATAATAAACCATAACATTACGAAGGCATTTATTTAAATTTACTTTTGTCAGTTATAACCAACCTTAATTTGTTTTAGTATTCAATTCAAATGAAATGAGTTTGCAGAAGAATTGAAAACAAAAACGACCGAACGCGTCTAATAATTCGATTTGCTCAGGTTACGACGTCTGGGGGACGCTTAACAATTAACGAGCTTCGGCTAGGTGATGCTGGAGAGTACAGATGTTCTGCATCAAACCAAGCAGGAAGCTCATCGGAAAATGTTCTTTTAACTGTTCACAGTATGCGATTTCAAGTTCTTGTTCTATCTTTTTTAAGTAATATTAATTTAACTTTGCTGAGCTCATTTTATCCATTGAAAAAGGAAAATTGTAAATTGCTTTTACAGCGGCCACGACAAGCATGTGCATGCGCTAGAAAGAGCTCCTGCTCTTATAGGCCAACTAACAAAGCTCAGTCTGGCAATTATAAAACTGCACTGATTTCAAATATCTTTCATTGTTTCTAATTTATAAAAAAAGTTTTGAGTTTTTAAAACAAAACATTGATTGTTGTAGTATCACTACACTAGCAATATGAAATCTGATTATGTAAAGTAAAAATAAATATCTGAAAAGTTTTTTGTTAATACAAAATTTTAAAATAGCTATAAAAAACATTGGCCGTTAAGTAAGAATTAATTCTATTCCTTTCGTTTACAAAAATTACATTTAGTAAGAATTAATGGGGAACACATAAAAATTGCGTAAACCAGGAAATGTTTAAAGGAACTCAAGAGTTTCGCGGATTTTCGGTTCAAGAGTTCTGATCTTTTTTCGGAAACATTTTCTCATCTTTTTTTCACAAAAAATAGTTATTAGAAAACCAACTTTTTTTCTTAAATACGAATTTACATTCAATTTCTTGTCTAATGGCGGGTAATTATTATTATTGCAATTAAAATATGGAGAAAAAAAATACTTTCAAAATTATACTTATGCTTTTTTAGTGACACCTAGCGTTGAACTAATAGTAACTGATGGAAAAACGACGTTTGTTGAAGGAGAAGAACTTTCAATAGGTTGCCGAGCGACTGGATTTCCTGTGCCAAACGTTATTTTAGAAAAGGTGAAAATAATTATTTTAGTTGCAATATCATTAAGGCTAAGTCGACATTCTTTGCAGGTCTACGTGAAAATTTTTGTTAAAATATAAATTGTTAATAAAGGTTTTTTTTCATAGAATAAAGCTCCTGTTCCGTTAAACGATGAAGGAGTTTATTTAATTGAATCCGCCGTTCCTATTGACAGCGGAAGGTACAAGTGCATTGCGAGCAGCGACGCCGGCATTGACCATCATTCGAGACAAATCACTGTCACCGGTAATAAACTTTCAATATAAAGAAAGCATTTAATAATAAAATTGTTGAATTTAATTATAAATAACTATATAAAAACTGGATATAAAAGGAAATGTGTCCGCAGGAGTACATTTTCATTCAAACTGTTTTACTCTTCAAAACTGTTAAGTACATAGAAACAGATTTTATGAGCTTTTGCAATGTCTGCAGTTCACTTGTTTGTATTAAAGCTAATCAAAAACATTTTGTAGTTATCATTCAACATTCCTTCTTTTTTAAAAAAAATTGCTAGTCTACTACAGTACCGGGTTTGGGAATTTTCGAATGACCAAACATATAAAAGTACATGGTTGAGGCCATACCTAATTGTTCATTAATATGAACTTCTTTAAAGTTGTTTGACTAATATTTTTAAATTTTGTTGCAAGTTGCTTTAAATAAAAGTTAAATTACCATTACTTTTGAACCTCAATTTTTTTTAAGCACAAAAAACTCAAAGAATGGAAAGAAAAAGAATTGAAATTACATCAGGCGAACGATTGGCTCTTCAGTGTGAGTTGAATGACGAGTTATCTCCTCAAAGTGTAGTATGGAGCAAACAAGTAAGAAATCAACTGTTTTTTATATTATTATGCACACCCTGTTGAATGACAAAAGATAGAAGCATCTTTCAAAACAATCAACTATGATAACAAGAACACAAACTCAATCTTCGACTGATTATGTCTTGCTTACTGCGTCTTTGAAAAAAAGCTTTAAAGTTAGTAAAGACATATATAGATGCTGTTCTTGAAACAAAAAAAAAGCAAAAAAATATCCAATGTTTTCTATATAAGCTACAGTATACCCATGAGCAATTTGATACTCAATTACATAGTTGTTAATGAATCAAACATTTAGCAATTCTTACGTTTTTAGTTTGGTGTCACCCAGGTTCACACAGTTCGCCTTTTAAATCTATGTTTTTTATTTCCTTATCTAGAGTATTGAGGCCACAATCATATTCCTTTGCTTTCATAGTACAATTTAAGAGTATAATTTTTGTTTTTGGAATTGCAGCTTGGTCTCAATTTTTTTTTCTGGCGTTTTAAATATCAATTTGACAAAGAATCAAACTTTTGTAATTAGTTTTTCAGACGTCGGTAAAAGCCTTTGCATTCCTTTTGGCCCGGTTGTAACTACAAATGCAGTACCTCTGTGATTGCAACAATAGTAACTTGTTATTTTACGTATCATTTTATTTATCATATTTCAAATATGGTATTAAGTCGTGTGTAGTTACTATTCTATCAAACACGTATTAGTTATCTTGTACGTGGCTGAATTGAGTATATTTCTTTTAAGATTTACCATGGTTGCATTGCCTAAAGAAGATTTTTGTTTTAATTTTAACTGGTAAATTGGTTCAGCTTTATAAAATTTTGATTGTAATAATGCTGACGCAGAAAAGACTATCTTTGTCTTACAACTTTACAATGTATAGAACAGCATTCTACCTGAGTACGCTGTGGAAGAGGGTACTCAGCTGGTGATAGAGCAAGTTGGGGTTGATGACGTCGGAACGTACTTGTGCCTGGTACAATACGAGTCGGAAACTATCAAAACTTTTAACGATGTTTTCGTCAACGGTTCGACTCTTGTTTGCAATTATTATTCTTAAATTGTTACTTGCTCAGCCAGATAACTAGACTGCATTATAGCGACATTCCGTGTTAACTCACACCCTTTTCGGCATTTTTTGGCCGACCATCTCCGATTTTGCTAAAATTTGGCTTGTTTGCAGGTTTGGACGAGAAAATGTCTCTCACCAAATTTCAAGTTTCTATATCAAATAGTTTTTGATATATGAAGGTTGAAAATTAGACACAAAATCGCCGCTTGAACGCCCCTGATCGAGCAAAAGTGGCCCTCCTGGCTTTATTTTTTGTTCGATTTCAAAGATGTTAATTTTAAAAATTTTTCAATATTTTTGTTCCTCGCATAGAGGACTATCAGCATGCCAAAAACCAAAGTGGGATCTCTATGAGTTTTTAAGATATTTGCATTTTATTGAACAGGTGTGCCTATGATGCAAATTTGTTGATATTTACGCAATAAATATTTTCGCAACGTGGTCGATATTTCCAAATAAATCATTTTCGCAAGTTTTTTCATTTTTTTCTAATTAAAAAATATTTTGAAAATCCATAGAGATTCCACTTTGGTTTTAGACATGCTGATAGTCCTCTATGTGAGGAACAAAAATATTGAAAAATTTTTTTTGTCTAGAGTGGGGATTTTGGGGTCATGCGAGGTCAAGGTCACGACAAAATATAACTTTTTTATTTATAAACATACATTTGAGATATAAATATTATTGGAAAGCTGCTGAAAAGAGCTTTCCAATGATATTAACATCTTTGAAATCGAACAAAAAATAAAGCCAGGAGGGCCACTTTTGCTCGATCAGGGACGTTCAAGCGGCGATTTTGTGTCTAATTTTCAACCTTCATATATCAAAAACTATTTGATATAGAAACTTGAAATTTGGTGTGAGACATTTTCTTGTCCAAACCTACAAACAAGCCAAATTTTAGCAAAATTGGAGATGGTCGACAAAATAGGGGTGTGAGTTAACGTGGAATGTCCCTATAACAAGTTTTTATACAGTGAGCTGTGCACCTAATTTTGAAATCGAAGGTTGTCTATCATTACTAATGAACTCATGTTCAAATAAACACACTATCAAAACCTTTACACAGTTTTTGATAAATCTAATTTATCAACCTTGTTTAATGGCTTAGTTGCTGGGTGGAATTGATTTTAATTCGTAATTTTAAGGTTGCTAGTTTGATGCTTGTTTTCAACCCTTAGTATATTTTAGTGTGGTTAGCAGCGTGGTCAAGTGGTTAGAGCGCTGTGCTTGTGTTCAACATGGTCTCGGTTCAAAACCTACTTGCACCATTCTGTTGTGTCCTTGAAAAAGACACTTTACAGTATAGAAAAATTAGAAAACCAAAATAATAAAAAAATATCAACCATACAACTTTTCTTGGTATCTCTGGAATCTCTGGAAGCAGGTCGGGGTAATTGCTTGCCCTATGTATTAGTGTCTCCGTCGCTTTCCTGCGAATCGGGAGGATAAATATTGAGATAAAACGAATAAAAAATAAATAAGTTAAATAGTTGAGGGGTAATCCAATCAATATTGAACTAAACAGCTGTTGCCTGCGGTGCCAACTTTATGATTGCATGATTAATCATTCAGCTACAATTTTCTGGTAATAGTCAATATTCGAAACTTATCACCGACCTTATTCTCTCCGCTATTTACTAAAAGCTATATTAAAAACTAAAGCAGAAAAAGTTGACCGAATGCTAAACTTTTTTGCAGCGTACATTGCGTTCCTGAGTCAGACTCCATTGTCGTACATGGGTGTGCCATTAAAACGAGGTCAACTCTACACTTCCTTTGACATCGAAATCTCATTCAAGCCAAATGTTCTCGACGGTCTTCTGCTCTTCAGCAACGGCCCAAACCGTGATTTCATGAGTCTTTCACTGAATAACGGCATTGTGAGGGTTTCTATGGTTGAGATGTAAAAAATGTGGAGTGTGATTAATAAGTTGTGGTTACAATCGAACTGAACTTCCATTTTTTAATTTTAACCTGTTTTCATGCAATTAATTATATTGTAATTGGTTTAACATTTCGGTTTTAGGTCGAATTCCGGTTTGATCTCGGATCAGGTATTGCCGATATCAAGAGCCAGGCTAGTGTGGAACTGAACAAATGGCACTCGGTGGCACTTTCTCGTCGGTCCTTTTCTGGTCGGCTTCGATTGGACAATGGACCGGTAGTAAGCGGCCGATCCCCCGGAAAATTTCGCGGATTCGACGGTAGCAGCAAACTATATGTAGGAGGGGTCCCGAATTCCTTCCTTCTTCCGCCATCGTTGCGCTATCTAGGGCGAGACGTCGGTTTTTACGGTCTGTACGTTGTTTACACAGACCGAACGAGAATTGAACTTGTGCCTGTTTGTTTTTCAGGTTGTATTAGTCAGTTAGACATCGGCAGCGGTTTTATCGATTTCGGAATAAATCGGAACGTTTCGGAAAAAGTGGGAATTTCGCAGTGTAAGATGTGCGGTTCAAGAAGAAGGGATTCGCCATGTCAGAACGACGCAAGATGCGTTGAAACGTATTCGAAAAAAAGCGGATATTTTTGTTACTGTCAGCAAGGATATGCAGGCGAAAACTGTCAAAATTCCATCGCAGAATCTGCCGGGCGAAACACACGAAGAAGGTCTTCGGGCAGAGCGATTGTTCGAGCCACTCGTCACAACGGTTCGTATCTAAATAATTTTTAATTTTATTTCCTCACAGTTTAATGTAAATTTGAATTCGCGTGATCATCTTGACCCTACTTGCAGAAACAGGGAGACGATTTTCATCTTGTTACCTTCTTTTAATGTTTTTTATTTTAGTCTCTTAAAACGATTCCTTGGTATTTTTTTCGGCTTTTGCTGTTAACTCAGTCAAGTGTCAAACCCGCACTGCATACAATGCAAAAAGCTGAAAACCAGGGCAACTTTTTATAACTGGCAACTTTAATATCAGCTAAATTATCGGTCAAACTTCAGTTTAAGTTTGTGACGGATTCTCAAACATTGAACATGGTTTATGTTCAGTTCAACCATTGGATTAACTTTAGATGCAGCTAAAACTGTAATTTAAATATTATTTGAATAAAAAGATAAATTTAAGTTTTTTCATAAAATGTTTGTGATTTGTTTGAAAATCTATATAAAATCACTATTCGTTTATTAACGCTATCCCATTTTATTTCATTTTGTTTTATCTCTATATTTATCCTCCTGACTCGCAGGAAAGCGACGGAGCCGCTTTACATAGGGTAGGCAATTATGAAAAGGAGTATCAAACAAACAATTCTAGACTGGCATAAATTTTAAGAAATGCTAAAATTGCCTAAATGGCAATAAAAATTTATTATTATTATCTCTATTTATCGTCCTGATTTTCAGAGCAACATCAGAGGCGTTGTACTTGGGGAAATTGTGATGCGATTACCCCAACCTGCTACATAAGATGCCAAGATATTGCTGTACCATCGAACTTTTTTAGTTTATTGATATGACTGAAATTAGAACAGCTTGCTAAGACCACCAAGCGGAGGAAAAGCCATAAATTGTCGTTTTTAAAGACGCAGTGGAATGTTGCTGATAAGTTTTACACTACACTCTTTTACATCACATTCGCCATCAATTTGACACTCTTATTCACTCGGCCACGAACAGTTAAACTTAAAACCGCGAATTTTTTGGCCGATTTTTGCAAAAGTTTATTTTATTTTTTGTTTTTGCAATGGCACCCCCTTTTGCCTCATCCAAATCTGCACGGTAAATCACAAACAGAATAGTTATTTGTTAAACTGAAAATTACAGTTGAGGTAAATGTTTCTGGCAGACGTGCAGCACACAGCACGATTTTCCGGATCCTCTTTCGCTTTGTTTCGCGCCAAAGTGTTTCCTCACCACCGAGCAGCGGAGCAATTGAGCATGCGTTTTAAAACAACTGAGGAAAACGGATTAATTCTCCTGCACGGACAAGTACGATCGAGCGGTTGTCTCGTTTACACCAGCTGATTTACATTATTCATCGCTTGCAGAAGCTTTTGCCAAAAGCGAAAGGAAGTCGGTTGATCTGCGAAAAACAGGGAAAACACTTCGGAAAATGCGATTATGTAAAACTGGAAGTCAAAAACTCACGCCTGGTTTACTCTTTCTCCGTTGGCGGAGTCAACGTTACCGGAATCAGCAGGAATTTTGTTTCCGATGGAGTGTGGCATAGCGTTACTGTGATTCGTCAGGGAGATAGGGCAAAATTGTGGGTCGATGGTTTTGAGCAGGAATTTGTGGGGTTGCCAAAAGGAGAAATGGGTCGGCCAAGAGTTTCTGGAACAGTCTATATTGGTTCGTTTCTATGAATTGATGATTGATGATGAATTTCTTTTTTTTTTATTTTCTAATATTTATAATTTTTTGTGTGAACTGTTTAATAGCGATCGAAAATAAAAAGATGAAATGAAAATGAATTAAATTGTTTCTAATTACTTTAAAATAATCAAAAAATAAAAATTATTTAAATAAACGGAAATTTACTTACATCAATATTATACGTGAAATACTTGAACGATTAGCCGATATATCTCAAAAGTCACTTGTTTATTAATCGACATTTTTTAAAACATTTTAAACAAAAATAGTTTTAAAAAATTTTTAAAAATAGTCTGCGAAAACTATTTCATAAAAAATGGACATGGCTCTTATTGTTTGTTTATTTTTTAATGAATTGCTAAAAGTTTTTTTTGTAGGTGGTCTTCCTCTTCGTCTAGCGTCGGCCAATAACGTACCGTTTTTTGAAGGCTGCATTGCCGACGTCAAGTTGTCGGCAATCAAAAGAGCTCAACTTGAATCTTTTGTCAGCTCTCGAGTTGATGACGACACAAAAAGGCTCGACTTTGGTCGATCGAAACATAAAAATCTCGGCTCGTGCTCGGGCGGCGACGACTAAGAATTTGTTGTAGATAGGGTGCGATATCGCGCTCCACGAAATTTGATTTTTTTTGTTTGTTTTTGTTATCACAATCATTTGATCAAACCAATAAGTAACGCAAGAAATTTGCGGCATTTCTACGAACATATCTATATTTGTTTAGTATTAATTATTACTTTTGTTCATTGTTTAAAAAAATTTTTTGCATCAAGGACCATCAATTCAAAGCGTGGTATAAAGTTTTTTTATTAGGCCGTTTGTTCTAGCATGTGTGCCGTGATAAGATGTAGAAGGTGTTATCTAACGCATTTTGCGAAGTCGGGTGATAACCCGAGCGTAAAACATTAAACAAGTCACTAAGAAATAATCGCAAATATTGCGTTTATTATTAGCATTTCTGTGCGTTTTTTGTGTTTTTGATTCGTTGTTGTTTTTTTCCTTTTTTATTCTCCCAGCATTTAAATGAGCACAAGTTACTTGATCAGTTTAGTTTATCAGCATACAGTTCTTTCGTATTCAGAATTTTGCTTAATTATTCACCATCATGGTTTTTAAATTAAGTGCTTTTTTCTCTTCATTATATTTACCTCTGCTTTGATTCCATGTTCTTTTTTCGAAATTACTTTCAGCATGTTACAAAAATTTCGAGTTGCCTAAGAAATATGACTAAAATTTTATATACTTTTTTAAACGTATTATTTTCTGAAATTACAGTATAAACATTTTGCGTAAAACTTGTTTTCGATTTTATAAGATGCTGTACTTAAACCCTTTTCAATTGCTCCATACGTTTGAGTCGAATAGTCATAATTAATGCTTCGAGGTAATCGAACCTTACTACTTGCTGTTTTAATTATATGAGGCTGGTTATCAACCATGAGTTGTTTTGCAAAACAATCAGAATAACGGTTTCGAATGATTGTCTTTGTTCTTGCTTGAGTTTTCAGCATAAAAATCTTAAAAAGCAGCGCCTTCAAGCGGTATTTTGCGCATACATCAATATTTTTATTTGTTTATATCACGTGTGTTATTGCATATTGGATCACACCACATTGTTAGAAATAAAAGTTTATCTAGCGTTTGATACAGTTTTGAGGGAATTAGCGTGATAGATGGAGAGTATATGGAAAACCTAAGCTCTTCACGTTAACTTGACACTGCTTTGGGTCACATTTGCCCAAAAGATAAACAACCAATAAATTAAGGGGTCTGATTTATTATGATGATACAACAAGCATGCCAAACTTTTGTTTGAAAAATCTTTCGTTCAGGAAACTTAAATCACTTCGACTTTCCCGCTCGGTGCCGTATCTCTATTACATAATCTTGTAGTCACAAGTTCAAAGTTCTGTCTGAAGTTGTTCAATAGTACTTTTAAAGTAACAGTTCTGAAATTAGTGTTTCCTGTAAAATGTTTTTTCGTTCTGCCAGCTAGAGTCTGTCTATTACTAGTCGAGTTTAATGCTCGAAAGTCACGTGAGATAATTTGCGTTTGTTAAAAATATATTTAAAACAATTTTTCGCAAAGTCAAATCGCTGTCTATCCTGGGACCTATTTGCAATGAACAGCTTTAGAAATCGATTTTGTACTTTTTTTTATCAGAGAAAAGTTTTGGTTAATTAAGGCGTTTGTCTGAACGAACATAAAAAAGGTGATTTTGTAATCGCGAATCCAAACAAACAGCCCGACTTTCTTTACTTAAGACTCTACAATTAGGCGCTACAATTAAGACCGAAATAATTTTTTTTGTTTTCAAACGAACGTTTAATCAAATTATTAATCGCTTCGTGGTGAGAATCACGAAATCTCCTCCACACGTGATTAAAATTTAGTTTTTACGTTTTTTAGAAAATTACCATCGATGACGTAAATAAACTGCAACAAAGGGACCGAATTTTACGACCTTTTCTGTAAAAGCTGTAAAAATTTAACACTAGAATGCCTTTGAAAATTCGAACAAGGCAAAAAAAATGCTTTACAATCAAACGTAATGTTGTTTAGCAATTTCTATTTCTCGGTAACTGTCAACCCATTCCTAATCGCAAATTTATGACCTTGTATGAGATTTTCTATATATATATCAATCGTCGCTGCCTATAAGCCTTTCTCGAAGTAAGATTACAGAGTAAGATTTAATAGAGGGTTCGATGAGGCGGATCCTTGAAAATTGCTTTATTGAATTGGATGAGTTTTGAAAACCTTATCCTTAAGCGATCAAATTGACTCGGCGTAGAATTTGTCTCCTGCACTGTGACAAGTAACACCGTAAACTCGTTCATACATATTTACTGTACATCTGGAATTGTTTTCTTTTAACCGATCGATTGAAAAACTTCGACGCTTTGAACGTTTTATCACGCTAAAGAATTACCTACCCGTAACTTCCAACAAGTGCCGCACGGCCCGATTTTGTGTTTTGTGCCTGACGAAACTTTGGTGTGATCGCGTTCAAGCTCCATCTTTGTCTCGACTCTTGTGTCGCATTGTTAATCGCGTATAATAGCTATTAAAACGCAAGAGAAAACATCGACAATTAAAAGGCGGATAGACAATGATGGAAAGTGGCTTGAATGTCTGTAAGATTTTAATTCCGTCTGGCCGAAAGGTATTTAAAGCCTGACCCTTCTTTTTGACAACTTAAAACTACTTTTGAGTGATCGGATCATTAACATTGTACGTAGTAAACCGCGACGGACGGAAACAACGACAAAAGATGGTTTAATGAACGCTTAGAACATCAAACTAGAATTTTGTTTTTGGAAAAGTTGATTTTCAGTGTTAAAGAGGCTGTGAAATTGTGTTCTGTTGCTGTACGTCGTAAAAATCTTTGATCGTGAGAACCGAACTTGAGCCAGTATTTTTTCTCGTATACTTGCGTCCGAAGCCAAGTTATATAAACAGCAACAAGCTGAAAAATTTACTTCAGACGAGAATAAACAGCTAAAAGCTTACTTTTGAACAGTTTTTTAAAATGTTTGGTGTAGTTACTGCGCTTTTCTTAGTTTGTATTTTTCAAGCAATTGTCTTGTCTTCCTTTGCTCATTTTGGCACTGGAGAAGGATTGAGAAGGAGTTTTTTGGATCATTTAGGATTAGACGAAATTCCTCAGTTTTCCAAGGAAGAGTTCGAAAATTTTCAAGTCCCGCCACACATGAAACTGAAATATGACTCCTTGGTCAGGAAACAGATCACAGAGAAAAAGTTCCTTTCAAGAAATCGAAGATCTTCAGCACCTTCTTTATCAACTCTATTTAATAAAGTTCACAGCAATCCGCGTAAGCTATCCGGTTTTCTTTTATTTTGTATGGCTTGGCAAAACATCATTTGAGTTTCAAATTTTTATTAATTGTTTGGAATGAAAATTAGTTTTTTGACACAAACTATTTCTTCTTTGTAAATATGCATCATTTATTTTTTAAAGTTTTTTTATAATATTTCTTATGTTTTTTTAATGTTTGTCAAGGTCAAGAAAACAACTTCAACCAAACAAGCAATTAAAATATTTAAATTTTAAGGATTTTGTATATTTTAGCTTAAAAAAAGCGCAGTATAAACTTTTTTTTAGATTTGTTTTAGACAAAAATTTGAAATATTTTTTCTTTTTAACCTAGCCTATAATTTGACGTAATCGTAAATAATTTTTTTTTAAATTGTTTTTCCTATTAGGCTAGTAAAGTTAAATTTAATTATGAAACTTTAACAACATGTAATATAAATTTTTCCAAAGCAAAAAAGATACCATATCGATAATATTCTTGACCTTTACTCTCAAAGATGTTTTAGCAGCTTTCTTATATTTAAGGATCAATTTTTTTTAATTTAACAAACAAGCCGTAAAAATGCTCAAACAAATTTTATATTGAAACGTAGCTAAGAACAATTTATTCAAACGACGCAAAAAAGATTTGTTGACACGTTTAATAAATCAGTAAAACGGCTTTGGTCTAAACAGGTTCTGCTTACAATTTTTGTAGTACATTTAAAAAGTGGATCAGCTAATGGATACGTTTAAGCTATACTTAAATTTAAGTATTACGCTATTATGTATTTAATAATAAATACTATTACGTAATAAACCTATTATGTATTTAATAATAACATAATATAAAGCTATTACGTATTTAAGCTATACATTTAAGCTATACGTAAAAAATAGACTATTGTATTTATTTTCGGGTAACGCAAGCATGCTTCAGATCGGACTAATATTTGAATTAATTGTTTTTTATAATTTCCAACTTAAAAAAATCACGAAGCCTTTTAAATCAATACTTTTTTTATAAAGGCTTTTTTCACTTATTCTATTCAATATAAATATACAATTAAATCTTGCTAAGCTTCAATAATTTAAGCACTGTGACAAAATGTAAAGTATAAAAAAATGACGAAAAAACGTTTTGTATAAATAGGTTTAAAAATTTAGCGGTATACAAATCGTTGTTGTTATCAATATTACGAGCGTATTATTATTAAAATTTATAGAAAAGCAAATGGTCTCAGCATTTTTTGGTTTTCTATTCTTTTTTACGGAAAAAGTAAAAAACTGCTAAGAAATTTTTGATGTTCCACTGTGCCAATAGGTTAGGCACTTTTGAAATTAAATGAAAATATAGTTTAGAAATAGAACTTCAATAGATTCAACGCTTTATGGCGCAACAAAAAGAAAGCTATAACATTATTATAATGATTCGATATCAATTACAACTTGTAGAAAGAGAATCTCTGATCATTTCCAAATTAGATATATGTTATCTTTGATTGTTAAACAAAAAGTTTGGAGTTGTGAACGATTTTTGAAGAAATAGGATTTGATATTCTTTGGCAATATTTTACTTTGATTTCTTTTTGCTTTGAACTGATTTCTTAGTAATATGTTATTTTGCTTATAATCATTTACTGCATTTCAATGAACTCGAAGTCTATTTATTTATTTTTTAAAATGTTGTTCTATTTGTTGAACACATATAAAACAGTTTTTTTTGGTCGAAATTTTTAATGACAAAACAGCCAAACCGAAGTGTTTTTACGTCATACGTACGTAGTTCAAAGAACGATAATTTTCAAAAAGTAAAGACACAAAAACTAATTTGGCACAAACCACAATAGAAAAGCTTAGTTATAGTCAAGTTAAATGATTTAATTTAAGTTTTAGTGGCATGATATATGTAAGAGCGCTTCTGGCAGACGGATTCTTTGAAGAGAAAGTTAATTAACTCAGTTTTCAGTTCAGTTTTTTTAAACAGTCGTTAAATGACCTTCTCCGTCTAATCTATTTGTTTTTCACGTCCTAACCTCGGTCTCAGACAAGCATAATCCCCGCATTTTTTTGTTTGAAACCGGTCACAATCACTTAATGGTAATTGCGCTGGAAATGACGTTTTTGTCTGGGCGCGATTGTGTATTGCACATTTTGCTTAGCTGAACGACTTCGTCATCGTAGAACATCATCGTGGTGCGACCGGGACAAGCGGAGCACGCTTTTGTTTTGCTGTTCTTCCAAGCTTAGTCATTTGTTTCTCGAGCGAATTTTTAAAATTGGCTCTCTAATGCGTGTAATACAAAAGGAACAAACTTTAATAAACAAAAAACTTCTTAAGACATGTATATTAAAAATTCGCAGTAGGTAAGTGGGCGTTGTTCTTTAACAGCGAAAATATTTTTATTTAGGTTTTTCTAAATTTAACAACATTTTCGGTACAAACTTTTTACTATAGTTGCTTTAATTGGCACTTTTTCTTTTTGATGCAGTAAGATGTAACAGCTTTGCTTCTGTTTAAATTCTTTCACGTGTAATTGAAATTGCTGAGACAGTAATCTTTGCCACTTTCTATCCACCTTCTTTGCCATTTTCCACTTTCAGTTTCTATTCTTTCAGCATTTTTTTCGAAATAAGATTGTGAGTGACTTTTAGGGCTTCACTTTAACTTCCAAAAACAAAAAGATTATTAGAAGAACTTTTGCCAGGTTTTGATTTGTAAAGCCATTATTTAGTCCCCATCTTACATTACATTTCGCAAAAAGTCTCTTGCGTTAAAAGGCAATTCAACCTTGTTCTGTACGGTTTGCCCCGACGGGTTAGTTTTTTGAGTTATGTTTCCAACCAGAATGATACCAATTTCGATTAAAAACTTAACAAATGAATAAGGAAAAAGCAGCAGAAAAAAAATGAAAAAAACAAGCGCAAATTCAGTCAAAAACAAGCTTAAACGAGTGATCTGAAGCCACGCAAAATCAACGTCAATTACAATTAAAATGTGATCTATGGGCTCTTACGTAAAATTAAACTTTCTTTTAGGTCTTCGCGGTTCTTTTGTTTACTCGAGCACGTTTCGCGAAAAACTCCGCTTCGACATGGAAGGACGGATACCGGAACGAAGCCGGATCACCATAGCTCAGCTCCGCTTATTCAAGAAACTGCCCAACTTTAACCGAAGAAGGATCCCGTCCTTTCGGTCACGTATCTCTCAATCGACCGATCTGCATCGGTCGAAATCATCGGCTAGTTGGCGCTCTTCTCCGGTCCGCCACGCAAGGGTGTCGGTGTTTCATACTCTTACACTCGCCAACGGCAAGGAAGAAAGTAAACTCATTGATTCCAGGTGACATTGACTAAAACTTTTTTACTTTCAAATATAGGACTTAAATGTATAAAACTTGACTTTTCCTATATTTTTGCTCTCAATTTTGTAAAACATTGAAAGAAATAGCGATAGTTAGCAATCAATTGACACCTTTTAATCGTTTTAACTAAGCAAAAGATAGTTAAATATTTTAAAAATTGGATTATAAATTTTCAAGAAAATAGATTGCTTTGCATTTGTATGTAAAATTCAGTCTATGATGATGAAAATTTAGTTTGCGGTCAAAAAAACGTCTGCAATATAATGCCAATTATAGTTTTGTCTTGATGAAGCCATCGAAGTTTTTTAAGGCATAAATTTGTAAGGTTTAAACTATTCGGCAGTACAAATGAAAAATTTTTTATTTTATCTGCAAAATTTTAGAATTTTTTTTAAATAAAGACTTAAAAAAGCCCTGAACACCAAAATGTTATAGGTACTTTTATCATTTTTTTGCTGTTTTAAAATCTTTTAAGAAATTTAAGTTACCTAAACTTATACGCGAAAAACTAATTGACGACAAAAGTCAATTTTTTCGCCGATCAATTTTGACGGCGAGACATATTTTTACCAACCCTGCTGAAAGCTGTAGAAATCGTCTAACACGTTTTTCTTTGAGCTTTTGAATTGTACAATTTAGGGAGAAAGTATACTTTTTTGAACCATATTACAATTACATACAGCAATACACATACATTCATGCTAAAATAAAACAAAAAAAACCATAAACGTTTTCGGCTTACATTAGTCCTCTTCAGATGAAAATAAAATGCTTAGTAGTTTTGTCATGTAATTTAAGATAAAAGTCGATGACCTGATTACATAGTAGCTGTTTACCAAATTGTTGAGAAGTAATTTAAAAATGCAAACGCAAAACGGACACAAAACAATAACCGTAAAGCCAATGCACCAAGTAAAATCCAAATAGCAAAATAACAATTTAAAATATATTTAACAAAAACGATGATTCATTTGCAAATAATAGTCGATTAAGTCCACGGTTATGGTTTTTGATTAATAAAGCTTCGTGAATTTTAGTTTCAAATTAGAATTACAGTTTTTGATTATCTTAAACGAATTTACATTGAATTTGGAATTATTACAAATATCGCAAGACATAATATGGTCTTTAACCGAGTTTTTGAATTATCGCGCTTATCAATGTCCTTATTTTTACCTCTTTTCAGAATGATAATGGTCAACGGATCCGGCTGGGAGTCGTTTGACGTCACAAAAGCTGTCAAGCAGTGGCAGAAACACCCGGTCAAGTTTATGTCGATTACGCTTGAACTACGCATCGAAGGTTCGAGACCCGGCCGGGCCGCCGCTGAAATCGCTCGAATGGTGCGGTTTACTGGGCAAAGGTCCTCTTCGAGGTCACCACGAAGGCCTGAACTTGTGGTTTTTACAGAAGAAGAAGAAAGAATAAAGTGAGCTTTTTTACTTTTAAAATTTAATCCAAAAAGGCAGCTTTTTTCTTAGTTAAACTTTCTACAATCGTTTTGAATTAAAAACTATAATGGTTTTTGAAAATAGAGAGTTGAAATTTTAGCTTTGAGTTTCAGAAATAAACTTTATGGGATGCTTTGTTGAAAAATTGAGTTTTTTGCCGCTCTTTTTGTCTTATAACTTTTTGTAAATATTAATGAAAATAAAATAAACGCATCATATTTTTATATTCAAAATTTTTGTAGGTTACTTAGTGGCAGTAAAAGGTTATTTTTGTTGTTTATTAAAAACAAATTATAAAATACAATTATTCTAAAGCAGGGGTTCTCATCTTTTTTAACATTATGGCCCAAAAAACTTGCAACGCAATTGTTGTGGCCAAATGTGTCTAGTCTTCACTTTCATTCCGCAACCAATTTCACGAAATTCTTTGTGAAGACTAAAAAAAGTTTTTACTTAAAATCTGTCTCTGACTTCTTGATTTTTCTCGCTAAGATGTAATGACCTCTAAAAAAAGGTCTTCACTTTCATTCCGCACCCACTTTCACAAAATCTTTTCTTGAAACAAAAAACAGCCGCCCCCACATATGGTTTCAGCATTTTTTCACACCATCTCTATGTGGCCCAACTAAAAACACGCGGTGGTCACCGTTGACAAACTTTGTCACACTGCTGCACAAATGAGGACGCTTGACACGCTTCTGTATATGAAATGAGTAGCCTATATTGAAATGTTTTGGCTTTGTTTTTAAAATAATGTCAAATTTAAAAAATACTTACGTTTAACTTCAAATTCAATTTAACGTAAGTCAGAATTCCTTGTATTTTGAACAATATTCACGAATGTTTTTGCAGGACTAATGATTGTCCCGCGAAAAACAAAGGTTCAAGACAAAAATGCTGCCGAGCCCAGCAATACGTCAACTTCCGCGAGATGGCGTGGACACGACACTGGATCGTAGCACCAACCGGATATAATGCTTTTCGGTGTGAGGGGCAATGTCGACCCAGCAAACGAAAGAGTTCGTCGGGAGCATCAAGATCTTGCACGGTGTCCGAAAGTGCGCCGCTAGCGGTGATGTACTTGGCAAAAAAAGAAGGGCGAACTCGCGTGCAAGTAACAGAGTTTCCAAATATGGTTGTTGAAAAGTGCCGCTGCACTTTAGACAGTTTATACATCGTTTAGAGTTTTTTTTTCATTAATGCTGTTTGTGTTTCTGTGATAGTTTACTCGTTTAAAAATTTTGTCACAAAGTATTGTGTTCATGTTATTGCTGGCGATAATATTCTTCGTTTATTCGTGGCATTCATCCCATTGTTGTTTAACTTAATTCTTTTTATATTCCTAATAAAATCTAAAAAAGATATTTAGTTAAAATTTCTGCATTATTTTCAGTCAATCATCTTACTATCCGGTTCAGTGTAGTCCAAGCGCGCTGCTTTTGCAAAAATCTGCCCCTTTTTAAAAATTTGCGGAATCTGCTGCTCATTGTTGATTGAAAATCATTTTAGAATCAAAAAACTGTTGATAAAAACTTTTTAACCTTCGGACCCTTAACAACTAACAATTTTGACTCTTGTACACAACAGAATGGCGCGAGTGGGTTTTGACCATGTTGATCATAAGCACGGAGCTTTAATCACTCGACCACGCTGCCAACAAAATAGCAGCCTTTTAAAATAATACAAAATCAATTCGAGCTGTTGTCGATAAACTTCGGGCAAGATTGTGATGCCCAGAGGTGGAGTCGAGACACGGTGCTTCGGACCGAGAAGACACGAGACTTTGGAGTAGAGACGAGATGAGATTTTAGAGTACCGAGACGAGACACAACATTTTACGCACGTTGTTTTGGTTTAAACCAGGGTTGTCGAGTCAGAGTCAAAAATCGGAGTTGCATATTTTTGGTTGAAGTTGGAACTAAAGTAGTTTTTTAAATATGCTGAAGTCGGAGTCGCTTTTTAGATGTGTCGGAGTTGATGTGGGATTCATTTTTTTTTTTGGTCACTCCAACTCCAATTTTCGGTTAATTGCTGGAAGCGATAGTTATATTTATCATCTGCATGATTCAAAAATAAGCAAGAAAAAATACGGCGAGTACTTGAATAGGTCACTTTTTGGACTTTAATTTGAAGTGTAAATTAAAAACAATTTTGGCTTTATATTGACAGCCAAATTTGGCTTTTTATTTGCAAAATTATACTTATGTTTCAATTTGGGAGTTATTTCGAAAAATTTTAACTAAAAATTAAAAAAAGATTTTTATTTAAAAAAATACGTCGAAACGCGCTTAATTGCTTATCAGTTTTGAAATTCAAGGGACAAATAAAAAGAAAGTCTTCATTTGAATTCAGCCTTCCCTAAAAATATCAAGATTCTTTAAGAATTGTTGGCAATTGTCTAAAGCTACCGCTTGTAATCTCTTATCATTCCCAATACTTATAGTATGCATTAATAGACATTTGGTGGTACAGAATTTGAAGATTGCGTGAAGTAAAAGATTTTTTTTCCCAAAGCTTTTTGTCTGACACTCTTCAGGGGAAATCGTCAGAATAAAACAGATTTGAAACCGAACTGAGTTATAAAGAAGAAAGCAGAGTTCTCATTGGCTAAAAGAAGTTAGCCAAGGAGAGAAAAGATTAAGAAATTTTCAAAGAGTAGACGAATTCTTTTTGTTTACACAGAAGGGGATTGAGAGATTTGATGAAAGTCGTTTCAAGAGCAGAAAGGTGAAAAGAAGAGCGACCTCGAGCGAGAATAGAAAATTTTTTGTTGCTGTAGTGAGGAGCGGATTGGGCGTTGTCTAGAAGATGTTGACCAATGGCGGATTCGTGAAATCGCTGTGGGCGTGTGTTGGCCTTGCAAGAGCGGGAAAAACTTTGGCGGTTGGGCGAGCAAGAAATCTGCTTTCCCCTTTATAACTCAGTTCGGTTTCAATTCTGCTTCATTCTGACGATTTCCCCTAAAGAGTGTCAGATGAAAAGCTTTGGGAAGAAAAATCTTTTACTTCACGCAATATGCATTAACTTAACAGAAAAAAAGTGCTTTGGTCTGCGGTTGAGTAAACCAGAGTAAGTATAAAAATTTTTCGGTTTTAATCTACTCTTAATTGCAGACAAGAAAAGGTATTATGAAAAGCTAACTCTGCAATTACTAAAAGCTATTTTTGTTTAAGGGAATGTCGCTCCTTGTTTGCTGGATCCTCCCTGGTTGTTAAGTGTGACTTATAACCAGGGTTGTGGAGTCAAATTTTTTTTCCATTATCCGTATATAGAAAAAATTTTTTCGACTCCGACTCCAGCTCTTTAAAATTTTACGATTCAAACTTTGACTCTAGAACACTCGAAGAAAACGACTCCGATTTCATCCCTAAACGTGAAACTCTAATGATTCCGATTTCACAACCATGGAGGCCTAATTGTTGAGTGATTAAAGCGCGTTACAGCGTCGTGATTGTGATTGACATGATCTCAGTTCTAACCTACTCGAACCATTCTGTTACGTTTTTAGGAAAGACACTTTTATGGGATTTCCCCTGCTTGGCGATCTTGGCAAGCAGTTCTATATTTCAGTTATATCTCAACTAAAAAACAAAACAAAAAATTTCTCTCGGACACCAATATCTTGGCATTTCCGGAAGCAGGTCGGAATAATTGCTTAATTGCTTACCCTATGTATAGCGCCTCCGTCGCGTTCCTGCGAGTCAAGAGGACAAATATAAATATGAAAAGTAAAATAATTTTGCATAAATCGAATTCTCCAAATGCAAAAAGGAATTCGATTTTCAACTTTACCAAATCTAAAAAACTGACTCCTATTCGCAACACCGACTTCATGAAATCTAAAGAAAGTAGTCCGACTCCGATCTAAAACATGCGACTCCGTCCGACTCCGATCTAAAACATGCGACTCCGAGGACTTCGACTTCACAAGCCTGCTTATATTGTTGAGTCGGGGTTTCCAAAGCCGCATATTATAGGGAGGAGTTGGACTCCTTTTCTACATGTGCTGAAGTTGGAGTCGTTTTATTAGATCTAGGAGAGTCGGAATTAGAAAACTTTTAATTGGTGGTTTGAAAAGTAATTTATCTGACTCCACAACCTTGGTTTAAACAATTAGTTCAAAAAATTTATAAACTCCTTTCCACATTAAAAAGTCTTTCCACACACCATTCACTATAAATCACAAGAAAGTTTCCCAAGTTAAACATTGACCCTTGACTACTAGGCTTCCATTACCTTTGCCAGTGCTGTAGATTGAGTTTTTGGAGGATCAAGTGGAGTGATTACATTGCTTTCATAAACAAATTCGAAAAGACTTTGTTGCTGCTGAATTCACCTGTTGTGAAAGCGACTTACCAGACTTTTTTAACGCGATCAGAAAGCATCCAAAAAAACTACTTCACGCAGTCACCAAAACAACTGCATGCCGTATTGGTAAGCAGAGTGTAAAATGTTCTATAGAACTGCAGTGCCTCAAAATGAAACACGACTCGATTTTGGGTGCTATGGCTTCATTGACCAGACTTAATAGAAAATTGAGATATTGATGGTTTCGATCAGAGCATCTACTTTCACATCCTCGTCGAAAAGCATGGAGTATGTTAAAATAATCTTATAGGTTGGTCATAATACTCTCCTCGCGGGATATGAGGCTGTTGACTGCAAGTCAACTCGACTTCTTTTCCGAAAGGTGTTTGACTTTTAGAAGGTATCAACACAAGAATCAATAACCATCTCGAAGAACTCACGTTTTACCATAACCTTATGGCACTGGGCAAAAAATATCTTCCCACGTCACGCTATTACCCGGTCTATTATTATTCAGTCTTTTCGGGAGATGAGTACTTTGCAGCGCATTTACTTGCCTCATAAATAATGTCTTGAATGACGCCTTAAACATTTAAATGCCTGTGTCCCACTCCAACAGACCAGTTATTGGTTCTTTCAGGCATTAAGCCAGCAGGATCCAGCAGCAGGAACTTTGCCAACTAAAAGTAGAATTCTCCTTGTCCAAGAGTGAAACTCTGGATCCTAACCATCTTCTGCAATTAATTTACCCAACTTGCTTCCAGAAATGCTTCCAGGTGCATTATTTCACTGATTGAAGCGGCATTGTGCATCACGCACGCGGGTCACAACAGCACAAGTAGTACACTTGTGCTGTTGTGATCAAAATTTTTAAGCTCACTGACTTTTAAAAAAAGCATTAAAACGCTTTGTCCCGTTAAAAGCCGGAGTTTTTTCGTTTATACGAGTAGAAGCTACTTTATTTTCAAGATGAATTTTAGTGGCTGAGAGTATTGTTTTTTCCTATTTGTTTCATAAGCTAAAACAGTATAAATACCACTTTCCATAAACCAGGGTTGCAAACTCGATAGATTTTTATTTGAGTTCAAGTTCGAGTTCGAGTTCATAAAAATTCGCAAGTCTGAGTTCAAGTTTAAGTTTTTTTATTTTTTAATTTTTCGAGTTCAAGTTCGAGTTCTATTCAATGCTGTGAAAATCGAAACCTCGATTTAGCCTATCTACTCAATAACTTAAAATCTTTAAATCCTTTGAGTGATAGTGGTCAGCCAGACAGATTTTGAAATCAAAATAAATCAAAATTTTGCCTCTTTAAAGCCAGTTTGAGGTCAAAGAGTAGCAGTGGTCAGCAGCACTAACCACTTTGGATAAATCCTTCCTTCTAAAAACAACATCGAACAAAAAACTTAATTTTGTTCTATGTGCATCAATAGTAGAATAAAAACAAAATAAAGCCAAATTTTTCTTAAAAATTATTTATGGTTATTCAAAGGAAAGAAATAAACAAAATAAAAGAAATAATGAAACAGGCTATAGGCGGACCAGCCGAAAAAATGTTGGAGCAGTAAAACAGTTTTGCCCAAATTTTATGACTTTGCAGAAATGAGAAAAAAAACTTTGGTTCAAATTCTGAGTAAAAACCAAAAAAAGTTTTCCCATGGAATCTGTTTGTCTCAGGTTTCTTGATTTTTATCCCAAAAAAGTATTGATCGTTAAATAAAATCTTTATCTCAAACTGTAATCTTTTTTTTTTAATTCGGAAACTTTCTTCCGCAAAAGTAGCCTAATTGGTTTTCTAAGCTCAAAAATTTTTTTGTTGCCATAATATTTTCCTGTCGCTGCCCAAAAAATTCTGACTTTGCACAAATATTTCCTAAGTCAAACACAGTTGCATTTGAAATTTAACAATTTAATATCAAAGTAAAATCCAAAGTATTATTTATTCTCTTTTCAGAACTTTTCAATTAATGAATTCAAGTTTGATTATATGGTGTTTGAGTTCGAGTTCAGCAATTTTTATTTTTCGAGTTCAAATTTAAGTTCGAGTTCGGCAAAAAAGACGAGTTCTTCGAGTTCAAGTTTGAGTTCGGCAAAAAAGACCGAGTTTTTCGAGTTCAAGTTCGAGTTCAAGTTTGCAAACCAGCCACAAATCATTAACAAATATAATCACCGTCGCAACAGCAAAATCAAATTTATTTGATGAAATCTTGATTTTATTATAAACAAAATTTAAAAAATCTTTAATTCGTTTCCTGTTTTTCAAAAATCTGTAACATATTCATCTACTGCAAGCAGCCTGCAAAGCATTTGGTAGTGTTTACTATTTAAAATCTTACAAAAAGTTGAATTCGCTCACTACATTATGTATTTCGTGCTTAGTTCGCAATCAATCGCAAAGCTTGTTTTTCAGACATTTAATTATAAATTATTATTTTTTTGAAGTTTAATTTGTTACAATTTCTCCTGTTGTACGAGTTGGCTGGTCGTGAAGTCAGAATCGCGGTGCCTTTATTGCTTAGTTCAGTGCTTCATAAAGGTTTTTCGTTTTGTTCTCCCCTACCATCAAGTTTTACATTTCATTCACCCTGAATCTCTCAAGAACAGCACACGCGGAAGATGTTTTGATTATTTTGAATACATCAACTTAAGAAAAAAAATACTTTCCCTTGATATTTAACCAAAGAATTTGTTTTGAACCGTAAGTGGAAACGTTGTTAGTATTCCAAAATAATACAGCTTGTTATAAATTTCCGTGTTTAAACTTTGGTCAGTTCGGATGGTATCTCTGCCTTCGTTCGTTCACCACTCATTCACCCCCCTCTATTGGTTCACTTTGTGAAAGTCTCATTTACCCTGGAGTGAACCATTCACCCAATTAAGAAATGCTGTATATATTATTTCTTGATTTAGCTACACATTAAATATAGAGTCATAGTATGGGTTTTAATATTGAAAACCTATGTTAAAAAAACTTGAAGTATTACAAGGCAAAGCTGTAGTGCAAATAGTAAAGTTAAATTTAGACAAAAACATATTGAATCACCGTAAAATCAATTTCACATTTTATTGATTAAAAACTTTTTGTTTAAAATGTGATTGATGGTATGTTCCGATCTCTGTGATAGGATGTTCTGATCTAAGCGGACGGAGTCGCTTGTTTTAGATCGGAGTCGGACGGAGTCGCTTGTTTTAGATCGGAGTCGGACGGAGTCGCATGTTTTAGATCGGAGTCGGACGGAGTCGCATGTTTTAGATCGGAGTCGGACGGAGTCGCATGTTTTAGATCGGAGTCGGACTACTTTTTTTAGATTTCATGAAGTCGGTGTTGCGAATAGGAGTCAGTTTTTTAGATTTGGTAAAGTTGAAAATCGAATTCCTTTTTGCATTTGGAGAATTCGATTTATGCAAAATTATTTTACTTTTCATATTTATATTTGTCCTCTTGACTCGCAGGAACGCGACGGAGGCGCTATACATAGGGTAAGCAATTAAGCAATTATTCCGACCTGCTTCCGGAAATGCCAAGATATTGGTGTCCGAGAGAAATTTTTTGTTTTGTTTTTTAGTTGAGATATAACTGAAATATAGAACTGCTTGCCAAGATCGCCAAGCAGGGGAAATCCCATAAAAGTGTCTTTCCTAAAAACGTAACAGAATGGTTCGAGTAGGTTTAGAACTGAGATCGTGTCGATCACAATCACGACGCTGTAACGCGCTTTAAGCACTCAACAATTAGGCCTCCATGGTTGTGAAATCGGAATCATTAGAGTTTCACGTTTAGGGATGAAATCGGAGTCGTTTTCTTCGAGTGTTCTAGAGTCAAAGTTTGAATCGTAAAATTTTAAAGAGCTGGAGTCGGAGTCGAAAAAATTTTTTCTATATACGGACAATGGAAAAAATTTGGACAAATGGAAAAAAAATAAAAGGGATCATCAGGGGTATATAAAAAGTAAAATAAAATAAAATAAAGTTAAGATAAAACTGCCAGAAAGAATTGAAAACAATAGAAAAAAACTGAAAAAACTTTAAAAATTTAAAAAAATTTAAACACTGTAAACGCTTATTAGATTGGAACATCCCATCACGTTCGTTCTTATCGTTCTCGTAGAACTGTTCTTTTTTATATATTAGTCTTTAATTGCGATCTTCACTTGTATCTCTACCAGCTTGACATGACACTATATTTTTAATGATATAAAGTTCATATTTGGTACTTACTTTTTATTTTTCTTTTAATGTGATAAAGGCTTATTCTAAATTAAAATTTTTAACCTTTTGTCATGATTGTGTTTAATTGCTACTTTTTATGTTACAGCGCTTAGCGTCACCTATATTATTTCTTAGTCAAAAAATTGCTACAAGCAAAAATCATATCAATACCGTCTATTATATTAGACGTTTCATCGGAAGTTTCTAGTCTGCTGATCATATTTTTAAAAAATTTTTGCGACCCAAACATTAATTTCATGTGTATTGACTATGACTTACCCACACAAAAATTTTATAATTTACATACAATAAAAATTATTTTAATTTGTGGGTCTATATGGTTTGGCACATAGCCGTACCTGCCGAGTGGACAGGGGGAAATTGCTCCCCCAAGTTTTCAAGATTTGGGCAAAATTAAAATTTTTCGGGCAGCAATATGAAAAATTTGGGCAGGAAATTTAGGGCAATGACGATGATCAACTGCAAAAAATAATCACCAAATTTAGGTGAAGACCCTTTTTTCTTTTTTTTTTTTTTTTTTAGAGAACACCTCGATTTTGGGACGAAAATTGAAAATTAGGAGACTGAATTCAAGTGAAGACCTTTTTTTTTTAGAGATCACCATGATTTTAGGACAAAATTGGTTTTTCGTCGAGAATCTCAGACAATTTTTTTGTCATATCCGTAATGTACAAAAAAAAATCATGATTTGGGCAAACGTCACAAAATTTGGGCAAAACTTCATTGCCCCCCAAGTTTTTTTGGCTGGTACGCCTATGGTTTGGCATAAATACTCACCAGAAGTTTTAGAAGCTAGTTCTCCTTGTTTATCTGTTTTAAGATTTTTTGTTTTTTTGCGTTTGTTTTTTATTGTTTTTAAGGTGCAGTGAGCATGTAGATTATAACGACGTTTTCATATCCGTACAATGTATTGTTTGCACGTCCTATAATGCATATCGTTTTTACTACTTCCTTTTTGTCAGCTTTTATTGCGCTTTTGTGTTTTGATTTGTGCTGTTATGGCTGAGAAATAAAAAAACATACATACATACATACATACATAGCCTATTAACCCAAAATAGTTGGTCTGCACATCAGTGGCGTGCGATCAGAGCATGCAAGTCATGCGTTGCATGACCAAATTTTTAGGGATTGCATGACAAACGTTTGCGCGATGAGGTATAGATTTTTTAATTTAATGAGAAATGGTACTGGCTTGAGATGAAATTAAAGAAATTGGAGACCGATCTGAGACGAAGACCTTTTTTTAGAGAACACCTTGGTTTTAGTGTGTAAAGTAAAATTTAGGAGAGTGATTTGAGGTGATGACCTTTTTTTTAGAGATCACTACAAAATTAGAACAAAAATTGCAAAATCTGGCAATGCTTTGAGGTGATGATTTTTTTTTGGAGAACACCATTGTTTAGGGACTAATAATCGATCTATGTTTTAGAATCTCACACAAAATTCTTTCTGCTACCCAGAAAATATTGCATATCCTACTCATTAACTATCCAGAAAATACCTAATCGCATGACCAGTTTTTGGCATGCCAGTTGCATGACCAGTTTCAGAGGTCACCGCACGCCACTGCTGCACATGAAATGGCTTTCTATATATAGAAATGTTAAAACAAACTTGAATATATGAGTAATAAACATAAAACAACCCTTGGACAGCCAGAGTTAAGTCTTTACTAAGGTTTATTCTAAGTTTTTCCAAGTCTTTATTATTAACTTTTTTCAGTGGTGTATGTAGACGGCGATAGGGGCGGCAGTTAGACGGCGAAGGGGGAGGGACTTTAAGTGAGCAATCACCAGCAGAGCAACTTGACGTCCCATTTCAATCAACTTTTGTTTGTGAAGATCGTTGTCTGTTATTTCGGGTAATGTAAATTTTTCTTTATCGAAATGAATTAAGCATTTCTAGTGTAGTTACAAAAACACAATTACTGTACGTATATACCCATGTACAGTACGATTCTTAAAATCTAATTTTCAGCTCAATTTCTCTGAATCTGTGATCGTACCGTACATCAAGTACTAAATTTTTTTTTGGTAAACACCATCACAAATACGACCGTATGTCGCTGAATATGAAGGGTGATGATAAAAGAAAACAGTGGTATTAAAATCTGAACTTTTATTGTAAAAAAAGATTAATTTAATGGTGATTAGCATGAAGCCTTTTATTAACGATAATGCTGAAGAAACGAAAGTTCTATCTCGGACTAAGCCTGTGGGAATCTGCTCTTCTAGAAATTAATGACACACAGATTTACCTCCAAACTAAGGGGCTTAACTTACAACGATGTAATATAAATTTTTTTTTTTATCTCTATAATGTCTGTATAAATCTATCTCTATAATTTTTATCTCTATATAAAACTTGAGACATTAGAGGAATTTCTGATTA
This sequence comes from Diplosoma virens, assembly GCA_963680785.1. Classification (NCBI taxonomy): domain Eukaryota; kingdom Metazoa; phylum Chordata; class Ascidiacea; order Aplousobranchia; family Didemnidae; genus Diplosoma; species Diplosoma virens. The sequence goes on along the minus strand of OY796894.1, from coordinate 15,277,466 downwards.
AGAACAGAGAAAAGTTAATAAATGATGGAGTTAATTATGCCAAAAAGTTTGTGATGATTTACGTATAGTCATGGGGCGCCGGCATCGGAATAAAAAGAAACACATTTTGGAGACGGATCACAAGATGCTGGATTGCCATATGACATTGAATTAAGGACGGAAATGTTTTTTTGATTGGATAATGTGATTCAAGAAATAAATTTAAGATTTCAACAGCTTCACGAACTTGCTGAAAAATGCTGAAAACATCGTAGTCTATGTTTTTCTTACTCCTGCATATCTTATTGATGATCAGTATGAATGCCAGCTTACTCAGCTAGATCATGATGACATTGATAAAGATGAGTTCCTAGTTGAAAGAAAAAGACTGCAGCATTTTATTGCTGTTGCTACTAGTCATGATGAAACAAATGCTTGCTAAGAAGACCCATTAAAGCTGTTATAGTTTATTAATAAATATAATCCTGCGAATTTAGTTGCAAATATGGTAGCAATTCTGCGAATTTTCCTAACTATTGCTATCAGTGTTGCTACCTGTGAGAAAAGTTTTTCTACATTAAAACTAATAAAAAATTACTTACGGTCTACTATGAGCTCTTTAAGGATGAGAAATCTCACCATATTGTCTATAGAGACGCAACTTACAGATGAAATAGATTTTGACAATGTTTTTAACAATTTTGCAAACAGAAAAGCAAAAGCTTTTAGCAGAAACAGATGATAATTTTGCACTGATTAAAATTAAAGGAAATCATTGATTTATTACTATTATTTTTTAAAAGGATTTAATTCAATTTCAATCGACAAAATTAGCGAATTGTGTTTGAATGTATTTAAAATGCCACACAGAGCGAGAATTTTATTTTACTTATGTAATTCAATTTTCACTGAATAAAAAGTGGTAAATATGTATTGTGTTGCTGAAGTCCTTCTGAGTAGGAGCGGCAAAGACCTTAGATACGCCACTGACTTTTTTAAATTAAGTTTATTTAAAAACTGTAAATTGCCTTTAATTAAACTGCAACAAATTAATAGAAATCGTTATATTTACAACTTCTTCATTACTAGTTGTGAACTCTAGCTACTTTTTTGTGTGTGCATAAGGTTAAATAGCCCAAATTTTATTTTTTGCTGTTGTTTTTTTATATTCGCCAATTAATTGGTTTCTTTGTTTTATTTGGTGTCAGCATTTGGTTAAAAAAGGCGCAGCTCTAGTTATTTTATAGCACCTTTCTAACTCTTTTTTTCTTCGATGCAGTGTTCACATTGCCGTATGAGTATTAAGAATGCAACGGGGCAATTATCCCCAAGATGCAAAAAATTGGATAAAATCAAGATTTTTTTTACACACCGACAATGAAGCTATTTTGGAAGGAAAACGTTACCCAATTTAAAACAGTCAGCATAAGCAAAATCAGTCCAGATCAGTCAGCAAAAGCAAGTACTATTTAACGTGAAGACTTTCTTTTTATTCTGTCTTCAGTAGTTTTTTTTTTCAGTGTAAACGGAGCAATTTTACACAGATTTAATGTGAAGACCTATTTTTTTCTTCATAAGGAGAAAACTAATCGTTTTTGCTTTATTCGCAACTACAAAATCATGTGAAGACCAAAAAAAATCTTTACATTAAATTCGTGCAACTTTTGGGCATCTCTGTGAAATGATACAAGATTATGATTCGGAAAATCGTCGAAAAAATTTGGGTAAAAGTGTATTACTCCCCCCAAAGATTTTTTAGGCTGGCACGGCTACGAGTGTAAATATTCCATTTTAAAGAAAAGTTTAGATCTCAAACCCTTGCTTAAACTTGCTGTTTTAAATTCATCCGTTGGTGAAAGCAATAAGATTTTTAAACTGTTTAAATCCTTCAAACAAAAAGACAAAACTAAAAGCAAACTATATATTAGTTTTTCGTACACGCAACAACAATGCGAATAAATGCTACGGTTGAGACATCAAAAAGCGCAGGCAACCTCGCTTGAAAAAGTAAATTATTAATCTCTTGCTCCTTTAGAGCGACAAGCAAATAGAACACTGTCGACAAACTATCCGAATACAGCATGCAACCGAGACCCAAATGGGATTTAAGTCTTTTAACGAGAAAATCAACAGCTTTCTGACCTAAGTTAAAGAAAATCGAAAACTGTCGAGGTAATACTGAAATTTTAAGATGAACTGAGGGGATGAGGCACAATTTGAAGCTTTAAATTTTGGTCAAAAAAAAACAACAAAAAAACGATAAATGTTGCTAAAATACGAGAAGGTTTTTTTCACCAAAATGCAGACCAAAACCGAATACAACCTTGGTAATTAATAACATTTATTTAAAATGAACTTGTGCATGATGAACTGTTACAAAAGCGTAGCAAGCTTATTACAAGTGTTATGATATCAAATTAAAAAGTGCATACAAATGGTCGTTACAAATTTCTTGATTTTTTTAAAAAATGCAACATTTAAGCCTGACTAGCAAAGCCAGAATGTATCGTACTCCAAATACTATACAATAACAAGAGTTTAAGCCAAGAATGAAACTGCGGCGGCGTGATTTCAAAGGTTACTTGAGGTCACTTCTTTTTTATTTGGGCCACTCGAACTTTTAACAAAAACACAAAAATTGAGTGCAATTTCGTAATAATAATTCATTCAGTGTCTTTTTTAAACAGTCAAATCGCTTTGGAAGAATCATTTCACCACAGTAGGCACCTGGATCGTTTAAAGGTGTAGATTTATGGTGCAATTAGTTGATATCAACATGGCTGCGAGTTTTCGTAACAAATACAACAATAGATAGATATCATAACTAAGTTCTACAATACAAATACAACATGCACAATATCCATTTCGTGAAAACGAACGGCAAGATTAAAACTTTAGATTAAACAATAAAAAGGTTTTTTGAGAAATGATTGTGATTATATTGCTTTGAAAAGTGCAAAATTGCCCGACGCAAGAAAAAAACAAAAACCGAACAAGTGCTGACGGAGTAAAAAAAAAACAAACAACTATTTAGACATTCTTTGCGATTAAACGGAATTTTTAGATGAGAGGAAAAGAGCTTCTTTTAAACCAGGGTCGTCCAAACAGCGGCCCGCGGGCTACGACGCAAAAATTTTGCAGATTTCAAACCTTGTCGATTAGGGGCAACGCAACTTTCTATGACAGGGAGAATGGTCAACCAGCGATGATGGCTAAACATTGTGAAGTTTTTACCTTTTTTACTAATAAGGACATTTTTGGTCTTTTTTGAATTTCCAACGCTTTTTATCTTTAATATCTGAACAGAGACCGAAAAAGCTTTCACTTGTCGAAAAAACTTAAAAATTCTAACCTCGTTTTAGCCAATAATTCACTTAATTAGGATAATTTCAAACCGACCGCGGCTCGGAAATTCTTGAATTTTTGAAAAGTGGCCGACAGGAGTGAAGAATATGACGGCACTCTTTTAAATAATGGGTCCTTCGGTTAGTGGTTTGAGCTAACTTATATCCAAATTTTAATTACTTAATAGACAGGGGAATGTCTAAATAGTGCCAGAAACACAAATGAAAGCGAAAACAGCAAAACTCGCATTTATCTTGGTTATAGATCATCGACAATTGAAGACTTGATTTCGGTCGCAAGGTTAAGCAACCAGACTGGATCTGGTAACAGGAACAAACATGTCGTTCGTATACGTAAAGCCGTCGAACTCTCCTTGGTCAATGTTTTTCAGGAACATACCGTCGATAGGAGTCAGCGTCGGCTTTCCTTTGGTGAAGTACTTGTCGAAGTTCTCGGTTATGTTTGAAGTCTGCGCATATCGAGATTGAAATGCGATGTCGGCGGGAAATCATTCGAAGAAACCCGGCGGAAGTTGTGATGTTCGGGTCGAACAAAAAAGTTCATGAATAAGGTAGTTGAATTAACCATGGAGAGGCAAAAAAAATATAAAAAAATTTTTTTTTAAACTCCAAAGCAGAAAAGCTTATTGTTAGCAAAATAAAATCTTATTATTTTTAATATTTGTAAAGCAGGTAGGGAAACGTGGCTAAGAAATTGCATAAATAAGAAAATTCTTCAACAACTTACGACTTTGGGTTTAAACGGAGGCTGGATTTCACGGGCGGCCAACTGATCCCAGTTGATCCTGCGGAAGAAAGCGTGTTCCGTAATCTCCCGCTTATCGCCGATACCCAGTCGCTTGCTCGGATGCTTCTGAAGGAGCTACAGACACAGATAGCATTAATTTCAAACATTAGACGCAACGTTGGTCGCGCGTGAATCATTTACGATCCGATCCCAGGCAGAGATTATTATTTACTCGGCTTTAGGGTGATTGCGGCGAGAAAATTAAAACGATTAAAGCAGAGCTGATCTGTTGGGTAAAAGTGTGAAAATCAAGCGGATATGAGACGGTGAATAGCCAATTAATATTAATAAGAGCATTCGGTTACCTGGCAACCCACGGTTATAACTCTTATAGATAAAGAATATTGCGAAAACAAGGTGTGGAATAAAAAAACGGTTCTCTTGAAAGAGAATAAAAAATGTCTAAAATTGCATTGTCTAATTAGCAGTCGACAGAAATGACGTTTTGAAAATCTAAAAAACAATAAAATCAACTTCGGTTCAATTAGCCATCATCAATGAGTTTGTGATATGAAAACGTGTTAATGACACCCAACAACAAAGGCAGTAGCTGTAATAGGTTATGAATTAAACAAAGACAACGGCCACATTACAACAGGAAACAAGCACTAACAATATCACAAAATCACAGACTATAACAAATAACTGATTCCACTCAAGTCAATTGTAAATTTCACTTGAGTTTTTCACGAGTTACAATTTCTCCAAAAACCACCATGGTTCTATATTCACCGCAAAATTTTTTCAAGTATTTTGAAGAATCAACATTCAGCACTTCATCGTGGCATCAACAAAATGAAAACAAAATAAAAATATTTAAAAAATCAAAATAAACAGAAAAGTTCTGAGACATTCGAGGCAAGAAGATAAATAGGGTCCGCTAAAGTCAATAAAGTCGTTTTTTTTTTTTTAGGCTTACTTAGGTCTTGTAACTTACACGACGCTGGTTTGGGTTGCCGAGGAGCCTTTTTGCTGAGTTTTAAAGGTCAAAATAAAGTCAAAATTTTACCTCCACAAGTTTCAACAAAACCTCATTTCCTGTTTACAGTATTTTTACAATTTTTCGAGCAACTTTAAATACTTTTAATATTTTGTTTTGCACTTTAAATCAGTGTACCATATTCTAAAAATTTCAGGGCTACAATTTCTTAGCGTCAATCCTAAAACTTTTTGTAGTCAAGTCCGCAGGTTGGTGAAACCGATTGAGAATCCTCGATGTACGGAGAAATTACTTTGTATGCAATATTAATGTAATAGTAATAGTAATGTAAGGATCAACGAATATATCATTTCACACCCATCTGTGTGATTCGCCGGTTGCGAAACCATGATCAATTTTGATAAAAATCTTTGCCGATTTGAAATTCGATAAAAAAAGGTTTTGTCTTAATTTGGTGAAAAGAAAATACATCTTAAAACGGGTGTTTGTTATGCAAAGTTGAAAGCGTGGCCGAGTACTTAAGAGCGCCATATTGGTAGCGAACGTGATCGATATTATCACGGTTCAAAACCTACTCGCGTCATTCTGTTCCAGTCTTGGAAAAGACATTTTACACCATTTTTTCCGCTTGGCGGTCTTAACAAGCAGCTTTAAATTTCGGTCTTATCCCTTTGATCAGGCCGCAGTTTCTCGGTATCTCTGAAAGCAGATCAAGGTAATCGCTCATTCGCTTACAATTCCTGATGCATGAAATTATTTTTCGGAATAGCCTACATGTTGCAGTTTTATACGAATTGTTCTTACTCAGAAGAACTCATTTTAGTTATGTTCTTTAACGCGGATTATTAATGTATCGAGATAAACTGAGATTTTTTATCTTACTGTAGACAGAAAAAAATTATTCTTTTAAAAATTGATAAATTAGCGTTTTTGCAACTATTTAACGACAAACTTACAGAGCAAAACCGTTATGTGAAAATAATGTAAAAAAATTTTTAGGTCAAAAAATGGCCCTTATGACAATTAATTTAAGGTGGAATATGAGCCTAATAAAATGTTATCGAAAGATGAAATTAATCAGCATCATTTCAACGTATAAATAAATTAAGGTACAAATAAAAGTACAAATATTTTTAAGTAAAAGTTGGACAAGTGAAAATGTAAAAATATCAAAATAGGGTTACTAAAATTTAGGATACACTCAGCAAGGATTTGGATTTTGGATTTCAGATTATTTATTGTCGCTTAAACAAAAAGGACAAAACGCCTCCAAGTGACACAGCAAGAAATGTAAAATAAAATAATTAAAAAGTAAGAAATTACAAATAAATAAAGCGACAGGATGGTTGCGAAGGGACCGTGAGGTCTTCATGTCTGCAACCAACCTTGTACAAATAAAGGAAAACAAAACAACAAACCAAAAAACAAAAAAAACAAAAAAAAAAAAAAGGAAGCTTTTAGGCACAAATAGAACAATATTGACCCAGCCCCAACCTCAACCTTAACCAGAACTAAATAACTCGAAAAAACAGAACCTAAGAAAAGTCGAACTTTAAAAGCAAACAAACTTCAAACCGAATTTTCCTAAGAAAACTTGAATTTTTAAATTAGGAATGTACCGATAGGGAGAAGGCCCATGACTGATTTCCAGGCCAGAAAATATGGGCCGATACCTATATTCTGGCACTTTCGATCTGTGTCTAATTTCTCGGTTTTTGTCTCAAAAAAAGTGGTGATTCCACATCGATATCGGCAAAAAGAATATCGGTCTTATCGGCAAAATACGACCATACCGATATCTAGCCAATGGTATCGGTGCATCTCTATTAAATTAAAACTTTAGAAAAGCCTGTTGTTTGCTTGTGCCATATTTAATTCGTGCCGTTACGCAGTTGACGTTGCAATGCATCTGTGACGCAGAATCCGGGCGAAGTGATTGTAGTTTTAATGTGAGAAAATGAATGACGAAACAGACAATTCAACGATGAAATAATGCGTATGATGTGCGATGTCAAACGGGTCCGGAAAGAACAAACATTTTTGCGTAATTGCGACTAAGTAATGCGAAGGTGCTCTAAAAAAACTAACCAACCCGCCCGAAATTAAGTTTAAAGCGTGATTTGCCAGGCCACGAGATGTCAGGGAGCAAATCGACTTTTTGCCTTTTGGGTCATCTTAAAATGCAACGCCGGTTTTAGCCATAAAAGCAATGGATTCTTTTTAACCGTCTTTACGTCCGACTGCACTGCTATATAATTTTCATCAAAGATGAATGACGCCCGTGAATAAATGGTATTGCAGGGGTCGAAGTGACCGTCAACTGCCCGGTGTATGGAAGTAAATCATGTCAAAGGCGAGTCTTTGGATTGCGTCCATGCATGCAAACCTCGTTTATGAAATCGAGATAGTTGTGTTTCAACGTTTTTTAAAAGGGGGGAGGTGTATGAGGCGTCCTGTTAAGAGGCAATGTGCTAAGAATTATTATCTTGGGTTTGTAATGCGACGGCTTGAAGATCGAATCGTCAGCTGAGCGCCGCACACTCATCATCAGGCGAACAAAGAAACTAAATCATTAGCAACTGTAAAGTGCAATGTATCAACACGAAAGATAGGTACGGAATAACAACGTGCGCTTCGATTTTCGCGTTTTCATTTGGAATAGGAAATTTATTTAATATAGACCGCAATTGCTCTTTAATAACTGAGGTTAAACGTACAGCAAATAACCGATTTCGTTCATAAATACAAAGCGCTATTAATAAATTCAAAGGCAATGCCATTTAACCGCTCTATACTAGCAAAAAAAAAAAAAAAAAAAAACCAGGTAAACTAAAAATTTATAAAACTACCAAACACATTTTCGTTCAATCTGATCTTCTTTCTTTTGCATAATAAATGAATCTAATCGATTATTTGACACTAAAATTGCATCAGTTTGAAATAAATTTTTTTCTCTTTTCAAGCTGATATTTTTACTCCTTTTCAATGAGAGTTTCGTAAACAAAACTCAATCGAGAACCTGAGTCAAAGATTTTATTGTTGCCGTTTCATTCAGTAAAAAAAAATACAACTGCTTTAATTGATTTTGCGGTGTCGGTATAGTAAGTGGCCTACCAGATTTATTTAATGATCAAAAAGCATTAAAAAAAAACAAAAATAAACAACCCTAACCCAATCGCTATATCGGTCACGTGACATCGCAGCCATGTTGAATTTGGTTGGCCGCATACTATACTAGCACCGATTGTACTAGCGGCAGAAATGAACTTTGGACGTAAAACAAAAACAATTTTTTATTGTCAATTTCGCAAATTGGAGCAATTATGATCTGCGATAATTCTAAGAATTGTATCAAGTTGTGGACAGACAGCACTATAAAGTGTTATTATATCTTTTTTAACTTAATTTCATTTTTGACAGGAATCGAAATTATTATTTAGCAAAGCAAATTTTTTTTTCAATAACTATTTTTTCTAAACCCACAAAAAATTCGCGCTGTATGCCGAAAAGCAAACAAACCGCTTTAAAAACAAGTTTAAAAATCGTGGCTGGAATCAAATGCAACTCTGTCAGTGCTGCTAAGACGTGCCGACTAAAATTAGAGAAATATTTCAAGATTCTTCTTTACTTATCAGCACCATCACGTCTCTCCGTTTTTAATCAATGATTTTAACGTTTTCCAACGGGTTTCCAAAAGCAAAGCGTAAGAGACGTTTGATATTTTCGATTGAAAGGCTTTCAACATTTTCTAAATGAATTAAAAATAACAAGAGAATGATTGAATGAGATACATCCGATTGCTGAGCTCGTTTTACGCAGAAACGTTACTGAAAAATCACGGGCTCAAACAAGACTCGATTATTTTTAGTAACATATATATATATATATATATATATATATATATAAGGTACAGTGCTGGCAATTCACTTTTGACAGTGCTCAATGATTGGAAGATCAGAGCAAAATTATTAAAGTAAAAATTGGACAATTTTTTGATAAGCGTGATGAGATCATTTTGGTTAATTGTTTTTTTTATATTGGGAGGGTGATTCGATTTTGCATTGATATAAAGGGGTATGTCTCCGGGTTTACGGTATGGCCAGTATTTACCTGTAATTAAATTTAGGGTGATATCTAAAAAATCATTTTGTAAAAGATTAGATTCTGTTGTTATTTCGGGACTATTGTTTTGAAAAATTGTCAATATGTTTTTCTTGATTCTTTCAATGATTGGTCCTGATTTACTGTTTATTATTGCCAAGCCATCGTCTCTGTATAGCCCCAGATGTTGATTTTTTATGTTTTTATTAAGTTTGTGTAATAGATATAATCCAACTAGTTGACACATTTCCGCCCCATCGTATGAGCCCATTGTTACGTCAAAAAGGCTGTCGTTTTTCTTTGTCCACGTACTTTCATCGCCAAACAGCACAGAATTTTTGCAGTGCATAATGAGGTTGATTGTGTCATCATCAATATTGACGTATTCTTTTGCAAAGTTAATAGATTTTTTTTAATAAATTTTCGGTTATACCGAAAATTTACTGAAGAAAATCTGTGCTATTTGGCGAGAAAAGTACGCGGACAAAGAAAAACGGCACTCTTTTCGACGGATCAAAAAAGGCGAAAAAACAGATGTTTTGTCCCAAAGAGCACTCAGAATAAGCAAAACAAACACGGCATATTCTTAGTGAACAATATCAGCGTTTTTGCAACAAATAAGATAATTGAAGCTCACTCCTTTGCACAGCCCGACTGCCTCCTTGGACATAGAACGCGGGTAGGAGACAGAACTTTCCAGAATAGATTGAAACAATTCGTCTTCATCTTCGCCGTCAAACGGAGGCTAAAAAGCATTAAAAACGGTAATTGTCTCTTTTAAAAATTTGATTTTGTAACATGATTTTTTCTGGCCTCTTGCTTGCCCATCAATTAAATGATTTTGCTAAAACGCTCGTTGAAAGGAAACTAGTTGAAAACGTAATCTGTTGTTGATAGAGCAACACCAGCAGGAACTGGCGTTTCGCGCGTCATTGTTATAGGCTTAATTTAAATGCTATAATGATTGTCATATTGCCTTTAAGCCCTTACAGTATGAACATCATGACTGTACCTTTACAGCTGGGTACGACAAATATAAACAAGGGTTTAAATACTAAAACTTCGGCCAAGATTAAAAAAAGTTTTTTTTTTGATGCGTAAGCGCATGATTTTGCCGCTTATAAAACAAACACTCGCCGGTCTTAAAACGTCACGAACAGTTAAAAAAAAGCAATCAGCGGTTTCTTTTTGGGTCTAGCAACGCAGAATGACGTAAGGGCGCTGAAACATTTTCCGCTTGACAAAAGGAGATAAAGCAAATCACCTGGCCTGCTAGCATTTCATAAAGCAACACTCCGTATGCCCACCAATCCACCGATTTCCCGTACGGTTCGTACACAATAATCTGCGGGAAAAAACGATTTAAATCTCGGCTGAAAAACAGTTCGAAGTTGTTCATCCACAACGGATTTTTAAACAAGCGGAGCAAAACAACTACAGTGCTTCCTCGATTATCCGGTCTAGTTGGGGGGATATTTTTAAAAATCTGAACGGTTAACCAAAAAACCGGATAATTGAAATCATGTACTTAAGTCACCGAAAGAGTAACAACGAACAAAAACATAATACATTTATGATTAAAAAATTATAGAAGTTCAACATCTTCAGTTGCATCAGTAGATGTACAGAAAAAAAGAATCGATTTTAATTTGCTTACAGGCAGATTGGCGTTTTTCTGCAGCTAACTCGCGAAGTCGTACCAATGTGGAAGTGTTTGAAACTGATGCCTCTGACTGAAAACGGAGCCACGTTAGGCAACGGTCAAACATTCGCATTGCCTCTGCGTGCGAAACAGGACATTTTTCTTTTTGTCAAATGTCCTGTATTTTTATCTGTATCCTCTTCATCACGTTCTTCATCTTCTGCTGCTGAAACAAGATCAACAATTCCTTGTTTGTCCATATGTTCATAAGCCGGGCTATCAGCTTGAAACCAGCCATCAACATCAGAGGTCGTCAGTTCGATGTTTAGTGCGGCAAACTGTTCCAAGAATTCATCATTCAGCACACTTTCTGAAAAAGTTGCGTTTTCCTCCACAGAAGATTCGTCGAATGGAATGAGTTTACGCCAGGATTTTTCAAACGTCTCGGGACTTACTTGTTCCCAAGCGTTTGCAATCAGGATATCAATCTTGATTGCAAGAATATCAATCTATAACACTCAGCATATCAATCTAGCATATCGTCTTCTGTCTGAGAAACCAGCTCTTTTAAAACAGACTTACGATAAATTCTCTTCAGGCACTCTAAAACGCCCTGATCCATTGGTTGAATGAGTGAAGTGACATTCGGCGGAAGAAACCTTGCTACAATCTGTCCGTCGTTGGAGACTAGTTCATTCTCGCTATGATGAGCTGAGCAATTATCTAACAACAAAAGTGCTTTGGGCTCCTGTCCTAATTGAGCTAGTTTTTTCTTGACTTCAGGTAAGAAACAGTTTTGAAACCAGTCGCTGAATATAACCTAATCGACCCAACCATTTTTCTGACTTGATACACAACAGGCAGTGCTGATTTTTCAATTCCACGAAAGCAACATGGGTTCTTTGCCTTGTCGATAAACAACAATGGCAGCTTAATGGAAGCGCTTGGATTAGAACAAGCATTAATTGTTACACGTTCCTTAGCTCGTTTACTTCCAGATAGATCACTGTGAGTTGTAGTCAAAGTTTGTCCAGGAAGCATTTTATTAAAAGAGACCAGTTTCGTCGCAATTAAAAATTTGATCCAAGGAGTACCCATTCGTAAGGTCATTAAAGAAGCTCACGAATTCGTCAGCTGTGGCAACGTCAGCATTTGCTTTCTCTCCACTAATGGCACGACTCTTGATCCCAAAGCAATTACAAAAGCGCCATTGGAAACCATAACTTGCGTTAAATGTCTTGTTAGGACTTTCAGGATAGAGAAAGCTGTGAAATTCCGTGGCCTTTTCTAAGAGTATCAAACCAGTTACCGGAATCCCCTTTTCACGATGTTGTCGAAACCACAGATAACGAGCACTGTCCAGTTTATGATATATTCCAACTTTCATGGCTTTAGTGCCTTTAACGGACTTCGATATGCCTAATTCGGATTTTGTCATCTTAAAGTTCTTTCGTTAACAGTTGACTTCCCAATGTTGTATTTTAACATGACCTCAGTCTTAGGAATTTTCTTCGGTACCATGTCACACACATTCAATTTGTCTTCAACAGACAAAACAGTTCTCTTTCGTTTCACGTTCCTTTTTTAATAAGAAGCCATCTCAAAACTACGTTATAGTAATAGCAACTACGTTGCTGTTTCGATAAATACAACTCGATAACTGACTCCTCTGCAGAAAAGCAGCCCTTGGTTGTATTGATTGTGACGAAATAAATTACATCGTGGCTTTGTATTGTTGCGCCATGTTTGCCACGTTTTCCATGTATGTCGACTAACAACAATACAGTATTTTTAGCTGTTTTAATTTAAAGTGTTTTAGAATATTTTAACTGTTTTCTGACGGAAATTGACGTAAAGTTCCCCGGTAGGCCTAACAATTTGCAAAAGAGCTAATTGAAAAGCTAATTTAAAATGTCGCAAATCAGAGTGACCGAATTATCGAATGCCAGATAAACGAGGTACGGATAATCGAGGAAGCACTGTACGTTGAAAATAACTGGAAATTCGAAGGAAAGCCGAAGAATAATTATAGTATCCAAAAAAACGCCAAATTATTTTCGTCGTACCAATGTTGAACGACGAAAATAATTTGGAATGACGAAAATACAACGTATGAAAATGTCGTCGTACCAATTTCTGCGACGACGGATTGACTTTATATGTAATAAAATTAAAATCATACACAGGAACAAAACTAATAATGATCTATGCTATTTTCAATTCTACAGTGTGAATAGAATGCGAAGCGTTTCTCAATTGTATTATGCTGACGAGTGGCGACGACTGACCAATTTTTTTTAAATTAAAGTTAGAAGCACTTTAAAAACGGAACATAAGTAATAGCAAGTGCTATTAACAGAATTAATATAGATATAATAATAATATAAATAGATAGAATAACAAAAATAGACTATTTTAAATTGTATAATTATAACAAAACAAATTGTACAGCATAATGCGTAAAAAACGTACTTATGTAGTAGCTTTAACATCAAAAAGGAAACCATTTCATTAAATCGCTTAGGTCAGTGGTTTTCAACCTTTTTCATACTGTGGCCCACTTTCCAACCCAAGGTAACGTAACGACCCACTTCGGTACAGAGTTGTAAACGGGCTGAACTAGTCGGCCCGTTTACAGATTTGATATTATACAAGTCTTATATTGGTTTCATTTTGATTTATGCTCTGTGGCCCACTGAAAACAGCGCCATGGCCCATTGGTTGAAATCCATTGCTCTAGTACAGTGGTTTTCAACCTTTTCTGTACCGTGGCCTATTTTTCAACCCAACAAAATTAAATTCTCATCCCAAAATCATAGTGTTCTCTAAAAAAAAAAAAAAAAAAAAAGGTCTTCATGTGGTTGACTGCACAGGACGCCAGAAAAATGCCTAAAAGATGGGACGGATGGCAAGCCTAATTATACATATATATTATACATATTGCTTTCATTTTGATTTATGCTCCATGGCCCACTAAAAAAACCACTGTGGCCCATAGGTTGAAAACCTCCGGCTTAGGTAAATCAAGCCAAAGACCTTGATTAAACTCATTAACTTAAGTCTAACCGTTGCACGAAACAAGAAGCATGAGCATTTCTGCAGAACAAAAAATGGCGGAAACTAGAATAAAAAAGACCAAACAAACACTGGCTGAAAGAAACCTCAGGAGCAATGTAATCCGGGGTGCCGCAGAAAGTAGCGGTGGTGTTTCCATCTTGAATATTTTCTTTGCACATTCCGAAATCTGCGATCTTGATATGTCCGGAGGAATCCAGCATTACGTTATCAAGCTTCAAGTCCCTAAAAGATCGAAAGCTTTATGCCAAAAGCCAAAAAAATACGGCCCGATTTTGTTAGTAATTAAACCCTATAATGGCAATTATCGTTTGGAATCTCGACACAATAAGTCTGGGATCGATTCCAGGAGCGATTAACTTTGTTGTTGACAACGACTCGTTACACGAACTTAATAAAACATAAACATAAACGCTTAAGCGTATTAAGAACGATGACAGCTTGGTTTGCAATTTTTCGGTAAAAATGATTTTCAACGATTTTTTTTTAGCAAAAACTCGACAACATATCGGTTTTCTTAGCACATACGACAATGACAATTACAGTCGCTGCAGATGCGCGCTTCTGTTCGAGAATCAAGCGATATTCACCTGTATATAATGCCTCGCTCGTGCAAGTAGAAAAGACCGAGAGCAATTTCAGCCGCGTAGAACCTGAAAGTCGAACAACGTCATAGGTGATCCGAGGCGTGCGAGTCAGAGATGAACTTACGCAGCTTGGGGCTCTTTGAATTTGCCAACTTGCTGAATGTGAAACATCAAGTCGCCCCCGTTCACATATTCCATGACGAAATAAAGGCGGTCCTAGAAAGAAACAAAACGTGCGTCGAAAACCGAACAACTACGAATGCTTCGGCATGTAATGAAAGAAAACATAATCGAGAGGAGCGCGATGGGATGTGAAAGATGCAGACGGAGGATGAACTCTGAAAGTGGAGAATGCTAAGGATGGGGGTTGCTGAGAAGGTGGGCTGAATCCAGCCATCTTTACAATCAAGGAACAAATCGAATCAAAATTGGACGAGTTATTCTAGTTGAACAAAGCGCAACGATTTTACGCTTGAAGAGAAGGACAGCCTTTATTCAAAGCAATACCAGACAGCGAAGCCGCTTACTGTGGTCTGAAAGCAGGAATGAAGTTGAGTCAAAAACGGGGGCTTCTCGGCAAGGGCGAGGACTCTCTTTTCAATCATGGTGCACTCAACGTCGTCATCTTGAACGACGACATCTTTCTTCAGAACTTTAATTGCGTAGATTTCATCTGTTCTTTTGCGTTCGGCCAGTAAGACCTTTTACAAACAAACAATCGCTTTAGGACGAAAAATAAAACTTTTTTTTCTGCTAAGGATCCTGTTTATCTTATTTTTTTGAAAAAACGTTGAGCAAAAAATTAACTGAAAGCAAATAGCAGTATTGGAAATCACTTGTTTTGCATGTGAACCGCCCGAAACAATTGTTTAAGATCGAATACGATATTTTTTTGTCTGTAAGCAAAACGAGAAAGCGCAGCGTCACACGTGCGGACATGAGAAAGTGAGCAGTTAGCATTTTGAAGAAAAATAAGCAGGAAATTTCCAGGAAACGAGAATTCTTTGAACAAGTTACGTATGGATTGCACTTCTTCAGCAACGTAGTTTGGCAAAAGCTAGCTTTCACAACCGCTGTCGTTTGTTGCTGGCCAAAGAGCTTTTTATTTTTTATTAGTCTTGTTTTGTTTTGATCAGCACGAAAGACTATTCCAAAAACGATCAATCAAGAAACAAAATTCTTTAATGTTAAGCATTTTTTCGTCGATAGCTTGGCCAAAAGCTGACGAACCTCAAACGGATTGCATAATAGAAATTCAGTGCAGCAACTAAAATTGATTTAGTTTGAAAAAAATAAATTCTTTTAATTTCGATAGTATCGTTGGTAACAAGGCCGACATAAAACTTTCAAAAGAACGTTTCAAAGACAAAGCAGCGCAACAAATTTACGTCATACTGCGCTTAGTTTCATAAGTAAATTTCAACAGAGTATTCAATGACAAGTACCATTACAAAGTGACACACCAGCAAATTTTGTGCAAACCTTTCCAAAGCTTCCCCTTCCCAGGACCTGAAGGAAATTAAAGTCGGCCGGTGTCATGACCTTCATTGGCTGATCGCCGCGGGCCGCTTGCTTTTCGGCCTTCCTTTTTCGTTCCGCTTCTCTTTTCTGTTCCTCGGCTATCCGTTGTTTCTTGAAAGAAATTTAAAGCCTTAAACGTGGATTGGTTAACATTTTCCAAAACCAATCCATCAAAAGACGTTGAGAGCAGGACTAATTAAAAAGTAACGTTATCTGCGTGAACGGGTCACGCAATGCGTCAAAACGTCAGTGAAACCAAAGCATGATGTATTGATTTAAATAGTATATTTAAATAAGAAACGTTTATTTTAAGGAGTTTCATTAAAATTAGAACTCTTGGAGATATTAATTTCGTTTGTAAATAGATATCAATCAATACAAATCAAGATATATTTTTGTATCTCTCTTTGTTCTTATATGCATACAACGATTCCACTTTAAAATAAAAATAATTCAAACGATAAATTAATATACCGTATGTTCTATTTCTTAGAAGCTATTTACTTTATCGCTACTTGAAAAGAAATTTTGTAGAATTTTATACTGACCGCTAAAAAAGTCCTTAAAATACATTATTATATTGTGACAATTATTCAAACATTAATATCCGCTTTAAACATATGAAATATTTACTCAGATATATTAATTATTTACCTTGTTAAATGTGACAATGCTGAGCGCAATATGTTGGGCAGATCAAAAACTGACACTTACTGCCTATGTGAAGTGGCAAATTAACATAGAAACCATTACCACATTTCCGTAGCTATTGCAAATATATTCGAATTTTGCTGAACTTGTTTAGACAATCGAAAAATTCAAATAGATGCGTCTGTTCGATGACTTGAGCCCAACGGAAGTTCAAGCGATAATGACTTAGAAATTTGAAAAGAAAACAGGGTCGAATTGGCTTAGTCGAATTCGACCGTCATCAGCAACATTCAGCTTACCTCGAGTTCGGCAGACAGCTTCGCCACTTCTTCGTCTTGAACGATCTGAACATTGTAGAATTCTCCTTCTTGTTGCCCGAGAAGCTTGAACCAACCAGAGGAAGACTTCTTCATCAGCTCTTGAAAAAAGACAATAACGCGAACAATCAATCAACTCGATCAAGAGGTCACAGGATTTTGGCCCTGATAATTCGGCGAATGAGATTTTGACGCCCATGGTTTAACGCGCACGGAGTATTGGGGCTCGATCATTATTTGTTTACTCATTGACGTCAGCGAGCAGTCTATTTTGTAAAGTCGAACGGTTATCCGATAATGACTTTTTTCTTTGTCGGAATCTCACGCCTGTCTGAGGGCTCGTTTCCACTGCAAGTGTATAATGGAGCATTCTTTGTTTGTTTGTTAAGTGCGGAAAGATAAAAAAAAAAAAATGCTTCATTCCACGCTCGTAATGGAAACGAGCCTTTATATCAAGACGCTCTGAGCGAAGTATGTATAAACAATGCTAAAAATACCACCGGCTATAATGTTTTAACATGGGCTTAAAAATTTAAACCAACCGATTCTTCGACACTGACTCGCTTTCTTGTTTTTAAGTTCACGGTTAAGCTCCGTTACACTAAACTAAAATTTACGTATACACGGTACAAAAAATGCTGCTAATTCTTTGATTATTATTGCAGTCGGCGTTTTCGATTTTCGCAGAATTTCTTTGATTTCGCAGCAGCTTTTTTTTTACGGTGCACGAACTTGTAATAAATGACCGGCAACTTTTTATATACCTGTACACTGTTAAAAAAACATCAAAGAAAAGTTGCAAAATTCTGCAAACATCAAAAACGCCGACTGCAATGATCAAAGAACTCGCAGCAGTTTTTTTAACAGTGTAGCACAAACATGATAAAACGTTAATCAAAAAAAAAAACGCCTCACCAAACAACACGGCGAAACTCTTAAAAATTAAATCTAAAATGCTATATATTTATACAAGAATAAAAGCAATTAAAGGGTTCGATAATTTGACGAGCGCGCGATCTCAACAAGCAAAAAGAGTCATTATATTATCAGATTAGTTTTTTCTACCCGATTGTAGAAAATAGAACACTGGCCTAAGTAAATGAGTGAACAAAGATCGAGCGCCGAGCTCAGAGCGCGCAGAAACCTAGGCGCCGAAATTTCGTCGGCCGAACTCTCGCGGATCTTCTGACCAACCGGATATCCCGAACGACAGCGATCCCATGAAGTCGTTCGCGGTGGCTCGATCCCAGTCCCATACTTCGACGAGCAAGCGTCGGTCCTTGTCGGATTCTTTCAAAGGACTGTTAAAAAAGCTTCAGTAAATAGGGCAATACTGCTGGTAATTTTTTCAAGCTCGTAAAAGACGGGAGTGTTAAAAGCAAAAAGCAATTGCTTTGGTCTTTTTTAAAGGTGAAGAGTACATCTATAACGAGAACTTTAAGGGGATACTTCTATAGGTTAAAGTAATCCGGGAAAGAGTGCTTTTCTCAGCAAGCAACAACGTGTGCATTAGACCCAAAATTTTAAACAATCTTAAATCAGCAGCATGACAGAAACCTCAGGAACACGTGATAAATATGACCTCCAGATATTCGCCTTCGTCACGTTGTAGCGCCCTTGGGAAAAGCACGCAGGGACTTTACGTCACTTTCCGTTGCTGGGCCGAACTTGAAAAGAAGCTTTAAATGCAGTCATAAGAATTTATAAGAACTCCAATATATCAAGAAAACTTTCACCAGAGCATCAATATTTTCGATACATAAAGGCGGGACAGAGTAATCGCTGGGCGGTTTCACTAGGTTTAACGTGTCTGCTATTGTCAGACAAGTTAAGAGCATAAGCAGCTAATGCGACGATAATCATGATGACGTTTTATGCCTTTTAACTTTCACTCTGAAAAAAAAAAACTTTAAAACACTTTCTGCAAAACCTAGATTAAATATTTTCAATGTAAACTTACATGCTTAAAGTTTCACCCCAAACTGGGTTCAAGTTTTTCTCTCTAATTTGGGACTTTCTGTGGGATTCTTTTCGATTTTGAACATCGGATTTTTGCGGCGGAATAAGCTTGATTTTTACATAAGGATCCGATAATCCGTTTGGATCCATGGGAACAAGGTTTTTTCCTTCGTCGACTAAATACAAAAGATTTTAAAGTAAGACAGATCTAAATCCAGTTCTTTAAGCTAAAATTATTGAATTAATATTTCATCGTTGATACACACGATACATCAGTATCGCCAGGTTTATTTTGCATTCGGTATAAGATGAAGGCTGTAGTCGATAATAATCAAAGCATTTATTCGAAAACGTATATTCGCAAACACGCAACTATTTGAAAACACAGAAGAAAAGCAATATTAAGTTTCAAGCATTAGCAAAAATGCATTACACAAATGACCAAGTAAGTTTCGACAATACAAAGGAAATACAAAAAAAATACAAAGCTAGCGGGCCAAAACGTGTTTCTACAGTATTGTAGTGTGTAAGGTTATTTGTTTTTCTATAAAAAAATAAAAAACGAAAATTACGCAACGGATTCAACAGTAGACGATTAATTCCGTTTATATCAAATCAGCATTAGATGAAACAATCGGATAAAACAACTGAATTGAGCACTTCAGAAAGATTACGAAAAATAAGAAAAATTAAGCAAATTAAAAATATTTGAAACTGATCAAATTCTCATAACGAAAAGCATAACATGATTTAGGTAGTTCGGTTTTTTGTGTTAGGATTAGGGTTTTTTGCTCAACGTTTGTTTCTAATATTTTGCTCTGATGGCAACCCGAAAATAAAACAAGGAATGCGCAATTGAATCGTTAATTAGGGAAGCTTTTTTTGCTTCATTTTTTAACTTGTTCCATATTAGGGTTTATGTCCCGGGACCCCGGACAAACTTCCCGGGAGATCTCGGTTTATTGCATTTAAGTTAAAATTAATGATTAAAAGCAGGCGTGCTCAACACATCGGTCGATCGCGTCCTACGTATTGAGCAAAGGCTTGGGATTGCAGGTGAAAGGCCTTTTTTGGGGGACCAAAATGAAGAAATTGGATATTACTAATTGTAAGTGAAGACCTTTTTTTAGTAATTATCTACCATTTCGGACAAAAAATCGAGAAATTGGAAACTATTTGTAAGTGAACACTTTTTTTTAGTCTTCCAAAAATTTTTCAGACGAAATTGTGTGACATTTTGCTAGTATTGCATCGCGGGATCCCGCGATTTCCCGGAAAATCCCGGGATAATAATAAGTCCGAAAATCATAAATCCTAGTCTATATTACGTAATTTAGACTTCAATATTTAATTTTTAATTTTTTTGAAACATTTAAAAACTTTAAAAAACATTTGTCCAATGGGCAGTTAAAACGTGTTTTGTACCACGGCTTTAGTCCGCCGTAACGAAATTCCGCGAAACTTTCTAAAAATATCGAAATGCCAAGCTTCCAGATAAACAGTTTCAGCATGAGTGATAAAAATCTAAAATAAACCTGTTCGGTTCTTGGAAAGTTTATTTTGATACAAGCTTTAAAAAATCTGATCAATAAAAATTCTTTACTATCTAACACGTGTTTTAAATGACGCCGTTTTTTCTTTGCAAAGTATTAATTGCTTAATTCAAAGATCTGTCTTCTCATCTTAGTTTAAGGATGGTTACTAAATTGATTACTAAAGTCGATATTAAATCACGATTACTAGTATAACTACACAATTGGTAATTTATGATTACTAAATTCAAGCATAATTACTAATCTCTATCTTGATATTCAGAGCAAATCTTTGGCGCGGGAAACGATAAACAAAGTGGATTGATGGCGAAATAACTCGATATGATAGCACTGCTGGTTGCTAAAAGACGTGAGTTCGATGCTTGGTCAGTCTGAGTGATTTTCTTTGTTGAAGGCCCTTTACAACAAATTTCTATATGGGTCATCCTGCTTGTGTAAACAGTGACTCTACTTCAATATAGAAAAAGCATATTCAAATTTACATTATATTGTTATTGCTTCTCCTCTAAAGCTGATTCACTGGCTGATCTCAAAAGAATCATCCCTTGACCAAAGGCGTGTACTCCCGTGCGTAGGGTGCGCGGTGTACACCCTGAAATTTTCCACAGCAAAATATAAAAAATATTTTCTAGCAGCAACCTGGTAATACGGTCATACAAAGTAGAACAAAATGGATTAAGGAGATACAGCTTTAACTTTTTGAACAAACATTGAAAAAGCAGGATTTGTTCTGTATCCAATAAACTGACTATGCTTTTTTATTTTCCGTGTATCGGACATAAAAAGTAGTTGACAACAGATGATGACGCAGGTTGATGTTAATCCGACTATGAGGCTCGAATTTGGTAATAGCCACACCAGCTAATGTCAACACATTACTTTTATAAGGCGTTTTAAACAATCTTTGCAAAAGGACACAACATTCCGACTCCATCATATGTTTTTTTCAATCAAGCGCTGACTAGTATCTTCGCTCCCGGCGAAACAAGCAGCTCAGCACGGTATGAGATTTTACGCTATCTAACGTTATCAGAAAAACTTCATAAGATGTTTTGACAATCTCAGGTGGTTTTGGCCTGTTTGATGTCACCGCTATTTCTTCATATTCGCATCAAGTCGCAAAAAATAACTCTTGTTTTTATCATCTTTAAACGTTGCGTTCACCTGAAGTATGATTTGGACCGAAGTGATTGGAATTGGGATTAAACATTTAGTCAACAATTTTAGCATCACGTGAAAACACGACCCATAAAAAAAAGAACGCGTGTCACGAATCGAAAACGAAATTCAAGGAATTGTACATGTGTGGTCTAACATAACAAACCTACAAAAGCTAAATCCTTGCTTAAGAGAAAACAAACAGAACAAGAAACTAACATAATTTACAGTTTGGCAGATTTATTGAAGTGTTTGCGCAAGGATCAAAAAAAGCAAATATCGTCAAGAGGTTTGAATAATAATGGCTAAGAAAATCATTATGGAGCTCTTACCTTTCACGGTTAAATAGTAGTCGTTTATTTGAGCACTCAGCTTTATACGGCCTCGTTTCTCGGTGTGGTCGCGGCCGCAAAGCGGGGGAACGTTTGGAATGCATCGCTTGTGAAAGTTGAGATTACAAGCTGAAAGAACAAGAAACCATAGAAAAAAAGAGGAGCGCCTCTGAAAAAATGGAAACTTACAGGTGCATTTCATTCCTTGACGCACAAGACCGTACAAAAGCGAACCGCAGTGATCGCAGAATGTCGGGGACGTGTAGCTTGCAACTTTGAACTTGTGCTGATTGTGACTGTCCTAAATAAAAGAAAACCGCAAGATATCGTTAAAACGGCGCAGCTACAGCATTTACTGTACAAACACTCGAGCAGACACAACAGAACTGCTTCAAGGTAATGACGGTTTTGTTTTTAAATCACTACGTCATAGAAAAAAGCTTCAATGCGTGACGTGATGAAAAAGAGAAACACAGAGAAATTTTTCAGTTGGGTTGATATGATTGCCTTTTAATTAGCAAACGTCGTATAAACTGACGTCACAATTTATGAATGCAACGAATACTGAGCGGGCTTAACCATAGATTCTATTCACGAAAAAGCGAGTCATACATAAAACCGCTCAGCTACAGCAATGGATATGGCTATTTTGTCATGGCCAATTGATATATAACTTTATGCGCTCAATAAACGTTGATTTGGAAGTGCAATAAACAGATAACTTTGGACAACTATGGTCTTTTCAGATTTATTTAATCTAATATATCAAGATGTTGATTTTATTCTATTATTGTGTTACAATAAAAATTAAACATTTTGATCAGCCTAAACGTTTTCGGCACATATCAAATTGACCACGTCGGAAAAAATCAAGCCTTTAATTCTTAACGGTACAAATTCTCGGAGTAAACTTAAATTCGTAACTGTAGACATAAAAGAACAAACACAAACTTTTTATAATAGATATTCTCATTAAAAACAGCAACCTCAAACCTTACCAAACAAAATCAAGTTCAATTACATCAAATAACAATGGAGACGTCAAATCAAATTAAATGATCTTGCGAGTTAATCAACAGCGGTTCAAATTTGAAAACAATAAAATCAAATCAGCTTCAATAAGCAAATCAAATTTTTTAATATACCCATATAATACGCGAAGCGCGTATACAGAATTGGCAGTGTCGTTCTCTGCTGCCTAGAATCAGAGCAACAAAGCTGCTGATATGGTACTGTTGCTGGGGAAACGAGCTGTTAGCAAGAATGCGTCAGTTTTGGTCGAAACTAAAACCATTTTTAAATTTCTTACGGCGATCCTTAGTATAGATTTAAAAGCAAACACAAGAATTGTCAATCCCGGGCTGTGCTCTTTGATAAGTCAAGCTTCGTGTATTTTTGGATCCCATTCCAATTGCAATGTTTTCTCCGAACCGGACACGACGATAAAATTGAAAGTAATAGTTAGTTTTTTCCGTTTTATAATAAGCATAAATACGAGTTCAAAACTTTGCTTCATCAAAACCTTTTTTTTTCGTAAAACATATTCATTTCTTTCTGACTACAGATATAAACCAAAAAATGTTTAGCTAAATTTATTTTGCAGCGTGACATGCAATTGATGAATAAAAGTGATCTCATTGCAGTAGCACTCTGGCTCAGTCCGAGTAGGCTGAGTGAATGATTAACAGTTTATTGTTTTAGACACCATGTATTTTAATTTATTACAAAAATATGGCCTCTATATTTAGTCTAAATCTCTCCATTAGTATTTATTATGTGGTATCATAGCTAAAGCCTGCCGCTCATACACCTTATATATCAATAATTGTTCATCGTCTTTACTAAATACTGTACGCCTTTTAAAGGTTTACCTTTAACATCAGCGACCTTGTGATATTATTTCTTTTTAAATTCCCGATAATTTTTAAAACTATAGAGTAAATTTTGAGTAAATTTCACTAAAGAATCAATGATTGACCCTACTCTAGTTGAAAGTTAAATCTGCCTTATGTGCATTAATAATATACGGTTTTATTAAGTCGCTTATCTTATTATCTGTGATTTCAGCGTTGTTGTTGTTTTTTCTGTTTTGTTTATGGTAACTCTGCTTTATTGTTTCATTACTATCAAGTCCAGGTAAGATTCGAAGCACCGATCACAAAAAGATTTTAAAATTAACATCTGCTCTGTTGATTCTCATCACATGCTTTTAACTCGCTTTTTCCATTTTAATTTGATTTCCTTATTTGGTTGCAACTAATGCAGCAATGCAGCTCTTTGCGTAATTGTTTTATGCATTACATGTCTGCTGATCCTCGCGTTTGTGTTTTTTCATCTAGTCAAGCGGACACATCAAAAAATATCAACCATAACAGCCTATCCTGATATGCTTTCTGATTCTCTGCGAACCAACATAAAAGCATGTAATCACTATGATATTTTTAAACTTAATACTACCTTAAACAATTCTTCTCATTTTCACATTCATCTCAATATTTCATCCCTCCAATTTCATTTTGATGAATTATACGATCTTCTTTTACACCTAACTCACCCTCCCACCATAATCTTTATCTCGGAAACACGCATTAATAAAAAACCTCTCATTAATATTAACCTAGCAGGCTATACTTTTCTTCATTTCCCTTCCCCGTCCGTAGTTGGTGGAGTAGGTGCTTATTTTTCTTACCAACTGACGTTCGCAATAAACAACCTCTTACAGTTCCATGCTCAAGGGCGCGAAGACCTGTGGTTTAACGTTACCTTTCTTAATTCAAAATTGCAATACATTTTTGCAGTAATAAATCGTCATCCCCCAACAACCACATTCTCTTTTTTAATGCTCTTGATGAAACTCTTCAAATCCTAAATCGGAAGGAAAGCAAAGTAATTATTATGGGCGATATTAACATTAACATGTTATCTGACCCATACTCTCCTCAATTAAACCATTATAATCAAATATTTATTAGTAATGGATTTATATCGTGTATAACTAACCCTACCAGAATAACAAAGCTTTCTCAAATCTCCATTGACGACTTAATAACCAACGTTAACGATCTTGCTATTTTTCCCCAAGCTTTCAAAACTGCCAAAGTAATCTCTATATTTAAATCCGGTAGTAGGGAAATATTAGGCACTTATCGACCAATAGCTTTACTTTCCAACCTGTCGAAAATGCTGGAAAAACTGATCAAAATTTGATTTGATAAATTTTTTTAAAAAATAAAGTTTTGTACGCAAATCAATACGGTTTCAGAAACAATCACAGCGTTAATCAAGCTTTACTTGACGTTGTCACTAATTGCATTTCTCACAACACACAGCATTGTTGTTTATTGATCTTCGCAAGGCGTTTAATACAGCGTCACACAAAATCCTATTGCACAAGTTAAACCATTACGGCATTTGTGGACCGGCATATGCTTTAGTCGAAAATTACTTTACCTCTAGAAACCAATTTGTAACTTTTAGTAATACTTTATCCTCTACTAAACCCATCAATATTGGTGTGTTCTCAAGGTTCAATACTTGGTCCCTTACTTTTCCTAATATACAAGGTGTTTCAAAAAATTTGACATCATTTGACATGTAAATATTACAGAAACTACATAGTCAAATCAAATAAAATTTAACAGGTTTAATGTTGACCAAAACAAGATTTATTCCTGTAGATTTGAATAAGAAATTCAAAGGCATCTGAATTCAGTTTAACTCTCGTGCGAGACAGATAGTAAACAAAGAAACACCACTGCACTGGAGACTGTTACCCAAGGCATGCTGCAGCATGTTTATGAGGAGCCGGAGTACCGCCTTCACGTGTGCCGTGTCACAGGCGGTGCGCATATTGAACATTTGCAAAACCTTTCATGAAATTCAAGTGCCTTTGAATTTCTTATTCAAATTTACAGGAATAAATCTTGTTTTGGCCAACATTAAACCTGTTGAATTTCATTTGATTCGACTATGTAGTTTCTGTAATATTTACATGTCAAATTTTTTTAAACACCTTGGATATTAACGATTTACCAAATGCCATAAACAGTACACCCCGTCTTTTTGCTGATGACACCTGCCTTATACTACGACAGTCATCTCGTCAGCCCAAGAGAAAGCTTGTTCAGATGAGTTAGTACAGCTTAAAGATTGGTATGATGCAAACAAAATCCAAATCAATCCAAACAAATCATGCATACTACACCTTCCTCCTAAACAAAATACTACACCTTTAACCTTTCAAATTCCTTACCATAATTCCTTCATAGTTAATAGTATTTGCTGTAAATATCTTGGGATCCTAATTGATAATAAGCTAAATTTCAAACAACATATACAACTAGTTGAATCTAAAATAGCCAAATCGGTGGAAATTTTAAATAAATTGCGACATATTTTCCCCTCCTCTGCTCTTTTTATCTACTTCGCTTTAGTCCACCCTCATTTACTATACGGCCTTCCCATTTGGGGAAGTACTTTCCCTACATACCTCCAAAAACTCCAACGTCTCCAAAATAAAGCTCTTGCATAATCTCAAACTGTAACCCTAAAATATCAGAAACACCACTTCTTCACCAATACAAAATCTTAAAAATACAAGATTTGTATTATTTTGAAATTGCTAAAATTATGCACCAATACTCCAACAAACACCTTCCAATCTGCTTTACATTCTTCTTTACCCAAACCAGTTCAATTCATAATCGCTCTACTAGATCCAATATTCGAAACGATTTATACTTACCTCACTTATCGTCTCGATGTCAACGATCAATTAAATTTCAAGGGACAAAAATCTGGAACTCCATCTCTCCTCATATTTGAAACCAATCGTTTAATACCTTCAAACGTAATATTAAAATTCAGCTCTTAAATTCCTATATGTGAATCAAAACGATATAAATCGTCATGCCCTAACGCAATAATCTTTGAAATTGAATAATTCCGCCACAATTTCTGGGTGACTGCTTGACTAGAAGACCTTAATCGGTCACTTCGCAGTCTCCTGTCGAGATTGTTTTTATTTTATTTTTTTATTCATTGTAGTTGTACATAACCTGTGTTTTACTATTTTGATATGTATTTTCTTTTTTGTTTATTTTTAATGTATTACCTTTATAGTGCGTAATAATCTCTGACAAAATACGAGTTCTGTCTGTCTGTTGTCTGTCTGTCTACAGTAATAATCTATAATTAATCTGTCTGTCTACAGTAATAATCTACTTTGTAGTTGTTGTGTATTTGCAGCTTGGTGCATCAGTATCAAGCACGAGTCCGAGTAGAGACAATGTCCTGGAGTCGCCAACAATGCATTACCAAAATTTCTTATTTTTTAAAATTTGATAACACATTAATATTTTAATTATCTCGTACAATCTGTGATTTATTGAAATGGGGCATATGGAATGAATGAAACAACCGAATATCGTTTTTGCTACCCATAACACGATAATGAACCGAAAAAACATACAAAAATATCCTTTATTTATTATAAATATAATCAGTAAAAAAACCATAGCTATCTTTAACTGTTATTTTTTCTAGTACAAAAAATCGTCTCTCAATCAGTAGAATAAATAGAAGTAGAATATCTCTAATCAGTAGAATATCTCTAATCAGTAGAATAAAATTACCGCAAAATAGTATTTCAAAAAACTTTGTCATACAATCTTACAATAATTTATTTTGATCTAATTACCAATTTTGACGAACTGGCAACATTGGCATAAGATAAGCAACAGCACGTTTATAAAGCATTGGTTTAGAGCTACGACATTTATTCTAATTAAAAACTTATTTCTTTTGCAGTTCTTTAATAGCAGTAGAACATTTTTCTAGACGAATTCAGCGAAAAGGTTATAACCAAATAAAGTGTGATCAGATAAAATTGCAACAACTTCAATTGTTTTAAAATTGTTCCTTCACTGGTCGAAAAAATGTTATAATTTTCTTAAAATACACAAAAGTTATCTAAAAATCAAGTTGGAAATGCAACGAAACAAAGAACTGAAAAGTAGTTCTCAAAGAAGTTGAAGCATAAAAAGAATCAAATCAAATTATAACGCAAATACTATCTCATAACTCAAAAACGCAAATTGCTATTGATTGATTAATGAAGAAATAAAATAAACAATCTATTTTAACTTACGCCAAGCTCGTTTTTGTCGACACCAGGACATTCAAATGAGACATATTCATGGCATCTCTTATGAACAACAAATTGACAAACTGTTAAAAGAGCGGGTTAAGCATTACATAAATGTGAAAAACGTCTTTTCATCTCATTTGAAATAACTTTATTTAAACACAGATCCCATTTGAAGAAAAAAGTCACAAAAAAAAAGATGAGGAAAAAAAAAGCGAATTTTTTTGATTGGCTGAACTTTTTTGGGTGAAATCCTTTTGATTTTTTTCACTTTTGTTCTTGAAACCAATTTTACTGCATTCTTAATATATGCGGTGGAATGGTACACTTAATTTCAGTACATTTAAAAATTGCGATTAACATAAACTATTTAGTTAAAAGGATACAGCAGTCCACTACAATGTATAATTAATGTTTCAAGTAATAGCATGTATTTTATTGATAATCTTTGTATTTCACTGCATTAAATGTATGTAACATAGAGAACTAAACTGAATATCATCATTCTTGTTTTAATTCTTTTTATATTAGGGTTAGACATTTTACAAATTTTCTCTATTTCTTCCTATTAAATACTTTTTTAATATCTACAATTTACAAATTTTCTCTATTTCTTCCTATTAAATACTTTTTTAATATCTACAGTATTGCCTGCCACTGTCATATTCATCACAATCGTTTAACTCTTTTTGGTTTTACTCTTTATCTCTTTCACTTCAGTTTCAATACACTAACTTTTCTCAATATATGTTCTTCATATCTTCTTCCTAATATGTTCCAATCATCTAAATCAGGGGTAGGAAACCTTAGTGCACTCACAGCTCATATTCAAAACTTAAAAAATTAGTGCAGGCCACATAAATTTTGGAGAGCAATTTAGTTTTTCCCAAATTTTATAAGTGTTTGCCTGAATCATGACCTTTTAGCACTTTACAGATATGAGAATAAATTGTATCCTAAATTTATGGTAAAGATCAAAAAAAAATAATAACAATAAGTGATCACTTTGAATCTGTTTTGATTTCTCAATTTTCATCATGAAAAACTAGTATGATTTTGCTTTTTCTCAATCATACATGGGCTGCATTGAAAAATCTTGTTGGCAGCATTTGGCCTACAGGCCACAGGCTTTCCAACCCTGATCTAAATCTATTTGTTTTAATTACCACTATTACATCTTTCACACCACACTGTCTTCTAATTTTATAATTATATATTATGTCTTACCACTTTACATGAGTCATATATGTTAACAATCTGTATTATGTATTATCTTCTCCAAAGTAATGGCTGTAACCAAGGCCTTCTATAACTTCCAGGCCTGGAATCGAATTCAAAATGGCGGCACTACCAGGCTGATAAATAGAAACTAAAATTTTTCCAAACTTCATTTGAAATTGTTATACTATCTACTAAATTAACTCAACAAAGCCCTATAACATTTTTGTTGGAAAATAATGTATTTAAATTAAAATAATATGATAATAATAAACTAATATGTCAAATATTAAATAAATATTAACGAAATTTTAATGTTAAAAAATTAAGCAAAATGCTTTATGATGCAATATTTAAAAAGTATATTACTTTAAAACATTACTATTTGAAAATAATTTAAATCTCACTCAAAAAAATTAATATTTAACAACATAATGTACAATACGCCAAAAAAATATGGTTTGAATTACTTTTAAAATTTTGAAGCTTTTGCCGCAAAAGCAGCAGCGTAAGTTGTTTTGTCATTTTTACTTATTGAATAGTTATTAAGTAAAATGTTGGAAAATATATTGACACAAATTTTTAAAATATCGGATTGTTCTTTGCCACATGTGGGATTAGAGCACATACTATTTATTTGTAGATAATTGGAGAATTTCCAGAAATTACTGTTTAAATCTAATAATACAGCCTTTTGGTTTTTCAAGTTTAAAAATTTCTCTTCTAAATTGCTTGAAATACAAGTGTTGAAAATGCTGTACGAAGCCTGGAAGGTATGAAGTAAAATTGAAGATGGATAAGTTAGGCCACCTCTATTCAAATTGTTAAAATATTCATTCAGTGAAGAATCAATTTCGGCATTAATCACATTTTTTCCTGGTGACAAAATTTTTTTACCGTTACTGCAATTCAGCTTGCTCATCACCTTTGAAGCAACAAAGCCAGCCACATACACAAGAACGGGCAAGTTTTCCGTTGCAAAACTTACGGTGATGTATGGAAATTCTTCTACAAAACGTTGATCTAAATTGCACAGGTTTTTGTCAAGGTCACCAACACTTGAAAGATCAAAAAGAAAGTCTTTTATAGTTATCTCTCCATCTGCTGCATAAAGTTTCAACATGCTGTTAATTTTTATTTTCTTTTCGCTTTCAAGTATTTCTTGAATAGAAACAAGTCTGTTTCCACCACTCATTTGTCTGTAGTGACCAAATCTACTTTCTAAGTCATCGGTTTGAAATTTTCCCGTAAGAACAAAGTCGACATTCATTGTCACCAATAAATGTTTTAACAGTTCAATCCGGCTTTTCACTGTATGTCTGAAAGCAAAGTATGTGTCACATGTTAAAAAACCTTCTTTAGTTTGTTTATCACACAATGCCCAGCAATTTAGTCATTCTACCAATTGCTCCAGAAAACGAAAACGTATATTATCAACACTACAAAAAGGTTCAGCATTGCTATTACGCGTATTTCTGCCTTTAAATGGGTGGTGAATATTCACCATATTCCACCACTTACAGATTATTGATATAAAAAGTGACGTTCCTTTCCAATTCTCAAGGTTTTCATGATCTGGCCCATAGCATTTCAATGCAGCAATGTTGGAATCATTAAAAATTTTTAATGCTAATTTTACATTCTGTCTCTCTAATGAGTGTAGATGCAAGGCTTTTTTCCAAGTTAGTTGGGGTGCTTTTTTCAAAATCTTACTCATTTCCAGGTTATGAATTACCTCTAAGTCAACAAATGATGCTTGCAGCATATTTCCCAAATTATCTATTTCAGGAAATGTCAGTGTCTTTCTATAGTTTTTGAGATTAATCCAGTTATTTTGAATGCATTTAAAAATATAAACCGAGTCAAATAACAAAAATATTTTGCAAGTAGGCATTTTTTTCAGGCAGAATATCATTTCTAATAATGTCCTCTTCTTTAAAATGTTTTACACAAACAACTGTATGTTTAGAAATTATAAGATTCTCACAAGGAATTTTTCGTATCCACTTTTTCTTTAATTCTTCTTTGGAAGGAAAAGTAAAACAAGTAACAAGACCAGCTTCCTTTTTGCTGTCATAGTTAGAAGTACAATTGGGTACACAGCACTCATTAACCATTCTAAATTATTATATATCACACAATTCTTATTAATTCTATTCACAATCACTGTGTTAATGCAAATTTTAAAAAATGTATTAATTTGATTGCAAACAAAAATAAGTAAATATATAAATGTTGCTGCAAAACTCTACACTTGTCAATAATCTAACACAGGGGTGGGAAACCTGCAGCCTCCGCATACCCGAACTGAAGACCTTTTTTTTTTTAGAGATCATTATGTTTTTCAAATTAAAAACTATATCAAACTTCTATGTGGCCTACACCAACTTTTTTTCTTGATCTTACTGTACCTAAGATTTTATGTTATGTATTTGTGTCAAGTATGCCAACAAGTTTGGTAGGGTTAAATAAAACTTTTCTTAAAAAGAATTTAACACTTAATAGTAAAAAAAATGGGTCTTTTTAAAAAGTCACCGTAAGCAATTTCTTTCAATGCAAAATCTCCCTTTCAGCATCAACATGGAATAAAAAAGAAAACAAGAAAAAATGGATTTCTCAAGAAGTGCTATTAACCACAAGGGTATTTGGGTTAGTTTGACAAACAAAAATCAATTACAGAGACTCAAAAAAACAAAGTAAATTGTTTTACAGTGTCTTAAATTTTACAATAAGAAACCACACAGCAGAGTTGGAGTAATTTTAATTTATAATTAAATTGAATATTATTAAGTACATCTTTTTCAGTTATTGCAATTAAATTTTTTTCTGTGTTTAAAACTTTTGACATAAGTAAAAAATTAAATTTATGGGATCTTTATTTTAATTGAGTGCATGTCAAACATATTGGACAAAACTATATAATTTTATAATTTGTAATCAGAATCTATAGCTAATTAAAAGTTTAAAAATATTTGTAATATATCACAATTTAAATAAGTTCTTGGTTGCACTGAATTTAAAAATAATAAAATTAGTTATTTTTAAATTCTAATTAGCATTTTTAAACAAAACTAGTAGTAATTAACACAAATTTTGAAGTAGTTGTATTTATAATTACAATTGAAAAGCAATTATATAACTGATTTGATTTTATTATATTATAGTGTGTACAAAATAAACTAATTATAACAAGGGTAGTAACAATGTATTGGTTTAAAAATAAAAATTTTCTTTAATTTAAAATGAAAATCAAGTGATCATAATTTTAAACAAAAAAATTTTCAATTTAAGAAATTTTTTGTTAACAGTTTATTTGGTTTGCATTGACTAATGGATTCATATTTTTTATTTGAAACCAAAAAATAAAAATTAATTATTATTTGTTATTTGTTGATTTCACATAAAAAATATGAATCCATTAGCCTATGCAAATCAATGATTTATGTTTTAAAGTTAGCTGAAATTTAATTTTTTAAACACCACTATACCATCATTTTTTGAACACTAAAATAATCTGTACACTATTGTAATAAATGCTGAATACAGGTAAGTTAAAAAAAATTTGTCATGGGATAAATGACAAAAATATTCTAATTAATTTCTAAATTAATAAAAAAGCTAAGATATTGAGAACAAAGCCAACATTTTGCAGTAATTAGATTTTAATAAAACCATAAAATACTTTTCACTGATTAAAAAGAACTTAATCAAAAGTACATTTTCTTCCAATATGCTGTTAGTTTAAACACTAAATACCTTAATTTGAAAAAATATAATAATCAAAATAATAATCTTAAAACTCAGCAAGCTTTTTAATGAAAAATTTAATTTTGCTATCTCAAAACTTTTTCCAGCTTTATCAAACTCAGTCAGCCTGGTATGATGACGTCATCAACGCCATCGTGCGTCGATTCCAGGCCTGGAAGTTATAGAAGGCCTTGCTGTAACCCATTTTTTGCACCATACAACAATACTGATCTGATGCACAATCAACATATGTTCTGAATTTAAAGGTGCATTTCAATTATCAATAAACCAACCTGTCATTTCTTTTATGCTGCTGTAATTCTTACTCTAATTGCTACATCCACATCTGTCTCAGATAATATCTGAATCTTCATATAAAAAAACTGATGATTCATTTTAAAATTAACTTCATTGATTTCCAATTACAAAATCATCTTTATATTGAACTTTTCAATTTGATTGAAAAAGAAATATGTTGACAGAAAATAAAAGTAAAGTAAATGGTGAAATGCTATTATAAGAATTAGTAAAATTTTAAGACAAAAATTTGGTAAGTTCAATAAATTTTATTTACTTAAATTTGCTGATCTTGCATGGATAGCACCAAACTTTTTCATACAAACAGATTTGGCTATGTACTGTGAAGATTTTTGATGACTTTTTTCAAAAAAACACCATCTGTGAAGACTTTTGATTGCTTTTTTAAAAAAAGCACAATGTATTTTTAAATTAATTAAAAAAGTTAAAAAAAATATGTGCAAGACCCGAGTTATTTTTGTAACAGCAAAAAAAAAGATTATTGTATGGTATATTGTTTTGTAGATATTGGATATCTTTCAAAGTTTAAAAATAAAATTATTAACTTTAAGCATGTTTCAATTTTTATATACAGGGTGTCCCAGAAGTAAGGCAACAAACTTTTTTGTTTATAATTAGAATAGTTCAAGTCAAAATTTGTATTGCTTGGTATTAGTATAGAATTTGAACATTAGTTTTTGAAACCATGTATCGTTTATTTGATATAACTTCTTTTGTTATGAATAACTGCTTTCAGTCTACCAACAAATGCATTGCATGCAACATGCATGTGCTGTTAAGGAATGGCTTCCCATTCTTTTAAAAGTTTTGCATGCAGTGAGGCCAGAGATGAGTGGGGAGTAGCAGAAACTCTATCCTCCAAAATTGACCAGGTAGAAAAATCCAATGGATTGAGATCTGGGCTTCTTGCAGGCCAATCTTATTTGGCAATAAAAAAGGGAATTTTCCATTAAATCCAGGATTGAGTGAATCTTGAGCTGTGCAAAGGTGCAAAATCTTGTTGAAACGTCATTTTTTCTGAAGTCAAACTGAACTCTCAACAGTATGTAAAAAACATTTTAGAAGAATCCCTGTTACCCTAGGCCAACAAACACTTCAAAAATAAACTTTGGACTGAAAGCAGTTATTCATAACAAAAGAAGTTATATCAAATAAATGATACATGGTTTCAAAGACTAATATTCAAATTCTATATTAATACTAAGCAATACAAAATTTGAGTTGAACTATTCTAATTATAAACAAAAAAGTTTGTTGCCTTAATTCTGGGACACCCTGTAATGTCAAATTATTATTCATCTGTCTAACTTGCAAGACAATATCATAAAAAAAATTAAACTTAGAGCAATTATTAATCAATTATCAAGACTTGCTTTGCTAAGATATTGCTGTTTGATTGCAATCATTAGTTAGAATAATTGAACAAGTCTATTAGACAGAAAAAATGGGAATATGTTTTAGAGAAAAGCTTTTTTTTTTTTAATCCACCACCAATGCTTAAGTATTTTTGTATTCATGCAATTAATAATACATATAACAATTTGCTTACTTTGACACTGATATCCTTGTTTTCCAAATCCCCTGAAAAGTAATTCAGTAAATTTGTTTTTAATGCAACTTAAATTACTTTTATTTTGGGTGATACCAAACATGTTTTAAACAGGCGATTCTATATTTAGTCTATTATAATCTACAACCATAGCTTACAACTACAAAACATTAAGTACTGTGCAATTATTTCAAAATTGCATGTTAATGAGATGTTACACACAAACATGCAAAAATCAATTCACAATTTTTTCTGAAAAACTTCAGTCTGATTCTGTATTGAAATCAAACACTTGAAATCCTAAAAATTTTGGTTTGTATTTATTAACAAAGCTTGACAATACTTATCTTAAATCAGTGGTACAACCAAAAATAATAATGAAAGAGGGTTGGGAATTAAAGCACATTGGCAAAAACTCTTCTTTAGAGACACAGTTAAAGCTTTCTTGCAAATCATACATTTATAAGATAAAAATAATTTGGACACATTTCAAAATAAATTGAAAATTTCGTAAAAAACTGGGCTTTAAAAAAAATGTTTTGCCAGAGCCAAAGTTGCTGGACTAACAAATGTTTTTTACTTAATGCAAACAAACCTTTATGAACACTATAGAAATGAAAAAGAAGCCACATGTAAAATGCAGAGATACATTATATTGAGAAGTTTCTTTTAAAAAAGTTTTGACAAGTAATAAATAGCCTATACATTTTGTAATACTTATGTTGCTACTTTTTGAAGCTTTGTATTTTGATGCTATCATCTGCAATTGGTAAAAACAATTTTAACTGATGAACAATATTGCAGTGCTTCTGTTTGTTTAATTTTAAATGTTTGCCAACCAAATTAAACATTTTTATTTCAAATAATAAAAGCTTTAAAATTTTACTTGAAAAAATCTCATAAGCCTTTAAAATAACAGCTCTGAAATTTATTTTTTTGAATTTTTTATTTTGTCTCTATATTTATTCTCCTGACTTGCAGGAAAGCAACGAAGGCGCTAATACATAGGGTAAGCAATTACCCTGACCTGCTTCCGGAGATGCCAAGACATTGCTGTCTGCATGTAATTTAATAGAGATATGACTGTAATTTAGAACTGCTTTCCAAGATCACCAAGCAGGGGAATGTGCCATAAATTAAACAAAAATTAAAATATGTGATTATTAAAATGAGGTGTTTTTATGATATATAGAAACTAAGTCACTTACAACAAGAAACACCAAATTCAAGTTTAAAAATTGAAATCACATTAAGGTTATCAATTTTGGCTAATATAGCTAAATTTAGTGTTTACTAGAGTAAGACCTTGCTTAATCCAACCTACTTTGTTTCATCAAATAATGTTCGATTAATGAGATTGTCAGATTAATCAAGATTGAATAAAGAATAAGTATGTAAACAAGGGTGAAATTGTGCTGAATAAAGTACTGTACTACTTTCCAATCCAAGGTTTTAATGGGGACTGTAAAACCAGTTACCAGGATGTACATAGTATATTACTATACTGCACAAAAATAAAATACCATTAATTGTATTTCAGAAAATAAACTTAAGTACACAACACAGTACATTAGACTTATGCATCACTGATTGTGAAGGCCCAGATGGTAGGAGCTTTCTCACAGCCTGGGCTGTAAGTAAATCTGTTCATTGGTGTTAAAAATCACAGACTGAAACCAAACCTACCAAAATGGAAGGGTATCCACCCATTCTGATGTTGAGTGTGGGTCTGCTAATCAGCAAACGTCCTTTTCAGGACAGGGCAATGTGTGTAAAAAACTGCCCTTTTCAGGGCACATTGCCAAAAAGTTCCAAAGGCCCACTATTCTTCAGTTGAACATTGAAGGCCTCACTGCAAGCAAGATGAACATTCTTCATTACCTCGCTATGGAGTCTGAGGCACTTGTCATCCTACTACAGGAGACCCACTGCACTGATGCAGAGAAGTTGGTACTTCCAAACTACCAACTAGCTGGGTCTTCTCTAAGCAGGAAGCATGGCCTTGCCACATTTGTTGACGAGCAACTAAGATACACACTTTTGGACCAATCTCCACTGACATCGGAGATCAAGTGGTTGAGTGTGGACGTTTATGGCTATAAAATAGTCAATGTCTACAAACCACCACCAACCTCCCTTGATCTCCCAGTGTTTCCTCACCCATGTCTTTATGCTGGTAATTTTAACTGTCGTCATGCTGACTGGGGTTACGATGACAACAGTACAGACAGCAAGTGCTTGGATGGCTGGGCAAGTATTAATTGTCTTGCCCTCCTATACAATGCCAAGGATGCTACCAATTTTTACTCCGGCTGCTGGAACCTGACACCAATCCAGATCTAGCTTTTGCTAGTGTAGGTCCTAACAGTCGCTTACCAGATAGACATGTCCTTGAAAAGTTTCCCAGATCACACATCGACCCTTGCTTATTACACCACCAAGGTTTGCTCTGGCAGTGCCAAGCCTGCCTATTAAGTGATGGAACTTCCGCAAGGCCAAATGGAGTCACTACATTGCTTTGACAAATAAATTTGCAAAGACTTTGTTGCTGCCCAATTCACTTGATGTGGATGCAACTTACCAGGACTTCTGTAACACCATCAAGAAAGCAGCCAAAAAGGCTATCACACATGAGTATCAAAATAACAATATTCCGTGTTGGGATGCAGAGTGTGAATCCCTCTATAAAACTTTCCTGCAGTTTCCTCATGGAGACAACTCAAGTTTGGCTGCTACAGCTCTGCTTGCAAGCTTGACAGGAAGCAGAGGGATCAATGGTCAGAGGTAGTCTGGAACATTGACTTATTGGTATGTCACAACACTCTCCTCATCACTGTCCTGTTTCAGCCAATGCTATTGCATCTCAACTGGTTAGAAATGGGAAATACAAGGCTGTTGACCACAAGTCTTTGTGACTTGTCCCTTAAGTGTCTGATCTTTGGAGGGCCACAACACCAGACCCAGTAAATATTTCTGACACTCTCTCACAGAGAGAATTTACTGCTGCCCTCCAACATTTAAAACCAGGTAAAGCTTCGGGACCTGAGTTCATCTGCCCAGAGCTTATACTCCATGCTGGAGCTGCTTTGAAGTCCTGGTTACGTGACTTCCTCTCTTCCTGTTTGTGCCAACTTAAAATTCCCAAGATCTGGAGAAGAGTGCTTGTGGTCGAGATTTCAAAGCCAATGAAGCTTATGGGGAACTTAAAGAGTTATCGACCAATATCTCTGCTCTGTGTCCCCTACAAGATCCTCAAGAGAAGTATCTATGAGTGCGTTGAGCCATTAATCAATCTGCTGCTCCCTAAAGAGCAGGCTGGGTTTTGATGTGGGAAGTTAACCATAGATCTAGTTGTTAACCTAGAACATCGAGGATTCTTTTGAGGCTAAAAAGAAGGCCAATGCCATGTTTGTCGATCTGACAGCTGTTTATGACACTGTCTGGCACCATAGCCTTACCTGCAAGCTGCTGAGACTTCTTCCAGTAAGCACATGGTCAGAATGATTATGGAGCTTGTGCAAAATTGAAGTTTAACCCTTATCACCAATGACACCAAGCAAAGCAGGCTACGCCATCTTAAAAACAGTGTTCCTCAGGGATTGGTCTTGGCTCCCCTCCTATTTGCATCTATATGTACGATCTTCCTTCCATGACTTCCAGAAAGTTTGCTTATGCTGATGATTTAGCATTGTTGCACTCTTCAGGAAACTGGAAAGACTTGGAGGGGACTTTAAGCCAAGACATGTCTACACTTTCAACATATCTCCAGACTTGGAGGTTGAAGCTCTGTCAAACTAAAACAGTGATGGCAGCCTTTCACTTAAATAACTGAGAGGCCAAGTGTGAGCTAAAAGTCTACAACAACAAGAGACTTTTACCGTTCTGTCCAACCCTACTTATCTTGCAGCAAAACTGGACAGATTACTCATGTTTCATCACCATCTAGTGGCATTGCACAAAAAACTATCCTTGCACGTCACATTGCTGAGGTCACTTGTGGGCTCAGGATGGGGTGCAGGTGCTAAATTGAGCTTCACTGAATGGAAGCAACACTCTCCTTGGCTTACCGTGGATCTCTGGACCCTGATCATATCTTGTATGGTCTTTTAAGTGGGTCCTCAGATACTGGCCAAGTGAGACTAAGATTCAGATACCCGTTTGTGCCAGCTGCGCAGAATCTTTTGGACAATCTTGCCAGACTTGGCATCTGTGCTTCTGAATGGACGAATCACAAATGGAAAGCGGAGTACTGTGAAAATACTTCCAGGTTTCATGTTTTTGTGCCCAGGACCAGTGCCAGGCCTGTTGGGATGGGCTAACCCTGAGCAGCTTGGATTAGGCTCAACTGCCTGCAGACTGGTGTTGGGCGATTCCATTCGTCCATGCACAAATGGGGTCCTGCTCCTTCATCAAATTGCAAGTGTGGCGCCTCTGAACAAACCCCAGACCATGTTCTAACAGTGTGCCCTATACATCGGGCACCACATGGAGCACGAGGTCTGACGATTTTGAATGACGAAACTCAATGCTGGCTTAATAACATCACTACCAGCATCTGATTCAGGCAGTAAAGCAGCCTGGAGTAATAAAAGGATAAACCTTGGCCCCAGTCCTGTTTGTGTCTGACCTAAAGTGGATACCTTGCCAAATGATGATGACGATGATGATGATTGATTGAGAACTTCATGAAGTACTTTTGTGTTGGACTGCACAATAAAACAAGCACATTCCTATCTAAATTTTGTGTGTTGCAGTTGGACTACAAGGTTTCCAGATAAACGGGGTAAAATACAAGGGAAGAAATCTGTTTTAGCAGAATCCCATTGAAAGGTGGAAAAGTGGGATTATTAAAGCTAAGATTAACAAGGTCTCACTATACTATCTTGATATAAAAGTATAGACATAGCAAAAAAGAATTTAATTATGTAAATCCTTAATAATAACCAGTCAAAAAATTTTTTATGTTTATGTATAAATACCTGTTAATATTTTTTTTATGTACATTGACATGCATTAGACCATGCTTTAAAATTTTATTACAAAATAGGGCTAAAGTGTTGACTGGTGGTTAACAGCTAAAAATTATTTCAAAAGAACATTATAATCATTAGATCAAAAATGCAAATTTTGAAAATATAGTATCAAACATTAAAAAATAACTTAACAGTATATTCAATTAGCTTAATCAACATTACGATCACAACATACCATACAAAGGCAGTGCAATGTCCACAGAATGTAAACTGCTTGAAAAATCGAGGAACAAATTCATGGTTCTTTACTTTATGTACTTTCTGACGCAATGCACCTTGTCGTGCAAACCCCTTAAAACTATCATTAGTTCCTGCCATTTTTATCTAATGAATTAGCTTATAGCTGTAAGAAAAAATTCTTTAAAAAACAAAATTACTACCATAAACCAGGGCTACTCTAATTTATGCAAAGTAATTTTGGTTCTTTTTGATATAGCTTGAAAGATAAAAAACATTGGGTATTAAAAATAAATGGGATTTGGATTTTTTATAATTGTTTTGTTTTAAGCAGATTTTTAAATGGATTTTCACCATTTATAAGGGATAAGTTGATCAAATATTAAACTTTACCATGCGCAATACACCTTCACCTATTAATGCCAATCATGGTTATAAAGTTATGCATTCTTCAACTTTGGGAAATGATGTATAAGCATTTCTTATCTTTGTAACATTTTTTCAACATATTTTGATCAAATAAATCTAAAGCATTTAACAACAAAACTCAGAAAGAACATAAAATTAAATAAATCTGCAAACCTTTCCATATTGCACCTATACACAATACATAAAAAGCTCTTTAAATTACTAATCTAAGAATCAAACCTGTGCCAACAATTTTTTATTTACAGATGTCTCCCTGAGAGTTCTCCAGAAATACCATAACAAAAAAGCAAAAATTGTAATAGTAAAAGTTATTTTAGTTGTAATTAAAATTATTAATTACCAAATAATCTTTTTCTTGATAAAAA
Organism: Diplosoma virens; assembly: GCA_963680785.1. Classification (NCBI taxonomy): domain Eukaryota; kingdom Metazoa; phylum Chordata; class Ascidiacea; order Aplousobranchia; family Didemnidae; genus Diplosoma; species Diplosoma virens. The sequence continues at coordinate 15,236,518 of OY796894.1, read as the reverse complement.
ATGCTTTGTGCCCTTGTAACAGCTTTTTTTAAGTCAAAAAATGATTAAACTTCACACTTAGAATGAAATATTTTGATCAAATGACCAATTTAAGTGAGTGACGAAAATCACCCCAAACCCAGGGTGACTTTGATTCAATATTCATTTATTTATTCATTTCATTTTTATTCTTGATCACTGTTCTATAGTTTGCACAAAAAAATCATAAATATTAGAAAATATTAAGAAAAGGAAGAAACAGAACTACATCAGGTGTTAAAACATGCATAAGATAATTAAAAAGTGCAAGCACAAAAAGTGGAAAGCATGACCACAACAACTTAATCAGTTAAAATATAAGAAATAAAAAAAATGAAAAAGGAAAAAAGAATCTAATATCGCAAAAAAAATCAAACAAATTTGAAGATTGGTAAACCAGTGCATGAATACTCTGCATAATGATGATGGGTGCACAGGTAGTCAAGATTGGAATTTAGCTCAACTGAATAAGATCAGAAAAGAAAAACCATTTGTAAAATGAAACCACACCAGGTTCAAAAATATTAAATTACACTCTGCTCCTAACACATGATGTAAACCAAAAAAGCAATGTTGCATAAAGAAGTTGAGACCTAAAATGTTTATTTCAATTTGCTTTGGAAAGTTTATCTCCTAAGTTTTGGTAGGTGTAAATCAAGATAGCTGCAAAATGATTAAAGTCACCCCAGTTTATAATATATATAAGAACTTATTTGACTAAATAAAACGACAATTTTTTTTACTTTTCACTAATTATAATAAAGTATTCAGTAAATATTCTTGAGAAAATTTAAACAAGATGATGTTTAAAATTTAGTTTTGAGTTTTTTAATTTACTCTTTGCAGTTTTTAGTAAATATCTTTCACACAACTTGCTTAAGCTTAAATACTACAATTGAAAAACCTTTGAAAAAAGTCACCATAAACAATTTTAGTTCATGAAACTAACCAAGATCCCCCAGATGTTACTATTGCTTCTTAAAAGATTTTTATTCTCTTGGTTTTTTCTTAATTCCATCCTGTTGCTGAAAAGGGGGTTCCAGGTTGGTTTCATCGAAAAAAATCACTTATGGTGACTTTTTGAAAAGACCCAAAAATATATATAATGGCATTTTCCAATTTCTGGCAGACTCTAATCATATTAATAGCAACGCACTTTTGCTTTGGAAATTTCAGAAAAGCTTAGCTTTTGTCAACCTAGCAATCATAATTGACAAAACAGTTTTAGTACATCTAATTCTATTAGCATATCATTACCAATAACCTAATGATAATAAAGCAATTAAAGCAAATATTAGTGCAACAGTTAAAGAAACCATCAACTAGAACACAATCAAAAATCATATATCACTTTTTTCACTTTTTGTCAGCAATTCATCTATGTTTGCAATGAACAGCAAACAGTTACAAGCTTAATTGCAACACCCTGCTTAACATAATTTTAACATGAATTTGATGTACTAATCAAGCAAAAGCATAACAAAATTCAATGGCCACAGTATGCCAGTTTCCAAGTTGAAATATTATTCAAGTCAAAATCTGGGCAATAGTGCAACAACAAATTTTTCAATAAAATTTGAAGGTAGTGGCTATGTTTGTATAACCATAACAAATATTCAGGTCTCTTGAAGAACGGACCATAGCTGTTTTGGTCAATGGAACTAACTAGGAATTTCTTATAGCACCACGAAGAAATGAAAAAAAAAACAAGAGAAAAAGGATCTCTAAACAAGCCATAGTAATTAAAAAAGGATTCCATGTTAGCTTTACCAACAAAATTACAAGGGTTGCTTCTTGATGAGACCCTAATTGTTTGCCGATTTTTAATAATTGCAACAAAGTTTATGCTAGCCATTTTCTGTAAGTCATCTTTTTTACTAAGTGGAGAGAAAAAGGTTTTCAATTTAGTAATAATAACCATACATTTTTTGGTTTACAACTTTTGTAAATAAAGTACCGTTGCTGAATTGCCGAAATCTCTTTGTTAGATCTATTCATCAACCTCCTGGTTATTTATTGACACGCAATCACCCCTTGCTATTTATCGGCAACTTTGAGAATTTTAAAAAAATTTAAAAAACTTTACTAATATCTGCGACACAAATCCCTTGCAAAATGCGGTAAAACTGAAAAAATATTCCTTTTATCACAATAATTTTAATCGGGGAATCCCCAAACCTTGCAAGGTTGGCAGCGGCGAAGAGTGAAGGAAACCTCCAAAGCTACTTCCTTAATTTGGCCTAAATTTTAAAAAAAAATCAACTTATTCACTTTTTAAACCAAACATTAAATTTTAAAATAGCTAGAGGAATGAGCAATCTTTGCTCCATTTTATCGGTTTACCTTCTGAAGCATGAAAGAAAAAATGGACTACTGCTAGTGCACAATTATCAATTTTGTACCCATGGAATTCAAATTCAAATTCAAATTCAAATTTATTTATTTGTAGCAAGCATAAGAATATCAATAAAATACTTAGTAAAACAGTATATTCAGCAATGCTTACACAGGAGACAGCGAAAAAACCATACGGTTATCAAGTCAACTGCCACCTTAAATTTGGTAATAGTTCACATTTCAAGATTAAACAAACAATAAAAAGTGAAGATAAACAAGAAAGCAAAAAGAAGCAAAAAAAGCAACAGCATAAAAACAAAAAAAAAAAAAAAAAGCACAACAATAAGAAAAAGATCTGCATTAATTTTGATTTGTATCAAGCAAGTAATTTTTGTATCTTTTTTTAAACAAAAAGGGTGAAAGATTTTTTAGTTCATGTGGCACTTGAAGCCAGACGGTTGGTCCTTTTATTTTCATTTGGCGTTTTCCCAACTCAGTACGAGATCTAGTGATGAAATAATTATTTTGAACTGATTGACGTGTTTCATAATTATGAGCTTGTGAAATTTGTTGATAATTGTTGAGTAAAGTTGAATTTCTATTCAAATGTATTTTGTGCATGTATTTGCTGATCTCTAGTTTGTATATGTTATTTACGTTTAATAAATTTAATTTTTGAAAAAGTGGTTGTGTGTGAGTATTGTATTTACTAAAAGTTATGGAACGAATAATGCGTTTTTGAAGTTTTATTATTGGATCTAAAGTTGTTTTTGGTGCCCCACCCCAACTTGTGATACAGTATTGTAGATGTGGATATATTAAGCTGTAATAAATAATTAGTAGAGTTTTAGTATCAACAAAATGTTTAATATTTGCAATTGCCCAGGATCCTTTTGAAACTTTGGAGCACAGATTTTGAACATGATTTTTCCAATTTAATTTGTCATCAATAATTATTCCTAAATATTTTGAGGAATTTTTTCTTTTAATAGTAATTTCATTTATCTTAATATCAAATTTATTAATTTTTGTCTTAGTAATTAGTATAAATTCAATTTTCTTGTGGTTAATTGTTAATTTATTAATTTGCATCCAGTTATTAATTTTATTTAATTCCGCATTCACTTCTTTTTCTAAAACTTTATGGTTTTTATTAGCAAGTGTTAAATTAGTGTCATCTGCAAAAAGATTTGCATTAAATGAGGTGGCAAATGCCAAATCATTTATATATATGTTAAATAACAGTGGGCCCAAGGTGGACCCCTGAGGAATACCACAAGTTGTGTTTCTCAAGGTCGATTTTGCATTACTGACAACAGTATAGAATTGTAGCGATTAATTGGACAGCCCAAATATGATTTCATAATTTCACACAAAACACAACTTTAGTTATTTAATAGAATTTGGAGTTATAGAATTTGGTTTAAAACGTTGAATTTAACTTTCACATGCTCTATTTTTATGCAATTTCGAATTTCATATCGTATGATCATGTGGTAATACGTCCACTTGTATACAGCGATGTGGCTTAGTCACAAATTATCAGTGTTGTGCGCGTCAACAGAAAATCTTGACGGCGTTAGCGTCAGCGTCACCTCTTTAAATTCTTATCGGCGTCTTTTACGCCGATAACGCTCAAAAATGTTAACGGCGTCAGCGTCAAGATTAGCGTCAATCCCACATATTAAAATACTGTCACGAAAAAATCATTGATTATGTAGTAGGGCAGAAAAATTAGGAATTTCTGAATTGTCATAAAATGCTTTAATTTTAAAACAAACGCGTCAAAAAATGATTGTTACACTTGTTTTATTCATTTATTTACTTCAGGTTTAGAGCCCATACGAACAATGGCACACAAAACATTAACAACAACTAAGCACAACAGTAAAAGAAAAAAATTTGCATTGAAGTAAATACTACTTCACGGATCTGCAGTACAATATGGGCTAAATAATTTAGATGCACAGCAGATTTTATAAAAGCCATAAAAATGGGATTTAAAAAGAACATCTAAGTTTACAAGACCATCAATAAAATTAATATTTGACTGAAAACTACAATTTATGAAAGTGGACGTATACTTTTTCTTAAAAAAGCATCAAAAAGTAATAATATTATGATAGACCTGAGATTCTCGTGCACTGATAAAGCATGGGGTATTATGTAATAACCTCAATGACGATCGGTGGTCAAATTTTTGGTTAATCAAACCAAAGGCCAGATTAACAAACAGCAATGCAATAATCCGTGGAATATCAGACCTATTTATTTTTTCGTAAAAACAATAGCATTTCAAAATGCTTGTCGGTCAAGCGGCTTCTCTTTGGTTTTAAAACATCTTTTCCAGTTGAAAAAAGACGCTCAACAGCTGCACTAGAAGGAATTGGAGTATTAAATTTGATATACAGGGTGACACAAAAAAAACGGTCATCACCAAAAATCGAATAACTTCCAAAATTTTATTTAGATTGACACAAAACTTCAGCTATATTAGGTTAAGCCTGTGTAGCAGACATCTCCAAAGTTTCAAGTCTGTACTACAAAAACTCTTTGTTTCACTGGCGCTCAAAAAATGTGCTCCGAATGAGCTCCCCGGCACTGCAGGCACATTTGGATCCGGCGGGCAAAGATCTCGATGACCTTCCCGCATTCCTCCCTTGGGATCGCTCTTATTGCTACTGTGATTGCTGCCTTTAGGTCAGGGATAATCTGGGGGTTGTTGCCATACACTCTGTCCTTAAGATATCCCCACAGATAAAAATTTGGGGGGTTCAAGTCCGGTGAATGAGGACGACAACGAGCGGTCTGTGACAATCAACACCGAGCGATATGTCCAGGTGCTTGGCAAGTTCTGGACAGCACTTGGTCGTCGGACAGGGGTCGTCAAAGTCCTCCAGTGGTTCCAGCAGGATGCTGCCACCCCCCACACCTCAAACGAGTCATTGGCATGACTACAGCAGCGTTTCCCTGACCGACTGATCAGCCGCAGGTGTGACCCGCAGTGGTCGCCGCATTCACCGGACTTGAACCCCCCCAGATTTTTATCTGTGGGAATACCTTAAGGACAGAGTGTATGACAACAACCCCCAGATTATCTCTGACCTGAAGGCAGCAATCACAGTAGCAATAAGAGCGATCCCAAGGGAGGAATGCGGGAAGGTCATCGAGATCTTTGCCCGCCGGATCCAAATGTGCCTGCAGTGCCGGGGAGCTCATTCGGAGCACATTTTTTGAGCGCCAGTGAAACAAAGAGTTTTTGTAGTACAGACTTGAAACTTTGGAGATGTCTGCTACACAGGCTTAACCTAATATAGCTGAAGTTTTGTGTCAATCTAAATAAAATTTTGGAAGTTATTCGATTTTTGGTGATGACCGATTTTTTTGTGTCACCCTGTATAAGTCTTTAATTGTAGCGTTTGAGAAAACGCTTAAATCAAAGTGCTTTAATGGTGAGCTTTCATGTAGAAATTGTTCTGTTTAATTCACTCCTGATTTTTTATCAGGAAATTCGAATAAAGTGCTCATAAATTCGTTCTCTAAATTTTTGGTTCCAATCTGGTGCCCTGCTTCGTTGTTTTCAAATCCTTCTGGTTCGCTCTCCCTTATTATGTTAATTAAGTATTCCTTTGTTCGGTAGCGAAGTCTTTCCGCATGAACACCAGGAAGCCAGTCGACCGATGGTGCAAGTTTATACTGAGGATGCGTCGCGCTGACAAAGACGCACTCAAAGTCCTCGAAAAGATGATGAAACCTGAAACAGCAAATTTCTAAATAAATGTTTTTCACAAAAATATTGCCTTTTCAAGTCAGGAAACTTAAAGCTGTCGAAATAAGATTATTTAAATTTTATAATGTCCAAGTTTTTAACGATCACGAACATATTAAACTTTGAAAATCAAAAAAATTAAATGCAGTTTAATTACCTTGATTCAACTCCTTGAATGAAACAATCAAGTAAAGGCAGGCAGTAATTAAGATCATCGTTGCGCTTGGATTTCAATTTTACTAATACGCCAGCCAGCGTAGGTAGTAATCGGCCCATATACGCTTTTTCTTCCCCTTGAAGAATATCCAAACTCATGACTATAGGACTCATTATGCTTTTATATTCTTCAAAAAACTTCATGTCCACTGCAAACAAAACTTTGTTTAGCCTAAAGACTAATTATAATTCAATGTTTGCTTTATTGAACAAGTCAGCGAAAACTATAGCAAAGATATCTGTCAAGTTTTTTCGTTTAAGAGGTTATAATTAAAGTAAGTCAAATAATTCTATATGATCTTTAAATGCAATTAATGATATTTGTAACAAAAAAATTTCTTTTTAACGTTTAATGATTTATATCATTTTTTTCTGGATTTTATTTATGTGATTCAGATATATAAAGTGTATGCGCAAAGACGTTATGTCTAATCAATAGAATATACTGGTGTTACTTTCACAAATTTTAGTTTTCTAAATTTTGGAAAGTTTTTGAAATTTGAGAAATTTAGTAAATAGTTTTTGAAAATTTTGTTCCGATGATAAAAAGCTTTTGAAATTTTGTAGCAAATTTATTCGGTAACTTATTACGTTATTTAATCGTCTACCTTTTTTGGCGCCTGTAAAGAAGGCCTCGCCAATAACACAATCTCGGTGTCTACTAAACGATAAAATTCTTAATCTTCTTGCTGGATCTGACCTTCGAACCAGCGACAGCAAAAATATAGTCTAACTAAAGACACACAGCTCAGACTACCACAATATCTTCTTTATTAAGAAATATGCTCCAATCCACTTAGGAGCCCGAATAGTATAACAGCAAATAAATGCAATAGCTTAATTCTTCACAATCACGTAGACCACCAAAGACTTGCGTTCAAAAACTATGACTTCACACAGTTAACAATTTTCCAATTTTAAGTTACCACAGCGAAACATCGAATTTTATAATAACTGCTTTTCAGCGAACCTTATTTATACCAATCGGTAAGGTTACTCGAATGTTCTGAAATTATCTCAATGAAGCCAATCACATATAAGCATTATTGCGTCACATGCAAAAACAAGTCAAGCGGAAATCCAGAATGTTCTCAATAAAGCGAAATTATGCAGTGTTGCCATTTTTTCTTGTAAATAAATATAAATATTTAAATTACTTATAAAACTGTTATTTCTTCGGCTATTTGAGCCGGACCAAACGAAATCAAAGAGATTTTTTATGAGATTGTGAATCTACATAATTTGGGCGATTTTTAGGAACGGAACAACTGGCTTGCATTGAAAAAACAAAACAAAATAAGCTAGTGTTTCCCGATTGAAACATTCTATCTATTTGTTTAAATATAATTAGAAAAAATATATATAATATTCATATAAAAGTTTTTTCTAAAATTCAAAGTTGACGGATGGTTGATTTTAAAAAGCGGGAAAAAACTTAAGAAATTATTTTTGTATCTGGCTAGTCAAACATCTATGGCTTGACTATTGAGTCAAATAGACCTCAAGAGAAATTCTTCAATTACAAAGCAGCAATTTCTTTCAAAGGCTTACAAAAACTTAGAATATTTTCAAAGTACTCTTGAATAACTTTGAAATACTTACACGACGTAAAACAACGAACTTCTAGTTTTTGACAGACATTTGAAAGACCCGCTTTATTGGTGCTGCTGTACACGCTGAGCAAACTTTTCACAACTATGTAAATAAATGAATCATTCAAAAAAGATATTAAATCCAATATGGCTGCTTTCAGTAGCAATTTTATGGTACAAAAAAAAAACCTATCTACCGAAACTATATTTTCTTTCTTCGTAAACGCCTGGGTCTCTTAAAGTTTGATTGTACGTGTCACATCTCAACTGTCATTTTAAAAAGATCCATTGGCCATTTTTGTCCTTCATGCCGTCGCCTATGTCTATAGTGGCGAGTAAATTTACATTTTTTATATTATTTTTTATTTATTTTTATCTCTATTTATTCTCCTAGCTCGCCAGGCAACGGCGGAGGTGTTATGCTTAGGGCAAGCGATTACCTTCACCAGCTTTCGGAGATGCCGAGATATTGCTAAATCTACAACTATAAATTACTAATCATTAAACATTGTTTCTATAACAGGGGTTCCCAAATTGGGGTACATGTACCCCTAGGGGTACATTTAGGCTTCTCAAGGGATACATTATTATGTGACAGAATGTCCTTATTTAAGTTAAATTCCGTGTCCGGAAGAAATAATAGACTCAAATGTCTAGAATTTTCAAATCCGGTCGATTGTAATTACGTCAAACAAGACAATTAAGAGGGAAGACTTTTTTTTACAGATCACCGTGATTTTGGGTTTGAATGGGGAAATTTTCTAGCTGCTGTGAAGTGAAGACTTTTCTTTTTTTTTTAGAGATCACCTTGATTTTCGGCATAAATTGGGAAAATTTGTATCTGATTCAAAGAGAAGACCTTTTTTTTTCAGAGATCACCTTAATTTTGGGCATGAATTGGGGGAAAATTAATGGCTGATTCTAACTGAAAGCCTTTTTTTTTTAGAGAAACATCACAGAATTTTGGGGATACATACAAACCTGCTACAGTGTCCAAAGGGTACCGATGAACTAAAAGTTTGGAAAACCCTGTTCTACAAGATAGTTTAGTAGCTTTTTAGAAAGGTTTATGATATTTTTTATTAAATTGAATACCAATTTTCAGAAACCCTCTGGAAGCCTAGTCGAAGGCTATAAAACCTTTTGTCAATTTAGTCTCGCCTATCGCTAATTTAAAAAGCATTAAATTTAAGAAACACATTTTTATAAAAAGGTTACGCTAAGGTTACAAATAAGGAGACAATTTTTTGATTATGATCAGAAAAAAATTAAATTAACAAGCTATCAAATTTTGACAACAGCCAACACGTCAAAAAAATTTATTTGGCTATGTACGTGTATTTTCAGCAAACGTCCTTCTTACTATTGCGGCGAAATTGACTTGTCGCAATATGTGAAGTTGGGATGAAAATACGCGTACCTTGGATGAATACGGTTTTATACATTAAAAATTATAAAACAGAAATACCGTAAATTCCGGCGTATATGTCAACGTGGCGTATAAGTCGAGGTCTATAAGTTTGACCTAAAAATCCTGAGTTTAATATGTACCATGTTATGAAAAACGTCACCGCCGTATAAGTCGAGGATGGATTTTTAAACTTGAAGTCAAGTGTCAAATTTTTGACTTATACGCCGGAATTTGCGATAAACATAAATTTAAAAACTAACACAACACACGAACACTTACTAACTGAAATCCTCTTCATGATCTTCAAACAAGAATGACGTTTGCGTTTGATTTGAAAATGGCCCACGAGGGTCCGATTATTTATACTAAAATAACACGTGGTGAGAGGCGGGACGAGAAAGCAACTTTAAATGATGTCATTATCAGCAAGAATTACGTAATGCAATAAAAAATAAAGTAACTTTGGCTTTTGGTTTACAAAGTGTTGGCGGGAAAAAACTAACTTCTGATGATGTTATTGTCGAAAACAATTACGTAAGGCAAAAATCAAACAACTTATGATCTAAGAGATATTGGCGGGAAAAGACAACTTTAGATGATGTAAACAGCAAAAACAATTACGTAAGGCAACGAAAATAAAGCAGCTTTTGACTTAAAGACATTGGTGGAAAAATCAATTTTAGTTAAAAAATCTAACATCGACTGAACTCGAGTCTGCATTAACACTTACTAAGGATAGCGCTGAATATCGGCTGAAGCCTACTATAGTGATCTTATACAGACTATGTAATGTTTTCTAACACGCGTCTAACTTGAAAGCAAGCTGTATTTACAATGGTCAGCAAAACGAACATACAGATAAAACGTGCGATTAGTGTGACGTCACTATGAAGCTTATGAGCGTAGTTAATCGATATGTTACATCTTCCTTCTAAAAAAATCAAATGACACACTGAAAATAAAATAAAACAAACAAGCTTTTTTAATGCGCACTATACAATGTAGTCTTTGTATTTGGACGGAAATTTGATGGGCCGCCCGTAACGAGATGTAGGACGTGATTCATGCATAACTGAGCCTGAAGATTGGCTATTAGAAAGTGGCTCAAGTTGTGGTTGGTTTACGTCAGAGTTTTGTTTAAAATTAGCTCTGTGACTTTGAAAGTGTCTGTTGTAAGTCGGAAAAGTTAAATTTGCTTTGTATAAATGACGGCGATTTCTGCGCAGGAAACCTTTCTCGCCACAAATCGTGTAAGAGCGTGGTTCAGGGCGCACATCGACAACACATGACTTATTCCAATTTTTGTTCTTACGATAACATACAACATCTCCTTTCTGCAAAGGTTTCAATGGATTTGCACAGCGATCATAATAACGTTTTTGACGAGATTGCGCTTTGATTAATTCTGCAGACGGATCAACAATATTGGAGGTTAACAATGATGTCGCTACAGGTATTTTTGTTCTTAGACGTCTGCTCATTAACATCTGAGCCGGAGAATATTTCATGCCTGAAACTGGAGTATTACGATATTTTAAAAGAGCTAAATACGGATCTGTGTTTTCTTCGTGAGCTTTTTTCAGAATCTTTTTTAAGAGTTTGGACACTGCGTTCAGCTTGACCGTTACTTTGACTGTATGTCGGGCTTGAAGTGGTAGTTTTGATGCCCCAAGCTTTGGCAAACGCAATAAATTCATTACTTTGAAACGGCATATTGTCACTCACAATTTCTACAGGTATACCATGCCGCGCAAAAACGCTTTTACATTGTTCAATAATAGTAGAAGCTGTTTTGTCAGATAAACATTGTAACTCAGGATATTTAGAATAATAATCAACAATCACAAGATAATCTTTGGCTTGAAAAGTCATAATATCAATACCCACTTTAAGAAAGCGCTCATTCAAAATAGCGTGCGATATCATGGGTTCACGTTGTTGATTGTTTTGATACTTAATACACAATTCACAATTTTTGACAATGCGCTCAATATCAGCATTCATACTAGGCCAATAAACCAACTCTCTTGCTCGAGATTTACATTTTTCAATACCAAAATGCGACTCGTGAATTAAATTTAGTGTTTGCGGTTGTAAAGATTTTGGTACGTATAACGATGCGTTGGTCATAAAAAACTACGTCATCTATAACATGCAACATATCACGCACATTCCAATAGGGTCGTACAGATAAACAAACATTTTTTTGACACCTTGGCCAACGAGTCTGACAATAAGTCTTAACTTTTTGTAAAATTTCATCGTTTTTTGTGGCTTGTTGAATCTCATCGAATTTTGATGTGGTAACAGGCAGATTTATAATAAGCGAATGAACCACTTGAACAAGATCCTGATTTATTTTTGCATCATGAGTATCTGTTTGATAAGCTCTTGATAATGTGTCGGCCAGATACAAATACTTTCCTGGAACATATTTGATTTTAAAGTCATAAAGCTGCAGACGAAGCATGAGACGTTGCAGTCGTGGAGGAGTTTTGCTTAGTGGTTTTTTCCATATGTATTCTAAGGGCCTGTGATCACTTTCAATTGTCACAGCTCGGTGTCCGTAGACGTACTGGTGGAATTTTTCGCATGCGAACACAATAGATAGTAATTCCTTTTCTATCTGAGCGTAGTTTCTTTCAGCTGGAGATAATGATCTTGAAGCAAATGCAACAGGTTTGCCCTCTTGTATCAAACACGCCCCTAGTCCGTCTTGCGATGCATCGCATTAAACAGTAACTGCCTTGTTAACATCGTAGAAAGCTAGCACAGGTTTACTAATCAAGGCAAGCTTTAACTTTGCTATAGCTTCGTCATGCTCATTATCCCAAGTCCATTCAGAATTTTTTTTTAGAAGTTTACGCAAAGGGGCTGTGATAGAAGATTCATTTGGTATATATTGAGAAAGATATTTCGTCATTCCTAAAAATCGTTGAAGTGAGGGGACATCTATAGGTGGAGGCATATTGACAATTGCATCAATTTTCTGGTCATCTGGCATCAATCCTTCTTTTGTAACAAAATGTCCCATATAACTTACGGAATTCACTTTAAATTGTATCTTTTCTCAGTTAAATCGAACACCACTTTCTCTTGCTCTGGAAAGCAATGCAAGCATTATAGCGTCATGCTCTTTCTCGTCTTCTGCAGCTATTATAATATCATCAGCTATAATATGTACTCCTTTAATATCACCAAATGTGCTCTCATTGCGTTTTTGCATGACTTCACTTGCTGAACATAGCCCAAAAGGCATCCGTAAAAATCGCTTTCTCCCCCACGGCGTATGAAATGTTGTGAGAAATGATGACTTTTCCGTGAGGCCAACGTGCCAATAGCCATCTTTCATGTCAATGACCGAAAAAACACGTTTGCCGCAAAGCTGCGCTTGTACATCAGCTGGAGTTGGAATAACATAACGTTCTCGCATTATTGCAGCATTTAAAGGCTTCGGATCCAAGCACAAACGTAAACTTTTATCTTTCTTCTCTACCACTACCAGATTGCTCACCCATTCAGTTGGGCAATCCACATCAGCAACCATGCCATCTCTAGTTAAACGTTCCAGAGTTGCTTTTAATTTCGGGCGAAGCGCATAAGCAATATGTCGTGGTTGCTGTATAACCGGTTTTGCGTCATCACGTAATGTAATATTATATTTTTCTTTGTATAAACCCGTGCCAGAAAAGACTTCTAAAAAATTGTTTGTAACCATGTCTAAGGTAAGGTTTGAAGATTCCGAAATGTCCTCTATTTTTTTAACTAAATTTAATAGTTCACATGCATGTTCGCCGAGTATTGGCGTATGAATGATATCAGTAACAAAAAAAATCACCAAAATTTACGACCCGTTCTATCACAAATAATCATCTCTACCGTGCCTAATGGTTTAATTAACGCATTACCAAAACCACGCAATATCGTAGATGTAGATGAAAAAGGAGCTAAACGCATTTGTTTGTATAAGCTTAAAGGCAAAACATTCACTTCCGCACCGGTGTCCAGTTTAAAAGATAAAGTACTAGTGTTGTTAGTACTTTGATCAAGCACCGTAAGCGTTGATCGCATTTTTGAGCCGGTCGGTTTGCTTTGAAGGCTACACATTTGGAAAACCGTCGAGTCAGCTTGAATTTCTGAAGTGATTTCTTTTATGTTTCTCGTATCCGACTTAAAACTTCTGCAAACAACCGCGAAATGGTTATATTTTCCACATTTTCGACAAGTTTTGCCATATGCTGGGCATTGTCTGGGCAAATGCACGAGGTCACAGAATCGACAAGGTTTGTTGGAAACCGAAGTATTAGACGCCGAGAAACTAGGGTAACGATCTTTTTTAATTTCTTGAACTAAGGAAGAATTTATTTTTTCATTTGACATATATTGCATGCGAGCTTTTGTGACTTCAATTGATCGACATATATTTATTGCCTTTTCTAAAGTAAGATCTTCTTCCTCTAACATTCGCTGTCGTGCTGTCTCGTCGTTGATGCCAAATAAAATTTTGTCTCGCAATAGTCTATCCTTGAACGCACCAAAATCGCAATTATTTGCTATTAAACGTAACTCAATTAACCATTTATCAAATAATTCGCCAACTGCTTGTTGACGCTGCCAAAATTTATAAGTGTCGAAAACAGGTCGCCGCCTGGGATTACAAAAAACTTTATAACGGTCCAAAACGATGTCAGTCGTGAGATTCTCATCATCTAGTGAAATGCTAAAATTATCAAAAATATCTCGGGCTTCTTTGCCTGCACAATTCAGTAAAATTGCTATCTGAGTAGCTATTGGTTTAGTATGTAATTCAGACGCAGCATAATATATTCTGAAAGATTTTTCCCAACGCCGCCATTCCTCAGCAAGGTTTTCTGCATTAAAATTAACCTCTCTTGGCGTTTTAAACTGACTCATATTTGCTTAGTTCGAATAACTTCTGACACCATGTAATCTAACACGCGTCTAACTTGAAAGCAAGCTGTATTTACAATGGTCAGCAAAACGAACATACAGATAAAACGTGCGATTAGTGTGACGTCACTATGAAGCTTATGAGCGTAGTTAATCGATATGTTACAGACTAAATTGAAATTGCAATTAATATTTTCGTAGTTTTAATAGTATGAAAATTAACTATAGTGTGAAATTATTTATTTAGTAGCCTAGTCTGTTTGCTCTATAACTAAAATTAAAATTTATTTTTCTGATAGCAATTTTCTGTCTTCTGAGTCTCTGTTTAGCTAACATTTTCCACAGACCACAATTATGTGATTTTTAGTTTGATTGAATTTGCCAACTGAGCTGGGACTCGAACACTTTTAAGCACCACGCATATCTTTTTTTTTTGGTGCTCAAACAACATCCTGCGAAAACAAAGAAAGTTACTATCGTGCCCTTAATAAAAACAACTGCGCTTAAGTTCCTCTACTGCGCTTCTTTGATTTTGCGGCTTTTAATTAAGTTCCAGCAGGTGGATTTTCTAAAAACATATAGAAAGCAAAGTTGTGATCCTTGAGAACCTTTTTAACAATTGGAAGCAGCTGTATTTTCAAAGCAAGAATTCGTGAGCACCCTTTTATAACTTTATAGTGTTTTTGCAAGTAGTTTATTTGACATGGTCGAAATCTGTCTGTTACATGCTGTAGCTTTCGTAACTTTTTTTCTTGAATGAAAATGCGCTATTGGAGTCAGCGATTGAAAAATTTTTGTATATATTTTTACCTTGCAAAAAATAATTGACGCTTAACGCTTGACGCAAAAAACAAGCAAAAAGTTGTCGGCGACACCTATTCCGTCAACCGAAAAATATCTTTACGGCGTTTGCGTCATCGTCAACAAAAAATTGTCGCCGACATTTGACGCCGTCAAATTAACGCCGTCAACGCACAACATTGCAAATTATAATATATTGAGTTACTCTCCGGCAGATATCGCTTAGATAAGTTAACTTCTGTAGTGAAATGCTATACTAAATTGTTTCTATTATTATGATTATTTATTTTAATTTTTATTTTGTTTTTAATTCTATCTGAATAAGTGAATAAATGTACTGTAAACAGAACTTCTGACTTTGAACTGCTGCAATTAAACTTGGACATAACGCTCCTAACTACTATAGAATCGTAATCTACGTATTTTCAACCTATCAAAAATCCAAAAATTTTTTCTCTGCTCATAAAGGTTGATTCACATTGTAAGCGGAAGCGGAAAGTAAGTTCACACTAAAAGCGGAAAGCGGAAAAAAACGCCAAAGTGCAAAATTTTTTGTGCTTAGCGGAAAAATTTCAAAGTTGAAATATTTCAACTTTTTACGCTTAACACTTCACTCGACTAGAGTACAAAGGACTGGCAGGTCAACTGGTATTACCTGTATTAAGTTAGATAAGTGCGGTTTCAATGTTATAAAAACTAGATATGGCTAATAAGTTAATGTGATTTATTTAAATTTGATTTCTATAAAATCTTAGGCATTTAGCTGGTTTGGGATTATGTCAAACACAAATAACTAGCATATTTTGGCATAGAAACTTGGTCAGTTATGTCTTTACAAACTTTTTGTGGATCAACTAAATTTTAAAAATTTGTGAAAATTTAAAATATAATCTATTTGTGCACTTTATGCGTAACCTTTTTATTGCTTCAATAAAAAAACACTATAGCCTAATTTTTTAAAAAAATTTTAATAGATTAATATTAATTTTCAGCTTCATTTATCAAAGCAATAAATAGGTATCAATTAAAAATATGTTATTTAAATTGCAATACATTACAGTAATACAATAGTAAACTGTTTAGCATAATCAGTCATCATATCAGTATACTGAGAGTATATGGGTCCTTTCAAGAGGTCACCATCAGTGACTAGTTCATGAAACTAAACTGTATCCTCCCTGTGGTTACTATTGCTTTTTGAAGAGGTTTTTTTCTCTTTTGGTTTCTTTATTATTTCATTTTTGTTCTGTAGGCGGGATTTCAGGTTAGTTTCACCAAAAAATTGTTTACAATGACTTCTCGAAGACACCCAAATAGATTTACTTAATTAGAAAAAAAAAAAAGATAATGAATCACCAATTTACACAAAGTATTCATTCACGTTTATGTAGCAATTGATCTCTAATACTAAAGTCTAATAAGTTTAATTATTTCTTAGAGTTATTTATTAAGAGTTGGCATTGTTTGACATAATCTTAGTGATCAACTCAAGATCTGTTTTGAATTATGCTCAGTTGTTTTTTAAAGCTTAAAATAAATTTGTAGCAATGTAATAAATGTGTAAGTTTTAAAGCTAAAGGATGCATTTCTATTACATTTTGTTTTTCATTTAAATTTTTAAATCAATTTTAGTAAAGCCAAAGACAATAATATTTTTTTAAATACCTATTACCAGTAGCCTACTTTATTTTTAGGTGAGTTTGTGTTATTTTGATAAACTATTTAACTTATTCTATCATAATTCCAAATTTTGTTAATTTTGATGGAGTAAAAATAGTTTTACAAAACATTGTTATTATAATTGTTTTTCACATCATGATAATGAATTTTATGTTCCAGGTAGATGAAGTAAAAAAAGTATTTATTGCCAATACAACAAATCAAAAACATCATCTAGTAATATTTTGAAATATTTAGTGGTTGGATGTCATTGGCTTGGATTTAAATTGATTTATTGAAAATATTTTTTTGTAAATAAAGGAAGAATAAAATTACCATGTTTTTATGCTTATATTGTTTTATGGCTCTGAGCTTGTGCACTGCAATTACAGCATTTTCATTTAGCCTTTCTCAAATGGAATTTCACTTTTAAATTGCTTACGTCATTTTTTTGAACAATTTTCACTCAACGGCAGCGTAGTCGAGTGGTTAAAGCACTGGACTGATGATTAACATGGTCTCGGTTCAAAACCCACTTGCGCCGTTCTGTTGTGTCCTTGGGAAAGACACTTTACCGCATTTTCCCCTGCTTGGTGGTCTTGACAAGCAGTTCTAAATTAAAGTCATATCTCTACTAAATTACTAGCAGACAGCAATATCTTGGCATCTCCGGAAGCAGGTCGGGGTAATTGCTTACCCTATGTATAGCGCCTCCGTCGCTTTCCTGCGAGTCAGGAGGATAAATATAGAAATAAAATAAATAAAATAAATAAAATAAAACTTTATTTGTGCATGCATGGTTCATGAATCAAACAAGATAAATCAATTAATAGTTTTTAAAGAAAATACTTTTTGTGCCTACTCATTACGAATTCTTGCATTCCATCTAGTGTAAAGGCACTTCCTCAAATTCAGTTATGTCCATTACTGGTTCTCTGTGCCAGCCATTCAAATAAAAACTTGAGTGATCCTGTTTTTGGGACAAAACTATTGCTATTTCTATAAAACATGTTTATCAATGCACTTAACTTTACAAAAAAGTACAGTTTTGCATTGATATAAAATAAAGCAAAATACTATTGTTCACATAGTTCTGAGGTGGATATTGAAGTAGCTATTCTTTAATCCTCTAATAAAGCCAAACTTGATTCTGACTTTTGCATTGCCTCCACTGCTTCCAAGATCTTCCATTGATTAGTGATGTGATGTTGTGTTTGTACTTTGTTTCAGGTTGCGGTTGAAAAGATTTATTGGTGTTGTCTGTAATTTCTAGCACAGCCCACAGCCACTGTGGTGATGCATAAACTTCAGAATTTGTAATGTAATATATATTTTTTTAGAGTGGTGATTTGCTTATTCTGAGCTGTGTCAGTTTTTACCCATGTTAATGTCTTTTTGAATGATTGTATGTAATGGGCATAGTTTTGAATTAATTAATAACAAAATAAATTTTGATGCTATTTTTTATTCATGATTTATTCTATCCTAATACTAGATGGTTCCACCAATTCTTTTGCCATGCTATTGCTGCTTTTCAATGGTAAAGTTTTTTGATATTTGTTTTTTATATTTTGGCATCTGATATGACTTATATTGCCTTGAATGGTTTTGTATTGTCCTAAACTTAGATATAGTGTCGATGGTAAATGTTGTTGTTAGTAAAATATTGTTGATGTCATTTGTAGTAAGCAAAGTGTGCACTTTAAAGTGTATGTGTTTGAAGTGTTTTTCTCAATGTAACTTAAAGTATCCTCTAAATTTTCCAATTTTAATGCAAGTTTTGTGCCAATTCAACATGAGTAGATTCGTTTATAATGTATGTGCAATTGTCTAAAAAATTTTATCTATAAATTGAATTTTGTGTGGAACCAAATCTTAATAATTTACTACTTAGTTTTACTACTTACTATAAATCCGATGTTAATATGATTTAAAATTCAGATTCATATACAGTACAGTATGTGTTTCAATATGTAGTTACATATTCGTTTTTGTTAGCTCATTTTTTTGTTATGGTTGTTGTTAAATTTTTAAGTGATTACAATAAGATTCAAATATAAAATGTGATAGTAATTTGTTAAAACTATTTTTTGTGTGAAAATTATTATTGTGAATAAGTAACATTTTTGGGTCTTTTCAAGAAGTCACCGTAAGCGATTTTTTCAGTGAAATTCATCTGGAATCCTTCTTTCAACACCAGAATGGAATAAAAAAGAAACCAAGAGAAAAAGATCCTCAAGAAGCGATAGTAAACGCAGGGGGATCTGGGTTAGTTTCATGAACAAAAATCATTTATGGTGACTTTTTAAAGAGACCCCATTTGTGTTGTAGGCCTACATGTGTTTTTTTAAAAAAAGCAACAATTTACAACATCAGTTGAACATACTTATTTTACATACATATTTAAAGTCAACTAAAAATTTTTCAGCATCAAAATGTTTTGTGCAATGTCTATATTCAGTTGAAATATTAATAGGAGGCTTGAATTTTTTTACTATTGTAATGATAGGTAAGTGGTCAGATGTATCGCTTAGGAGAATGTGAGAAGTTATTGTGCTTTCCTCATAATTTGAATAAAAATGGTCTAGCAGTGATGTAGGTATGTGTTTATTATATGGGTTCTCGTTTCACAATTCTATTCTTTCGCGCTTTATTGTAAACAAAGCACATCCAGATACGAAGGCAAGCGGTTTTTACATGTTAAACAACAATAATCTTAACAGGCTTTTACACTTAAATGATACGTAAACTCAGAAGATTTACGGAAACAATTATACTCCCTCCAAGTTTACACCAAAAACTTTCAAGAATTGCAAGTTATCAAGCACTTGCCTCAATCAAGATATATAAATTACCAGAAAACTTTTAACAAAGTTTATTTAGCTCAAAGCCAGTGGTTTCCAACCTTTTTAGTGTCGTGGACCCTTTTCGTGATATAGCTGAAACTTATGAACCCCCTTAATAAAGCCATTTAAGATTGTTACGTTTATGTAGTCTCCACTGGAAAAGGAAACAAAATTATTTAAGAGCATACGAAATACCTCATGGAAAAGTTTAGTAATCTACTCTTGCAATGAAATAATAACAGTTTGAACGGAGTCTACCATGCAATGAATAAGATGGAAGAAAAGATTGCAAAAACGGTATTGCTACGTCATTATAGTCTTAAAGCAATTAAGGTTTTGCAATTTTCCGCTGAAATAAATAAAACATCTTAGTTGTGCTCAGTGTTTTGAATCCGTAAGTTGAGCGAAAGCTAACGGGATTTGTTTTACATTCCGCATAAACTGATAGGTGTAGTTGGGAAAAGTGAAATATGGAAAGCTAGTGCATGTGTGTCAATTAAATCATATGGCGGCTTCTTTTCTTTCGTTATAACTTATTGCTTTCATCTTGTGCATGAAAAGCTCATGGATCCCCAAAAATCACTCTGTAAATCCCTGAGAGTCCATGCACCCCTGGTTGGAAACTACTGCTCTAAGCTTTGTCAAAACCATGTGTGCTCGACGTCACAATGACTTATTTTTTCTCCTTTTTCGTGGAAAGAATCCTTTTTCTTAGATCTAAGCTACGATTCAGCTGTTATCTCATTTATTTCCTCTTTAGCAAAAAATCACCTACGAAGTAAAATTAGTGGCGTCGAATGATAACCATGAATTTGATTGATGAAGCGTGTCCAAAGTAACACATTTCCCCCAAAAATGGGTACACAGCAAGCGATCATTTTTATCAAGACGTAATAACTTCATAGACACAGCGGGACAACTTAAGCTTTACACTGCGAATAAAATATAGCGTTTCAAACAAACAAACAATCACTAACGGCACACAACTATACCCAGCGTTTCCTACCCAGTTAGTATCTTTCTTGCAAAAACCTCCAACTATTGAGCACAATTTGCTGAATGGCCTGCAAACACGCACTCTTTGTTTTCAGTTTAAAGCTCCGGACGAGCCTACGTTTGTCCGGACAAAACTTAATCACCCTACCAAAAGCCGATCACACGAGCAGAGTTTTCATCTATGATAAGCATAACGTCTCCAACGCATAAATTTTTACGTTCTTGTTTCCATTTCTGTCTGGACATAAAGGTCAAGGAATATTCTTTCAGTTACCTCTTACAAAAATCATCTGTGGCATACTGTGCAATCTTGAAACGGCTTCAAGCATAACAATCCTTTTCGTGACTGAAAATTGGTGGTAGAGCAATTTGGGGATTTACTCTCAAGAGGTGATTTGGAGTCAAAGGCAGATCTTCACCAATTTCCAGGGACACGTCTGTCAAGGGACGCGTTTTGACAACAGCTTCAACTGCACAGAACACTGTTGTCAGTCCGTTATAATTAATTCCTCTCCCTTTATTCGGCATGACAGCAAGCGGTATTCTTTGTATTGTCCGAATCAACCCCTCCCACAAGCCACCCATATGACTTGCGGTGGGAGGATTAAATGTCCACGTAATATCGTGCTGTCGCAGGTATTCTTGAATTTCCCCTTGATTCCATGTCTTTATTTCCTCTCTTAAAATTCGTTCTGCGCCCACAAAATTGCTGCCATTGTCGGTGTAAAAGCTTCTCACTGGACCTTGTCTAGCTAGAAACCTTTGATGAGCGTTAATGAAGGAGCTGTGGTCATATCGAGTAACAAGTCCAAGTGGATTGCCGTAGTGGTCATACACACAAACGCACATCCGTATCGTTTATACTCTGTTCTTACCGCTTTTGTCCATAAATGGACCAAAACAATCAATTCCTGTGCGAGTGAATGGCGGTTTTCCACTTTGCAATTGTGCCACGGCAGATTTCCCATTAACTGTTGCGCTGGTTTTCCGTCCCTGCGAATGCAAAATAAACACTTTCCCAGCACTCACCGCGTTTCTGCGCGGTCATTTTCTACCTAATATTCTCAAAAGTCAAAAAAGTAGCTGAACAGGTGAAAGCTAAGTTTACTGTACCTGCAAATAAAAGACTATAGGCTAATTGGAATAAAATTTCCCCAAGGTTGCACGGTTCAACATAATTTTTGTTATTGCAGTGTATTCAAATCGAAGTAATGATATAGCAAGGATTTTGAGGGAGCAAGCTGCAACAAAAATTTTTTGATTGTTTAATACAAGTTTAATCAAATAAACGTTGCAAACCAAAATCATCTTATAATGACAAAAAAATTATGTGCAACCTTTCGAGGCAATGTCTTTTGTGAGCACTATTAACAATATTTCAGCAAAATAGAAATCTGCTATGCAATGCGGATAATTAGTTTAACCCAAAAAGAGTTAACCATGGCCTACTTAAAACACGGCCTTGTATGTCACATTTTGCGATCGATTTCTAAGAGGCCTAAAATGAAAATGCTGTGCTGCAGCAAAATACACTCAATATCATTTGCTCTGGCTAGTGCCCTAATAGTGTCATGTTTGTCAAATTCTAGTTCGAACAAAGACAGACAAAATAAGTAATTTAAATATACCGGAGAAATCGTTCTATTATGTAACTTAGTGTTGATCATTACATTGTAGAGTATTATGACATCACAATACTTGTATGTTATAACCTTGCCTCGTGTACTGGTACAGTTCAGTCTCTGATTGTTATCTGATTGAGCGTGAAGTTTAAGTAGTTATAGTTAGAAGAACGTTACAATATTTTACTAACGCACTTATAGTGTAAATATCCTTCTGCATAGTAGGTTATCAGTGATGGCCTTACAAAAAGGGGGGCCTGGTGCAAGAAAAGTGAGGGGGGGCCACTATTTTCTGTCCCAAAAGAAGGTAGCTAAACCAGGTTTTGGCGTGTAAAAGATTAATTAAAAAAAAGCTCATCGTTTTCCAATTTTTCCCAAAAAAGGTCTTCACTTTAATTCATCTCGGGTGTATCAATTTTTTTCCAAAAATCGTGCAGTTCTGCAAAAAAAAAAAAAAAAACAAGCTCTTCAGTTCAAATTTAGTACTAAATCCAGTAGTATGTGATGGCTCTTCGAGTTCAATTCAGATTGTAGTAGTATAGAGGGCGCACTTTATCACAAAATATGGAAAAAATTTTTTCCCCTTTTTTTGAGCTGAAATCTACTTCCTAATGCTTCCTTGCGAAAATAGAGCAATTTCTTGTGTAGGGGGGGCCACTTTTAGCTCTATTTTAGGGGTGGCCCGGTGCGACCGCACCGCTCGCACCCTATTAAAGCCATTACTGTAGGTTATGCATTCTTTGTTTTTGGTTTTGAGCGCTGTGGGCTAGTGCGTTACAGTATGAATAGTAGATGAGTTCAAATACATGTAAATTTAGTTTGCAATTCTGGATGAACGTTAGCATTGAATTTGTAATTAGAAGCAATAGTTGTATTTTCCACTGTCTTACTTTAAAAAAAAACACTGTGAGTAACTTACTAACTTACTTACAACCCATTTTGTTAATGAGATATATTAACTGTAGGAGCTTTAGAAAAAGTAGCGCGAGCAGCGTAAAAAAACGTACCATTATTACATTTGAAGAAGTTCGTTAATGTAAAGTTTGTTCTTGACTGATCGCAGGTTATCATCGATAGGTTAATCATTGATAGGTTAGATCTAAAATTGTTTCGAAATTTCTTCTTTGCAGTACGTGTTTTTCTTTGTTGACGCAATAATTTTTAAAGATGTATGAAGTATTTGTTATTTGTTATTAGAGCCATCATGGTTAACAAATGTGTGATTTACGGCTGTAAATCTGGATATAAAAGTAATGCAAATTCTGTTCCATCTTTTCACTTTCCCCTTCAAAAAGTTGATTTGCTGGCAAAATAGACTAAATTCGTCAATCGTTTGGATTTGTCACCTACAAGTAATTCAGTAATATGTGCAAATCATTTTGATCAAAAATTTATTTTAAATGGGAAAAGAAAAAAGTTAAATTGGAAATTAAACCCAGTACCAACCATTTACCTAGAAAGTGTACTTTTAAAACCAACTTCCTTGCCTACGCTTACAGGTTTCAGAAAGTCTCCTAAACCTCGTATTTACCAACCAGACCAGGTGGACAGTTTTGTGGAAAAAGATAAAATAGACAACATTGAAGATATAACAGAGAAACATTGCCCTTCTGGTTACACCTGGCATAAAACAAAAGACTTTATATTGCTTTATGTTTTGCTATTTCATGATTGCAGTGGCTTTCCCACTATTTGTGAAGCAATAAAAATTGACAATAGTTTGCATGTTGAACTCCAGTATTCCAATAACTCAGTTCCTCTTCCAGATTGGTTTTCGCGAGGAAGAAATTCAAAATTAACCAGATTTTCTATGTTGGAAAATTTATCAATTTATTTGAAAAGTTTTGCTTATGACCGTTCCTTATTGTCTGAATTACAAAAACGAAAGCATTACAAGCCTAAAGGACAACCTCCGTATTCGTCAAAATTGATACGTTTGGCTTTGCTTTTGCGGTACACATTTTTACAGGCATACAAACTGCTGCTCGAAGAGTTTTGCTTTCCTTCATTATTGCTTTTAGCAAAATTAAAGTCAGGAAATTTGGATGCCATTAATGCTGCGGAACTATTGAAGCAGAAAAAAATATTATCAAACAACGTCGTGCTTATCACCGATGAAATGTATTTGAAAAAAAAGTACAATATTTTGCTGGGAAGTATGTTGGTGCAGATTCCGATGGCAACATGTACAAAGATGTTGTTGTTTTTATGCTCCAAGGGTTAAAACAGTCTGTACCCGTTGCGGTAAAAGCTTGTTCTGAAACTGAGATCAGTGGACGGGGGCTTGCAGAAAAACTCTCAAAATGTGTCACCGATTTGTGTAAGAGTGGTTTTAAAGTACGTGGCATTGTGAGTGACAATCATGCGGCCAATGTTTAATCTTTTAATATTTTACTACAGGAATATGCACACAAAGATGCAAGGTTTATAATGTATCCACAAAGTTCATGCAAAACATATTTGTTTTACGACAATGTCCATCTGGCAAAAAACATAAGAAACAATTTGCTAAATAGTCAAAAATTTGTTTTTCCAACATTTTGCTTTTCCATCAAAAATATAGTTGTGGCATCATTACAAGCGGGATACATATCATAGAGAGACTTTAAAGATGTTCATGAAGAAGATGCAAAACTAAAAGCCAATTTACGTAAAGCACCAAAACTTACATATGAAGTTTTACACCCGGGTCATAATAAGCAAAATGCCAATTTAGCATTAGCAATTTTTCATGACACAACAATAGCAGCAATCAAAAGTTATTTTCCCTCTCAACAAGATGTCACTGGATTTTTGTCGGTAATTAACGTGTGGTGGAAAATAGTAAATAGCAAGCAGGAGTTTTATCCCAATGATATTGCTAATGCCATTACATTAGGTGATGGAAAGGTAGATTTTTTGCGAGCTTTTGCTGAATGGCTGGAAAATTGGTTGAAAAATGGGAGCGCTTCTTTTCGGTTTTCTAAGCAAACAATGCAAGCATTGATATGGTGTCTTCGTTCACAAGCAGATCTTTTAGACGAACTACTCATGGATGAAGACAAGTACATCTTAACTGCTCCCCTGCAAAGCGATCCATTGAGCGCAGTTTTTCCCAATACAGACAACTAAACGGTGGACATTTTCTCGTGAGTTTAAGAGAGGTGCAAAAAGTAAAAAGATTTTGTTATGCCAAACTCTACTAAAAGAAAACATTAACTTTTGGGAAGAGGAGCTGGCAGTCACAAACACAACCCAGGAAATTGAAAAATTTAAAGAAGCTCTTGATTCTATGAGTGTCTTAATTCAAGAAGCAAGCCTGACAGCAGAAACTGATGAAGTGGTACAAGTAGTGTCTGGCTATATTGCCAAACAACTAACAGAAAAGACCAAATGTCGCCAATGTATCAACTCACTATGTGGCAGTGAAGTTGAAAAGAATTCGTACTTTAAAATTTTATCGCGTGGGGGACTTAAAGTACCATCTGCAATTCTCAAAGATTATGTTGCTTTTGGTTTTGCCACTCTAGACCTCACAGACGCTTTGCTGCAGAAGTACTGTTGCAATAACATCCGTACAGGTGCTGAAACTGTTTTAAATACCTACTGCACCAATATTTTGTTTCCGTGTGGCGACCACATTGATTGGGGCCTAAAGTAGGCGAATAAGATCATGACAAACATTTTCTACAATAATAAACAAAAAATTGAAAATAGCAAGATTAGAAAAGATGTCGTAAGTACTTTTAAGAAGCGACAACGGTCAAAGTGTTGAATTATTTGTCAATTTCTGCATTGACCGTAGTTTAAACCTTGATATGCAACTGTTTAGAATGCTCAATTGAGTTGAGTGGATTCATTATTTTGCAGCAATTTATTACATTACGTTGTACATATTGCAAAAACTTAAAATGTATAGCAGACCTCGCATTAGCATGTGCTTTAAAATGTAACTCTTCGAGATTTGTAACAAATAATTCATATTGACTTTTCAGTATTTTCAATTTTGTTTAAATAATAGTTATTGTAATAGTACAATTGTGATTATTATTTCACAAAAAAGATGTTTATGTGTCAAATCCCCCAACTCTAATGATACTGAGTGTATTTTGCTGCAGCACAGCATTTTCATTTTAGGCCTCTTAGAAATCGATCGCAAATGTGACCTATAAGGCCGTATTTTAAGTAGGCCATGAGTTAACGTACTGTGCACTGACATCACCACAAAAGACACAAACTAATAAAAAAAATATGTTCAGGCCAATTAAGTAAGCTACCGTAATTTAGTTGCGGGTGGTTGGAAACTTGAAATTTTTCGGTCTTGCTTTTGCACTAGCGAACTTCTGGATAACTTTTCTAATATCTAAACTTTTACCTCGTTCATTTTCTATTGATTGCAGAGAAAAACTGCTAAGTCTCTCTTGGGAGATGGAGCTTCAAAGAAAGTTTTTGATCAGTTTGAGTTTAGAAAATACCTCTCTGCCGTAGCAACTGTTACAAATACTGTCATATACATCATGTATGCCGTACAAACGTCAGGATAAGTTGTGGCAAGTGATACATTTTCAATAATCATAAAAGAAGCGATTTCTTTAGCAGATTTTAAATGGGAAATCTTTTTTCGAAACGGCATTTTAATGGAGAATAATTGGCTAGGAAACAACAGAGAGACGTTATCAGAAAATTTGCTGGAAATTTTCTTGCTTCAACCTCAAGATCCAGATAGAAGCATTTGATAGAAAACTTGGTTCCAAAACTTGATATGAACTCACCATTGATTCCATTCCTTCAAAGCGATTAATTAGTTGGCATAAAAGGAAGTCCATCATCGGAAGAAACACAGTTACGCAAAATCGCTTCTTAGGATCGCTTAACGTTATTCCTTCGGATATTTTGTCAAAGTAGGCTTTTTTTCTTTGGTTTTTGTTTAAAGACTATCGTGGCCCATGTAGAAGCAATGTGGAAACTTCGTTTGGTATTGCGTCAAAACTCCTTCTGAGTTCAACAATGTCTTCAGAAACAGTTTGAAGAAACTTATGAGCAGGAATTAAGTCAATTGTTTTACATTGCATGGCTTTTGAAAGAATGTTATGATCTGCCAAATTTTGCATTGCACATTTGCACAACCAGCACGCATACAAATTCAAAGTTTTCTATCTGTTTCTTTATTGCCATAGCTTCATCTCTTTCGTTTGGCTCCGTGCTGGTAAGTATTATGTGAGTGAAGCATTTCATAACGTCACAATATCTTTCCTTCAAAACATTATACTGAATCATATCGACCAGACCATCGAGTTGGGTTTAACGCTTTTAATGTAGGATTTGAGCAATAACGATCATGGACATTCTGAACCTTTTGCCACCGCACAATATTATTTGCAAAAAAATTATATACCGGCTCAATGGTGTCGTAATGTTGACAGATCTCAGTTACAGTTTTCATGGCATCTTTTAACACCAAATTTAAATTGTGCGAAGCACAATGCGAGTAGTAAGCATAGCATATGGAGCCACATCTTAGATTTTCTTATGCAAACCGAAGTACCCGCTCATCACTGCAGCGCCATCATATCCCTTTCCAAGGCAGTTTTTTATGTCAAGCCCCTTCTGCTGAATGGAATTCGTTATCAGTTTTTGCAATCCAATAGCAGATGAATTCTCAAGTTTGATAAATGAGGTAAATGCTTCAACAACTTTCAGCTCTAATGGCGTTCCATCATCGTGGTAATCGATTTTCATGTAACGAAATACTTCACTTAACTGGCCTTTTTTGCTGACATCTTGAGTGTTATCAAGAATAATGGCAAAAAAAAGAGCGCTTTGTACTTTGCTTTTTATATCACAGCGAACTTCTTCAGCTAGTACTGATATTAGTACATTTCATATCAAAGGACATAAATATTTTGGAGAACCTTTAGGTAGTTGAAAAAGTTTGCTTAAAACAGTGTTATATTTGGCAAGAAGCTGTATGATAGAGAGGAAATTGCTCTTGTTATCCATCAAAAGTTCTTCACTGGATGCGCGAAAAAGTAAGTTGCACTGTGCTAACATCAATGTAACATTCACTAGTCTTTTCAAAACACTTTGCTAAAAGTTTGTTTTTTCCAGCAAAGACTTGTGCATTATGTGCAATAGGGAAGGTCGATTTTAAAACCAAGCTTAGGTAAGGGTAAGAGTAGTTGGAAAAACATACTTATATTCCAAAACAATAAATAAAATACTTGAAATCTGTTTTTCTTTTGCGCATTTACGTTTATTTGAACAACATTTTTCCTTTCTTTTTTTTAAAAAAAGCACTATTTTGGTGGTGCTAAATGCTTTTCTCCATAGCAACATTGTAAGCAATTTGCTTTTGGCTCCTTCACTAGTGCGCGGTAAATTAAAAACCATAATTTGTTCCATCATTTAAATAAGTTTAAATAAATAAAACCTAGGTTTAACAGAAAGTAAAAAGAGACAAAAATTTTTATTATTTTACGGAAAGTATACTTTAAGGTTGTTTTTCTACTTAATAAATATAAGAAGAATAACTATACTTTTTGTGAGCCTAAATAAATTTATTTTATATTTAGTCTAGAAGCAAGTATTTTCGAATTTGCTTTAATTGTGTGGTAAAATTTAAACTTTCGAAATAAGCTTATTTTAATTTTTTAAATATAGTTTTTAAGAGTGTTAGCTGGCGATTGATCGTCATTTGCAAACAAATTAAAAGAATGCCAAAAGAAAAGTCAATACACGAAATAAAGCAAACAAAATGTTTGGTGATGGACCCTGTGAACTTTCTATTGTTGAAACAAGTACATATAAGCAAGTTATACAATACTACTACCATTTTTAAGTATTTTAAGTTATTTCAGGAAAATAATCTTTGGCAACCAAAAAAATTATCGACTTCCGGAAAATATAATGTTTTAAAATATCCCAGATATACTACGGAACTAGCAAGAAGTGAATGTTTTTCAACATTAGGAGGTTCACTAACAAATGCCTTAATTCACGATTTAAAACCTCTTTTTAAAGAAGACGTCGACCTTAACCACATTATGTTAGATAAATCCAAGCTTGATCGAGCCAAGACTAAAGTCTGCGTTGTCAGTGAAAAATGTAGAAAATAGCGATAAATTTGCGTTAACTTGTCTTGGAGTGGATGGAAAAATAGATGAAGATACATTAGTTTTAATAATTTTCAAGAAGAATTGATGTTAAAAAAAACATTTGCTGCTGAACACCATCTAACATTTACCAAAGAGGATGGAAAATTACTTGGAAGCTATCTTACGTATAGAGAAATACCTCTCGTTGGAGCTACGGGAAAGCTATTGGCCGAGGAAACATACAATGTTCTTGAAGAGTTTAATAGTACCAACAACCCAACAGCACTTCTACTAGACCAGTGGTTTTCAACCTTTTCTGTACCGTGGCCTATTTTTCAACCCAAGTTAACTTCACAACCCACTTTGGTCAACAAAATTAAATTCCCATCCCAAAATCATAGTGTTCTCTAAAAAAAAAAAAAAGGTCTTCACTTGAAATTGCTGTCAATTTTCCTTATTTTTGTCCCAAAATCATAGTGTTCTCTAAAAAAAAAGGCCTTCGCTTGGAATCGCTTGGAATTTTGATTTATGCTCCATGGCCCACTAAAAAAACCCCTGTGGCCCACAGGTTGAAAACCAATGTACTAGACAATACCTCTGTAAACACTGGAACTAACAGCGGCTTAGTAGTAGTTCTGGAAAAAATATTAGGAAGAAACCTTCATTGCATTGGATGTTCATTACATCAAAACAAGCTACCTTTAAGGGCAATATTTAAAAAATTAGACGGTGAAACCGCTGGACCAAAAAAGCTTTAACGGACCTCTTGCACAAAAGTGCGGATAACGGATGAAGTAAGGAGAGAACCACCATGGACAATGCTGTTTGCTGATAATATTGTGATTTGCGAAGAGACCAGGGAAGAAATGGAGCGGAGATTAGAATCCTGGAAGTATGCATTGGAAAGAAGAGGGATGAAAGTAAGTAGGTCAAAGACCGAATATCTTTGCATAAATGGAGGAAATGATGACGAAAGAGTAAAGATGGAGGATGCAAAAGTGATAAGAGTAAAGGAATTTAAGTATTTGGGATCAACGGTGCAAGAAAGTGGTAGTTGTGAGAGGGAGGTAAAGAAGAGAGTACAGGCAGGATGGAATGGATGGAGAAGAGTATCAAGAGTAATCTGCGACCGGAGGTTACCAGCTAGAGTAAAAGGAAAAGTGTACAGTTCAGTGGTAAGACCAGCAATGGTGTATGGACTTGAGACAGTGGTAGTCACAAAAAAAACAAGTAGAAGAGATGGAAGTCGCAGAGATAAAAATGTTAAGGTTTACTATGGGAGTGACGAGAAAAGACAAGATTAGAAACGAGCACATCAGGAGTACCGTTAAGGTAGAACGGTTAGGAATGAAGATGAGAGAGGGCAGGCTGAGGTGGTATGGACATGTCATGAGGAGAGACCAAGAATATGTATGAAGAAGATGATAGAAATGGAGTTACCGGGAAAGAGGAGAAGAGGGAGACCAAAGAGAAGATTGTTAGATGTAGTCAAAGAAGATATGGGGGAAGTTCATGCGAAGGAGACGGATGTTGAAGACAGAAAGATGTGGAGAATGATGATACGCTGTGGCCACCCCTGACTAAAGGGAAAGGCCGAAAGGAGAAGAAGAAGTCACCAAGCGGTTGAAAAGTAAAAATTTTTGTTTCGCCGAGTAAGAAATTATACAAAAGTGCAGTTGATTTAGAAGCACCAGCCACCAACCTTGCTTCGAGAGTGACAATAAAGTTATCAAGAAATAGAATAAAAATCCCAAGTTTAAAATGTTTTTTATTTGTTGCAGCAGCAATATTGCATCGATTGGTCTGTCTTGAAGTAAGGCGTGGTATTTTCAAAATAAAATCTTCAGCTTTGGCAGTTTCTTGCGCAAAAATATAGAGCTGGTGAAATTTATATTCGGTTTTTTCTCTAAGACACTTCAATTCATTTGCAATATTCTGTGCAATGTTGACTGCCTCAAGAAGGTTTATCGACTTTTTTTGCTTAACTTTACACAAAACAACACTGTATCCAAAAACGTATTTCAAAACTAAGAGAGCAATGCAAAATTCACTTTGCGTAATTGTCAATAGCAACTGCAGAGCTCGTGATGACGTTTCTCTGTCTGGCCATGCTGAAATTTCTGCCAAAGCTTCTACAACGGTAAATTGTAAAGTTGAAAAAGTACTAACACTCTCGTGTCGATCGACCCATCTGGTGGCACAAATTTGAACAAGTTTTTAAGCTTTTGTTGTTGACGAAATCGTGTTTATGGACTTGCGCAAAATGTTTTGACGTTTTGGAGCATTAAAAAAATTGTGAACTGAAGCTATTGTTCCCATGCAGCTTATTTCCATTCCCATGCTTAACTTTCAATATTTACAAGTTTGAAAGTCTTCTTCACAGTGGCAATTGTACATTAGCTAACTTTGAAGCAATTTAAACATAGCAAAAATTGATGCACAAGCAGTAATTAAGTTTAAAAAGTGCCGTAAACAATAGAAACCAAAATCCTATTATTAAAGCCTATTTATTACCATGTACTGTATGTATGGCTGAACACCATTCTTCAAGGGGGGGTTTGACCCCTGAAACCCTCCTTGCGTACGCCTATGCTTGGAGCAATGGTTCAACAAATCTGAAAACTTACTAGTAATTATTCATGAAAAATTTCACTTTTAAGTATGTATTTTTTGTGCTGGTTGTCAATTGTGTCATAGTTGTTATTTTCTTGCTAACGTTTATATTGTTGTATAAATGCAGAACTTGCAGTTCATTTAACTTTTTTAATTTTTGTGTTGTTTAAAATTGCAGTTAATTTGCTTTTAATACGGTTTGTATTAAATTTTTAAAAAATCGACAAGAATAAACTATATGGTACGCTCTAGATGTGATATCACAAGTTATAATATGGTTAATATATTTTTTTTATTTATTTTATCTCTATATCTATCCTCCTGACTAGCAGGAAAGCGACGGAGGCGCTAATACATAGGGTAGGCAATTACCCCAACCCCTACCGGAGATACCAAGATATTGCTGTCCGCTTGTAATTCAATAGAGATATGACTGTAATTTAGAACTGCTTGCCAGGACCACCAAGCAGGGGAATGTGTCGTAGTCTTTTCCAAAGTGTCGTAAAGTGTCTTGAACCGAGACCGTGTTGGTCACGAGCCCGGCGCTTTAACCACTCGACCACGCTGCCGACACGCACCAAACAGTATGTTAAACAATTAATCAGCGATCATTAGGTAGCTACGCTACAACTGTTTCACTATTCAAAGGCTTTAAAAGTGAGCCTACACCATTGGTTCTCAACGTGGGGTGTGCACGTCACCAGTGGGGCCTGGAAAAATTTTTGTGGGACATGGAGATTTAAGACATTACGAACCAATTTTAGTGGGAAAATAAAAATGCACTTCTTTGCAATCAAACTGATTGGGTAGACAGCTGGACCGAGCTGGTTCGCTTTATTCAGGTTTCTCAAACAGGGTGTCCCCCAAAGTTTCAAAGTGATGACATTTTTTTTACTTTTCACTTATCTTTTGGGATAATGGCTATGTATTATTTCATGAGGGACATTAGAATTTTAGAAGTGAGTTTTGGTTTACGCCAAAGCAAAACAAAAGTGAAGTGTAGAGCCACCTAATACAAGCAAAAACACAATTTGCATTGACTTGGGTTTTTATCAAAGAAACGAAACACTTAGTAAAACGTACTTTAATATTCGGGTCGCCAAATATGTATATTAAATTAACTTTGAGCTTTTCTGATTGTCGCCAAAAAAATCAAGAAGCATAAGGTTAACAAAAACATTTTTCACAACAACAACAACAACAACAATCTTATTGGTCAACATAGCAAAACAAGAAAATGCAAGACAAATGAAAACAGAGTGCATATCATATTTAAGCTATGTGACTGTGGAGCCGCGAAGGGACAATTATGTCTTCGTGTCTGAACGGCTACCCAAAAAGCAACGAAACATGTAAACGAGAGGAAGTGTAGCATTTAAAAAATATTTATTGACATCGTCAAGTTTAAAGAAATCGTAAATAAACAATAAAAACTTTAGGAAAAAATGTACAAGAACAAAATTGAGAGTAGCCAAATAAAAAAAAAACTGATTATTTATATTGGTCAGTTAGGACTTTTTTTATTTGCCACAACAAAATTTTTGTGAGTTAATCTTTTTATGTTTTCAGGTATGCAGTTCCACAGTCTAACACCAGAATATTTAATAAAGCGTTGGAGTCGAGACGATGAACAATAAGGGAGAAAAAAATTTGTGCGAATGTGGTTATCCACAGAAACAGCTATAACAAGAAAAATTTCATTGAGATATTTTTTCACTTCATCAAACCAGTAATGTAACAAGCCAGTATGTAGTTTTTCTACGGGCACCAGACAGAAAATCTACTTTTAATTTCTGCAAATTGACTGCACAATAAAGTTCAAAACTGTTCTTGCACATGCACCATCTTCTGTCAAACCAAAAAAAGTTCCATTTTGGTATTCTACGCGATTGGCTGTATACACTTCATCTATAAGTACATGCTTTTTTACTTCAGAAAGGTTAAGTGTTCTTTGTTTGAGATATTGCATTTGGATGAAGCAATTTTCAATGTTGTCAGCACATGAAAGTTGTCGCAATCTTTTAATTGAAGGAAGCACAATAAATTGCTAAGTTTTTTATAGAAAGATGTAGCCTACTGGTTAATTTTCGCAAAAATACAACAGTCAACAAGTCAGATAAATATTTACGAGTACTTTTATTAATATATATTAATATTAGCTTTTCCCAAAAAAACTGAACTTTAAAACCAAAAAAATTATTCTCATCTTCAATTCAATATCAGAATTAAAGAATTTTTCCAAAACATTAACAGCAATTTCTACTAGTACAGTTTTGTTGACACAATTTTCCAAGCATTCATTAAATACATTCTTGCAAAAAGCAAGAATGTTGCAAATTTCTGTTTGACTACCCACTGAAGAAGAGCTATAACTACTCATACATTTTCTTTGGAAGATGGCACAGAATCAACAAAAGCATTTGGTATCAAATTTTCAGTGATAATAATTGATGCAATAAGTTTTGCAGCAAGTACAATTTTTTGAAAGCAATTCACAGCATCATCTTTGAATAATTTAAAATAATCAAAAGAGAGTAGGGGAGAGTGGGGTGCATTCGGAAAAAAATTAGTGATGGGACGATACCAAAAATTCTAACGATTCCGATACGATTCCGATTCTACCCAATTATCCCGATTCCCGATACGATTCTCGATACGATTCCGATTGCTGGCTATTAATACATATAGGTATTACTATTAATGTGCCCAGGTATTAACACATCTAATTCAGATATAAGTTGAAAATTGATTAGTAAAGTTTATCATCTTGCTGTACTTTACATAATGCTAGGTAACAATGTATTGGGAAGATTTTACAAAAACACATCTAACAATAATTCCATTTTAACAACATAAAGATGTCATATTGAGTTTACAGTATTAATGTAAATAAAAGAATATAAATTATTCCAGTTTAATGAAAATACACTTTATTTAGTTGATAATAACAATAGCCTATGCTTTTAATCATAGTCGAATTGAAGCACTTGCAAATTATAGTGCAAAAACACAAGCATCTCTCCAGTTGTTGGTTATAAACTGAAAAACAAATACAAAAAGGAAAGATTAACAAAGTGATAAAAAATCGGCAAAAGAACTTAAAAACAACAAGAAAAATACGCAATGATTAAATAGTTGACCAGTTCCAAATCTTTTTAGATTGAATTTCAATGGGTAAGTTTTTTTTCCGTTGCTTACACTGATGTTACCAAATAACGAATAGATTTATTAGACAAATAGAGAACCATAAAGATGTATAAAAATAATTAAAGATTTTTTTTACGCGTTCTATTAATCCAATAAATTTATTTCTTATTTGGTAACTACTAACCAACAAAATGTTGCCAAATAACAAATAAATTTATTAGATTAATAGAACGCATAAAAAAATCTTTAATTAATTTAATAGCATTTTTAAGGTGCTCTGTTTGTCCAATAAATTTATTCGTTATCACTGCCGTATTTTTCTTGTTTTTCAGTTCTTTTGCCAACTTTTTATTGCTTTGTTAATCTTTCCTTTTGGTATTTGTTTTTCAGATTTTTAATTGACTTTTGAAGAGCCTAATAGACGAAACAAACTGTTAAAATAATATTCATGGTTTCTAGTTTAATAGTTTATTATAATAACCACTCTGACTTAACCTTCATTGAGTAGTTTTCTCATGCGTCATGCGTGCGGACTAAAATGAATTTGTAGAAAAATGTTTATATACTGTATAATACATATTATGACGTTTAAGTTTCGTACGTTTGCAAAACTTGAAATGTGTCGTTTATGTGGTACAGTGGTTCCCAAACTGTGCGCCGCAAGCTTTGTCAGGGGCGCCGCGAAAGCATGCGAAAGTTGTTGTACTTACTGCTTTTCTCACAATAATTGCAGTGTGAAAGTTGCTAGTAGCAACGTTCCCTCTAAGAGCTTTTTTAGTGTGCGCGGAATGAAAGCCGTGTGAGCAGTGGTGGATATTGGGTGAGGCGAATGAGGCAGTCCCCCTCGAAAACAGCACATACAGTTTTGAATCTGTTGCAGATGTTTCTTCAGAAAACGATTCTGATTGAAGACCATTTTTTCTTTTTAGGGAACACCCTCATTTGGGAGAAAAATAGGGAAATCAGAGATGAAATCGAAGTGAAGACCTTTTTTTTTTTTAGAGAACACTATGAGTTTCGGAGAAAAAACGATTACTCAAAGAAGTAATTGAACGGAAGACCTTTTTTTCATTACGGCGCGGCGAGTATTGTTAAGTTTTCAAAGGGCGCCGTGAAAAAAAAGTTTGGGAACCGCTGTCATATAGCATCATATTTATCCGTTTTATTTACCTCGTAATTGTTGATAAGTTTTGCTTTATGACATAATCATACGTATGTCACCTGACGGTTTCGAGATAATTTTACTATTTTTCACCATAGTTCAGTAACTTAATAGTATTACATGTTACACAACTTGTTTACCAGCCTTTTAACTTGGTGCTTTGTGACGTAACAATAACTGTCTGACTGGCATCGTCGTAACGTAATCAATTAAGAAAATATAATATCTTCTCGAAGTTACTAATTTTTTCTGGTAAATTTTGCCCGCTTCATACGCAGTAAATAGGTAAATTCGTAATTTGTGCTGTAAAAGTCAGCGTTTTGTTGTGTTACTGTTTCCCCAGGGATACCTAAACTATCGGGATGCGAAACTCCGCTTTTTTCCGTGAGTTAGTGCAGGGGTTCAAAAACTTTTATTGTTATGAACTTCATGAAGAGGTTGACCATTATTTACGGAGCCCCACAATAAATTTATAAAAATAAAAACAAAAAAAACACATTATTACTTACCATAGCCGTACCAGCCCAAAAAAATTTGGGGGGGCAATGAAGTTTTGCCCAAATTTTGTGACGTTTGCCCAAATCATGATTTTATAGTACATTTCGGATATGACAAAAAAATTGTCTGAGATTCTCAGACGAAAAACCAATTTTGTCCTAAAATCAAGGTTATCTCTAAAAAAAAAAAGTCTTCACATAAATTCAGTCTCCTAATTTTCAATTTTCGTCCCAAAATCAAGGTGTTCTCTAAAAAAAAAAAAAAAAAGGTCTTCACTTAAATTTGCTGTATTTGCTGCTTTGTATTTAAAAAATATTCAAATTGCGGATTAATTGAAGTTACTTGTAGGTTGTTATGGCTTCTTTGGACAGTTGCAAAATTAGCCAAGTCAGTATTTTAATAAGTAAACGAATAGCTCACGGAGCACTTTGAGAACCAATGTGTTAGTGCACACTGTAGGGCTAGTGCAAATTGCATGCGTTTGCTGCTTTACAAAGTTTAAAAATGAAAAAAATTATTGATACACTTACAATGCAAAAAAATTATAATTTGTGTTTGTACAGCCTTATGTAAATTGTAAATTGTAAAACTAAAAAGCTTACTAATTGATTGTTGCTTTATCCAATAAATTTATTATGATATATATATAATCTATTGATTGTTCAGTCACAGGCCATTTCCAGACAAAGTAGCCTACTTCACTACAACCATGGACTACATATTTAGGAGTCCATGCTACAATCAGTGAAAAAACTTTGGTTTTGGTTTTATAGATATGTTGAATTTAGTTATCTTGATATAAATTTTTCTTTGCTTTCTATATACAAGCGGTTCCCAAACTTTTTTTTTTCGGTACCCTTTGAAAACTTAACAATACTCGCCGCGCCGTAATGAAAAAAAGGTCTTCCGTTCAATTACTTCTTTGAGTAATCTTTTTTTCTCCGAAACTCATAGTGTTCTCTAAAAAAAAAAAGGTCTTCACTTCGATTTCATCTCTGATTTCCCTATTTTTCTCTCAAAATCAGGGTGTTCCCTAAAAAGAAAAAATGGTCTTCAATCAGAATCGTTTTCTGAAGAAACATCTGCAACAGATTCAAAACTGTATGTGCTGTTTTCGAGGGGGACTGCCTCATTCGCCTCACCCAATATCCACCACTGCTCACACGGCTTTCATTCCGCGCACACTAAAAAAGCTCTTAGAGGGAACGTTGCTACTAGCAACTTTCACACTGCAATTATTGTGAGAAAAGCAGTAAGTACAACAACTTTCGCATGCTTTCGCGGCGCCCCTGACAAAGTCTCGCGGCGCACAGTTTGGGAACCACTGCTATATGACATTACAGCTAAGTTTATTTTACTAACAGTCTTGAGTGGGGGTGGCTTACCAATTACGTCATGACTACGTCACAAATAAAATGAATACGTCACAATCAAAACTTTTAATAGGAAGAAATACTTCAAATAAATTAGATAGTTAAATATAAATTAAAATTGTTGATGAGTATGATATTTTGAGCTTTTAAAGAAAATATTTTGCAATAAAATGTAGCAATGCGGGGCCTCTTCGTGCAAGGGCCCCGGTGCATATTGCACCACCTGCACCGGCGATAGTTAACGGCCCTGCCTGCAAGTCTTTTATTAACATTTTTTTTCTATTTTGTCTGCATGCTATTCTATCTTTTTAACCTGGAGCCGCTAAAGTCAATAAAATCTTTTTTTTTCAGGGCTTTATTACCTCATGAAAATTACAGAAACTTGTACATGTAGTTTCGGTTGTTCAAAAGTCTTTTTATTAAGTTTTATAAGTCAAAAGTTTGATTAAAATCAAAATTTGTCAAAATGTTATCTTGTGGATTTTTACATACAAAAACTCATTTTTTGCTTATTTTTACAATTTTTTGAGCAGCTCAATTTTTAGTAGGCCAAGATATTTTAAAGCTTTTGGAACTATGCGACTCCTTAACTTCACTCTTTTTGCCATGCATGTTTTACATTATTCTACCAATTTTAAAATCTTTCCTAAAAACTTTTATCACCCCCACCTTGAAGTGCGCAAGTTTTAGTTTAAAAATCTTTGATTTATATGGTAAAAATGTTTACCAATTTAAAATTTGATAAAAATATGCTATTGTTCTCATATGGGAGAAAATAATTGATTTACTTACCATAACTCACCAGCGGCCTTTAGTTAAAACTAACTCTGCAATGCAGCCGGCAACTACAAAAAAGTTGTGCATGTTGCACTAAGTATTTAACATAATTAAAAATAATCATCTGATTTTTATTATGATTTTGTTTTGTTACTTTTAGTGCACGTTCGTTTCAATAAATCTTTCATTTTACTGCTTTAGCATATTATCTATTTGAAACTGCGCTTTCTTTATTTAGATTACGTGACCAAAGT
Organism: Diplosoma virens; assembly: GCA_963680785.1. Classification (NCBI taxonomy): domain Eukaryota; kingdom Metazoa; phylum Chordata; class Ascidiacea; order Aplousobranchia; family Didemnidae; genus Diplosoma; species Diplosoma virens. The sequence continues at coordinate 15,197,443 of OY796894.1, read as the reverse complement.
TTTGGTTTTATCATAGTCGCTATATACTATAGTCGCTATATTAATATAGGTAGAGACTATGGTTTAATTTATTGCAGTGGTTCCCAAAGTGGGTGCTACCGCCCTCCAGGGGGCGTTGGCGAGATTTAGGGGAGGCGTAAGAAGAAAGGGGGCAGTTAGGGAGCGGTAAGAGCACAAGGGGGCGATAGGTAACAATGAGATGAAATATACATGAAGGACAATTAAAGACCTTTTATAGGTGATCTTGCAGCAGTGTTTCCCAAAGTATTCAATACAAGATTGTTTCAGGGTAAAGACCTTTATTTTTTTTAGAGATCACAATGAATTTGGGAGAAAAATAGCAAAATTACAGATGAAATCAAAGTGAAGACCTTTTTTTTTTTTAAAGATCACCATAAATTTTGGAGAAAAATAGCAAAATCACAGATGAAATCAAAGTGAAGACCTTTTTTTTTTTTCTAGAGATCACCATAAATTTTGGAAAAAAATAGCAAAATTACAGATAAATATTCTCTGTCGAACATTCTTTTCACTTAAAAAACAAGCGAGGGGGCGCTGGGAATCGAGCTGAAAACCAAGGGGGCGCCTGACTAAATCTGACTGAAAAAGTTTGGGAAACACTGATTTATTGCCTATAGAAAGTTGTTTTTGACATGACATTTCTGTTTTATTACACAGCAAGTCAGCAACTAATCTAATTGTGGCAACCAACTTACATACAAAGTTGTGATTCATCAAGGCCTATATAAAATTAAAATCAAAACCTCGAACCGGATGCGTTTAAAATCAAGTTTCGGTTCAGCTCTGGCAAATTTTTTTTTTACCGGTTCAGTTCCGGTTTAGGTTCAAAGAATAATAACGATTGCTACGGGTTTACGGATTTGGTTCGATTTCGGTTTCGGTTTGACTCCCAGATAAAAGGTCCATGATTTATCATTTCTTTCGTGGAAACGCTAATCATGTTGAAAATCTATTTCCAAAAAGAAATTAAGCTAAGCAAAATTTATACCCCACGTTTTGTTCCGGTGCTTTTTAAGAGTTATACATTAAAAGTTTATAAACTAAGTGTTATATTTTTTTTATCAAAATCAAAATTTTAGTGCTTTATTTCAAGTTTTGGTGTTTTCGATGTGTTAATTTTTTGCATGTCGGTTACTACCGATTATTTTTAACTAACGCAAAAACATTTCCAGTTACACCATATACCGTAATTATTTATTTATTATACATATAATTGAATCAAAAAATATTAACTAGGCTTATTAAATGTTAAATATTCAAAAATATCGCTTGAAAAATTCTTTTTGTTGATGTCTACAAACTATTTTTGCAGTTCATTTGTAGGTATTTGTTTTATCAGTTCTAGTTCAATTGTTGTTAGCAATTACATTAACCTTGATATTTTGATCACTTAAATGGGAAGGCATATTAAAGACCCAGATGGAGTTCGTGTCAGAAAACAAAGAAGGACTCCACACCGACAGTTGGATTTAACTATTCCTGAACATTGGAAAAGTATTTAAACATATTTATTGTATTAATTTTTTGCTATTGTATTTCATACTTAATCGGGGGTAACCATATCTAAATTGACGTAATCCTTGACTGAATTATATCAGTCATATTATCAATTTTTTTTTGCCAAAAGCAGTTGTATTAAGCATTATAATATAAATTCTGAATTCATCCAAAGCTCATTGCCATTATTGCTTTCCCTATAGCAGATAAATACAGAACAAACTGAAAGCAGTAAAATTGTTGCATTTTACTAAAACAAATGCCGGCTGTTTCTTTTAAACAACCATATCTATGAAAACAAAAAGCAACACCAAATTATAATACAATAAGCAATAAGAGAAATACAAAATTAAACCTAATCTAAAACAATAAATACTTTCTCTGACTACCCATAATTTGTCAAAATCAATCATTGACATTTCAAGTACACTGCATCAAGTAGTGAAAATACTCTTTCAAAATTTTCATGGTGAAATATACAGGAAAAGCAAGTCTTTTTAAAAAATCACCATAAGTAATTTTGGTTTGTGAAACTAACCCAGATTCCACTGTGGTTACTATTGTTTCTTAATCACTTCTTTACAGAAAGCGGCTATAGCCAACATTTATTTTAGTGCCAAAACAACAGAGAGCAGCTGTAGCCACAAAATTTCCATGACAATTTTCGGGAAGATGCTATAACTGCAACTGCTTACAACCTTTCTATTTGTTGATTAAAACCTTTCCCAGCCTAGGGAAATAGCTCCAGTTCGTATAAATCCACCCAGCTCGTATAACTACCATATGGAAGTGGTTAAAGAAATATTTTTGCTCTTGATTTCTTTTTTATTTCATCCTGGTGCTTTTGGGAGATTCAGGGTTAGTTTCATTGAAAAAAATCACTTGTGGTGATTTCTTATAGAGACCCAGAAAAACTGCACAATTTTTAAAAATTTTAGTGGCTATATAGGATGTTTGGGTTATTAAAAATACTTGCACCATTTTTTATGTGTTGATAGTGCAATAAATTTTTCATCATTTAAGCAGCTTTTGCAAAGGTTTTCAAACTACAAACTTGATAAAAACTATTTTGATTCAGCAGTATGGTCAAATGGTTAAGAACATTGTGATTGTAATTGACATAGTCATAGTTTAAAATTACTTGTGCCATTTTGTTGTGTACTTGGGAAAGACACTTTACAGCACTTTCCCCTGCTTGGTGGTCTTGGCAAGCAGTTTTAAATTTCAGTCACATTTCTAATAAATTAAAACATCTAAAAAAAATTTCAACTGTACAGCAATATTTTGGCATCTCCAGAAGCATGTCAGGGTAATTGCTCATCCTATGTATAGCACCTCCAACACTATTCTCTAAGTCAAAAAATCAGAAGGATAAATACAGAGATAAAATGGAAATGAAAAAAATTTGCATTATCCATATGTATTTGTTACCTATCAGATGTTCTATACAAACACATTTCAACTTAATATTTTATTCAGGGACATTTGCTTGAAACTAAAAAAATTCTTATTGTAAAATGTTTTTGGTAAAATTTCATAAAACAAATAATTCAAAAAATCCCAGACGTATTGACACATTTTAACATTTCTCCCTGATGAAGATTTGAACACTAAAATCCCAAACATATCCAGCAAAATCCTGATGTATGGCAACCCTAACCTAATGCTACTATTGTATTAAACAGTTTTGTGTGCAAGATCTATTTGCCTATTTTTCAAAAAGCTGCATTTTACTTAGTTTTGGCAAAATTTTATGTCATGTTTACTGTTTGCCATTACAACCTTGCAGGCTTTAAGGATTCCTAAAAATGTAAGGGTTTATGACGTAAGCTTGGCAAATAGTGAACAAGAACCAAAATTTTTATGATGTATCTTACATGTCCAGAGGTGGACAAAGTAAAACTTAAATTGCAATTTGCACAATTGCAAAAGTTGTGCTGTGCTTTCATACAGTTTTTTTTTAGAAGTGTTTCACAGTTTGCACTGTGCTCTTAATTAGAAATTTTAAGTTGCACATTCGCACTGTGCATCAAAGATTAAATAAATCAATTGCACTTTGTTGCAGTACACTTTTTATGCAATTGCCTATTTTGCAAAAGCACAATCTAGTTTGCTTATTTTTCAATGTAGGCAATTGGGAAACTGATTGGGATGTGCTTATGATTTGAAAAAGTACATTATGTTGTAATTGATTTAAGAAATCATGTTGGACCAGGCTTAATATAGTTTTTAAATTGTCTACATTGTGCTTTACATGAATTTAAAAATCACATTGAGTTTGTTGCACTGCACTTGTATCATAAATTTTAAAAGCTTTGCATAGAAATATAAAACATTCACTTTTTGAAAGAAAATATGTAAAATATTTTTTTTGGAGAAGTTGTTAATCAATAAATGACAGTTTAAAAATTGTTTATGATAATCTATTAACATAACATGTTCTTTTATTTTCTTGAATAGGCTTAGTGTAAATTATATAAAGGTTTGAATCACTAACTATATAAAAAATGTCTAAAGATTACATTATTCTGCAAAAAAAACAAATTTTTACACACAAAAACAGCAGGAGCAAAATTTAGATGTGCTTGATGGTCGTTTTGGCACCGTTGCTTTGTGATATTTTGTCTATAATGTTAACTTTTTGAAAAAGTTGCTATTGGCAAATTCTGCCTAGTTACAATATTATAGCCTTTTAATTTTTTTAAGCTGCTTTAATTGTTATAAGTTATTCAATTTTAGAATATCAAAAAGTATGCAATATAACATTTTTGAAAATTTTCTGTTTTTTTCAGTTGTAATATGATGATGCATTACTAAACTGCTATACTGTATAGTAATTCAAAAATAAGAATTTTTTTGTTTTTAAAATCTAAAATTTAGTTGATACAAACTAAAATATACTAACATGCAAAAGATTAATTTCCAAAAAACAGTTACATATTAAACTGTGACATGCAGATTATTGTCGAAAATCAAATACTTATCAGATAAATGCTAACATATATTATGTGTAATGTGTTGAAATAGAAATAAAATTTGGTGGGGCAATATTTTAAAAAATGCAATGTGCATGTTGAACTGTTGATCATATTACTTAATCAAGTTTCTAGAAAGCTTTTATTTCTTTTTTTAATGTTCTCTAAATATAAATATAGCTAGTGAACTGTTTCTCAACCAATAAAATAATGTTTACTAATTGATATTAGATTTTTTCCTCTTCTACATTCACATTATTAAATTTTAGCCTATTATAATGAGATACAAATTAGTTGTCTAAAAAAATGTGGTAAAGAAATTATGTATAATGATTTTAATTTTTGAACAAATCATTTTTTTTTTTTTTTTCTTAAGCTGTTTATAGCTATAGCTTTTTAACCCTCCTACTTATAAACTATATACAGGGTGTCCATAAAGTTACTATACAGTAAGATATTGTATTAAAATATTTATTTGTAACAAAAGAAATAACACCTTTATGTTTATAAAAATCTCAGAAAATACATGTGTTACATCCGAAAAGACTGTAACAATCAAGGCAAACAATTTATATAATACATGATATAAATATAATATAATACAGCATATAATACAATGAAACTGTATAGTAACTTGTAAGACTGTATAGTAACTTTACAGACACCCTGTATACCTATTTGTAGGTAATTATTTATGAAATTTAATTTTGCAGTATTTTACTGTCTTTAAAAATAATGTGATTGAATAGAAAAAAGATTTTATGAAATAATGTGCATTCGATTAATGATTTTTTAAAGAAATACTTGATATTATTTAGATCAAAGTCAAGTTAAGAAGCCCATATCAAGTAGAGCCAAAAAACGTCAAAAACTTCGCTCACTTAAGCAAAAACTATTACAAGAAGCTATTGCCAATGAAAACGATAATGTTACCGGTAAAAACTTTCATTTTGCTATTTACAAATGCACAATCAAACAAATTATAGAATAGAATTTTTTAATATTATTGTAAAGTATAAATACAACAATTCAAAAGTTATTTGTTCTGTGATTTTTCATGCTGTTAGATATAAAGTTTTAAAAAGATTTATTAATTTTATTGCAATTAACTGACATTTGTTCTAAAAACAAGAATGACGCTTATAATAACGTTATTTATTTTTTGTATTTCTGCATTGCTTTTTATGCTGTGTGAAAATGTTATAATTTTTAATGAATTTTTAATGTTGAAGTTTTTTTGCACTATTAAATGTAAAAATAAAAATAGTTTGAACAATTTCTTTTAGAAAATGGTATCGATGAAATAAATGAAAAACCAACAATAAAATTAATGTCAGATAGTGATGACGAAGACGATGACTTGGTATGTCTAATTTAGTTTCAAAATATTTCTCATGTGGTTAATTGTTTACCTGTGTTTTGGTCTGCCATCATCATTTTTAGCTTGACACCAAATATTAATAGCTTTTTTGTTTTCAATGTCAAGATGAATGATGACTTTGGTTTGGATGATGTTGATGCTGCAGCAACTACAATAAAAGAGAGAGTTCTGAACGAAATGCTTCCTGATGATGAAATAATGTCATCGTCAGAAGATGAAGAGCCTGGGGAGGAAGGAAAACTACCAATTGAAAAAAAATCGGAAAAGGCTTTAAAAACGAGAGCGTTTATTAACAAGTAGGTTCATTTAAAACATAATTTTCAATAACCAAGGGAGATTGCTATGTTACTTTTTAATACAATTAAATGATAATTTCTGATACAATTGCCCGGTTAGTCTAGTGGCGTCGGCAGCATAGCTCAGTGTGGTAACATTCAGCTCGCAAGCCTCAGTAGAAGAGTTCGATGTTTAGTGAGTGTGTAACTTCCGTTTTGCCAAGGAAAGGCAATTTACAACAAATTCTTCAATGAAATTACGGCTTCTTATTTTCAATGGTGACTCTGTTTAAAACAGAAAACAGCAATCAGGCCAATACAGCCCTAAGAAAAATGTTTAGTGGCTGTTGATCCTGCCTTGGGCTTGAAAAGTTTTGGTTCAATTTCCACCTCAGCCAAGCCTGACACAGTGTTCTTTAGTTTTAAATTTGTTGCGACGCGCTTTTACACCCTATGGACAACCGGGCTTAAATTTTGAAAAGTTTTCTTGATTCCACAGAGCCGTTGTTGAGGGCCAGTTGCAAACAAATCCTGACGAGTTAAACGAATTCGTTTTACCCACCTCCGAAGAGCGACTGCAAGAGAAGAGTAAGCCTTTGTCTTTGGAAGAAATTCACGAGCGCATTAAAACAATCATTACCATATTGTCCGATTTTTCGAAACGCAGAGATCCTTCTAGGTACACTGGTTTGTTTCAGGTAATTTCTTTTTTTTTTTTTTTTCATTTGGCTTATTTCTTGCTTGCAGAAGTCGCCCGGAATATCTGGACGTTCTTAAACAAGATTTGTGCGAATACTACAGTTATAATAAATATTTAATGAATATTTTTTCATCCATGTTTTCGCCAACCGAAGTGAGTTTTATGAATCAATATTGTGCCTTTATTTTAAACGTAATAAATCTTTTTTATATGTACTGTACGAGGGAGAGTCAAAAAGTTCTCAGACAAATTTCATAACTTCGAAATGCGTGAAAATTTTCAAACTATATTACAATTACATACAGCAATACACATTCATGCTAAACAGACGTTTGGTGGTACAGAATTTAAAGATTGCGTCAAGTAAAAGATTTTTCTTTCCAAAGCTTTTCATCTGACACTCTTCAGGGGAAATCGTCAGAATAAAGCAGAATTGAAACCGAACTGAGTTATAAAGGGGAAAGCAGAGTTCTCATTGGCTGAAAGAAGTTAGCCAATGAGAGAAAAGATCAAGAAATTTTCAAAGAGTAGACGAATTGTTTTTGTTTACACAGAAGGGGTTTGAGAGATTTAATGAAAGTCGCTTCAAGAGCAGAAAGGTGAAAAGAAGAGCGACCTCGAGCGAGAATAGAAAATTTTTCATTGTTGTAGTGAAGAGCGCATTGGGCGTTGTCAAGAAGATGTTGACCGATGGCGGATTCGTGAAATTGTTGTGGGCGTATGTTGGCTTTGCAAGAGCGGGAAAGACTTTGGCGGTTGTGCGAGGCAGGAGGATTGGCGATGGATCTAGGAACGTGTAGGAACCATCGCCAATCCTCCTGCCTTGCACAACCGCCAAAGCCTTTCCCGCTCTTGCAAGGCTAACATACGCCCACAACAATTTCACGAATCCGCCATCGGTCAACATCTTCTTGACAACGCCCAATGCGCTCTTCACTACAACAATGAAAAATTTTCTATTCTCGCTCGAGGTCGCTCTTTTCACATTTCAGCTCTTGAAGCGACTTTCATTAAATCTCTCGATTACAATTACTCTTTAAAAATTTCTTAATCTTTTTTCTCGTTGGCTAACTTCTTTCAGCCAATGAGAACTCTGCTTTCCTCTTTATAACTCAGTTCGGTTTCAAATCTGCTTTATTCTGACGATTTTCCCTGAAGAGTGTCAGATGAAAAGCTTTGGGAAGAAAAATCTTTTAATTCATGCTAAAATAAAACAAAAAGAAACCATAAACGTTTTCGGCTTACATTAGCCCTCTTCAGATGAAAATAAAATGCTTAGTAGTTTTGTCATGTAATTTAAAGATAGAGAACAATGACCTGATTACGTAGTTGTTGTTTACCAAATTTATCGCACCAGGTTTTCGTAAAAGAAATTGTTGAGAATTGACTTGAAAATGCAAGCACAAAATGAACGCAAAACAACAACCGTAAAGCCAATGCACCACGTAAAATCCAAATAGCAAAAATAACAATTTAAAATACATTTAACAAAAACGATGATCCATTCGTAAATAATTGTCGATTTTAAAGTGCCTTGAGGAAAATTAAATCCCTTAAAGTCCCCAGGGTTATGTTTTTTGATTAATAAAGCTTTGTGAATTTTAGTTTTAAAATTAGAATTATATTTTTTGATTATCCGAAACGAATTTACGTTGAATTTGAAATTAGCACAAATATCGCAAGACATAATATGTTCTTTAACAGAGCTTTCAGTTTTCAAATAAAAGCCCAAGTGTTCACCCACCCTAATGCTCAAATGACGGTTTGACTTACTTATGTACGTCAAGCTCGAGTCACACGAACATGAAAACTGATAAACAATATTCGATCAGAGTACAGGCGGATCACGAGTCTTCAATTGAAAATAATGTGATGCTTTAAAGATTTTATAGATAGGATTTATTTTCGATGTTAGTTGAAGTTTAGAGTTGATAATGTTTTGTAGTTTATTGATAAACCGTCTGGGGTCATGGCCGAAATGTGGAATATTAAGATTACAAACCTGATTGCGACATGCAGAATGGGAATGTAAACATTTTTCATTATACTTTATTAAACATTTTTCAAAAAACCAAAGTGGGTAACCATTATTTGCGAATGGATCATCGTTTTTGTTAAATATATTTTAAATTGTTATTTTTGCTATTTGGATTTTACATGTTGCATTGGCTTTATGGTTGTTGTTTTGCGTTCGTTTTGTGCTTGCATTTTCAAATCAATTCTCAACAATTTCTTTTATAAAAACCTGGTGCGATAAATTTGGTAAACAACAACTACTTAATCAGGTCATTGATCTCTATCTGTAAATTACATGACAAAACTACTAAACATTTTATTTTCATCGAAGAGGGCTAATGTAAGTCGAAAACGTTTATGGTTTTTTTTGTTTTATTTTAGCGTGTATGTATGTGTATTTCTGTATGTAATTGTAATATGGTTAAAAAAAGTATATTTTCACCCTAAATTTTCAAACTGTTTCACGTTCAAACATAACTTTAGGGTTTTGTTAGTAATCTTAAAAAGTTTCGTCATTCGATGTTAATTTTAGCCTAAGATAAGTAGTGCCTCTAGCTGAAGAAGATCGACGAGTTACCATTGATGAAATTTTTATGGCAGTAGGAATTTCACATGGGTCAGCATTTTCTATTCTCAAAGAAGATCTTGGCTTGAGCAAACTTTCAGCACGTTGGGTCCAAAAAGCGTTACAGGAAAATCGATTGAATCGAAGGGCTGATCTTTCTCTAACAATTTTGACAAAGATGAAAACAAATAAGGCTATTTTTTAAGCACTGCATCACTGGAGATGAAACCTGGATCTACCAATTTAAACCTAAAAACCAAATTCAATCAAAAGAATGGCACCCAAAGGAAACACCTGGACTTGTTAAATACAAAGCAGAAAATTTTGTTAAAAAAGTTATGGCTACCGTTTTTTGTCTTGAAGACAACCCTGGCCAAAAAATGTCAAGGAAAGCTGCACAGTTAAGATTTTGTTTCACCACGACAATGCTTTTGCACATTCTTCGCAGACTATCAGAGCCCTGTTGTGCGAATTTTGATAGGAAACACTTCCACAACCCTCCTTATAGCCCAGATTTAGCTTCCCTTGAGTTTTTCTTTCCAAAACTAATAGAACACCTTAAGGGAACTCGATTTAGGTTCCTAGATTAAGCAAAAAGCAAGTGATTACCTGGTGTCAAAATCAGCTTCCGGAATTTTACAAGGATGGAATTTATTGGTAGAAACATAGATTAAACAATGTTTAGACACTAATGGAGGTTATGAACAAAACTAAATGTAATCGTTTAAAAAATAAAAATTTTATTGCAATTGTCTAAGAACTTTTGGCTCACCCTCATATTTTATATGTCATAAACTTTTATTGTCTAACCTCACTCTGTACTGCTTTTCAAAAATTCTCTCCAGTGAAATTCACTTAGTTCATCGATTTTTGAAAAAATGGTTGATTTAAATGTGCGCCCCCTCCCATTTCATAGCGGACACGTTTAAGAATCGTGGCTGTGTGCGGATTGCAAAAAAGCCAATCGATGGCGCTGGGAAAATTAAGAAACAAACAGTTAGAAATGAAGCTTATTTAACATGTTTGCGATGTTAAACAACCCGACTTTCTTTAAACCAAGCTGCTGATTTTTTATTGCTTAACTAATAGAGTGCGAATATCTTAAAAAGATTATTTACAAAATTTTTTTTTTCCAAATAAAAATGTACGAAATATTATAAGGATTCTATATATATACAAGTTTTAATCCAATTCCAAGTCTCTACACAAAATTGCATGTTTTAAAAGCCACCTATTCTTTTTTTTGAACATTTTACAGTAAAAATAAAAAAATTTGTTATAGGCCTATGATGAGGAAAATCTTAACACCTACTGAAACTGCAAAGCCCTTGCAAATTCCTTGCAAAGTCCTGATCTTAGTAGTGCTTTTGTTGAATTGGAATATAGTTTACAATGTACTATTTTATAACAAAATCCTGTGGGCCCCATTACAGGTCGCTATGGACCCAGCTGAGAAACCCTGTTTGATGTTATTGACGATTAAACCTGGTTTAATATGTTTAGTTAATCGCCTTTCTTGAAGCGAACGAAACCAGTCGCCCTTTAACAATTCGTACAAACACTCTGAAGACAAAAAGAAGAGATCTTGCTCAAGTAATATAAAAGTTTTATTTTATCTCGAAAATAATCATAAAGCTTTTTTTGTTAACTTATTAGCCATTTGAATAATTAAAATTGAAAATGCACCAAAAACTTTTTTTTTAAGTTGATATTTAGGCCACTGGTGAATTTTTGTCCTAGGCTTTGATCTCCCGTGGAGTCAATCTCGATCCTCTCGGAAAGTGGACAAAGGTTGGTTTGGTCGTTTACGATTCACCCGTCCCTATAGGTACGTTGTCATTGATAGTCCTTAGCAACAGTTAAAGTCTTGCGCGCGTTGTTTCTTGTGGAGACTTGGTGTGATGGTGGTGGGCTTACCCGACCCATTCCTAGGGATGAGGGCGCGGATCCACTCCGCGGAGTCCCAATAATCGGGCAACCCTCAGGAACGATGCTAGAGGTCTAAATGATGAGGGAGTGGCCGAAGATGGTCAGACGTAAAGTGCAAGGCGGTCTAGCACGAGATGAAAAATGTTTTATGATTTGGAACCAAAGTTGCAGCACGAAAAAATCTCGGCTCGATCAATCTTGTGGAGATGCTCAAGAAGAGCGCTGTGCCCGTTACAGCATAAGCGAGAGAAAGCACAGCGAGTGGAACGAGGGAGGGTAAGCTACTCGGAAGATACTGGAGAAATTTGATGTTGGAAGAAACCAGATTGGATACCGTGTCTCCAACTGGTGTAATTAGGATTAGGCGTTGGGAGGAAATAAGAGATGAGAGGGAGAGTGGTGTGGTGGAGGAGTCATGAGTGGCACCAACTTTAGCAAAAGTATCCACTAAGTCGTTGCCTGGGAAAGAAAAATAACCAGGTATCCATTGAAGATGGACTACCTTAGAGTCGGATAAAGAGTTAGGAAGAGATGAGCGTCAGTGAGAGACTCGCTTATTAGGTAAAGCAAGGGAGCGGAGAGAGTTGTCTGGGCAGATTGGGAGTCGGAGAATTGGATGACGAATTTGCAGTTACGCGACGAGGAATGAGAAATACACCGTTTAAGAACACGAAGAATGGCATAAGTCTCGGCGCTATAGCGGGTGGTCCAGCGTCCAGCCGGGAAGGAGAGAGAGAGGTATCAGCGAAACATATAGTACGTTTAATATAAATCCCTATTCCCCCCTCTTCCATCTTGCCAGGAACCGAGCCATCAATCCAGGCAGTGATGTTGCTGAGTGGGAGGGTGGATAGATAGGAAACAGTGGCGGCATTATGGAGGGAAGAAGGGTCGTTGCGAGGAGACTTGGCGTTGTGATTGCTGCTGATGAACAGCTTTAACACCCAAGTTTGTTATTACGAAACTGGTGAGGTTACTTACATTCTGACGATTACGAAATTTGGCTTTGTTAAAAAAAATTCGGTTAAAAACTTTAAAAAACAAATAAAAAACTAGCAATCGCACAGCAATATTTAGGCATCTCCAAAAGCAGGTCGAGCTGATTGCTTGACGATTGCCCTAAGTGGAACTAACACCTTCGACCTCATCCTGGAAATGAAGAGGATAAATAGAGATGATTATGATGATGATGTTTATTTTAAATTAAACTGCTTCCTGCCTATTTTAAATGTGCCACAAATAAGTGTTTACGTATTTATGAACGTTGCAACCGGATTAATTATAAGTTTTTGTTTACTTAATATGGCTTTTTGCCTATAATTTTTTGTCAGTTTTTAAAATCTCTTTATTTTTTTTTCGCGTGGCCATATGCAATTATTAACATTTATATTGGTATTTACGCTGTTGCTGCTTTTAGAAATTTGTCACGAAGTGCCTTTCCTAAAAACACAATGGAAATCATTTAGATAGACCAGGGTTTCCCAAACTTTTAGTTCATCGGTACCCTTTGGACACTGTAGCAGGTTTGCATGTACCCCCGAAATCTTGTGACGTTTCTCTAAAAAAAAAGGCTTTCAGTTAGAATCAGCCACTAATTCTCCCCCAATCCATGTCCAAAAATCAAGGTAATCTCTGAAAAAAAATGGTCTTCACTTTGAATCAGATACAAATTTTCCCAATTCATGCCGAAAGCAAGGGGATCTTTAAAAGATGAAAACTCTTCACTTTTCAGCAGCCACAAATTTTCCCCATTCAAACCCAAAATCACGGTGATTTGTAAAAAAGTGTTCCCTTTTAATTATCCTGTTTGACGTAATAACAATCGACCGAATTCGAAAATTCCTTCCGGACACGGAATTTAATTTAAATAAGGATATTCTCTCACATAATAATGTACCCCTTGAGAAGCCTAAATGTACCCCAGTTTGGGAACCCCTCAGATAGACCAAGTATCCTACAAGCGTTCTTCCACTTGCAAATCAGAATGTTGATACACTTAGCCATGCCGTTGACAGCTAAGCATTTGTTTTAGTCGTTTAGCCGATCAGTTCTTTCCAGGTGCCACTCCTGAATACTTAGCCGGTCATTACATGATCCAAGGCGCTTCCAGTTTCCTTCCAGTCATGGCTCTTGCTCCACAACCTGGAGAGCGCATCTTAGACATGTGCGCGGCTCCTGGAGGAAAAACGACGTATATTGGTATGCTACTGAACCATCATCTTGTTGGCTATCTTATATTTTTTAGTAAAAAAGGTGGTCAAGAGAGATTGTCTTTCATAAATTGCTATTTATATAAAGGTTTACATTGTGACTATATAATATGATGTAGAATATATGAAAACTATTTGCTATTCTCAATAACTAGTTGAAATATTGCTGTTAGCCTGTATTAATATTGTTGTTGCTGTTGTTTGCATTACGGCACTTCTAGTAATCGATTAACTAGCTTTTAATGTATGGTTTCTGATTTTGTGTTCACTCAAAAAGCGTTGATTTGTTTTATTCTAACACGTTCGCTTGCCGCATCAACGTATCCGCCTGCGGAAGATTTTAATCACCGCTCTTTTGCCGACTTTTTCAGGTTGACTAGGTTTACTGCACATGCGCAGAAGTAATTCCAGTTCTCAAGTTTTGCACACGTGCAGTTTTTTTTGCCACGGTATGAAAATAGTTTAATGGTTGTCAGGCGCCATCTTTGTGATTCACGGGCACCGAATTCGGGATTTTTTGCAGTTCCCCGGTGTTAAATCCGTGACGTTGCGCAATAGCCAACACGTATATTACGACAATTGTTACAAAGTTTGTATGAACATTAGGATATAGGTAGGAACTAAAGTGACGTCATAGATAGAGAAAAAAGCTTGTAAAAGAAAGAAAAAATAATCTTGTAAAATATTGTGTTTCGTACCTGGAAATTGCTGAACGCGCACAGCAAATGCAAAAAATTACGAAGTGTTCCAACTTTCCTGGCTGCGCTCGTACTCAGCGCCCCTGATTGCATTAACTTTCTGAATCAATGCACTATCTGTTCATTACCGAAGTTTGAAACATTACCGCAGCTCAACTGATGAAGAACACCGGGATGATTTACGTCAACGACAAGAATTCCAATCGGTTGAAGGCGGTGGTTTCGAACTTGCATCGCATGGGCGCCATTAACACAGTGGTCGCCAACTACGACGCCAGATCGTTTCCAGCAGTAAGTGTTCGGCTCGAATTAGTCAACGTCGTGTCATCTTAAGTTTTTCAACGCACACTAAAGAGCTTATTTCTCTATCGATCTTTTCACTCTGTCCAAACGGATCAAAGCAAAGTCATATGGTTAAAGAAACAAAATCGCTCTTTGCCGCACACAAAGATGTGGAAACGAGCCGTTTCTCGTCTGTTCGAATTTGTGATCAATTTGCTGCCGGTTCACTTCTCGTTTGGAAGAGCGTTTTTTGGTGATTTATCATTTAGCTTGATAGGACAAGCAATTGTATTATTAGAAATTAATCTTGTACCTCGGCATATCTTTCTTTTCTCACGGTTAGCGAGTTTATATACGGCAAGTTGAATCGCTCCTGTTGATTGATATGAATCTTGTTAATTTACTCTTAAACCAAGGGTTTCACCTCGAAACAGCAACGACTCTTCGTCTAGGTGGCGAAAAACTTTGATCGTGTTTTGCTCGACGCTCCGTGCACCGGCACCGGAGTCATATCGAAGGATCCCTCTGTGAAAACCAACAAGAGTCCGGAAGACGTGTTACTCTGTCGCAAAATTCAGGTACACTCCGACTAGTTCTTTGTTATGCGAGTTTAACATCAAACGTTCTTATAAATTGGACGTATTTTTACTACTACAAATTGTTTTTTTTTCTGAGAAAGTAGAATTTACGCGATATCGCGAAACCTTCGCGACAAAAGCAACGCCCTTGTACCAGCACATCTGAAGTGTCCTAGATCAAAACAAAGCGCTGCCACTCTTACAATTGTAGTCATGAATACCTCGTTTTAAGATAGGTTTTTGCAAACTTTTTTACCTTGCTTTTTTCAGAAAAAACTTCTTCTTTCTGCCATCGACTCCGTCAACGCCAGATCGGGCACGGGCGGCTACATCGTCTACTGCACATGCTCGGTTTTGGTAAGCTCTTGCATTACTTATGTTGTCGTTCAACGACGTGTATCGCAAGGTCGCTGGTGCGATTCGCGTGCCTGGCAATTGTAGTTTTCTGTAGAAAATTCTAGACGTAACTTTTTGTCTAGCTGTTCTGGTAAGAGTAATCGCGTGATGGTTTCTGTCGTGGTTAAACGTCTTAGACGATATGCGATTCATGACCATAAATAAACGTACACTGTAGAATGCAAAAATTTTTTCTGCTCTGCCTCATGCCTTATTGGCAGCATTTTTTAAAAATTTTCTGCCATGTTCGAAAATGTGAATTTTTTTTTGTTGAATTTGAAATTTGAATTCAACAAAAAAAAATTTGAAATTTGAAAGCGTGAATTTTTTTTAGGTTTAAAGACAAAAATTATATTTTTTTTTCATAAAACTTACTGCTATTACTTCGAACAACAGTAATATAACTTTTCTTGATACTATTTCAACTTTTATTTTATAGGAAGGGTTTAAAATAGCTGATAAATGTGTGAATGTTCATTTTTTTGCGTAGGACAGAGTCCTGCTGAGATTATAAAGGAATTTTATTTTTAATTAAAAGGTTGACGAAAATGAAGCAGTAGTCAACTACGCATTAAAGAAAAGAAACGTTCGCCTTATTTCGACCGGTCTAGACTTCGGAGTTGAAGGTTTCACAAGGTGGGCTGAAAAAAGGCTTTTTTGCCAAAACGTTGAATTTTTTTGTTTGAAAGGGCATTCACTCCAGGTCAGACACAAACAGGACTGGGGTCGAGGATTTATGGACTGCCCGTATCAGATGTTGGCAGTGGTGGTATTGAGCCAGCATCGGGTTTTGTCATCCAAAACCGTCTGACCTCGTGCTCCATGTGGCGCCCGATGTATGGGACACGCTATTAGGACGTGGTTTGCCGTTTGTTCAATGGCACCACACTCGCAATTCGATGAAAAGCGAGTCCCCATTTGTACATGGACGAACGGAAACGTCCAACACCAGTCTGCAGGCGATTGAGCTTGACCCAAGCTGTTTGGGACAAGCTTATTCCAACAGGCTTGGCACTTGTCCTGGATATGAAAACACCGAGCCTGAATGTATTCTTGTAGTACGGCTCACTCGATCTACTATTCGTCTACTATTATTATATAATTCGTCCACTGAGAAGCGCGGGTGCCAAGTACGGCAAGGTTGTTTAGTAGATTCCGCACAGCTGGCACAAACGGGCATCTAGATCTTAATCTCTCTTGGCGAGCATCTAAAGACTCACTTAAAAGACCGTACAGGATATGATCAGGGTCCAAGGACCCACGATAAGCCAAGGAGAATGTCACTCCTAGTCGGCGAAGCTCAACTGGCTGGATGCCTGAGAGTAAGGGTAAGTGGTCCGTTGGAGTGGGACGCAGGCATCCAGTAACTATGCGCAAAGCGTCATTCAGGATACTGTCTATGAGGCTAGTGTGAGTGCTGCGACACCAGACTGGTGGAAAGAACTTCGATCAATAGTCTCCAATCGCCCATTTCTTCTCTGACTAGCTGAGATGCCATAGTATCAGCTGAAACAGGACAGTAACAAAAAGAGTGTCGTGACCAAACTGTAAGGTTGTTCATATACTCCATGGTTGACGACTATTTGGAGTGTGAAAAGTTGATTTTCCGAACTGCTTCGGACCATCGATCCCTCCGCTTCCTGTCAAGTTTAGCAAGTAAAGCTGTAGCAACTATACTCTAGTTGTCTCCCTGAGGAGACTTCAGGAAAGTTTTATAAAGGGATTCACCCTTCGCATCTCAACATAGAATATAGTTGATTCGATGACCACGTGAGATGATCTTTTTGGCTGCTTTCTTGATGTTACAGAAGTTCTGGGGAGCCGCATCCACATCAAATGAATCAGGCGGCAACAAGTCTTTGCAAATTTATTCGTCAAAGCAATGTAATGACTCCATTTGGCCTTGTGGAAGTTTCATCGCTTAACAGGCATGCTTGGCACTGCCAGAGCAAACCTTGGTGGTGTAATAAACAAAGATATTGTGACCTGGGGAACTTTTCAAGTACACGTCTATCCGGTAAGCGACTGTTAGGACCTACGCTAGCGAAAGCTAGATCTGGATTGGTGCCAGTGTTCCAGCGGCCGGAGTAAAAACTGGCGGGGTCCTTGGCGTTGTATAGGAGGGCAGGACTATTATGTCCAGCCACCCAAGCACGCACTTGCAAATCGATTTGCCCGCTAAATGTCCATTACTTTATTTGTCTAACGAATTCAATCAGGGGTAGTTTTAAATTTCTTATTGCTTTTCTTACAGCAATGTGGTATTCTTATTGCTTTTAATAATGTTGTATTGCTTTTATTATTAGGTTTTTATAAGCAATTTTCAAGAAAAGGCTATAAACTCTGTCTTTGACTTTAGTGTTGTGCACTTTTTTTAAATTCACATTCAGTTGAAGTTTAATAATTCGATCAAAAATCCAAGCAACCAAAGATCTTGTTTGTCAGGTTCAGAGGTCAAGTTTTTCACCAATCGCTCAAGCACTGTCGTCGTTACTTCGCACACACGCACAACATGGATGGATTTTTCGTCGCCAAGTTTAAGAAGTTTTCAAATGCTATTCCGGAAGAAACCGAAAAGAAAAAGATAAGTGAGTTTGAAATGTTCGTAAAGAATTTATCTGTGTCTTTTTTTGAATGAACGTAAAGTCTGATTATTGGAAAGAAATTGTAAGGATTCTCTTATCAAGCAATCATTACAATGAAACTTCATGGCATTCATCACTTATGGATCAGTTTTTTGAGAAAGGTCGTATCCCGATGTGGCCGAAATTAATTGGGCCTTAATTTTTATCACTATTTGAGTGGCTTGGGTTGTTGCTTTCTAGGTGAATTCCAATGTGGCAACGTTGCTTGTGAATTTCTTAAATTTCGCAGCGACAGATTGTTTTCAGAAACATAAACGGAGTCGAACTTTTTTTTTAGGCAATGCACTTTAGGTATAGAATATCGGTTACCGGTAATTGTTTTTTGCTGTATCATGACTTTTGCTTTTAAACGTAAATAATGTTGTCACAGTAAAAGAGAAGCTTCAACAAAGAGCAGACCGAGAAGAGGCCGGCGAGGAGGAGGAGAGTGAGAAAAAAAGAGAGCGCAGGCGCTCGTTCATCGAGCGCGATCTTGACCGAAAGGAAAAATTGCAACAAGCAGGTACCTCTCATTGCTACGCGTTGTTTATGCGCACTTGATCGACACATCATCACGTTTGATGCGAGTTGCAGCAAATTAAATGTTAGGAATCGCTTCCACCACGAGCGTTGGCTGGAGTATTTTTTGTTTGTTTTATTGATTACTTTCCGCGCTAAGCAAAGAAAAAATACTCCCGCCGACGCTCGTAGTGGAAACGACTCCTTACTCTGGTTGATGGGCTACTCTGCTGGGATTACGCAACTTAATTTATTTGCAAATTCGCCACCCCTCCCCTTCTGTTGTTATTTTTGGCGCATTTCATGACGAGCTGTTGGCAGGTTCGTCTCCGCCTCATGCAATCCCAATTATAATCACTTGTCGCCATTTTCGACCCTTAGTTTTTTCTTATCTTTCGTTTTCAACTAAAGTACTGTAAAATCTTTTCTCTTTGTTCCAGTCAAAAGTTTAGACGAGAAAAGCTACAACAAGTCATTGAAAGAAATCCGGCGCTACAGCAAGAAGAAGAAGAAGCGTGGGGCCTGGGTCAAACCGATTCCTAATTTAAAGTTACATAAGAAGGTGGTTCGAAACTTTGTTGAGAAGAAGACTGGAAAACGTTTAGTTGGAAAATCGAAGGCTAAAACTAATCCGAACAACGAAACGAATTAAATTTTAAAATGTTTTTAAACTTGGAGTACGAAATGCGTTAAATGAGACGGCTGACTTTTACCGCGTAATAACGTTAGCTAAACACTCGCTTGCGCTTTATGTTTTCGTAAACATTCTTCTGAAATAAATTTTCGTGTCTCGGTGAGGTAAATTTTTTAAAATCCCAAAAAAAAAATTAAATTGCAGACAAAAACGCAAACGGCTTCCTTATCCCCTCGTACAAAAATATAGCCGGCCACAATTCGTTAACTGGCCAACATCAACTTTATATAAAATGTTAACTAAATTTTACTAATGATTTCTGTAATGTACTTTTAGCCGTATCGGGCCAAAAATTCTTGGGAGGCAATACATTTTTGCTCAAATCATGATCCCGTAGTATTTCTCGGAGATACTTTTTTTTTTTCTTCACCTAATTTTAGTTTTAATTGGGGAAAAAACTTCCAGGTAAACGTTTGAAGACAAAAAAGGTCAACACATTAAATCTTAGTTTCTTTTGCTCATTGATCTGGATCGTTCTAAATTGGGTGACTTTCTTTTTTCCAAATACCGTAGTTCATTGTCAGTGCTCAAAAAATTTTGATTTTGCCGGGGAGGCAAGACTGGTAAATGTCTTTCCCGCTTATTCGGCCATAGGAATACTGAGTACAATTAGGCTACAATATGGGTCAAGGCAAATACATACCCCTTCGAAGTTTTTTTGATTGTGTAAATTAATTTTGATCTGTACAAAAATGTTTCATACGCCAACGCTAGCCTATTCTGGCGGTTGAAAAGCAATTTTCTCGAAACATTTTTTTAAACTTTTTTTCTACTTAATCCCTCTACATAAAATTTCTTCACAAAGTTACATTGTGATACGCTTGGTATAGCCCCGAGAGGAGAACAATCAGGATTTATTAATTTAATTGTTTTGACAGCATAATCTATGTTCCATTATCTTTGTTTCTCTTGCGCTTGCAAGGACCAATTTTGTATTTCTCAAGAAAATTAAATGCCTTTTCTGCTTTTGACAAGCCTTTCGACCCGGGGTGGGCAAACTTTTTAGCTCGAGGGCCACATTCAGAAGTTGATTTTGTTTGAGGCCCGCACTAATATTTATAACTTAAATTTGTGCCTCAAGCGTACGCAAAGACAAATAAGAAGATTTTCTCTTCAATTTCTGACACCACTCTGGGAGGTAAAAATCAAAACAAAAATGTAGCAGTCCTCCTAGATATAGGGGAAGACGGGGCAAAACGGTCATAGTTACTTTAAATTGGTATGGCGGGTCCGGTGCTGAACTTATATAAACGAAAAAAGTTTTCATAATTGCTCTAACGATATACTGTCTCATGAATATAATGTAAAACCCGTGACAACAGCATAAAAATTATATTTTTGAAAAATATGTATTTTACATGTCCGTTTTGCCCCAGATAAAATTAAAAATAGTCATTATCTTTGTTTTAATTTCAAAGTGGCCTATTAGTATTAGTACTTCTGCATTGTGAAAACTAAAAAAATCAAATAAACATTTTTTATACAAATATGGTAGTGCTAAAATGATTAAACACGACTGATTGCACGAAACGATTCTTGGGAAGTAGCCTATAATATGAACATCTATCGTGACACCACTGCAAACGTTCCGTAGATGGTGGCCAGTGACGGTCTTACAAAAAGGGGGTTCGGTGCAAGAAAAGTAGTGGGGCCACTTTTTAGTATTTCAAAGCAAAGCGATCTCTAGAAGTTCATTGTTTTAGGGGGGGCACTATTTAGTGTTCCAAAAGTGTGATCTCTAAAAGAAAGTTGATCGTTTAAGGAGTGGCCACTTTTTAGTGTTTCAAAACAAAGTGATCTCTAAAAAAAAAGGTATTCATTTTAGGGTGACACCGTCCTGGTGCTGCTATGCAGAAATAGAGCAATATCTTGCGTAGGGGGCCACTTTTTAATATTTTTTAAGCAGGGGAGCCGGTGCGGCCGCTCCGTTTGCACCCAACTGAAGCCATCATTGGTGGTGGCTCTTTATAAAGTTGTATGCAAAGCAAATAGATATATTTTACTTTATTGTTCTTATTTGCTTTATTCATCGCTTGAGGTTTTTTAGCGTTGGCTTATTTTAATTTTTTCAATGCTGTTCCACTCACAGTGACAGATTTTTTAAACCAACAACCAGTTATATGATTGGCCTGTTTTGTTTTACGCTTTTTGTGTGTTAACTTTACAGTAGGAAGAAGGGATATGAAATACTTTTTCATCTTTATTACTTCGTTTAGAAACACTACAGCTAGCCAGTTTATTACACTCATCCACAGTAAAATTTAATTCTTTGTTTGAAGTGCTTGTCGCAGCAACATTTAAAGATATATAAAAAGTTTAAAGGTATAGGCTATTAAAGTCTGAATCAGACACACAATTTATCAGCTTTCTGCATCAGAAACTGTAACAACTTTCATTTGGTACAATTTCAATTGCTTGTGGCACAAACATGCATATGATCTAACGACATACCTATGACCATTTTGCCCCAAGCATGCCACTTTAGCACTCAACATGCTAGGCGGCCATTAAAAAATTTTTTTTAAATCATAAGCATTGTTTAAATTTTACTTTGTCACACTACACTTAACATCGAAAAACTTTTAAATTTAGTCATCGATTGATCAACAGATCGACTTTACTTTGCATTCAATTTTACAACAAATCTCTGCCAAACGCGTTTTCACTTGTAAAACGCCGGGGACAATTACAAAGCTTCCAATTTTAATTTCATAACTTTAACTAAAATAGGAAAATAAAAGAAGATAAAAAAATTAATGGAAACTTTGAAATTGAAAGAATAAAGCAGATGTTTGTTTTGCCCCGCCTTCCCTTAACATTAACTACTTGGTGGACCACAGTTTTCCACCACTGCTTTGGATTTTTAACATAATTTGGAGCTTCGTAGTCTTTACTTTGGGGTGTCTGCGACCCGTTTGCTGCAAATTAAAGCCTGTAAAAGTCTTTTATGACGTCTTTGCATTGCCAAACAACAAATTGGGCTACTAAACTATAAAAGACGAAACTGTAATTGATGTACAAAGAAAAAATTAAAATTTGTTTGTCAAATCGGAACCCCTTACGTAAAATACATGTAATGCCCCGATTCGGGCTCACCAAATCCTATTTTTAGTGGTTTTGATTGGAAAAACAAGAAAAAACTAGAAGTAACTCACAAATCATACCTTTATCATGCAAAAACACAGAAAAAAAGAATCAATAAGATACATTGGCCCAAAAGTTTGGGATGAGTTATCTGAAAAAATAAAACTATGTAAATCCTTTAGTACATTTGTTAAAAAATCTAAAGCATTCTTTCTTGAACAACAATACTTAAAAACTCTTAAGTAGGTTATCATTTAATATTTTTTGCTGGTCTTCTTTTTCTTGTGTCTCAGGAAAACAACTGAATAATTTGAAAATCTTCAACTTTACGATGGACAAGAAAAGACTCAAGAAAAGTTCTGCAGGATCGGTCTTGTTTCTACATGAACAATTTTTTAGCTATCGCATAAACTTTATTTTACTATTTATATTGCTACTTTGCATCGGTTTTTGTAGATTTTTTACGTATGTTTTTCTTATGTTGTTTACATGTTTTTTTTGCCAAGGTTGTTAATGTTTTTGTTTCTGTATTTTTCTTTACAGAGGTTTTTGTTCGAGAAATGATCTTTTGATCCACAGCAGGATTTCTTTCGGTGGGTTTGTTTGCCTGTTGGGCTGGTGGAATGTGTTCATGCTTTTACGTATTTTTTAAGGACTGATCATATTCCTCGAGCCAAACTCTGCTATGTCTCACCAATGCACCGCCCCCATAGCAGCGTTTTAATAGGCAAATAACCTCGGTCTTATATTTCTTTTTCTCTCTTTCTTTCTTTCTTTCTATTTTTTACACAACTTTATAATGAGGTGAAGCAACCTTGCTTTTATATGATACAATAGGTCACACTTTTCATCGCCAATTAGCAAGTCACAACGTCAACTCGTTTTGTTGCTCGGCAGCGTGGTCGAGTGGTTAAAGCACTGGACTGATGATCAACATGGTCTCGGTTCAAAACTCACTCGCGCCATTCTGTTGTGTCCTTGGGAAAGACACTTTACGGCATTTTCCCCTGCTTGGTGGTCTTGGCAAGCAGTTCTAAATTACAGTAATATCTCTACTAAATTACTAGCGGACAGCAATATCTTGGCATCTCCGGAAGCAGGTCGGGGTAATTGCTTACCCTATGTATAGCGCCTCCGTCGCTTTCCTGCAAGTCAGGAGGATAAATTTAGAGAAAAAAAAAATCTTTCAACAAGTCACAAACTTTTCAACATTTTGTTAAATTTTGCTCATGTGGCGGAGCAGAAATAAAAGAAACTGAACTGAACTGAACTGAACTTAATACGAGTTTATGGTTCCGGGTCGGTTCGACGCCCTGAGAATCTACGTTTGCTACTAGTTTGTCTCGTCAAGTTTTCTGACATTATCAAAAAAAGCTTGACTTTTTTGGATTTTTGAATTTACTCACTAATCTATAGCTTGGGTTTGCGGGTAGGGTTACCAACTTTCTGTTTCGCCATTCCGGGACACCTTAATACAAATAATACAGGGGCGTCGAACCTTTTTAAGCCGAGGGCGAGTTTAGCTTATCAAAAATATTGTTGGGCCAAACAAATGAAACACCTCGATTTTTGTCCCAAAATCATAGTGATCTCTAAAAAAAAAAAAGGTTCTCACTTGAAATCAATCTCGGATCTAGCGATGTCGGAAAAAACAAGAAAAAAAGGAGTTTTTACATAAAATCTGTCTTCGATTTCCTGCGCAATTTTTGCCAAAATAGGTAAAACAGAACCCCAAAAAGTTGCCCCAAAACAATCCAAAGATCTGTCAGTAAATTCCGGGACAAAAGTGACCCAGCCCGGGACACGGGACGCCAGACGTCAATTCCGGGACGGTTGGTAGCCCTATTTGCGGGTGATTTGTTCTAGCCTTATGAAATTTAAAAAAATGGCTCACACTTAAAAAATTTTTTTGGTACGCTTTCCTCAGAAAACATTTCGCTGACACCCATCTGTCCCGTGCATAAAAAAAATAGCTAACGTCGTTTTTATTAAATTCCACTAATATTTTTACATTTTCGAAATTTTTGTAAATAAATGCAGTCAGATAAACTAAAAAACTTCAGAAAGTGTATAGCCATCAATAAAAGATTGGAAAGCACTCCCCGAAATGAAATTCATTGCCTTGAACTACAAGTAATAAACAAAAACTAAGTATAAAAAGTTTTTGATGGCATTTGAGTGCTTTATTATTATTTTTTGTTTAAATTGGTTAAACCAATCAAAATAGGTTTTATCAAATATTTAAAGCGGGTAAAGCAACCAAACTAAGTTGAAGTTGTTATTATAGTTGTTAATCAAAGTAGATAAAATTGTTAATTAAATCTTTTTCACATGATGCAATTTTAAAAACATGTTTTTATTTCAATGTAGCTTCTCAAGTGTTTAAGATAAGCTAGGGTCTAAGAGCGAAAATCATTTTTTAAAAACTTTTATTCAACACCAGTTTTAGTGCTGTTATGCCATAAAATAAAGCACGTGCTAACCATTTTAACCTTTTCTTTTGCATGCGCCAAACGTGCAGTTTACACACTACTCAGTCTTCGATCAAACTGTCGCTTGTCTGAAAACGTGCGATCATTTAGTTTTCAAACGCATTCGTCAGCATTTTAATCAGTAAGAGCAGATATAGATTTACACTTTGCAGTTTTTGAATTGAAATTGTTTTTACAGCTTCGAAGTAATGTTCACTTGTAGTTATTGCTGCAAAGATTTTTCTCTGCAAACATCTTTAATAAAACATTATCGTAATCATCATCAACCAGGCGTTGGTTATGATTGTTTGCACTGTAAAAAACTGTATAGTAGCAGTGAACTACGCAACAGACACGAGAAAAATTGCCCTAAAATCTCATTTAGAGGAAAGTCAGATGGTTTTCTCTTTTCAGATGAAAAAGCAAGCAAAAACGACTTTGACCCAGAAAGATTGTAAGGCTGCATTATTTATATTAATAGAATTCTATCTTTAGTATAAGCAATCTTTCGCATACAATAAAGTTTTTTAAAAAATGGCGTTTTCGCTGGGCGCAAATTCTAACTGTTAGATCGTTAGTTACAAACCCGTTAATCAAGATCTAATTGCTGCCATTAGTAAAGTTGTGTAGACTGATGAATTTACGAAATACGTCATTAACCTTGAGATTAAGTCTGATTTCAATATGTAATAGACTTCGTTTGTCTGATGAAGGGTGATGTAAGCCGAAAACGTTTATTCTATTGCTTTGTTTTCTTGTTATTAATGGATTAATTGTGTTGAGTGTGATTGTATTACTGATGAATTGCGTATAAAACAAAAAAAAATTTAATAGTAAAAAAAGTCAAGTTCACACATTTTTTCATTTGTTACATGATTTACATCAACGGTGCACAACCTGCGGCCGTCGGTGCGAAATAATGCGGCCGTCAAACATAAATTGTACTTCAAAATGCACGTTGTGGCGGCCGTGCATTGATTAAAATGTTTTGCAACGTAACTGTTAGGAACGGTAATGATTTGCTAACTGTTACTTTTTTTTTTAGAGATCACTATAATTTTGGTGCAAAAAGTAGCAAATCGGAGACTGATTTCAGGTGAAGACCTTTTTTTTTAGAGATCACCATAATTTTGATGCATAGGGTGTTTTCTTTGTATGGCCCGCCAATATTTTTTGTGCGTCAAAATGGCCCTCGGTTCAAAAAAGTTGGACATCCCTGCACTAGGATGAAATAAAAAAGAAATTTGTAGGGGAGGTTTCACCAAAAAAAATTACTGGCAATAGATGGTGGGGCGATAAAAGAAAAGTACCGAATTTTTCTTGACTCGATGGCTGCCGCAAGTTAAAACTAACTTTGTATTGCGACCGGCAATAACAAAAAGGTTGTGCGCCGTTGATTTACATGATACGTAATAGTAACACTTCTTGGTACAACAATCGTGCTAAGCAGCTGCTAGCATGGGCATGCGCAAGGGCGAGGTCTGGGGGCCAAACCTTTCATCGCGAATGTACGTAGACCACTCAAAAGAGAATTAGGACATGAAGTAAAGACCAAAAATTCTTTATTTTAACTGTTAGTAATCGTGTTTTCATCGCCGACCCCTCCATGACAAATTTTTGTGTACGCCACTGATAAAGAGAGATATAATTTAAGCAAAAACACCAAAGTAAATATTTTGTTTTGTGCTTTTTTAATTTCCTAATTTTATTTTGTTCTTTTAGACGAAGGGTTCGTTTTCATTACGAGCGTTGGCTGGAGTATTTTTTTGTTTTATTGATTTTTTGCTTCTCTTAGCACAGTGTGAGGCTATGCGGGTGGGTCGCGAAAGCTTGTAAATTATCGTGCGTAAACGAAAAAGATCTGTGCGCAGAAGATATGAGAAGTGAAGAACCTTCTTGAGTTGTCGTTACGAATTTAAGAAGAAAATGAAGAAAATCGGAATCAGATTCGAAGTAAAGACTATTTTTTTTTTTAGAGATCACTACGTTTTCACCACGCTCAGTCAAATTTACTTGTGTCGCAGTCATGTTCGCAAATCGTTGTTTTTAGCGATTTTGGGTCGCCGAAAAAAAAGTTTGAGAAACACTGTCTTAGCACTTAGGCGCAGAAAAAAGTAAAAAAATCAATAAAACAAACAAAAAATTATTCCGCCAAGGTACGTAGTAAAAACGGGTCCTAAAACTTTGAGTGAAACGGTGGAATTAAAAGTTTTTGGTGACAGTTTACATAATTAGGTCATTGACCAATAGTTTAAAATTAGCGGGATATGTTTAGTTTAGGGGTGTGCAACTTTAGCACAGCCGGGCCAAATTTCGCGCAACAGAATTAAACCTCGGCCCGGAGTTGCTGTACAGATAGCCATACCAGCCCAAATGTGGCTCAGATTTAATGTGAAGACCGTGTCCTTTTTTTGTCTTCACCTGATTCTGTAGTGGAAAAAGTAGTAGAAATGATTGGTCGCCCTCCTGGAAAGACCAAAAAAAAGTCTTTACATAAAATTTGTCTAAATTCGCCGGCAGCCAATCGTTTATGCTCCATTTTACATTGAAAATAGTGAAGACGGAAAGCTTTCCGATGGCCACAGAATTTTAGTTCACGGGCCGCAGGTTGCACACCCCTGCTTTAGTTTGTATGTTGTTCGTTTAAAGAAGACTTATTGAAGCCGAAAGTCTTCTTGTGTGTTTTTGCTGTAAGTTACCATCAGGCCCCACGAGAGTGGTGCAGGCGGTGCGTCGCACCAGGGCCCGTAAGAGTCTAGGGGGCCCGTGATTATCAAAGTTAAAAATTGAAATGGGCCATAATGTAAGATTTTTTTATTGTTGCTTTGAAGGTGAAGGGGATTTCCATGTGCACTGTCACGAACAAATTTCGCAGAAATGCTTTGGAGAAGGCATTTATACAGGAAATTTAAACTCTAATGTCTAACCTGATGTCAAGCTTCCACACATTTTCAGAATCACTGTGACAAAACAATGGAGGAAAGTAGTACAATAGCCGAGTATAGCCGTTTGGCTTGCTAGTAGCAGGGGAGAATAAACGAAGAAATAAGATCAAGGAATCATAGGAGCACATCGAAACTTGGTATGTTGAAAATGGAATGATGGCTGACGCAACGAAACAAGCAACAACGCCATTGATGCAGAAGGAAGTCAACATGAACGGTCATCGTTAGAGACATCAGTTCGCTGGTTCAGATAAGAAAACGGCCGATAGTGCGGTTTTTGGCTACCGTCGCGTGCATTTCATTGCATATTTCCTAAACGTGCCGCGATAAGCGCATGAAACATAGCAAGCGCATAGAGACAGCGTGAGGATGTATCTTGATACCAATGTCGAATATTTGGCAAAATGATGGTTGTTTTTATGCTTGACGCTCAGAACTACGATATGATGATCTGTAATGTCCGTGAAAAGGTGCACGCATGGCCTACTTAAAACACGGCCTTATATGTCACATTTTGCGATCGATTTCTAAGAGGCCTAAAATGAAAATGCTGTACTACAGCAAAATACACTCAATGTCATTTTCTCTGGCTAGTGCCCGAATAGTGTCATGTTTATCAAATTCTAGTTTGAACAAAAACAAGACAGAATAAGTAATTTAAATATGTAACTTATCCCAGAGAAATCGTTCTATTAAGTAACTTAGTGTTGATCATTATATTGTAGAGTATTATGACATCACAATACTCGTTTGCTGTAACCTTGCTTCGTGTACTGTTACAGTTTAGTGGCTGATTGTTATCTTAATAAAAAGAACTAAAAGTAGTTTGAGCTTGAAGTTTTAGCAGTTATAATTAGAACAAAGTTACAATATTTTACTAACGCACTTAGTGTGAATATCTTTCTGCATAGTAGGCTATGCATTCTTTGTTTTTTGGTGTTGAGTGCTGTGGGCTAGTGCGTTACAGTATGAGTAGTAGGTGAATTCAGGTTTCAGAAAGTCTCCAAAACCTCGTACTAACCAACCAGACCAGGTGGACAGTTTTGTGGAAAAAGATAAAATACACAACAATAAGGTAAAAACAGAGAAACATTGCCCTTCTGGTTACATTTTAATACCATCTGCAGTTCTCAAAGGTTTTGTTGCTTTTGGTTTTGCCACTCTTTGCTGCAGACCTCACAGACGCTTTGCTGCAGCAGTACTGTTGTAATAACATCTTGTACAGGTGCTGAAACTGTTTTAAATACCTACTGCACCAATGTTTTGTTTACGTGTTCCGACCACATTGTTTGAGGCCAAAATTGAGCGAATAACATCATGACAAACATTTTCTACAACAATAAACAAAAAATTGAAAATAGCAAGATTAGAAAAGATGTCGTAAGTACTTTTAAGAAGTGACAACGGTCAAAGTGTTGAATTATTTGTCAATTTCTGCATTGACCATAGTGTAAAACCTTGATATGCAACTGTTTAGAATGCTCAATTGAGTTGAATGAATTCATTGTTTTGCAGCAATTTATTACATTACGTTGTACATATTGCAAAAACTTAAAATATATAGCAAAGCTCGCATTAGTATGTGCTTTGAAATGTAACCTTTCGAGATTTTTAACAAATAATTCATATTTACTTTTCAATATTTTCAATTTTGTTTAAATAATATTTATTGTAATATTACAATTGTGATCATTGTTTCACAAAAAAGATGTTTATGTGTCAAAATCCCCCAACTCTAATGATACTGAGTGTATTTTGCTGCAGCACAGCATTTTCATTTTAGGCCTCTTAGAAATCGATTGTAAAATGTGACATATAAGCCCGTGTTTTAAGTAGGCCATGGTGCACGTACCCTATACATTATTAGAGTCTAAGCACAGTAGTTGAGTTTAGTATGTAAATATGGAAGTTGCAAACATAGAAAGCATGCCTGCTCAGCTAGTGGCTCTTCGAGACAGTTGGAAAGCAATATGGAATGAACCTAAGCTTGTTGCATCCAGCCGGCAGATAAAAGTAAAATTGTTTAGAGACCGTAATTTCACTACCAAAAAAAGAACAGTAATTTCGATATGAGGATACGCCCGATGAAAATGTGAATAAAATGAACGAAGCAGATGAATCGACTGAGGACGCCCACTTTCGAAAGCACGTATTTTATGTAGTATTGAATGATGTTATTGGAGAGCTTTCTATTCGCTTTCTATTCAGTACACCAAACAGATTTCTGATACCTTCAGCTTTCTTTGTAACTGCCAAAAGAAGAATTGAAGTGCATACCAGCTAAACTAGCAAAAAAGTGTTCCAAAGACATCAATAATAAAAAGGGCAGGAAATGAATCACATAACAATGGGTAGAAAACAGTTAAGTGAAGCCAATTTTGGTAGAAAACAGTTGAGTGCATTGAAACTGTTGAATGTTTTGGCGGAGTACAGATTAGAAAGTACTGTATATTTCCCAACCTCAGTATCAGTTTGAGGATGCTCTTTACAGAACCAGCCACAGTAGCATCAGCAGAAAGAAGCTTCAGCAAGCTTAACACATTAAGAATTATTTCAGGTCGACCATAGGTCCAGATCGCCTGACAAACCTGGCAAGGGTTAGTATTGAGTCAGACATTGCAAAAAAATAGACTTTGACAGTGTGATTCGAAGTTTTGCTAAGAAAAAAGCACGCAAGGCAACGCTGTTTTAATAAAATAAATCAATTTATTAAGTGTTTTATCTTTTATATACAGGGTGTTCATAAAGTCTTTAGGCAATTTAAAAAATTTACTGCAAAGGCAGTTGATGAGATATCTTACATAGATTTGTTTTATATAAATCAGTGTTTATTAAATTTTTTAGTCAAACTAAAATTTTGTGTATTAGATTAAATTTTTATGTGTTTAATAAACGTGTTAATAAACCTGTGCAAAATGGCTACTCTTTTAGAGAAGGCACAATTTTCCCGATGTTCTTGGTCACACACTTCTAACTGTATCCAACACTGTCCCTATCTCTATAAATCCCTTGTGCCATCGATAAATTGAAGGACGTGGTGGTGGATCTCTTCCATACTTAGTTCCGTGTTTTCGCTGAGTCTGAACATCCGATTTTGTCTCAATAAACCAGGATACACATTGTGTCTTCCCTTGAAGAGTAGCCATTTCGCACGGGTTTATTAACACATTTATTAAACACATAAGAATTTAATCTGAAGGATAAAATTTTAGTTTGACTAAAAACTTTAATAAACACTGATTAATATAAAACAAATCTATGTAAGATATCTCATCAACTGCCTTTGTAATAAATTTTTTAAATTGTCTAAAGATTTTATGGACACCCTGTATTTTCTGCAGGCTGTAGCCTTTATGAAATAGTGAGCATTCAGATGATTAATGATCTAGGTATATTTGTAAATAAAGTATGAAATGGACATGCATAAAGTTTGATGAAGATGTACGTTTATGTAAGGCAATTATGAGAGTTTAATAAAATGGTCTACAGATTTTTTAAAAAGATTCCCGATTCTTCAGAACATATAAGTTAGTGCAACTGAATCATTTACATAGACTAGTGTTGGAAAGGGGGCCCAGAAAATGTCTCGCACCAGCACATTTTTTCCTCTCAACGGCCCTGGTTACGATCACTAAACTTTAGTTATAAATGTAAAGGTGCTGCTCTAATGCGATTGTTTAATGGTATAGTTCAATGGTCCCAAACTTTTTCTTGCTAACACTCAAGGCGCCCAAATAACCAGGAAATTGCAGTTAAATCACGTTCAATACACTCAAATACACTGATAAATAAGTATTCCCAAACTCGAAAAAAGTCGATTGAGTTTGAATGCAGTATTTAAAGACAAAAAAAGTCTCCACTTAGTGGTACGCCTCTGAAGCACATGTATATTTTATCAAAAGCAAAGATTTTGTGTGGACAAAGTTCAATAAAGAAGCGCTCATGTACTACAGAACTTTTTTCGCCCTTTTATCTTTTTTCTATGGGTAAAAAATGGAGAAAATATTATTGCGTACACTTAGTTACCCTCAAAAAAAAAAATGTCACACAAAATTAACTTAAAAATTAAAAGACAATAGAGTCTTAAAAAGCAACAATGGCTATTTTTTCGCTCACAAACCAATAATCGTAAGACAGAAACTAAATAAAACATATTAAAAAACAAACTAAAAAATCCATAAATTGGCTTGTATGTTACAGTCATATAGATCCAGGCATGTTAAACTCACGACTGGCAAATTTTTTTGGTGCAACCCGCGAAGTCTCTTGAAGAATTTTTAAATAGACGCTCAATTTGAAATCAAAATAGCAATGAGGCTTAGCACCGGGTTTCATCTACGAAAACAACATAGAGTTTTGGAACTAATTGGATGCTGATCTTTTTTTTGGTCCTCACTTAAACACTATGATTTCAAAATAAAATTAAAAAATAAGGTTTATGCGACCACCTGCTCGGTTGAGATTTGTCACCCATCTAGAGAAAAACTTTCCCAAATTGAATTAGCTGCGTGGGTCAAGCTTAACCGCTTCCCAATAGGCGTTGGCCTATTCCGCTCAAAAACGCGCGAATAGGGTATTAATTAATTAATAATTGTGACATAACAGTTTACCTTACAACCTTAAAGGCTCGTTTCCATTACGAGCGTGGAATGGAGTATTCTTTGTTTTATTGATTTTTTTTGCTTCGCTGAGCGCTCGCTCAGATTTTGAGTTTGAAAAGATCAATAAAAAAAGAAAGAATGCTGCATTCCACGTTCGCAGTAGAAACAAGCCTTTAAATCAGTGGTACTCAAAAGTTTGTGCTACGTTCCTCCCTTTCAGGACTTGGGTACCATCATTTCCCCCTTCTAAAAAAGAATACCTCTATGATTAAAGTGAAGAATTTTTTTGTCTTCATCCAAATTTGTGACCCAAATTCCAGTTATCCCAGAAAGTTCAAAAATTAACATTCAATTTTGAATTATTCTCAGACTTCTCAATTTTTATTTATTTTATTTCATCTCTATATTTATCTTCCTGACTCGCGGAACGCATCACAACACAATGGATAGGGCAAGCAATTAACCCAACCTGCTTCTGGAGATGCCCAGATATTGCTGTCTGATTGAAATTTTTTTATTTTGTTTTTTTAGTTATACAGAGATACGACTAACATTTGAAATTGCTTGCTAAGACTGCCAAGCAAAGGAAAGTGCCGTAAAGTGTCAACAGAATGGCGCGAGTAGGTTGTGAACCAAGACCATGTTGATCACAATTACAGTGTTCTAACCACTCGACCACATTGCTGATATTTTCGTCCCTAAAAGTAGTAATTCCAAAAAAACTTTTCACTTTGAAGTACCAATTTTTTTTGCCTCACTTACATTGTAGTGAAATTTCCAAATTCCTCCCTAATTCCTCCCCAAGTGATTTTTCCTCCTTGGAGATTTTAAATTTCTCCTTAGGGAGCCAAGTGGCTCACTTTGAGAAACATTGCTTTAAATAGTCTTCAACTTAGAAACTTGTAGTACTGTAGTTTACCGTAGTTGTAACGATTTTTATGATGTAATAATTTGGCGAGTACATTCTGGCAAATTCTGATGGCCATATATAAAATATATAAAACCGAGATTTTAAGATTTAGTCAATTACGGTAGAAAAAAATTTTTTTCTAATGTTTTTGTGATATTGAGTTTAATGTTATTACCAAAACCATTAAATCCCAAAAATCTGCGAAAATTTATTGTTTATACGAGTATTATCCAAACTTGAAAATATACAGTATTTATACAAATAAAATTTTCTGCAACTTGAAATTGCGTTTCTGTAAAATTTTAAGCAGACTACAGTTCTTTGACGTTGTTCCTGTCCAAACTGATTTTGTGAAATGAAATAACTAAGAGAGCTAATGAAATAAAACTTAGCTTAAATGATTGGCAGCAGTACTTGGCTTTTAGATATTGAGCTTAGGGCTCGTTTCCACTACGAGCGTAAAACGAATTCGTTTGTTCTATTGATTTTTTTTTTCGCGCTTAAAATCTAAGCGAGCGTTAAGCGAAG
The DNA here is from genome assembly GCA_963680785.1 of Diplosoma virens. NCBI lineage: Eukaryota > Metazoa > Chordata > Ascidiacea > Aplousobranchia > Didemnidae > Diplosoma > Diplosoma virens. Next base: position 15,163,544 of record OY796894.1, on the reverse strand, counting down.
CAAAATAATTGATAAAACAAAAAATGCTTGGTGCCGGTGTAGTATGTGTATGTGATCTACCACTACCAACATCTGTCTAATCTCTTTTGCGATTTCTATTCATAAAAAGTACCCTAACCCTAACCTAATCCTTGGTCGAATTTCCCAGTAATCTGTACGGGAATTTTCAGTTACCGTAATCTCTCTAATTATTATTTTATCACGGACTCTCTCGTCGTGGCATTTTTTATGTAGATTACAAGCTATACTAGAAATGTGTAGGTAGATCACATACTATACCAGCACCGAATGCTTCATACCACGCTCGTAGCGGAAACGAGCCCTTAAAGCTGCAGAAATGATGCCACCAACTAGACACATAACGCAATCGTGCAACGTCAAAAACGCGACTACGCAAAGCATAGCTCTCGGAGCTTACTAAACTAAGCGGTTGTTAAGAAAAAGTAAGGGGGTTTGCCCCCACACTTGAAAACTTGTTGGAATTGTGTCAGCGCCCTTTTTTTAAGGCTGGTTGCACCCCTGTATTTATTTATAGAAAAAAACTATTATTTACAATACCGGTAATCAATTTTTTTAATTTTCAATTTTAATTTACAAAACGATTATTTACAATAATCATTTTTTTCGAAATTTTTTTGAAAGCTAAACTGGCTGCGGCACGTCTCAAAGAATCAAGCCAATATTTTTTGGGAGAGCGAATTCGTGCCCGCGAATAGCAGATTACGAATTTCTGCCTACAAACAAGGGCTCCCGCGTTTTTTCTATTACGGGCCTAGGCCTAGGGGTTAGAAGGGATAACGAAATAAAACGATCGCGCTGATGACGGTTGGTAAGATTTTATAACTTGTATAATAACAAATGCAAATGTAGTGACTTTTTTTTGGTTGTTTGCTCCGTGAAAATAAATCTCGGCATAGAGCTATCTTGTGAAACTCAAATAAAGACCGAGTAAGAATTTCACTCTTAGTTGACGTAGAAAAGTACTTTTTTGGCAACATCTGTTTTATAAAAGTTAACGCGAAAGACCAAAATTAAAATACCTTTCTTTTAACTTGCAATTGTAGCCTTTTTGAAAGCGGTCCGATTATAGCCCTAATACTGTTGGGATTGGAGGGTATAGTTTGGTCACTCTGTGTTAGAACAAAATCAATGTGAATTGCATACTTAGTGCGAGTAGTTTTTTGTTGCAGGACTTGTTACGTCAGACCCTTGATCAATTTCTACCAAGTATAACTGTAATATTCTTAATTTTATAATCTTTTCACTTGCCAGAACCTGGTTCTTTTTTTACTACTTTTGCAGATAAATTTTTAAATGATTTTAAAATTTGCTTGCAATGATAATTATTTAAATTCTTTGTTTGACGTCATGTTTTTTGCTTGTTAATTTTTCTGGTGCATAACAAATTCTCTGCGACGTAAACCGGCGCGTACATATTAACTCGATAAAACGCTGGGCAGAAAAGCTGGCGCGCATGTACTTAATCTATCTGACATCAAAATATAATTGTATTGTCTGTTTTAGCAATGAAAACAAAAGGCTGACCCTTCAAAAAACAATCGAAAATCGACAAGTTACTTTCTTGAGTTTTTAACCAGCAGCATTTTTTCCACCGTTGGGGTTCGATTCTCGGGCCGGATAAATTTGACGTCATGTAGTAACGACTCACCCTTGCCCACTGCTGCGATAGCATTACATAAGCGATTGGCTTGCGCAGGTCCAATGTTACAAAGATAGACATGGCAATTCCGCTTATGCGCTGCGGGATATAAAACAAGTATAACTAAAGGAAGAGAAAGTTTTCAATAAAAATTACTTATACGTTGTTTTACGCCCATATCCTAATTTTTAACGCAAGTCGGTATTATAGTATTTGCTGGAAATATCGGCGAATAAGAAGCGGCGCTTAAATTTGTATTATTACTCAGGCAATATGTACAATTTCTTTGTATTCGTTTATTGATTTCATATTCTTTGATTAGTCATTTGAACTATTAGTAGGGACTATGTGTTTGCCTCCCGATGATGTTTGCGAACAGAACAAAAATATCAGAGTATAGATAAACAAATTATTATTTAACAAAGCAATTTGATGGCAATTCATGGCGGTCTACGAGAGTGCGGCAGAACGAAAATTGGGCGCTGAGGATTTGGCACGTAACGAATTTGGCGACGTACAAAATTCGAGGCGCGAGAATTCGGTACGTCGCCAAATTTGGAGCGCGCCAAATCCTGGGCGCCGAAGTGTTGGTTACATTTTGAGAGGCAGGCTCCTCCCATTCCTTTCTCAAAATATATGTCTTGAGTAATTAATGAAAAGGGGGCACCGAATTCTCGCGACCCCGGCCACAGGTAATCCGCCAAGGACAAACGTTGTCGTAATAATGACGTCACAGCGCTTGAAGCGTTTTTTAAAACTCATTTGTGTTTATCTTGCGCATTAGTTTTTATTAGTTTATTTTCTATTTTGAATATTTTTCAAGGATTTGAAAGGAATCGAACACGGTAGCTGTAGCAAATTTGCTGGGATTCGGTAAATTTCGACAGTCACGATTTTTTACACACCAATGCTAAATGGAATTTTTACTTTTTTCTACTTAATAGAAAATAAAATGCAAAACACGCGAGTCGCCGTCCATTATTTAATTTTATTGATAATCACCATTCACCAAACCGGCAAAGCTTTTTTTTGCTTGAGTAGTAATCGCACTTCCCGTCGCCGAATTTTCCAAATATACGAATTATGATAAAGGCTTTTTCTTGTTATGCGAATCATTCTGCCAGTTTTAATTAAAAACGATTTTGTGTAAGTACCTTCGCGAGACGTTTTTTTTTTTTATGAAAGTTTAGGAACTAAGCAATTTAAAATCAACCTGTGCTTTAGCTCCGTCGACGAGTCAACTTCAAGCAAGGCGCGGCCGTCTGATCCGGAAGTTTACTGGAAATTGTGCAACTGGATTACCGCCGGACCAAAACATGCCTGCGCTGTTAATGAAGAAGCGTTTCAAGACTTGGTGAAATTCTTGAATCCCAAATTTAAGATTCCTTCGGCGAAAAAGGTTTCAAAACTGATTAATTTAAGATATTTCCATGCAAAGTCAAAAAGAGAGTCTTTGTGCTTTGAAGCATCAAAAACAAGCAAAATGGCACTGAGTATTTGCTTTGATTCAAATTCTAAACACAACTTAATTTTGAGCGCCCATTTTGTGACAGCTAAATGGAAAATTAAATCTTTAGTTATTGGTTTTACCAGCGAAATTCCGGGCAAAAACAGCGACAGTGACAATGTCGTTAAGTGGATTGATGAAAGGCTTCAAAAGATCAATGTTATTGCTGAATCAGTGACAGCTATAGTTTTTAACAACGACGATTTTTTTGCAAAAGATGTGGTCAAATTGGCAGATAATTTTGGCTGGTATTCTCTTCCTTGCTGCAAGTCTGTTCTGAGATCTTTGATTGGTAAACTCCACAACGACCATTCCTTTACGGGAGGCATAAATAAAACCTTGGAAGCTATTCGTTTTTTCAGCAATAGTACTGTTGGAAAAAAATTTTTAAACGACGTTGTAACCTGCGATGACGTAACATTGAATAACAAAACTGCGATTTCAAAGGAGATTTCGGAAAACTTGGAGTCTGATTTTACATTCGCCCATGTTTTATTAGATGCTTTATACCCATTAGAAAAAGTTTTGTCGTACTTGGCTGAGAGTAAATTTATTCCATCTTCGATCATTCCACATCTTTTATCTGAACTTCTGAAAGAGTTCTCCAGTAAACTTGAAGATCCTAAAACCAACATAAAAAAAGAAGACACTGACGCCTTTCAAATGCAATCCATGATCACGACCAACACGCACGAGGAACTAAGAAGTGCCATATTTTATGCGTTGCAAAACGCTGCTCCGATAAACGCTGACGACATCACGATAATGACAGCATCAATGGATCCTCGTCATAAAAACCTTTCTTTTGTCGAACCAAACGCAAAAGAAACCGTTTATCACAAAATATTATCCGAATGTTATTTTATATTAAGTGAGGAGTTAAAAATCCAAGATCCTTTTTCGAAAGAGAACCAAACAACCTTTGAAACTGAACAAAAAAACCAATTTGATTCTGATACTGGAGAAAACCAGCTTTATCAGGATACCAATCAGGAAGATTTATTGAACCGTATTAAAAAGGAAATAGAAAACTACCTGACAGATACACCTTCAAGTATGGAAATTTGTCCGTTTGACTGGTGGCTTCACAACGAGGCAAAATATCCGACAATTGCAAAGTTGGCTCGCTCGTACCTATGCATTCCCGCTGTTGTGAACACTTTCATGTCAATCGACGAAACTTCCCTGACATCTGCATGCGATCATGTTCCCATATGCAAAGGAGAAAAATTTCTCTACTATAAAACCTAACTTCGTGAAATATTTTTGGTAGATTTCATGTGTCTACCGTCAACGAAATAATTGCAAAACGTGTATTGCATGTTAATCTGACTCTTTGTAAAATAATATGGTTTCAGAATAAACGAAACCATTGGTCTCGCGTTTAAGATTGTATTTAAAAATACAGACCTCTTATGAGCTTCTTGGTTCAACTCTCCACATATAGCAGATTTTTATTTTTACAATTTAGCTACCGTAAAACGGGGTGACAAAAACCAACCGAGGTGACTAATACCACTTGTCAAAAAATGATTTTCTCGACTTTCGAAGTCAAAATTAAGCTTTATTTTATTTTCAAATCTATGTTTTTAGATTTTAAAATAAATTAAAATTGAATAAAGCTTAATTTTGACTTCGAAAGTCGAGAAAATCATTTTTTGACAAGTGGTATTAGTCACCCCGGTTGGTTTTTGTCACCCCGTTTTACGGTACCTTAATAAGCGCTGATTGAGATACTGACAAGAACTACACTCCCGCTTGCTAGCTTGCTATTTTACCACTGAAAACAATTGTTTGCCAGAGCAGTAAACGAGTAATCAGTGCGCTTGTGACGTAATTTAGCGGTGCGGCAAAAAACGCGTTGCTACAACAACAAATTTAAATTTAAAAGCAATTTGTTAATCTTGGAAATGTAATTTGTCCGAATTTTGCAAAAAATTCTTGATTTTGGTTTGCATAAATCGGAACAGTAAATATTCGCCTTATAGTTATAAACGAAATAGCCAATGCTTGATGTCATCACAGTGCGTAACTATCTTTGCAAACTACAAAATGAGATATCAAGACTCAGCTAAAAAGTTTGATATTTTTTTGTTAGCTTACTTTTAAAACTTGAAAAATGCAGTTGACTTTATTTCTTACTCGAATTATGGTACGAAAAGTATTTGGTTTTTCCTAAACATATTTTATTTTCATTAAATATAAACTTTTTTTTAAAAAAAAGAGAGGTTGTCTTTAGCTTAAATTGCAAGTGACTGCATTGTACTTTTTTTAATCAAAAAATATTTATATGCAATTGCAGCATTTTACACTTCAGACAATATATATAAAAAAACAGGTCACAGAGTAATAAGTCCATAAAGAAAACAACGAAAACTGATTTTTTTCACATTTGTTTCTACATTGACAAAATAATGTAATAAATGAATTCAAAAATACAGCATTAGTTAAAAAACTTTCGAATATTATATTCTCAAAAAAAGTTTTCTATTATTATCACAAAATATTTTGAATGTTTTTTTTCTGGAGTAGGCCATAAATTATTTTTATAAATCTGTTCTATTTGTTTTACAATATCTTTTTTAAAACATTAAAAATCATTATAAGATACAACTAATCCAAATGCCAAAGTTTATTATTAACAATATAAACATAAAACGTAAAATACACCCAGTCGAGTTTCACACGTAAAAGCTGATGCATTAGACAAGTGATTCTCAAACTATACGCGCCCGCCGCACGTTTTTGGGACCTTTCCTCATTTTGCGGCACACTTGAGCAAGAGTCAAGAGCTTTTTTGTCTTCACTAGATTTTGAGCGGTTTGTTTTTATGTGAAGTTTCCACGCTTCACATTACATGTACATATCGAAGCATAAAGATGACTGACCACAAAAAAGTCTTCGCTTTACGCAACGAGAATCAGGCCACATAGAATTTTCAAAGCTTTTTAGTCGCTAGTTCAAAATTTTTTTTTTGAAGTGTTTATGTCTACATTGTCGTTTTACCGCGGCACACAGTTTGAGAATCACTGCATTAGAATAACTGTAGAAATTGGTTACAAGAATATTGTACGACTTCGAAAACGTAATTTCTTGATCTCTTTACAATCGCAATAAATAGCTCCACTACATTTACTAATTAAAATTATCATGCTAAAAAAACTCTTTAAAACAAAACCATCTGCAAGCCAATATTACTTCTACAGTATAAGTAAAATGAATTCAACCGGCTTATGCAAGAAAACGATCACATTTTAAAAATATATTCAGTTAATATATGCAGTAGTGCTGCTTAATGCAATTGTAATTATACGATAACGAACAAAATAATTTTTTTGTATATATTGAGAATCTAAACAAAGAATTTTAAAATCAGTGATTTCTGCTCTTTATGATCAGAAACTACTTCCAGGCGTTTTCACAAATCTAAAATATGGTCCTTATTCCATTGTTTTCCATAAACGTGTTTAGAAAGTTTAAGGAGTCGTTTAAACTGTTAGGTCTAAAAACTTTGTTGGTTTTCGAAATGCTTGCTTGGCCAAGATAGCAGATATTTGTTAAGTAACACAAAAAAGGATTTTTGGCTACAGCATACTTTGCTGAATAATCCAAATTAACATGGTTATTCTTACAATTGTAACCTGGTTTTGACCGACAATACTTATGAAAAACAAAAAATTGTTATTTAAGTAGAGTGACTTATTTAAGTACTGTTTACATACATGCACCGTCAAAAGTTAAGGAAAAATTTTTTTTTGAAGATTCCAGTTAAATATAAACCAACAATTCGTAAGGCTTCGTTCTGACCTTACAATTACAACTTTTTCGCTGCTGACTTGTTCAGTGGTAGAGAATACAATAAACATGACGCAAATCGGTAACGTCATGATTGACAGTGGGGTTTGAAAATTTGCCAAGGAGTGGAGCTTGTTACCTCGAAAAATGAAGTCTGAAAAAAAGATCTTCAGCAACCGAAGGTCAAAAACACTTTTCATCTCTACCTCTAGTGGATATATTACTTTGTCTTCACCCCATTTTTGAAGACGTTTCTAGTAGGAGGATTTGCTTACAATGGTATTACAGGTTAAGGGCGCCACTACAAAAGGTTTTGAGCTTCCAAAAAATACGTACACTGACTTTTGAGGTTCACGGTATTTTATGAAATAGATTTAGCAAAAAGAAGCAAATGAGCTTTATACGAAATTAACACTGTTTGTATTTGCACCATACATGTTAATACAATAAAAGCCAAGAAACTTCAAAGTACGGTAGTTAACTTGATAAATCAAAACTTTAAATTATCAACCAAATGATTTGATTTGTTTTATTTTCTTACTGGCAAATCGAATCGATAATTAATGTTACTCTTTTTTTCTTGAATAATATCAAAAAACTGTAAATGTCGGGAAAAAACGTAAAAACAAAATCGCTTCAACTTTGAAAACATATTTAAAAGGCCTAAAAATGCAAAGAACATCACGTCAAAGCTATGCACTTTAATGTTACATTAAATTTATCTAGCTTATAAAACCACAATTTTTTCGGACTTTCTGAAGATTACGTTCTTTTTGCGCCATTATTTCTTTTAAACGTTTGATTTTTTCTGCTTTACTATTGTTTGTCTGCGACACGTGTTTGGACGCGGGAGAATAAGATTTGGTCTCGGTTTTATGTAACATTGATACTGAATTTGAATGCAAAGCGCCACTGGTGATTGTATTGTTCTTTTGTGTATGCAAATTATACACAGTTAATCTTGGCGTTTTAATCCCTAAACCCTCACTTTGAGAGGTTGACTGCAACAAATCTGTATCAAATTGTGACGTAACATCGGAAATTTCGGCTTTAATTGGTACTAAAAAAGTGTCTGGAGACGAATCTAGTTTTTTTTTATCTTCTTTAGAGAGTAACTCAAGCACAAACTGATCTCGACTGGATTGAGACAATTCAAAGTTAAGTCGTCTTGAAATAACTGGCAGCCCGCTAAATGCTAAGCGAAAAGATTTATTTGGAAGAGATTTTTGATTATCTGAACAAATAACGGGTTCTACACAGCTCTTTACAAGTTTTGAATCTAAAACAAGAACTTTTTTGTGACTATTTTTCCGTAAACACAACCTTTTTGTGCCTTGAATGATACCAAGCGAGTTTGCCTTAGGTTTTGCAGTACAAGATTTGGCGCTATTTACAGCCAAGCTCTTTACATCAACAATTTTTATTAGAGATTGTTCATAGTCTTCTGTGTTAGAATGAAACAGACTTTCCAAGTTTTTTGAGGCGTTTAGTTTGTTGTTTTGAACTGATGAAAAGCCCTCAGCAACAATATCAGTGGGACTATATTGAATTTCACTTCCAAATCCAGACTCAGGACTGCAACACATTACCTCTTCTGTGTTGCTTGACTGAGCAGAAGTCATGAGAAAGCAAAATGCTATTTACCAATACTATAATTATTTGATATCATGAGTCAATAAATGACAAAATCTAATAAGAAACATTTCTTTCACAATAAATGCTGCAAATAACTTTGCTAAACGTAAAAAGCAATATCTAGAAAATATGCTTGACCAAGAAAAATTTAATCACACACAAAAAGTGCCTATGTGCCATATTAATTTTTATAATTTGAAATAGTACAACATTAGAAAATCAGATATTGCAACTTAAAATATTCATAACTCAAAAGAAAAGAGACCATTTCTCAAATTTAAATAAACAAGTTTCATCCAGGCCACACTTGAAAATTCTTTCATACTAATAATTTTCAGAGAAATTTAAATATAGTAAAATATTGGGTTGACAATGTATCAAAAACTTCATATTCATCTTTAAAATAACGATCAACTAGTTCCTTTAATGACTTAATTTACCATCAATTTTGAAAAAATGGGTTGGTAAAATTGTTATTTGTTTTCTTAAAAAACTATTGTTGCAGGTACAGCATGTCACTAACAGAATTTGTCAGTGATACAATAACCTATGAGGCCAGTATAGAATTTTCTTAAGTTTTAGGTATATTTCTCAACAGATGAAGTTTGTTTGCTTAAGTGAAAAACATTTAAATGTAATAAATCAGTAAGCCCCACACAATACTCGTACCTAATGACCATTGGACAAAAATTACCAACTAAAAACACAATCAACTTTGCACTTATATTCAATAAACTGATACTGTATTTCTTATTTTTTTATATATAAGCAACAACTTTTATTTTCTCTCATTTGAGGAGTTCAAAAAACTTTTTTTTCATTCAAAGAAAATTTTTACTTTATAAACATATGAACAAATAATTAGTCTTTTACAATGCAGCTATTCTTATTAATTAGCAGATGCCCGTCTGTGAATCATACATTATCCTTTCAGTTTCTTTTTTAAATAAAGATTTTTCATTTTCAAAGTGTAATTACCCAACAAATTTGTTGTCTCTATAAAATTTTTTAACAACATTTTTACTTACACTAACCTGATGACCTGATAAAACATAAACATAGATAGTGTCATTGTGAACCTGTCAATGAGATAAGTAAGTGTCCTGTTACATCAAGCAAATCCCCAGCACTTAGGTTGTGAAGCAGATCAAAGGAAAGCTATATGTAACACCTGAACAACAAAACCTAATCTTAAGCCAAGCAAGTTGTGAAAACAGCATGGCATCTATTGAATACAAGATAAAAATAAACTGTGGGCAATTTGTTTAATTTCAAGGCACAGTAGGACAGGAAAAATGAATAGTTTAGTGTTGTAGATTTTGCAAAACCTCATCTAAATGTGCAAGTTGTCTAAACAGCATGGCATGCAGTGACTGTCATAATGAAAGTTCAGTTTTAAGTCATAGTATGATGGGACAGATAAGAATGGTAAAAATTTATTGCTGTTGTAGATTTTAAGCTCACATTTTGTCAGTTGTTGTTAGTTTAGCTAAGTCTGGAAATATGCTAATGCTTAAACTAAAATTCTTCATAAGATTCTCAGACTAAATGTTCTTTCTAAAAGTTGTGCTTTAATCAAATAATAATAACCAAAGCATTTATCATACTCTGCTTCAAGAAAATCTAGTAATTAACTTTTTCTTTTTTAAGATATATTTTTGTCTGATTTTGTTGATCTGCAACAATAAAAATGTATAAAAGATGTTCTGGAGATGCTACTTTCTTTTATCTTTCATGCTCAACAGTTGTGATTCCAATTATTTGTTCTTCATAACAAAATATCACATTTTTCACCTAATATGTTAAAATGCTAACCATGTCACCCCATGTGTTGGTAAAATTGATCAAAAAATTACTTTGTGTCTAAGTCATATAGACTGCAGAGAAGGGTGCTTTCTTTTTTTCTTGTTAAAAATTAAATTGGTGTCATTAAAATAGTGACCACTCAGAACATATTTAAACTCAAAAAGTATTGAGGTTACCAGACAATCTGCTTACCACTTTGACAGTTTTCTAAATCAGTTTTAACTTATATATAAAATTGCTTTAATTTGAATAAATATTAAAAAGACAACCACATGTTGTTTGGTATAAATTTCATTGTAACTACCAAAATTGTTCTGACATGCAAATGGGATTTAAACAAATATTCTTCATACTTGTAAAAAGTACAGGTAACTTCAGCAAATGCTTCAAAAAATTGCAGTTAAGAGTATAGATATTTTTCTTTTTTTTATTGTAGGTATAATTACAATAAAGAATATGTAAAGAAATTAAATGCAAGAAATCAGTGCAACATTATGCTTATTTTAATGGTTAAGAAATTACTTTGTCTGTCCAGTAGAGTAAAAATGCTAAAAAAATTTTTTTTTTGAATGAATGGTGGACATGTACTTTGTATTATTTTCCTGTTTCCAAGCTCAATTTCAAAAACATAAAATCACATCAGATTTATCTATTTTACCATGAAATACAGCAGTCATCAAAGATGTACAATTTAGCCTTGATTATACAGAATAATAATTCTCAAATTGGGATCTGCAGACCCCTGGGGGACCACCAGCAATTTTCCATGAGTCTGCACAAAATCTTGGTAATTTTAATTTAGCATAATAATTTCTTTTTTTTTTGCCACAACTTAATTGACTAACTGATGTAATTAGTCAAAATATTTTAGAATTTGGTTACAATTGATCATTCAAATTTTTAGTAGTGTAAGTTTTGTCCAATATTTTCTGAATTTTGTTTGTTTTAAAAACAATGGGGTCCCTCATTATTTTAAAGAAGCCAAAGAGGTCCATTTGCTAAAAAAAGTTGGGAGAACCATTATAGAGTATTAAATATTAGTAACTCTGTGGAGTCTCATCAAGTGTGTTATTTACAACATTATTTTAAAATTTCTGTGGTCCATTAAACATTAAGAATAGCATTAGATATACCATAAAAAAACCATGGGCATGTGGACTGCAGACTTAACAAATTGCTAAATTAAGAAAAAGGCCACACACATGGTTGCTCATGTAGTTTACAATTATTTTTAGATATTATTAATTTTAATTTGGCTATTCTTTTCTATTTCACAAAGCATTTCTTATGTCAATTGAGTTTCAACAATTAAGTATAAAGAATTTTGTTTAAATCTTTTTTGTTTGCATATTTGCACTAGAGGCAATGAAATTAATACCAAGATAATGAATAAAATGTAATTTAGCTTTAAAGATAAACAAATCTGTTGAGTCTTATTAAAAGGTTTTAAGTTGGAAAAAATGGGGTCTAGTGACTTATTTGAATTATATAAGTTAAATTGTCATCATCTATAGTGACACAAATTCAATTACAAGAGTAAGGGGTGAATGATTCATCTTAACAGAGTTGGGGTGACTCTATTCCTTTACTATTTGCTGGATAACAAGCATTAGAAGGCAGAAAACAAAGTGTGCTTTGAAAGATGAAATCACCAGTGTTACAATCAGGCAGATTACAAACTTCTAACAGTTACAATTCTAAAGTCATCAAACAATTTTAATTTTAAACAAAGTCACTTTGTTTGACAATAGGCTTATACAGCCAGCATTTTTGGCTGAGGCAGTTTGTTGTCAAAAAGATGTTAAAACAAAACTTAAAAATTACTTGATTGAAAATGCACTAAAAGCAAGATTTATCCTTTAACCTCAAATAACACAACTTTTCATTATGCATATGTAACAGTAAATTCCTTTTTTTGGTTTAAGTTGATGGCTCATAAAATCTTTTGAAAGTAAAAAAGATAACAGCATGTATTTGTTTATTAACACCAATTGTTAAAGCACAATATTGTGATATGAATTTTACATAAATTTTTCGCAATGCTCAATTTTGTTGAAAAAATCATTAACTAAATTATTAACACTAAGTGTTTTTGATAGGTTTTAGCAATGCTACATTTTTTAAGCAAAACAATTGTTTAAAGATTTTTCAGTTAATCAATTTCAATTAAGCAAAAAAAGCTAATGTTAAACAATTATTTGCTAATTTAAAAATCACTTTAATTAGGAAAGTTTGCAACTAAAAAACCACTAATTGATGCAGGATTATAAATTTTACATTTAATGGTAGCATGCAGTAATCCTAAATTTTAAGTCTGATAAAATGTCTTAACATTAAGTTTGTAAGTATGAACATATATGGATAATTGATAAAATAAACCAATCTTTTTTAAGACTGGTTAATGAAAATCAAGAGTATAAGAAAATTACATTCACATTTAACAAAATACACCCCCACATCCTGTTTCTTAATTAGGATAAAACAGGCTGTAGGAGTCAGTTTGGTTAAGTGTAAAATTTATATTTGAATATACATTATTAACATAAAATATCGGTGTTAAGTATGAGGTAAAATTTTCTAAGCTATAGTTTTATTTATAATTTTTTGATTGTTCGGTTTTATATTTCTTCTGTGCACAGTATCTAACAATTTCTAATTTATATACTAGAAATGGGTAATAGAGAATGAAACTTTTAACGTTTTCTTAATTTTCAATAAGATATTATAAATTGATATTTCATTGGCGGATCATGTATAATCGAAGTCAAACTTGATTATCCCACTATAATAGATAATTATTTAATTATTGGATATAGAACGCCAATCACAATTATACACAAATATTAAGAACTCGTGATTTTAGAAGTTTGGAGTCTTTCTTATTATATATTTCTAAATGCCATGTTGCCATCGCAAATTATCAAATTTGGCTTTGGAGTATTGTGGCATAAAAGCTAGGACCACCTACATAGAGCAATTTATTGTTAAAAAAATATTAAAACAAAAAGTTTTGAATAAATTCAGCAAACTTCCGACTTTCGACAAAACTGTGCTATGATAAAAGTAATTTTGTGAATTTACTTTTTAATCAAGTCATTATCATTTTAAATATAATATGTATAATACTTTTGTTAAATAGTTATATAGTTAAATGTATAGACCAATTAAAAAAACAACTGCTGTAATAAATTAATAGTCTTAAATCATTTTCTAATTTTATTAAATCACTTCTTAAGTGGCTTCCTAAGCAAAATATTGCTCTATTTCTGCATAGTAGCATTATGACAATGGCCCCTTCTGTCTGCACCTTAACTTTAGTACGAAAGCAAGGAAAATGTACTCGATTAAAAGTAAAGACTTTTTTTCGAAGATCACTATATTTCTGCGACGAAAATGAAGATTTTGGACATTGATTGAAAGTGACAAGTATTTAGACAACCTTTCGTTTTTAAACTATTTTGTTTTTGTAGAACACTATGTTTTTGGGACGAAAAAAAGTTGCCACATAAAAAAGTGCTACCCTTTTTTTTCTTGCACCAGGTGTCCTTTCGTAAGGCCACCACTGTGTGCAATCATGACAATATAAATTTTTTTTTGTTCTTAATAACACTGATTATTAAACATGTCTTGAGTAAACAAAATTTTTTATACATTTAAGTTTTAAGTTTTGTCTGTAGGTTACTTATGCGCTGAAACTATTTTGCCCAGGGTTTAAATTTTAGAAAAAAATTACTGGGATTATGGTTTGTCAAGGCAGCCTGTTCAGTGTTCTTTCCAAACAAATGGAGTAACTTTCCAGTAAATGGAGAAGTTTAAGTATCTTGGAGTCACATTCTCGAGTGATGGTCGACAGGACAACGAACTGGACACGTATTGGAAAAGCAAGTGCAGTTATGCGCCAGCTTTATCAATTAGTGGTACTGAAACAAGAGCTGTGTACAAAACTAAAGCTTTCTATTTTCAGATTATTTTTTGTTCCTATCCTCACCTATGGTCATGAGTGTTGGGTAATGACCGAAAGAATGAGATCCCGAGCACAGGCGGCCAAAATTGGTTTCTTGCAAAAAGTCGGAGGTTTATCCTTACTATACAAGGTTAAAAGCACTGACATTCGTCAATCTCTCAACATCGAACCACTACAACTGCTCCGCATAGAAAGATCGCAACTGCACTGGTATAACCATGTGACACGAATGTCCCACAATCGAACAGCAAAGCAACTAATGGATGCTCTTCCGAGTGGCAAAAGGCCTAGAAGGCGACCCATAACTCGTTGGCGGAATTATATTGAAGACCTACCTAATCACGTCTTGAGAATTCCATCAGCGAAATTGCCACTGGTTGCAAGAGATCGGGACGCTTGAAGATCCCAACTCGAGTTGCTGTCCCCGCAACCCAAAAAGGACAAGCAGGCATAGTGATGTGGCGACCAATCAGCTGGCGCGCGCGAAAGACTCATGTGACAAGAGACGTCGGTGCGCAAGCATGCGTGAAAACGCTTACTATGATTTTGTACGCGCGGTCTTTGTTCATTAACACGCACCGACGTCTCTTGTCACATGAGTCTTTCGCGCGCGCCAGCTGATTGGTCGCCACAGTGAAATACACTGAACTAATTCAATGTTTTCCCAAAAAATGATGATGAAAAGAAAATTTTTTGTCATAAGGCAATCCCAACGAAAAAACAATTTGAAGAATCACACGGAAGCTAAGTTTAGTTAAAAATTGAAGCATAAAAAAGCCTTTTCTTGTGGAGAAAAGCATGAAAATTATGTTGAGACCTTGGTAACAACTAAAAACTTTTTTGGGTTTCTTCTGACACCCTAATTTAGGTTAGGGTGGCCATACGTCCCGTTTTTTAAGCCTTGACCCGGTGTCTCACCCGGTTAACCGTGTTCTGGAATTTAAAATTTTATGTAAACACCATTTTCTTTTTTTAGACAACACTGCTTTATAGGAACAAAAATCAAAAAATCTGAGACGGATTTAAAGTGAAGATCTTTTTCTAGAGATCACTACTTTTTAGTTTTTTCTTTTAATGAACGTTTCGATTTATCACTTCGAAAATATGGCCACCCTATTTAAATTCTAAAATTTGTACAAATAACTTATGCTAAATTTTTCTGAACAAACCTCCTCTTTTTGGGCAAAACTTTTATTTTTAGATTATGTTTGTATCATCATGTATCGCGACCAGATAATTTTTTCGAGATCAAGACAAGCAAATTTCGAGACCAACCATCAAGACCTTAGGTTTGAGACCCACACTAGTAACAATTGGGACCAAGACCAAAATCAAGACTTTTTTGTAAAATAAAGTCTTCTTTTGATGATTCCGTATTAAGGTTACATTTTAAATAAACAAGTTGGCCTACCTCTAAAATCTTGTAAAAGAACTTTCTCTGTGTGATCGCATCATTAGACAACCAGCATAAAATCTAGTCAACTGGATTAGAAAAAATTAGAAACACACAAGGCATGGTTAGCAAATTTGAAAAGTAAAAAATATTTATAAAATTTTTCAATTCAAAATTTAAAAATGATTGGAAGCACCGCCAACGTTGTAATTTCATCTAATACATGTATTTGACTAACTCGGTTGGTGTTTTGTACTTGTCGGATTGGTTGGTTATTTTTTGCTTAGCCTACATAGCTTACCATACGATTCGTAACCTAAACAAATTAGCAATATTGTAATTGCAAATTATAGAAACGAGCAAAAACTCTATAAAGGTTCACAAATTTTTTTCAGGGTCACACCCTATTTATTTTCTCTTTATTTTTGTGTTAGTATACGTACGAGTAGTTTTTAGGGCATTGAAATACTTCGCTAGCTTGACACACTAACATTTTCTTGGCTTAACTTTCAAGCAATTTTGTTTTTTGCTCTAAGCCAGCGGTTCCCAAACTGTGCGCCGCGGCGCCCTGGGGCGCCGTGAGACTTTGTCAGGGGCGCCGCGAAAGTATGCGAAAGTTGTTGTACTTACTGCTTTTCTCACAATAATTGCAGTGTGAAGGTTGTTAGCAGCAACTTCCCTTCAGAGAACGATTCCGATTGAGGACCTTTTTTAAACAGCCTGATTTTGGGAGGGAAATAGGGAAATCAGAGATGAAATCAAAGTGAAGACCTTTTATTTTTTTTTTTAGAGAAGACCCTGATTTTCGGAGAAAAAAAGTTGTTCAAAGAAGTAATGGAACTGAATACCTTTTTTTCATTACGGCGCCGCGAGTATTTTTAAGTCTTCAAAGGGCGCCGTGAAAAAAAAAGTTTGGGAACCGCTGCTCTAAGCGATTAATTCCAAACCTTAAATTTTTTGTTTGACTAAGGTTTTGTAACTTGCTATGAAACCAATCTTGAAATTAAACCCAAAAAATCCGGAAACTTTTTTTAACGCTTAAACTCCATATTTCTATACTAGGTGTTGCCCTCGGTGCCAACGTAAATTAACTTGTTCAGCTTAGTCGAAATCTATCTTCTTATTGATAACCTGACGTCAAAACTAATGTTGGCTTTGGTGCCAACGTATCGTTCTCTAACTCAGAAAATCTGTCTTCTACTTGAAAGAAATCTTTTGGGGAGTTCGTTGGATAATTCTCTCCAATCCTACCTCTTAACTATAATTTACCAAATCACAATTTAAAATAAAATATAACCTTTATTCAAATGCTACCAGTCAAATCAAAAGTCCACTGAGCGAAGGATTTTAGATAAAAATGTTCTCTAGCATAAAGAAGAAATTCAAATCTATAATACCAACTGTACTATAATTAACAAAGAACGACATTACCGGGCAATTGAAACGACCTGAATTCCCTCTACGAAAGTAACGAATGCGGCCTTTCCGAAGGACTTGATTTGAACGAGTTTCTGTCTCTGCTCACTAGATGTCACAATTAAACACGTGGTGAATGACAATAAAGCATTTTAAATATCAGTGACGCAGCACGTGGTCGTGGCGATTAACAATGAACAAAAGAATAATGAAAAATGTGACGTCATTGCATTTCGCAATCTTGCAAACAATGCTTACCAATTAATTTGCAAAGCGCTACAAAAACTGTAAAGCGAACACAACGGGACTTCAACGAAAAATAGCACGATTCCTATTTAAATTTTAAAGGTCTGAGCCCCAACAAAAGATAATGACTTTTTTACAAACAATAACCAATTATTAAATTAGATCTTTGAGAAAGGGCCGATTGCGAAACAACCACTAGGCTGTGTCAAAACTTTTTCATTTAAACTGAAACGAATTGTACAATTTTTACCCTCTTTTTAAGTTTCAGTCATATCTCTAGAATAAACTGAAAAAACAAAATTAAAAATTTTAATCGAAGAGCAATATCTTGGTATCTCCGGAAGCAGGTCGGGTTAATTGCTTGCCCTATGTATAACGCCTTCATCATTTTCCTGCGAGTCAGGAAGATAAATATAGAAATAAACTGAAATGGAATGAAACTTTTATTAGGTAGTATAAACGCGTTTCATTTGTGTTGGTGAAGCAAGATTTTGGGGAAGATTATTAATTCGATAATAACCCTTTTCTGTTGTTTGTTTGGAATTTTACGCGGAGTGGTGGCCTTACAAAAGGGGGCCTGTGCAAGAAAAATAGGGAGGTCTCTTTTCAAGCTCTTTGCTCCAAAATACAGTGATTTCAAAAAAGGGTCTTCACTTTTAATTTATGCCCAAAAACTCAATTCTCGTCCCAAAAATATAGTGATCTCTACGAAAAAGTCTTCACTTTCAATCAAGTCCATTTTTCCTGCTTTCGTTCCAAAGTAAAGTGCAAAAACGGGGGGCCACCATCATGGTGCTACTATGCAGAAATAGAGCAATATTTTGCTTAGGGAGCCACTTTTTGACGTTTTTAGGGGGGCGTGTGGCCGCTCCGTTTGCTCCGTACTAAAGCCATCACTGCCCACGCGTATAAAACTGTTACCAACCATTGTAATTGCGCTAATCTGCCTATGCTGCTGTAATCAATAAAACTATGCATACTGCCGATCGTTTCAATCGAGTCCGCAAATTATTTTTTAAGAATATAAAAAAGTAGCTAATTGAGCGAATTGACAAATCAAACGATGGCGAATTAAGCAAACTAAAATATACACAAAATATTAAAATTTTGCTGAAACCAATTAAAAAAAGAAAAAAAAAACGAAAACCAAACAAACAAACAATGGGACGAATTGAGCGAATTGTCAAAATTAGATGATGACAAATAAGATAAATTTTAAATACTTAGCAAAAACCTAAGGCATTTCTGAGGAGCACAGTGTCGGCAGGATAGCTCCGCGTGATAAAATTTGAATTGTGAACAGAAAGACGCGAGCTCAATAGATTGAGTGATATCTGTTATTCGCTTAATTAAGGCACTTCACAACAAATTCCTAAATGGGTGAATTTGCTCATCTACGATGGTGGTTCCACTTAAAACAGAAACTAGCAAATAGGCCAATAGAGCCATACGAACATGAGAACATCAGCTCACTTGTTTCGACGACCATATTCGATAAGCTTTCGCACATAGATCACGACTTTTAAACAAACAATTGAGTTTCATGGCAGTACTCGCTTATTAAGTTGCATCTTCGCTAAAAATTTTTGGACAATTTTTAAAATCTTTTAATTAAACATTTAAAAAAATAAATTCAAAGTATACAATGTGAAATAATAAAAAATAAGATGTGTGATGAAATGAGGTGAGGTGTGGTAAGGATAAACAATCAATTTGCAACATTTAAAACACCAACTATTCTCGATAACGCCCATAGGCAGTATTTATACGTTTGCGTTTAGTTTGTTTCGCAGCGCTCGAAATATTTTTTGGCGTTGTAACAATTGGAGTCAAATTTGAATTTACTTCTAAAAGTTTTTTAAATGTGCATTTAAAAACTTTATATATTATTTTATTTTCAACTACTCTTTTAAATATTACACTTTCGGCTTAGTTTTTTCGCAACCGCTTTCAGTTTGAACCTTAGTCTTTTACAACTTCAAATTGCAGCAAAATCAGTCCAATAAGTCTCGTTTCTAAGCAAATTACAACAATTATTACAATCACATCAAGTAATAAAAATATCATAAAATATCTGCTCTGGAGACCAATTGAAAAAATACGAGACCAAGACCACCAAAAATTGGTTTCGAGACCTTGAATTGTGGTCATCAAAGTTCTGTTTGTCGGCAGCGTGGTTGAGTAATAAATAAAACTATTTATTTATTTATTTATTTCATCTCTATATTTATCCTCCTGACTCGCAGGAAAGCGCTGGAGGCGCTATACATAGGGCAAGCAATTACCCAACCTGTTTCCGGAGATGCCAAGATATTGCTGTTAGCTTGTAATTTTAATAGAGATATGACTTTAATTTAGATCTGCTTGCCAAGACTACCAAGTAGGGGAAGTGCCATAAGGTGTCTTTCCCAAGGACATAACAGAATGGCGCAAGTAGGTTTTAAACCAAGACTGTGTCGATCACAATCCCGCGCTTTAACCACTCAACCACGCTGCCGACAAAGTGCATTTTTTTAGTGAATTAACAAAAAAAATCTGTCCCAAAAGGCAACCAATCGAGACCCAACACTTTATTACAGACTGTGTAGAGCAACCGATAAGTTTGATGTGTGATTATTGCAAGGCGTCAAGCCGTGTAAAAACTGTTCCGATTCAGATTCACGTTCGGAAAATTTTATTTTTACCGGTTCAGTTCCAGTTCAGGTTTATAAAATTTTATATAACTTTTAGAAATTCTTTTCGAGTTAGGTTCCGGTTCGGGTTCAAAGAAAAAAAACCATCGATTAATATGAATTTTCGGTTCGGATTTGGTTTATGCCTTACTTTTATGAAAACTATTTTTTTCTATTTCTGACAAGTGAGAACATTTCTGTAAAGCGAGAACATGGTTGGTGGATTTTGGCAATAGGCGTGCCAGACCAAAATATTTGGAGAAGGGAACGAAAAATTTTGATTTATGCGGAGATGGCCCGAATCATAATTTTACACAATAAGCCTTTTTCCAGCCACCTAGTGGACGTGGTAGCCGTTGCTTTGCCCGACAAGCTTTGGCCTTATTTATTTTAACAGCCAAGTCATGAAGCGCTGAGCTTATTTCGGTGATTTCAATTTAATTCGGGAGTATACGATTAGTTTAAATTTTACAATATATTAGCTATATTTGTGCGAACCGGGAGGCAATTGCCCACAAGTCTCAAAAATTTGGAAAAATCAGAATTTTTTGGGAAGCAAAAAAAAATTATTTGGGCAAAACCAATTTTTGGGCACCGATAGCGAACTAGTTTTGCAGTACCAAGTTCCCATATTGCTGAAAACCCTTTTCTGTCATTACTAGTATTTTGGTACGAAAATGTGTGACATTTTGTGTTAAATTTTGCAAGATTGCAAGATCATAGTTCGGAAAAACGTCAACAAAATTTGGGCAAAATTGTATCACACCCCCAAATATTTTAGACTGGTACGACTATGTGTTAGCTAGCTAATGAAAACTAATTTCTTGCACTCATTAGGCTAGACTTTTCTTGTAGTTAGTTATTATAGTTATTTTTTAAAAAATATTTTTGAACATTTTCACACTGTAGCTTGCAGTAATTTTTCTTTTAAAATTTATTTAAGTCGAATTGTTAGATAGGTTAAAATTAAAACCAAATTAGATTGATGACCAAACTATTTTGTAACTGTATTATCGTAAGCAGATTTTGTTAATTTACAAATATTAATCATTTATATTTTGTGTCAACATTTTTGTAGAAAAGAGTAGAATAATTCCAATTCTTGTTTCAAATAAAAAAGTTGCATCTAGTTTGTTTCTAGTGTTTATCCGTATTGATGTAGGTTTTTGTATTTCTAATCTTATTGCAGTCAAGTTGCATGACATAATGAATTTCAGGTAGCTTTTGTTAGAATGTTCTGACAGTTTTTTTCGATACAAAATTATCAAATCATAAAAACAGATAGTTTGATAATTTACAATGAGCTTGAATGATTCCTTACTTGCACAGTCTAAATCAAGAGGGGGAAACCTTGCTATTTGGGATTAACCATACAATTCAAGTAAAAATCTTTTTTTTTTACACTCGACATTGAAGAACAAATACAAGTTTAATGCTAATAAAGATAAAGAAAGGTCTTGACATGACAAACCAGATAAAAAAACATGGTCTGCCAAGAAACTACCTTTTTTCTTAAATCAACAAAAAGTTTAATGCGGCCCGCAACTAATTTTTTAATTTTGGGGTGCTGCCCGCGAGTACAGTTTGGCTTCGTGCCCCTGATCAAGGCCTATAAAAGATTCGAAAATTAAACTCAAAGCGTGGAAACGGAATTGTTTACTGTAAAATAATGTTCTGGTATATTTAATTAAGGTATAAAAAAGTATAATTATGAGCTACCTGTATGTTTTTAAAAAATCCAAGACACTTACACTTTCGTAAATCTATAATTTTTTTCCGATTTATTAATTTCAACACTTTGAAATTATTTTTTCATTTTCACCAACAAATTTTTCAGACTTTAACTTGCTTCAACTTTCTCAAGACAAAAACCATTTTTGTTGCAATAAACACTCTATATAATGTAAGCGCCTGCTATCTTAAAAGATACAATTCTAATTGCTGAAGATAACTCGTATGAACATTACTGCTTAAGCGACGGATAGTCTGGCAAAACA
The DNA here is from genome assembly GCA_963680785.1 of Diplosoma virens. Taxonomy (NCBI): domain Eukaryota; kingdom Metazoa; phylum Chordata; class Ascidiacea; order Aplousobranchia; family Didemnidae; genus Diplosoma; species Diplosoma virens. The sequence continues at coordinate 15,141,453 of OY796894.1, read as the reverse complement.
CTTTACTCATTGCTGATTTCTTGCATATTACTTTGGCTAGTTTTTAACTCCTTTATTATATACACATGCTTTTTTTTTCGTCTCTAATCTATTTATTCCTTACAAGAAAGCGTCGGAGGTGCTATATTAGGGCAACCCTCAAGCGATTATCCCGATCTGCTCTCTTAGATACCAAGGATAATTACTGTCCCCCTAATTATTTTTATCGTTATGACTGAAATTTAAAGCTTTTTTCTAAAACCGCTAAGCAGAGAAATGCCTTTTCAAGGAGACAACAGAAAAACCGCCAGTGTTTTGACCCTGTTTCGCTATCAAAACTGCACTTTCAACAACTCGGTTAGGCTTATGACTTCCGTACAGCATTAAATTTGGCGCGTCGCAATCAAAGTTCTGTTTGTCGGCAGCGTGGTTGAGTAATTAAAAGCGTCGTGATTGTGATCGACACGGTCTCGGTTTAAAATCTATTTAAGCGCCTCCGTCGCTTTCTTGCGAGTCAGGAGGATAGATATAGAAATAAAGTGAAATGATGAAAATTTTGATAATACATGCCGGCTTATTATATTTTTCCATCTTCTTTCAAATCAATTTACACGCTAAACTTGAACGAGAGGTGTTTACTCATTGTTAAACAGCTAGTTTCAGAAGTTAAAAAATTTAACTTTTGAAACCAGCTGTTAACAACGAGCAAACGCCGTCTAGATTGCCAAGATCGAGAATTTAACGAGGATACATTGTCAGGGTAAGAAACAAATTAGGAAAAATTTGCTATCTTTTTTTGGATTTGGTATCTTGGAGCAGCTACGCCTTAATTTTTGAAAGACACCAATCTAGACTCCACTCTTGGATGATCTCTGCTACTTTTGAAGGCTTTTTTTACAGACTACTGACTTGTAGTTGTTTTAGTTCTTTGCTTTGGTTAAAGAGATAACTGGTGTCATGTGTGTTTGTCCAAGCGTTGTGGTGTGTAAATGTTAAGAGTTTACTGTGTATAGCTATTAATAACTTTGCAGGAGTGGTGAATGTGATACGTCGGCTCTGTGTTGTGCCAGTTTAGACCTTAGTTAGGCTGCTTAAATACCTAAATACTGGTTCTATAGCTACATTGAATAAACCTTAAAAAGCCAAAAAGTTTTTTCACATCTGCTGTTTTTTAAGTTTCAAATACATGTCACAGTAGCGTACTGAAAATCTCTATGTTTTCTGACAGTACTCTTCGATTTAGTCAGCTGCAGTGATGGCTCTAATACGGAGCTGCCGCACCGGGCCCCACTAAAACAAAACATTGCTCTATTTCTTCATATTAGCACCATGACAGTCGGCAGCGTGGCCGAGTGATTAAAGCGCCGAGCTTATGATTAACATGTTCTCGGTTCAAAACCCACTCGCGCCATTCTGTTGTGTCCTTGGGAAAACATTTTACAGCACTTTCCCCTGCTTGGTGATTTTGGAAAGCAGCTCTAAATTACAGTCATATCTCTATTAAATTACAAGCGGACAGTAATGTCTTGGCATCTCCGGAAGCAGGTCGGGGTAATTGCCTACCCTATGTATTAGCGCCTTCATCGCTTTCCTGCGAGTCAGGAGGATAAATATAGAGATAAGATAACGGTGGCCCCCTCTAAAACGATGCCGTTTTTTTTACATTATTTTGTTTTGGAATACTAAAAAGTGGCCCCCCTAAAGTGATAACCTTTTTTTAGAAATCACTTTGTTTTCGAACACGAAGAAGTAGCGCCCTATTTTTCTTGGACCGGTTGCCCTTTGTAAGGCCATCATACTGGTCAGCTATAATAATCGTAAGTTCGTTTGCATAAGAGCAGACTTTTTTGAACTTGAAACCATCACATATTGCAAAATGCAGGTTATCGATTACTTTAATTCGCTTCACGCGAAATTCTGTCGTACTATATTAAATCGGTTTGTCGTCGTGGTCGCAATTAAACTTACTTTAGATTAAATGCGGTTTAGGCAAAAAGGTTTATGGAAAATAGAATGCGCGCCTTGATGTAGACATAAACGATAAAGCAGTGCTTTCCAACCTTTTTTGCTTTACGACCCCCGTGGAAAATTTTTTAACATACTGCAACCCCTATACGCTTTTGCTAACTTTGCAAAAAAAGTAAGTACAACAAATATATACTTCATGCATTTATTTGTAATCATCTTTTTATAATCAATGTGATGGTTGACCTTATATCTGTGCAACTAATCTTGAAATTCGTGGTTGTGTGTGAGGCAAAGCTAGTCTCATGTCAGCCTTACAGTCGGTTTCTTTCCTTTGTTTTCATATGCAGAAGAACCGAAAAAGCACTCTCACAAAGGTAAGTTTTGTTGCAAAGGGCAGCAATATTTTAAAAGCCAGTTTAGATATTTGTGGGTATGATTTCGATACATCACACCAAAATTCAAGTGATAAAGTAAGTGGCTTTTCCTGATAAATGCTACGAGCGGAAGAATCAGTTATAAACTCGCAAATTGATCTTGCATTTCATATGGAATATCCGTTACTTGTAAAGAGTTGGAATATGAGTTTTTTCCAAGTGTAGCTTCTTGTTCTTTCAGTTCAGGAAAGTAGTGTTGGAACTCAGATTCCATGGATTGAAGGTGCTTTACAATAGACGTCTTTAATTGTTCATCCAAGTTCTTGACATTTTTCATTGCTAATAAAACTAGATAATCTCTCAAACACAGCAATGTTTCCATTGGTTCCTTTTCGGCACCAATTTTGTAACTTTAAGACAAATGCCTTCAAATTGTCCTGTAGTTGTATTATATTTGTATCTTTTCCTTGCGGTTGTAGATTTAAAATATTTAATTTTTCAAATATATCTGCTGAATAAGCAAGACTTGCTACCCACAAACTATCCTCGAAGTGAGAAAACTCGAATTTGTTTTTAAAATTCAAAATAACTTAATCTCATCTTTTATTTTAAAAACGCGGTTTACAACGTTACCTTTGGAAAGCCAACGAACAGCTGTGTGAAAAAGTAGTTTCATGGATTGAATTTATCTCATTGCAGAGTTCTTTGAATTGGCGCGTATTTAAACTTCCTGCTTTAATAAAATTTACTATTCTTAATACCGAATCTAATATTTCTTGTAGAGCAGTAGGTAAAGTTTTGCTGGCAAGTGCGTATCTATGAACGAAGGAATGTGTACCCTTTGCTTTAGGAGCAAATTCCTTCACTTTCTTTACGAAGCCTGACCGGGAACCGAGCATTGCGGGTGTAGCTGCAGCACACCAGGTTGCAGTTTGAGTAGAAATATTAAGCAGCTTCGATACTTACGCGACGTCACTTTTACAATAACCACCAACGAACAACGAGCCAATGTTATTGTATGTATTAGAGACGACGGTAACTAAAACACAAAACAGTACTAAATAAATCAAAATAACACAAAACAAATCAAGTTCTACCTGCTTAATACGCGTTTCTTTGAACGAAAGAATGATTTACTAACCAACGTAATGTCTGCACCAACTGACGAACGAACGAATGAAAAGAAAAAAACTACGCTGCACCGACTTAAATATGACTGCCAACTCAAACCAGATTGCCAAAAATAAACTTCAAATTAAAACAAGGAACAAAACTAAACGGCTACCGTCACAGCGGGAGCTCAATCGGTACAAATACCACATATATTTTTCTATTGCAGTCCAAATGCTTCAAAAAAGTTGTCATTATCTTCATAACATCCCACCAGTTGTTGTAGTGTCCAACTTACGGCAAAACAGGAACTCCTCTTTGATGTGACCTGAATGAATGTACTTCACAAAAACAAGCAGCTGAGCACATGAATTTATGTCCGTTGACTCATCCACTTGAAACAAAACATTGGAGAGGCTTTAATTTCGTTTACCACCTGTTCTTTAACATCTTTGGACATATTCGCTATGCGTCTCTGGATAGTATTGTTAAAAAAAGAAATTTGTCCACGTTTCGCTGCACTTGCATTTCCGAGAACTAATTTTGCTGATTTTAGCAAATATGATTTTATAAGCGTTTCTCCAATTGAATGCGGCTTTTTTTGCGTAGCAATTTCGAGTGCGACTTCAAACGATGCTTGGATTACAGCCGCATGTTCTTGATGAAAACTTCCAAGAATATAAAGTCTCTGACGTTTTAGACTATTTTCATGACGTTGAAAAAATGCTGCATCCTTTTCAGGGTGTTAAGAGTGTTTATTTTCTAAATGGTGTCTTAATTCTGATGGTTTCATTGATTCGGCACTGAAAACGTTGCACATAACGCATTATGGTTTTTCAATCGGGATGGGACTATTTGGCGAAGCCGTTTTGGCAGTGTGTTAATGTTTTCTTATTCGTAAAACCTTAAAAATTTTAGGGTTTAGGGGTTAGGTTAGGATTAGGGTAATTGATTATACTTTATTCAATTTTATTCAAATTTTCTTGCTAGTTTCAAATAGACTGGCGCCAAAATGGCTTTGCTAAAAAGTCTCCTACCCTTTCTCAATACCATTACTGAGTATGGAGTTAAACCCAAAGTTAATATACTGTTCCGAGTATTTCCTTTTTTTTTCCATGGAAAAATTGACAATAAATATTTTCAGAAAAATTTAGTTATTTAATTGAATCAATGAACAGGTTTGTTTAATAAAAGCAAAAAAATAAGGTTACCCTAATCTACAACTTTAAAAATTCTTGCAATTTAGGACGTAGTTTAACACAAATGAACCAAAAAACAAAGTAGGACACAAATACAGTAGAGTGATTAGACATTGCAAAAGTAAAAAATTGGCGCCTTAGAGGTACTTTCTCACTATATTTGACAGAGGAAACTCAAAATTTAATCTTCAAAAATTACAATACATTTTTTAAATTGAATCTTGTGATATTGTCAGTTCTTTGCGACCCCCAGGTTGGGAAACACTGCGATAAAGCCAAGAATTAAGTCTCAAATTTTGCTTTCTATTTTAAAAGCGGTAAAAAGCATTTTATCTGCTTATACATTTTAAGTACCGTACGCAAACAAGTGAAGCCGACTTGAAATTTGTCGGTTCTTCTACATCAAAATGTTTTTTTTTGTCTATGCACAAGTGGGGTCTCGCTTCTTTACCAAATTACGAGTATGGTGCCTCCGAATAAAACGCAGACCACGTCCTAATTGCGTGCCCCATACATCGGACACGCGTTCTGACGGTTTTGGATGACAAAACCCGATCCTGGCTCAACACCATCACTGTAGGTATTTTATCTGGACAGTACAGCAGCCTGGGGGTAGTAAAAGGTTAAACTCTCGGCTCCAGTCCTGTTTGTGACCGACGCGGAGCAGATGCATTTCCAAACAACGACGGAAATATTTTTTTCACTGCTAGCCACATCTCAGATTCAGACGCATATAGTTATTTCATATTCTTTGTAAATGCAGATTTCTTTATTAAATAACGAAGTATATTTGTTGCGATCATAAACTATGCGAAGCAATTTTAAGCATACACAAAATTAAAAGACGAAAAGCACGGCAGTCAACTTTAAATTGCGGGCAGCGGAAAATTTGTTGATTAAAAAATATGCTCCAACACGCGAAAAGCAATTTATATACTACGAACGGCTAGAGTTGTTGCTACGACTTGTGTAGCGAGGCAGACGACTGGTGGAAGATTTTGACGAGGAATCACCAGAATTCATTTTATTAATCTATAAAACAGTTCGATTGATTTGTTAACAAAATTTTAGAAAGCAAATTGTCACAAGTAACATTTTTATTGTTAATTCGTAATTAAAATGGTCCAGAAGAAACAGAGTTATTATCACAACGCATTTTGGATTAAAAATAGTTTACAATTTAAAAGGATAATGTCGGCGCCAGACTATTGCAGCAAAGGACAGAAAATATTGGAGGGAAACATTTTAACCTTTTAATTCAAATTATAGTTTTTGGCGTAAAGTCTAAGGCATTTTTTTCAATTAAGTGTATATCACAATACAATACAAGCCACCGGAATGTTTAATGGAGTATATCCAAGAGAGCTATATTTTATCAATTTTTACAAAACATGTTTTCTGAAGAGTAAACAATTGAAATAAAAGTAAAGACCGCATTTAGTTTGATGATAAGTTTTATAATTGAAGACCAAAAGTTTTTTTTTTTTTCTATTAAAGTGAAGTAGTCTTACTTTACTTTTAAAAACATATTGGTGTTAAATTTAAAGTGGCGACCACCTTTGTCACAGCCTTTATTTTACTATCACGCATAAGCGTAGCTCGTATCTACGGGGAGGTGGGGGCCAAAACTACCTCGTGAAGACCATTCAAAAGCGAATTAAGGCATATAAAAAAGTGAAAAACGGTCTTCATTATGACAAATTTCAACATACGCCACTGCTTTCACGGGACAAATGTGGACAAAATGAAGTTTTTAAAAAAGTAAAATAGGTGTACTATTAAAAAATCAGTTGACAAAAATTGTTCGGCACTGTTTTTTAAAGTGTGAATTCCGGCCCTTTAGTGGGTCGCACGAAAAATAAAATAGCTGTGACTAAAAAGATAGAAAATTCAAAATAGACAAGTGACAACCATCTCGATTACGGACGAAAAGGATAGAAACAGGCTCAATACAGCACATGAAATGCATGTAGGATTCTCTTCCTGTGCTCTCAAAAAGAAACAGCTGCTTATGAACAAACAAGGACATCCATTTCATTAACCCTACGTTAGTACCCTGGGGTGTTTCAGCACCCCAGGGTATTAAATTTATATGCCGTTTTGAGTTGGCAACACTTGCAACTTTGTTTTTTTAAATACCCTTTTGAATAGGTGAGAGAAAATGCTGAAAATCTTACAGTAGAAATGTAGAAAGGTTGCAAAGAATGTTGCAAGAATGTGACGTTTTGAGTGATGCTGAAGATGACAGTGAAGGTGAATCAGATTTCGTTATAGAAGATGAAGTTATTTCTGATTCTGAGTGCTATGACTCGGAACATGACGAACCGGAAAAACAGCCCTGCCAAAAACAGCCAAAGTGTGATGGATCGCTGGGAAAAGACAAGAAATCATAGTGGCAGAAAGAAATGCATAATTCAGCAGTTCCTACCCGTCCTCAAAATATTATTCGAGAAAGACCAGGACCTAGAGGACCAGCTCTTCAAGCGAAAACTCCTTATGAGTTTTGGGAACTATTTGTTACTCCCGAAATGCTGGAATTATTGGTTGAAAAGACCAACTTGTTTATCAGAGACAAGAGAGAGAACTATACTCAAAAAAGTAAAGCAAGAGACACTGATAATGTAGAAATGAAGGCTTTTCTTGGTCTACTACTATTGGCTGGTACCTATCACAGCAACAGAATGAACCTTGATAATTTGTGGAAGACTGATGGCACTGGTATTGATATTTTTCGGCTGACGATGTCGCTGCATCGCTTTCGCTTTCTACTGTGTTGCATACGGTTCGATGACAAAGCAACACGGGCTTCAAGAAAACTTTTGGATAAGCTTGCCCCAATTCGAGACCTTTTTGAGACGTTTGCTCAAAATTGTTTGAGGAACTATTCGCCCTCAAAGTTTGTCACGATTGATGAGATGCTGGTGGCTTTCAGGGGCAGGTGTCCATTCAGACAATATATCCCGAACAAACCAGCAAAATATGGCATAAAAATACAAGCAATGGCTGATGCTAGAACGTACTATACTTGCAAAATGGAAATTTATGCTGGAAAACAGCCTGATGGCCTATTTAAAGTTGACAATTCATCTTTTGCTGTAGTTACAAGACTTATCTCTTGAAATCTCAGGTTCAGGCAGAAACGTTACATTTGATAATTGGTATACCACTTACCCACTTATCGTAAGTCTACTTCATGACCATAAATTATCTGCTGTGGGAACACTTCGCAAGAACAAACGTGAGATCCCCGACGAATTTTTATCGGTCAAGAACAGGGCTGCGTGTGACAGTATGTTTGGATTTGGAGGTAATGTGACACTAGTATCCTATGTGCCTCAGACCAAGCAAAAGAAAAATGTTGTCCTCTTCAGTAGCATGCATCATGATGATAAAATTGACCCAGAGTCTAGTGACATGAAAAAGCCTGAAATTATTACTTTTTATAATTCGACCAAGGGCGGAGTGGATATGGTTGACCAAATGGCAGGGGAGTACGACACTTCAAGAAATAGTCGACGTTGGCCTTTGACTGTTTTTTACACGCTGTTGAACGTTTCCACTATAAATGCATACATACTCTACTGTCATAACCCTGAAAACAAGCTAAAACGCCATCTATTCATCAAGAGTGTAAGTATGCAGCTTGTTCAAGAGGCTCTGAAAAGAAGATTGCAGAATATTCACCTGTCAAGAGACCTCAAAAGTGGAATTAGAAGAATGCTGCCAGAATCAGAAGAATCTTCAACATATTCACAGGCATCGACATCAAATCGTGCAAAGAAATGTGAATTGTGCGAGAGGTCACGTGACCGCAAAGTCAAAACAGTTTGTACCACTTGTGGTAAGCATGTTTGCAAAGACCACAGCAAGTTGTTTGTGCAATGCATAACATGCCATGAATCCGCATCTAACGATGAAGAATCAGAGTAACAAATAACACTGATGGCGATAAGGTTGGAAAAAGACTACCGGGGTACTCGTTTTGGTTGTGAGTTATCGCACATTAATCACTTTACAGTTTAGATTTATTCAATAAACAGCTTTGATGTTTTATTATTTGAATAAACATTTGGTGGTACAGAATTTGAAGATTGCTTGAAGTAAAAGATTTTTCTTCCCAAAGCTTTTCATCTGACACTCTTCAGGGGAAATCGTCAGAATGAAGTAGAATTGAAACCGAACTAATTTATAAAGGAAGAAAGTAGAGTTCTCATTGGCTGAAAGAGTCAACCAATGAGAGAAAAGGTTAAGAAATTTTCAAAGAGTATACGAATTCTTTTTGCTTACACAGAAAGGGATTGAGAGATTTAATGAAAGTCGCTTCAAGAGCAGAAAGGTGAAAGGAAGAGCGACCTCGAGCGAGAATAGAAAATTTTTCGTTGCTGTAATGGAGGGCACATTGGGCGTTGTCAAGAAGATGTTGACCAATAGCGGATTCGTGAAATTGTTGTGGGCGTATGTTGTTTTTGCAAGAGCGGGAAAGACTTTGGCGGTTGGCCGAGGTACGAGGATTGGTGATGGATTTAGGAACGTGTTGTTTAATTCGCTCTTCTAGCCGTTGAGACGTGCGACCAACGTACCGACTATCGCAGTGGCACAAAAACTGGTAAATAACATTGCTGTGATGATGGGAAGGTAGCACGTCTTTCTTAATCGCTGGAAGGAGCTGTCGGGTGTTGAAAATAACACGTGGTTCGACGGAGAAAAAGCAGCGTTTCACAGCAGACGTAATCTGCTTTTCGAACTTCATCGAAACGCTTCCAATCCATGGGATGTGTAGGTAGACAGGCACTTTTTTACTGTGTGGACCGGGTTAGAATTTATTTGTTGAAGTTTTCGCTTGAAAGCCGAATTGATTACACGATCCGGGTAGCCATTTTCCAAAAGAATTGAACGAACACATACGCCCACAACAATTTCACGAATCCGCTATTGGTCAACATCTTCTTGACAACGCCCCAATGTGCCCTCCATATACAGCAACGAAAAATTTTCTATTCTCGCTCGAGGTCGCTCTTCCTTTCACCTTTCTGCTCTTGAAGCGACTTTCATTAAATCTCTCAATCCCTTTCTGTGTAAGCAAAAAGAATTCGTATACTCTTTGAAAAATTTCTTAACCTTTTCTCTCATTGGTTGACTCTTTCAGCCAATGAGAACTCTACTTTCTTCCTTTATAAATTAGTTCGGTTTCAATTCTACTTCATTCTGACGATTTCCCCTGAAGAGTGTCAGATGAAAAGCTTTGGGAAGAAAAATCTTTTACTTCAAGCAATCTTCAAATTCTGTACCACCAAATGTTTATTCAAATATTTCCGTCAACGGTACAGTGATCAGCAGCTCAAATTCTTGAACAAGTTGATCAAAACACGTGGAAGAATCCGAACTCTTCTCTCTAAAACAGCCTTTCTTAAGGCTAACATTTCCCAGCGAACTTTACCGAAGTCGGTTAGATTTCGCGTAGAAAAGTCGCACGCTACCGTAAGCCCGAACATCGAGCGAGCTTTCATGCATGATGAAATTGAGAAAAACCAGTCAATGGCTGCTTTTCTCAGAACTAAATGTCGCTTACTGTAGCAAGAAGCTAGACAGTTTTTGTCTTTCTTCGACCTGGTACGATTCTGTCGTTACCTGTCAGTCATAGATGAACAAAAAGAAGCCATCAACCAAAAGAAGAACAGCAACAACCTACGTCTTCTTTTTCAACATCGTTTTGGCAACCAGACAAGTTTTAAGCAGAACAACATCGTAAACTTGTCCGATTACAAACTATCAGACACTGAACGGTTTGTATTGTCCCATGGACTTTCTTTTTGTTTACCGCTCACTAGTGTCAAACGTGAAGAAATACTAGCAGACTTTGAAGTACTCTACGCTCAACTCGTCCATCACAAACCTTCGTCTGAAGAGCAGCTTGCTGCTTTAAAGGCCAGGTTGAGTGACTTAGCTCACGCTTATTGTGGAAGCCCCATTGACTTGGGTGATTTCCTCATGACAAAAGAGTGTTTTCAGGCCATCAAGTCCCTTTGGATGAATGAAGAAATTCTTATAACAAAGCCTGATAAAGGTGCTGGCGTTGTCATTCTTAACAAAAACGATTACAACGACAAGATGAAGACGATTCTTAATGACACGACCAAATTTCTTGATCTTGGACCAGTCACGAACAACGACAACACTGCTAAAATTGAATCACGGATACAACGACGATTACTTCAGCTGAGGAAAGAGTACCTAATTTCTAAGCAAGTTTATGAAGCAATCCGACCCACTGGCTCTCAGCGACCGCGCATGTATGGTCTTCCGAAAATACACAAAAAGGACGTACCCTTACGTCCGATTTTGTCTATGACCGGATCGGCCCAACATCAGCTAGTTAAATGGCTTACTTCTCTTCTTCAACCTGTTCTCGAAAACTTTTCCTCTAATTGTTTGTCTGATTCTTTCACTTTTGTAAAAGTCAGAAAATTTACCTTTTCTCCTTCCTCTGTCTTTCTTTGTTCCTTTGATATTTCCAGTCTCTTCACTAATGTTCCGCTTGCTGAAACCATAGAAATCTGCGCTGATGCCCTTTACAATGACGACTCAACGGCGCCATCCTTTCCACGCAACATCTTTGTCGAATTAATGCAGCTAGCCACCTCCTCTGTGGAATTTAGCTTCAATAACAACATGCATCGACAAATCGACGGCGTCGCTATGGGCTCACCGCTTGGTCCAGCTTTAGCAAACATTTTTGTTGGCTACCAAGAAGCGAAACTTTTCAACATCGCCAAAAGACCGTTGGTGTACTTCCGGTACGTTGATGATACTTTCGCCGTATTCAACAATGAAGAAGACTGCAACAATTTCTTCATCCAGCTCAACTCTCTCCATCCCTCACTTCGCTTCACCTATGAAAAGGAATCTAATCACTCTCTCCCTTTCCTTGACGTGTTAGTAGAAAGGCATGATTCAGAATTTCTCACTTCAGTATACAGGAAACCTACCTTCACTGGCCAATATCTACGTTGGAACTCTTTTAGTCCACAGAAACGGAAAATCAATCTAATTGGTACTCTCGTTCACAGAGCTTTTATGATTTGTTCTAAAAGCAAACTGGACCAAGAGCTTGGCAAAATTCGTTCAATTCTTTTGGAAAATGGCTACCCGGAACGTGTAATCAATTCGGCTTTCAAGCGAAAACTTCAACAAATAAATTCTAACCCGGTCCACACAGTAAAAAAGTGCCCTGTCTACCTACACATCCCATGGATTGGAAGCGTTTCGATGAAGTTCGAAAAGCAGATTACGTCTGCTGTGAAACGCTGCTTTTTCTCCGTCGAACCACGTGTTATTTTCAACACCCGACAGCTCCTTCCAGCGATTAAGAAAGACGTACTACCTTCCCATCATCACAGCAATGTTATTTACCAGTTTTTGTGCCACTGCGATAGTCGGTACGTTGGTCGCACGTCTCAACGGCTAGAAGAGCGAATTAAACAACACGTTCCTAAATCCATCACCAATCCTCGTACCTCGGCCAACCGCCAAAGTCTTTCCCGCTCTTGCAAAAACAACATACGCCCACAACAATTTCACGAATCCGCTATTGGTCAACATCTTCTTGACAACGCCCAATGTGCCCTCCATTACAGCAACGAAAAATTTTCTATTCTCGCTCGAGGTCGCTCTTCCTTTCACCTTTCTGCTCTTGAAGCGACTTTCATTAAATCTCTCAATCCCTTTCTGTGTAAGCAAAAAGAATTCGTATACTCTTTGAAAAATTTCTTAACCTTTTCTCTCATTGGTTGACTCTTTCAGCCAATGAGAACTCTACTTTCTTCCTTTATAAATTAGTTCGGTTTCAATTCTACTTCATTCTGACGATTTCCCCTGAAGAGTGTCAGATGAAAAGCTTTGGGAAGAAAAATCTTTTACTTCAAGCAATGTTTTATTATTGTTTAAATCTATTTAATAAACAAGCATTGAAGCCCAATGTGTGTATTGCTTGTTATTGACAACAGTTTTAATAATGGGTTGCTGAAACACCCCATGGTACTAATGACGTTCCTACCCCCAGGGTACTAACGTAGGGTTAAATGTTTGTTTCTTAATATTTTATACTTTACTTTTGCGTTGGAATTTTCTTCATATTTGTTTTTTAAAAGAATAACATTTTGTTTATGTAAATAAATAAAGCAATAAGCAGGTCGTAAAAAAATATAGTATAAATTGTCGATACTGAATAAATGAACCTAGTGAACTGAGTTTGTCTCACTACATCTAAGTATTATGGGTTACAAGACAAACTGTGGTTCTTGATGTGTGTCACAATAAAAAAATTTTGAAAAACGCTGGTCTAAAGTTCATTGCACAAGGTCACAAGTGCCTGCGAACCGAAAAGAAAGTTTTGCTCTAGTACAAGTCAAAATGAAAACATTGTGTAGATCCGCCTGAACACAGACTGTTGGCGCCAGGGTAAAAAACAGTTGTGCATTTTGGCAGGTTGCGGAGTTGGGGTTGCACTGATAATATTTGCAATTTATGGAAATCGCCATAGGCTTCTTCACTCTAATCAAGAAATTTGTGAAAGGAAATGAATGAACGAAGAGTAAAAAAAGAAAAAGAAGATTTCGGTTATAAAGACAATGAAAGAACTTTCAAAACACATCACGATTGACAACCTCATTGTATAGCCCACGATAGGAAAAACTCTGCGTAAAACAAGGTTGACATTGGTATTCATAAAAAACTTATTCCCAAGTGACTCTTTTTAAACGTGTTGTATTTTTTACAAAGTTACTCAAATCAAAGGAAATCGACGCAGGGCATACAAAATAGAAGATGAAATGTATAATGAAATTAGAATAGAAAAATTTGAATAGACATTAAAATTTGAATAGAAAAAAGGCCTTCCGCGCCTGTTTATGTGATACGATTAATTACTCGATGTCCCGAAAACCAAGAAACTCGCGATCAGCAACTTAACACAGATTGTTTTTATAAACGACGCGATCACAAGTAAAATAATTGCACGTTCGATAATAAGCGTTCGATTCACGTAAGGCAAATTCAAAAAACAACACAACAAAACGTTTCTAAATTAAAATCGTTCATGTCACTAAGTTGTTGATCCCAATGTGCTTTGAAGGTTTTATTTTTTCCTTAGAATTTTGCACGCGAAAATGTTTCTTCCTCAAATTTCACACAGTGCTGTTTTCAACACGTTTGCTCTTATTTAGTTAAGTTGTTTGATAACGGCCAAGAAGCCAAAAAAGATCAAATGTGTAAATCTTTTGTTTAAAAAATCAAATATGTCAAATTTGCTCAAAAAATTAATTTTAATGCATAAATTTACGTTTAAAAAAGTAGAATTCCTTGCTGAAATAGCGTGAAATTAATTGATTATATTTTTATTGTTTTACAAAAATTACAATGTGCTTTGAAATAAATAAGTTAAAGGATCCGCAGCGTGGTTGAGTGGTTAACAGTGCCGTATTGATAGCAAATGATCAGCACAGTCACTGTTCAAAACCTACTCGCGCCATTCTGTTGTGTCCTGGGGCAAAACACTTCACGGTATTTTTCTCTCTTGGCCATCTCAGCAAGCAACTCCAAATTTCAGTCAAATTTCTAAAAAAAAAACTACAAACCAAATAAAAAATTACAACCAGGCAGCAATACCTTGACGTTTTTGGAAGCAGGTCAGGTTATTCGCTTCACGGTTGCTCTATGTATAGCACCTGAAACGCTTTTCTGCGAGTCAGAAGGATAAATAAAGAAATAAAATTATGAAAAACTTGATCTTTTGAAGCACTGTGTCGCCATATTTTCAAAAAGACTGTAGATATCACGAAAGGTGAGAAACTTCGTATTATTGTATAAAACAACCAAAAGAATTAACGTAACAAAATTTGAATCGCAAAAATTGATAAAAGGCCGATACATCGGTGATTGGTTAATTCAATACCAACCCGGTGTTTCTTGCAAATTTAATCGAGTGGAATTGTCTCATCACGACCGCAACCGCGAGCTCGAATACAAATACTTACGGTTACACGCAGTCTCTTTGGCTCCGGCGAATTATTGTGACTCAGTAGAGCAAGTGGTGATCTGACAGATGGTTGCTGTAGTTGCTTGAACCTTTTTTCTTTCTTCTGAACAAGTGCACTCTTGTTTTCACTTTGGTTACTTGAATGTCTTTTGTTGCTGGTTTTGACTTTGACTTTTCGTTCTTAAAAAGAATAAAATTTTATATTAATTCAAAATTCATTAATTTTTAGGCATGAGAATTCAGTATACAATAGCGAAGTAGGTTAGAATTATCATATAAAATGACCTTTTACACTTTTGTTGAAACTCATCAAATAGATGCCTTTAAAGCTACTTTTCAGTTTTCAAAATAAAATACTTTTTTTTAAAACTTTCATTGACTAGAATGACATTCTTTTTGGCATCTCACGTAGAAAGATCTTTTTTTAGTCTACTTTTGATTGTGACAGGACAGATGTCATTAAATTTGCTTTTTGACATAAAGTGATAATACACAGTTTTCGAAAATAACTTAAATCTGTATTTTTCATTTATTTGTCAGTCAATAACCAGAAGTTACGTGAAACGTCAGAAAAAATTAACTAATTTGGAAAAAACTATTATTGAACCGATTGCATGACACAAACACGTTAACCTTTAAGGCCCGTTTCCACTACGAGCGTGAAAAAAAGCATTCTTTGTTTGTTTTATTGATTTTTTTTGCGCTCGCTTCAATCGAAGATCAATAAAAGAGAGAAAGAATGCTCTTTTCCACGCTCGTAGTGGAAACGGGCCTTTACTGAAAGTTCTATTATTTGCGGTTGATTGCTTTTTTAATTTTCTGATTATCAATGATAATCTTATTGTTCAAACACTGTATTGACCTATTAGTGTGAAAATAGGACAACTGGCGGCAGCCGATTGGCCGCAACCCAACTAGTTAGGCTTAGATAATTTATTAAAGTCTCACTTAATGTTTCGATAGCACTGTAGCTGAATTGAAACAGATTTTTTAATTTAATTTTTAATCAAAGTAGAGGTATCTCTAAAATTTTCTGCAAATACAATAAATTCGTCTTATTTGTCACATCAAGAGAATTAAAAAGTAGTCACACATTAAGCAAAATGATAAATTGTAGAAACAGGCAAAAAATACCAGTTCTTTGCATGATGCTTATTTTTTTCAGTATTAGGTCCTCCTTTAATTTTTATATTACTATTAGGCTACTGCTTTCGTGACTCAAACAGCTGATCGAAAGACAGTTTATTAAAACTGCATAATTTTAGAATATGGCCTCGCAGCTTCTCACAACTGTCCTTTGATGTCATTTTTTTAAACAATGGTTAAATCGCAAAAATTAAACAGTTAAATCAACTGCCATAGTAACTACTTCCTTGTCACCGCGTAGGGTATTAAAAGTGTTTCTTGGAACATTCAAGTCCTTTGTTAACTCAGACACATTAACATTTCTTGGTTTAACTTGCATGCAGGGCCGGACTTAGACCATGAGAGGCCCTAGGCTATTCCATTTGTGAGACCCCTCCCTATTTTTGAACTCAGAATTTCTTTCTAAACAACATAACATGACATTGCTTAATGTTAAAAAAATGAGTGCATTAAACTGTTTGTTCTTTTAATTCTACCGATTCATGGTTGCAAATTTTCAATTAAAAAAAATAAAAATTCAGTTAAGACAGTTTTGCTTTTAATTTTAATTTCTTTGATGAAACAGCCGTTACAATAGTTCTAAAGTTTACTTACAAGGACATAAAAAATAATTACAGCTATCAAATAGAGTAAGACTAAGCTATGAAATTTTTTTCTAGCTTTCGTCAAAGCAAAACCATGCAACATTTCATCAAAATATATCTGTTTAAGTTTGTCACTCTCAATGCACAAAATGCTCAGTCCAGACAATCTTTCTTGAGACGTGGTGGATTTCAGTTCATTTTTGATGTTTTTGAGCCTTGAGAAAGATCTCTCTCCTGAGCAGTTAGTAACCATTAAGCTTAGAAACAGTATTAATATTGCTTCTACATTAGGAAAGGCTGTGTGAATTTTTCCTTGCACATAATTTGATACAGATTTTCATGAGACAAGGAAATAGATTGCTCTTTTGTGAGCCCTTGACTTTGTGTTTGTCTCATGTACAAATAAAAATGTAGAAGTTCATTTGTAAGTTTCGGGTCAACATCTTCTGAGTACGCTTCCTTTAAAAGTTTTATGCCTTGTCCAATTTCCAGTTCAGTTTCTTTCAGATTAACAAGAGGAACATTTTTGCAACATCACTTTACACGATAGCTCTTAAATTGGCTTCAAGTGCTGCATCAAGCATAGGAATAAAGGAACTTACTCTAAATCTATCCTTTGAAGAGAGTTCACTTAAAGCATTTTTTTGTCTCCTAGTGACAGCTCTGCAGTTAATACCCGGCAAGGTAGCAGCTTTTGCTTGCTCATCAAACTCATCAAATTCATCTATAATTTCACTAAGAAAGTCTACAAGTGAACTGTACAATTTAGCACACGTACTTAATAACAATTCAGACTTCTAAGGGCTTTGCTAACCCTGTGAAAACGACCTAGCACTCTGGTCCAAAACTGCAACATAAACACAAATTCCAATTTTTTCATTTTTTGCAAAAGGTTGTTAGCATAAAGCCAGGTATCACCCTTCTCACTTACATTGGAGTGCAAATGACTGCGTGCATTAGTAATGGCTCTGTAACTTTCCAAAATAGCTTTCATGGCTTTTGCATATGCATCCCACCTAGCATCTGACAAATGTTTAGGCATCTTTGACTGAGATTGTAAAAATGATTTTAGAACTGCCCACCTCTTTGTGGAAGATGAAAAAAATATAAATTTTATTGATAATGCCAAAACAATTCATTGCATCAAGACAACAATTAACATTTGAGCAGCCAACCAAATTTAAGGAGTGACCCATGAATGGAATAAATTTTGCAAATTTATTTTTTTCTACAATTTTTTGTTGCATACCATTATACCTACCAGCCATGTTTGCAGCATTGTCATAAGACTGCCCTCGGCATTTATTAAAATCAAGATGAAGCTTTTTAGTGAAATATTTATGCACTAAATCTGCCATGCCTACCCCAGAGTGGTCTTTCAGCTTAAGGAAAGTTACAAATCTCTCACTTAGTAAATCGTTTGTAGAAGACACATATTTTATAATCAAAATTAGCTGATCGGTATGTAACATATCAGGAGTAGAATCCACAGAAAAGCTGAAATATCCCCTTTTTTTAACTTCTGCCACAATTGACTCCTGAACTTTTTTGGCCATGAGCTAAATCATCACTTCACAAATAGTTTTTGACAAATAAGAGAGATTTCCTGATCCTGATTTTCCATGACAATTGATATAAGCAAGAAAAAATGGATCAAATTTTGCTACTAATTCTAAAAGACCATGATAATTGCCATTATTAGGAGATCCAAATTGTTCATTGTTCCCTCTAAAAGGTAAGCTTCATTCTGCAAGAGTGCAGATTACAGCAGTGATTCTTTCCATTACATGCCACCAATACTGCTGTTTTGTTTTTATTTGCTCCTCCAGCTTTGAAGTAAACGTATATCCTTGTTTCTTTTTTAGGTAGGTCAATGTGGCATTTCTGTGTTTTCCTGAGTTTTCATGAGCTTGGGTAAGATAAGAGTTGTGCCAGTCATCAAAACCATCAGAAGCTGAAGCCGAAGAAGATGCATGGTTTGGAAAGAGTTTACAAACAAAGCAATATATTCGTCCTTTTGCAGGGGAATAAACAAGTCACTCTCTGGTATGTGTTTCACCATTGACTTTCGTTGAATAAAACAGAGCTTTTGTGCAAAACCTGGATTGCTTCTTGTACACTCGCTTGGAACTAGAAAATGGTCCACAACTGTGCTGAACTGAAGAAGGGCCTCTCTCTATCCAGTAGGCTATTTCCTCATTTGATAAATCTTTTCACAAACCAACGCTCTTTAAACTTAGTTTATATGTAGATCTATGTTTGGCATACTCCGCATAAGTATCTGTAATAGGCCTACCTTGGGATTGATTTATTTGACCAGGTGTGAACTGAAAATTTTGACTATCTCCACTACTTTCATATGTTTCTTTTTCCCCTCCTTTTGCAGCAACTGAGTTCTGAAAGATATTTGTATTTTCATTTTCGCTGGGCATGGTTGCTTCCTCATTACCAGGTTGCTGTTCAACGTCCTGCATTGCTTTTTCAATAAGATTTTCTTCTGGTTGAATGCTAGCAGTTGGCTAATTAGCTTGATCATCACACAGATTTTCTTGTGCTGGGGTCAATGCACTTACTTCAGTGCCAGCACCTGTTGTTTCTGTCAGAGGTTGATGCAAGAAAGCAGTGATTGGTTTTATTTTCTTTACCATATCATTTTCAATTTTCTTTCTCTTGCGCTTGCTAGTTCCACTTTCAAATCTTTTACTCATAATAAAATTAGGGTTAGAAAAAATAAGAAATAAGATTATTACTTGAACTAAACACAGGTAAGCAATACCAATACATCTAATAATAAGATAAATGATAACATTTATAAATTTATATTGATAAAACGTATATTTTATCACAAAAGTAAGCAACACACTATCTGTAAGTTATTTTAGCAGCAAGTCAACTACTGATACTGTTTTTTGCAGAGTAGACTACTTAGTAACCTTTATAACTATGTTTTCTTATAACCTATGTAGAAGATATTTAGCAATACAGGTATAGGTTCTGCTTTAGGTGGGGTTTAAACTTGTCAAGTTTTTATTAGAATTACAAACTTCGAAATTGAATTTCGAGGCCCTAAGCTCCAGCCTGCCGAGTCTATTGGTAAATCCGGCCCTGCTTGCATGCCATTTTGCACTTTGTTTTACGTGATAAACTTGCATACTTAGATCTTTTGTTTGACCTTTATTTTTTACAACTTCTAGAATAAAAATCAGAAAGGGCAAACCTAGTTTGAATTGTTATTTGGGAGGCAGGGGCACAACCAACCTTAAAGGGAGTTGACAGAATTCCAACATCTTTACAAACATGGGGGGTTGAAGTTCCCCACACCCCCCTCGCATTTTTTCCTAACAACCACCAAGTTCAGTAAACTCCACGAATGCGAGCGATGTTTTGCGCCATCGCAGGGCTCCATCGTGTCTTTCAACGTTGCATGATGGGGTCATGTCTCTTGTTAGTGGCAATTTTTTTCTGCAGGTATAAGCTCAATATCTAAAAGCCGAGTAGTGCTACCAATCATTGTACTGCCAACACAAAATCATATTGGTAATAATAGTAAGTGTTTTTGTAATAACATTAAATTCAATATCACGAAAACACTGGAATAATAATTTTTCTTTTTCTGCCATAATTGACTAAATCGTAAAATCTCGGTTTTTACAGGGCCATCAGAATTTGCTGGAATGTACTAGCCAAATTGAGAGGCTCATCGAAAATTGGGTGAACCATGTTTTAAGGGTATAGTTACAGCATCACTAAAAATTTTTGTTGAATGTAGTGGTTACTAAAAACAGCAAACGCAATTATAGATCAAGTTTTTGTACAAACTATTAAAATGTTTTCAGATTTCTTACCAAATTGCTTAAAATGTTTTGGACATTTTCCTAAACATTCGGATAATGTCCAAAAAAATACTGAAGGAGCATACCGAAAATGCGCTTGTCTCTACCCTTTGAGAAAATGGAAACCAGTTATCATAGTTAAGTTGGCACCAAACGTCATTTTATTTATAAACAGAAGTTTTATCTAGTTGTGTATCAGCATGCAAGGGGACTGACATTAGGTGAAAAAAAGGCTGGCAAAAATGTTTAAAAGGGAACTACCATGACAAATCAGCCCCCTGGTTGTCCTCTGCTTGGAGAAGCTTTTTTAACGCTTAAGCCAGTGGTTTATAACTGGTGGACCATGGCGCTGTTTTCAGTGGGCCACAGAGCATAAATCTGAATGAAGGCAATATGAAACTTGTATAATGATGTTATTATGATCGAGAAATTGGAAACAAATTCCAAGTGAAGACCTTTTTTTTTTCGAGATCACCAGGTTTTTGCAACAGAAATTAAATTCTGTTCATCAAAGTGGGTCGTTAAGTGGGCCATGGAATTAAAAAAGTTGAAAACCACTGGCTTAAACTTTATTGTTACTGTACTCTGCCTAAGACTCTACCAAGTAAACTGTAATAAACTTAAAACATTTTAAATTATTTACCAGTGGATAATAAGAGCGCATCTTCCGCTTTATCTTTTGTGTTGCTGTAGTAAGATTTCTGAGTAGATTATTAACCTGATACCAGATAATAACCTTTTGTTGTTTGAAATCTCACACAGGTTGAACTAATCACAGAGAAAACATGAATCCTTTCATGTTGCAGTAACCAAAAAAACTGTCATACAGTTTGAAGGAGTGAATCAAGATCGGCAAATTATGTATAAAATGAACAAGTTACCTTATTGTGAAGATATAAAGGGATAACAAATTACAAAAACTAGAATGTAAACAATACAGCCAGCAAAAAATCATCTCAAAGCTTTTTGTTTGATATTTGTCAGGAGATAAACGTGAGAATGAAGAAAAAATACAATCCATTGTCTAATATCACTTGATGAAGAAATGATTGGTTGTAAAAGAAGGCGTCAAAAACAAGTAATCAATGCAAGGTTTTCAAGTTGTAAACAAACTCTTTTTGGAGCACCAATTTGGCTTGAATAGTTTTATGTTTATATCATTTCTTTGTTCAGTGCTATAGGACAATTAATGGAGGTGTCCATAAATTATCACTACAACTTTAAAAATTTGTCATAAATCCATTTTTTACGTTATTTTAGTACAGTTTGCACAAAAGGAAAGACAAACACTTCGAGTTTTTATCTAATTATGCTTTTTTGCCTTTTTGCAGATTGTTCAATTTCTTAAAATGAGCACTCCCCAGGAAAAGGCCAAGTGCATGTCTTGGTTAACAGAGAGAAAATCAGACAGTTAGTTTAGAAGTTTCTCTGGACTTGGGAGTCTGATTTTGTTTCTATAAATGAAGACATGCACTAGGCCTTTTCCTGGGGAGTGCTTATTTTAAGAAATTCAAAAATCTGCAAAAAAACAAAAAATAAGTAAAGAATCAAATAAATACAGCAAAAAGGGGAAAAAAGCATAATTAGATAAAAACTCAAAGTGTTTGTTTTTCTTTTTGCACAAACTGTACTAAAATAATGTCAAAAATGGATTTATGGCAAATTTTTTAAGTTTCAGTAATAATAGACACCTTGTTTTTTTTCCTTCATTCTGGCGTTTATCTTCTGACGAGTGTGAGACAAAAAGCTTCAAGACAAGTTTTTTTGCTGGCTATAATCAAACTTTGTACCACAAATTACTTGTTTAAATGTACATAATGTACAGAATTCTTCAGGAATGTTAAAACTACAACAAACTTCAAATTAAATGATGACAAATTGATAAATTCTACAGAGCATTATATCTGCTCCTGCCAATAAAAAATCAAAAAAACTGGAACTAGCAATTCGAATTTATTTTTGTGTATACTAACATAAAAGCTTTAACACTTGCACGTCTCGACAGTGGATCTTAATTCAGCCACAATTGACAACAAGGCATATGTTAAAACATTGCAAATGCAAGCCTACTTGATTACAGTATGTCAAAGACAGAATGACCAAGTTTGGTGTTGTTGAGAAAAATTAAGACAATGTTGCAGTTTGTGTAAACCTTCAAGGTTCATTTCTAGAAAATGTAGACTCATCACTATTGCTATTAAAAACTTGAAAAAATGAAAGAAAATGAATTGAAGTAGTAAACTGTTTGCTTTTTTATTAAAACACGAGCTTTCAAGAGCTACTACTCACTTCTTCATATATAATGGAATAAAGCTGAACTGAATGTACACAGCAACTGAAAAAGCTTGTGTTAATAAGAAAAAGTTTACTTCAATAATTTTTTTAATTTTATTTTTGATTGATTTCAATAGTCAACACAGTTTTTCTTTTTAATAATTCATAAAACTTTACTTCATGTTGCTACTAGAATGAAAAAGTCAGCAAACACTGATGTTGAGTTGAAATTGGATTTGCAATAGTTCTACAATATCATTCTAATTATACTAATAATTTATAATCTATGTAAAAACTGTAGTTCTTTTAACAGGTGTTTATCTCAATTTTTTATGATCATTTATCATTTAACTAAGTTAGATTTTAGTTACAACTTTAGATGCTTGCAATGTTCCAGTTTTTATGCTATTTGAATCTTAATTGTGTTAAAAAAACTAACTAGAGCATAAACAATTATCAAAACAACAGTTTTGACCAAAAAAGAAGTTATTATTACTTTCTATTAAGTAAAAAACAAACCTGAAATATTTAGCAAAACTAAAAGATTATACATACCTGTGTTAACCAAATTTACAGGAATTAAAGACTTGTTTTTAGTAGTCAGTATATTTGATGGTGTGTTATTGACATTTTGATTTACAGCCTGAGTGGCAGAATCAGGCTTTTCAGCGTAATGCATTATTTCATTACTTGGCACTGGTTCAACTTTTAATACAGTTGGATTAACTTCAACACTTTTGCTATTCAAATCTAATGCATCTTTGCAATCTTCAACTTTGTCTAAAGATTTAATATCTTCAATATGCTTTCCAACTACAGTTTTATCAGAAACTGGTAGTTCGGGCTCTGAAGTATTTTTTGACCATTTACTTGAATTTTTGGTATTAGCTTGAGCAAAATCTTCTAATACAGAAGATTGCAAAAAAGTATCTGAAACTGAATGGCTAATTTTATTTTGGCAAAAAGCAGTATCATATTCTGAGCTTGGACCTTTGTCAACAAAACTTTCAGAGCAATGATTACTTTTAAATTCAATCTCCTTTTTGCTGAGAGGTGAATTGACATTTTTAACTGATGAATCAGGTGAATAGATAATTTTTTTGTTGAGAGGAGAGGATTTTAAAGTATTGGTCATCAAGACAGTTCGTCGCAAGTTTGCTAAAAATAAATTGCAATTTTCAAAAATTATATTGTTTGATGAACAAATTTTATAACATATGCAAATAATATTTTAAGCTAAACTCAACAGTAAATATTAAAAATAAGAATCAGTATCAAAAAGTAGTATTATTTAGCTGCATAATAAATTTATTACCTGATCTTTCTAATATTTTTTAATCTTAATAAAAAAAGATATAACACAGAGATTTATGATGATAATATTAAATTTTTGTTTATGGTGATGCATATGCTGACAATATTTTATAAGAGTTTAGAATGTTAAGTATGCTGTAAACTTTTTAAAAAAATTCAGAGCAAAGTCATTAACTTTTATTAAGCTGCTTTTTATTTCAAAACCTGTTTTGCCATGGCTATGATGTACAAATGTTAAATTTTGATACATAATACAGATTTTTAAAGCATGTTCAAAGCTTATAGTAGTAAAGATGTTAATGATGGGATGCTACAAACATTTATGAAAATTGCTAAAGCAAAAAAATATATATATATAATAGTGCAAGATTTTCTTAAAATTAAAGGTTTTAAAAGGACCACTTTTTGTGGAATCTTTTTCTAATAAACCAGGGCTACATTGATTGAAAGATCAAATTTAGTTTAAAAAACAAAAGTCATCTAACCAATTTCTGTCAATTATATTTTGCTCTTATTTGGTTACAAACATCAATTTTGATAACTATTGATAAACTAGCAATGACTAACATCTGAATATTGAACACATTATATAATGTTATTCTAACTTTGTTAATCATCTCATAATAAATAAAAATCTGCCCATTAAAACAAATTATAGAGAAATATGAGTAGTTTTGCTAAAAATAAACTAGGATAATATTTAAGCATGTAATAAGATAAAAATTGAGAAATAACAAAAATGCTTTAAGCATATTTTTAAACAAAAACAAGTTTGATTAAATACCTGCATTATTTGCTAAATTTAATGGTGTTTCATTATATTTAATTGAAGGAGATGGAGTATCATTAGCAATACAAACTGTTTTATCTTCAACAAAATTTTCCTGTATGATTGGTGTCCTGTCAATTCCAACAGTAGGTGATCGTGGATCATCTAAAGCAATTAAATCCAAATTGTTCTCACTCAAATGCAAAGGGGTTCTTTTTATTCCTTCAGTTGGTGAACGAGGATCCAAATCATTTAAACAAGAGATATTTCTATATTTATGATTTGGTTGAATAGGAGTAAATGAATCCTCATCAGCTCTAGAGTTTGCTTTTGTTTCTAAAACTCTGCTAGGGCTTGAAAAGCTTTTAACCTTATCAGCATTAATAAATGATGCAGCTATTTCAGAACCTTTTTTTTCTCTATTATCAGAAATTTCATATTTTTCTTTAACTTTTTTATCTTTACGAAACTCGTAACAACTACTTTCACTGTTGCCCATTTCATAAATAAAAATCAACGTAATGAAAATAAAACTTTTAACAGAAGCACAAAAATCTATAAAAACTAGTGTTAAGAATTAGACAACTGAAAAACAAATATTATGTAACTAACTAAATTATTTCTTTAAGTTGCATAAATTTAATCAAAATTTTTTCAAACATTAAATAAGATAACTTTTAAAATTTTTAATCTGCATGAAAAAACAAATCTTGCATTTAATCAAGATGCAATAAACCACTTTTGTCTTCATGAGCAAATTCAAAAACTTTATTTAAACTAAAAAATTTTTTTTCAAAAAACAAAGATCTATATCAAAATCACTTATTAAAAAAGTTAAGCTACTTGCTAAACAAATATTGGTAGCTTTAAGCTTTTTAAGAAATACAAAAAATGATTCAAATATTACATTTTATTACAGTTAAATAATTTTTTTACATCAAATTAAAACTGCTAAATGTTAATTAGTTAAAATGTAACAAACAGCTTTGTTGAGTCAATTAATTTTGATTAGTTGATTTTAAAATTTGACAAAAATTTACAAATTAAATTAATCTACTTTATGAACAAATTGCCATGTTGCGTATGACTTCGGTTTTAATTACAATATTTGCAGTGGGTTTTTTTGAAAATTGTTATGATATACAAAAGATTTAGTTAGTTAAAGTGCAATGAGCATGCAAATTATAATAACATTTGTTATATCTGTATAATACATTTTTGCATGTTCTATAACATACACCATATTGTTTTTTACTGCTTCCTTTTTGTCAGCTTTTAATGTGTTTTTGTGCTGAGAAATAAAAAAAACATACATACAAATAATAAATAGATATTTTTTGACATTAAAAGATTGCTTTATTAACTTTAAATTATCATCAAAAACACTGTTGACAATGGGATATTGGCTTTAACACATATATCTGTATAATATATTGTTTGCATGTCCTATAACATATATTGTTTTTTACTGCTTCCTTTTTGTCAGCTTTTAATGTGTTTTTGTGCTGAAATAAAAAAACATACATACAAATAATAAATAGATATTTTTTGACATTAAAAAATTGCTTTATTAATTTTAAATTATCATCAATAGCACTGTTGACAACGGGATATTGGCTTTAACACATATATTTATCTTTTTTAGTTAGTAATGATTTTATTTCTGATTTTAAAACTGCAAACAAGTAATGTAACTGAAGTAAATAAATATTGCTCCATTAGTATAAGTGTCAATGTCAAAAATCATAACAAGTTTTTTTTTAATTTTTTCAATGAAAACAAATTTGGATATAGAAAAAAAATTACATGATCCTTCATGGCATTTCTTTATTGCTGAAAAAATGATTGATGCTTTTAAAAACAAAAAACAAGTTTGCAGTATATTTCTTGACTTATCAAAAGCATTTGACACCATAGATCATAAAATTTTATTAGCTAAGTTATGGCATTATGGAGTTTGTAATAAAGCAAATGAATGATTTTGTAGTTCATCTTAGCAATACAAAACAATCAGTTGAAATAAATAATACTTGTCCAATAAAAAAATAGAATTTGGTATATCCTAAAGTTTAATATTAGGTCCATTGTTCTTCTCAATTTATGTTGACAATTTTTATACTAGTCTAATCTCAGGTAATTGCATTCTGTATGCAGATGACACAATCACACAAATGTATTTCTAAAAAAAATAATAAAATGACAAACCAAGAATTAATAACTATCAATAATTGGCTCTTAGCACTAGGGCCTGCAAAGGCTTAAAGCAATTAATTAAAAAATTATCGATTTTTTTTTGTCTTCAATGAAATACTTGGTCATTGCTTTTAAAAATCCCTGATTTTTAGGTATGAAAATCAAAAAATCCAAGGCAGATTCAAAGTGTAAACCTTTTTTTAGAGATCAGTTTGTTTTAAGTTTGAGAATTAAGAAATCCAGACAGATTCAAGGTGAAGACCTTTTTATTTAGAAATCACTATAGTGTGACCTGCAAGCAAATTCAACTTCTGAATGCAAGCCTCAAGCTAAAAAGTTTGAACAATCCTGCCTTATATGAAGTTTGTATTGAAAAAAATTTGTATCAATTATAGAATTATTTGAGAAAATTTCAAAATATTTAAAAAAATATTACTACTACTTTACAATTCATTGATATACTGTAGTTCAGTGTTCTTCAAACTTTTTTCATTGCGACCCATTTTCAATGGTCAAATTTTTTCGCAACCCCTAAAAAAAGGTCTTCATCTAGAATCAATCTCTGATTCCACTATTTTCGCCCAAAATCAAGGTGTTCTCTAAAAAAAAAAAAAAGATTTTCATCTAGAATCAATCTCTGATTCCGCTATTTTCGCCCCAAAATCAAGGTGTTCTCCAAAAAAAAAAAAGGCCTTCATCTAGAATCGATCTCTGATTCCACTATTTTCGCCCAAAATCAAGGTGTTCTCCAAAAAAAAGAAAAAGGTTTTCATCTAGAATCAATCTCTGATTCCGCTATTTTCGCCCCAAAATCAAGGTGTTCTCTAAAAAAAAAAAAAAAAGGTCTTCGCTTCGAATTAATCTTGTATTTCGCTACTTTTCTTCCAAAATCATCGTAATCTCTAAAAATCCAAAATTTACAGTAAAATCTCTCGCGACCCCCAGTTTGAAGAACACTGCTGTAGTTATTGGGTTGAGGAATATGTTCATAGTGTTTTTATATTTTCTTTTATTTTACAATGATTTTTTACTACTTTGGAAAATGTATATATTCATTTGATAGAGCTTTTTCTACTAAAAAACTGTGCTGATTGTCTTTTTGAATATTTTGAGATTTTATTATTTGTGAGGCTTACATATGGAATATCCAGGGGGTAAAAAGCAACATTTTTGACACCTGCTATTCTTTGCTTTTTATCGAGACCAAAAAGCTGCTGAAGCAGCCTGGGACATTTGCATGGTATATGGGGAAGGTGTCATAAGTGAACCTACAGCAAGAAAATGGTTTGCAAATTTCAAAAATGGCAATTTTGACATCGACAACACACCCCACAGCAGAAGACCTTCTGAATTTGACAAAGACCATCTCAAAGCACTTTTGAAGGAGGAAGGCCACCAAACAAGTCGTGAATTGGCTGAAAAAATGAACTGTGATCAAAAAACGATTCTCAATTATCTTCATTCAATGGAATTTGTTGAAAAATTGGAAGTCTAAATGTCTCATGAGCTTAGTGAAAACAACAAAGAAAATCGCCTTCAAATTGCTTCTCAACATCTTGCCTGCCATCAAGCAACACACAGTCACAAACAGCACTTTTTGTACCGAATTGTCACGGTAGATGTGAAATGGTGCCTATATATAAATATGAAGCAAAGGAAGGAATGGGTGGCTCCTGGAGATATGCCAAAGCCGAGAGTTAAGCCTGATCCCCATCCAAGGAAGACCATGATCTGTGTTTGGTGGGACTGGGAAGGCATGGTGCATTGGGAAATGCTCTAAAGAAATGCCACGGTCAACAAGGGGCTTTACATAGCCCAGCTACATTGCGTGAATGAGGCTATTTGACTGAAAAGACCCTATCACAAAGCCAAACCATACTTTTTCACAACAAGGCCAGGCCTCATGTTGCACAAATCGTCAAAGCCGCACTCCATAAGCTTATATGGGAGGTCCTTCAACATCCACTGTATTCTCCAGACCTTGCACCCACAGATTACTATCTTTTCTGCTCTTTTTCGAACCATATGAGGGGCGTTACCTTTGACAATGAAGAGGACCTTAAAAACTGACTGAAATTCTTCAATACCAGACCCGGAGATTTTTGGTGGAACGGCATCAACAAATTGGTCAAGAGGTGGGAGGAGGTCATAAACAGCAACGGAGAATACATAATTTGTTAATTTATACCAATAACTTTTCATCTTTGTTTAAAAAAAAATCTTTGATAAAAATGCTTCAAAGATATTCCTTAACCTAATACATAAGATATTGCATTACAACTTGGTACAATAATAACAAGATTACAACTAAAAAAATTGGGTCTTTTTAAGAAGTCACTATAAGTAATTTATGTCAACTAAACTAATCTGGAATCCCCCTGTGGTTACTTTATCTTTAGAAAATACCTTTTTTTCTTGCTTTTTTATTTTCTCCTGGTGCTATAGGATGGATTCCCAGTTAGTTTCACTGACAAAAAACAACTACACTGACTTCTTGAAGAGACTCAAAAAAATTCAACAAATTGCCAATAAATTTCTCAAAATGACTTTGGGATTTTATCATAAAGCTGGTGTAAAACAACATAATGACAATTGATCAAATGATTTAGAAAGTGGTTGGTTTACATATAAATATACAAAAGGCTTATTACTACATAAAAAGTTTTCTCAATTTGGCAATAACAAAAAAATTATCACAAGACATTAATCTAAATTCTTTCTTTTCTTTTGGAAAAATATAACCAAGCAATTTTTGAAGCATTGATGTCTACTTGTTTGAATCAAGGTTCCATGTTATACAAGAGTCTGACTGTTATAATTACTTTCATTAAAACTTTATAGAGCATTTCAAACAATTTTAAGCTTTTAAAACTATTATAACCAATTCAACACATATTGAAAAACTTTTGCTGATTGTTATATTTACCTTTGCAAAAAATTCAAACAGATAAAGTAGTACAAGACCAAGACAATATACATGTACTCATAATCATTAGTTCTCATAAATTATTCACCATGCTTACTTTATAAACTTTTAAATTTTGAAGAATCCTCAAAGCCTGCAAGGTTAATAACAGCAAAAGGAAAACAAGACTCCAATTATTTAATTAAACAGCAGCTGATTGTGATGAAAGGTCAATTTAATTTTTATCAGATACACACATTTAATTTTTTTAACGTTTCTGTGATTTAAAAACCTTTTTTGTTCAAACATATAAATTTGAAATGATCCTTTGATCCACAACAAAACTTCTTTTAATGTGTTTCTTGCCTGCTTTACCTTTTCTTGGTATAAGTTTGTTGCTTTTCCCACTCATGATTATGCAACATTCTTGTCATATAACTCAAAAGTTTTATTTAAATTCTTTTAATTTTTATTGCTTTTTTCTCTTTCGTTAATAATGTGTTCATACATTAGCGATAACTTTTAATATATTTATTACATAGCCTACCAGTATATTCTTAGCCGACCCTATTTCTTGATTTGCAATCATAGTCTCAATGACAATTTGAAAAGGTCAGAACTGGATTGCAAATAAAACTGAACGAAAATATTACATAATTTTTTAAAACTACCATGTAAATGCAATTTTCATTGTGTTCCATCATTTAATTCTTTTGTAATAAAAATATAACTGTATTTCAAAAACATAGTTATAAAATTTCTCTGAAAAAAATTATTCTTGTTTTTAGTGTTTATAAGCATGTACAACTTATGCAAGTAGGTAAGTAGGCAGGAACAGTGATTAAGCACAATTTCCTTATTGTGCCCCATTTTGTTTTCAGTCATCTGTTGTTTTTTGAATGCAAATAAAAACAAACAACTACAGTTCACCCTTATTATTTATGGGAGTCACATCCCTTTTCTCCTTGCAAATCCCCAAAATGCACAAATTATTGATGCAGTTTTAAAGCATATGATAGTATATATGATAAATATGTTTCCAAATACATTTTAAAGATAATCTTACTCATTATTTGGGTCTCTTCAAGAAGAGACCATTACTGTTGTTTTTCAGTGAAACTAACCCAGAATCCCCCCTACAGCACTAGGCGGCAATAAAAAAGTATCTCTCAAGAAACAATAGTAATTACGAGGGAAATCCGGGTTAGTTCTATTAACAAAAATCGCTCACGGTCGCTTATTGAAAAGACCTTGTTAATACAGTAATAATGTAGTAATGATAAAGTAAAAACATTTTAATTTTGTTGTGTGATAATATTTACAGCAGTATTTTAAAAAATTTTAAAAACTTTATAAGTACAAACCGTGAGTATGCAGGAATGCAAACCGCGAACCGCAAATGGGCAAAGGCATACTGTGGTCGAGTCCAATTTGAAGAAAAACCGATTGGAGTGAGAGTAAAAAAGAAACAAAATTAGTTGCTTTTATTTTTTTTATTTTTTATTTTTATCTCTATATTTATCCTCCTGACTCGCAGGAAAGCGACGGAGGCGCTATACATAGGGTAAGCAATTACCCCGACCTGCTTCCGGAGATGCCAAGATATTGCTGTCCGCTAGTAATTTAGTAGAGATATTACTGTAATTTAGAACTGCTTGTCAAGACCACCAAGCAGGGGAAAGTGCCGTAAAGTGTCTTTCCCAAGAACACAACAGAATGGCGTTTGATTTTGAATAAGTTTTGATTTTTGAATATTTTGAATAAATTTTGATATAAATTTTGAAAAAGATGATTGAAAAAGATATATTATGATGATTTTGAATAAATTTTGAAAAAGTTGCTATTTGAATAAGAAACTGATGATGACCTTTATAGGTCGAAATCGATTTTTCATAATGATATAGTTGGTTTTAAATTTTTAACTTTATTTGCTTTAATAAATTGAAAGTTGACCGATTTTATTAATAAATTCATGCATCGTAAATTAGTTGCTCTAAGAAATAAAAAGAAAAAAAATGCTGCGCAAATTGTAACAGCGGGGTCAAATTATAAAACTTGTTAAGATGCTTGTGAAGATTTTTCTTTTTAACCAATTAGTTTCTCTCGAAAACTCACTCTCACTCCAATCCGTTTTTCTTCGAATTTGATTTGACTGCATACTGTACTACCAGAATGTTGAAATTAAAAATCTTAAAACTACCGCCAACCACTCCATGTTTCCAGAATGTTTTTTAACTTATATTTGGTTATTTATTGCTTCAGAAGAGATTACTTTCTAATACCACAAAACTGCTATGGAAAGCAGCCATATTGAATGTAGCAATTCCGAATTTATATATTTACATTATTAAAGCAAAAAAATACAGAATAAAACAAACGTTTTTGACAAACTAAGCCCTCATTAGCAAAGGTGGATACCTCGAAACATGTCTTGAGACATCGAGACGTCTTGAGACACTTTTTTCGAAGTCTCCGTCTCATCTTGGTCTTCTAACCCCAAGGTTTTGGTCTCGGTCTCCGTCTCGGACCACTGTATCTCGAATCCAAATCGAGGCATTGCAGTGATGTGAGCAAAACTCACAGGTGTTATAAATATGTCATGATTTTTAGTAAAAATAGATTATTTATACGTTTTTTTGGCTATTCGGGCCTTGTGATGCTTTTTAAATTTGCATTAGTCACTGTAGAATTAAACTATGGCAATCTTTATCAGGTTTGCGGAGTCAAAAGATTTAAGATCCGAATCCTACTTCTAGAACTTCTGGGTTGCCGACTCCGAGTCTAACTCCCAACTCCGTCTCAACAACAAGGGCAATAGCATTATGCAAAATACGATTTTCTTTAAATTAGGGTAGCCATGAAGTCATGAATCGAGACGCTCGTTAACAGAAAAAAATTCGTCCCTAATTGGAATCTATCTCAAATTTCTTGATTTTCTTTCCTAAAAATTAGTGTTCTCTAATACTAGAATAGTCTTTTTGGCTGCTTTTTGATAGCGCTAAAAAATTTCTGATAAGTCGCTTCCACCTCAGGTGAATTCAACAGCAACAAAGTCTTTTCGAATTTGTTCGTTAAAGCAATGTAATCACTCCAATTGACACTGCAAAAACTCTATTGTTTAACTGGCAAGCCTAACACTGGCAAAGCAAAACTTGGTAATGGAAGCCTAATAGGCGAGGGTAACTATCTTGGGAAACTTTCTTGATTGCTTGGGAAACTTTCTTGAGAAACTTTTTTTAGAAACCTTCTTTAGAAGGAGAGTTTAACTTGGGAAACTTTCTTCACTGCTTGTATTTTGACTAAATTTTTAACTGCTAGTTTGAAGACTGCTTGCCAAGGCTGTTAAGCAGGGGAAGTGCCATAAAAGTATCTTTCCTAAGGACACAACAGACTGGCTCGAGTAGGTTTTTAACCGATATCATGTCGATCAAAATTACGGTGCTTCAACGCGCTTTAAGCACTCGACAATTAGGCCTCTATGGTTGTGAAATAGAATCGCTGGATTCCCACATTTAAGGATAAAATCGGAGTGGCTTTTTCAGATGTTTTAGAACAGTCGTCCCCAAACTACGAACCGCGGGCCGGATCCGGCTTACGAAGACCTTTTATCCGGCCCGCGGAGCTCTTTTAAAAAATATATGCACTCACTCTGAGCCACAGTTGGATAGAAAAATGTCGGGAATTTTGAGAGAAAAATAGTGAAATCAGAGATTGAATCAAAATGAAGACCTTTTTTTTTTAGAGATCACTACGATTTTGGGAGAAAAATGGTGAAATCTGAGATCGAATGAAGTGAAGACTTTTTTTTAGAGATCACTATGATTTTGGGAGAAAGTTAGTGAAATCAGAGATCGAAGTGAAGACTTTTGATTTTTTTAGTCTCTAGCTTTGGCCCGAGGAGGTCCAAAAAATCTCTATACGACCCCCTGCTCGAAAATTTTGGGGACTACTGTTTTAGAGTCAAAGTTTGAATTGTAAAATTTTAAAGAGCTGGAGTTGGAGTCAGAAAAATGTTTCTCTATATACGTAAAACAAAAAAAATTTCTTTGACTCCACAACCCTGGTTATACGAGGTGTGTTTGAAAAGTATCGGGACTGTATGCTTTGCACAAACAACACTTGCAACAGTGATAAAAAGCTTTGTTTTTTAAGATGGCGCAATGTCTTGTGGTTGTAAAAATGTAGTTTCAGCATTCTGTGACAACCATATGCTTTTTTACAGGCTTTTCTTGAAAGGTGCTTTACTGTAGTTCGTTTTGGGATAATTTATTTAGTAAATATTTTTTTCTTTTTTTTCTTCTTTTGTTAACAAATAATGAGCATTGAACAAAGAATCAACTTGAAGTTTCTCGTTCGACTTGGAAAAACTCCAACTGAAACATTCAATTTGCTCCAAGAAGTTTACGGAGATGCTACGATGTCAAGAACTCGGATTTTTGAGTGGCACAAGAGGTTCAGAGAGGGAAGAGAGGATGTGGAAGATGATCCTAGGAGTGGAAGGCCAACAACAAGCAGAACAAACGAAAATGTTGAGCGTGTGAGAGAAAAAGTGCGCAGTGACCGCCGCCTTACTGTTAGAATGATAGCAGATGAGTTGAGCATGAATAGTGAGAGGGTGTGGAGGATCATTACAGAAGATCTGGGGATGAGGAAGGTTTGTGCGAAAATGGTACCAAGGTTGCTGAATGATGGGCAAAAGGAAAATCGTGTGCAAGTGTGTCAAGACATCCTGAAACAGCTTGAAATTACACCAGATCTGCTGAGTAGAGTTGTTACCGGTGATGAGTCGTGGATCTTCGAGTACGATCCACTCACCAAACGACAGAACCTTGAATGGAAGAGTGCATCCTCACCAAGACCCAAGAAAGCAAGGCTGTTCAAGTCCAAAATTAAGGTGATGCTGATTGTTTTCTTTGATGTTCATGGAATTGTTCATCTAGAATTCTTGCCACAGGGCCAAACCATTAACCAGAATGTTTACAAAGACATCTTGCGACGTTTGATGCGTTCGGTAAGGGAGAAAAGAAGAGAATTGTGGGAGACAAAGTCATGGCTGCTTCATCATGACAATGCTCCTGCTCACAATGCCTTAAGCATACGACAATTTCTTGCAGAAAATAACATTGTCGTGCTGGAGCAACCACCCTACTCGCCAGATCTGGCTCCCTGTGATTTTTTCTTGTTTCCTAAGCTCAAGGGAGTCATTAAAGGAACCCGTTTTCAAGACTCAAAAGCCATAACAACAGCCGTAACGAAGGAACTACGAGCGATCCCAATGGAATCTTTCCAGAAGTGCATAGAAGCATGGCAGCAGAGATTAGAAAAGTGCATTCGAGCTCAAGGAGATTACTTTGAAGGGGACAAGTTGTAATTTTTACGTGGCATTTCAAATAAAATAATTATTTACACAGCCCCGTTACTTTTCAAACAGCCCTCGTAAGTCACACTTTGCAACACGGTAGGATCCAGCAAACAAGAAACGACATCTCCTTACATGAAAATAGCTTTTAGTAATTGCAGAATTAGCCTTTCACAATACCTTTTCTTGTCTGCAATTAAGAGTAGATTAAAACTGAAAAATTTTTATTCTTACTCTGGTGACGTTCTACCGCTGACCAAAGCACTTTTTTTCTGTTAAGTTAATGCATATTATAAGTATTGGGAATGATAAGATATTACAAGCGGTAGCTTTAGACAACTACCCACATTCGGCAACGTGGTCGAGTGGTTAAAGCACCGGACTGATGATCAGCATAGTCTCTGTTCAAAACCCACTTGCGCCATTCTGTTGTGTCCTTGGGAAAGACACTTTACGGCACTTTCCCTGCTTGGTGGTCTTGACAAACAGTTCTAAATTGCAGTCATATTTCTATTAAATTACTAGCGGACAGCAATATCTTGGCATCTCCGGAAGCAGGTCGGGGTAATTGCTTACCCTATGTATAGCGCCTCCGTCGCTTTCCTGCGAGTCAGGAGGATAAATATAGAGATAAAAATAAAAATAAATAAATAAAAAAATAAATCAAAATAATCAAGGCATTTTAGGGAGGGCTGAATTCGAATAAAGACTTTTCATTCGTCACTTGACTATCAAAACCGATAAGCAATTAAACGCATTTTGACGCAGTTTTTCTATTAAAAATCTTTTTTAATCTTTAGTTGAATTTTTCAAAACAACTCCCAAACAGAAACTTAAGTTTACTTTTGAAAATAAAAAGCCGAATTTGGCCATCAACATACAGCCAAAATTGTTTTTAGTTTGCACTTCAAATTAAAGTCGAAAAGGTGATCTAAGTACTCCCCATATTTTTCTTGCTTATTTTCGAATCATTCAAATGATAGATATGACTATCCAGTAATTAACCAAAAATTGGAGTTTGAGTGACCAAAAAAAAATACAAATCCCATACCTGCTCCAGCACATCTAAAAAAGCGACTCTGGTTTCAGCATATTTAAAAAACTACTTTGGCTCCGACTTCAATCAAAAACATGCGACTCCGACTCCCGACTCTGACTCCACAACCCTGGCTTAAAGCAAAACAACTGATGTAAAGTCTCGTGTCTCGTCTTGGTCTCGATACTCCAAAGTTTCATCTCATATCTCGGTTTTGCTAGTCCAAAGTCTCGTCCCATCTCGTCTCAGTCTCCAAGCACCGTGTCTCGACTCCACCTCTGCTCGTTAGGTTTTATAAATCATTACGAAACCTGATGAAAGCTTAAGTAAGCTAGGGTTATCATATCTAAATAGA
Source organism: Diplosoma virens (assembly GCA_963680785.1). NCBI lineage: Eukaryota > Metazoa > Chordata > Ascidiacea > Aplousobranchia > Didemnidae > Diplosoma > Diplosoma virens. The sequence continues at coordinate 15,105,022 of OY796894.1, read as the reverse complement.
CGCAGTCCCTGATAGACGTAGGCGTACCAGCTAAAAAAATTGGTGAGGCAGACAAAAAATTTTTCTGAGATGACAAAAAAAAGGTCTTCCTCACTAAGAAAAAGTATCGGATTTTTCATTTTTCATCCCAAAATCATAGTGTTCTCAAAAAAAAGGTCTTCACTTGGAATCAGTCTTAAAATTTTCACTTTTTGTCCCAAAATCATAGTGTTCTCTAAAAAAATGCACAATGTTTTAAATTAAACCGTTTAACTTAAAAATTATTTACTAATTCTTAAAGTTCCGGACATTTGAGTCTTTTTTAAAATTCCTTCCTGATAAAGAATTTAACATAAAATTTCGGATGGTATGGCAACCCTAAAGTAGGCCGAAAACAATTGTTTTATTCTGACTTGTTTTTTTTGCTTTAATAATGTAAACAAATAAATTCAGAAATGCTAAATTCAATATGTCTACTTTCCATAGCAATTATAAAATTATTGTTCCACATTAACATCGAGAAACGGTAAACAATTATTCTTCTTGTTTTTTATTTGAGAGAAGAGTGTGGAGACCAGTGATAGCTTTAGTACGGAGCAAACGGAGCGGCCGCACCTGGTATCCTAAAAAGGTCAAAAACTGACCCCCTTTAAGCAAAATATTACGCCATGACGTCGGCCCCTCCTGTCTCTCCACTTCCAGCAATTATCATCTTGCCCTTTGTCTGCACCTTACCTTTACAACGAAAGCAGGGATTATACACTCGATTGAAAGGAAGATCTATTTTCTCGACTTGTTGTCGTAAAAATTTGATGTTCGGTAAAAAAATGTCTTTACTTAAAATTGTCTCTGATTTGTGTATTAGTGATCTCCAAAGGGGGACTACGGTACAATGGCCCCTAAATACGATAATGGCTATAAACATAGTCTTACAAATTGAAGGGAAATAGAAGCATAGTCGCCATCTCAACCTGCTCACCAACAAACAAATTCGAAAACAATCTGATTTTTCGGGCAATGAATATATTCGAGGCATAAAATGCACCTGTTTGAATGTTTCTCGGAAGAATGAAAGTTATTTTACTTCCAAATAAGGCAAAGTGGAGCGTGTTGTCACAGTTTTAGGATTTTTAACATTGTGCTTTTACTGGTTGATATAGCAATGATTTTGCCATAGCGTTTTATTCTTGCCTATGTACCCCCTGTAACGGCAGCAAAATAATTTCTCAATTCCAAACACCTTTTCACAAAAACAAAGTTAAAAAAATATTTTTTTCGTGAAAACTCGCTCCATGCCGGGGCGAGTCGTCACAGAGCAAGGGGCGTGATGTCACATAATATTTCCTGCTCTTTAAGAGACTTTATAAAAGAAAACTTCAATGTTTTAAACGAAATATTATTGAAAGCATTAAATGAACCAATCAAAACAAGCCCTAAATCAAATATTGTTTCTGTGAAACAAATTATGTGTATAACAAGCATTTTTGCAAAAATGTTAACCTTTATTCAGCGTTTTAAGGTTAAAGACGTTCGCAATCGAATTTAAATTGTTCAGCACTTCTCAAAGTAGTGCCACATTTTGGTTGTGGTAGAAGAAAAACCACATCTTCCATTCCATGTGTATCAGTGTCTTCAACATCAGGAAAACGAAACGTGTTTCCTTTTTTGTGAAATTTCAATCGAGTCATAAATGTTGAATAAATTTCTTTTTATTTTTTATCCACCTCCATCATTTGGCCAATGCAAAATTTTTCTGTTGATTTGATAGTAAATCGGACCAGGATATAATCATCTACCTTTACATCACTTATTTGCAATTGTTCGGAAAATGAAGACACCTCAGAGTTGTCAGATTGCTCGGCACTGACACCTGTGACAACTGTGACAACTCGCCCCAACCCATCCATCTTGATAAAATTGCAAATGGCGACTGTTAGAAGCATGCTATTAGTGCCTAGACTTTCAGCTAAACTCTTAATATACTAAGGTATAAAACTGACATTATACTTCTGTCCACGTTGCTTCTATTTAGACAAAACTCAATTTCCAAACGTTAACAAAATATACATCACCTGCAAATTTTATTGTGATTTTTCAGTTTAGCACTGAAACTGCATGATTTTTTTTGCAAACAGAAACTTAAAATGAAGATGGCGGGAAAAGATGTTACTAAAACAAAAATAGTCTCCAAACAGTTAGTTAAAGTAGGAAAAAACTTGCTGTGACAACACGCCCCATGTGACAACTCGCCCCACTTTGCCTTAGTAGTTTATTTCATTGTACTGTACTCCAGATTCAACCATACAATTGTCTTTTTTGGAATAAAATTGATTATTTAAAAGAATAACACTTCTGAATTGATTTTTGCGCGCCAAAAAGACTTCAGGTACATAACAAAGTTAATGCATTCGGCGCAGTTATAAGCCTATTTGTTACGTTTAAGCTTTTTAGTAAAAGTGGGCAAAACCATGATGCGGGCAAAACGTTTTGCCCCCTATCCCTTTTCCAAATCTTGGTCCGCAGGGATGGGGAAACTTATTGCACGCACGGGCCGTATCCAAAATTAAAAAATTGGTGTAGGCTGCATAAAATTTTGAAACAATATAGTTATGCCCAAATTTTATAGACGTTTTCCCAAATTATGATCTTCTAGCACTTCACGTAAATGATAAGAAATTTTATTCTAAATTTATGGTGAAGACCAAAAAAAAGTCGTCACATAGAATATGTATTTGATTTCTCGATTTTCTCGATAAGAAAAACTGGTGCTGATCTTACTTCTTCTCAACGACACGCGGGCCGTGTTGAAAATTCTTGAAAGCCGCAGGTTCTCCATCTCTTTTTATCGCCACGATCTACGAGGCATGTTCTTCGTTTATATGCTTGCAAAAATGGACATAAAAAATATTTATTAGGAGAATAGGGTTTATGATTTTACAGATTTTTTATTATCCCGGGATTTTTTGGAAAAAAATTTAATTTTTTGGGAAACCCCGGATGCTTGCATTGCAAAATCAACTGTAGCTCGCAAAGCTACGTCACAATCGAGCTTTGTCTGAAAAAACGTGCAAAAATGATAAGAAGCATTATTTTTTTCTTTCTTGAGATTATTACCTTGACTGGCGACAAGTGAGCAAAAGAAATTAAAAATAATGAGTTGATCTAATTCTTTTGGGCTTTTGGCTTTTGAGTTTTGGCTTTTGCTAGTATTTTTGGGAAATTAACTGTTAACGTGGTTAATCGCTAAACGAATTAATCTGTAATAAAATTTGAATAAAGAGTGAAACTGCTGGAAGTACTTGAAGAAACTAAAAGATTTAATTCCTTGGACTTTTGTTCAATGTAGTAAGTGAATTGTAGTAGTAATATAGCAATATAATATAATAAACCTATATCTACTCTTAGCCAAACCGCTACAGAACTACGAAAATGGCAAATGTCACACAATTTTGTCTAAAAAAGTTACTGAAACTAAAAAAAAATCTTCACTTGCAATTAGTATCCAATTCCTCATTTCGTTCCAAAAAAAAAGTCTTTACCTGTAATCCCAAGCCTTTGCTCAATACAAAGGTCGCGATCGACCGACATATTAAGCAATTCTGCTTTAAATCATTATTTTTCAACTCAAATGCAATAAACCGAAATTTCCTGGGAAGTTTTTTCCGGAAGTCCGGAAATTTACAACTTAAAAAGCAAACGGCCACGCCGCAGCCAGTGAAGCGTAAAGGATTATAGCCGAAAAGAAAAAAGAAAGGGAGCAGCTATTTAGACGCAACAGCGGGATTGATGTATTTTATTCCTACAAAATGTTTTAGTTCAATTTAAAGATCTAACAGGGATTACAAGCGTACCCATTACTGCTTTATGGCGTGTCTTTGCTACGTTTAATCTGTGCAAGAACAAAGCAAATCAGTCGGTCAAAAATAAATTGATAATTTTAATCAACGGATTCTGCTTCATCGTGTAATTTTTTGCACACAATGTCCTTTCTCACCTTCCATCAATTTATCCAACTCGTATTTAATTTCTTGGGATTTTTACAATCGCAAATTTCTGCATACTCTTTGAGCTTTCAACAGCAACATTTCCCCACTGACCGGAATTTTTTTGTCTCTTGCTTGACGAAACCATTTCACCAAAGGCTCAACCACTGCTTCGAAATTATACTTACGCTTCCGTTTCGTTTTGCTGCTGCAACCTGCCTCAAAGTCTTCGATTATCTTTTCTTTATTCTTCAAAATTGTGATTAAGGATGTTCTTGAAATTTCAAGTTCCTTAGCAAGCATTGACACTGGCGTATCACTTCTCCTGTTCACCTCATTAACGATGTCATATTTTTTTCATAACGGTAATGATGTTCTTTTGTTAGACATCTTTCTGCTACTGTATATTCGGTACTGTACTTTTTTGTTTAAATACAGTACATAGTAGAGCAAATTCGGACTTTTTATTAGGTCAACAATGGTCTTGTCTACGCGCTGCACGCCATCGCTTTTGTTTTAGATGCATACGCCTAAAAGGAGATTAGAGCTGCTAATTTCCGTCACGCACTTAAACAAAAGGCAATAACTGTCTCAAAATATTTGTTAAACTTAAGTGTTTACCTGTACTTTCTCCATCCTTCCGGTAGTAGTTAGCTTACTAGTTAATTTTAAGTAAGGTCAGGTTTAGGAACGTTTTACGCACTTCATAGCCAGTAGCCCTTTTGCAACTTTTTATTTAGGCTAAGCTTACTCAGGCTAATAGGGTAGTCTGGGTAGATAAGCATTTTAGTTATGTCTCAAATAAAAACTAAAAAAGTAAATTAAAAATTCCAATTCGCTACAATATTTTGGCATCTTTGAAAACAATTAATTATCTGCTAGATCTTCTGGTTGCTTACGGACCTGTAAATATAGCATTAAATAAGCAGGTATGGTATTGCTTAAAAGTTGCCTTTAGTATAACGTTTTTGTACGAGTCTGAAGAATAAATGGAGTTAAAATACAATAAAAATCAATAAAAATTTTAAATCTTGAAAACAAATGATGGGTTTGTGTATGAAGCTTATTTTGTCTTATATTTTTCAATCAATCTTAATCATGTTATTAATGTGCATAGAAAAAGAAACAATTTTAAAATTGGTTGAAAAAATATTGTTTAAATTTATCGGTTGAAATGTCAGGTTTTGTTTTGACTAAATTGAAGAAAGATCATTAATTGCTTATGCGCTTGAAGTTTTACATTATATAATTAATTGTATCATTTTTTTATACGCCAGCGTCAGTCCATGTCATTCGACTCTGTGTTTTTTATTACTGACATGGTCACCGCACCAGTGGTGCAAAAAAAAGAGTGATTATCGTGTTTAATGTGCATATAGTAATTATTGTGCAAAAAAGACATTGTAGCTTTGGAAAAAGTAGCATTTTTGCCTGCAATTATGTCAAATCTTTAGCGCTTTCGGCGCTAAATATGGTATATCAGAAATTATAGGACTCAATATTAGTGTAGTAAATATTTTCTGAAGGTATTGCATTTGCAAGGAATATTTTAGTTGTCTAATTATCAAAATGGAAATATTTTGCATAAAATCAAAAATCCACTAAACACCAGATTTCATATTCATACCAATGCAAAAAGGACTTGATGAAATTTTAATTTTGTTGCTTTGCAAGCGAAAGTATAAAAAATTATCATAACATTTAACGGCCAGCGAAGGTTGGGTAATTGTACTAAATTACCAAAACCAGAGTTTCCCAAAATGAGGTCCGCGACGATATGACAAAATTTGTCAACATATATAGCTGGTAAAGTAATCCATACCATGAAATCCGAGACAGATTCAAAGTGAAGACCTTTTTTTTTAGGGACGAATTTTTGTCTTATAAACGAGCGTCCCGGTTTGCCCCTACGGAAATATGGTATGCCTGTTTCTAAGCATTTATTTTTAAACAGATTTTGTGTTATTCATTTTTGAATTTGTTTTATCTTTCCTCGTTGGTTGGGCAGAAAATTGATGTGATATAAGATTGGGGTCCATGATAAAAAAAGATTTGCAAATAGAGGTTCGTGACGCAAAAAGTTTGAGAATAACTTTGACTAAACCACTGTAATAGGTTATATGGAAATTAGTACGATTTTTGACAAACTTTTTTTAATATGAAAAACAAAGCAGAAGACAACGTGTTCATTAGGCTTTTCATATATCCCAGGCATATTTTATGCGAAAAATCAAGTTAAAAACATATTTACGCATGTTTTTTACATCCAAAGCATAATTGATTTTTGAAAGTGAACAGTTGGATACGTACGATATTGTTTTTGCTTTGTTAAATACAATTTTTAAATGTCAAATAAAATCCAATGTATGACAGAGTTTTAGTCATTACTATTAATTCGTATTATTCAAAAGTACCGAGTACCGCGGTACCTTTAAGAAGTACCGTGCCCACTGCCCACCTATGGTTAGAAGCGAATTGTCGTAAAAGCGGGTGTCGCTAAAGCCGAAGTCAAATTGTATCTTTGTTTTAATAGATTTAATCCTTACGCGTCCGCTGGCATTCTGGAATGCCAACTAATAATGTACATGGCTTGTTTTATTTAGTAAAATTTCCAAAAAACCCTCTGTGACGTCACAATACCCAAGCAAATGCGCAAGCCGTTTATATTCGGCTGCGCTTTGATGCGCAGTCAGAATTTTTTATAGACGATTAAATTTCACCCTAAAATCTTTTTCATTTGCAAACTACAGATTCGTCCACGAAATCTATTCTAATCAACTAAAATTTCGTTTGATGATCGCAACAAAGTTTTGCAGATAGCTGTTTCTCACGGACAAATCTGGTTGTTGCAGCGGTAATCCTCTGCCTTGTTTGCCAAGAAGCTTAACAATTCGGCAACTGGCAATCAAATATCTGGCTGCCAGTGGCTGGCTACTTTTCTTTTTGTAATTTCTGAGTAAAATCATCGAGCTTCTTTTATTAAAATTATTTTTTCTACTCGATAAAACAGTCAAGTCCGAGTGCGAGTCCCGGACTCGAGTCTTTACAACACTGCTAATTTGGTTCTTTTCTGGACAGTTCATACCTGCACTTAAGTAATTATTTATTAAATTCTAACTGTCCCGGTAACTATACATTATTTAGATTTAGTAATGCTGACCGAGTTTTTTTTCAATTTAGTAGATTTTTAGGCGTGTCAGCAAGCACTGCAATCAAATGCCTTACTAAAATCCTGCTCGAACTTTTACACACTGCAGTTCTGCTCGCAATGGAAATGCTAGGATATTGTGCTCGATGCACAACTTGCAAAAAAAAAAAAAAAAAAAAAGCGAGAACGCGAAGCTTGAAGTTAGCACACGTCTTATAAACTTTGATTTTATTCAGCGATCATTTTACGCATCAGCGGTGGTTCGGGTGTAGATCATCTGAAAGGCAAAGTCACAGTTACCAATGAGTTGAAAACTTTCAAATTGTTTGAAAATTTAACTTATTATTTCAATAATTCAATTCAAGTTAATGCCAGGGACAATAGATTGATAAAAATTTTTTTATACAATACTCAGTACTCACGGTTGTTCCGCAAGACTAAGAGCTGGGTAGAAGAGATTAAGGGATGTTGCAAGTGTGTTATGCAAAAGTTTGTTGATAAAGTTAGAGACTTTAATCCAAAATGTAATCAGAAGCGTTATCGAGTTACGGAGCAGAATGCCGGTTAATAAAAGTGAACGATATAAGGAAAACGAAGTGCACCCAAATAAAAAATGGTTTGAATGATACGTGGCCACGCATTGAAATAATAGAAGTTAAGAAATTTTTGCCAAATCAAAGAGATGATTTAAACACGTGAACGAATGAGCAAAAGATAAAAGGAAGACCTAAGAAATAATGGACGGAAACCACTTAAGATATGAGAGGAGGTTGAAGGGGAACAGGATAGGAAAAGAATTAAGGCGCGGGTGCAAACAATGGCTGACCAACTGGAAAAACACGTTGTTTCTTTACTTTTGAGGGAAAATGAATAATTCGAGGTTGTACCCTAATTGAGGATCTGCACCGTATACAACATATCAAATGCTTCAATTACAAATTGAAATATACATTGCCTTTTGGATTTTTGATGACATGAACACTCATCAACATCACCTTAAAGTACTAATTATAAAATTTCGGTAACTGTACGGCAAGAACAATAAATAAGTTAAAGAATACTAAAGGTAATGCTGTGGAGTTGAAAGAAGTTTAAAGCAATTTGATAAAGTGCAACAAATTTTAATTTAAGGCTTGGAAAAAACCAAAAGTTTCTGATGTAAAACCAAGATTACTCGTATTTTGCTCTCGATTTATTAGAAAATGCCCTTAACTCAGGCAAAAGTATTTTAATGTTTGAAAAATTTGTTAGATGCCTTTATGTCTACTTCAAACATATTTGTTAGCGAAAGCAAAAATATACCACAAAAATTAAAAACAAAGAGTAATTAATGCAGCAATTGTAATATTAAAAACTACTGCGCGTTCATCTGATGAATATCTAAGATATCTTGTTCATCACCTTTTTATTCAAATGGACGATCCGAGACAGTGTCAGCTTTTTATCAGAGGCCAAGGAAAAACTTCTAAAGATTTCGGAAGTGTACTTAAATTAAGGACCGTTTTGTCATAAAAAAATAAAAAAATGAAACTAAAAAAAGGTCTTCACTAGCTTATCAAAATCTCTTTTGGGGTTGTAATTTATTTGAAACTGTTTGTAACAGCCAAAAAAGGCCTGTTTCACCCTGAACGTCAAAAGACAAAAAAAGAAGTTGTTACTTGAGGTTTAACGTAAAAAAACGTTCTTTGAACATCAAACTAAACCAAGATTAAACGTCCAGAGTCAGAGAGTTATTATATTGAGGTATTCCATCTAAGACAGTGATTTTCGGCCTAGGGATAGCAGGAGCATTTGATTAATAGAATTTTTGATTCCAAGTAAAGTCTGTCTTTTGGAGATCTCTAATACGAAAAAACGAAAACAGATTCCCAAAGAAAACCCTTTTTTTTACAGATCACCAGATTTTCACGCTGAAAATAGAGAAATCGGAGACAGATTTTAAGTGAAAACCCCCTTTTATTAGAGATCACCATATTTTTTGCGCCGAAAATCGAGAAATCGGTGGGGGTCGTTAACTTACCTTGGGTTGGAAATTGGGCTGCGGTATGAAAAAGGTTGACCAAAGAGAATCGGGTGGAACTGCACGATAAGCGCAACATGCCCTGTCATTCAACTATCTTGCGAGAAAATCCAAGTCATACTAGCACGACTCATAATAGAAAAGTCATTGAAACTAATCGTTAAGCGTTCTCTCTAGAGTTTGTGGAGCGAAAATGGTGCAGGCCTGACTTGAAACAAACATGTTCACAAAAAAGTATCCAAGTTTACCTACCTGCGAACCATGCTTTACTACGCGCTTGATTTTACCTGAAAATAACATGAAATGTAATATAAAACCGGATAAGAATGAAACCAACCAGTAAGTCTTACATACAAAAAAATGATTAAATTTACAATTCAAATAATGTCTAAAACCAAAGTATTTTCTTTGCTCTTTTCAGGTGAATTGGCAGTATGTACATATTTTGTACTTGTAATAATTAATTGGCAGTATTACATATTTTGTACATTCCGTATTTCGTATCTTTAGACATTAGTCTTTTCAAAACTTCGCGGTCGATGATTAATCGATGATGTTAAAGGCTAAAAGGTAATCTTGTCTGCTCTTCAGCAGAAGTAGAGGGCATCCGAATTTCACACCTGCTCGGATTGGCAGTAAACTTAACGCTAATTAAACTTTAGTTGTACAGCTATGAATCTTCAATTAATCACAAAGCATTTTTTAAAGATGATGTCCTGTATTTTATCTATACTTGGTTACAAGTAAAAATAACTTACAATAATACAGTGCAATATAAAAATAAACCAAAGATTGATAACGAACTACCAAAAAGCCAGTTGGACATCATTTAAACAACATATTGAGAAACTCATCTCCTGCAGACCCCACAGCACAAATGTTCATGAGGCAAACAAACATCTTATCAAGGCAATTCTGGATGCTGACAAACTCTCATCCCTAAAGGAAATCGTAACAGCTCAAATCACACTCACCCATTCATATCTGCAAGCTTATCCATCACCATAACCATATTCGCAAACAAAACAGATCAGACCCACAAATCATTACTCTTAACAATCACATAAACAAAGAATTACATGAACACAAAACAGACATTTGGAAACAACATCTTGACAAAATTGATCACAAACATAATCCACACTCCCTGTGGGGCACCATAGCAAAGCTATCCAACACCTACACATCAGAACAAAAGCATTCACTTCGGAACTAAAACAGCCATCACTGACATAGACAAAGCAAAAGCATTTAAAAAACAATTCACAAGTGTCACTCTATATAGCACAATCAAAATCAACAGGCACACAGACCATACAATCAAGAATCTTCCCACAAAAAATATGACTTACCACTACACAAGTGCAATTAGCCATCTCAAACAGTACCAATAACAATTTCACTTGTCCTGATGGCATAAACATCAGACACCTCAAACACCAAGGGCCACTTGCCATGAGATACCTCACTAACATGTACAACACTGCCCTAAACGCTACACAATACTCCATCTTTGGAAACGTGCCACAATCATTTCCATTCCAAACCCAAATAAAGACCACAACATTTGCACAAACTACCAAACTATATCACTTCTATCACCCATCGCCAAAACACTAGAGAAAACGCTATTACCATACATAACAGAAAACATTTCAGAAATTTATCATCAACATGGATTCAAACATAAACATTTAACACACACTGCTTTGTACAACATCTGCCACCAAATCACAAAAGGTTTCAACAATCCAAGGCCTTCACAACGCACTGTAGCTGTAGCTCTAAACATGAGCAAGGCATTTGATACAGTAAACATACACAAATTCACACTAACAAATATTCCTAACATCATCATCAAGTTCATAGCAAACTACATAAAAGGACGACAAGTATGCACTCAATACAATAGCACACTCTCAAAACTCAAACAAATCAACACTGGAGTACCACAAGATGAAGATTCTGTCTCCAATTTTATTCAACATTTACACCTCTGACATTCCACTTCCCCCAAAAGACGTACAAACAACAACATATGCTGATGACATAACAATCACTGCTTATCACACCAAAGATTTAAGGCCCAACAACTTATTCAACCATATCTCCACAAAATATATAAATGGGCCACCACTAATAATCTTCATATAAACACAGACAAAACTACCACCACACTTTTTACACCAGACCCAGCTGAATATAGCACAACTCTATCATTTAAAATAAACCAAACATTACCCACAAAAAAACACCTGAAAATTTTTGGAATCACTCTTGACCAAAACTAACATTTTCACAACATATAAACGTCACCATCAGTAAAGCAAAACAAACGCTTAATATTCTGCAATCACTCACTTCTACCAAATGGCGTTAACAAAAAGAAATTATCTCTACATTCAAAGCTATCACTCTCCCCATTTTGGAATACACAAACACCATATGGATCCCTATCATATCAAACACCAACATCAAGAAACTGCAAACTATTTAAAACATAGCTTTGCAAATCACTACTGGCTACACATGAGATACAAACACTCAACACCTACATGACGAAACCAAAGTCGTTTCAATGGACAACCATCTCAAACTTTATGGTACTCAATTTAAACAAATACCCTTTACATAATCTTAATGCATACTTAAATCAGCCCAGAAATATGAAAGCCACAGTCTTTCATAACAATGAACACACTAAATCATCATCTCAAAACCAGACATAACACCTGAGGAAAGTAGAGAAAACCTCAAACACATTCACACTACCATCACCTCACAATACCTCAGTTTTAGAAAAAACAACAAAGTTACTAACACCACACCTTATGACATTCATTTATCAGAACAAACGTTATCACGTCATATGCATACAGAACTGGCACAATTCAAAACCAACAAATCACCACTCTGGCAAAGTTACCTACATACGGTGAACCCAAAACTTACATGTTAGTCTGTGAAAAAAGCCTTTAGAAGCAGCAGAGGTAATCCAAGAGTAAGAATCCATATTGGCTTCTTTGAGAGATTAAGGGATGGCTACCCCAAGATATCCAAGGATACCTTGGAATAGCCATCCCTTGGAAGAAGGGCAAACAACAACAACAACCAAAGATTAATATTAAAAAACAACTGAAGTTTACATGGTCTAAATCTTTTTTACTAATACTGCAGACACAAACCACATATTTCATTATAACACTAATAATGCAATAAGATAATGCAATTTCATATTTCACTATCACTATCTTTATATATTTTATTATTTCACTATTCACTATCACTGTGACATCATATTTCATTATAACACTAATAATAATGCAACATTATAAACACACAAATAATGCAGACACAAACCACATTCTTTCAGGCAAAAAGCATACAACACAAAAATAATAAACTTAGAATACATTTTCTTTTAAAAGGAAGGCTCTCAAATGCTTTTTAATAGGGTAAAAACATTAACAAATTTAATTTCAATTTCTCAAGAGTGCAAAAAGCCATACTGTTATCAAATAAAATTCTACTGTAATAAAATTATTGATCTTATTATAAAAAAAATCATTGCTAGTTACCTTCCTTATGAAGATGTTTCAAAGCTTTACGAGCTAAAGAGCCACGAACCTTTAACCTTTCAGATACAATGGATGGTGTTATGAGTTTGTAGTTTGGCACCTAATCAAATTCCAACAGTCCAAATACATAAACTCACATTAACAATAGCAGAATAAAAATAATAAATGCAATATGGTTGTATATGAAAAATAACTTATTGCCAACTAGAAAAATTTCAATTTGTGGGCAAATTAAAGATGTGAATGGGATTATCAGAGATATACCTACTTGAATCATCTAGAGCAGGGCTTCTCAAACTGGGAGTCTCAAAAAAAAGTTTTGGGTGACAAAACAAATTGGCTTTTCTACATAATATTTTTTGATAATCAAACTAGAAAAGATGAGTCATTACATCAATGTTGCATCATGAAGTAGTAAGGTTGCCATGATCAGAAGGCAGTCATTTGGTGCAATTAAGAGAAAAGCAAAACATTACTTATTGAGTCTAAAGCCCAGATTAATTGTTATACAGGGTGGGGACTTCAAATTGTCATCCTCATATATTCACGATATATTCTATTTTACTTTTCAGATTGCATAAGTGTAATATATTGTTGGATAGCTATAAAAATAAGATAATCACCAGTGTTGAGTTTGACACTACAAAGAGAACATACACGGAGTTATCAGAAATATCATTCACTGAAGCGGAAGTGAGCTGTGCCGTGGTCATGGCCCTGGTTCACAACAATGGTGAAGTGGACAACAGAACCATTTCCAACAGCCTTGGGGTCAACATGAGAACCATCCAGTGTACTCGTAAGAAGTTGGAGGAGAGTAAGGATCCTTGTGGATTTATCACAAGAGCTCCAAAGTCTCTGGACGACCGCCGGAAGTTGAGAGATTCAAGAGTTGAAGCCATGATCAACATTAAACCCTCCCAGTCCATGAGATCCATGGTTGCTGAACTGGGGGTTGATAAAAGGACAATTCAACAATGTGTAAATAAGGATTTGTGCTGCAAAAGCTACAGAATGCAAACTGGCCAGCTTTTGATCCAGGCGATCAAGAACAGAAGCTCCTCAACAAGCTGAAGCACCCAAAGGAGTCCAACATGCTGTGGTTCTCTGATGAGAAGAGTTTCTGCCAGGACCAGGCCCACAACAGGCAGAACCATTGATGGATTGCTGTGTGCCCCAACAATGTGCCCAGAGTGATGAAGACCAAGTTCCCAGTGATGGTCTTTGGTGTAATCAGCTCCAACGGGGACATGATGCTGCCACACATCTTTGAGAAGGGTCTTGGGGTTGATACTGAGATCTACCTGCAGGTCATGAAGACTGTGGTGTTACCCTGGATCAAGCAGGTGGCCCAGGACAGGCTCTGGATATGGCAGCAAAACAGTGTGCCTTGTCATGTCTCCAAGCGCTCCCTTGCCTGACTGGAGGAGCACTGCTATGACTTTGTAACCAAGGACAAATGGCCTCCCAGTATCCCAAATCTAAACCAAATGGATTATTTCTTTTGGGGCGTTTTGGAAAATCAAACTAAATGACACCCTCATACCACCAAGACATCTCTCATTGCCTCCATCAAAAAGCAATGCATCTCCATAGATAGGAAGATGGTGAAGAAGGCCAGGAGCTTCAGGACCAGGATTGAGCTTGTCATTGAGGCTGAGAGCAACTATGTTGAGTAGAATGTGTTTTTCACATCATATCCTTAATCTGTTTTTTATTTAAAATAAATATCTTCAAAATTGACCGTTTTATGTCCTTTTGATTAAAAAGTGAGCTATGGTGACAATTTAAACTCCCCACCCTGTAGATGAACATGAAAAAATTAATTTATTTGTCTTGATAAAAAATGCAGGATGTTTTGAATCCTTACCCTGACCCTAACCCTAAATATCCTAGGCCAAAACATCCAGCCACTCCTGATAAGGAAATTGTATAAAAGTATAGAGCAATTTCTTCATTCCATTAAATGTGCTTGATAACATTTAACAAATTATCACTAAGTTTGTTTTTCTAAATTTATTTATTTGCTTTAGGTTACTACTTCCATTTCTCATTGTTATTCACATGGTTTTTCATACACAATGTGGTTTTCCATAAGAAAAAATTAACGTGAAATTAGCATACACGATTAGGGTCGCACAAAAATTTATTTTTTAAAACAAGGTCAGAGAACACAAAAGTTTAATATGCACAAATCTTAATACTACTCAGTTAATTCATCTTGCAAGGAATAGAAGATGAAAAGAAACTGACATCAATGCTACTGAAGGTGTAAACAGGCATGGCATTTAAAAACTGTATAGTTAAACCACAACCAAAAAAAACATAGTCCAAAAAAATTTTTAATTTGTTATATGGCACACTTTTGTTTCTATGATCTTAAACAATTTTTTTTAATTTAACACACTGCATAAGGTATTAAATATAATTGTTACAGTAATTACTTAATTTGATCAAAGATGAGTGTTTTTACAACTTAAATGCTTTTTAACTCTTTCAGTCCAGGGAAGTGACTCAGTTGGCTTCCTGTTTAGCATTGCGTGCATAGCATGCAAATTAGTGCGGTGGTATGCTTCAGTGCAAAGGATTAGTGAAAGCAAATGATTTGCTGCAAAGACAATTGTTTGCTTTTCGATGCAGAAAATCTTCTTTTGTTGTGCAATTATTTATTTCTCTGGCTTTTTCGCTTCAATTGGATCATGTGACTTTTAGAGCTGCATGCAAACAAACATCATCTCGTCAAGATCACTTGCATGCATGAACATGTCAATTGTTTGTGAATAAGTTGTTCATATCATCTCGAACAAAAATTTTTTTCCAATGTTAAATTTAGATCTTTAGCAACCGCTAGTGACTAAAAAAGTTGAAATATTTTGCCATACTATGGCACAAGAAAAAAAGAAAATTTTTGAAAGAAAACTAGGATCAATACTTTTATTATTAATTTATTTTTTATTCAATTTTTATAAATTTCATATATTTTAATCACAAAAAAACAAGCTTTTAGATGATATAAACTTTGAATCACTCCTTAAACAAATACAATCGAAACTAATAAATTTTGAGAAAATTTTTGTCTTGTTCGATACCAAAAAAATACCTGGAGCGAAAGAGTTAATAATCAAAAAATTCTGCATCTTAAGTCAATGTATTTTATGAACGAGATATAAATATTTTAACAATGAACATTGATCACTATAGCTGTATTCTGCAAGATCTGACTAAAATTTACTTTGTATATAATTTAATATTTTTTCAAAAATTTTAAAATGCACAAAAAACTACCTCCTTTAGAAACTTGTCATATGTAGCTTTATCAAACAACACCAAATTATTCAATTTATCACGAGTTTTTCCCTTTGACCATTTCTTCTTTTTTGCTTTGCCACCAGAACCAGAAGGCTTTGACTTCTGTTGGGATTTTCCCCCTTTTTGTTGTTGCTTGGGTGGCTAAAGAATAAATTAGTTTAACTTTTTTTTTTTTATCTAAATGTATTACAAAATATACAAAAAAAATATTGTAAGATATTTAAGAATAGCTTGAAATTATCAACTTTATATCATTTAATATCACCCAACTTTTTTCTGTAAAATCCTTTAAAAAATAAATTATTAAGTTATTATTTTTAAATAAAAAATAATGAAAATTTCACTACTCAAAAAATGAATATCAAAGTGTCTTAATTGGTTAAAAAATGCAGCAAAATTGTTTTTTCAAAACATGTATTTTTAGAATTATGTTTGATAAAATGCTTAATTTATTGAAGGCAAGACAATAGGATTGTATTAGCAAGGATTAAGTTGTTTAACAAATATAATTATAATTGAATTCTTAAAAAACTAATTTTTAATTAAGTCAAAAATTAGAATTTAAATTGGTTTGTTATTTTGTATTTATTATAAAGCACACCAATATAAAAATTATACATTGGTTATGCAATAAATTAGCACACTAAAATTGGAAATGAAAGCAGCCATATAGGATTTCACATTTTATACATTTATCCAAATTATGTTGTTGTTGATATAAATAAATTAGATGAGATTAAAAATTTAATTCTAATATGTTTGGGTCTCTTCAAAAAGTCAGTGTAAGTGATTTTTTTTTGGTGAAACTAACCCAGTATCCTCCTTTTAACACCAGAATAGAATACAGAAAAAACCATGAGAAAAAAATCTCTTAAGTGCTAGGAATTGCAAGGGGATTTGGGTTGGTTTCATAAACAAAAATCGCTTACAATAACTTCTTGAAGAGACCCAAAAGTTTTAAGTTGGATTATTACTTTATCTCGTTTCTCAAAAAGGATAAATATTTTATAACAAACTTTAAGAAAATTATTTCAGCTTAACTACAATACAAGCTAACCAAACCACACAGGTCGACCTGTTCCAATATTTTACAACAACCACATAATTTGATGATTGCCTCATTGTTCAAAAAATAAACATTCATAAACAAAAGAAAATCTTCATCCTAATTGAACTTTTTTCATATGTATATTTCCCAATTACATAAAACAAAAATTCACTTACCATAACTCAACCTTATTTAATAAATTCTACCAAAAGAAAGAATAAACGCGCATGAAAAAAATTACATTTCAGTTGTTGTGTTTCCATTTAATTTTTGAAGTTAAAATAGAGTAACTGTACTTAGAATAAATTGGGGTTAAAGTTATAAACTAATCTTATTTTTGCAATTGATAAACAGTTGATTTGCTCAATTCGTTTTATAAAAATTTTTTTTTAAGTATTTCTGCTATATTGTACGTACAATACATTATAGTCGACAGCGTGGTTGAGTGGTTAAAGCGCCGGTTTGTGACCAACACGGTCTCGGTTCAAAACCCACTCGCACCATTCTGTTGTGTCCTTGGGAAAGACACTTTACGGCACTTTACCCTGCTTGGTGATTTTGGCAAGCAGTTCTAAATTACATTCATATTTCTATTAAATTACAAGCGGACAGCAATATCTTGGTATCTTCGGAAGCAAGTCGGGGTAATTTCCTACCCTATGTATTAGCGCCTCCGTCGCCTTCCTGCAAGTAAAGAGGATAAGTATAGAGATAAAATAAAAAATAAAATAAATATCGTGTCGGCAGCGTGGTTGAGTGGTTAAGACCGCCATGATTCATCGTTTCGGTTGAAAACCCTACTCGTATACAATGTCTTTGGAAAAAAAATTTTACGAAATTTTCTCCCCGTTAGCGGTTTTGGCAATGAATTCATTCATATCTCAATAGAGCTAAAAAATCCAAATCAAAAATTTTAACCGAACAGCAATTGCCATCTTTGGAAGCACGTCAGGGTAATTGCTTGCCCTTATAACGTCTCGAACGCATTCCTAGAATTCAGAGGGATAAGATAGAGAAAAAATTGAAAAAATACAATAAAGAATCAGTTAACTACTTCCAAAGATAATACTAGCTACATGGACCGGCTCTCGGATATGCGAAAATACTGCTATGTGGAAGTGGTTTCCAACCTTTCCATATCAGCGGATCGGTATATTTTTAAAAGTGTTTACGAACCGGCAGCAAAAGATTGCATTGTGAATATAATTAATATTTGAATTCTTAATGTAAACACTGTTACCAGAAATAGTACTTAATTTAAAATTCATCAGTTCTTCTAGTACAATCAGAGGCAAGTTAAACTTTAACAAATAGGCCTACAACAATGTTAAATATTTTTAAGCAAAAATGTTGGATGGTTTTAAACAAATGTTTTTACCTGATGAAGTCCGCCCGATGTAACGGACGAAATGTCGTGTTACAAATTTTTCTTTAAAAAATGTAGGCTATTACGCCCTTTGTTGTATTTGTTAAAGTTTAATTTGCCTCTGATTGTACCAGAAAAACTGATGAATTTTAAATTTGAAATCTTTTTGAATTGTCGTTGCGAAACGTGATTGAAAATTTTGGCATAGACTATGTGTTTAAGACAAAAATTTACATTAAAATGGTAATCACATCAACTTAAACAACAAAATATCAATCTATTTACTTGGGTAAAATTTGTTGCTGTTTTGCAGCATCAAAGAAGCTTCTGAAACATAGCGTCAAAAAAGTTGCTGAAACACGTAATTCTGTTTATTGTGCTTTAAATGAAAATGATGAAAAAATTTGGAAGGTTTTTGTTGTTTAAGAGAGTTTGGGGGCACACCAAACATAAGGGTTGTGGCAATTGTTCACTACATGGAGCTATATTAAGATTAAGCTCTAAGTATTTTCTGTCGTAATGTCTAGAAACTTCCCCTTTTTGTTTTTTACTTTTTCCTGTCACACTCAACTTATCTGAATATATTATTTTTGTGATTTGCTGTACACTTGCAGGTTTGAGTAGTGTGACGTCATCATGAAGCTTATGTATACAGCTAACTATATGTTACAGGATAATCATCGGGTCTGAGTGTAGTACAGTTTAATCTCGTTAAGTCGGACCCGGATAACTTGGATATCGGATAAGTCGGACCAATAACATACACTCCATGATTGGAAACTCACATCACGTGACCTGATTTTGTATCGCCCGTTGAACGCTTGAATGTACGAACCTAAAGTTTAGCCAAACAGCTTTATACACTTTTTGAATTAAAAATTCAATAAAGTAATGAAATAAAAAAATAAAAATATATAAAATGTGAGGAATTTATTAATAAACTAAAATATTAACAAAAAAATTTAATGAAAATAAAGAGTTAATAAGCTAATTGACCATATTTATTCAATTGAATTCATTTGTAATCTTTTTACATTCAAAATAATTTGATACATTTTTTAAAAATAACTTTGATAAAAACTTTAAGTCTAAACAGCTGTTCTTCATTCTCATTATACTAAATAAATAACTTGCTTTTTTTTAAATTACTGTATCTTTTTTTGGTTTAATTTATTTAAAGTTTGTTAAATTTATTTATTTAAAGTTAATTGTTAAAAATTTTTGTGTAATAGTCTAAAGCAGTTTTATTTAAATTTCGTAGTGAGCCACCGACTTGTCGCCACCAAATTTTTATGGTATCGGAAGAAATATTTTCATACTTGGGAAAAAAATTATTATAATCGGTTCCAGTTTGTGACACTATTTCTTTCTTGCTTTCAAACAAATTATCAAATTCTTTCAAGTTATTCAGATTGATGCAAATAGCCCATCGATTAGATTCTATTTAGATTTATTTTAAAAAATTTAAATCTCACTAATTTATTTAGCCAACGTTGCCTATGAATCAATCAATCAAGCAAAATTTTATTTTCAATCAATCAAGCAAGATTTTATTTTTTTCATCCGCTACACAGCAGATATTAAAACTCACATATGTGGTTGACAGTGGCGTGCGATGACCTCTGAGACTGGTCATGCAATTGCCATGCCAAAATCTGACCATGCAATCGGGTATATTTATGGGTAGTTATTAAGTAAGATATGCAATATTTTACGGGAACGAAAAAATTCTGTGTGAGATTCTAATTTTTAGTCTTAAGATCGTGGCGTTGTAGACCAAGACTTGCAATATTTTACGGGTAGAAAAAAATTGTTTGTGAAATTCAAATTTTTAGTCCTAATATCATGGTGTTCTAAACCGATTTTCGTCCCAAAATTGTAGCGTTCCCTAAAAAAAAAAATCTTCACTTTCAATTACTCTCAAATTTTATACTTTTCACCCTGAAATTCTATCAGTTAAAGTCTATTATGAGGGAAGTTAAATTTTAATAACCCATGTTTAGGGAGGCTCATAGGTGCTACACCTTTCTCAAGGGTGACCTGGAAGAAGTTGTGATAGGGTATACTCATTCCTCCCAACATATCGAAGATAAGCTCACAACCGGATGTAGTTTATTCTCACATCCACAGAATGTTGAAATGTTTTGACATATAATAGACGTAAATGGTTATGTCAGCATAGCGTATAAATAATTAACATAAACGTAACATATAATCATAACCATACCAAGCTGGAGGGTAAGGACGGCAATTGGCACACCGAGACGCATCATTGGCAATTTCACAATTTTTCCAGCATTGAGCATTCGTTATTTGGGATGAAAGAAGTTTTTTTTGTACGTCTTTTTTGAGTAGAATTACTTTTATTTTATTGTGAAAAAACCGATTTAGTTTTTAAAAAAGTGGAAGCCTATGATTTGCTCTAATCTATTTTTCTGACTAATAGCTGGGTTACGTTGTCAATTGACGAAACGCTCGAATTGACGAAATCACAGCTCAGACTACCACAATATCTTCTTTATTAAGAAATATGCTCCAATCCACTTAGGAGCCCGAATAGTATAAATCAAAGCAACAGGTTAAAGCTCAATAGCTTAATTCTTCACAATCACGTAGATCACCAAAGACTTGCGTTCAAAAACTATGACTTCACACAGTTAACAATTTTCCAATTCTAAGTTACCACAACGAAACATCCAATTCTTTAACTGCTTTTCAGTGAATCGTATTTATACCATTCAGTAAGATGTTGTTCTGAAATTCTCCAAAGCAAACAACTATTACGTCATAATCAAAACAGGTCAATCGGATAATTCTGGAAATTACTTTAAATTTCGTGAAATTAAGCAGTGTTGCCATTTTTTCTTGCAATAAAAATAAATTATTTAAATTGCTCATAAAACTGTTATTTCTTCGGCTATTTGAGCCGGACCAACGCGAAATCAAAGATATTTTTTATGAGATTGTGAATCTACATAATTTGGGGGATTTTTAGGAACGGAACACTTATCTATATTAAAATAATTTTATATTAAGATATATATTATATTTTACATTAAAGATATATATTAAGTACATAAATATTATATTAAGGATATATATTATATATACACAAAATAAAATTATTTAATAAAAAAAGTTTATTAACGACGTTTCGGATTTATTACTCATTCCATTATCTACTGCTTTGTAACTTTTCATTGTCGTGATCGTACGTCCTTATATATTGGCTATAGTTTTTATTCTAAAATTTATTTAAAACTTACTCTCTATCATATCTTATAATTTAATTTATAAAGTTTGTTATTTTTCAAAAATAGCTACATCAACAATCTGACCAATTTTTGTTCACGCTTTTGCAAAAACAAAACAAACTTTTATGTAATTCAATTTAATTTCACTAACTTGGCATAACTATTAATTTATTAAGCTAAAATTTAATGAAAACTTACACTCTATCACGCCTTACAATTTAATTTAAAAAGTTTATTTTTTTCAACAATTGCATCATTAACAATCTGACCAATTTTTGTTCACGCTTTTGCAAAAACAAACCAAACTTTTATGTAGTTCAATATATAAATCAATGTATTTTTTGACGACTCAGTCATCCAAAGGAGCATGCAGTCAAGCGTACGAGTGCCGACGCTCCTGTCGACGTTCTCTTAATAAAGAAACAAACTGAGAGAAAAGAGTTTCTCATCATGGTATGTATGTCGTTGGTCGGACCATGACCGAGGAAGAAAAAAAAGATTAAGAAACAAAATGTTTGGCCTAAAATACCTAAAATCGGAAGTTATGCATTCTTTAATTGTTCTTATGTTATTGTTCTTTAATTATGCATTCTTTAATTGTTCGTATGTTTATTCTTTAATGTATGCATGGTATGGTACATAGTAAAAAAATGTACGGTTTTGCAGTGTTTTCTTTAATTTCCCGAAATAAATTAATAAATCTGCTTTTTTTTACATGTTATGAAGGTAAATTAAGTAAAACAAAATAGCCTATATAATAACAAAGGATTTTCAACTAAATTCCATTACCCTAGGCACGTTTATATGCTATGGGCTATAGGCCTTCGGTTAAGTCCGACAATCGGCTAAGTCGGACACCCTTTCCCCCGAGCTGTCCGACTTAACGAGGGTAAACTGTACAGAAGTAGGCTACCACATGCTCAGAATCTAGTTCAACACAAAGCTTTTTAAAATGCCAAGAATTCAATGCTCCTACTTTGATGAAATTAACAATCTTTATAATTTGATCTAAAACTTTTTGATGTAAATCAGAAAAAGTTTTGGAAGTTAACTTGGCTAAGCACCATGCAGTGAACATCTTTGCTTGTTGGTATTTTCCTCTTCTCAAAAGTTAGAAAACCAGAGTGGCGACATCGATGGAGCACCATCTGTGCAATAGCCGGCAAGAGTTTTTCATTTAAAATTTCCCAACTCAAAAAACCTTGAAGACTTTTATAAAATGTCTGCCGCTTTTGTAGTTGTTTCTAAAGGTGACAAGAAGAGAAACTCTGCTTTGAATGCGTCATTGTAAACATATTTCGCAAACACCATCAGCTGTACACACGAAGAGATGTCGTTGATTTGTCAATTTGAATTGCAAATAGACTAAAAGGAGTAGTTTTGATTTGCACTACAACCTGGCATTTGACCTCATTAGACAAATCTTTGATTTTTCTTTGAATCGGGCTATTGGATGGTGAAATTAATGCTAGCTTTCTTTCAGCATCTTTTCCCAGCATTATATCGGTACTACGACAGTTGATCGAACGACACTTGATCGAAACACTTAATCGAAACGACACTTGATTGAAACGACAGTTGATCAAAACGACACTTCGTCGAAACGACATTTGATCGAAATGACAGTTGATAAAAAAAAAACTTTACTTTTGTATGTTTCTGCAATTAAACAATCGCTTAGTTACTGTAAATGAGATTCATAACCACAAAGTCCATCAGCAGAAAAATTTTCGTTTTTATTTTTTATAATTTTTTACCAATGTCAAGGTCCCTGGGCAAAGAATTTTTAGGGGGGCAACAAGTAGATCTCTTGTCATGGTTACATTCTTTAGATACCTATTACAGCCATTGTAGTGAGTAGCATATTTAAAGGGGGCATTGTGCCATATGGTCCCAACCTTGGAGAAATCAAAAAAAGATTCAAAGGGAAGACCTTTTTTAGAGATCACTATGTTTTTGGGACGAAAAATTGACAAAATCGGGACACATTCAAAGTTGTAAATTTTCTTTTTCAGTATTCGATCAAGCGTCGTTTCGATCGAGCGTCATTTCAATCAAATGTCGTTTGATTAACTGTCGGATCACACATTTTATCAGCCATTTTTAGAACGAAACATTAATTAATTAATAATTAATGAAGCTTCATGTGTAGTTGCCCTTGAAATTTCTAAACAGAAAATAACCAACATCACTGCCGAAACATTAATTAATTAATTAATTAATTAATTAATTAATGTTTCGGCAGTGATGTTGGTTATTTTCTGTTTAGAAATTTCAAGGGCAACTACACATAAAGCTTCAACAATCTTACAGTCTCTTCAAAAAATTTCTTTTGAAGCAGCTTTTCAACCCTTTGTTTTGTTGTTCAAAATAGGTTTTGTCTTTATCTTCGTTTTGCGCGTGAACATTATTCAGTAAGTTTTTCTGGTCTTATTGAATCGTTACTGATCACATTATTACAAAATATAGATGTGGTTTTCTTCATTTCTACCCACGATAGATGGGTAGGGTACTATTTGGCGAAACTGTTTTGGCGCGGCCGTTTTGGCGCCAGTCTTCTCCCTAGCCAGTCTATTTGAAACTAGTGAAAACATTTGAATAAAACAGTATAATCATTCACCGTAACCCTAACCTACACCCTAAACCCTAACCCTTTTCAAGATTTTACAAATAAGAAAACAACACACTGCCACAATGGCTGGCGCCAAAACGGATGGGCCAAATCGTCCCATCCTGACGATAGATGTAAAACCATACTGCATACAATAGGGTTGCCATACCGTCCGGAATTTTGTATAAAATTTTTCAATGTCCAGAATTTTTAGAACACTATCCGGAATTTTAAAATTTTAGAATAAAGATTTAAAAATGACATGAAACTCGTATGTTTGCTGTTTTTGGTTGGTTGAAGATTTTTTTTAGAGAACACCATGATTTTGGCATAAAAATATAAAAATCTGAGACTGATTCTAAGTTACTTTTTTATATTTTTGGTCTTCATCCTAGAACCTCAGACAATTTTATTTTGTCCGCCCCTCCAAAAATTTTTTTGGTTGGTACGCCTATGTCTGTCCGAAATTCCGCCTATTCAGATATGGTAACCCTAGCATATAAGAATCACCATACTTTTGCTTTTTATTACTCGTCTCAATTAGTAATTGCCTTGGCTAAACAGTGACTACTAGAATTTGTAATTTTAAGCATCAACGCCTACAGAATACAGATCCACCTAAAAATGTCGGCAGCGTGGTCGAGTGGTTAAAGCACCGGACTGATGATCAACACGGTCTCGGTTCAAAACCCGCTTGCGCCATTCTGTTGTGTCCTTGGGAAAGACACTTTACGGCACATTCCCCTGCTTGGCGGTTCTGGCAAGCAGTTCTAAATTCCAATCATATCTCTATTAAAGTACAAGCGGACAGTAATATATTGGTATCTCCGGAAGCAGGTCGGGGTAATTGCCTACCCTATGTATTAGCGCCTCCGTCGCTTTCCTGTGAGTCAGGAGGATAAATATAGAGATAAAAATGAAAAAAAATGAAAAATGTTAAAAAACTATTAAATCACTATTTTTTCCCCCAGGGCTGCACAGTTTTCCACGCATGATGGTTAAATTATTCCATTGTTACGTCATAGGTCTTGAAGGTAGAACTACTACGTTGTAAATCTGAAAATTTGCAAAACATCCTCCGGGTTTTTAGGTGTTACTGTTCGTAGTGGTTCAAAATGTCAAATTTTTTAAGCTGCTATAAAAATTTTATACGAGATTGTCTGACGTCACTCAAGTGAGGATACAGGGTTTGAATTTCTATGCTAAACTTTTCAAAACCCTCTGTGACGTCGCAATCCCCAAGCAAATGCGCACGTCCGTTTATATATCCTTGCGCTTTGATGCAAAGTCAGAATTTCAATTGTCAGCTAAAAAGCTTTTAATTATTGATTAATTACTTTTCTTGTGTAATTTATCCTTTTGATGAAAATATAGCATCACTCAATTTTCGTATTTTTAATTAATTTTTTAACGTCATATCAAATTATAATTACATTTTGAACATTGGACATTTTGAATTAAAAACCGTTAATGTTAATAAGAATAGAGAAATACCATTAATCAAAAATTTTAAAAGGTAGCTCCAGCGAAAAAGTTAAAGTGAATTTATTTGACATAACACAAACGCACAAATCCCTTCCTTAAAATCATGAAATTCCTCCCTTGTTAAGAACCACTGGAATAGGTGAATTGAAAAGTTGGTAAAATTATACAAGCAGTTTTAGAGAAAGAATCAGTTTAAAATTATAACTAATGATGGTTTAAATGAGGGTTTTAAAACTTTTTGAGGCCCGCCTCCTTTCTTCTTGCAAATAAAACTCTTGCCTTCGCTTGACGATATCAATAAAACCCAAGCCCTAACGTCATGTTCTTCATTTTCGTCCAAAATCAAAGTGAATACTAAAAAAAAGTCTTCACTTTGATCTGAAACGTTCTAGTTTGGGACAATTTATCAATCTATCTTGCTCCACCAATTGTACGGCAATGCCTATAATATTAAAAACTCTAACAGCGTCGAACAATACAACATACAATAATTATCGGTGCTGCTATAGCGTGCGGTCTACCACTAAATTATTCATCTCTAAATCAAGCGGTAGACCTCTCACGCAGTAAACTCACCTACCGAGTGGTAGAGTGAGGTCTACCGCGTGATTTAGAGATAAATAATTTAGTGGTAGACTGCACGCTACACCCAATTACTTATCTATAAAACCATAAAATGAGACGAAAATGAAATGAATGAAAGTTTAAATAATCACTATCATATCTTTTCTTTTTCCTTTTATTTTATGTCAATGCAACTATCTATTCCATTTGCAGACAGTTGCTCGTGCTCCCCTGATGAACCTTTCAGTTCAAGAATTCAAGAACTGATAGACAGAACAAGAAAACAAGAGAGTTCAAAAACTCCTGGTTTACACAGAAATCTTTCAAAGAAATAAAGAATTTGGTTTAACGTCTGCATCCAACATGGAAGATCCGCTCACCCAGAAAACATGATAAACTTAATTAACTGTGCAAAATTTGTTACAATGAAATCTATTAAAAATGAATGTGCCTTACTTAATTCCTTCTTTTCTTCCAGAATCAAGTTTGTGTACAAGATAGCATAGTGCGATAACATTCTGAATTGCAAGCAGAAAGACACGAATTCGATGCCAGTCTACTTAAGTGATTTCTGTAGTGTTATTAAGGCGCTTCACGACAAATTCTTCAATGAGGTCACGCTGCTGACTACAATGGTGACCTTGCTTAAAATAGAATGCTGCATGCAGCTTGGCTAATACGAAGAAGATAAAGTTGTTGCGACAAGCGCTTTTTCTCGTGTTTAATGAAATTGAATTGGATTACAATGAGTAAAAAAAACGTTTAAAATTCGCAAGTTCATCAAAGCGAAATACAAAAACAAAAAATAAGCTATAAAAATAGTCAATTAAAGGCCTAATAATCATTTTAAAAAATGGAGATTGTAAAAAAGATAACGACTAATTCATGCATTATGCACAAA
This sequence comes from Diplosoma virens, assembly GCA_963680785.1. NCBI lineage: Eukaryota > Metazoa > Chordata > Ascidiacea > Aplousobranchia > Didemnidae > Diplosoma > Diplosoma virens. The sequence goes on along the minus strand of OY796894.1, from coordinate 15,077,776 downwards.
GCAAAAAGGCAGTGAAAAAAATTCCAAAAATGGATTGATTAAATTTAATTCAAAAATATCATTTATCAAATATTTAAACTTTAATATGATTCTGAATATTAAAGCAATTAAAATTGAAACTAAACGTTAAAAATCAATACTCAAGAGGTCAAAACGCGATTAAACTAACTATAAAAAACAACTCTAAAAAAGCTCGAATTGTCAAGGTGCAATTAGTGCAAGGCATCGAAGCTGAACAAAGATAAACATAAAAAAATGCATAAATTTAATACGAACAGTTGGATGACCTAGACACAAAACACAAGAAGCAACGACGCGCTATAAATAAACACAATGCGACGCAAACTTGAAAAAGACATATCTGCTCTACCTACCCATTAATCAAATAAACAACAGTGACAAATTATTTTAGCAAAGGCACAAGATCTAATGGAAGAGTAATTTTTGCTCAAAAGTTTTTTTGGTTCATTGCAACACTTATCTTTAAAGATAAAACGTTTCACATTCTGCAACGTCAAAATGCAGGAGCTTCCAATTTTTTCCATTACACCATCCAATGCAAGTCCATTTTGAAATGACCTTAAATTTCCAGCTTTGTCATCACATTGTCAACAGATTACGTAAGACCGTTATAACACGTAAGTGCTAATTTTCCTGCCTTGGCTTTAGGATCAGTTCTGTTTTTTTTTTCCTTTCAAAAACTTGTGATTGAGCAAAGCTGCAGCAGATAAACGAGATGCAGGATCGCTAAAAAATTTAAGGATTACAGTTTCGTAAAAACAACTTGCTAGCGAAACCATTTTTTTACTTTATGCAATATTCTTATTGGCATTGTCGCAACAATGATTAAGCAACAAAAATCTGACTCTCTGCTTAATTAATCGTCAACACGACAATGAAAAAGTTACACTCCAATATTATGAAGTGAGTAAAAACAAACTAATTAACGTCAAAAAAAGAGCATAATTTAAATGTGCAACCGTTGGATTTTCGTGAACCCACCTCACCTATATACACACATCTTCACGAGAATAGACGCACCGAAAATGCACAACAAGAACTCACAAGTTCAACCCATTATGTCAAGCAAGAGCCAACATAGACTTAAGGCTGGAGAATATGTGATTTCAAACACAAAGAACCCTGATAAAATACAAAAAACTCACTGCTTCAAACATTGCGCGACGAACGACTTTGCGTGTTCGGTAAAAGGTTCTGGAAGAGGAGGCATTTCCCCGCCGTTTCCGATGTGGAACATGGCGGCAGTCGGGTTAAGGTCATACAAAGGGGGGTGTGTAGTGGCCATTTCGACGACGGTACAGCCGACGCTCCTGTCAATCAAATCTTAACTATATGAGAAAAAACTTAAAAAATGTAAACACACACACACAATTACGATACTTATTTTGACAGAGACTAATAACGAAAATCAATAAAAAAATCAACCCACCAGATATCCGATTTCGAGCCGTGACCGTTTCCGGTGATCACTTCCGGAGCCATCCAATACGGAGTCCCCACCATTGATTTCAACTGTCGCTCGTAAGCACTACCCGACGCAGCGCTGTTCTGCGACGAGCACGCGATGGAGCGATGATGAATGCGCTTGGAGCAACCAAAGTCGATGAGTTTGATGATTCCATGCGGTAGCAACATCACATTTTTGCCGTTGATGTCTCTGTTAAGTGAATCTCGAGTTATTCCGTCAGAGTGACGCCTCTGACAAAACCGCACATCCCAAGTTGTTTAACCGCGGCCCTGATCTGGTTTTCGATAGATAAGAGATCTTTCCGAGACTCTTAGACGAAGAGATTCGATGCTGACTCAAACCTATGTCTGCTAGGTGGCACCAGCATCAGAACCAGATAGTGCAATAGCTGGGAGTACAAGGGTAAGTTTTAGGCCTTAGTCTCGCATCTTATTAAGGAGTAGTCAATCAACCCAACAAAAGTTATTTTTCTTTCATCCTATTTTTTTAGTTTCATGTCTCGTGAAAAGGCTTTCGATCAAACAGAATCACCAAGAAAGTATCCGTCATGGAATTACATTCAGAACAAGACAAGTAAACAACGAATCAGCGTAAAAATAAAATCGCGCAATTATCGTAAGCGTAAAAAAAGCTGATTTTACAACGAACTTGATCGCGTTACCTATGAACGACGCTTCGTTCGTGCAAATATTTGACACCTTCAAGTATTTGTCGTGTGTATTTCTTAAACACCCGCTCGGGCAGTTTGCCGTAGTTTCTCAAGATCTTCGATATCGAGCCACCGGTCAAATACTCCATAAAAATGCTCACGACGTTCTCTTCTAAGCAAGTGCCAATAAAACTGAAAACAAGTTAATGCAATTAATACATATATATAAAAACCGACAGCTTAAAAGGTGAAAGAAGATTGACATATGAAAATGTTTGTCGTGTAATTTCAAATCGAATACTTACGACAGAGAACAAATGCACACAATAAAAGTTAACGGCCAGAAAAAATATGAGATATGATTACTCTTCGATATTCTTCACATAAATTGTACAGCTAACTCACTTTTTAAACCGTTGTAAGTCAACAAGAGCGTGACGCGTTGAAAGTGGACCAGAAAACATGAAAAACTGCAAAAACCATTCGAGCATGACTATCACCTGACAATGTTGGGATGACGCATGTCTTTCAGGATGTCAACCTCTCGCTGAAGACATTGAAAATCCTTTTGCGCATCGTCTTGACAACTCATCGACAGCTCGACTTGTTTGACCGCTATCAGCTGACCGCTATGGGTCATTCCTTCCCACACCTGACACAATGCTGACCGATTAGTGCTTGCATCACTTACGAATGAATTCGATTAGCCAATAACTAATATGATTAGGTTTTATTTTTTCTATCTTTTTCTCATAAATTACAAGAAAGCGTCGGAGGCGCTAAAAGTAGGACAAGCATCGAGGGATTACTACGACGTAGTTTTTGCGATGCAAAGATATTGCTCTTCAGTCAAAAGTTTTTTTTTATGGAACTTTGTTTTAATAGGGTGATACGATAGAATTTAAAGCTGCTTTCAAAAATTAGCCAAACAGAGAAAACCACGATAATCAATCTTACGCTAGGATACAACAGGAAGGAAAAAGTACGTGTTCAACTACATCGTGTTGTTCGCGACACCCATCAATACGCTAATACCTACTCGGTCAAGCTATAAATTGAGTAAAAAAAAACAGCAATAAAAACAGGTTGGTCAAAAGTCATCAGGAATATCTATTTGCGAGTAAAAACTCAACATTATTTAAGTCGAACAAGTGATCTTGATAAGCAAACTAGAATAAAGAACAACTTTGAAATGAGTAAACAACAAAAAATTTCTGATCCAATATAAAAGCTTGCTTGATTAAAGACACACGTGAGAGGAAACTGCAAGTTTAGTAAATGCAATTACAAACAATCAAATTCTGGAAACAGCTGAATTAAATCTGGGCGCAAAAGCGCAAATAAAACACAGAAATAATCGCACAGAGTTGCATTTTTCAACGATGCGCCCGGAAGCTTTTCCGTGCGCTTTTTACTGAGTTACCCGTGAAACCTCTAATTTAGCGCCACCCTGTCTCTTCAAGAAGTCGCCGTAAGCGATTTCTTTTTGCGGTGAAACTAACCCGAAATCCCTCTTTCAGCATCAGCATTAGCATGGAATAAAAAAAAAAACAAGAGAAAATGGATCTCTGAAAGAAGCGATAGTAACCGCAGGGGAATCCGGGTTAGTTGCACAAACAAAAATCGCTTACGGTGATTTTTCAAAAAACAGGGTGGCGCTCAATTAGAGGTTTTACGGTATTTCAATTTGTTAGGTGGAAAAACTCGCTATATTTTTGGATTGCTTTTTCAAGATCACTTAAAACTGAAGCTAGCCATGGAAGGCTCATGTTACTTTCGAAACGCATTTGTAATTAAACAGAGGACCTTTTTTTGGTCTTTACTTTAATCTTACATTTTTTTTTCAAAATAAATCGAAGACGCACTGCTGGTCAGCAACAGTTGTTTTTTCTGGTTCGTGAAGTTAAAAGCTTGAGTAACGTAACTATCTAGATTAAACACAGCGCCACTATTCCGTTGTCCTCGTTTTCGATTATTACACAATAAGTTTACAATTCAATTTCATCTCGTGGCGTCGATTGTTTGTTTAAGGTCATTGTGTCTACTTTAAACTATATAACTTTTATGTGTTAATGATATCAATTTTGATCCAATTTAGTACGGACCAAGAGGACCAAAGAGGTTGCGGGCCGCATAAACTTTTCATTGAATAAACTTCCCAAAGGCGGGGGCTTTTTTTTCAAATATAATCGCAATGAATGAAGATAGTCATTGCTTCAATTCAACGGGTTAAAATTTATTTTTCCAACCAGACGCGGGCCGTTTGAGTGCTGTTGCGGGCCACAGGTTTACCACACCTGCATTGAAACCTCGCCAAAGATAGTGGTTATTTCAGCATTGGTATAAAAATATTCAGGAAACCAAACTCTGGTAAATACTGTAATTTGCTCGATTGTGAAAAAAAAAATCAGTTAATTGGCAAATGTATCAAATTATTGAGCAAAAGAGCGTTTTAGGTCGATTTATGGCAAAATTTTTCAACAAGAAAGAATTTTGAAATTACTTACCCCCAGCAAACACACCACGAGAATTCTACGTAGATTTGATGTTACTATGTGTATACCACGTGGACGCCACGTAAAATCTACGTGGTGTGTTTGTTGGGCCGTAACAACCATTCAAATTTTGCATTTAGTCTTTTTACTAGTTTGCAATTACTTGCATTTAGTACTTAGGTGTTATTCTATAACTGCGATTTGCAGTCTCAAAAAGTTTTTGGAGATTGCTCAAGTCTACCCGGAAAAACCCTCTGCTTTAGGCTACGAACCTTGCCAAACGAACCCTGGTCAAGTAGCCGTCCTCGCTTCCATCCCATGCATTTCTCTGTGTTCAAATCTGCTATGGACATTAACGATAGGTCAGTTGTGTAGCTCTGACCACTGTGCTCCGACAACCTTGACACAGCCTGAAAAAATAATATTTGCAATCAGTACTAAAAAAATAAATTTTTTTGTTAAAAGACCTTACTTTAGTTGATAAAAGGATAGAAATACAAGTTGTGGTTTAAGATTAAATTTTTTTTTAAATATTTATTTTTAAGGGAGTCTTGTCAGCATTTTTAGAAAATTTTCCAATCATTCTTATCGTAAAATATTAAGTTGTTTTATTAATACAGTTAAGGAGATGGCAAAAGATTAAATTAACTAAAAAAGTCAACATAGAAAGAGTAAAAAACAATACAGCATATAGTTGTCACATGAATATGAACCAATCATGGCGTAGTAGAGTGCGCCATGGAGCCATTGTAATCAATAGCGGCAAAAAATTCTCCTACGTTTTTATAAACGTGCAGCAAATTTTTGTTATTTATTTATACTAACTTTTTTAGTCGTTGTTAACAAAATTTAAACCAGTTTAAACGGAGTAAAGATTTTTTTAACTGAAATTGCTTGTTCAAAGGAAATCTTACAGCTAGCATCAAATGAACAAAAAGGTCACCAGGAAGAAAACAAGACGTTCACAAGAACAATAGGAGTAGCAATCGCGAAGACTAATTCATTTACTTCCAGTCCCGAAGAATTACGACACTAAGGCTTGTAGTTGAAAAAACTAGAGAGATTTCACTTAACATAATCAAAAAAGTGTGAATAAATAAAAGATAACTTTTCTGAACCTATTTGAAGTAGAAGTAACATTCAAAACAGTAGAACCATCTACTGACGTCTGACGGGATGGTTTTTTGTACATACCCGGTCTATTATTTCTTCTGCGGGGTTTAAATCCAGTTTGGAATCGTGACGTTTTAAAGCGGATTTGGTAAGCCTAACAACGTGACTAGACGTACTGGAGTTATTTTCATCATCGCTATTTTCCACTGAAATAAAAAATTTTCGTAGTTTTTAAAAGTTTCAAAGCTGAAAATATGTTTAAAAAAACAATTTATTTATATATACATGTATATCTCAATACCTTGTATATAAAGATAACGACAAAAATAGTTTGGACAATCACAGAGATACAGTTTTTTAAACCCACAAAGAACTACTACAAAGAGATAAGATAGAATTAACTCGTAAGTAATATCAAATATCAATTATCCTTTCTTGAAAACTAATGCTGAAGCTCGTTGTTATCCAAGCTCTATATTTATAATCATTCATGATATTTTATTCTTTTTTCTATCAAGCATGTTCAATTAAAGTTCAGTAATAAAAAAAACAAAAAGAAATAGGCCAATCGTATAAGTTAATTTAAAAAAACATTCAATGACGCTATCTCGAATAGAAGTAAAACTAGAAGAACTGCGGTCAAGACTTTTCTCTTTTGATAGACAAATAAGTTAATTACAACAAAACACAAGTTACTAAGTTTTCAAACGTTATGCACTATACAAGCTATTAGATCACAGCCGTACGAAGCGGAAGGGTAAGGGGACAATTGCCTTCCAAGACGAAAGAAATTTGGAAGCAATCAGGTTTTTTCGGGTGCTGAGCATGCAATATTTGGGTAGGAAAAAGCTACTTCATGCCAATTTTTTGGAAAGAATTATTCTACAATCCAGAAAAATTCAGATCAGTGCCCAAAAACAACTAAGATGTAATTTAAAGACTTTTTTTGGTCTTTAAAATTTTATTTTGGCAAAACCAATTTATTTCATATCCAAATTTACATTTGTTCCATTTACAATAAAAAAAGAAACAAAAATCAAAAAAAATCTTCTAATTAAATCTTGATTATTTTTTGGAATCTCCATGGATTGATGCAATATTTTGATTCAAGCAATCGTCAAAAACTTCAGGCAAAGCTATTTTGTCCCCCCAAAAATTTTAGATATGGTACGGCTATTTATTAGATAACAAAGAAACTCATCGTGAACAAATCAAGCTCGTTAAAAAACACACCGCGGTTTTGATAAATCTCAATAAACCGAACCGAACTCACCGATTGGTATGCTGCATTCCGATTCCGCTCTCACTGTTTCTTTTTCGGACTCATCCGAGTCCGGCGCATATAAAGTTCGTTCCATGTGTTCCAGCATTTCGTTTTCGGAGTCGTTTTCGGAGCCGACACTGCATACGGAGCCGAAACGATGAGGAAAAACGCGTTGTTCGTCGAAATCGACTGGATTGTTGTTTATTAAGTCGTAGTGTTCACTAGGAATCAAGTGAGAGCTTTGAGGCAAGTCGATGCATTCTCCAATGGCCTTTTCAAAGGTTTTCCTGCCTCCGGTTGAATCGGAAGTGTCAAGATTAGCTGGGATCTTCTGAGCGTCGCTCGACTGGTCGTTTACGTTATTAATCTCAATTGCGTCCTTAACGCTATTAAATGGCTTCGAAGTTTCTTTATCGAACGGATCGTCGCGTAAAGTTGATGTGGTAATCCACGTGTCTTTGTTCACAGCTGTTGCGTCATCGGAGGATTCCGAGGCGGAAATGCTTGGTCTATGAAGGATCTTGGCATCCATCTCGGATCGAGGTTGACGCAGCTTTTTCCAATACGACTCTAATTCGTTTTCCGATTCGCTTTCGTCTGAAACGCTTGATTGGTCTTTGTCGTTACGTGATACGACGTCACCTGGCGCATCGTGGTTGTCCGGCAAACCTTCTTCATCTTTCAGCGGCAAATCCTCGGCAAGCATGACGTTACGATTCAGAATCGAAGGTTGTTCTCGTTCGTTTTCGGAATTGCTCGGACAAGCTGCTTCTTCAATTGGTGACTCTTCCCAAGCTTTGTTCTTCGACAAGCTCAAAATAACAGATCCTGGATCAGAGATCTGCCGGACTACGGATGCAGTGTTTAAGCTAAGAATCGACAAAGAACTTTCTGGTCTGTGGGTGGAGGTGTGGTTCGCATCGCTAGTCATGAGCTCGTCCTCTTCAACTGATTGCAGTCGGTCAGTGACGCGATCATTGACATGGCTTTGGTCGCTGCGAGGATCAGTGTGTTCTTCAAGCAACTGCGATTCAGGAGAGTGCAAAGAGCGAATTTCAGCGATGGGGCTCAGTTTACCTGGATTTGAGGCAACGGGACTAGAGTTCGACTCTTTCATTATAAGTTCATTGCCATCCAATTCACACTCAACTCCTTTGTCTTTTATAACAAGGGGCTCACCACTTTTCTCAGAAATTAAAGATTGTTTGTTGCTGTTGTTGTCAAAATCACTCGGTTTCTCTTCGTCTTCAAACTTCCAGAGAGTTTCATTCTGCTTGCCAGCGGATTTTTTACCGTTTCTATAGCGTTGCTCGATTGTGAGTCCGGCGGATTTGGCTCTTGATTCATTTATATCAAAAACTTCATCATCTTTTTGGCTCTTTTTAGTCGACTTCTTTTGACCTAACTTGGAGCGGTTTAAAGTTAACTTTAAAGGTTTCTTTTTTCTCTCTATCGCAGTTTTAGCTCGTTTTGAAGGAGGAACAACTTTAATTAAAGCAACCTTTTCTAGAAGAGCAGTTTCCTCCGCAGACGGAAAAGCTTCTACTATTATAGGGGTCTGTATAGGAGTGTGATTGTATTTTTTTTCGGTTTTGGAAGGACCATCTTGGTATAAGCTTGAAGCAACTTGTCCATTCTCTATATTGTTTAAATTTTGATCGTTAGAGTCATTATGGAAAATTCCATCAATATTACCTTCGATATTACCATGATTGTTCATCGACATTGAAACATTAACGTGGGAATCAACATTTGACGCTGTTCTGTTGCTATAATTCGATGGCGTACTCGCACCAGGTGTTTTCAACCGATTCAAGGGTGTGTAGTTATTTTTAGATGAGCTTGTATCATTGGCTTGAGAACGAAGAGGCGTAGAAATGCGATAGTCCGGCTTTTGTTTCTCGCCATTGTTCGCACTTCTAGTTCGATCATGCGCTGCTACTTCAGCGCTGCGGGCGCTACTTGTTTTTTTCTTTTTTCGAGAATTAGCTGAGAGCGATGGCTTGGTTTTTGCCGATTTGTTCGAAGCTTTTGACGCGGCAACGTCCGTTTTTTTAACAACCGACTTGGCTTGAGGATCCTTTTTGATTGTTGCCTTTGAGTTTTTAAAAGATTTTTTCGGGTCTACCTTTGTGGAGCTTTCAGTGTTGGTTGGTTTTTTGTACAACCGATTGGTTGCTTCCGTTGCCCTACTTGACACGGATTTTAATTTAGGTTTTGGTTTTTCGCTCGCTGGTAAAACGTTGCTAACTTGATTGGATGGGTCAATGTCATTTTTATCATCACACGAGAGGTTGATGGTGATTTTCACTGCTCCATCTTGATCCGGGACGAATAGCTCCAAAGAGCTCGGTTGTTGAGTTGAGGAAGGATCCGGCTCGCTTTTCTTACTTGGACTTGGACAATTGCGATTCGAAGACAAGTTTTTTTTTACCTCGGTCGCATCCGGACTGCTTCTGGCTTTTTCTTTAAACATATCGGAATTGGTTTCCACAATAGTGCTCGTAACTGGTTCTGCACTGAAAGCATCTTTTGTTTCCTCGTCAGCTGAGTTAAAATCAGGGTTGGTAGGTTTTTTCTCTTCAACACCAGAACTTTTGAAAGAGATATACTCGGCGCTGTCAGGTTTGCAAATAGAACGATGCTCAGAAAGTAATGCCGAATTTAGAAGGGCTGAAGTAGAAGACTTTTTATCGGCAGAGCCCGTTGTGGAAGACTTGACCCGGACTGGCATTTCTTCAAGTTTGTTCAGACTGCTCTGTTCATCGGCAGCAAAGTTTTGAAAATCAGTTTCTTGGCCGATACTCAGAGTTTCAAAAGGATCTATATCGATTAAAGAAGGTGTCACACCTTTTAGCTGCGAATCGAACCCTTGCAAGGTCTCGTTTTGTGCTTCGTTTATATGGTACACAGCTGAGTCACGATTTCTTTGACGTAAAAATGCTGAGTCACGGTCAAAGGTATACGGTTGTTGTGCAATACGCGATACAGAAATCTCTTCGCTAACGCTGATCAATCCTTCCAGAACAGGTTTTAAAGTCTTCCCAGCTGCATAAGCCGATGAAGGCGAAGAAGACGAGGTTGGTTCGAAATGGTTATAAGCTTTCGAGACCAGTGTGAACGTGGGCGACGGCGAGAAAACAGGAAAGTCGCCTTGGTTTGTAGGAATATGGCTTCCACGTACAGGTGAAACGTTCGGCTTAACTAAAGGATCTAAGCGGACATATGAAGACGCTTTACGCGGGGAGTAATACTGATTGTAGACAGGTCTTCCACCCACGGGCGTGAGGCCTGAAAATGCGATAGTTTTTAATTTAATCTTGCTTTGCAGCTTTGTAGCTTTGTAAGAAAATCAGTAAAGTTAGTTTATGGGACTTTCTATAGCTTAACAAATTTAAGTTGTATTCACGTCACAATGCAAAAAAACAAAATGTCCGGGCAGCAATACTTATTAAATAATCGGAAGTAATCACATGACGGTTTTTCTCCTCTAACGCCTTTACCATTGTTCTGCGAGCCCGGAAATAATAGCAGAAATCAATAAAAATGATCTTTATCTGGTAGAAGTAATTGAATCGGTTTGAGCAAATTAATATGCACGTGTATGCAAACACAATTTTTTTGGGGACTCTTAATTTTGTTTACGTTAACGAAGAACGTTTCCAAGTTGAAAAATTCTTCAATATCTTGATGTTGTCGCAAGTAGAGATAATTTTACTCAAACGCAAAAAAATTTGTCTTTAATCAAAAACCTGACAGAATGTGGAAACAATACCCTCAAGCATAAACAATATAAAATTTTAACCAACTGGGCACTTTCTTTGTTTTTTCTCACTTTTAACTTTCTCATTTTATCTCATTCTCCTACACAACTTTGAAAAAATATAATTGGTTGAAACAAAAAAAAAAAAAAAATCAAGCCAAACTGAAGTACAATATCACATTATAGTGTTTACCCTTTAAGCAAAACGACACACCGAAAAATAACGAGCTCATACTTTGCCTGGTTCTGGGTGAATCAAGGTCAATGTCTCTCCCCGGAGTTGACGATCTTGATAAAGATTGCAAAGACATCCTGCAAATTTTAAGTTTGCAATGAGTAGCAAAAACTCTAATTTATTTCCAATGTTTTGCCTTCATAAGATTTACTTGTTGTATGAAATAAGCCCAAGTTCTATTGCAAAATATCAGCAGTTATTTCGTTCGAAAAAATTAAACAAGAAGTTCAACTGTGAAGAATAAACATATAAAAGCATGAACACAAAAAATGACTAAAAACAAAGACAAATGACTCAACTCAAATACTTTAAATGAATTATTATAAAAAAAAAGCAAATAGAACATACCCTAAATTATGACTCGGTTCCATTTTAGGTAGAAAAAGTTTATTAGGTGTTGGCAACCGTTCTTGTGGATACTCATTATCAAACATCTGACCTTCTGCTAAAGTAAAAAAATTGCTGAACAAAGGCAATCTTTGAAAATATCATTTATAAGCGCAAATATAAGTAAGTATTTAAAAGCAAAAGCTTAGAAGCACCATAAAAAACAAAGAATATGTAACATACAAACATTAAGAAAAGTTTTTTGAAATTTGTAACAAGAAAGCTTACCATGAACTGGATTTGAAGGAACAACTTTGCTTTTCATGTTGGGAGAGCTCATGGATCGTAGCTTAGAAGAATCTTTTTTCAGCTTCACAACTTTTCTTTTTGGTTTTGAAAAAGCTCCACTAAAATTCTTCAAATAAAAAAAAATACTATAAACATTACCAAGGTTTTTTTTACATAGAAAGAAATCTCTACAACAGAACGTCTTTGGTGTTGTCAAACTGAAAACAATCTTTAAATAACAAGAAAAAGTGCAATTAAAAATTTGATCACAACTTCATGCAACAAAAAAATAACTAAAAATTAGAGAAATCTTAATTTATGAAAAAAGTTTGTTAAAAATGTTAATTTCTGAAACACCTAGAAAAGTTTATATTATTAAATATTTTAAGGAATTAATAAAGTACTACAACTAGTGTATATTGTGAATTTATCTCCATTGTCATTACTTTAATCTATAATAATAGAAAATAAACTACTAAAAAAATGTGTTTATTTTATTGCTTATATACAGGGTGTCAAGAAAGTTCCCGATCGATTTTTAAATTTAATGTAATTAAAAAACTTCAATGAATTATGATAAGTTCTGTACGTCATTTTTCCACTTAATCCTCCTTTTCAATGTTTCAGATACACTTTTCAAATTTTTTTGGCTAAAATAATAATAAAATGAGTAAAAGAGCTGCAATCATTCAACTTCATCGTGCGGGACATTCAAATTCTAAAATTATGAAGTTGCTAAAAGCACCAAAATCGACTGTTCGCGATACAATCTTGCGCTTCCAAGAACTTGGAACCATGGAGGATCAGGATAGGAGTGGACGACCTTGATCCGCTTGCACTCCAGCGAAGATCAAGGCCCTCAGGGAGAGAATTTGGAGGAACCCCAAACGATCCTTGAGGAAAACGGCTAAAGACATGAATATCAGCCATGAGTCTGTCAGAACAATTGTTGAACAGGATCTCAAAATGTCCCCATACAAAATCAGGACAAGACAACTCCTAACTGACCTCCAGAAGCGAAAAAGAAAGGAGAGGGCCAAAATTCTGCTGAACCGTCTGAAGGGAGGCACGGAGAAAGGCGAAATCGTTTTTTCAGACGAAAAACTCTTCTCGGTGGAGGCGAAGTTCAACACCCAGAATGACAGGATTCTCGGAAAGTCACCCAAGGACCTCCCTGATCATCTTCGATTCGTTTCACGCCGACAGAAACCCTTGTCTGTGATGGTATGGGGTGCGATCTCCAAATCTTGGAAATCTCCCCTCATTTTTGTTAAAGAGGGGGTCAAAGTGAATACAGATTCGTATGTCAATGATATTTTAACCCCTGCCCTCGCATCGATGAAGGAAAAGTTCAAAAATAAGTCCTTCACCTTCCAACAAGACAGCGCGCCTTCTCACACATCAAAGAAGACGCAGAAGTGGTGTGAAGAGCACTTTCCTTCATTCTGGACCAAAGATTTGTGGCCACCATCTTTGCCCGATCTCAATCCTATGGATTCCTGTGTGTGGGGTATTCTGGAAAAAGAAGCCTGTTCTTCACCCCATAACAATCTGGAGGATCTTCGAGCTTCCCTGAAACGAGCATGGGAGAAAATTTCTCAAGATGCCCTTCGTGCTGCTTGTCAGAATTTCCGACAGAGGCTCCAACGTGTTATTGATACAGATGGGGGTCATTTTGAATAAACCAGATTTTTTTATGTTCATGGAGCTTTGTTCTATCACCACAATAAACCTTTTGTTGATTTAACCTTCTGTCATTAGCCCTATATAATTTTGTTTAGGATCGGGAACTTTCTTGACACCCTGTATAAGAAAACCATTAAATTATTAAAACAAATAAAAACTTCTTAATGAAAAGTAGCACAATAAAAATAACAAGGGATAAATAACTACTTTTTTTGATGTTTTAAAATTGTAACATATGTGCCAAATTGTTTGTACAAATATTCCAACAAAAATTTTATCTACTTTTAAAATATTTTGGTTTTTTTTCAACAGAATATGGATAAACACAGCAAATAATCAAGTGAGCTAACATTTGGTTCCTTTAAATAAACTTCAGGAGTGGACAAAGCACGAGAACGATTTAATACAGGAGACAGAAATGTGCTTTCTTTTACTGCTGATTCTTTGAAGTTAGTTGTTGATGGCTGTATTCTAGAAATAAAAATTTGTTAGTTTATACATCTTTCATCCAAAAAATCTAAAAATATAATTTTATAAAAACAAAAACCTAGAGTTATTTTAAGTGTTGTATTTAAAATCAATTATGTTTATTTTAAAAAGTGAATACAAGTACTTTTTAAAAACTTTTTCCCACTTGTTAGGCTTAGCAACAAGCTCTAGATGCAAGATTATCATTTCAAGCTTTTTTTCTAAGATTTGTGCTTACTTTTATAACATCGTCTTCAATAATTTGAATTTGTTTGTTTTTAGGAAACATGCTTATTTTGCATTAAATTTGTGTTAGATTTTAATTACATTCTTTGAAAACGTACTTAATATAACTGCAATGTAAAGTGAAGACAAAAAACATTTATGTTTGAAGAAAAAAAATCGTTTTTTAGTTAAACATAAAATGAAAAACTTTTTTGAAGTTGTCAGTAAAACAGCTGCAAAACCACTGAACTTTGGGTAATAGTGATGTACCGATACCACATTTTAAGCTGATACTGATACTACTACCGATACCAGCATTTAGAGCCAATACCGATACTGCCAATACCATCAATACTTTTTTATCTATCGAGCACCATCAGTAAAAGTTTTTGTAAGTAACACCAAAGAATGTATTTACTAAATCTAGCTTGTTACTGCATATTGAATTTTTTTCAGGTATATATCTATCATTATTATACATTACAATATTATTAGAAATCTGTAAAAGAAATCATTAATTATGTTAGAAATCCAATCCAGTTCCAGGGGAGAACAAAAATTTTTTATATTTATACGACAAAAAAAAAAAAAAATTATATTTATTTTGTGCTTAAAAATTGGCAAGTATCAGCTATATTTACTGATACCGATACTACCAGCCGATACCACAAAAATAGGCTGATACCACTGATACCGATACTTACGTATCGGTACATCACTTTAGCTCTGCTTATTTTTTGGTCAGTTTGCAGTGAATTTGGTTAGTTTGCAATGAAGTGTCTATATAGTTATTTCATTAAGTAAAAATAAAAAAACCCAAGAAAAAATTTTAAACTATACAACAACATCTTGGGATCTTTAAAAGCAGGTTTGCAAAATTGATTGATGGTTTCTCCAAGGCAAAAGTCCATGACATTGTGCTGTGAGTCAGCAGGATAAATAATTGAACAAAAACTTTGATTTTTATGATAAATAAAAAATTATTCAGATAGCTTCTAAATTCTTTTGACAATTCAATAAATTTTTTGTTTTTTTTAAAGTGTACAAATTTTACCAATTCTTTGTGGGCTTACAATTTTATATCAGAATTAACTTGTTTAGGGTCTTTAATTATTTAGAAATAGTTTTTGATTTTTCTTCTATGCAAATAAGTAAATTTTAGTTTAGAGAACTTTAAAAACGAATACAAAAAAAAAGTTTAAGATTTAAAAATTTAATTGGGCAAATTTTTTACAAGAAACACTTTAGCTTTTAAGTTTTGGGCTCATTTTTATATGTTGCTTGCATCAATACAAGTTGCATTGCAGCAATAGAAAATAATTTGAGCTTTGTTTATGCCAGTCATCAGATAATTATTAAAACATATACATCAGAAAAAAGTGAGACAGCATTAAAAGTTGTTATTACAAAATACATGGACAATGCTGGAGATAGCAATCTTTAGCATTGTCATCATTTCTGCAAATTAAGCTTTTTAAAAGAGAATGATTAATATGGAAGCAGTTGGTAAGTTAAGGAAAACTTTAGTTGCAATATTATTTTGTTCTAAAAATTTAAGTTTATCAATAACTTTTTGGATTCTAATTTTTGTGTTAATTAGCAATATATCAGGTTGTACAGAAAGCTCTTGCAGTTTATAAAATAGAGTCTTTTTAAAGTATGCACTGCCTTCCAACAGCTTGTTTTTAGTATATATGTAAAGGAAGTTGGTCCATGTTTATCATTTCTTCATTAATTCCTAATTGCTGCATACCCTCATTCAGCAAGATGCAGCTTTCTAGACAGTATGTTTGTGGTCTTCTATATACAACTTTAAATCTGGTGAATCAGCAGCTACATCCAGTCATTGCATTAATGCTGCATTTGGGGACAGTACAGTGTGGTACTCTGCACCAGATTGGTTCAGACACTTCTGTAATGGTAACTTTAATCTCAAAGATTTTGTGCAGTTAGAATGTCCAGACCAAGTCAACAATGACTGATTGAGCCAACTGTTAGAGGCAGATCTATAGCAAACTATGCATGAACTGGTGCAATACATGGGGGTCACTTTGCCACCATCATTGAACACCTGCATCAATTGGGCAAAGTGCACAAATGGGCACAGTGAATACCCATGTCTTAACTGATTTTTATCATCAGCAATGTACAGAAATTGTTGCTGCATTGCTATCATACAGGAAAACAGACAACTGGCTAGAGTCCATTATTACACAAGATGAGAAGTGGTGTCTATATGTTAACAACAAGTGTTATCAACACTGAGTTGGCAAGAATGAGCAACCTAAATCTCAGCCAAAGGCTAATCTCCACCTGTTAAAGTTATGGTCAGTGTTTGGTGGGATTGTAAAGATATCCACTATGAGTTGTTGCCATGCAAGACTACCCTCATGGCAGACCTGTACCATTAAAAGTTGGATAGACTAGCCATCAAAATTGCAGAGAAGCATCCAAATTTATTTTGTAAATATGTCAATAAAAGGTAATGTTTTCAAAACCATGAGAACTTTTCTTGCAATCTGACATGATCAAGAAACCAAAAATTATATGATGAACTATTTGTGCTCAAAAACTAAGCAAATGCAAAAAATACAGTACCTATAAACAATAACTACAATAGTGTTGCAGCAATGTACAATAAGAAAGAAAAAATACAGTTCAATAAAGTTTCCAAAAGAAGCTAGCTGCTATCTAAATTAAATACATTTAGCTAGATAGTATAAAATAAATAACTGCTTAAGAAAAAACAAAAACTAAAACAAACAAACAACTAAAAAACTATCTGACAAACATTAAAAAATAAAGGATTTTGAAGTTTAAAACAATTTGTTTAAACTAAATAATAGTTAAACTATCTTAAAAAATACATGATAGAAAATAAAGGTTGAATTTATTTAGAAACTTTAAAGAAAAATTTTTTCTATCATTAACACATTAAGCAATATCTTTTTATGAATATATATTAATAATATATTTTTTGCTTGTTAGAAAAAATTCTGATTATTCAGTTTTATCTAATAGATCACAGACAGAATAATTTGCACAAAAAAAATTAAAAATAGTTTACATTTTAGTGACATAAGGCAAAGTTAGAGCAGTTTTATAATTTATTATCATACTTAAAAAGGAAATTTAGTTTAATTTTATAAATACTTTTAGTATTTAACACACTATTTAAATAAAATATAATTTGAATATAAAAATAATTTTTCTATATAGCATTCTACAGTAAATAACACATTTATATGCTAGTGTTTTGCATTATTAAATATGTATTGTCAATGTTGCAAAGCTATGTGCTTTTTGCAATAGCATTTTGAAAAGTAATTAATAATTTTAAAAAGTAATATAAAGCATAGAATAAATAAATAAAATAATAAACTTTGATCAATTCTTAACTAAATGCTTTTTTTTATCAAGTAATCAAAAATTTGTAAAAATGCAAAAAATACCCCATCTCACATCAACACAAAAACTTGCTGGTGCTAGTTTCTGTAACTTTTTCTGATTGATGATTGTTGATGTTAATTTATACATATTTAGTTATAATTTATCATATAATATTGCAGTAAGTTTAAATGTTTTCAGTCAATAATCAACAAGTTTAAATTCATCTTGTAAAGTTTTTGTTTGAGCTTTTTAAGTTTTCATTGTTGTACTGATAAAGGTCAATATAGTATCATCAACAAATAATGAAGTATAAAATTTTGAAGTTTTAAATAAATTAATATTCAATAAAAACAATAAAGTCTAAAAATAGCCTAAAATTTTTAGAAACTGCACTTGTTGCACCTGTAGTGCACAAAAAAGATTTAGATAGATTTAGAATTGCAATTGAAACATCTTTCCTAAATATGTTTAGATGATGATTAGAGTTAATTCACAAATGTCTTAAAATTACAGTATATGCACTAATATAGTAAACCTAGATTGATCCAAATTCAATTTGGCAGACAAAATCATCCAAATTAGCAAAGATTTGAATAACCCAAAGCTTATTTTTAAAAATTACAGTATGTAAGAAACAATTTGTATTTTTAGTTTTATCTGAGTTAAGCAAAATTCTGCATCAACAGAATCCAGATCAACCAAGGTCTAATGTATTTACTAATCAACAACATCAAATGCTTTTTTAAACATTATTAAGTAGGCCATAACATAACAAACCTTAAAACAGTTTCTATGAAGTCAAAATAGTTTTGATTAAGCATATTATGATTGTTTAAACATAATAATTACACATAAATTTTAAAATATTCTTAAGAATGAATGAAATACAAAATTTAAAATAATATTCAAAACAGAAGTCTTGGATCTCATCAAAGTCATCAAAGCAAAATTTGTAAAATCAAAAATTTATTTACAAGTTAACACTATAATATAGTAATTTTTAATAAACTTTGATTTTATAATTTTCCTTTGGTGACATTGGTAAGATCTATGATTTCTTTCATTTTGATTATTATTTTTGGTATGAAAATTTTTTGATCCTGGATCCAGTGTTTTTTTGTAAACTAAATCGGTGCATTTTTAATGAAAATTTTAGCTAAAGATATTGATTTGCAATCATAACAAATATATTTAAATTTATTTGAGTCTTGTTCACTGTTCACCATTACTAACCTTGCAGTCTTTGGGAATTCCCCAAACTATTAAAGGTGATACACTAAACTTGGTGGATAGTGAAAAAGAACCATTTATTTTTACATGGTAAAACAATTAACACAATTTTTCAGAAAATGAAAATAATGAGATTAAACAAGATTAAATACAAAGATTAGACAATTTTTCTACAAATAGAAGTAATACTGTTTACAAATATTTAATATATTTAACAAGTATCTTATGAGAACCCAAAGTTTAAAAAAATTAACTGCTCTATGTATAATAATATTGTTTTTCAATTAATAAAAATGCTTTTCTTTCAATTAAAAAACTAACTTAATTTTTTTTTGGAAAAAATTTTCGAAAAAGATTAAAACTTGATTGTAATTATAAAACAGTTACTGCAATCTTTTCATTCATGACATTCTTATACTATTTTTAAAATTATATAGTTAAAAAAAGCACTTTTATTAATAAACCAAAATGTCATTATATCTTGCAAAAAATTCAAAAATATTTATATTAAACATAAAAATAATATGCATACCGTTTCTGAAACAAGCGATTTTCATTTGATCCTTGAAATTCCATATCTTTTGTTGATTTTTCAAAGGAATTTTGAAAATCTTTTTTAGACAAATTACCTTTTTCGGAAGATGTCATTTGAGACATAACTTTCGCTTAAAAATTTTGCCAAGCATTATATTTTACTAAAACTACTATTTTTTGCAAACATTAGCAAAATGAAGCACGGCAATATTAAATTAAGTACGAACAATAGAAACGAGCGAGACGAACAAGGAAAACAAAATTTTCAAACAAGCTTCTCTTTACTTTAGCAACAATAGGTGTTGCCAGGAAAGTTATTAAAAACTATAATTAATCAGTATCTTTTATAATTAATGTCAAGCAGGGATGGGGTGATTACATGACAAATGTAATCGATTACGATTACGATACTCAAAATTTAAAAGTAATCGATTACCATTACTTAATTATTTTGTGATTACGATTATGATTACTCAAAATGATCTTGTGTTTTTTAAATAACCTACTACAACATAAATTCTGAAAAGCATTGATAGAATACAATTGTTTTTAATCAGTAAAACAGTCAACATTTAAAATGTTTGTTACATTTTATAAACATGAGATTTTCAAATCGTTTATCTGAAAGGCGTCATCTATCTGGCTTAAATACTCGTCTAACATATGATGTCACAAAGGCAATTGGCGCACTGGAATGTAGCTCCATGTAATCGATTACATTTAAGTTTTTTTCAATATATTCGATTACGATTACGATTACAATTACATCTAAGTTTTTGTCAATGTAATCGATTACGATTACGATTACATAAAAAAGCGTAATCGATTGTAATCGATTAAGATTACTGATTACGATTACCCCAATACCCCATGTCTGATGTCAAGATTTAGAAAAGATTTTTGGCATAAAATAACACTTCATAGGCAGCCATAAGAGGCTTAGAATTAAAAAATATATTTACATCATTGAACAACAATTTAAAAAATTTCAGTAAACTTAATCAAAATAATCTTTAGATCTATTTCCTAAAAAACCCAAAATTATTTTGTAGAAATTTAATAGGACTTAAGCTAGCCAAAAACAACTGACTTTTAATCGTTGCTTAAAAATCCGGTTCGCCTAAAGTTTAAAAAAAAGCTTTGAAGAAATCCCAACAAAATCAGAACAATTTAAAAGAGAGTAATTTTATTTTCCACAACGGCGTAAGATAAATTCGGGAATCGTGTTTCGTTTCTTTAAAAAAAAAAATGAGTGTAGAAATAACGTTATGTTAAATAAATACAAAAAAGATTTTTTTTGAGTTTCATAGTAAAAATTTTTATGCAA
This sequence comes from Diplosoma virens, assembly GCA_963680785.1. Lineage (NCBI taxonomy): Eukaryota > Metazoa > Chordata > Ascidiacea > Aplousobranchia > Didemnidae > Diplosoma > Diplosoma virens. The sequence continues at coordinate 15,057,293 of OY796894.1, read as the reverse complement.
AGTAAAAACCAAAAAATCCTTTACTTGTGAAATGCAGGATGTTTTATTTGCTTGCCCACGAATACTTTCGATAAGCCCAAATGGATCCCGACTCAAAAAGGATGGACGCTTCAGTTCAGTGGTGGGATCCAGCCGGTTCTCACCAGTTCTATAGAACCGTCTCCCGAAATTTATAAATTTGGAAAACCGGGTAAATTTATTATCTATGTAGCACACTGCACAGTAATGTAAGCACTCTTCAATATCATCATAGTGATGCTAGCTTAACGAATATTTGGAACTTTTGTTTGAAAATAATTAAGATTGATCACTTTATTTGCTGGGAAATTTGATTTTTTTTTAATAGAACCGATTGACAAAAAATTTATATTTTACTAATACCCCTGTCATACGACTTTGCTGTTTTTTTACAATTTGATTTTTAAGGAACTAAATCAGTGATTTAATCTCTACCCCAGGGTCGCGACCCCAAATTGGGTCACCGTTCAGTTTAAATGGGTCGCCGACGACTGCAGTTGTGTAAAGGTTAAATCATTATTTTTAGAGATCAATAAGGTTTTGGGTCGAAAACTGAATGTTTTTATGCGGCCCACAGCTTATTCAAATTTTTTAGTTATATTTTTATAATGGTATGGCAACGTTTCTCAAACTGTGTTCCGCAAGCTTACTTAAAGACTTCAGCGAAATACTTGAGACAAAAATTGAGCTATCAGAGTCAGATTTAAAGTCAAGGCCATTTTGGAAACTTTAAATAAATCTATATTTTGGCCAATTATGAAAAAATGTTGAACATCCCCCTAGAATTTTCAAAGAAAAGAAGAAAAAAGAACAAAACAAGTTTTTCAAATGTATTAATTGTTGAAATGTTATGACAAATCAGGCTCTCTTTTAAGCTTAAAAGTGAACATTTCTTATTCAGTATTTTAATTCAGCAATGAAAAAAATAACCCAAAAAATTGCACATAGGCTTATCATTAAAAAATTAAAGTTTGTTGCAGTGGCGTGCGGTGACTTCTGAGACTGGTCATGCAACTGGCATGCTAAAAACTGGTCGTGCAATTAGGTAATTTCTGGTTCGTTAATGGGTAGGACATTCAACATTTTCTGGGTAGCAGAAAGAATTCTGTGTGAGATTCTAAAACATAGATTGATTATTTATTCCTAAAACATGGTGTTCTCCAAAAAAAAAAAAACGGTTATCGCCTGAAAACATTTGTAAATTTTATGCTTTTTGTCCTAAATTTTTGTTGTTCGCTAAAAAAAAGAGCGGCATTCCATGCAACTCGCACCCTTTTAGGCATTTTTCTGCCGACCATTTCCGATTTTGCTTAAATTTGACGCCCCTGATCTAGCAAAAGTGGCCCTCCTGCATTTGTTTATTGTTCGATTTAAAGGTGTTAATATCATTGGAAAGGTCTCTCCAGAAGTTTTCCAATGATATTCATGGAATGGTTAAAGCGTGATCGAATGTTTAAAGCACCGGACTGATGATCAACATATGGTCTCGGTTCAAAATCCACTTGTGCCATTCGGTTGTGTTTTTGGGAAAGACACTTTACGGCACTTTCCCCTGCTTGGTGGTCTTGACAAGCAGTTCTAAATTACAGTAATATCTCTACTAAATTACTAGCGGACAGCAATATCTTGGCATCTCCGGAAGCAGGTCGGGGTAGATAGATAAAAATAAATAAAAAATTTATCTCTAATGTAGCTATATAAATAAAAAAGTTATATTTTGACATAACCTTGTGACCTTGACCTCACATGAACCCAAAAACCCCACTGCAGACAAAAAAATTTTTTAAACATTTTTGTTCCTTATTTAATAGACTATGAGCATGCCAAAAATATATATGTGGGATCTTCATGTGTTTTTAAGGTATTTACATTTTATTGAACAGGTGTGCCTATTAATGCAACTTCCGCATGGTTGCGTTACAAGATTATCAATATCCTCAAGTTGTACAACGATTAAGTTAAGCCTTTGTTTTTTTTTTTATATTCTATGATGTTTATATAGTGACGTAATAATGTGCATTGTGTAATCTGACGTTTTACTATTCGCAAAACGTGTTCTGTTCAGTTTAGCTAGTTTAGAGTTACCGTAGGTTAGTATTTTGGATGCACATTCCTGTGCTATGTGCTATTCCTATTAACCCAGCCATCGGATGTACATTCCTGTGTTTCTTGATGCCGGTCCCAAGCCCGAATAAATGGGGAGGGTTGCGGCAGGAAGAGCATTTGGCGTAAAAATTTTTTTTCCAAAACATACAAATGCGTTATAATCATCAATCCATACCGGATCGGTCGCGGCCCGCGTTACCGACGATCGCCTCAGGTGTCGCACGACAGGCCACCTGTGGAAATTATGCTACTGCTAAACATAGTAAAAACAAGACGAGAAAGAGAGAAAGAAGGCGAGTGAAGAGGCAGGAGGAAGTGTGGAAAAGGAAACGCTCACTCGTAAGGGTGGGTACCTTAAATATTGAAACAATGACTGGAAGGGGGAAAGAGCTGGCAGACTTGATGGAACGAAGAAATGTAGACATATTGTGCCTACAGGAAACAAAATGGAAAGGGAGTAAAGCAAGAAAAATTGGAGGTGGATGCAAACTATTTTACAATGGAGCTGATGGAAGAAGAAATGGGATAGGGATATTGATGAGGGAGGAGCTGGCTGAAAGTGTACTGGAGGTGAAGAGGGTATCAGACAGATTAATGGCCATGAAGTTGGAGGTAAAAGAGTCCATCTAGTATAGTAAGCGCGTATATGCTCCACAGGTTAACAACAGCATGGAGGAAAAAAATAATTTTTGGGAAGACCTGCATGGTTTGATAGAAAGTGTATCAAAACAGGAGAGAATAGTTTTAGGTGCAGACCTTAACGGACATGTGGGCTAAGGAAACATAGGGGATGATGAAATAATGGGGAGGTACGGTGCTGTAATAAGAAATAAGGAAGGATCAATGGTTGTGGATTTTGCGAAGAGGATGGATTTGGCGATTGTCAACACTTATTTCAAGAAGAAAGATGAACACAGGGTGACGTATAAAAGTGGTGAAAAAAGTACCCAAATAGATAATGTGATGTGCAGAAGGAGGAACCTGAAGGAAATGTGCGATTGTAAGATAATAATGAATGAGTGCGTCGCAAAACAGCACCGTATGGTGGTATGCAAAATGGCTCTTATGGTGAAAAAGAAAAAAGCATAGAATGTAAAGCCAAAGATACGATGGTGGAAACTGAAGAAGATAAGCTGTCAAGAAGCGTTTAGATAAGAGGGGACCAGGATTTTGGGAGGCAAGGATGGGTTACCTGATGAGTGGGACAAAACAGCAAAAATTCCAAGAAAAACAGTTGAAACTGTGCTGGGAATGACATTTGGGAAATGAAAAGGAGACAGGGAGACATGGTGGTGGGATGAAGAAGTTCAGGAGAGCATAAAAGAAAAGAAAGAGGAAAAGAAAGCATGGGACGAAATAAGAGATAAAAATACTAAAGATCTAAAAAAAGAAGAGTAAGGCGAAGAAGGCAGTTGCAATAACGAAAGGACGTGAGTATGACGATTTGTATGCTAGATTGGAAATAAAATAACCTTTTGTTGTGTAATTTTATTGAGGCCTAAAGAAAATTTAAAAATAAGGGGTATAGGTTGGGTTTTCCAAATTTGCTCTACTTTGTCCAAAAAATATTGTTCTTGCTGGTGCAAGTGGTACCCATATCGTCTGCGTTTGTACTATACATCAGAATGTCAAATTGATGGTTGAAACCAGTAGACAAAGAGATTTTCAAGAACTATTCCAGACCATACTGGGAAGATTACGTACAAAGACCTGCTTAACCTTTTGTCTTGCAATTCTGCCACATCAAACTGCTTTCTTGACCAATGTCAGCTTTGCAAAAGCACAGTCCAAGCAGGACCTTGTGAGTAGGCCTACTGTTCTGGGGTAGAAGAAGATCACTGTACTTGCCAAAATTTGTAAAATTTAGAATCCTTTATGAGTACATTTAATGAATTGGCAATAGATGAGATTACATACAAGACATGGGTAAATGTTGATAAAACTACCTTGGAAACAATAACAAAGTCACCTTAAGACTTTGTGGAAACACTTATTAACAAATTGTTAATAATTGAGATGTCATGATTTTATTGCAAAACAACAACCATCATTTCTTGAAAGCTTAAAAAATTCTATCAAGCAGGTGAGATCATTGTATCAGGAAATTTTGCCGAGAATTATTCATTTTTCTGCCAAGACGCTGCCCAAGGATTTTATTGGACAAATAAGCAGACTTTTGAACAGGCAAGTTAATCCAAATATTAAAATTTGACATTTGTTCAAGTACCATTTCATATTTCTTAACTTCGATTGTAAATTTTATTTCAGGTGTTGCAAAGTCGAAATCCCTAAAGTCAAACCCAAGAAAACACTTCTTGTTGTTCACATTTTGTTGTTTTGTTGTTGTTTTAAATAAAAATATTGTTTTTTTATTATTAAATGAAAGTTTGAAATATTATACGGAAAAAAATTGGTTTCAAACAATGGATAAGTGTTAGAAAAATATATCATTTTTGCAAGTCTTTTGATAATTTTTTTTCTAATTAGGAAATATCTTGAAAACCCAAGGAAATCCCACTTTGATTTTTGACATGCTCATAGTCCATTATATGAGGAACAAAAATATTAAAAATTTTTTTTGTCTGGAGTGGGGTTTTTGGGGTCATGTGAGGTCAAAATCACAAGGTCATGTCAAAATATAATATTTTTATTTATATATCTACATTAGGGATATGAATATCATTGGGAAGCTGCTGGAGAGAGCTTTCCAATGATATTAACACCTTTGAAATCGAACAATAAACAAATGCAGGAGGGCCACTTTTGCTCGATCAGGGGCGTTCAAGTGGCGATTTTGTGTCTAACTTTCAACCTTTATATATCGGAAACTATTTAATCTAGAAACTTGAAATTTGGTATGAGACATTTTTTTATAAAATCATACAAATCTGCCAAATTTAAGCAAAATCGGAGATGGTTGGCAAAATAAAGGTGTGAGTTGACATGGAATGTCCTAAGAAGTCATCACCTCAAAGCGTTGCCGGATTTTGCAACTTTTGTCCTAATTTTGTAGTAGTCTCTGAAAAAAAAAAAGAAAAAAGGTCTTCATCTCAGATCGGCCTCAAATTTCTCTAATTTCATTCTAAAACAGTACAATTTCTCATTAAATTAAAAAATCTATACTTCATCGCACAAAGGTTTGTCATGCAATCCCTAAAAATTTGATCATGCAACGCATGACTTTAATGCCCTTACCGCACGCCACTGGTTTGTTGTGAACTTCAAAACAATATTCTCATCATACATTAAAATGCACAATATGCTCGTGATTGTGACTGGGTGACAATAATACGGTGGCATCTTTAGAACTTATTCTTGGTTTTAATATTTAGATATGAGAATAATTTTAGCATGATTGTTAACTAACTTTTTTTATAAATTTCATAATGCAGTATTTGTAAACTATCCAGTCAAAGACGAAAATTGCAATTAGGAGTTGCAATTAAAACTGTTGTTAGAATACTTATGGCATGCATTTGGAGATGATAGATCAAATAAAATTATACAAACTTGTATCTCTAAATGTTACACTTTTAGCTTTAATGATGCAACATTGTTAACAAATGTGAAGTAAAACTCTATCAATGGACTAAATTTGGGTAAAAATTTCCGGTCTCTTCAAGAAGTCACCATAAACGATTTTTTTCATGAAACTAACGTGGATCTCTCTGTGGTTACTATAGCTTCTTGAGAGATTCTTTTTTGTTTGGTTTCTTTATTCCAACCTGGTGCCAAAAGAGGGATTCTAGGTTAGTTTCATCGTAAAAAAAATCACGTACAGTGACTTCTTAAAGAGACCCAAAATTTCAATCTAAAATACTGTGTAATGACTTGCAGTTTATAACTGTAAATGAATTATCAACTTATTTTAGGTCTATATTTTGCAACAAAGTGTTACGTTTTGTAGTATTTTTTGCAATTTTAACTATTTGTATTTCAGAAATATAATTTTTATATAATTGTTACAAGAACAATAATTAGGATATGTGTTAGTAATTCAAGTTGGGACTTGTTAAAAAATACATTTAAACTTGTTAATTTAAAAAGAATGTTCAAGCTTATGCAGAAATATGTCTTACCTTTATCAAACTCAGGTAAATAATAATTTTGTTAAAGCTTTTACTTATTCAATGATAATCAAAAAATACAAAATAGAAACTGATAACTTATTTTTTCAGTTCATGAAAAGTGTTAAAATGGATTTTTAAGTTCTGTAATACTGCAATATAAACTGATATTTTGTAAACAAATTTTAATATTTTGACTTTAACAAAATATAATATTTTTTTGTCTTAATCATTAAAGATATTAAGCTCTTGATAAGGCTATTTTTGTCAGATTAAATTTACAAATAACTAAAATTGAATTTATAAATGTTTAAAATATTGCAGGTCCTATGTCTTTTTTTAATATCAGTCAAACATTTTATTTTAAATATATTAATAATCTTTTTTAACTATATTTGTGTTTCATTTAAAAAAGAAAAATGGTTTTTAATTTTTTTTATGCTTGATCTTGGGTATTGTGTAGCTGTAGTGCTTGACAAATTAATATCTGACATGATTTCTTAAAGTTTTTAACAAGGTAATAAAACAAAAAAATTAGTTTGAAGTTATATTTTATTAATGTAATGAAGATCAAATAAAAAGCAAAGATAGATTAAAGATGGTTCTTGTTCACTATTTTCAGAATTCAGTTTATTCTTTTTAAAATTTTGGGAAATCCCCAAAGCCTGCCAGATTAATAATGGCAAACAGTGAATGAGACCTGATATGTCTTGAAGTTATGTACCTTTGTCATTTTTAGATCAATTAGCTTTAGAATGATATATTATCTGAGGTTTGTGGCACCAAAAAAGCAGCATTTGCATATTGCACACTGGTAACCATGGACTTGAAAATATATACAAGTTGTGTTTAAGCAGGATTAAAAAGTGCTATCTCATGAGTTTTGCATCATACGTGCCAAACCTAAGCCCATTGCCTGACCATGGTTTTAGGTTTTGAAGCTTCATTAGAGACACATTAGAGACTCTCTACTTGCTATGGTTTTGCAGACCTGGTAATATAAAAGGAAACATATCTACAGTTTATAGCTACTGTTAATCCATTGCTCCAAAAGTAGTGGCACTGCATCCTGCATGCCACTGATCAGATGTTATAGGGCCTAGTACTCTTAAGTGATGTCTCTCTGTAACTTAATTAAATTTTTTAGCATTTGGTCAATGGCATGCATGAATAATTATGCTGACTGCTTAAAGCATATACTACTTATGTTAGACCCATTTTGGAGTATAATAGTGTGATCTGGTCTCCTTACCTAAAAAAAGATATAATTAAAATTGAATCAGTACAAAAACAGTTTACTGGAACTATTTGCAAGCGCTGTAACTTATGTTTCTCATCCTACTCTAATCGATTGTATATGCTTAATCTTAAATCATTGGAATATTGACGACTTGAATTTGATATGGTTTTTTTGTATAAAATGTATTATAATATGATTGACTTGGATTTTAATGACTATTTTATAAAAAATGACAACTGTTATGACTTGCGTAGACATACTCATCATATTAGACCTAAAACTAGACCCCACACTGTTCCATATAATAACTTTTTCATTCATAGAGCTTACAAAATTTGGAACAATCTGCCAGAAAATATTGTAAATGCTACCAGTATCACCCAGTTTAAATGCAAATTAAAAAAGTTTAACCTTCACCAGATTTCTTCCCTAGTGTTTACAAATGATTGAATAGCTACTTATCATTTTTTGTATTTATTATTATTTTTTTCTCTTTGTTAATATGTGCATTTTTTTTTGTGTGTGTTTTTATTATAATTATTATTTGGCCTGTTTTGTTTTGTTTTCCTATTGCTTTTCATTTACTAGTATGTATAATTGTTTTAAGCATATTTTGTTACATTTTCTTGCTGCATATCTTGTCTCTCCTTGCTTGTTAGAGTGCCTGGATGTTGACGTGGGGCACCATAGCGTTGTATATAAAATAAAATAAAATAAGTCACAAATTTTAAATAGCTTTTTTTTTATAGAATCAGCTTTGCAAACAAAATACAAGCAAGCAGACTGTTTTGATAAAGGTTCAAAACCTGATAGTAAAAATCACAGTTAAACAGTTAGCTAGGATTTAGCATGTCTGATCACAATGAAATAATCTTTAATGATGTCCAATCACAACTTGCATGTTGTATTACCAATTGGTTCAAGTAGTAGTTAAAATCATAATAGCAAATTTCTAAATATTTTGAATTCTAGTTGTAATTATTTTTTAAAACCTTTCAGATATTCTTTTTCTTCATCGATGTCTTTCACATGATATAAAATCAGCACATGAAACAAACACTACTGTACCAGAAAATAATGTCAAACAATTTTCAAATTCCACAAATGCTATTGAATCTCGAATTTCTTTGTTTGAATCTACAAAGAAGCATCAGCTTGCACAATTAGTTCCACGTCTAGAAAAAATAGAGGTATTTTCATTAACTTGTATGTGTTACAGTTTAAGTTTTGTAATATTTCTATAGAATTTTAACTAGTCGATTAACAAAAAATTAGTTTGTTAATGGTTCCAAAATATAAACCTTTTTTTTTTAATAAAATGAAACAACAAGCAAGTGCTATCACTAAGGTGTTGCTAAATTTAACAAGCTAAAATACAAATTTTTATTTTAATATAGGTGCACTATCAAGCTAGAGGTATATCAGACAATGCTGTAATGTTTATGAATAAGCATTTATCCACACCTCATCATTGTGCAATGCGTAAGTAATTTCTTCATTGTTTTACAAGCTAAAATTTCATACTCTGATTTTTTGCTTATAGACATTTCCAAAACTGTCGCAGACTCTTCTGTTGTAGCACTTGTAACTCCCCTTGATAATACAAATTCATCTGCAATTCAAACTATTTCGTCTACACAAAATGAGGTTAGTTTGGCAACCTTATAATTTTATGCTATATTTAGTTTTTTAATATTTTTTTATGCTTTCGAATGAAAGTTATTGAAATTTTACTTGGTTTTTATATTTAAAAAGTATCTATTGTTAAAAATAACAGTACTTTGTCAGAAGCATCAAAGATTTGTTGTGTTGTTTAATAGAGCTGTGTGTTTTTTCATTATTTAAATTTCCAACAAGAAAAAAAGAAAAACAATGGTATAATCCATACTCTCATTTTAGCCAGATAAATAGGTTTTTTGAAAAAAACTTTTTGATCTTCATGTTTTGCAAGCAAGACGTTTATTTCCTGTTATGACATGAGCACTGTATAAAAGAAGCATTGCTTTTTTTATAACAACTTTTTGTCTTTGCACTGAATTTTGCTATTTTTTATTCATCTCAAGTTGGTTTCATCCTACAACGCTCATCATGCCGGGATAAAACTTTTTCACCGTTTTGTCTCTAGTAGTATTTTGTTTTGATGAAGTTTTTTTTATCACTTTTTCAAAAATAATTTATGCTTAGCTTGTTGATCCTTCAAGATTAGAAGATGGGAAGACGCCATCTTTTTTGTGGGATATGCACAAACCACTTTCATATAACTGCAAGCTTGAAATTTTAAAATTCAACATGGAAAATTCGTCGCAATGGCAGCACGAACAAGTGAACAGGGTATTTTAGTATTTTATTGCTTTTGTTTTGCCTCAGTAAAATGCATATCACTAGCTAGAAACCTTCTTGTGTATGACTTTTGCGCAGAGAAAATCTTATTCGTTTTATTTATAAACCCAATGGCCCAGCGCGTTTACGTGTCAAAGCGTTTAAGTTTTATCACTTTATTTCTTACTAGACACAATATTAAGATGAGTTTAAGATCCTTGTTTTACTCGTATTTTAAACTTGCTAAACGTATACTGGCTTTGTTGACCATAAATTTTTATGGATAAAATTACGCAATACGCGTTGATTGCTTTTAATGATGTTTTTTTTGCCAGGCATATTGGAATTCTTGCAGTTTTGTACTTGGAGCAGTGATGCAAGAAGCGTTCAAACAAAATTACGAAATTAGTTGTTATCATCTTCCTAAATTATCAGGTAATTTCATGTTTTAGTAGCCCTGAGCAGTAGCAGAGCATAAATTTTACTTTTCGTGTTTGCACTACTTTTTAAAATTTTTTCTACATATACTTTTATGAATTAGAGTGGTGTGTTCTTTAAACTTTAATTTTTTTTATGTCTTACTGATTTGCTTGAATAATTTTGAAATATTTTTTATTTGAAGCATTTTAATATTAACAGTAGAACAAGGTGCTTTTTGTTACGACATATCCCTGGACGGCAAGTTGGTTGACTGGCAACCATCTGAGAAAGACCTTGTCTATTTCACTAAAGTCGCTCGTTCTTTGATATCGAAGAATTTGAAATTCGAACGACTTGAAGTGACCCCCCAGTGTGCTTTAGAAATGTTCCGGAACGATCGGTGAGTAGTTTGTCATATGATTTGATTCAAATTATCGCAGAAATGACTACAGAAAAAGTGCCCCGTTTTTATATGTTGTTATTTAAATTATGTTTGGTAAGGTTTTAAAAAAATATGGTTGGGTGTAGATCGTTTAGTATTACTGCATTTGACGTCAGGGTTCAGCTCGAGACCATTAATACTGCGTCGCGCATTATGTGGCAGAATTATTGCTGCTGTCGACGTATTTAAGATAATCTTTTATTTAACTAGTTATTAAAAATAGTCAACTTAAAATGAAAAGCCAAAAGCATAATTATTGGCTAGCATACTCTGCAGTTATTTTTATTGGTTTAGTAAAGTTTCTTGGCGGTCCTCTAGCCCTTAAAAACACTGAATATATTAATCTCTTTGCTACAAAGCAAATTAATTGTAATTTGTCCTAGCAAATAGTTTTTAGGTAGTTGTTTGGAAAGTTTGGAAAGAAAGAAACAAGTATGGTGCGTTTAATTTTTTGTTTGTTGGCTGTGAGCAGCAAAGCAAATAAAGGACTACAGATAAATGCCACCACCTAGATTAATTGAGTCCTACAAAAACAGTATTTCGTTGCTCTTAGGTAAAAATTTTAGCAGTGTATTAATTGATAAAATTTCAATATTAAATTCTTTTTCAAGGTTATCTACCAGACTTGCTTCTTAATTAGAAATAACCTTGCCTTCAAAAGTGAAACTGTCCTGCCTAGCCAATAATCATGATTATGTTGTGCTCTTTTGTTAAAAATCTATCAAAATTGTTGTTTAATTGTCATAATAAAAAAATCGAACTAGGTCAAACTGCTTTTCTAGTAAACTTCAATTACATTTTGCATACGCAGATTTCGAACTGAAAAAGTTCACTCGATCGTAGATTGTAACGGAGAAGACGCACCCATTGTTTTGTATCGCTTGGGCCAGTACATCGATTTATCTTTGGGTCCTCATATATCAAATACGGCTTTAATGTATCACTACGTCGTTGTCGCGGTGAGAAACCATTTAGATTTGATAGCTTTTTGCATTTAAAAAAATCTTTTTATACTTGCAGTTTCACCGATTAAATTGCAGCGACGCTGACGACGTTCGACGTGTTCAGGGGATTTCTCTTCCAAAAGACTTACGTGTTCATCATGCAATCTGGTCCATGTTGGAAAATCGCGCTCGCAAATTAGTAGGCTATGCGATATTTTTCTGGCTTTGCTAGCAAAGTTTTATTAAACTAATAAAACAGTTTTTGTTACATTATTGATATATTTCTCAGATTCATAAGCAGTTGTTATCTACTGTTTAGTAAATTTTTTCTTACTCGCAGGACAAGGAAAGACGTTCTATTCTTAGACGAAGCCGTTTGACCTCGTTTCGGAGATGCTAAGAAATTGATGTCCAATTAATTTTTTTAGTTAGCCATTTACTTTTGATGGAATAGTATTACTATATTTTAAAACTGCTTGCCGAGACCATCAACCAAAAAATTATGTAAATTACCTCCGAACGGCATTAGCAACATGAAATGACGAAAGTTAAACGCTGTCAATATCTATCATTGACACGAATTAATGTTTTTAGGTTGTAAGTAGGCCAACTAAAAAAGTTATTCTACTTAGATTAAACAAGACATGCGGAAAACAACGACCGTCAATCCGTCGCACGTCGATCCAGATCGTCACGAATCGATTGAAAATAAAACAAAAGAATATATGATCACCACTGGACAATGGAGAGAAGGAGCTTGGAAAGACACAGACAAGCCTTTTGAACTTGATGAGTCGAAGTAGTAAACTGCAAACACTCTCCGCGTTGCTGCGAATTGACGTTGAAAGTCTAACGTACCAATTGGGATGATTAGCTTAGAAACTGGAAAGCTTTGTGTAACCTGAAACTTTATGTTCAGCTGATTATCTTGCCGCTAGCATTTTTTTATTGCTTTATTAATAACAATGGGATTCAATCTTTTACATGCATCATTGAATATCTTTTGATAACTTTTAGGCTACCTTATTTGAAGTACAATAAAGCACTTTGGTTTTCTCTGCTATTGAGTTGTATCAGTTACTGTTAAATTTGAAATAAGATTGAATGTGCTTATAGTATTTTCAAAAAGTTAAATTAATTAATTCAAATTATACTTTAACAGTCAATACGTACGAAACGATTTTGGTTGAGCAGGTTTAGTCAGCTATATTTGCACCGTAACTGCCTGAAGATGCTTTAAGTACTTGCTGTGAAGCTAGGACACGTGTCAGTTAAATAAGCCTTTGACTTGCACAATTAACTAAATTTCTTTCGCGCCAAACGATGCATAGGCTAATAGACTGTCGGCAGCGTGGTCAAGAGGTTAACAGCGTCGTGATTGTGATTGACACGGTTGGGTTTTAAAAATTCCGGTGGTGGTGGTGGTGGTGGTGGTGGTGGTTTTACCCGACCCATTCCTAGGGATGGGGGCGCGGATCAATTCCGCGGAATCCCAATAGTCGGGCGACTCCCCACGGACGGGACCAGAGGTCCAGAAGAGAAGGGGTGTGGCCGAAAATGGCCCGACGCAGAGGGTCTAGTACAGGGCAGTCGAGCACGAGATGTGAGAGATCCTGTGATTCAGAACCACAGTTGCTGCAAGAAGGAGTCTCGGCTCGACCAACCCTGTGGAGATAAGAGTTGAGGAGAGTGCTGTGCCCATTGCAGCGTAAACGGGAGAGAGCACAGCGAGCGGAGCGAGGGAGAGTAAGCTCCTCGGGAGATACTGTAGAAATTTGGTGTTGGAAGAAACCAGATTGGACACTGCGTCTCCAACTGGTGTAGAGAGATAGCCGTTGGGAGGAGATAAGGGGTGTGAGGGATACTGATATATTGGAGGGATCGAGAGAGGCACCGGCTTTAGCTAGAGAGTCAGCTAAGTCGTTGCCTGGGAGGGAAGAGTGACCAGGTATCCATTGAAGATGGACAACCTTGGATTGAGATAGAGAGTTAAGAAGAGATTGGGTATTGGATAGGGATTTTGGGGTTAAATATGGTAGGGGGGTAGAGAGAGTTGAAAGGACAGATAAAGAGTCGGAAAAGAAGGTGATAGAGTCGAAATTACATGTCTTGGAGTGAGAGATACACCACTCAAGAGCATGTAGGAGAGCGAAGGTTTCAGCACTATAACTGGTAGTCCAGAGACCAGTCGAGAAGGAAAGCGAGGTAGCAGTGACACACTTTGTACACTTGATGTGTATCCCTGCACCACCCTGTCCCAACCCGCCAGGTACCGAACCGTCAGTCCAGGCAGAGATATCGCTGTGAGGTAGAGTGGAAAGATGGGAGGTAGCTGCAGTGTTACGAAGGGAGGGGGGATCTTTGCGAGAGCATGGGGATGAGAGGTGGAGTGAGATTGTGTAATTAGATGGGGCAGACCAGGGGGGTTTAGGAGGGCAGAGGATTAGTGGTTCACGAGTGAGATGTAGGTTAGGGGTAAGGTTATGTGATCTGGAGAAAGATCTCCATGAGTTCTTTTTGAGACGTGTACGGGGGTTAGAGTTCGCAAGAGAGGCTATAGGAAAGGTGGGAGGTAGGCGGAGGGCTCGTTCAAAGAAGGAAAGAGATTGGTGAGTGAGGGTGACTCGTAGTGGAGGTAGAAGTGCTTCTATATGAAGTAGAGGAATGGGAGTGGACGATAGACAACCTGTGATTACTCGACAGGAAGATCTATGCATCCTCTCCACGGAGGTGATGTGAGTAGGAGATGAGAAGGGAAACCAGCCTGGGGAAGCATAGGTGAGGATGGGGCGAATGAAGGCTTTGTATAGGGTACATAAGGATTCTTTTGATGGGCCCCAGGAGGCAGAGGCAATGGAGCGAAAAGCACGAAATCGGTTGTGAAACTTTTTCCGTAAGGATAAGACGTGATATTTGAAAGAGAGAGTGCGGTCGAAGGTTACACCGAGAAAGGTTGGATGAGGGTTGAATTTGAGAGGGGTGTTAAGAATGTGAAGAGAGGGTTGTATACGTGATTGGTAGGGGTCTAAGCTGAAGAAGGATGTTTCACATTTGAGGGGGTTGAGAGGAAGGCGCCATTTTGAGGACCATTCCACCAGTCTGTTGAGGGCAGCTTGTACTACAGCGGTTGCACACTCAACTCTCGTGGAGGAGGCCCAGATGGCTAGGTCATCTGCATAGAGAGAGGTCTTAACAGATGCAGGAAGGAAAGTGGGAAGGTCATTGATGTATAAAGAAAAGAGAACTGGTCCTAGAACCGAACCTTGGGGAACTCCTCTTCGGAGACGGAAAGGACGACTGTATGAATTACAGATACGGACTTTCGAGCGGCGATCTGAGAGGTAGGATCGTATCCATTCGACAAAGCAAAGAGGAAGATCTAATGAGAGGAGTTTAGAGAGTAGGGCAGAGTGCCAAACTGAGTCAAAAGCTTTCGCAAAATCCACAGTGGCAAGGACTGTACGTGCGCCTGGCTTAGATTGGTGGAAGGAATCTGCGATTGACTGTGAGAGAAGGAGAACCTGGTCTACAGTCGATCTACCAGGTCTAAAACCAGCTTGCACGGGTGAGAGAATGTCATGTAGTTCGAGAAAATAGGTTAGTCGTCCTAAAACCATTCTTTCGAAGAGTTTGGAGGTACATGAAGTGAGAGAAATGGGTCTATATGAAGAAGGTGAGTCAGAGGGTTTGCCGGGTTTGAGAATGGGGATGATTGTTGATTGTTTCCAAGCAGACGGGAAGGTGTGTGTTGACCAGGAAAGGTTGAAGATGTATAGAAGAAAATGTAACGCAGATTGTGGTAGGTGGGATAGAAGAGGGTAGGTAATTTGATCAGGGCCGGAGGAGGTTGATGTTGAGAGTTGAGAGATAGCTGTAGAGAGTTCAATTGAGGAGAATGGTGAACAGAAAGTGGAATGCAGGGTGTTGCAGTGTGCAGTTCTGATTTGCTTCATTTGGGCTTTCTCGGTGCTTCGAAAAGGTTTTGGGGTTTGGGTAGAGAAATGGGACTGTAGGTGTGAGGAGAGATGGTTGGCACAATCTACAGGGGTATGGCAATTTGAGAAATTGGGAAGGTCAGAAGTAGTTGGGGAGGGGGAACCAGAGATGGAGCGAAGTAGAGAAAAGACTTCGCTAGGACGGGTTTTAGGAGAAAGGCTAGAGCAAGTATTCTGCCATGACTTGGCTTTAGCCTTATTAATCACAGTGGAGGTATATCTGGATGTAGCGATATAGTGCTGGCGGTCTTCTTCGGAACAGTGTGCCTTCGCAAATGCCTTTCGGCGTTTTGCGACGGCATCTGCGACTTCAGGAGACCACCAGGCTTTAGCAGGACGGTTGATGCTGCCGAAAGGAATGGCAGAAGTGGCAGCATCATTGAGGAGTTTGGTAAAGGTGTGGGTGGCTTCAGAAAGAGAGAGTGTTGTAAAGTTAGAAGGAGTGGGGCAGTGGGTATCAATATAAGTAAGGTATTCGTCCCAGCGAGCTTTATTATAATTAAATGAGGGGGGGCGGTGGAAAGAGTTAATTATAGGGGAAGTGGGAATAGTGATGGAGATAGGAAGATGATCTGAGCCGAGGTCCGGAAGGGTCTGCCATGTGCATTTAGAGGCTAATCGGGCAGGAACTAGGGAAAGGTCCGGGGAAGAGCGGTTTCCGGTGGCACGGTGTAATAGGGTGTGGTGTTCGGGGTTATTAAGAGGTAAAAGATCAGAGGAGAGGAGCCAATCAAACAGATCTTTGCCTGAATGGTCTTCCGGTGAGTGGGAGTCCCAGGATGAATGATGGCTATTAAAGTCGCCAAAGATGTAAGTGGTAGGAGATGATGGTAGGAGAAAGGGTGAGAAGGATTTTGGGCGGGAGTCGGAGGAAGAGGAGCGGATAGGAGGGACATAGACGTTGAAAAGATGTATGGGAGCGGCTCCTTTTATTTTAATTGCAATAGCTAAATAATCGGAGCTGGGGTCGAGGGAGGAGAGGGATTGTGTGGAGAGTGAAGAGTAAGATAGACCATTTTTGACAAGTATCAGAACACCTCCTCCTAGGTTTCCCGTAGAGTTGGTGGTTCCACTCCTCGTCATAAAACGGTTCTTTTGGAGGGTTTTGTAGCCTGGTATGCGAAAAGTGGAGTCAGAGGAGAGGTGGTTTGTTGGGTTTGTGGAGAAGGAGTAGTCAATGCTGAGGGAGGGTAAGTATAAATTAGTTGGGGGTGATTAGGAAGATAGGTGGGATTATTCGAGGTTGTTTTGGGTGAGGGTTTAGTTTTTGAAGATATGGTTTTGTGGTTGATTGTGAGTGAAGGTGGGGGATTTGGAGTGTGAGAGGATGGAGATGCAGAAAAGAATGAGGATATGGGATTGGAGTGTGAGAGGGAGGGGGGGGTTGAGAAGAGGATGGACACATTGGGCAAGTCCAAGAGTGTCCCGGGGAGATTTTGCGGAAGTCAGCGGGAGAAAGACCAGAGCAGGAGAGGTGTACCCAGAGAGAACAGCCGGTACATTGTATCGATCTGTTTCCCCAGGTAACTCTACGGGAGCAGACAGAGCAGGGGTCTATAGGGCCAGGGTTGGGGTGAATGTCACCGCTGATAAGAAGAAGAATAGAGATAAGAATCAGCGGTGAGTGGGATGAGTAATGAAGAGGTTTGGGGTGGAAGGAGGGACGAGGAAGAGATGTCCGAGAGAGAAAAGAAGGGGTAGGGGGGCGGTCAATTGGGTTTAAGAGTGCTGTCCACATGTGACCGCGCATTGGACAGCAGGGATAAAAAATGAAAAGAGTTGTCCAAGGGAGAATCGCCCGAGGATGAGACCCTCGGGGAATTGACAAGCCATTTCGACCCTCCCCAGTGCAGGGAAGGGGACTGCACCACCACGTTGAGGTGGCTTGTCGTTGGTGCAGTATAGTTTAAAAATTCCGGTCGACAGCGTAGTCGAGTGGTTAAAGCGCCGTGATTGTGATCAATATAATTTTGGTTCAAGACCTACTCGTGCCATTCCGCTGTGTCCTTGGGAAAGACACTTTACGGCACTTTTCCCTGCTTGGCGGTCTTGGCAAACAATTCTAAATATTTGTTTAATCTCTAGAAACTAAATAATTTCAACCGGACAGTAATATTTTGGCGTCTTCAGAAACAAGTCGGGGTAATTGCTTGCTCTATGTATAGCGCCTCCGATACTTTCCTGCAAATTAGGAGAATAAGTATCAAGGTTAAAAGAAAACTTACTCTCACCATCCTTTACGGCACTTTCTCCTGTTTGGCGGTCTGAGCAAGCAGTTCAAAACTTCAGTCATATTTCTCTCTATAAAAAAAATAAAAATGAAACCAAAAATATTAACTGGACAGCAATATCTTGGCATCTCCGGAAGCAGGTCAGGATAATTACTTTACAGTTGTCCTACTTATAGCACCTTTGACGCTTTTTTGATGTAGGTCTTATTCACCACGTCCAAGAAAAAGTTTAGGACTTTTTTGATCTAATATCCTCTTTGACTGGTGACGATGGACCTGATTCTGTAATATTCTGTCGTTTCACTCTTATAAAGCACACGTCAGTTTGATATGTTTTGTTCTTCTTTATTATATCGTCGGCAGCGTGGTCGAGTGGTTAAAGCGCCGGGCTCGTGACTAACACGGTCTCGGCTCAAAACTCAGTCGCGCCATTCTGTTGTGTCCTTGGGAAAGACATTTTACGGCACTTTCCCCTGCTTGGTGGTCTTGGCAAGCAGTTCTAAATTATAATCATATCTTTACAAAATTACAAGCGGACAGCAATATCTTGGCATCTCCAGAAGCAGGTCGGGTTAACTGCTTACCCTATGTATTAACGCCTATTTCGTGCGAGTCAGGAGGATAAATATAGAGATTAAAAAAAAAAAAAAATTATCATCTTAACTAGTCAGTGACAGTTACTAAGAAATACCAATTGTGTGTTGCGTGTTGCCAAACCAAGATTACTAATATATTACAGATTCCTCTACTGTATCTTTTTTTTTATCTACAAAAAGATTAAAGGTTTACACGCATAAATTTTTTCACTTAAATTTGGGAAAGAAATTTGTTGATATCGCCCTCCAGTGGAAAATCGCCAAAACATGATCAATGATCTGTAAAAAAATTTGAAAGCACATATCAATATTGTCTTGATATTGCAGCGTGACTCAAATTATTAGACTAGTTTTTATCAAAATACGGTGTAAAATTATCTCATTTGTTCGAAACATTTTTTTGGTAATTAAAAGTAAATATGGGTCACTTAATTATTTTGTTTATAATAAAAATGCAGCAAACTAAGACTAGTTAATTTTAAGATTAAACACACAACATTGTAATGTGTTTTCTTGGCTAAATTTGAGCTTTACAAGAATGAATGACGAGAAAGAACCAGAGTATGTCGAAGAAAAGCATGAAAAATATGAAGTTAATTCATTGAGGGAAAAAATACTAAGCCTGGAAAGATTTCTGTCTTCTTCCAAATTGCAAATACTGGCACAAAACAAAAGGCAGGTTTCTGATGCTTTAAGCAAAATTTTATAATATTAACCAAGCATTGTATTAAATGGAAATAATTTGATTAAAAATCTGGTTAATATCATGAGTATAATAAGAAAAAAGAATTTATCATGCACTTTGTACCAACTTTATTTGGGTCTTTTTAGGAAGTCACCATAAGCTTTTTTTTTTTAGTGAAAACTAACCCAGAATCCCCCTTTCAGCACAAGAATGAGATAAAAAAACAACCAAGAGAAAAAGGATCTCTCAAGAAGCAGTAGCAACAACAGGGGGATCGGAGTTAATTTCACAAACAAAAATCACTTATTGTAACTTCTTGAAGAGACCCTTTTATTCTTGTTAAAGAATCATAATGTATGTGAAAACATGTATTATATTGCAGTAATTTCCTAATTTTAAAGGTCTTTTCAAGAAGAGACGGTAACTGTTTTTTGTCAGTGAAACTAACCCGGAATCCTGTCTACAACATTAGGAGGCAATAAAAAAGAAACCAAGAAGAAAAGAATCTCTCAAGAAATGATAATAACCACTGGGGGATCTTGGGTTAGTTTTGCTAACAAAAATCACTCATGGTCACTTATTGAAGAGACCCCTTTTAACTAAGTTTTCAGGAGCAAAATTGTTTTATTCAATGTAAATAATACTTAAAATAAAAACACCATATATCTGCAAAAGTTGCCCATTTATTGGTTCTTCTTTATTGTTTGCTGAGTTTAGTTTATTATGTTTTAAATTTTGGGAAATTCCTAAACCTGGTAAGGTTAGCAACAGCAAACAGTAAACCAGGTCCAAATTATATTGTGTGATGAGGGTGAATATTGCTCATACATTTGGTTAAATAAAACTTTTGCAAGCTTAAAAAATTATTACTTTTGAAAATTTTCAATTGTAGTTTAAAAGCTGCCAATGTAGCTATGACATCATTTTTGTCATAAACACCAAAAGATTGTTTAAAAATAATACAAAACTTTGATACATTTTTAAGTATTTTTTCATCTATTGCATTATTTAAATAAAAAGCACACATTATAAATTTTTTTTGTAAGTTTTTGTGTGATACTTTTATATAATATATAATTTATCTTACCTCACTCAACAGGTTATTCAAGCATTCAAAAGAACTATGAGACTTCATATTATTTGCACATTGATTCTCATAAATAATAAACCAATGTGATTACCATACCAAAATAGATTTTTTGAAATGTGTATAACCAGCCAGTGTTTATATTCTTTGAGCAAAGCATATTCTAGATAAAGAAACATTGTACTGCATTACAATAAATTTTTGGGCTTTGTGTAAGGATCATTTTTTATTCAAAAATAAGAAAACATGTTTTATGATAGTTAACTTCTATGAATGCTAAAAATTATGTGTTAAATAAAAACTTTCAAAACCAACTCTTGATGTTTTAGAAATCTGGTGTAAGCAAAAGGAATTTGTTTACACATTGAAACTTTTCAAATAACCTAAGTTGCGAGTAACAGTGTTTCTCCTGGGTAATTGCACATAGTGCGTTTCTCCTTTCCGAGATTACACTATATTGCACCACACTTTGCAATTGTGCCTTTCTCCTTTCCGAGACTGCAACACCTTTCTCCCAATTGCTGAGACTATAAATATCTTGATTTTCTCTGGTTCGTCCCATTTTGATGTGATTGCCACTGATGAGAGCGTCACGAAAAGCTTATGGCTCCGAAAAAATCGACTTTGTTTAAAGCGATATTAAAATCTGATTTTATATAATTTCTTGTAATGAACAATTATTTCAAAATATTTGTTTTATTAACATTATATGGTTGTAAACCAGGAATCTGCAACTAGTAGCTTACAACTTAAATTCAAGTTGCAAGATCTAGTACAGTGTTTGCAAAATAATTGAAAAGTTACTGCAATTATTCAATAAAAAAGGGAAACTTTCCTTAATTAAACAGCCAAAAGTTTTTTTTAAAGTTGATAAAATATTTTTTCAGAAAAAAAATAAAAAAGATTTTAGGTTACAAAAACTTTAAAATAGCTTTTTGGGTTATTTACAGGAAATGGTGCACCGTTGCTGTAAAATACAATTTGCACCAAATATATAATTTTTACTATTATTTCAAAAAAGATGTCCTGAAATGATCAAGTATAATGTTAAATACAATCATAATCATTTTAAAAATAATGCAACTTAGTGCTGTAGAGCTGACTTAGACAATTTAGTTTTTAGATAGATGCTTAGACTTAGACAATTTAGTTCTTACAACAAGTCAGAGAGTAATTTATATATCTAACTGTTGTAGTTTTTCTTTTGCAAGAATTTGTGGTAATAATTCTAAAAACAGCAGTGATAATGTTTTGTTAACAATTGCAAAATCATCAGTGTTAATTATAGGAATAGAAGTGATAATTACTTGCAAAAACTAACATAAACAGAACTGTGATCCAGATAAAATGTGCAAATTTTATTATTATAAGTACATGTACTGTAATTACCCACTTGCTATTTTTGTGCCAAAGTTACTCTTAACTATACTTGTTTTATTTTGTTTAAAATTAAGTTTTTTTCATTTAAGTTTAATTTTTTAGTAAAACATTTGCTTGTAAACTAATAAAAATGAATAGATAAACAATAAAGTGAAAAAGCATAATAGAACTAATTAGTACTTTTTTGTTGAACTTATGAACTTTATGTATAGATATGAAAATCTTCAGAGCAAAATGTCTTCGTTAGCACAAGACAAACTAAACTTGGAAAAAAAATTAACTGAAGCAGAATGCAAGTATGAGGAAACAAAAAAAGAATTGGATATTATATCAAAAGAATACCAATCTCTAATTGAAACAAATTGTGAACTGGAAATTATGATTAGTGAAGGAGATGTTCAGGAACAGGTATTAAAAGAAAATATGGACGAATTAGAGGTGGGAATAGTTATGTTATTAACATGTATTTTAAAAAAGTTTGTATGGTTTCATTGCATAATCACTTGATTGTTCTTAAATTAGATTTGGTTAGTATTACCATTACCATTATTATTATTTATCCTCCTGACTTTCAGACAACTGCAAAAGTTGTAAGTGTACAGCAATTGTCTAGTAATTATTTTGACTTGGTTTATACTTACAATGATATTGCACTCCAATTTAAAAAATGCATTAACTTTTTAGTTTTTTTTTTTTAGTGCTTGTTATAATTGTGAAACAAGAAAAAGTGATATCAAATGTTTTTTTGCAAGAGTGGATACGTAATAAAAATATCATTAAAAAAAAACTGCAAATAAAATACCACTCAACTGTATAAGTTTAGTTTATGTAAATTCTTGAATAAGTTTTTGAAGAAGTTGTATAAACGAAAGCTTATGCAGTTGAATGGTATTCATGTGAAGTTTTTTCTTAGTATCTTTTTTTTCAAATGATTTTTTTCAATATGTATATCTTCACCAATAATTGCTAATTTGGACCTAATTTAGTTATCAACAATTTTAATTATTTTACTAACTTGATGAAGGTAGAAATTGAGCCAAAGTAAATTATATTATTATTGCTAATTAAAACTTCACTGCTGTACCACTGAGTCAAGCTGTGGGTTAAGCTGCTGACTGGTATAATAACCTCTAAATGTCTCTGAAAATTATTCAGTGTACATGATTTACTGAGTTCATATATGAAGGGTTATTAATTGTGTTTATTGCTGATAAGCATTGAAGGTTGAAGTTTTCAGCTGGAAGTTTTTAGAAACATATTTTCAATACACTAAAATAGAGTGGGACAAAGCTGGTGCAAGGCAAAAGCTGGACATTTCAATTTTTTATGCTTTCTTAAGCCTACCTTTTTTCACCCTCTAGCTCAAGAAAGTTGTGCAGAGTTTTTAAAACATTGTTTCACAACATTGCCGCAGAAAAACCACCAACTATTAATACAAAAGATTTTTTTCGAAATATTTTATTAATATCTTTCTGATGTTTATGAATTATTTGAAGAGATGTAAAGTTTGAAAAAAAGGCCAATGGAGACCATTTTTTGTGTAGCCTATTGTACATGGTATGCAAGAGCTTTTTAGGTTGTTTGCAAACATTTTTGAAAGTCCAATAGAATCTAACACTCAAATTAAGTTATATTTTGTAGATATTCTTTGGTGTTATTGTAATAATACATTTGAGTTGAAAAATTTTTTCTTTGTAAATTATAATATTAATGCAATAATCAGAATGGGTACTTGTGGTGCAAATTTTAATAAAAGTAGTTAAAACCTTTGGGCTGCAATTCTTTTAACAATTTTTAAAGCGCAAGTGCAAGCTTAATGAGGCACATATTTATAAAAACTTCTGAAAACTCTTTATCTGTCAAAAAATCACTGCATTTTCATTGTATGTGTTTTATATATGCAATGATTTTATGAATGTTTTGAAGAAAAAAATGCTTCCTTTTTTTATACAAAGCTTTGTTGGCTGTAACAATACATGTGATAAGAAGAATTTTTGAGTTAGGGAAAGAGTTACTTGAATTTTACACACAAAGAAATCACGATTTGATTAACCTAGAGTTTTTCTCAAAAATAGCTACTTAACGGATATTTTTAATACTCTAAACCAGTGGTTTTCAATCTGGGGGTTGTGACCCCCAAAGGAGTTGTTTGGCTGTTTAATGGGGGTCATGGGAGCATTTAATGAACAGAATTGAAGATCACTAATATAAGAAATTGGGGACAGATTCCAAGTGAATATTTTTTATAGAGACCACTAGATTTTTGTGGTGAAAATCGAAAATCAGTGGGGGTTGTTGACTTACTTTGGGTTAGAAATTGGGTCGCAGAATGAAAAAGGTTGAAACCACTGCTCTAAACCTTATAAATTTGTTTTTTCAAGGTTCAAACAGCTCTTTTGAAGATTTTTCCTCTAAATAGCAAGTTTCTGTATGGAAGCTAGGCTTATGGGCAATGAACAAAGAAGCCAAACAGTATCAAATATTCACAGTTCACAAAAACAACCCAACAAAAAGTGACTTTAAGGAATTGGCTACCATCTAAAACTGCTTAAAACTGCTTTGATGCATTATTTTCCAAGCATAGATAATTGTTCCTTCATTTTTAATCCATTTTTTTGTTTATCCATCTGGTTTACTTGTAGAAACAATAGAAAAGAAAAAAATATTGACATTTAATGTGACAAGGAACTTTGCATTATTCATAAAGAATGCTTGCCTATCTATTTCTGGCTAATGATGGCCTTCAGCAGGCCATTTCTGTGGAGATGAGTAGTGAAACTAAAAGTTGGATTCGCCTTGTATTTTCCTCTTATGACTTTCGATGTGCAGTTACTAGGTGGGTCCGAGCATAAAGCAGTTAAAGCAAGAAAAAAAGATACAAGCATCACACTAAATAACATTAACATTTGTATTTAATTCAATCTGAATAATTGACTTTTTACTAAACTTTGTTGGTACGTAATGTAATACGCAATGCACAAACTATATCACAATTTTGCTATGCGTGGTGTTTCATTATTTTAGTTTTTTAAGGCAAAGCGACACAATTGTATCGTTTAATATGCATTTAGTTGGTTACATGCTTACTTTCTATACTGTAAATACATATCAAAAAAACAAACATTCATTAAATTCTGTATAACCAAGAATTTATTCAAATATATCAAACTGGCGACTCCTGGCTTGTTTGGACTTGACAGTTAATATTTCTTGGACTTAAATTTCCAAACGGTATTTTGTTTTTTGAGCTTAAGTATTTATTGCTATATTTATCTTAGTTTTGAAGATAAATTTTACATTATGCTTAAAAACTCTTTTTTTATTCTAAAAACTGTTCTATAATAAGCTTAGACTATGAAAGTTATGCTTATAAAAAAAAAGGGTAAATGATTAGGCTGGCATAATTAGGCCTAGATATAAATTATGGATTGCTCGAAATCCATGTTGGCATGCTTACGCATGCTTTATTCCTTTATAAATTCCTAATCTACCTCGTGACTGATCAATGCACTTCCGTTTCAATAAGCTTTAACGTTGGCTAACTATAGTAAATATTTTTATTTGAAATATTCGAATTTTTAAAATAGTATTGAAATAGAAAACCATATGAATTTAAAAATGTTAAATTTCATTTTCATTTCTTCTCTATATTTATCCTACTGACTAGCAGGAAAGCGTCGGAGGCGGCGCTATATACAGGGTGTACCAGAGTCGCGCACCATTTAAGTTTTATAAAATCTTCCAATTTCTTCCAAACATAAACATCAATTTGACTGTTGTATTGTGAGTTTCTCACTCATATTTAGAAAATTTTAGTTAATCATATTCATCAAATCAAATCAAATTTGAAACATGGAAAAAAATTCAAGATGAGTATATGGTGCGCGATTTCTGAGACACCCTGTATAGGGCAAGCAATTACCCGACCTGGTTCCAGAAATGCCAAGATATTGTCATCCGGTTAAAATTTTTTGTTTTAGTTTTAGTATTATAGAGATATAACTAAGGTTTAGAATTGCTTGCCAAGCCGAGGAAAGTGCCGTGAAATATCCTTCCCAATTACACAACAAAATCTGAGATCATGTCGATCACAATCACGGCGCTCCTAACCACTCCAACACGCTGCCGACAAAGCGAAAATAGCTCGCCCACGTTTATCTTTATTTACAGAATCACAACATCAGCCACAATAGCAACATAGTAAGGTTTACTGGATTTCTTTAAAATTAGTTATTTTCCCGCCGAATAGTCTTGCTTTTTTGGTGCAGTTGTGATACAGTAAAATAAAATTGTATCTGCTATAATCAAGATGAATCAAAAACATTATAAATATTTCAATGTTTTTGCTCTATATAAAACATGTTGTACCTCTGCAAAACGCCTTGAAATGAAAAAGATCAATTTTTTTTAGAAACTTTGCACCACTTTGCGAGAACAAAGAGATGAGCAAAGCAGCTACTACAATCAAAAAGAAAAGTGCTTGAAAAGCAAGCATGAGCATCTTGTCAACAAGATCAAAAACGAAAAATCAAAAGTATTGAAAGAACTGTCTCAACTCAAATTAGAAAACGTCAATTTGAGGTAATTTATTTTTATCTATAAACAGTTTGTTAAATTGATCATCCTGCTTTTATATTTATTAAAACTAGAATCTCTTACAATGAACTTCTCTCCACTTCGGAAAAATCTTCTAAAACAAAATACAGTTCGATCATCCATCTAACCGGTTAAATTTAACTCTATCTTGTATGTTTTATAATTGAAATATAATTATAATTTAAACATATATGATTTTGATATAGAAATAAATATTGGTGATTAAACCATCAGCTATTGTTTTGTCTAGGCTAGATTTAATTATTGATATTTATTACAAAATAAATTCCTTATTTTTGGGGCGGTTTATACAAACATAAAACTTGAGTGAGTTATTTTAAAGTTGTCATACTATTGCAGTGATGAACTCGAGCACTTGCGAAAGGTCCAACAGCAGTCATGCGAGGAAAATACGACGCTACGAGACGATATCGAGAATATGACAACGCGACTACGAAAAGCAGATAAAGCTTTGATTCAAGAAAGGGAAACAGTTAAAGATTTATACCTTAGGTGAAGCGCTCCTTGCAATTAGTTAACTGTAACGAACAGTTGCATTGATTTCATGAAAAGTACCGAGTGACTGTTGTGTTCTCAGTGTGCTGCAGTCATTGAGCTACTTTTTATGCTTTCGTGATCACGTGACGCGTTGTTATGTGCTTTTAATGTTTTTTTGCGATGTTGACTTCAATTAATCTCCAAATCAAACTGATTGTTGTAGAAACAACGAACTGGCCAACCTTGTGTCCGATTTGAAAGCAAAGAAACTGGAAACGAACAAAGCAACCACCACGTCTCTGTCCGAACAGACAGTCAATATGATTGAAGATTTAGTAAAAAAGTTTTATGAAAAAAAGTCAGAAGTAACCGCTGCGTTCAATGAACAAAAAGCAGAAGAACTGTCGAAACAGGTGCGGAACTACACTATAAAAAAACGCCTGCGAAATCAAAAATTTTTTTGCAAAATTTTTTTGTCAATATCTATTTTCTTGTTCAAGTTGTAAAAGATATTTGAACAAATGATTATTTAAATGCCTTCTTCATAGACACTTGTGCTCAAGTGGTTTTTGGGCATTGAAGTGTTTAAAAGAGGCAATCGGAAAGGTGTGTCTTTACCAAGAGACACTAAAATTATTTTGTATATCTCAATGGCAATTGTTTTCAAAAGTTTGCACGAACTGCCCAACTTTCATTAACTTCACTTAATTATTTAGCTTTTTTTATTGTCGACTATAAATTGGTTTGTTTTAACTTCTGCTAAAATAAATTTAAAGGCCTATTTTGCTGCTAGCGTTAGACAGTGCTGCTGTGCTTTTGTTTTTTGTTTTTATTTTTTTGTTGTTGCTAAATTCATATATGGAACTTAGCTCCTTTCTGTTGCATTATTATAAAACAGAAGTAAAACGTACACATTGCACTATATATTCTTACACTGTCCAGCAATTAGGAAAACAAACAATTTAGCGATATGATTTTGACGAAGTAAAGCCTTGAACTTAAAACTATTCTATTGCCAGGTGGCTAGTTACGAGATCGCTTTGTCGATGGAAAAGCGACGTCGAGAGAAACTCGAGCTCCGTCTTGAAGAAGCGCAAGTCGAGTTGCGCAAAGCGCGATCTAGCGTTGACTCGATGTTTGAGCTCAGCGTAAAGCGATCCCGCGCCAGCTTGGATCGCTGCAAAAACCTTGGTTCGAGTCTCGACAACGCAACTGCTTCAACTTCCACCTTGCGAAGTCCACTCTTTGACGTCACGCCGCTATGCAACGACGCTAACGTCAGTGAAGTCGATGTCGCGCAATCGTTGACTGCGTCAAACGTTAGCGACGCGTCGTCAGAAGTTTTGCACGTCGATACGGACACGATTCCCGTCAGCGAAGGTTTGACTAGTGTTAGTACAAACAGCGATTTAATTATTTGAGTTTATATTACGCATTTTAGCTACTTTAAAGTTTGTTTCTTTTATTAGTTTGTTGCTTTTACGAAATTTTAATTTATATTGCTTTATAACTTTTCAAAATGTTTCATTTGTGTTCCCAGCGTTCACGGAGAAAAATTCTAAAAATCAGTATCCTCCACTTAATGTTTGTACAAAGCAATCATAAACAATTCATCGCCTTATCATATTGTCGGGACGATTCTTACGAGCTATATATATAGTATGATAACGCAGCATCTGTACCATTTTATGAAATTTATGCTATTTACAAAGCCACTGTCGGTGTGAATACCTTAAAAAGGCTGCTTCGTTTTCATTGCGTTTTGTTCGATATATCGTACTCGTTTCGTCATCATATTTTTTGCACTTACCTATTAAACGTTTGTACCTTTTTTTTTGTTTATCCAGTTTAAATCCGATTTGTAAAATACCAATTATTTTTTAAATCCCACACCTGTATCTCCACTGTTTTATTGGAAGCATATTTGGGAAACTAAACCAAGATCCGCATTCCGAATCTTGGTTAAGTTTCCCGAATATGCTTCTGTGTTTAAACTTTTTGATAATAAGTTATTGATTTTTTTAGCAACATAGTTTTGGCGAAAATGTTAAAAAAAAGAAGGCAATTTTAGCTTTGAGACTTTTTTGTTATCGTATCAAAATTACTTAACTTCTCAAAAAAACTTTCAACCCATTGACCTATATCAATTTTTATTTTTGCAATTATTCGGCTTACTTTTTGGCATAAGAGCTTTCATGCCTTAAAGAAAGTAAAGTAAACATTCTTAGCATTACCAGGAGAGCTCCTGTTTCAAAAGGGAGTTATTCAGACAAAAAAACATCAATTTTTATCACCTGAGTGAGGTGAAAATGCCTAATCAAGCCCAAGACAAACAGAGCTATTCCTAGCAAAAAGCTAAAAAGACGATAGACATTTCGATTTCCGTGAAAAATGCTCAAGGGTCCGTCCTACAACCACAAGTTGCCACCCATTATTAATGCGTCTTTTTTGGGAATGAAACCAGATGTATAAATCAGCAGATGAATATACGAAAAAAAGCCCGAAAAACATTGACTTGTATTTCGCGACTTGGTCTTAAAATTATAATTGTTTTTGGCCCTGAAAGCTTCATTTAGTGGAGCATAATCTTTCAGCAAAAAAAAATCAAAAACATAAAACCTTTACTTTTATTAGCAATTTTTAGTGTTTTTATCTAGGCTAAATCGTTTGCTCTAGCTTTTACGAGTACTTCATGGACTTATACCTAACAAAATGTTATTAATAATAGGCCATATTTAAAAATTAGGTAAAAAAGCAAATTAGTTTTAAAGAATGTTTCATTAATCTGTTTTTTGCATTTACTTGGCTTTTCTTAGATTCTCTAACTTACCTAGTTTTCTCTTACTATACCAGGGGTGGCCAAAGTTTTTCAAGCATGAGCCGTATTCAGTAAATTAATAATGTTCGCGAGCTTAAATTAGTAATAATCTTCTAAATTGTAAATACTGTTGGAAAATTTTTTTTTTAAATTAGTTATTTAAATAAGTGTCTTGCAGTCCTTTTGTGCGTTTCCATGCTATTTCAAGTCGTTAAAAATTGCTGCAATAAGAATTATTACAGCAATCCGAATCGTTTTTGTTAAGGTAGGATAATTCATAATCGGAATATTGTCAGTTAGCGCGTGTAATATTCCACGCTACAAAGAAACTGGCTTCAGTCGCTACAACAGCTTTCTTACTGAATGCTGTTAAAATTTTTGTTGATTCTGAAGAGAAGATACTTAGTTCGAATACAGTACAGAACAAATAAACACATAAGTTGACTGAGTTTTTATTAATTACACAAGCTTTCGTAAACTACTGCTCAATTCGTCAGGTATAATTAAATAACTCCAACCTTACGTTCCGTTATACCTGATAAAGTGATCAATAGTTCACGAAAGCTTGTGTGATTATTAAAAACTTGGTCGACTTTAGAGCCCATTTGATGTTTAAAAATTTGTTTAAATACAAATTTGTCAATAAACAAAATAAGAGACCCCGCTTTTTCTTGCAAAAAATCCCTTTTTTCCCCAATAATCACAACTAGCGACAAGATAATTCAAATTTTCAAGTCGCTAGAGTTGTACTCTGTCTGGTGGAGAAAGTCTCCTCTAAATATTTTGAAAAGCGCGCGCGATATGCTTGATTTTGTTCCCAAGGGAATATGACGAACGGTACGTTATTTGTTAGAACAACCATATTTTAAACTTTATCTGAGTGTGCGTGCCATTGTTTGAATCTTTGCGCGGCTTTGACTTTGATCTAGAAAAAAGTTAGGGCCTTTATTTCGTGACAATATATAACCAAGAAATGCCAAGTTGATAATTTATTTTAGCTTGTTTAGCAAAGTAACGTAGTTTTTTGTCACTCAATTGCTGCTTATCTAATACTTTTGAAATAAGGTATATTTGCTAAAGCATAAAACTGCATCCCTATTTGACAAGGTAAAAAGCACTGTCATTTGTCAATCTCTATACATCGAATCGTTGCTACTCCGCATAGAAAGATCGCAATGGCGCTGGTATGGCCACGTGACAAAAAAAGTCTTCACTTCCCATCAGTACCTAAAATTTTTAATTTCTGCCGAAATTCAAGGTAAAGACAAAAAAGGTTTGCACCGTCCAATCCGTCCTATATTAATGTTGCAGACTGAAAATGCCAGAAATTTTAGAACAACAGGTGTGGCATTGAATTTCAACTAGTGGGTCACAACGTGACCCGCGGGTCAGTGGTTTTCCATCCCTGTTTTATGGCATTGCGCATCAAATCTCTTTCAAAACGGGGGTCACAATATGTGACAATGCCTGTTATGAGTTCCACTAGTATCTGCAGTTAGCTCTTTTATTTATACGGAGTTACACGATAGTTATACGACTGAATCTGTAAGTTATACGAGGGTCAGTCAAAAAGTAATGAGCCCTGTTAACTTTAACCGCTTTAACCTTCATATTTTTTCTAGAAATTTTAAGGGTGTTTAGTAAATTTACTGCTTTAAAGATAAATTGTAAAAAAAAATTGTTTCAACGTGTCCACTTTTGGTATTGTGTTTTGGAAATGACGTCATCACTGGATGTCCGTCAGAAGCAGAGAGCTGTGATTGAATTTCTTGTTTCGGAAGGGGAGCCACCAAAACAAATTTTCGAAAGATTGGTAAATGTTTATGGAGATGCTTCATTAGCCTACAGCACTGTGAAAAAGTGGGTATCCAGGATTAAACACGAAGAAGATGATCCAAGTTTGAGTAGCCTCCAGGACAGACCAAGAAGTGGAAGACCATCTTCTGCAGTCAATCCTGGAAACAATGATAAGGTTGAGAAATTGATTAGAGATGATCGCAGAATCACTATTGATGACATTGCTGAACGTGTTGGAGTTAACCATGGAAGTGCTGTGAATATTGTTAATGAGCTAGGCTTTGCAAAGGTTTGCGCCAGATGGGTTCCGAGGCAACTTTTGGATTTTCACAAGCAAGCCCGTTTTGAAGCTTGTTCGGAGCTTATTGAGTGTCACAGAAGTGACAAAACTTTTCTCAGCCGTATAGTGACAGGAGATGAAACCTGGGTTCATCACTATGAACCTCTGTCGAAAAGATCATCCATGGAATGGCGTCACCCCACGTCCCCAAGAGCCAAGAAATTCAAAAGTCAACGTTCAGCTGGAAAAATTATGGCGACTGTGTTTTGGGACATTGAAGGAGTGATATTGGTAGATTTTATGCCTAAAGGTACTACCATCAACTCAGATGCTTACATTGACACTTTACGCAAACTGAAAGCGAAACTGAGAAGAGTACGACCTCACCTGGACATGTCTAAGGTCTTGCTGCAACACGATAACGCCAAGCCCCATACCAGTCTCAAAACTCGTGAAGTGATTGCTTCTTTTGGATGGACGACGGTAACCCATCCCCCATACTCACCCGACCTGGCACCATCTGACTATCATCTTTTTGGACCATTGAAAGAAGGAGTTAGGGGGCAGCACTTCACTAATGATCAAGAAGTCAAGCACGCTGTAAGAAACTGGTTAAAAATGCAGCCTGCTGACTTTTACAAGGCTGGCATAGTGTCCCTTGTTCATCGATGGACAGTTGGAATTGAAAAGTGCAGAGATTACATTGAAAAGTAGAACTGAGATCTCCTATCCCTGGGCTTTCTTTTGATGTATGACTTTTGATTTTATTGCAACAAATATGGCCAGGAGAGACTTGGGCTCATTATTTTTTGACTGACCCTCGTACTAATAATTTATCACGCGGTTAACCACACTTATCAAACCAGAGAGAAGAAGGCAGTAGAGCCGTGCGCTATGACGTCATATACTATAACAACCCCCTTTTAAGAAGCTTTTTAGCGAAAAGGTTGTCTAAGAAAAATATTAGTACGTTGTACGAGCCCGATTAATAAACATGCAACAAATTATATACAATACGGCACAAGCGCTATGAGTTTTACGCTACTTCATACAAAATCCCTTAAATGATCAGGAAAGCGTTTTTGTCTCACGCTTCGCCGCGAGGTTGGAGATGGTGGGAAGACTTCATCTTCAAAATGGACGTGACGTTCGTCTGATGTCATCATTTCCTCTTTGGGGTCTCCCCCTTCGGTGGGGAGAGGGCGAATAAAACGTCTATTGCGCCAACAGACTCGACCGCTCGGTAGTTTTATGTGATAGTCGCGGTTTCTCCCGACGCCGATGATGAGTCCCGATCGCAACCATTTTTTTGTAATATGGTCTTGAATTCGAACATGTTGTCCGATTTTTAATGGGCTGAGGTGTTTCGCTCGTTTATTGTATTCTGTTTCTGCAGCCACTTGTAGATTTGATAAGGCTGCATCCCACTTGTCGAATTTGTTTTGCCAATCTTCCTTGAAATATTTCAGTTTAGCTGGGACGATTGAACGTAGCGGGGCACCGTATAAAATTTCGGCTGGTGATAACCCATGGGCCTTGGGTGTGTTAACCCATTCGATTAGGCCGCTGCTAAATTCATCGCAGTCGAGACTACCATGCTCAGCAGTTTTGGCAACAAGGTGCTTCATGGCTTTCACTGCTGCTTCTGCGTGTCCGTTTGACTGTGGGTAATGTGGAGTACTTATGGTGGAAGTTACTCCCCATTTCTTGAGAAACTGTTGAAACTTGCTTGATGTGAATTGCGGTCCTCCGTCAGTTCTGATTCGTACTGGTACCCCTGTGTCCACGAAAAATTTTCTTATAGTGCTGATTATCTGATGTGAACTAGGGTCATGAGAGAACTCGCTGAGCTTAATCCATCCCGACAGACGGTCTACATAAACCAGGTAAGTCTTACCGGCATAATAAAATAAATCTGCAGATACGTCTTCAAAGGGTCTTGATGGGAGGGGATCGCGTTGTAATGGTTCCTGTTGCAAGCTTGGTTGGTGCTCTTGGCATTTCGTGCAGGCTTTAACGGTATTTTTGATGTCGCTATTGATTCCTGGCCAGTACACTATTTGACGCGCACTTTGTTTTGTTCTTTCGATGCCTTGATGTGAGGCATGTAGCTTTGTCAGTATTTCTTTTCTTTTCTGTACCGGCACCACAATGCGATGGCTGTTCAGGAGAATTAATCCATCTTCGAAAGTAAGCTGATCTTTCAGCTTTTTGAAAGGTTGAGCTAATGGATATTCGTTTCCTTTTGAAAAGTTGTTTTTAATAGCAGTGATTAATTGTTGTGCTGCTTCGTCCTGCTGAGTACTTTCTTTTAAGTCTTCCAGCATTGGATCGATAAATGTTTCTTTTGTGACTTCTGGGTCTTTTCCTCTCAGAATTGTAGAAACGTTTTTGCAAATCATTCTGGTTGTGTCTACGTTTATGATATCTTCTGGTTCTGGGTCGCGGCACGGTGCTCGTGACAACACGTCGGGGATCACATGGTCTTTGCCTTTTCTCCAAGTGGTGTGGAATATAAAAGCGCTGAGTTTTTCTTTAAGTCTCTGAATCCTGGGATTATCCACCATATCGAGTGTCTGGGTATTCAGGATTGACTCTAATGGCTTGTGATCTACTATCAGCTCGAAATTGGGTAAGCCTTGCAGATATATGCGGCATTTACGCATAGCCCAAACAACAGCGAGCAATTCCAGTTCAACCATAGCGTAGTTGGCCTCAGTCTCAGTTATAAAACGTGATCCTGCTTGAACCAATTTCCACGTTTCTTGATGTTTTTGCAAAAGTGCAAAACCTAGACCTTTCAACCGAGATGCATCTGTTTGCAGCATCGTTTTCAGATTGGGGTCGAATGCAACCAAAATATGGGGGCTACAAAGAATTTCTTTTGTCTTTGTAAATGCTTCTTCATGCTGGGGTGACCAGAGAAAAGCATTTTTTGGTTTGAGCAAGTCCCGAAGTGGGCCTGCTGCTTCACTGAGTAGGTGAGTAAATCCGCCCAGCTGGTTTGCCATACCCATAAAAGATCGTAATTCAGTTATGTTTGTTGGAGCAGGGAATTCAGAGATTGCTTCAATTTTTGTGGGGTCTGCTTTAATACCGTCGCTGCTCACTATATATCCGACATATCTCACAGCACTTTGTAGTAACTGCAATTTCTTCGGATTAAGAGTAATACCGTGTTCTCGACATCTGTTTAGTACAGCCACTACGGTATTCAAGTGCTCCTGTGCGGTTTCGCCTTGAATAAGAATGTCATCTACCACTTTTTCGACTTTTTCAATGCCTTGCAGAGCTTCATCGCCTCTTGCGCAATATTCGTCTTGAGAAGAAGCTAGTCCCATCGGAGCTCGAAGGAATTTAAATCTTCCGAACGGCGTAATGAATGTGGTAAAGTCTTGACTTTCTTTTTCTAAAGGTACTTGCCAGTATCCTTTAGTGGCGTCTAATGTTGAGAAAAATTTAGACGAAGAAGAAATATTCGAAATAGCTTCAGCAGGTGATTTAGATGGATGATATGGACGGCGTACGTATTTGTTCAATTTCTGCAAATCAATACAGAGACGAATTCCACCATTAGGTTTTTGTAAAACGACCATAGGGTGCACCCAATCAGTTGCTTCTGTTACTGGTGCAATGACTCCGGCTTGTACGAGTTGGTCAAGCTCTGTCTTCACCATCTTTCTGAAAGCTAAAGGTATTTGGCGTGGAACAGGTAAAGCAAATGGAACAGCATCATCTTTCAAGGAAATTTTCATGGGTTTACTGTTCATTTCCCGTAATGTTGTGTCTTCAGAAAACACATCGCTGTACGATTTTATCAACTTGTTCTCAATTTTACTAATTTCTGCTTCAGTTGGGTTCTCTGATATAATAAATCTTGGGTTCTCTGCTTTTAATATGCTTGCTAATTTTCGAGGTGTTTTTGATGAATTTATCGGTTGAGGATACGTGTCAGGTAGAATGTTAACCTGTTGACATACGTACCAAGCAAGCAAAAAATCTTCTACCTCAGGACAGACGTAAATGGTTTCTTCCACAAATCGGCCGCAGTATTCGATGATGCATGGGAAAGTCCCTACGCATGTTACGGTCTGCCGGTTTACTGCACTAAGAGTGTCTTGATTTGGCGGCATTAGATTAGCAAGGTCTATTCCGAGCCGTTGAATGATGTTTACCCCAACAAGACTTGCTTCAGCACCTGTGTCTGGTGTAGCTTCTGTGGAACCTAACGGGTTACGATGTTTAAGAGAAAAAAGATTAACAGTTATTTTGGGCGCCGCGGAGTTAGCAAATTTTGCATTAGCATTGCATCTACGCTTGATTTGTCCGGTTAACTTTTTCCTCGTTTCTTCGCGTCTGTTAAACCCGGGTTTGTTGTGAAAGCACACTGATGTAAAGTGACCTTTTTTGCGACATATTAAGCACTCTGTATCCTTTGCGGGACAGTGGGTTTGACCTTTTGGTGGGCAGGTCTTTTTACCGCATTTTGTACAGGGCGTTTAGTGCGCTCTTTAGATTTAGAGAAATTTCGACGAAATTTGCTTTGGTACGCTCTTCTCTCATTCAGCTGTCGGCTTATTCGCGCGTCGTCTTGTTTTGCTGACTCTTCCGATCTGCATAAATCAGTGACAGTCTGAAGATCAGGTAATGGGGATATGGCTAAGAGCTTTGTTCGAGTCTCTTTGTCATATATTCCCGACATGATTTTTGTGACTAAACAACGATTTAAACATTCATTGCACAAGTCTGCGTCTCTCGCCAAAGTTTTAATCGCGATTAAAAACGAATCAAAGTTTTCGCCAGCCGCTTGCTTTCTCTCTTCAAACGCGACACAGTATAACGCTATGTTTCTTTGACTCCGGATGTAATTTTTGATTTTATCTAACACTTCGTCTGGTTTAAGTGTAGTATCATCCGGGATAAGAAGTACATGTTCTACGGCTTTTCGCATTTCCATCGAAAAAAAACCGCGAAGCAATGCCAACTGACTGCTCAATGGCAGCTCTGTAGCAAGCGAGACCGTAGCATAATCGTTGTACGGTTTACGCCATTTCGCAAATTCAGCTAACGAAATTCCCACCTGCAGTGTGGAAGGCTTTTGTGCGTCCGCTTTGGTTCGCCTTGCCTCGTTGTTAGAATTGTTGACGTCAATGGTTTGCTCACGTGATTCGCTTCTTTCGCTATTCGCGCTTTGAGGCAGCTGCTGTTGCGAAAATCGTTCGATTATTTGTTGCATTTGTCGCTGGCTTTCAGACTGTGCCTCTGAAAGAGTTTTTAACCAAGAAGGAGGTTCATCATTATTAATATTACTATTCGCGTTTTGATTAGATTGAGATAATTCGGCTATACGTTTGTTTGCTGCTTCTAATTCTGCTTGCAGCTCTCGCTTGTTTTTTGCCATGTCTCTTTTATCTTCAATCTTTTACAAATCTCCGATCACGAACTTGCAGTATACTTTTATAATGGTTCGTAAGCTTATTTTCTTTAAACAAATTTATAAGCTGACTGTCGACGACGCCATGTTATGAGTTCCACTAGTATCTGCAGTTAGCTCTTTTATTTATACGGAGTTACACGATAGTTATACGACTGAATCTGTAAGTTACTCGTATACTAATAATTTATCACGCGGTTAACCACACTTATCAAACCAGAGAGAAGAAGGCAGTAGAGCCGTGCGCTATGACGTCACATACTATAACAATGCCGTTTCCATCTTTCGGGACGGGAGTCACAATATATGACAATGCTGTTTTTATCTTTCAGGATGGGAGTGACAATATGTGACAATGCCGTTTTCTATCAGTGCAGTATCTATCATTCTGTAAGACAGACGGCACTATAGAGTACCATCTATGGCATTGTGCATCAAATCTCTTGCAGGACGGAAAAGGTTGACGCTGAGACTGTTTCTAAACCGTTTTTTGTCATGCCCATCTAATCATTTTTAAAACTCTGATGTTCCTCATTTGGTGATACATAGCTGTAAAGGCCCGTTTCCACTACGAGCGTGGAAAAGAGCATTCTTTCTCTCTTTTATTGATCTTCGATTGAAGCGAGCGGTTAAAATCGAAGCGAGCGCAAAAGAAAAGCAATAAAACAAACAAAGAATGCTTTTTTCCACGCTCGTAGTGGAAACGGGCCTTAAGAGACGAAAAATATTTGGGGGACAATTTAGTTTACCCAAGACTAGTGAAGACAAAAATAAATCATCACTTTGGAACATATACTATCAAAACCGGTTTTTGAAAAACATTATTTCTAAAAACTTAGTTGATTAACAGTTTACTTATACGAGTATATTCTTTACTTCATAAAGCTCTATTGACCTTTGTCTCATAAAGAAAAACTTTTTTCATAATTGTGACCTGATTAGCTAAAATGTAATTTATATATTACATTGAACAACTTATCTCTATACTGTTCATTACGTGGCCTTCGAATATTTTTTAACTGATTAAGAATTTTGTCTTCGCAGCACAGGACAGCGGTACATAAAGGGACCTGCGCATTTGCTCGGGTATTGTGACGTACAGAGGGTTTTTCAGGAAGTTAGCCAAAATAATTTGCCTTGTATTTTTTTTGCTCACTTTGAGTCACGTAACTTGTATTTATATAGGTCCACCCGTCCTGAGAGTTAAACCTAAGCTCGAACAAAAAATTCTCTTTCCTCAGTCAGGTTAATTACAGTGTTTTTCGATCTAGTATAGTCCTCTACCCAATGATGGGACTCAAAATTTTAAGAACAGGTTCTCTTTGTATCGAACTCGCTAACAACAGTTTCAGTGTTGGGATTCAAAGTTTTAAGAACAGGTTCAAAATTAGGGTGTTCTCTAAAAAAAAGGTCTTCACTTCGATTTCATCCGTAATTTTCTTATTTTTCTCCCAAAATTAGGGTGTTCTCTATAAAAAAAAAGGAAAAGGTCTTCATTCAGAATCGTTCTTTACACTCTGAACAAATATCGGCAGCGGATTGAAACTGTTACATTAAACACAGAGATATTGAAATACATAGATTACGTAAAGTTAAAAGCGGGTTCTCTAAACGTGCTGAAATTCCAAGAACGAGTTCGCGCGAATCCGTGCGAACCTCTTGAATCCCATCACTGCCTCTACCGATCAATTTTAATCATGTGTCGATCAAATTTACTGTAGTTCTGTGTCGACCAATTTTAGCTATATACCGATCAAATTTAATCTTGTGTCGATCAATTTTAATCGTGTATCGACCAAAAATAGTTATGTCGACAAACTTTATTTTATTGGTAAATAAACAATTTTGAGATATAATTTTTACTATAAGTTTTTTGTTAATCAAAGTCCTACAACTATTGCATTTTCAAAAGCAAATACTGTAAGAATATCATAATTTTCTAGAATACCTCAAAGAATTTATTTGAATACGAGGGTCAGTCAATAAGTAATGAGACTTTCTCAATTACTTTGGTGTTCTTGGAGTTATGCAACTGAAATTTTATGTGATGATTATGAATGGAGTTGTCATCTTATTTACAACAAAACTTGTTTATTTTCAGATTACTGTAGGTGTGACGATAAATTGAAATGACTACTAGGCTAGGAAACAGCTCATGCTTGGAACAAAGAGGAGTCATCAGATTTCTGTTGGCAGAGAGTGTAAAATCATGTGAGATTCTGTCTAGAATGCAAAGACAATATGGTCCTTCCTGTATGTCTAGAGCAAACTTCTACAAATGGGTGCAAGCATTCAAAGATGGACGCGAAAGCATTACTGATGATCTGAGAAGTGGAAGACCTGTGGATGTCTCTACCCCAGAAGCAGTACAGGCAGTTGAAGACCTGATCAAATCTGATAGAAGGGTCACTTTAGATGAAATTGCTACAAACTTGGACATCTCCCATGGCACAGTGTACGCAATTGTGCGTGAGAAGCTGCGTTTTTCAAAAGTCAGCTGTCGCTGGGTTCCAAAGATGTTAACGGATGATCACAAAATGCAGCGCCTGATGGCTTCCAGAGCATCACTACGCAGATACAGAAAGGAGGGAGATGTATTTCTATCGAGAATAGTGACAACTGATGAGACCTGGGTCTTTCATTATGAACCTGAATCGAAACGACGATCAATGGAGTGGAAGCATGTTTCTTCCCCAGTGAAGAAAAAATTCAAATCTAAGAAAAGTTTAAGGAAAGTCATGCTCACTGTGTTCTGGGACAGAAATGGGCCGATCACTATCAGTTTCTTGGAAAGGGGCAATACTGTGAACTCAGAGAACTACTGTGAGCTGCTAACTCAAGTGAAAAAAGACATTAAGAACAAACGGAGAGGACTTCAATCAAGAGGTGTGATTCTCCTTCAGGATAATGCAAGGCCCCACACAGCAGCAAGAACCCTAGCCAAAATTGAAGATTTAGGCTGGAAACTTCTAACACACCCACCCTACAGCCCAGACCTTGCACCATCTGATTTTCACCTCTTCGGCCCACTCAAAGAGAGTATGAGGGGAATTCACTTCTAGACTGATGAAGAAGTGAAGGCTGCTGTGAGCAACTGGCTAAGGACCCAGTCCACGGAATTCTATGCCAAAGGAATAGACAATCTAATATCAAGATGGAACAAGTGTGTTGCAAAGGAGGGAGACTATGTTGAAAAATAAAAAAGCATTTTTTGATTACCAGTCATTGCAAACTTGAGTTATTAAAAAAGTCTCATTACTTATTGACTGACCCTCGTATTTAAAGATGGTCTAGTTATGTTACGTACGTGCTTCATTTAACAAAAAAATTAGGTTTTTCGTTTCAAATCTTACTTTAGATGTTTAGAATACCTGTAAATAGGGTTTTTCGATCTAATTCGTTGTTTTTGCAATCAAATTCGTTCTTTTTGCAATCAGATTCGTTGTTTTTGCAATCAAATTTGTTCTTTTTGCAATCAATTTCGTTTTGCAAAAACTTCTACATATATACAGTATCTTTGTATAGGGCTCGCGATAGGGTCTATATGCATATATAAATAATATGAGGTCTCTGTGTTAGGTCTCCATAATTTATAGTCTCTATAATTAGGTTTCTATAATATAGTCTCCATAATGTATATATAGATAAGTATATAGACCTATCGGAGATTCTATATGGAGACCCAATATTATGGGGACTATATTATGGAGACCAAATACTGTATCTATTATAGAGACTACATTACGGAGACCTAATTTTGGAGAATTAATATTATGGAAACTATTATAGAAACCTAATTATGGAGACTATATAGATCGTGGAGACCTAATATTGTGGTGACCTAATACAAGACCCTATATTATATACCTATATATTTGATAAAAGAGAATTTAAAAAATTGTTTATTTACCAATAAAAATAAAGTTTGTCGACATAACTATTTTTGGTCGATACACGATTAAAATCGATCGACACAAGATTAAATTTGATCGGTACATGACTAAAATTGGTCGACACAGAACTAAATTTGATCGGTAGTGACTAAAATTGATCGACACATGATTAAAATTGATCGGTAGAGGACTGTAGTAGATCGAAAAACACTGTAATTACGATATTTTAACGGATAAAGCATAGGCCTGTTTTTTTAGGGCACCAAGCAGATTTTCTGCCATATTGAAAGCTATGAGTTCTAGGTAGCGATATTTGTTATATTCGGGTTCTTTGTAATC
Organism: Diplosoma virens; assembly: GCA_963680785.1. Classification (NCBI taxonomy): domain Eukaryota; kingdom Metazoa; phylum Chordata; class Ascidiacea; order Aplousobranchia; family Didemnidae; genus Diplosoma; species Diplosoma virens. The sequence continues at coordinate 15,016,108 of OY796894.1, read as the reverse complement.
AGGAAAAATTATGATTTGGATATCGTCGCCCAAAATTCAGGCATTTAAGTTGTTTCCCCTTTCAAACTTTTTTGATTTGGAACGCCTAACCTTGAGTTAATTTTGGGAAATCTTTATTTAATGGATTAAATAAGAAAAAAGGAAGACTATAAAAATTCACGAATTTAAGGAAATGTAACGAGAAATCTGAGTTATACAAAATGAAGAAAAGTATGCGTCGACCGGGAGTCGAACCCGGAACTAGTGCTTGGAAGGCACCAATGCTGACCGTTACACCATCGACGCGCGTTAGTAAACTTTCTGATTATTGTTATTTTATATAATGTACAACTCCCTGTGGAAAATATACATATACTTTGATCAAGAACTTCTAAATCAAGGACATGCATTGTCTATGTCCAGACTTTGCTAGCGAAGGCGATCATCTTTACTGTATAAGTGCTAATGTATTACTGAAATCAATTAATGATTGGTCCGTAATTGCTTCAGACAAAAGCATTAAAACGTTTAAACGCATATTGAGGGATAAATACCCAAATATGTGATACCATGCCCACAGAACTACCCTTGAGTGAAATACCTGAAACCTGCCATATACAGCGCTAAATAGACATAAATATTTAATATGACATAAAAACTTTCACACATAAAAATTACAGTTATAAGAAATAAAAAAAACTTTTCAATTGCTAATAAACTTAATCGGACAAGCACAAGCGCGCTTTCTTGATTGATGTCTGGAGGAGGACGGCGTTCTTTTGCTGATCCTTTTCCAAGTTATGCAGACCTTTCAAAAGTACATTTGCCACGTGTCGTCTGAGCTTGTCACTAGTGTTCAGGTTATTGTAGTCCTCCATCACTTGCAGAATCATCATGAGTCTCCTGCAGCAGCAGGCCCTGTGTCTGGCTTTGGTGATAAAGGCAAGTCCACATCGCACAAGGTCAAAAATGGTTTGGTGGGGGATTTTCAGGGAGCCTCGTGAAACTTCGGAGATAAAGGCACTGACTTCTGTTGAGACTAGTTCATCCTCCTCATTGAAGATCAGGTGTTCCTCACACTTTTTCTCCAGCCACCCTGCCACATAGGCTGCACTGCTTTCCTCATGGATAGAGAGTGAAGGCTCAGTGCAGTCCTCAATGAAAGTGGCGTCCTCAGCATCGATGGCACTAGTAACACACGTGTGAACCATGGTTTCCCCATTTACGTCCAAGGTCTCCAGATAAGAAGCGGCATGTCTAGCCAGGCGTTTTTTGCAGGCAGTCAAGACATCCCCAGAAGTCATAAAAGCATTTGCACCAGTCGATTGCCTGTACACAGAAAATTCACCCTCTATCCTGTCACTCTGCAGCTCACGAAGAAGTACATAAGCCTACTGGAAGCCAGCATGGGTCAGGAGGTGTGCACAAATGGAAGTCAGGCCTTGCATGGTCTGCACAAGTGCTTTCTTAGTGTCATGGGTTACACACTGCTTTCTGCCTTTTCCGTGCCCAGAAGGGGCTTTCTGGAAAATCTGTAGATAATCGGACAAGTTGGTAGTGGTGTGGTCCTGAACATGCCGGTGGGGATCATTTAGCCTCACTTCTTGATGTTTTGATGACACATTCACAACATTCCACCAATTAAGCACAAATTGAATAAAGTCGGCTGTGTCGCCACACTTCTGGAGCCTGAGGGCAGCTTCAACTTTGTCGTTGAAAACTTTCAACACGTGCTGGACATTCTGCAGTTGAAGTTTTGAAGGTCGAACAGCAGCATCTGTCAGGGGAGATGTTTTCAAAAGGTTTGCCTTCTCAGCATCGTATAGCTTTCTGACGTCGTTGAAGGAACCAGTGACTTGGTTGTCGAAAGTCATCTTTTGGCAAGCCTCTGAAACAAAAGGAACAAACAGTAAAATCACCTCATGCTGGCATTTTTTGTTGTGGTGCTGCAGTATTCATTTCATTTTTTTTTCTGTCACTGATTAAACAAAACTTTTTCACGTAAGAACTACATGAAGATATAATTATTTTGTAAGTGCTTTTTCTTAGGCTATTTTAAGTAAAATCACGAGTAATAATTGTTCGCTGTTGGTACTTAAATTTTTTTGCAAATCATATTTTTATAATAGATACGAAGTCTTTGCATAGATAATAATATTTAAATTTCTTATTAAGAGCAATCAAAATTGACAAATCTACTTATTGCGCAAAAAAACTCTCACAAACAGAAATGTCGAAATACAGCAAAACGCAGTCCAATGCATGAATACCAACACAATTAAAAATTAAATAAAAAAATCACGGAATTGTTATTCTTTTTATTCGTCAATTAAGTTCCAGTTATAATCAAAGATTTTCATTTAAAATAAAATAATTTTCTTTCAAGCTTTTTTTCAAAATTTGTATTAAAATGTTACATACAGCAAATCAAAAATAGTGTAGACTCACCTGATATCCAGTTGTTTCTTATGCACTTCAATAGATGCACTGTGTCAAACAGTAGCCTAGGTACCAACTCCGTGTGTTATCTAAAGGATGAGTATCAGTGGCAGGGTAATCCGACTCTGATGGACGATCGAACATCTTGCAGTAAAGCTGGTTGATCTTGTGGTTGTCTGTGATGGACCCAAGAACAGTGCCTCCAGCCTGTTCTACAACCATGGCAGCCTGCTTCACCACCTCAAATTGAAAAGAAGCTGTTAATTTATGGACAGATGTAACAGATACCATGATGCTGGGGCCTCGATGAAGACACTTGGACATGACACAAAGCATTGAAGTGGCTTTTGCGTTGTGGTCATTCTTGGCCATGCCACTGAGGACTCCTCCGGAGAAGGCTACTGTTGGTCGAATCTTCATCTCGTCAACTAAGAGAACTACATTTTTCTGTTGAGGCTTTTGAAGTTTGGCAAACATCTTTGATAAAATGTCCTTCACATTCACTGAAGAGACGATAGCTTGCAATTTTCTTCTACTTGGCAAAACTAGATACTCACGGAGTACTTCATAATTGCAGTGTGGAAAAGATCCCACAGCAAAGCAGTAGTCTTTTACAGTAAAATTTTTGTTGACTAGAAGCTTCAAATTATTGATAATAAAATCGATTTTTTTGCCTTTTTTTATGTCTTCAGTTTCTTGAGCCTGAAGCACAGTAACTACTTTCTTCAACACTTTATCCAGAGGAATTTTATAGTTAAAGCAAGTATGCACAACAGCATAAAACTGTGAATAGGAACTGAGGCCATTATTGGGGTTCAATATAGTTCCTAGGGGTACGCAAATTCCACTCTTGTATGCAAAACACGTAAGAGGAGAACATAGCGTTGACTTGTTTTCAACCAGAACAGTCATTTCGCATTCACGAAAGTCAGACGACATAAAAAGGAAAGCACACCTGTCAGATCTTCGGGTAATCACAACATTGTTATATTCCTTGTGAAGTTTCTTGTCAGGTAGAAATTCACTGAACGACTTGATCCTGTCTCTGGCCATAAAAACGTCAAGTTGTTTGTCTACTTGCTTTGCAGGGCGAGGAGGGATTTGGGGGGTCGGCAGACATGAAGCAGGTACATCAAAAATGCTAGGTGCAACAGCTGGTCTTGTTGTTCCACCTGGCAGTTTCTTCATTGGAGGATTTTGTGGCCAATGCTTCTCACAAATAAAAAAAGATTTAGCAATTGCAACATTAAAGTCTTTGCGAGGAGGAATCACAGCCAGCCACCTCTGCCTCTCAGGATCAAGCCTGGGCAGTTTGAATATTCTACGTTTTGATAAAAGGTCGTAGTTTCCTCTACAATTCACAATTCCACATTTATTCGGCATAATTACGTAAATTAATGCTCTTCGAAAAAAGAGAAAAATAATTATCAATATTACTCACAAACCTTGACCGGTCTGACCGGCCGGTAAAAAACCGGTCGAAACCTTTTGTTTTTTGACATTACAAAGTATATCATTTAAAACAATTTTATGGATTGTTTTGTTTCTAAAGTTATTTAACAACGCGATTTCTGAAATGGAGAGTCGTCCGTGATGAAAATTTACCATGTCGGCCGTAATGAAAATTTAGTACCGCAGCGTAGTTAAATCTAACCTATTCTTTGACCTCCTAACCCTCACCCCTATAAGGGTGAGGGTTAGGAGGTAAAGGTATAGTGGGTGTAAAGGTATACAGTAAGTTAGGGTGAGGGTTAGGAAGTCAGGAGATAGCTTTAACTACAAAAAAATTTTCATCACGGCCGACTCTCCATTTGAACCCGATTTCTTAGTGTGAGTAAGTTTGAAAAAATTGTAAAAAGTGGTCAATATGCATGGAAAATTCACTTGTCATTTATTCAGAATGATGGGAAAAAGTTGAGCCCTCGACAGTTAAATATCTTTTTCTAGTAGTAGTAGGCCCTAGAGCCCTAGGCCTACGACTCAACTTTATCTTCTTTATGTAAGCTCGTATTTACTGTGCGTTCTACACTTAAAATAAAACAATGATTGATTGAGGAGGTCACCTAAATTTTCTGAAATTTTGATAGCTTTGAAGTAACACTACCTGACTACATTTTACGACCACTTGCAGCGACGCCGTTGATTTGACAAGTAACAACCCTTAAAAAACAGTCAATTACCAATCAGAACAATGCGTTTATCTGCCGGCCAACCGGAGAATGGTGTCGCCGGGTCACTAAAATAGCCTATTATCTTAAACAGGCCTAAATAGGCCTACCTATTACCTAACACTCGCCTATCCCTATGCCAACCAGTTTTGACACTCCACCTAACTTTCCTCAATTTGCTATAAATTTTAATGCTGTTCTTATTTAATTTTAAAAATCATTAAACGGTATTTCTTATTATTCTTTTTAATTATAATGAAACTTGAGTACACCTTACTAGGATTAAACTGCCTCGGTAACATACATTTAAATTTTCGTAAATGAACCTACCATAGTTAGCATTGTAGATCACAAAGTCTACCCTATGATGTAACAATAAGCTTTTATCGGCTGTGCAAATTAATAGAAAAAACAGTCGCCTTCGCTAGGATTATCTGAAACTAGCGCCTGCATGTCCTTGATTTAGAAGTTCTTGACTTTGATTTAAATTTTTGCTCATCTTTTAAAAAAAGGGCGAAGAATAACTTTTGAAGAAACTTACAGGTTATTGTGAGAACAAATCATCTAAATGGGTATTATTCACTGGCCGACTATTATAAAAGATAATGTCACTAAAACAACAAAAACAACAATTTATTGGTCAACATAGCAAAACAAGAAAATGCAAGACAAATGAAAACAGAGTGCATCATATTTAAGCTATGTGACTAGGGAGTTGCAAAGGGACAATTATATCTTCGTGTCTGAAGGGCTACCCAAAACGCAACGACGCATGTAAATGAAAGGAAGTGTAGCATTTGAAGAATAGTTATTGACATCGTTAAGTTTAAAGAAATCGTAAATAAACAATAAAAATTTTAGGAAAAAAAGTACAAGAACAAAATTAAGAGCAGCCAAAAAATAAAAAAAACTAATTATTTATACTGGTCGGCTAAGATTTTTTTATAAGCCGCAACAAAATTTTTGCTAATTTTTTTATGTTTTCAGGTATGCAGTTCCATAGTCTAACACCAGAATATTTAATACAGCGTTGGAGTCGAGACGAGGAATAATAAGGGAGAAAAAAGTTTGTGCGGTCGGAAATACTAGTTTTATGATGATGACAGTCTTTTACATACATACATAGCCGTACCAGCCCAAAAAATTTTGGGGGGGCAATGAAGTTTTGCCCAAATTTTGTGACGTTTGCCCAAATCATGATTTTATAGTACATTTTGGATATGACAAAAAAATTGTCTGAGATTCTCAGACGAAAAACCAATTTTGTTCTAAAATCATGGTGATCTCTAAAAAAAAAAAAAAAGGTCTTCACTTAAATTCAGTCTCCTAATTTTCAATTTTCGTCCCAAAATCAAGGTGTTCTCTAAAAAAAAAAAAAAAAGGTCTTCACCTAAATTTGGGTTATTATTTCTTGCAGTTCCTCATCATCACCTCTCTAAATTTCCTGACTTTGCCCAAATTTTTCATATCGCTGCCCAAAAAACTATGGTTTTGCCCAAATATTTTCTTCTCACTGCCCGAAAAATCTTAATTTTGCCCAAATCTTCGAAACTTGGGGGGCAATTGCCCCCCCTGCCCCCCCGGCAGGTACGGCTATGCATACATAAAATAGTCAGTGAAAATAAAAGGAAAAGATTTGGTGTGAAAATGATGCATAAATTTAGCAATCTCAAGCCTGTATATGGCGTTTGTTTTTAGGAGGTTATATTGTTTGTATATTGAAGTGACTATCTGTCTTTAGACTTTAATTTTGCTATGGCTGTAATGGCTTTATTCTGCAAGGTTTGTAAAGATGTCAGATAGGAGCTGTAGGTAGAACCCCACATAATTATACCATACACATAGCCGTACCATCCCAAAATTTTTTGGGGGCAATGAAGTTTTGCCGAATCATGATTTTCTGATATCTTATGGATAGGACAAAAAATTGTCTGAGATTCTTATGGATAGGACTGAGATTCGATATCTTATGGATAGGACAAAAAAGTGACGTTTGCCCAAATCATGATTTTCTGATACCTTATGGATAGGACAAAAAATTGTCTGAGATTCTCGGACGGAGAAAAAATTTTGTTCTGAAATCATGGTGATCTCTAAAAAAAAAAAGGTCTTCACTTGGATTCAGTCGCATATTTTTCAATTTTCTTCCCAAAATCAAGGTATTCTCTAAAAAAAAAAAAAAGGTCTTCACCTAAATTTGGTAACTAATTTTTGCACTTGATCAATATAAATGCCCTGAAACCCCTGACTTTGCCCAAATTTTGAAAACTTGGGGGCAATTGCCCCCCCTGCCCCCCCGGCAAATACGGCTATGACCATACATCAGATGTGGAAATATTAAAGTATAATACAGGGTTATTAAAGTTCTAGTTGGCAAAAGTTTGTTTAATTTATATAAATGCCAACACCCTAGGAGATTTTTGGCTGGACTTTTGATATATGAGTTTTAAAGTGGAGTTTGGAGTCAATTTCGATGCCAAGGTGTTTAATGTTATCAGTAAGTAGTATAGTACCAAAATCAAAAGTTACAATAGGAAAACTCTGACAATTTCGTGACTTTGGGTTGATGCTTACGTTTGACTTTGTTTCATTAAGCGTAAGTTTATTGAGATCCATTAAGGTTTTGGCACGTTTTAATTCGTTATTGTAGAGTAGTTGAAGATTGTCAAATGAAGAACTAGTTACAGTTAGACAGGTGTCATCTGCATAAAGTCTTGGTTTATTACTTAATGCGTTGGGCAGATCATTAACGTAAACTAAAAAAAGAAATGGACCCAATATTGATCCTTGGGGTACTCCACATGAAAGTGATTTTAAAGATGAATAATTATTTTGAAAGCTAACAAATTGATTTCTATTTTTCAAGTAGCTGTGAAGCAACGTATTACAAATACCTCGCACCCCGTAGTGTGCAAGTTTACCAAGAAGAATGTCGTGCTTGACAGTGTCAAATGCCTTTTTAAGATCAAGAATAAGAATACATAAAAATTGGTTGTTTGCAATGTTATCGTATAATTGAGTTATTACATCCAAGGCTACATGAATTGTATTGTGTTTTTTACGAAAACCATACTGTTCCGGAGAAAAGGTTATCGTTGAGATTCAGAGGATTTTCTGGTTTAAACATATCGTCTGCAGACATTGTAGTAATGAAGTAGCAAATTGTAAATAGCCAAGGCAATATTATCATTATCAGTTCACACAATAATTTTTCTGTTCCAGCTTCTTCAATTAAGACGTTACTTGCAGCCCCCTTTTTTTTTATCTTGCCAAACAAAAACTTTTTTCTTCAAATAGTTATTCAGCAGTAGGCTAAGTTAACAATTGTTGCTATTAAATGAATATCAATTGATGACGTAACAATAAGCAAATATGGCTGAAATCGATAGCTTAATTTTTATGATAACAAATTATTGGTTAATTTTTATGGTTACTAAACTGATTTTTATGGTTTATGGTTACTAAAGTTTAATTTTCATGGTTACTAAACTGATTTGAGTAATTTAATAATGCAAAAATTATAGAAATTGTTGAATGCTTGTTCTTGCAAACTTAGATCTTTGAAAGTTAGCTCGTTTAAGTTTATTATTGTTAAATCACGTACCCGGCAGTTTCTTCTTTGAGCAAATTTATTTCATTGAAAGATTTGTTTCTTCTTGCTGCTGCTTTCACTTTCTTAATTTACTGACTTCCTTTGAAGAAAGAAATAGTAATTGTTTTGTCGATAATAGTTCAAATCTTTTTAGTAAACGTGAAATATTGTTAATAAAAATTTTTTTTCTGTCTTTTTTTTAGAGTTAATCCAAATAATAATTCTTTTCTTAATACTTATTATATAAAATTAAATAGCTACAAAAACACGTCCTTTCACTACCGCATCATGCTTACAGACTTTAAAAAAAGAAATGTTTATATAGTAGATTGTCATTTTTTGTAGCAAACAAAAAATCAATCATTATCATAGCGAACACAAAAAGATGTTATCTTCCTGACTTTTTTGTATTTTATCTGTGCATTTATCTTCCTGACTCGCAGGAAAACGACAGAGGCGCTGTACATAGGGCAAGCAATTACCCCGACCTACTTTCGAAGATGCCAGACTTTTTTATGGCGCAACTGAAATAGAAAGATACTGATAGTATACTGATACTGATGCCAAGATATTGCTGTCCGGACTAATATCACAACGTCGGAGCCGTTATACTTAGGGGAACCAACCAGCAATTCTACTTTAGGAGATGCCAAGACATTGCTCTCTGGTTGAAGTTATTTTATTTTCCTATTGGTAGATTACAGTGATGGCCTTACAAAAAGGGAGGCCCGGTGCAAGAAAAATATTGGGCCACTTTTTAGTCTGCCAAGTTTTTTTGTCCAAAAAAAAAGGATCTCTAAAAAAAGGATCATTTTCAATCGAGTGCATTAGCCTATACCTGCTTTCATCTACTGTAAAAGTTAAATCGCAGACTGGGGAGGCCACCTTTAGGTGCTACTATGAAGAAATAGAGCAATATTTTCCTTAGGGGTACGTCTTAACGTTTTTCAGGGGGGGGGCGGTGCGGCCGCTTCGTTCTCTCCGTATTAAAGCCATCACTGGTAGGCTATTTTACTTCTAAATAATTTACAGAAGAATAATTTCTTTTCCCGAACGCACACGAGAATTACGAAATTGACAATTGAATTTAGATCATATCGATCGAGCTCGCCATTGATAGCCAGTGATGCCCTTACAAAAGAGGGGTCTGGTGCAAGAAAAAGAAATGGGGCCCACTTTTAGTGTATTACTTTTTTTCGTCCCAAAAATATAGTAATCTCTAAAAAAAGGTCATCACTTTAAATTGAGTGCATGATGTCTACTTTCGTCATAAAGTTAAGGTGCACACAGGGAGGCCACCGTCACGGTAATACTCGTACTATGAAGAAATAGAGCAACATTTTCCTTAGACCAGATGTAGCCACTCGGTTCTCTCCGTACTAAAGCCATCACTGTTGATAGCCTAGTGTGTTTAACGTATGATAATATAAATAACAAACTGCTTTCATTTTCTTGATTGTTTAAATATTTACTCCAAACCAGAATTCGTTTTAACAATTAGTTAAATTATTCCTTTAATAGTAGCAGGGCTAGCTGTGTTTTCCAAACCTTCAAACTCCAATTTAACAAATTTTATTTTGTCATTAAAACCATTTTTGTGCTGTCTTTACGCTCGGGAATCACAATTAGCCTATATCAGTGGTTCTCAACCTTTAATAGTTTGTGGGCCCTTTCCAAAAACTCTCAACATACGTGTCCCCCGCTCATCATTAAGAATAGCCAGCTTTTTTAAAGTACTTCAGTCTAGTAATTTATTTGCCAGGTTAATTATAGGAAAAATCAAACCAAACAAGCGCAATGCAAAGAATCAATGCAATCAAAGTCAAAAATTATAATACAGGGCGCGGCAAAAGTAACACCCTTTTTGTATTTAAAAATATTTATATTATAAAAACTTTCATACGTAACTTTTATTGAACATAAATTTATTGCGTTACCTTAAAGAAAATAACGGTAATAACTTGTTCGAAAGTTATTAAGCATTGTTTTATGAAAATATAGGCGTTGCTTACAAATATTAAAAAAGGCGTTGCTTACGCCGCACCCTGTAGAATAAGGGCTAGTTTCTACTACGAGCGTGGAATGAAGTATACTTTATTTGTTTTATTGATATTTTTTTGCTTCGCTTAGCGTTTACTTAGATTTTAAGCGCGGAAAGATCAATAAAAAAAAAGAAAGAACGTTCCATTCCACACTCGTAGTGCAAACGAGTCTTTAGGCCTACAGGGTGTGCAAAAAGTTCCCGGACAAGTTTTAAATAAAATATATATGATATTAAATGCACTTTTTGAATGATTTTTTGTGTTAGCAAAGATAAGATATAAGTTTAATCAGGGAATCTATTTTTACTCGATTTAGTCACCATTTGCATCAATTACTTTCTCCAGTCTTGATCGGAACGCTTCTACCGCAGCACGTATCTTTTTCTGGGAAATATCAGCCCATGCCTTTTGTAAGGATTTCTTCAAGTGGTTGACAGAAAGTTTTTCTGAACGGCATGCGTCTTTTTTGAGCATTGACCAGATGCTAAAGTCGAGTGGGTTTAGGTCAGGAGAGGAAGGAGGCCACATTTTTTTGTCCTAAAATGAGAGAAAGTTTTATCTGCACCATGATTGAGTTTTTTTAGAGGTGTGCGATGGTGCACCATCGTGTTGAAAGGTAAGCACTTCGTTTTTTCATTTCGATTTCATTTCGATTAGTGCCGGAGACAGAATTTCCAAGATATTTATAGGTTTTTTTTTGACTATGGAAAGCATAGAATATGGAGATATTCCTAGGCTTTCTGCCATTCCCTTTATTGTTCTTCGTGGGTTTCTCCTGATCCTCTCCCGTACGGGTTTAATTTTCTTTGGAGTACGCGCCGTTCTTGGTCGACCAGTTCTGGGATGGTCTTGTGTTATTTCCCAGTTCTTTGTATCTTTTAATTGTATCATAGACCGCCGATTTAGCAACTTTAAGTTGTCTTATACAGCAGTGGTCGGCAACCTTTTTTTATGAGGGCCCAAATTGTATCTACAAAAATTATTGAAGGCCCAGCAGTACACTTGAAACATACAGTGGCAGTGGCGTACGCAGAAAGTTTCCGAGATTTCGTCTCTGACTTCGCCACTTCCTCCCAAAATAATGTTGATCTCCAAAAAAAAAAGGTCTTCACTCTCTAAAAGAAAAAAAAGATCTTCACTTCTATTTCGTTTCGAATTTCTTTCTTTTTTTCCCAAAATCATGGTGATCTCTAAAAAAAAAAAAAGTCTTCACTTCCATTTCGTCTCGAATTTCTCTATTTTTCTTCCCAAAATCATGGTGATCTCTAAAAAAAAAAAAAGGTCTTCACTTCCATTTCGTCTCGAATTCTCCATTTTTTCACTACACTACGCATTTAAAACTACCATGCACGTACGGCTAGCATGCGGCCCACAAAGACTTTGTAAAACCAAATAGCCCGCGGCCCACGAAAAATTGCTAAAAGGCCCACAGGTTGCCGACCACTGCTCTAACGTTACAAAAATGTTTCAAAGCATTTAATCTGGAAAAGTACGCGGTTGCCGACCACTGTTATACAGTAATAAGAGGGTCTGATATTCCCACGAGGTATAATTCAATGATTGCATTTCTTTTCTCCATTTTTAATGATTAATTTTTAAAAATTTGTGAATTTTAATGCGTAAAATACAAACAATTGTCTAGAACATTAATTTCATAATTTAATAAAAAAAAAATATTATTTTTTATTTATTTATTAAATCAATAAAAAGTAGTCCGGGAACTTTTTGCACACCCTGTACAGTCGATTTACTTCAAATTAATGCACTCAGTTCAAAGTTTGTTCTGGGATTTGTTTGAGGAGGCCTTTATTATTCGGCCCTGTCTTGGACTCAACAACGTAAAGATCACTCCGGGTGGCCAGATATATGGATAATCGAAATTGACCTGATAACTAAACCTGTAGCTGAGAGCAGCAGAACCATAAATCATTATGAACACGTAACTGATGACCAAATACTCTGCAGCAGGGCTCTCAGAGATGAATTTTATAAAAACCCAAATTGCAAAAGAAAAAAACTGAAATGCTATATTTTTTCCAAAAATACATTCAATTTGAAGCAAGTTTGTTTATTAATGCAAATTGCAATATTTTATAAAAATTTTTATAAAAATATTTAATAAAAATATTTTATAAAATGTTTGTCAAAAAGTCGAGAAAAATTAGAGAAACGTGACAAACAGCGCCTTTAAACCGTGTGTTCAGAGCGCGTTGCCATATTTTGTTCTGGATATGAAGGGCGGGGTGCTTTTTTGCTAACAACACTATAAATTATTTATTTACATTAGATTTGTGAAAAAAATTTAATATTGATAGGCCTACTACGAAAATGGGACTTTTTTCTTATCATCTTTATATAGATGCCCGAAAGGGAAGAGGTTAATAATATTTAATTATTTTTTCTCGAAAAAATCTAAGGGATTTCAAGAATAAAACCTAGAAACCCATATGGGAAAAAACAGATCTGGGTGAAAAAACCCAGAACTGGAAGCTCTGGTCTTCAATAACACAATTTAATTCAAATTACTCTTTACAACATTGTGCATAGACAATAAGCATAATAATAATGAAATTTATTTTAAGGTCAGTGAATACTCTAGAGCCAAAATTTTTAACCGGATAGCAATATCTTTGCATCTCCGGAAGCAGGTCGGGGTAATTGCTTGCCCTATGTATTAGCGCCTCTGTCTCTATCCTACGAGTCAGGAGGATGAATATAGAGAGAAAAATAATGAAAAAATAGCTAAAGTGCAGCTATTTCTTGATTTGTAAATGCAACAAGTAATGACAATCGAAAAGTTTAAAAATTAGCCGCACATTATATTCAAAAAGGAAGTGCCAAACTTTCCTTCGACCAAAGTGAGACAATCATTGGAAAAGGCTTGGCAAGAAAAGATGAGAATTTTTCAGGCTTAAACTAACTCTTTTGGAAATTTGGAATTCTTATCATTAATCTTCAAGTTTAATCTTATTTAGAAACAATCAACATCAAAAATTCCGGCATTGTTATTAAAGAACCAATCAGAAATGAACGTCAATCACAGAAATAAGATAAGAAATTAATTTTAAAAGCATTGATCTTGAAAATAAGGATAGCAGCATCAAAAAGCAGTGTGGAGTAACATCCAAATTTTAAAAAGGACCAATCAGAAATGACTCAATAAAAATAAGTTTCGGATTAAGCAATATACGCGTATAATCTACTGATTTCGAAAAATTTAGTTTAGACAAAATAGAAAATTAAGAACGTTCTTGGTCAGAAATTCCAATTTTTCAAAAAAGTAATTTTAAGTAATTCTCATTTTAGCTCACTTTCCACTTCAGTTGAAAAAAAGTTTGGCACTTCTCCTATGAATAAATTTCGGCTGATTTCTTCAAACTTTTTTATTTTCTTTTTTAGATAATAAGCATTTACACATCTATTGTTTTCTGTTATCAAAATAAAAACGAAAAAATTTGTGTTATTCCAGTTTATCAAAGGAATTTTTAAATCATTTGGCACATTTGGCCTTAAATTGTCTCGATGAAGTTGGACAGCGGGTTTGCCGATTAAAAGTTAAAATCCATTAAAGAAATATATTATTAACTGATTTCCGTAAATCAGAGGAGAATCCTGCTGATCGGAGTCCGGCTAAACGAGGTCTGATTTTCTACTAAAAAGAAGTATTATTTCAAAGCTTGGTTTTGCAATACATGAAAGAGCAACCTAATAAATGCCTCTGCTCGTGGTCCCCCGGAGAATGATTTTTGGCCCACTAGGGGGCCAGGGCCCTGGTTGAAAAACTCTGGCCTAACTCTAAATTATTGACAAGGTTTCAGGCGCCTTATCGTTGTATCCTAAAAACAAAGTAACCCCTGTGGGCCTACTCAGCGAAAATTTTTTGAAATTATAATAGTAGTGATACTAAAACTCCTTTATAGCTACTGCTGCAGCATTCTGTGTCGCACCACATTTATTTCAACATCTGTCAAAGTTTTCTGACAGGGGGCGCTAAAGAGAAGACCAAGAAAACCAGAACAGTAAAAGCTTTTTTTAAACTTAGGTTCGTCATCCTACTCTTGTTTTGTATTAGTTCGTTCTTTTGGGATTGAAATCAATCAAAAAGTCGCAATTCGATTTCGTGATTGCACCAATCTTAGAGAAAGCTTTGTCTAAATGCTTAGCTTGTAATAGCTTTTTCTACTCGTAAAAAAATGTAAATAGTTATGCAAAACAATTTGACCTTTAACGATGTTTAGCTGTTTCAGATAATTCTAATATTTAAAGGAATAGGATATATAATGTGGTTCGACATTGCAGATGAAGGTCGGAATGCTAAAGGTTTCTATTTTAATATTGCCTTTTTAAAATGGTTCTCTTTTTCTTTTTTATGCAGTCATCCTGTTAAAGTTTTAAGCAAAATAGGATATTTTCTTTAATAACTTTTGTAATTTTGTACTTTGAATATCGTTGCATAAATAAATTTTATTAAGTGATGTGGCAATAATCGAAACAGTTTGACATATTTATAAGAATGCTAAATAGAGTATTTTAAAGGTAGAGAGCATACAACATTTTACCGCTTTTTAGAGTTGGCTATTAATGTATTTTCAGTTTTAGTGTGCGGTCAAATGTAATCATCAGAGACAGTTATATATATATGTATTCTAGAGATGTTACAGGCTCGTGTCGAAATGCTATTTTCTGTTGTTGATCCATGGAATAAAACGTTGCATTTTTTTAATAGAAGCGATGCATCATCGGGTGGAGGTAATGAAAGATTAAAAGCTTTAAATCAAAGAATTTGAAAACGCAAGTTGGCAATTTACGATATTTGTATATAGTATATTTCATAAAAACAAGATTTGCTTTCTTGTACAGTAAAGGATTTGGTTTGGTTCGAGTAAGATTAACGCTGCTTGTAGGCTATTTACTCGTCACCGTTAAAATCGTTAGCTTGTCTGTTTTTATGCATTTTCAAAGCAGTCATGGCGGCAAAGAGGAAGCGATTTAAAATTTCTTTTTATCGTAAAAAAAGTACATCGGAAATCGTAAGTGAGATAAATTTAATGAGATCTTCGCATAAATCTCACCGTAGGAATTGTTTACAAAATTTGCTTTTGTAAGTAAAATTTTAAGCATTGACAAAAACACAGTAAAAGATGAAATTTATAACAAAATAAGAAGGATATTTTAAAGTGCATTTGATATGCTTTATTAATGCAATTCAAGTTAAATGTGACTCGTAAATTTTAACGCATGCAGTCAAGTAAAAAATTGAGGAAGCTGTAAATCTTAATGGAATCTGTTCAAACAAAATGCTCGTTTAATAGAGGAGCTATTTTATTGTTTGTGTAATGGTGTAAGTGGAAAGCCCAACCTGCCACAAGATTCTATTTCTTTTTCAACCGTTTTTTTTTTTTGGAATTCAAGCGAGTTGCAGTTTAAATAGTTAAGTGTTACATTCAACCGTTTTCCTTGATGTTTTTTGGGTGACCATTTGATGTCTAAGCAACAAAGTTGTGCAATGCAAAATTACGTTTTGAAAGTTATGGACAACGTCTTGTTTTCCAAACAATTTTTTGCTGACTAGTTATTTTTTATCACTTTGGTGTATTACCGTTCATTATCTTTTCTCTCAAGAGACAAAGAAATACCCTGATAATTTATCATTTTCAGTAAAGGTTTATGCGATCATTTCTTCGGGCTTTTGTCTGAAGTGAAAGATTGATATAAGGGGTGGAGAAGCATTTTGTTGTTGATAAAAAACGATTTGTAATAACAACTATTTTAGCAGCTCGATTGCATTTCGTTGTAAAAGTTTTGTTATTTTTAATTCTTATTAAAAAGTAAAGTCAATTGCCAACATAAACGTAAACATTTTAGTTGTAATTTTTTGGTTAAGATTAAAACAATAAATGCTATGTTCGAAAGCTTAATAATAATATTTTAAATAGCCTATTGAGGCAGTGCTTTATACAGTATTTTTTCATATAATTGCTTCTATTGTAGATTTCTTTCTTTTAATTTGATTGTTAAAAAATGGAAATCAATTAATAAGGCGTTTTTAATGGTTAGTGGATATACATTTTAACGTGTTAGGTGCTCGTAAACATAAATACGGCCGTTCAAGCATTCGTTTGTTTGTGTTGATTGCGTCTTTAATTACTTGTTTTATTCATGTAAAACCTAAAAATATTTGTCAAAAGTATTGCATGAAAAAGAAAATATTAGTTGATTTATTAAAATTTTCTGGTTGTTATTTGATCTAGTTACACGAATTTATTCTTATTATTGACACAGTATTAGAAATTGACCTTTATCTAACTATTTTTTCTTTTCGCGCATCGTTTCAGATCTTAAAAAAAGTTGATAGTTACGATAAAACACTTGATGTGTATGAATTATTCAAAAGGAGACAATGAAAATGGCCGGTACTGATCAAGTTCTGTTCCATCACAACCACTCGCATACGAGAGACTTATTTCTTCGTTTAAATAAGTTGCGCCACGACAACTTGCTGTGTGACTTAACCATCATGGTGCAAGGTCAAAAGTTCAAGGTAGTCATTCAATAGTAACGTCCTGTAATAAGCTTATTTTCGTCGAAAATTGGGGCTTTAGCAGTGGGGAAGAGCTTTAAATGCGCCGAGACCGATTTCTTGCGGCTTACTTTTCTTTTTTTCAGGCGCACAAAGTGGTTATGGCCGCGAGCAGCAATTACTTGTTGGCCGCCGTGCGAAACGAGAGGGAGGGCCTGTCCGTCGCCGATCAGGCCGACCCGAATCACATGACCATCGAACTTGATCACGTGACCACGCGCGGTTTCGCTCCGCTTCTGGATTACGCGTACACGTCCGAGTTGAACGTCGAAGCTGCCGACGTCATTGACGTTCTTGCGGCTGCAAGTTACATGCAAATGTTCGACGTAAGCACGAAGGCGAAGGTGCCGAAAGACTTGCTTTCGCGGTGGCTTTTCTCAATCGCGAAAATATTTCTTTTGTTCAGAAAATGTTCAGTGCGTTCAGTGCTGCAGGCCCAAACTCTAATTGCTTTTCTTTACATACTGTTGGGCTATTTTAACTAGATGCTAGTATTAAGATTGGGTGAAGATTCATTTTTACGAGTATACCAAAGCTTTTCAACAAACTTCTATCTAATGTTTTATCGTCGGTTTTGCAATTTTGCTTAAATTATAATTTATTGACTTCATGTAAAAAAGTTTGAAATGTTTCAAATTAGATTTTTAAAATTAAATATTGCGTCTGTAGGCGCATTAAAGTTTTAACTGTACACTTCTATATTTTGCTCTGTTGTTTTTACAAAAAAACAAAAAAAACAACGCAAAACTTAAGCTAACATTAAATCATTTAGGTTGCGCGGGCATGCACGGAATTTATGAGGACAAGTTGGCCTCAAATAAATCACACCCCGCTTGTGAACTTGCAATTTTTTGCCAATCGTTCACCCCAACTTGTCAGTGGGGAAACAAGCAAAATGAACGCCAGTGAAAGTAGTTTCGAGTAAGAAAGTGTATTTTCAAATCTTCAGTATTTTTATTGTATTTATTCGAACCTTTAGATTTTAAACCTGTATTTTCAAACCTTTGAGTTTAGTACTTTTAACTGACTTGTTGTGGCATTATTTCAACTATTTTCGGGTTGTTATCTAAAAAATAAAAGGTTTTTATATAGGCGAATCAATCTCCTTATGTTTTTGTGAGAACGCAAAACTTTTATTTCTTTATTGGCGGTAATGAAGGTTGCAGTTTTGTCTTACTATATTTGAAAAGCTATGTTTTAAAAAGGCATAACTTTAATTCATCTGTTCAATTTGTGTCTGACAAAGGCTTTAGTTATAATTAGTTTGTTAACACAGCTGTTTAAATAAACACTTACTTACAAATACTTTTTAACAGATCAAAAAATTTACTGAAGTACGAAAATACACGAATGGAAAATGTCCGAAAAACTAAAATTTCTCGAACTAATTTTGCTTTGCCGTTTGCGTCTCAAACAACTTCAAATGATGCAAGACCTCAGCACTATCTTTCGCATCCTTTATGTGGTAGGTTTGTAGTTTGAAAAAGAAATTTGTCGAAACTTTTATGCACGACTTTGATAGACTCTCAAGCTCTACTTTCGGAAAACGGAAAAGAAAACAAATCAGCCGAAACCGTTTCTTCTCCGAATGTAGCATCCCCTTTATTCCGTTCTTCGTCTTATTTAAATCACATGAAAAAGGAAAATCAATCCCACGATTTTTCGGAGTCGCCTCCTAAAGGAACTGTTTTAAACATCACCATGAATGGTGGAAAGGACGAGTTGCAACAAGACATTGAGCAAGGTTTCCAACTGAAAAAGTTTATTTCCTATTTGTTTTTGAATTCAATTTTGCTAAAATTAACACCTTGAAATTAGACACGCAAACTGCTTAAGCTTCTTGTGTTTTTACTGATAATTCAAATTGCCAGAATAAAATTGCGTTTGGTCGGCTAAAATTGCAGCAAATACTAACTAGTAGAACAATTCTGTAAAAATATAAGCCTGTAATTTATAAACATGTTTCGTATTTAGTTATTTCAAACTTTCTGTAGAATTAATTCGTCAAGCTCGAAGCAATTTTATTAAGAAGCTTTTATTACAGTACGCTAGATGGAAATCCAGTTTTACTTTTTAGCTGAATCAACAAGAAATGGAAACGACAGAAAAACATATGACCAAATACATAGATGCAGTCCCATTGGTAATATTAACAACAACAACAGCAACAACAACAACAACTCTGCGTCACCGATTGACGCTTCAAGGAAAACTTTTGACGAAACATTTTCTGAAGATCGTCCAGTCAACAAAGATGAAGTACCGGAAAAAAATGAAAATGAAGGTATAGGCTTTACTGCAATTTCTTTTGATAAAACAACGGCAAAGTCGTTTTGCAACTCTTGCTTTCATAATAATTTGGTAGCAGTAAATCGCAAAAAAAAAGCGCAATGCAGGTTTATTCCAATTTTTTTCTACAAAATCGTTTTCAGTAACAAAATTTACGTGTAACATTTTAGTTTTGAATTCTTGTCGAATTAGAAAAACTGCGTATTGAGCAGCTATTCATGCGCGGGCTTGTTTGCTTACGTGTTGATTTTATCTTGAAGAAGGCGTGGAAAAGATGACGAAAGCAAATAAGGTCGACTGCCAATCAAGCTCTGATAAAACAGTACAGCTTAGCTTTGCATATGTTTGAAACTTTACAATATTTGCTTCGAAAATATACTTTCCATTGAAACCTGAAGTCCTTGATGGAACTTCAATAAATTTGCATCAGGAAAGTAGAAAGTTTTATCTTAGGTGAAGTGGCTACGTTTTACTGCTGCCGCAGTGGAGTGATAAACCTTCCATTAATATTTACAAACCTCAGCATTCGTCAATGCTGGCTTTTGAAGCTATTACTGGTATCATTTTATATTGTTTCCTTATTTAGGTTTAAAAACAAAAGCGATTTATAAATTGTTGCATTTCAAAAGTGATTTTTTGTATGAAACAGGAGCCTTCAGATTGACTCAAAACGTTCGAATTTTTCTCATTAATTTTAAATAACATTATCCGGTGACCAAAAAACGAACAATAAGTAAATTAAATTTGAACATTGCGTTAAACCAAATGTTTATTGTTTATTTCAAATTTCATCTCCATGTTTGGCATATAATATATGGCCTATTAAAGTTTATTATTGAAAAATATCAGATTTTCTATTAAAATTGTGAAATCTACAAAATTGCTGCTGTTCGATAAGCTATTAGTTAAATTTACTTTAGTTTTGTTTTTTGTTAAACTGTAATTGATTTATATGTAATTAATCACCTTGTAATGGTGTATTGGTTCTTCTCGGTCTTTAAGACTGTTAATGAAATGTCCAACCTTGCTTTAAAAAGAAGGGCCAATGTATAAATACATAAAAAAACTTGAAAATATGAATAAATATTCCAAGCGAACCCAAAATAAAAGTGAACTTGGTGCGGCAAGCGACTGGCCTAAAGTGTAGTGAACAATTTTTGTAAATAACTAAAAGAGTAAAGAAGACCGCTTTATGAGCGCATAGCGGTATTAAGTAGCTTTCTAGAAGTTATGAATTGATTTATCTGAACAAAAAATTTTTCTCGGCCAAGCCATTTATTTTGGTCACTCTTCTCTTTTCAACAAGATTAGATACTGGCAGGGCGTTTTGAGTCATGGTACAATTTATTCCGAAATTGCACGGTTAAAGACAATCTAGGCTCCTTTGTTTACAGCTATAACAGATTTCCTTGCGTTGTATTTGCCAACTCCAGTTAAGTTGTCGTTTGGTTGCAAAAGTCTATTTTGTTTTTACTAAAAATGCGCCATGTAGTTGACCGGTTGAAATAATTTCGCGTCAGTATCTTTGAAAAACTCGTAGAAATGAGTTTGAACCGAACTGAACGAGATTTGTTAACTTTCCGGGCTCGTAATTTAGTTTCATAACTATTAATAATAGCTCTTCGACGTTTGATCTTCCACATTCGTGTTTTTTGACAACACCTTGTAATGAGAAATTTAGTGAACTGAGTTCGGCGAAGAACCGTTTTTTCGTTGGTGTCCAAAGGCTTTGCCACGGGGTCATTTTGCGTAACTACGTATGTCTTACATGTGAACTATTTTTTTAGATTAATACTAGTAAAGCAAAGTGATTTTTTGTAAGTACTAAAATGTGTTAAAATTCTTTCAAATTGTACCTAGTAAAGTATCGGAAAAATCAAGATGGCAAATTTGTTACTCAAATGCTTTTGAAGAACGTTTAAATAAGTGTTCTGTAAAAAGTAAGAAACTAAGCCACCTAAAACGAGAAGCACCATGCTCGAGTTTCGCTCTTGTTAGAGCTCGTCAGTGATGCATATCTCACTCAGATTGGAACCGACTAGGTGTAATCCTTCACGCAGGAGACAACACCACTAGGCAACACAAGCCGGGTAACAATTCTACTCTGAGCAGTTGAGAAGTTATTCCCGGCTTTACCGCGCAGGAATCCATAGAATTCACCATGTATAGACCAAGCCCATACCTCATGTACTGTATGTCTGTAAAAACACAAAGTTTATAACTTGCATGAAGAAAAAAGATATAATTTTTAAACATTTGCTCGTTATAAAATAATTATTTGTAATCATTTGTTAATTCATCCAAAAAATTGAAGGATACTGTTGTTGATTATTTTTTTTTACATTTTGAAACGCTGTCAAATCATCAATTAAAGCAATTTTATCAAAGGCCTGTAAACTGTTTGAAAAATACCAATTCAGGGTAAAAGTCGAAATTTCAGATTAAAGCTTTAAATTAAATTATGCAACTAGTTCTCCAATTATGCAAACGCTTCAAACTTAAGGCTGCTGTGCAATAATTCCATTTCGTAATTCACAAAATTTAAAGATTCAGGTATTGAAGTTCTTTCTGTCGTATAGTTTAGTATAGTTTTAGCAGTTTATTTTAGAACACGGCTGTGTAACCCGCAGCCCACGAAGCAAAATGATGTGGCCTGCGAAAAACACTAATTATAAAAGTGATGGTCCTCGCCATTTAAATCATTGTTGAATAGATTTATGGTCGTACACATGTACTTTTTGAACCTAAATAGAGTGATTAGGAAATGAAAAAAAATTTTTTAAATTTGCAATAAAACTAAATCCCTTTTTGTAATATTTCACTACGAGCGTATAAGAGAGCATTCTTTGTTTGTTTGATTGATTTTTTTACTTTTTTTCGCGCTTAAAACGGCAAAAACCGCTAAGCGAAGTAAAAAATCTATAAAAGGAACAAAGAATACTCCATTCCATGCTCGTAGTTTGTGCTTACGAACATGGCGCGGCGGCGCAAAAAGTTGCACACCCTGTTTTAGAACTAATTGTTTTAGTGAAAATAATTAGATTCTCGCTAATGTTTGTCCATATGCATTGGTTTTGTCGATGAATCATCTAGAAATAGTCGCAGAACAACTGATCAAAGCAAAAATTGAAGTTCGAGAGGTTGAAAAGTTAAATAAAGATAATATTCACATTAGTTTGAGCAGAACCATGTTTCGCGAGAAAGGGCGCGAATTCAGGTCAATTTTTAGTTCTCTTTCATTTGCTTATTTTGAGTACTAGAATGAGTTTGTGTACAAGTGTTTCCAATTTTTTTTCACACGTACTCATTTCGGAGGTAAAAATTTCCACAAGCTCCAGCACTTTCAGACAGGATTTGATCTAAAAATATCCGCAAATTGGGGTTTAGCGTATCCTAAAATTTAAAGTAAAACTCATGAATTAAAGAACTTTATTTTTCTACATTCACACGTGGCACATCGTTTTTTCATATATTTCTTAATCTTCTCGAAACCTATTGAGAGCCCTCTATGGACTCCCATAACGAACTCACCCATATCCAAAAAAGTTTATAAAATCCAGTGAAAAATCTGTGGTTACGAAACTTAGTAAAATACCGATAAAAAATGAGCAAAAAGATCATAAAACATCTACTCAACCAAAAATACCTATGGCAAACAAACAACGCTGATAAATATTAACTTTTCAGTCATGTTTAAGATGTTTTTATATCGATACAGGTTTGGTGTAGCTTATTCGACTTCAAGAAACAAACTTACCGAATAACCAAAGGTCATTTGCATTCATTTATTAATTGTTTTTGTCTGCTACCTGACAGCACTTTTTTTGAAAATATGATCAAAGGCTTTTTTTGTTTTAATCTGTTCTGAAGTGTTGTGTCATCTCCTGTACTTAATGTAATTGTGCAATATTACTATCACAAAGTCATTTTCTCCTCAATTTTTCACTATTCATTTATTTAAAGTGTCACTTCTTTGTGATACTTATCGTTTCAATGTTTAAAGAAACAAATGACAGGCGTAAATTGTTTGATTTATTTTAGATTCAACCAAAGTGCTACGGTTACTAAATTAATGACATAAAATTTCAAACGTTAAGCTTTCCTGACTAGCTATGTTTGCGATGAATTTCAGAAAGATTTTTAAAAAAGCTTTTACATTTTTTTTTATAAACTTCAGATAAATTTAGAATCTCACCAATTCCCTGTTATAAAGCAAAACTATTTTTTCTGACGTCACTCATGTTTTAATAAATTTAATTGCGGCAAGTTTCTTAATTAAGTTCAAATCAGTTGGGCCTCAGGATTTTTCGAGTCAGCAGTTCCACGGACCGCTTATACTCAATCGACCCCAAACGTAGCCGGTCTGTAATTCGAGGCAAGAAGGCAAAGCTCCAATGAAGAGCATCTCAAAAAACCTGTCTGCAAAGTCGTGACGCTTTTATCCAAATCGAGGTGTTTCCCGAAAAATGTTTTTGCTATGGATTTTTTGGCACTGCTTCAAGTGCGCAGTAACTACTTGACCTCGCCGCTGATTTTTATCGAACAAAATTATCTGCGGACGCAAGATGTTATTGTTGTATGTGTCCGCTCCTTTTTGCATGTTAACGTATTACTCATGTGCTTGTTTAGCCAAAGGGCTTGATATCTTGCGGATAATCGTGGTAGTCTTTGTCTCATGGTCAGTATATGCACTTAATACCGAGTTTGAATAGGAGTGACTAAAAAATTTCCATCTGACTAAAATCGGATCGTTTCTTTTTCGATTCAGATAAACAAATCTTTTTTCTAATCTGATTTTTAAAGCTTTTTTAGGTCTTGAAAGCTTTTGCTGTTTGTTTTATTTGCGTTGTCCATGAACTGACTGACTAAAGCGTAATTTCGATAAGAACAAACTATTTTCTTTTACAATCTCTTAATTTTGCCAAATTTACAGTTTCCGATTTTGCAAAAAACTTTAATCACAGATGTGCAGCTTCATTGTTGCACTATGTGGACAAATCATCTAACAATCGACTTAGGCCACTTAAGCCTGCTGTTGTATTGCCTTGATTTTAGTTCATTGTTTATTTCGTGATGTTCAACACGGTATTTAAATTAACTCTTTCTTCAAATGAAAATTCTAATTCCGCTATATCGTTGTCGCGTCACAATTCAATTCCAGGCACCCTGTGTGGCGACGGAATGACTCAGAACCGCGCCTCTTCTTCAGCTTACCGTTTAGCCGATTAGGAAAATGTACTGATGTATGCTTGGATAAAATCCGAGTGCAAAAAAAATCTTTTATTTGTTGACTGAAAATATCCCTGCACATAAATGTGTCGTGACTCATTGTCTCGAACGACTTTTAAATGTGCGATGCAAATCAAAACATTTTTGACTCTTATTGCGCTTGAAGGTTTCGTTGATGTTGATTTTCAACTTGTAGGTTTAACAGTTTTTAATAATTTTTTTGACACTTGCTTTTAAATTTCGGGTTCTGTTTTTTTAAAAGTGACATAAACTATTAAAATTTTACATATTAACTGCTTATGTTTTACTCAGACTGCAGGGATTTCTTCACGTATGTTAAGTATAACCATTAATCTGCTTTAGGAGTTGCCAAGATATTGCATAGTTCGGTTAAAATTTTTATTTATTTTTTATTATTATTTAGAGTTGCTTCTTAAAATCACCGAGCAAAGGAAAGTGCCGTAAAGTTTCTTTTCCAAAGACAAAACAGAATAACGCAAGTAGGTTTTGAACCGAAGCCGCGCCGATCGTGTTCGCCATTTATAAACGATCTTAATCATTGGAATACAAGAATTAATCAGGTCGACTGAGAATCGAACTTACGTCCTTTAGCCTGCATCCCAAAGTATTAGCGCTTTGAGCTATTCAGACAGAATTGTTTAACATGATTGCAAACAAAAAAACACGTAACTTTTTCGGCTTAGTTTCTTTGACAATTTTATATTCAATATATTTTAGCTTAAACCTAAATGTTTTATTCGATTGGACCAAACTGCCTTTTTTGCAGAAATAATATTTTGGAAAAAAACGCATCAAAAGCTTTCGAGCTCAGCATTAAACTCTTTTTGTAAAAAATTTTTTTGTTATTCATAAGTTTGATACAGGTTTTCGAATCCAAAAAAATGCAATTGCTTTTATATGAATCTCTTATTTTAGCGTCAATCCTTTACGCTGGTAGTAACTTAAAATCTATCAAACAGTATATTGAAAAGTATTGATTCATTGAAAAACCTGTTGCGTGTGCTTAAGTTGTTTATGTTTATGACCATCGGGCTTACACAATGTTTATTATTCGGCACTGCAGATTGTTAACCTGATTTAAATCCGCCACATTTGTTTTGTTTGCCTTTGTTCTTCTCGCATTTAGCTGGTTTCCTTTACTCAAGCAAAAATTAAAGTTGAATCAGGTGTAAAGCCATTATCTGCATGTACAATTCATGGTTAGAATTCTAGTATATTCTTGATTCTTGTTAAAACAAGGTCTCACATATCAATTAGCTTAAGCATAGCGCTTTTTCTCCTAGAAGCGTTTGTATTAAAACAACCGAACAATCTTGATGTGCTGATCACCTCGACTTTTTAAATATAAACATTCTACATTCGACAATTTAGTCTTTATAGTCGATACAAGTTTACGACAAATTGAAAGCTCGACGAAAATTTTTCAATATGTATTCAAGCAGTCTTCTTATTTGTTTAATGACTAAACGTTTTTAATAAATATTGTGTTTGTTTCTTTAACTATAGTATAGTAACAATTATAGAATAACTCTATATTTATAATTAAGTTTAACCATGTTTGTCACGAAAAAAGTTGAAATATCTTCAAAAAGGATTTTAATCGAAAATACTTCGATTGAAATCTCCACAAACCATTACATGTTTCGCATAATAGTAAGCAGATAGAGAAAAATTAGGGCATTTTTTACATTAGAAAATACATTACTAAAATCGTATGTAGTAATATCACTTCAAAATGTCTCATAAAAAAACTTTTTGATTTCTTGTGGTGCGCACACCAAATGACAAATTGTTGTCGTTTTGGTATGAAAAAGGATGCACTCCAGGTCAGACAAGACAAGACTGAGGTTAATGCTAGTCTTTTTGCCACTCCAGGCTTCTGTACTGCTTGGATCAGATGCTAACAACAATGGTGTTGAGCCAGTATCGTGTTTTGACATTCCAACCCGTCAGACTTTGTCCTCCTGGTATCACCTGATGTATGAAGTGCGCTAATGCAAATGGTCTGAGGTCTGTTCAGTTTTTAAGGTTAGAATGCAATCTTTCTATATCGTCGTCGTCGTCGTTTAGAAGGACATCCACTCCAGGTCAGTCATAAACAAGACTGGGGCCGATAGTTTATCCTTTTACTTCCCAGGTTGCCCGGATCAGATGCTGGCAGTGATGGCGCTTTGGTTTCGTCATCCAAAACTGTCAGACCTATATGAGCTGGCAAA
Source organism: Diplosoma virens (assembly GCA_963680785.1). Taxonomy (NCBI): domain Eukaryota; kingdom Metazoa; phylum Chordata; class Ascidiacea; order Aplousobranchia; family Didemnidae; genus Diplosoma; species Diplosoma virens. The sequence goes on along the minus strand of OY796894.1, from coordinate 14,989,553 downwards.
AAGGAAATAAAGCAAAGTATTTTTCTTTCAATTCGACGAAACAAAACAAAAAGTTGTTGAAAATGTCTATATTTGTAAATAATAAATACAATGACAATTACTAAAGAACAACACACGGTTTGCCTCAATCAACTTAATACCGATCGTTTGACAATGAGAAATCGATGAGGATCTCTACGAGCTGTCATTACACATGTCAACATCGTTATTAAAGTCTAGAACGGGATTGCGTTTTTTGTTGAATGGCTCCTTTTTTCAATTGTTGTTTAAAGTGTTTTGTTGTTGTGATTTGGTGGAAAAGAACTCGTTAGCGACCGCTTGGCGAATTTACGATGGCTACAACTTTTGTCCGAAACTCCTCGTAGGGTTTGGGATTACACAGCAGTAATAGAAGTCTTTTTCAAAAAACTGACCTCTATTGTGTCTTAAAATAAAATCACCGAGGACATGTACTGATGTCGATTAAAAAGTACTCTGTAATGATTTTAGTATTGTTGAAGGCTTGAGCTTTTTGTCCGATAATAAAGGTAAACGAAGGATGTCACGTCAGCTCTTAAAAAACATGTTTCCATTTGCTTTTAGTATTTTTTTGTAAAAATAAAGACTACGTTGTATTTGTTACGGTAACTCGCAAACACAGCGCTAACGACAATGATGACTTTAACGCTTTTGAAATTCTTAAAGGCTGTTATTGTTCGATGCAATTGATTTTTGAACAGTTTCAAAGTAACGCATTGAAAGCAAAAATGCGAATGTTTTCCGACGATTTAGCAGCGGTACTACGAGTGTACATGTTTTTAAATACAAGTACAATACAAGGCATTCAAATTTCATTTTACATTTTATTTTAGAATACATTTTACAATTTATTTTACAATACAAGGCATTTTAAACCTCAACCTACGCATAGAGCTGGTAATTCACTGAAGCATTATGTCAAATTTTATTTTTGTGCACCCATATGTTCCAATCATAGCTCCAGTCAATTTTTTCATGCTTCTGCTTGTTTTGAATCGCCATCTTTACCAAAGAAAAAAATTGCAAGGACCTTTTCTTGTCACTATTAGTTAGACCATTTGGTTCAATGATGTTTTTTATTCGCAAAACCTTATTTTCAAGAGTTTTTATGTCTATTGCCCCATGTTGCGTCATGTGACATGTGACAAAAGTCAAAAGTTAAACGGATGTTGATTGCTCGGTGTAGTGTTGATTGTAGAAAATAATTTAATGTTTTTTTTAGTGCAGTAAGTTATTTTGTAACTAGTTTTTTTTTTAAACACAATTATACAGACAGAGTTTATTAAAGTATTTTTAAAAACAATTTTTTGAGAAAGTGAAGAACACTTGATATCAAGAAAAAATATCAAACCAAACGGCTAAATTGAACATTTTAAATTTTTTTGAAGCTCTATACGAGTAGCTTCCAACCTTTTTGACACATTTGCACGTAAAATCACTTTCAAGACCCATTTTCCCTTCGCTCATTTTGAAACTTTTTATTCCTTTCTTTATTCACTTTGAAGCTGTTTATTCCTCCCTTCGATAAATCAAATAACACGTTTTGGGTAGACTATTTATTTTAATTATTATTTCTAGTCAGGTAAAGATCAAAAAAAAAATGATCGACTGGAGTTTGAGTACAAATTTTCTATCAAACGTAAAGAGAAGACCTTTTTTCGTTCTTCACTTGATGTTTTTTACTGCAAAAAAAATTATTTCAACGTCAAATCTATGCCCCTAATTAAAAAAGCCTGTTGTATAGTAAATTCTTGTAAGCATGAATAACTCCCCTAAAGTCATAAAATTTCCCCCTGGGGAGGAATTTCTCCTCAGTTGGGAACCACTGCTTTATACCAAGACTTTAATTTTCGGAGAACCTTTTTTGATTTTTTTAAATACTATTGACTTACGTAAATATTCAGTGTCGTAGTCAGAAAGAAAGGGGGCGGAACGACCTAAACGCCTTGGATATTGAAGATAATTTTTCACGTTTAAAAAAAGATTAATTCTTAGTTATTGGAAATCTTTTTTTATTAAAAACAGAACCTCAAGCGGTTTCCGTTTTCGATCAGATTTACGTTTTATGCACATACATTAATAGTTTTTTCCTGTTGGCACCTAGTGATTTTGCTCAATGATTTGAAGTTTAACCAGAAATTACAAATTTGTAACTGACTTGTTTAATAAAGACCTGACAAATCGCGGCGAAGATACACAACTTGTAACAGATGTTCAATCTTGAAACAAAAAATAATGAGAAAGTAAATAAATGCTGACTTCGAAGTCTTGTTCCCATTAATCACACTTTCATGTGCGTTTGTTTGCTGGAATACTTCGAATCCTTTACATGACAACTCAAATCAAGTTATTCTCAATGACCCAAGAATATTTGCAGCTTAGCATAGGTGTTGGTTTAAAACTAGACGCATTTCTGACGTCTCAAGATAAATTGTTGCCGATTTAAAAGTATTTTGACCGAACAATAGAACATAAAAAACCAACAATAAAATATTCAAGTTTCAGATTAAGGAATTAACCAGAAGATTAAAAAAAAATAAACAACTAATATTTACTGCGACAATCTGGGCTTGGTCAAGCACCTGTGATACAGATCTTTTGGTTGCGGTTTTAAAAGTGATTTTATGTTGCATGAATTTGATTTTGAAGTCTCAGATACATTTAGGAGTGAAAATAAATATAAGTTTTAAAATATCGCAGAAAAATCAAACTGCTTTCTTCAACCATTTCACGGTTGAAGAAAAAATCTGTTTGCCACGACTCACGGCCAAGCAAGCCTAGTTCTTTTCCCGGAATATTCTGATCGATTATTCAAATTTCCTAATGTTTTTATTACTTCTTTTTAGTTCTATTTTTTACGGGTTACGTGATTTGGGAATTATTTTTTTACGATTTTGATAAAAAAATCATCTTTGTTTTTTAATATATTTGATCGATCGAGAAAAAGGTATATAGATGATTTCTCAACTTTCTACTGAAATAAATGACATTTGATAAGAGGTCAAATTACTGCTGTGTGCGCATTTGTTTGGTCTGTTGAATATATGAACGAATTTTTTTTTAAATTCTTTTTCTGAATGCTTTATTTTAGCCGCTAGGTAGAAGTAAAGGGCATATGCGATGCAAAAAATTGAGACGAATTTGACACACTCATCATTACAGCGAGTACATTGCCAAACTAATGTCAAATTTTATAATTATTTTCTGTGACGAATTCGTCACATACGGCGTTAAAGGTGAAAGGCCAAAAGTGACTTTGGTTGAATTCTTTAAAGCGAAGCAGAGTAAGGAGTGTTGGAGTGATTCTCTGCTTAACTTTTCACAATAAAATTTGCTTGCTACAAAACTTGCGATTTCAAAGAAATTGATCAAAATTTTGCAACATTAAAATCATCAACTTCAAGGGCAAGTTATTGCAACTAGTTTTAAATAAATACATAAAAAGAATGACATTTTTTATAGCGATCTCTGATTGCTTCTGTAGTAAAACAAACTTAGCTGTTCTTATTGGTTGTAACTTGCATTTAGTTGGATGTGTCCGAAGATAAAGTCTTTACCGCAATCTATGTTGACAAAACATTTCGTGCCTTTATTAAATGCTTCAAGACGCGTATCTTAAATTTTATGCACATGCGAGAGATTGGAAACGTGCTTGTTGGACGTATTTTTACTATTTGATATCTTAACTGTCAACAATTTTACAGTAGACCAATAGTTTGTTGCGCAAAAAAATCAGTAGATCTTCGTTCCGTGTAATTCATTAAAACGATCATTCATAAAAAATTTTACTCTTATTTTACTTGCTCGTCGCTTAGACATTTAAACATTATTATTTAAGAACCTTATGTATTAGAATGTTGTTGATGTTTGTTGCCTGCTTTCATTTTTATTGAAACTGAAAGTTATTGGCTCGAAATTGAGATTTTGTTCTTGGTCTGAATGTTATAAACTTTTTGATATAATTAAAAAATTGTTTGTGGACCAGGTCTCGTCTGTAGTCGAAAAGAAGGTAAACATGTTAAATTAATTTTGATTCGCAGTAGATAAATGCTTTAAAGCAGGAGTTCTCAACCTTTTTAACCCATGGCCCAAAAAGCTTGAAACGCAATTGTTGCAGCCCAATGTGTTCAAGCTTCAGCAGGAGAGCTGGAAAGCCATTTTATTAGGCGGGAGGAGGAAAATTCAAGGTTTCAAGACAAAAAAAGGTTTTACATAGTTGTTTTGACAAAGTTGCCATTTCGTATCGCCACCGTTTTTAGCGCAAAAATTTAGTGATGACTAAAAAAAAGGTCATCGCTTCTGATCAGTCCACAATCTCCATTTTTGTGCCAAATTTCAGGTAAATACCAAAAAAAAGGTCTTTACTCTCATTCCGTACCCAATTTTACCCAATTGTTCCTTTACAAGAAAACAAAGCCTTTAATGTATAATTTTGTAGCAACTTTGCTTTTTGATGCACTACTTACTCGCATCACAAGCGCACCGATACTTGCTACTCGTTTACTTGTTCTGGGTGAGCGTTTTTAGTTAAAAAGTGCAAGCTAGCAAACAGTCGTGTTTTGTTGTTGACAGCTCTTGACACTTTTTTACTAAAGACGCTCACCGACAACAAGTAATCGAGTACCGAGTAATCAGTGCGACAAAAAGTGACGTTGCTACATTTTCAACGCTTTTTCACACCATCTCTGTGTGGCCCACTTAAAAAACTCGCTGAGGCCCACCGGTTAAGAACCTCTGTTTGAAGTGCTTTGGTTTGTTTTGATTTGCTTTGGTTTGCTTAATGGTTTTAGCTCTGAACTTGATATAAATTGATTTTTATATAGATAAAACTGCCAAAAAACTTTATCCCTATTTTAAACTGTTTAGGTCTATTTTCGTAGAAAAGTGTTTTCAAAAAATCTATTTCCATATTTTTTATTTTACTTTCTGTTTCAAACTCTTTTTTTTAAAAAAAAAAAAACAATTTCATGTATTTGCAACTAGCTTTTTTTATAAAGAATTCGTAAATGCATGAAGTTTTTCGATTCCTCCTTTTTTGTTTTTTTTTGTATATTGGCGTATTTCTTAAAAATTGGGTCAAAGTGAACCTTGAACCAGTTGCGAATTTAATTTTCCATTTTTTACTTCAGTATGTTTCGACTTATTAGTTATTTCTCCTATTTCTAAAAAGTGGATATTGTTATCATTCAAGCAGGTTTTTTATGGAAACTATGCCTGTATATTTTGCATTTAACTAGAATTAAAGATACAAAGATTTACGTTTGTTTAGAAGTCATCTTGTAATTAAAGAGATTTGAAGAGAATAGGATTAAAAACGTGAGCTTGTTCGCTATTTTTAGATTCGCTGGGAATGGCGTCATTTCTTTTATTATATTGTATTTTCTCATATACCTTTTGGCGATTAAAACTGTTTTCTTGTTAAAAGAGCAGATACAATGGTTGCTGGTACACTGAATTTTGAAAAAGAAAACTTATTTTTGTAAAAGTGTTATTTACTAAGTTCATTCCGTAAAAAATATAAGCCTTCTTATGAAAACGTAATAATTTCATGTTCTAAAAGCTTATCTTGATCTTGTTTAGATTTTTGAGGTCTTCATATTTAGCTGTTTTGCATTTGAGATAAAATTTACTTTATTTTGAACTAATAGTTTCCAAAAAAAGATGAACTTTAAAGTGCTTCTTTACTGTTTGCAAAACATTCGTGAAAAATCAATTCGCTTTTTTTTATTTTAGAAAAACCTTTTGTGCTGGAGCGTCCAGCAGATGGCGCTCTAGATTCTTGGCAGAAATTCCAGCGACGTCTGTACAATCTGCGTCAGTCAGAGCTTCAAACAATGTGGGGTCAATCAAATATCTTCGCTGCTGGGCAGGGAGCTAAAACTGCTGAAATATTGCGCAATGCTCTCAGCCCTGCGGCGTGCAATCGCCCGGGCCTCTCTTCGAGAAAGGACAACGGTATGCTGGCAAGAAGAAGTTGGTTTTTGTTTTGACTTGAGCGAAAAAGTAATCTGATGATGATCTGATTCCATTTTTACAATAAAAGTGCTACTTTCACAGTTGTTCGTTAAGAAAAAAAATATTCAAATCTTTCAATTTGTTGACCTGATAATTTGCAATCAGTCTTAAAAAAGATTAAGCTATTCCAAAAAAATAATAAAGGATTTGTTTAATTTCTTTGACCAAGTTTTCTTTATTCTTGCAGTAAACACGGCTAACTTGCCCAATTCAAACAGTCGTTTGTCCATGTTTCCCTCATTCGCCGGCCTTCCGTTTCACCGTCAATTTCTGCAACGCCAGTTCCTTGCGCATCAACAGCAACAACACTCGCAACCGGGAGTCAACCTGCAACAGAATAGCAACGTTATGTTTCCTGAGCTGCCTGCCGTAGTAAGTCAAGAAGTTAATCAATTACTTTTACTGTTGTCTTTGAGTTTTCTTAAGTGTATATTAAGCTGCAATAAATATCATCAACATCATTATTAGATTAACTATTTATCCTCCTGGCCGGTAGGATAGAACTGGAGGAGCTATATATAGAGCAATCGTAAAGCGATTACCCAGAACTTTTTTGAGAGAGACCAAGATATTGCTGTTCCTTACAATTTCCGTTTTTGGCTTTTTACCTTTTATATAACGATATCACTATAATTTAGAGTTGCTTGCACAGACAACCATGCAGAGAAAAGCGTCTGAAGGATTTTTTTTTTGAGGACACAACAAAATGATCAGAGGAAAAGTTAAAACGCGATCATGTGGAGCGCGGCCGCCATTAAAGCGGCGGTCCTACCTACTCAGCCACGCTACAAACGCAAATTAAGCAATGAAGTGAGACTTTATCAAAAAACACTAAAAGCAAAAACTGTTGACTTTACTCAAACGTAGTTATACGCCAAATTCAAGTAATTTCCTTTCATATTCTAATTTTTTTAAATCGCTTTGCAGCCACCTAGCGGACAGTACACGAGAGTGCGGAAGCGCACTCTGCCATCCAATGTCCCGAAACCGCATCGATGCGAAATATGCGGATCAGAATTTACGAGGTACGATTTTCAGACGCGTAAATAATTATTTTGCTACTACAGTATTATCACCGTCTACCATTAACATAAGAAAATTCTACTTAAAAGCTGCCCGCTTGAATCTCGATTTTTGTAATTTTTTTGTTTTTGTCGCGATCACTGGCTACTAAATTCGGTATAATTTTTTTTTCTTTTGTTTAAAATTTGAATATCGTTTTTTAAATGTACTTTTAGTGTTGAAATTTAGACAAAAGATTGAAGATGCTCTTGCGTAATTAGCTATTTGTTTAAAAAAGGAATATGGATTAGTTTATAAGCTGTATCTTTATTTTTTGTTGTTCTGGCGGTTCTCTTGCATAGTTTTTATAACTACAAAAAGATGATTATCATAGATAGTAATGGTTATACGAAAAAGTTTGATTTAATTAAATTCTACTGAAGTGAAAATTGATGAAAAACTTTTTTGCTGTCGTCTTCGTCAAAAAAATACTTCATAGCATGGCCGCTCTTAATAACAAAGACTAGAAAATAAAATTAATCTAAAAATCTATTAGAAAAACCACCTTTTTTGACTAGATATCACAACCTCAAGCAACACATCAAGCTCCACTCTGGTATAAAACCTTATGAGTGTGACGTTTGTGGAAAGAGGTTCACTCGCAATTACACACTTCGTTTGCACAAGATGAAAGTGAGCAATTTCACGTGAGCTTCGTAAAAAGCGGGAAGCTTTAACTTTTGACCTTCTCAGCACATCGGCTTACGCAACTTCCACTGTGGGACTTGCGACGCCGCGTTCACGAGCCTGGGAGAGTTTCGAGCCCACTTGCGCCTCACCATGCACTCCCATTTCCCAGGTACTTGTCATGATCAATTGCTTTGTCAAAATTGCGGTCAATAGTTTTTTTGTAATTCATTTGTGGCGGGTAAATGTTCCTTTTGATATTTGCGGTAACTGAGCTGAGCATATAAGCAGTATGAGCAGTAACTGAGCATATGACTCGCTTTTGTAAAAATTTTGCTTTTTTTGTGAATATCTGCGCGGTTTAAAAAAGTTAATCTGAAAAGATTTGATGTAAATTAAATGGTAAATTTGAAAATCAAAGTAACGTGAATTGAAAGTAAAAAGTAATTTGAAAATCTTTTGAGGCACATTTTTTTGTTTGTAGGCTAATTACTGGTGCGCAAATAGTGGCACATGCGCACAGCTTAGCAATTTCAGGTTGTAAATTTATCTGCTATCGATTTTATTGCAACATTTTATTTTTTTAGACACTGTTAAAAAAAGCGACGATTCTAAATCTCCGCCAAAAATCAATAAATTCAATCACCCCTCTACAGCGTTAGAAGCTTCCCCAAATAAGTTTAGTCGAATCGCTCCTCCCTTGCTCAACTGCGGGGTGATTTCACCTGGAAGTAGTGGAGGTGGAGCTGCTGGAGAAGGATCGATCGGAACAATTTCTCCGTCTTCCCATGAGCATGTAGAGGCGGGACCTTCACCTCGAAACAATTTTAACAATCCTAATTCTCCTAAGGATCTATACGTTAAGTTGGCATCTACCGATAGAGAAAGTGAGAATGGTATTTTGACTTTATATAAACAATAAGAGACATATTTGTACCAAGGCTTTAACACTAGAATTACCGGTGCGGTCATTTTGACCGTTTTTGATTTTTAATCGCTCCTATCTTTGCTTAGGTAAGTGTTAGAATATTGAAACTTTCTGACTTTTAAGTCTTTGTCAACTTTTAGGATGTTAATTTTTTTGCATTACAATAAGTACAGCGGATGTTGGGGGGCGATTTACCTGAAATTACCGCCAACGGTCATTTTGACCGGAAAGCAACTTGTAATTTCTCTACAATTAAAATTGCCTTTATAATAAAGCCTTTTGTTGTGATATTGTTTCAAAACAATCATGCAACAATTACTGCAGTAACTGGCAACAATTAATCACTAGCTAGTGCATAATGTTGAGTCATTTGCAGAATGCCCAGACCAGAACGAGTTAGTACTATTCAAGTTCTAGCTTGGCTGAACGCGATTGCAGAAGATGATTTGGGGTATGAAAGATAAGGTGAAAATGTTTGTAAAGGCTTAGATCAGGGGTCGGCAAATTTAAACCAAGTTCGACCTATATGGGAAGTGATTTCTTGAGATGGATCAGATTCAGAGACTGATATTGATGACCTGGAGCAAACTGATTCTGCATCATGTCAACTTGTCAGCTCTGGCAGTGGCAACACTGATACAAGTACTGCAGCACAAGCGCAGGGTGATGGGCTTACTCCAAACACCTCGGAAATGGCATTGGTTACTAAAGACGGAACAAAATGGGAATACATCGAATTTTCTTCAGAATCGAGGGGTAGGCTACAAACTCAGAATGAGCTAACGGAAAGCGAAGGTTTAACGCGATATGCCAATCGCATGTTAGATCGTTCGCTGAGTGCGTTTAAGCTACTCGTCGGTAATTCAATGCTTACCCATGTTCAACAATATACAGAAGCTAAAGCCCATATAGTGAAAAACAGTGATGAGTGGAAACTATCACTAAGTAAACTAAAAGCTTTTATTTCCTTACTGTATGTACGAGGAGCATTATGTGGAAAGAACCAGAGTTTTGGGATAAAAATTGGAGAGTGCCTTTTTTTCCAGAAACTATAGTTAGAAATTGCTTTTGCAAAACCATGAGATTTCTTCGATTTAATATGCAGAATACAAGACTATCTCGACTTTAAACGGATAAATTTGCTTTGATTTCTGCCGTCTGGGACAAGTTTCTTGAAAATGGTATTGTTTGCTACAAACCAGGAGAAATTATTACAGTAGACGAACAATCATTCCCCATTAAAGCTTACTGCAGATATATATATGGCCAACAAACCGTACAAATTTGGGATCAAATTTTGGCTTACTGTTGATGTGAAATTTAAATATATATACCGAATGCCATGCCATATCTTGGCAAAGATGAAGCCAGACCAGTTACACAAAGATTGCCTGAGAGTATGGTAAAAAAGATAGTGGAGCCATATTTGGGCAAAGGAAGGAACGTCACAACCGACAATTTTTTTATTTCGTCTCATCTTGCCACGCAGCTCTAGAAAAAAAAAGGCGTAACTTGTCGGGACCCTGAACAAAATCCGAAAGGAAATTCCGCCACTGGTAAAAGCTTTACAGCAGAGCAGATATTCCAGCAAACTCTTGCAAACAAAAATGGACAACAACCAAGTTTGACAGTTTACCAGTGCAAATAAAACAAGAATGTTTGTATTCTTAGCACAATCCACATATCTGTTATGGTCGACACAATAACAAAAAAGAAACCGGAAACAGTTACATTCTACAACAAAACTAAATGTGGTGTTGATATTGCTGACCAGATGGCACGACAATACACGGTGAAGGCAGGTACACGGCGGTGGTCGGTAGCTGTCTTTTACAAGATTTTGGATTTTGCTTGTATCAACGCCTATGTGTTGTACAAGAAAACTGGAGATGCTACCTAGAGAAGAAATTTTATGTTTCAGCTCGCCACTAAACTGAGAGAAGCTCATGTTCAAGGAAAGACAGCTCAACTAGCCGCAGTTTTACTTCCACTTTTCAACAATTCTTATCAAAATTCGATTGTTCACGGAAGCAGAAAGCGAGAACAATGCCAAGTTAATGTGAACTGCGAACAAAACAAAACTGCAAAATTCTGTTGTGGATGCCGTAGATCAGTTTGTGGAAAGTGTACAGGTTGTGTAAAAGTTGAGTGTGTGGATTGCGTAGAGCGCTACAATTTTCTTTGTTTTTCTATGCTTTTGAAGTCACCTGTGGTCTATGTAAACAGCAGCATGATGAAAAATAACCATTCGATATTTTGAGCTCATTTTAAGGTAAATTGTTTTTCATTAATTTCAGAGCAGTGTTTTTCATTTGTTAATGTTGAAAAACACTGAGAAAATTTTAACCACGCAGCTAAAAAGCAGGTTGAAGGCCTTCAATGTATTTCGGAAATCAGGGCCTATGCAGTATATTCCAGAACATGATATTAAAAAGGAGCCTAAAACGCATCAAACTCACACCTACAAAGATTCAAGTCATTACGAGGTATACTATAAAAGTTAAAAAATCTTATAAGATATTGCGCATTTTGTTCTTTATTTGACAAACGATCATTTTGACCGCTTGCGGTAATTCTAGGTAGGTCAATAACGAGGTAATTCTAGTGCTAAGAAGTTAAGCAGAACTCTCTAGCCAGGATTGGAAACAATGAACATCAAAACATATACTCTAAAATTGTTAAAAGTTTGTTTTTTTGTACGGAATGATTATGGCATGAAAACGAAGTGGTTCAAAATTTAAAACATAGGTTGCCTCAGGGTGGTCCAAAACGCGGCCCGCTGAACAATTTTACACATTTCAAATCTTTTCGCTTGAGGGGTGCGGCAGCCTTCATTAACAGCGGTGCCGAACTAGTATTCCAAAGGCCGACAATGCTGATTATTTAAAGTGATTATTTTTTTGGTCTTCACTAGGACTTCAATATTATATCTTTTAATTTAGTTCCTTGGTAAGTGATAACTAGAACTGGAACTTTAAATTAGTTGAATGCCAAGAAAAAAATTTTTTTTTGGGCTAAATGCGGAACACAAGTGCTAAAAGTTTTGAAAAATGGCCCGCAGGGATGAAGAACTTGGACCACCCTGGCTTGGCGTGTAAGTAAGGTATCGGTCTAACCCAGCTCTTTTCACAGAAGATCTGTCTGAAGACAAGACCATTCTTAAAAATGATCAGTTGGCTCGCACTTACTTGTTGCCGAATCAGACAAATATGAATGAAGCTAAAAAGCCAAAAACGGAATCTGCTCAGGTTGTAAACACGATGAAAGAACCTCAATCATCCAATAACTTGTTAGAAAAAAAGGACTAAGAACGATATTTTATATCTCTTTTAAAGTGTTTTTCTTTTCCGCCTTAAATGCTGTAAACGTGCAAAGTAGCTGCTCAAGATCAAGTTGCTCTAGTGCTTCTTGTAGCTATTGGTTGGCTTACACTGTTTTTATCTGATACATGTTCATTGTTTTTTATTTTTATTAATGAACAATGAGTTCTTTCATGGCATCAGGATAAAATAGTCATTTGAAAAAATTCAATAAGCTTTATGATTATTATTCAATTTTTTAGTTTTAATTCTATTCATTATGGGTTCTACATGCTTTTTTTTGGTTTTCTATTGATAAATTTTGTTGTCTACATATTCAATGCTTATACATATACAGTTAAAACTGACAATATTCAAACAAAAATGCTAAATCATTTAACCACTAAGCAGGGGTCTCCAAACATTTCGAGCAAGGGACCAGATGTAGATTTTTTTGAACCTCCTCGGGCCAAAGCCAAAAGTGTTCTCTAGTTGTTCTACCAATCAAGGTGTTCTCTAAAAAAAAAGGTCTTCACCTAAATTTGGTAACTATTTTATAGCTATGGGTATTTTCGACATAATTCTATTCAACTATGGTTCAAAGTGAGTGTATATGCTTTTTACAAAGAGCTCCGCGGGCCGTACTTTGGAGACCCCTGCACTAAGGGATTTCGCATTTTTTATTAAATTTGTTGGCCTTATCAGTTTCTACTCTCGTCTGAATTCTAAAACTATTATGATTTACATTTTGCTCAAAAAGGTTCAGATCGGGGTTTTAAAACTTGTTAAAAAGCACCTGGACCCCGAGTCTGTTTTTTTCAAAAGTTAAACAAAGACCAAAAAAGGTTATTGCCAAAGCTTTAATTGATGACTTTTTTGTCTTAACTTGACTTTTGAAAAAATTTTTAAGACTTTTTTGTGTAATGCACTTCGGCAAGGTTTCACGATCTCAAAAATGTTCTTGGATAAAGTAGAACGTAGATAGCAATTTATTATTTCATAGAAATATACTGTGGACCCCCTAGTTAGGTTGCTATGGACCCTTAGGGGTCTATGAAATCCCAGTTTAGGAGCGCTGGATTAGATTAAGAAGTACCATTTCACGACAACAAATCCTGAGCCGGATCCAAATTATGATATCGGAAAAGGGAACTTGCCAAATCTTTACAGTTGTCCATCGCGTTTTCGCTTTGAACACCCCCGACCTTGGCCAAACGCATTAAATTTTATTTCTTTTATCCATGCGCTGTTTCATTTGACTTTTCGAGACTATTTTGTCAATGGATGTATTTGTACGATTTTTTAATCTTTCTACACGGTTCACCACATTGAATCATATTCATTCCATATTCATTCACCATAAAATAGGATCAAAAATCTCAAAAAATTTTGGAATTAAGAATAAAATTTGAAATTAGTATAGAAAACGCAAATATTTGAAAGAGTATCCCTAGTTTAGATATTAACTTATCTTACAAAATTTTGAGCTTAACCGCACAATAGATCAAGAGCTTGTATGTTGCATCTTGGAAGCATTATATGATTTCTCAATAGCAATCATTGCACCTCGTTTTACAGCTGATTACCATTATAATCGAAACTTTTTTGCAAAAAAGTATGGGAATGCTGTACATTTTGACTTTACGGCAAAAATTCAGACCTTTATGCTTCTTTCATTTGTTATGTGGGTGGCTTATTTGAATCCATAACTGTCCATTTGCTTTTGCATATTGTAGGCTTACATTATTTATTCATGCTATTATCTACACTTTTGCAGTTCCATAAAAGTTTTTTGCTTTTGTATCTTTGATAAATTGGCTGCTTTATATTATTTTGCTATTGATCTTTTTAAACATTGCAGCTTTCTTGATCTAAACGTCTAACGAACTATAATGTTGAATCTATCAAAACTATATTTGCGTTTAGATTTCCGCAATCAATTCCTGTTTACTGTTTTTTAATAGCATAGTTGCATATTTTTTAGCAAAACGTATGTCTTTTTGATTATAGATTTGAATCATAGATATTTAAATTCTGCCAAAATACTGGTGTGTTTTGTAATAATTTTTTAACCTGAAAAAAGCGTTTCACATAAAAGTTGAAGCATTTTATTTATGACCAATATCAAATTTTTTCAAATTATTTAACAAAATTTCTACTTTTATACTTTTTTAAAAATTTCTTAATTATGATATGCTCTGTTATTGTATGTTTTTTTATGATCCAAATCAGATTGTGGTCACAATTATGGTTTTGTTCAAATCTAAAACCTGCAGCAGGTCTGTCTTGGTAGTTTGATTTTGTGATATTCGCATTGTTTCACTATGTGTACACTTAAAACACAAAAATATCTCGTCATTTATTAAAAGTTCGGACGAATATTCATGTTTTCAAAACAGTTTTACCTGTTAGATGTTCGGGATATGCGAGTAGGGACTTGTAGAAAGTTATATCAGGTGTCTGCAACAGTTATACAAAAAATTGAATCTGTTACAGGTTATAAATAGTGTTTCATATGAAAGCGGTAATTTTATTGAATGAGCTGAATGGATGTATATACCACTTTAATCAGCCTTTGTCCCTTATTTACCTAATTCTTATAGGTCACATTCAACTCAAAATTTTTTCTATAGACGATAGACATACACCGTACAAACATGTACTAAGCAATTGTACATTGTTAATTAAACCAATGGTTTTCTTTGGAGAGCAAGTTTGGTTTTTTGTTTGTTTCAACCAGGGTGTCGAACCGGACCCGAACCGGATCCGTAAACCCGTATTAACCGTTATTATTTTTTGAACCCGAACAGGAACTGAACCCGAAAAAATAAAATTTGCTGAACCTGAACTGGAACTAAACCCCTAAAAATAAAATTTGATGAACCTGAACCGGAGCTGAACCCGTAGAAAAAAAAATTGCTGAACCCGAACCTGAACCAGAACTTTATTTTAAATGAATCCGGTTCGACCGTTTGATGCTCAAATTTTAATTTTAAAGTTATTTGTAGAAGAATCAGAATCACAATTTTGTCTTTGAAGTTGCCGCAATTTTTTTGGTCACAATACTTGTTGTGTGGCAATACAAAAACGTTATAAACGACTTTTTCAGGCGAGAAGTTAAAGCAAAAACATGTCACTTCCTAGATAAAGAAAGCGAAATTTTAAATATATGCTAAAGCAGTTGTTCTTAAGCTTTTTACAGTGCCATACCTTTAAAAAAATACATATTAATATAGAGACGTAGCAAACATAGTGAAACCATCGTTGGTGAAGCAAAATTATTTGACGCCATTGAAAAATCGAAGCTGCACAGTGCATGCTGTTGGGGAGCCACTCGACTGAAATTTAGTTACGTGGAGAAGTTTAATAAAAAAGCAGTGTAAACTTATCGAATGATTCGAATTCAGTGTAACTTATAGTTGCCTCAAATGGTTTTCACTAGCATGATGGTATCCCTAATAGTCGAGATTGAGTAAAAAATAATGTTGAACAAGCAATGCAATAAAGTTAATTAATTTTGGATTTTTCAAAAAAACAAAATTTAAAAAAAAATTTGTTGAGATTAGGAAGAGAAACTATTAACCTTCGCCTTGTAGCGTGAAGTTTAAATAAAATTTTGTAAGCTAACTGCTTTTCTCTTATTTCTCAGCTTCTTATTAGGCTCAAATTTGCATGTTGGAATCTAAAAAGGCCTTCACTTTTGCAGTAAGGTTGATTCGGGATGAGCTGTTCATAGTTTTTAGGCTTATTTAAAGATATTATAGCAGTGAAAATTGGATTACTTAAATTTTTCATTTGCATCAATGTTTGCTTCAACTTTACGTCAAAGATTTGTCTCTTAAGAAAAAAAATCTTACACAACAAACTGATTTAATTTTTAATTTATTTCTAGTTGTAATTATTAAATCAAATGTTACCGTTTGAAGTTGCCACAATTTGTTTGAGCACTTGTGTGCCAACAAAGAAACGTCATAAACAACTTTATCAGCCGAGAAATGAAGAAAAAATATGTGCACTAGATACATGAACGTGCGCCAGGAGAACCAAAAGGGGGACTGGCTTTTTTAAATTTCAAATTTTACAAAATAATACATAAATATGCATTAAAAACTTCTAGAGTTAAGGCTCGTTTCCACTACGAGCGTGGAATAGAGCATTCTTTGTTTCTTTTGATCATCTTTCCGCGCTTAAAATCTAAGTGAAGCAAATAAAGTCAATAAATCAAGCAAAGAGTACAGTGGCGAACAAAAAAAGTAAGACTTTTTTATTTTTTAAGATTTTTTAAAAATATCATTGTTAAAATTGAATTATACTAATATATATCAAGTAATATATCATTAAAAGAGCACAAAAAATTATATTAAATCCGATATTAATTTATTTCTTTTTTAGAAATATAATTCAATTGCAACTAACTTATTTTTAAAAAATTTGATAAAATAAAAAATCTTACTTTTTTGCTCGCCACTGTACTCCATTCCACGCTCATAGTGGAAAAGAGCTTTTATGCGTTAATTTTTTATTATTATAAACTTGAATGACTAAATGTTTAATTTGTTTAAAACTTTAAAAGTTTAGATTACATAAGATAAAGGCCCGTTTCCACTACCGGCGTGAAACGAAGTATTTTTTGTTTTATTAATTTTTTTACTTCTTTCGGCGCTTAAAGGCAAAGCGAAGAAAAAAATCATTAAAAGAAACAAAGAATACTCCAATCTACGCTCGTAGTAGAAACATAGGGGTACGCAAGGGGGGGTTTCAGGGGTCAAAACCCCCCCTTGAAGAATGGTGTTCAGCCATATGTACATGGTAATAAATAGGCTTCAATAATAAGATTTTGGTTTCTATTGTTTGCCGCACTTTGAAACTTAATTATTGCTTGCGCATCAATTTTTTCTATCGCCTAAATTGCGATTTTTTCTTTTTGCAATTTCTTTTTGCAATTTTTTCTATCGCCTAAAGTTAGCTAATGTACAGCTGCCACTGTGAAGAAAACTTTCAAACTTGTAAAATATTGAAAGTTAAGTATGGGAATGGAAATAAACTGCATGGAAACAATAGCTTCAGTTCACAAATTTTTTAGTGCTTCACAACGTCAAAACATTTTTACGCAACTCCATCAACACAATTTCGTCAACAACAAAAGTTCAAAAACTTGTTCAAATTTGTGCCATCAGATGGGTCGATCGACACGAGAGTGTTAGTACTTTTTCAAATTTACAATTTACCGTTGTAGAAGCTTTGGCAGAAATTTCAGCATGGCCAGACAGAGAGGAACTTCATTACGAGCTTTGCAATTGCTTTCAACAATTACGCAAAGTGAATTTTGCATTGCTCTCTTAGTTTTAAAAAACGTTTTTGGATACAGTGTTGTTTTGTGCAAAGTTAAGCAAAAAAAGTAGATAAACTCTTTTGAGGCTGTCAACATTGCACATGATATTGCAAATGCATTGAAGTGTCTTAGAGAAAAAAACGAATATGAATTTTACTAGTTCTATATTTTTGCGCAAAAAAACGGCCAAAGCCGAAGGTTTTATTTTGGAAACACCACGCCTTACTTCAAGACAGACCAGTCGATGCAATATTGCTGCTGAACAGATAAAGAATATTTTAGAGTAGGGATTTTTATTCCATTTCTTGATAACTGTATTGTCACTCTCGAAGCAAGATTTACAGCCCACAAATCGATTATTGATGAATTTCAGTGTTTAATTTCTTCTGATCCAACTAGTGGACCGACTCCTCAACAAATTAAAAGTATTCAAGTTTTGGGAAAATTTTACGAAAATGATTTAACAAAATTCTTGGGAGAACTAGTGCCTGAACTGATATTATGGTACAGGAAGCTTTTTCGGTTGAACGCAGCAGAAAGACCAACTAATGCGTTGAGCAGCATCAAGGAATGCAGTTCCGATGCTTTTCCGCACATATATTTACATTGATGACCATTTTGTTAACTCTTCCAGTGACAACATGCGCTAGTGAACAATTGTTTTCCACATTACGCAGACGAAAAACGTGCTTAAGAAACACAAGTGGTACCACTCGAATGAATGGACTTGCATCACTAAACATTTATAGGAGCCACACGCGTACCTTGCCCTGGTGACGTAATTAACAAATTAAGTGAAAAAACAGCGTTTGAATATAAGCCTTTAAAAAAACTTTAAATATTTGTTAAGTAATGAGGTTATTTTTTTGTTCGTTTGATTTTTCACCTATTGTTCTCATCATTTACACGAGTTGCTTTTATTTTGGAAAGTTTCTTATCATAATTGAATTACCTGCACATGCCTTTTCAATAGTTAGTTTTACGGTTTGGTAAAAAGAAATTCATGCTACTGCAAGACGGTCTTAAAACCAAAACACTTTATTTTTGAATGTAGGCCTAATTTTGGAAGTTTTTTTCCATTACCAGGACCACTTAGAGCAGGGTTTCCCAAACTTTTAGTTGATCGGTACCCTTTGAACACTGTAGCAGGTTTGCATCTACCCCCAAAATGTTGTGACGTTTCTCTAAAACAGGGTGGTCCAACTTCTTCACTCTTGCGGGCCACTTTTCGAAATCGTTCGAGTTTGTGGGCCTCAGCCGGGTAGATATTGTTCCAAATCATGGTGTCATCTAATAAAAAAAAAGGTCTTCACTTTGAATCAGAAAATTTTCCCAATTCATGCCGAAAATCAAGGTGATCTCTAAAAAATGAAAACTCTTCCCTTTTCAGCAGCCACAAATTTTCCCCATTCAAACCCAAAATCACGGTGATCTGTAAAAAAGTCTTCCCTCTTAATTGTCCTGTTTGACGTAATTATAATCGACCGAATTCGAAAATTCTAGACATTTGAGTCCATTATTTCTTCCAAACACGGAATTTAACTTAAATAAGGATATTCTCTCTGATAATGTACCTTTTGAGAAGCCTAAATGTACCCCAGTTTGGGAACCCCTAACTTAGAGCAATTGTGTTTTCGGCTCCAAAACCCCCCCCTTTACAAATTTCTGCGTACGCCACTGAGTAGAAATGAACCTTAATGGCGTTTCATACCTAATAAACCTCCTGCGTGAGGGCCGCCACTAAAAAATTATCAAAAAATTCTTAGACAAGTGTATCAGTGGCTAGTCCAAGAAAGATCTATATAAACTCATGTAAACGCAATCTATAAGAAAGTTTTGAGATCACAAAACACAAAAAACTTCCGTTTCCGCTTTTGGCGCTCGCAAGATCATTACTATAAATTTACTAGTAAGACTTGATTTTTACAACCAAGACCCATGCCGGTGAATTAGTTTAATTTAATTTTTTTAAAACTTGTACCAGAATTTTTTAAAAAACCCTTTTTAAGAATATTTTTTGTGTTTCCGACTGTTTGCCATCACTCCTCCAGGAAGCGCGTCTACGGGCGCCCATGATAACATGAGGTAAGAAATTGTGTTTACAATCCTAACGCTTGTAAGAAATAGATAAAAAATATATATTCCGAACCCGAACCGGAGCTGAACTGGAACTGAACCCCTAAAAAAAAAATTGTTGAACCTGAACCGGAACTAAACCCGAAAAAAATTTTTTTGCTGAACCCTAACCGGAACTGAACCCGAAAAAAAATTTTTTGCTGAACCTGAACCGGAACTGAACCTTTAAAAATATAATTTGCCAAACCTAAACCTGAACCGGAACGTTATTTTAAACGGTTCGATTCCCTGGTTTCAACGCAACGTTAGATAGAGTTACTTTACTTTTGCTTGTTTACTAATGGGGTTCGAGTCAATGGAAATGAACGCTTTCTATCTAGTTTCATCTGCTAACATTTTAAACTATCGTTTAAATACAAATGCAAATACAAGTACTCTTTATTTTCCTGATTCAATAAAGTTGTGTTAAGAAGGCGCTTAATCTTTTTTGCTCCCTCTTGAATGACTCCTCACTTGACTACTTGTGAATCTTAGTTTTTTGAGTGTTGATCAGGGACATATTGGACCTGATCAACGCTCAAGATTAAAACTGGCCTAGATCTTGATCACCTGACATACTGTGAAGTATCAGACGTAAGAAAAGAAACTAGTTGTTTTTATATTAATACACAATTATGATTTTTGAAGTAAACTAGACAGTGAAGAACCATTTGATGGGTATAGAGTTGAAAACTGTCGACAGGCTAACTGAGGTATTAAAATACATACATTTACTATTCGCATTATTATCATCATGAAACACAGAAAGTAGCTGTACAATATACACAAGTTATAGACACCAAAAACAAAACTAATTTATATACTGTCGCGCTCCTTTTAGATTAAAGCCAGTCCTTTTGTTCTCGCGGGGGAAAGGCGAATGGCTAACTCCCTGAAGGGCTTTGTCCGCAAAAGGAAGTAGTCTAATCCGCAAGGCGAACACTGGCTTAGATGCTAAACGGTGGCTTCATTAGAAAAATCGAAAGGAATGCAAGTGTTTTTTCAAAAAGTTCGATTTAATGCAAGCCCAGATAATAAAATCCAGAGGCTAAAATTCATTGAAAAACAGACACATTAATATAATAAACTTTTTTGATAAGCAATGTCTACCCCACCGCTGGTGATAAAGGTTTGATATATAGCAAAAACTTCATTTAATCACAAAGTTTGCTTTTTTTCAGGCGACTCGGCAGTTTTCAACCAAAATTTCCAAACTTTACCAACTTCTCTCCTGGTTTTCTACAGGTTTTTCTGGTTCCATTTTGTTAAACTTGAATTGAAAATTGTTCAATCCCATTTTATTTATACTGTAGTTAAAAAAATTATACCCAAAAAACTTTTAAAGCTTTACTTTTCACTATTTAGAAGTAACCAAGTGTAGGTCTAAATAGTATTAACATGGATTGATATCATTTAGCTCTCAAGTAAAGACAAAAACAGGGTTTCCCAAACTGGAGTCCGTGATGACTGCACAAGGGGTCCGCGACAATATGACAAAATTTGTCAAAATTATACTTGGAAAGCAATCTATGCCATGAAATCTAAGGCTGATCCAAAATGAAAACCTTTTCTTAGAGAACACATTAATTTGGGGACAAAAATTATGAAATAGAAAACTGATTCGAAGTGAAAACTTTTTTTTAGGGGCTACTACTTTTTGGGGACGAAATTTTTTTTGTTAACGAGCGTCTCTGTGTTGTCCCTTCACAATATCGTAACCCTATTTGTTGGTCATTATCTTTTCTCGTTGGTTGGGCAAAGAAATGATGAGATATGGGATTGGGAGCCATGAAAAAAAAAGATTTGCAAATAGGGGTCCGCGGGTCAGACGTTTGGGAAACTCTGAACTAAAAAATTGTTTCTTGTGATTTCAATAAACTTTTCAAAAACAAAATAATTAACTTTTAAACCCTAATAGCAATTGTTTTTCAAGCTCTTAATTTTCTGAGCTAGGTAATACTTTCAATCTCTTTTTCTTTTCTGAGCCAAATTTTCTCTCAATTAGTTTTCTCTTAATTTCTATGAAAAAGATGGTGAAAGTTATTGTTTTTTTACTCCACCCAAAAAAGTTGCTGTAAGCTGCGAGAGAAAAATACAAAATTGTTACAGTAGAATTTACCTAACTTGCAACCACAAAGGGAACAGAAGAAGAGCCGACTTAGGCAAACAACAGATTAAATATGCATAGGCCTACGCAAACTTGGGGCTCTTTTGCTTCTACAAAGGCTGAACGTTTGGGAAATCAAGAACACAAACAGAAAACACTTTTTAGATTGCTGCACAATAACTTAATTCAGTAGTTATTTAAACACTCAAGATGTAGTATTAAAGAAATCCGAGATTTATTTCCTGCCGTAATTTTATGTTTTGCAGATCCCCTTGTTACTTGGCCTAACTACAGTAATTTATTTCAAATAAACTAACAGCTTTTGTAACTGTCATATATCTAGGCTGCTTCATATGGCAGCAAGATGGCTAATTGAACGGAAACTAAAACCGATGAAAACAATAAAAACAATCTAAAGTGATGAAATAATGAGGTTATAAAGGAAGTTTGCGATGCACAATGGCGTCGTGTTAGAGCAGTAAGGATCGTAGACAGATAGGCGAAACAACTGTAGTATAATGGCAGCAGACAAAAAGTTTGGAATATAATCACTTTGGCAAAGTTTTTATAGGCTTGACAACTGAGGCAAGTTTTTTCTCTCATGGTGAGCAAAAATGGTGGCGAGTTAGGCGAATTGACGAGTTAGGCAAAGACAACTTAGCCAAACTTAATAAGACAGAAAACAACAGACTCTCAGCTGGGATTAAGCGATATGTGGCAACTTAGGCAAATTCTACCGTATAACAGAGATGTTTGTGACGTCATCTACATGTATACCCTCGCGGATCAATCTGTTCAAGCTAAAATTAAATTTTTTCACGATTGCCTTTTTAATAAAGGTTGAAGAAATGATAAAAATTAAAAAAGAATTAAAACAAACAGATGTGAGCTTCAACAATCCTTTTATATGTTTATTTATGTCATAAAGAGTTTGATTTTTTAATTAATTTTAGAAAAAGACTTTTTTCTTTGTTTTTTTTTCTGCAAAAAGTTGAGCTTTCCAACAAATCAAGTGAACAACATTGTATAGGCAGGAATGGCGAACCACTGACCCGCATTAGTTGAAATTCAATGACCCACCTGATGTTCTGAAATTTCTGGCATCTTTAGTCTGCAACATTAAATTAGGACAGGATAGAAATATGTCGGAATTTTGGGAGAAAAATAGTAAAATCAGAGATCGAATCAAAGTGAAGACTTTTTTTTTTTTTAGAGATCACTATAATTTTGGTAGAAAAAGGATGAAATCAGAGATCGAATCGAAGTGAAGACCTTTTTTTTTTTAGAGAGACCATGATTTTGAGAGAAAAATTTTAGACGTTGATGGGAAGTCAAGACTTTTTTTTTAGTCTTCAACTTTTCTTAGCCAATGACCCACTTAACGTAAGTTTCAAAAAACTGTCCTTTTTTGACCCGCCGTATAACAAAGGTTCGCCATCCCTGGTATAGAAAATTTCAGCACATAAGCCTGCCTTGTTCGACCTCATACTGTGAAAGAAGTTACACAGCCTCAGAGAAACGTTTGAAAATGGGCTTCTTGTTTCAAGTAAAAATACATAATATTTGCACCTCATTGGGAACAGCTTTTTTTTATTTAATCTTATAGCTGGCAGTAGTTATTTCACGATAATTTTACAAACATTGTTGGATGGCCTTAATTCAACCAAACCTACTCTTTAGATTAACAGTTTCTTCAGCGGCCCTTTTTTCTCTAAATTTTTTTGAAATCCAAAAAATAAAGTATTAGCAATATTTAAAGAAATTACTGGACTTCGAGAGAAAAAAATTTTTCAAAAAATTGAAATGTTATCAATAATTAAAGAAGCATTAAATGCTGGTTCATATGCCTATAAGCAATCTTAAACAACCTCATTTGAAGGTCTGTGAAGACTATGGTTAAAACTGCTGGTTTAAATCGGTCTATAAAAAAAATTGTTCCAAAAATTTAATTTACTTTTTAGAATTAGACTTTTAAATCAAAAAACAACTTTTAATATATTAAGTCTAGTCAAAATGAACAAAGACTTAACTGAACTCTATAAAAATATTAAGCTTCGAACTTTTTTTTTTTATACTCAGAATCAACTCAAAATTACTCATAGAGCAAATAGAAGTAAAATTTATGCATAAGTAGGCAGCGACTAAACGAAATACGTTATTACACGCACGACGTTAGCTGTGCATGGTCGCTGTACTTTTAAACAAAGCAGTGTGGTGTTGAGAAGAAATGGAAAGAAAAAAAGTTTAGGAAACATTAATACAAGCATCCGAGCCATAGTCATAGAATACTGTGTAATCATGGGTGGGAGAAACAACAAACTCAGATACCAAAAAGGGTCAGAGAGGCAAAGAAATCCACCAAAAGAAATCCTGCCACGGGTCAAAAGGACCATTACAAAAGCGTATGGCTGGACAAAAATTACATAAAAAAAGAAGACAGTAAAGAAGAAAATGTACAAAAAGAAATAATTATGCGGATTTCGTTCAACTCGACGGGGCGTAATGAACTTCGAATGTTGCCTTTCAAGTCGCATCGCGCTTTTATCACCATCAATTTCTTTGTCCAATTAGGCGGAGTTACCTGTAAAAAAGTATAAACCATCAAAAATTGTTTCACTTTTCTAAAATCTGTTACAACTAAGATGAAAATTTATGATGCTATGAGGTGCTTTGGAATTCTGTACGAAAATTTTTACAGTATATGATTTTATATGTTTAATGCTTGATCGGTCTTTATTCCAAGCAATAGGACCTCTGTGCTTTAAAGATTGTTTAATTACATTAGTCTTTAAAATTAGAGATAAAATTTGAACCAATTTCTTGTACATTTTATGAAGTTTTCGCTTACAAGGTTATTTTGAAAAAATGATGAAAGCATGATGGTAACATGCTTTTTATACATTTATAACAAAACAAGTTATTTTAATTCGATTATTTAATCGATTGTCATTATGTTATTCTTTCGTAATACGCCAGTAACGGTGATTTTGAGCTCTTTATTTGAATAAAAACAAAATGAAAAAGATATTTTAATTGAATTGAATAAATCTTATTTAAATAAATCGAATTTATCTGCTTTGAAAACACATTAATTCGATGGCCAGTCTAAAAGAAGATTAATTTACTCAGTTTGAATAGTTATGACTGAAAACTTTTGACAGATCCCTTTTTTCTGCAGCAGATGCAATTTCCTAGAGATGCATTCCAAGTTTTTATTGTTTTGCTGTTGAAAAATATTTTTATCACAATGCTCTGCACCATGATCTTTACAAGTAGTAAGGAACAAAACATTATCACCGAAACAAAATTAATCAAAAAATTTCACCACTCAATAATATTTATTTGATATGTCAAAAAGGCAAAAAGGTAAACATTTTGTCTTTGTAATTAAGTTTAATGTCTTGTCATCCAAGAGGTAAAATGGAAATAATACCGATTGAATTCACAAAAGACTATAAAATTTCATTTTCAACTAAATCACTCAAGATAATACCTTGTGGCAACATTGAAATCCGAGAAAGATTTTACCGTTAAAGCTACAACCCTATCTCATCAACATATCAATTTTTCTTTTGTTGATAGCAAGGCAAAGTCTCTATTATTTACTAGTATATTTAATAAGTTTCTATTGGCGTTTGTTTAAGGAATTTTGTTGCTATTGTATCAGGTTTCAATAATAGCTTCTGACTTGTATACGTTGAAATTTTTGAAATAGTTTTTGTTAAAATGTGCTATGACTCAAGTCGCTAATCTTCTCAAAAATAAGAAATAAAAAGAATTTGTTCATAATTAAATCAGGGTATAAATGTCGATAGATTCTTATGGTTCCTTAACAGAGCACACGCTTTCAATTAAAATGTAAATATATGAACCGGTCTAAATTTTCAAAAATTTAACAAGCAAGTCCATTAATCGATAATTTTAAACCCTAACTATTTTCATAAGTTCATAATCGAATTCACTTTTCAAAAAAGCAATTTGATTACAACTTGATTCGTTTCTTTTATTTGGTAAGTGTTGTCAATTAAATAAACTAATTATTCTGAGTCAATAAATTGAACCAAAAAAACAAAACAGCTGCTGTTGCAACTACTTTTTCATTGCTGCACTGTCTAAAGACTGTCTAAAATGAAATCAATATTCAGTCGTGAGAAATTGCCTCTGAGAATACTTCTCAAACCTTTTTGGCACCCATTTTGTCTTCTTAAAATAATGGCGAGCTCCATGGCAATAACAGAACATAAAAAAAGTTTTTTATTTCAATTCGTAGGGGCGATAGCACGTCAACAAGGTTTATTTGCTGAATATAGTAACAGACCTCTTAAAAGTTACTCATAATGACTAGTTCGAAAACCATTGGCTATAAAACTTTACTTTTAAGTTAAAAAAAATTGAGTAAAAAATTTAGTACATAGAAATACTTTTAACTCATTTTTTATCATTTCCGCCATATAAATATATCATCATCATGCAGATAGAGTTTACCGTGGAAATTGAAATCTGAACAATCTAATCTAAACAATCAAAAACAAATTGTTGTAGAAAATACAACCTAATCAAAATTAAATCTTAATCAATAAAATGGGTTTTCGTCTTGAAATTATTTTATTAGAAATTGTTGCAATTTCTTCTGTTTAGGAATCATTAATGTATTGACAAATTTTATTTTAAAACTTAACATAGGTTATTAACCAATTTTTAAAGAAGCAGGCAAAAGACAGTAGAACGATTTTTTTTGTTGGTTTTTGTCCTTTTACTTGATATTTTTTATCTATGCTGCACGTTTTACTGTTTCTTTACATTTTTTCATTGATGTTTTATGTTGCTTTCTGCAAATCATCCAAAAGAATAAAAAATTCAGTTTAAATCACAACTAAAGGCGTGTTTACAGCCGTTTATAGTACTTTTTTCTTTCAGCGCGATTTTGGTTTGTTTTATTGACGCTCAAATCCACTCATGTTTTCGAGAAAAAATGAGTGGATTTGAGCGTCAATAAAACAAACCAAGATCGTGCTTGAAAGAAAAAAGTACTGTAAACGGCTGTAAACGCGCCTTAACATAACTTTTTACATTTGTTTCGTGAAGAAATATTTCAATCGAATAGTAGCCTATACCGATTTGTTTTAAGAGATTTTTTTTAATTTTTATTATTCCTGTAAACAAAAAAATGTCAAAATAGGTTTGTAACGTTTTCTTTACCTTATATCGAATTTGATTTCCAAAATGTTGCTGGTTAGTCCTCAAAGATTTCCGGAACATTTTTTATCAAGTGTTTATGAGCATATAAACAGCCGCAAAAACCTCAAACGCATAATTCAAAAAAAAATTTACGTCAAGGTCCGATTGCTGTGATTGACGTCATGAATAATTTATAAATTGATTTAAAAAAGATACTTTATCTTTGAAAAGTTGCCCGGATCAAGGTTTTCCCTTGCCAAACGTCAACTAGAATCTAAAAAATCTAAAATCGAATGCCGCACAGTTGTTTTGCTTGGTTGTTTTGCGTTTGCTAGGTTATCAGTTTTTTACTAAACACAATTACTTTTGAGTTGTCAAAAAAAAACTCAGCCTATCTGAAGTAGGTTCGTTGAAAGATGATACAGGTTATAGCTGAAAGGAAAACGCCACCTTTACACTAAGTTAGTGCTAAAAGAAGAAAAAAGTTTTGCTTTTGCTCATGCGACGCGCTTGCCAACATGACGAGCAGGCGCGATAGTTGCAAGTGACCTATAGAAGCAGAGAAACGTATGAATATATTTTGAGATAGGTTAGGTATCAGTTTAAAACAAGAAAAGCTGAGTTCAATCTTTCTTTGTTCGCCCTACTACAGTTACATACAAAAAACCTAAAGACGCAAAGAAAGACTGCGCTCAATTTAAGTAGAAAACGTAAACCCGCTTTTAGACTTTAATTTACTAATATTAGTAATACTATCTAGCGTCAGTATCAAATTATTAAAATCAGAAGTTGTGAAAGTTTTGCAGTTTTAGAGAAGCATTCGAAGTGTAAGTAGGCCTATTGGATATACTAGTCGAACAAACAAGATAAAATTAAATGACAATTTTTAGGCGTTAATATTTGTAGCGCTCGCAAAATTTTAAATCATTTATCTGAATTACCTCCGAGAAACCTAAATGGTTTTTAATTCACGCAAAGATTTCTTATCTGAATTGACCCAAAAACCTTTTATTTATTGCTAAAAGAATTAATACAGCCAAGGCTTTTATTCAAAGATACTCCACCTGATAATATTTGATTATATGAATAAATTTCAGTTAAGGCACATTACATCTATTGTGAAAAAATTTTACACGAAATCTAATGTTTTAATCGTTTTTGTTTGAATGACCCTTTTATCGGTTTAATTTTTTCCAGTTACCTTGTTCGTGCAATCTTGAAATTAGTCTCTAAATTACTTTGGCATTTCTATACATGATACAAGATTAAATGGTAGAGCTAAAAGTTATTACAATACATGAATTCTTACTTATTCATATGCAATCAAACATTTTTTATTTGGATTAAAATAACCGTCGGGTTTCTTTTGAAAAGACTCGATATTTTAACTTTTTTATGAACTTTTCTTCCTCTCAAAAATAAACATTTTTCAAGTTAAATTGAAAAGTAAAAGCGATAACAAAGAAAAACGTAAGGCTGCTTCATCAACAAAATGTGCCCAGTGAAATTGAAACTTTAAATGTTTCTCTAGCGTAGATTTCGGTTGTCGCAAGTAGCTTTTTGAATAAATTGTCAAACGACTAGTATACCCGGACAAACAAATGGTTTAATACGTGTTATAGTAAAAGTGAAAATTGAGAGCCTACCCTATCTTAGGCTCATTTCCACTACGAGCGTGGAATAGAGTATTCTTTGTTTCTTTTATTAATTTTTTTGCTTTGCTTAGCGCTTAAGCGCGGAAAAAATTAAAAAAGTAAAAAAATTAAAAAAAAAACAAACTATACTTTATACCACCCTCGTAGTGGAAACGGGCCTTCAGTAACGCAATTGAATTGTTGCTTTTAACATATTTAAACTTTATTATCACTCTTTGTAATCTACTACACTGCAGCTGTTGGGTAAAAAACAAATTGGTAATGAAAATAGAAGCTGTTATACAAGAGTGTCAGATTGCGGCTCACATTCAAACCCAATTTGCCGAGTTTGGATTTGTGGCTTGCTAGAAACAGGTTTAACTAAATTTTACAATTATCCAATTTTGTGGACTTGAACTTAAAGTTGTCTCATACCAGTAGCTAAGTCAGGATCATGTTTCATTGAGTTGTGAGAATTTGGGTTGCACGCCCGAATGAGTTTTACATTCTTGACCGCACAGCTGCAGCCTTAAACGTAAACGTAACACTTTGTTTTGCTTTTGAATAGTACGGTCAGATTAGTTTTTAGGTTGTACATTAACCCGTGGCATGAACAAAATCATGAACAGTATTTAGAAGGTATTTGGTAAGGACTTCAGCTTGAACGAGTCCCTGTAATTTGTAAAGGCTCGTTTCCACTACCAGCGTGGAATGGAGTATTCTTTGTTCCTTTCATTGATTTTTTGCTTCGCTTAGCACTTAAGCGCCGAAAGAAGTGAAAAAAATTAATAAAACAAACAAAGAATGCTCTATTCTACGCTCGTATTGGAATGAGTTCCAAGGGTTTACGCTTCATTTGAACGCGTGCAAGAAGGCGTATTTTGAATTGCATTTAAACAAAAAACTTTCTTGAATTATATCAAGGTTAAAGTTTTGGCAAAGAGGCTGCTTTCTTTAACCACACAACAATTGCAAAAAGGAGCCAAGCTGGATTTAACATTCTTTGTTTTTCTGTTAAACAAACATTAAACACATTACTATCTAAAAACCGACGTTTTCGGCTTACTCAAATCCTCATCAGGTTTCAACAATTTTAGCAATATTTACTTTAAATTTAAACACAAAAAAATTAAAGTTTAAAACACAGGCTATGACTATGACTAACTAGGCTTATTTTTAATTAAACCAAGTGAATGACTAAAATAATACAAATTAAATTCCAAATTATAATAGCATAGGAAAAAAAATTTTACGATCAAAATATATTCAGAAAAAGCTTCGTTTTCGACCATTTGTCGATGAAATTACGTTCTTTTTTTGTAAAGTAATTTTTTTAAACGTGTGTTTGATAGAAGATCGAAGGGTGTTAAATCCACTTTCGCTACTTTTTGCAATTGCTGTGTCGTATATTAAGACTATTAGACAATTCCGGCTCGTATTACTATAGGCGTTAAAGATTTTGTTTTATTAGAAAGATCAAAACAGTTAAACGCGGATTAATGCTCACTTTTAAGAGGATTGTAAAAAATAAATCCGTCGTTGCAGTAAAATTTTTATAATGTCTCTTACCCATTTATTATGTTTATTTTTTGTTGTTTTTTGGCTAAGACGAAAAATTCACTTTAAAAGATTTTGAACGCAAAAAAGATTTGATGACAAAACGAAAAACTGAATAAAAATATGCATAAGATGGAATATAATAAACATATAATGATAAAAATCTTTTACCTTACTTTAAACAAAGAAAAAGATGAACAAACACACACACGCCATCACTTGACACAAAGCATTGGATTAATAGGCCAAATTATTTGATCCTTCTTCGAATCTTTGAAATTGTCTTTTTTTTAGTTTTGAATTAGCTTCTTAAATTTTTAAATGGGACAATGACTTCGATTTTTTAAAAATATATTGAATAACTTATCACATTGAAACTACTTAACATGAACAAATTGTAATATGTAAATTTTGAATCGTTTATTGTAAGTATTTTTATAGCGATTTTTTAACAGAATTTTATGTGGTCATTGGTGTACATCAGGGATCTGTTTTGTCACCTTTGTTGTTTGCGATTGTGGTGGAGTTTGTGACAGAGAATGCAAGAAAATGTTTAATGAAAGAGGTTTTGTACGCAGATGATTTGGCACTTATGAGTGAAACGATGGAAGGTCTGAAGGAAAAGTTTCTAAAATGGAAAAGTGCATTGGAGAGGGGACTGAAAGTGAATCTTGAAAAGACGAAGGTGATGGTGTGTGGGTCAAAGGGTGAAGTTATGCGGAGTAAAATAAACCCATGTGGAATATGTGGCAAAAAGGTGACTGTATACTCAGTGTTATGTACAAAATGTGACCAATGGATTTATGGAAGCTATTTTCAGTTGAAGAAAGTAACTCCAAGTGCGGTGAAATTGTTTGCTTGTAGTAAATGTGATAAAGCGACAAATGGTGCGGGAGAAGTGCAACAAAAGGTAATGTGTGGTGAAGTGGAAACTGTGAAGGGATTTTGCTATCTTGGTGATAGGTTGAATGCCAGTGGGGGATGTGAAGCCACAATAACTGCAAGAACAAGATTGGGAGAAAAGCAATTCAGAGAGTGCGGAGAGATACTGTTCGGAAAAAAATTCTTTTTGCGGATGAAAGGAAAGATATATAAAAGCTATGTAAGATCAACTATGTTATATAGAAGCAAAACGTGGTGTTTGAGAGAAAATAAAATAGCTATTTTGAGAAAATCAGAAAGATTTATGGTGAGGCGATCTGCGGTGTAAAATTGGTGGACAAGAGGAATACAGAGGAGCTGATGGACATGTTGGGATTTAAAGGAAGCAGCAGATAAGCTGGCAAGGGCGAATGGTGTGGGGTGGTATGGTCATGTTTTGAGACGACCTGAGAAAGACGTTTTGATGAAAGCAATGTCATATAAAGTGGATGGAAAACGTAAATAGGCCCGACCGAGGACGAAATGGAGGGAACAAGGTAAAAGAAACATGAGAAGGATTGGTTTAAGGAAAGAAGATGCCGCAGATCGGTGTAGATGGAGAGAAGGTATAGGAAGAGTTGCGAAAGCAGTAAGATGCATCCGGCCACCTCCATTCACTGGTGATATTTAACCGGATTAAAATTGAATTGTTGTTGTTGTTTTAAAGTTATATACATTAAACACCTGCTGAACGTTTTTCAAAGTTTAAACAGAATCGCTTTTTTTGATAACATTAAGACATATTAATTAAACGAATCAAAGACTGAAACAATATCTTATATGGTTTTCTTCGTACAAACCAAATGTAATTTGACATTGACATAAACGCTGCTTTCAGCTTTAAGTTGATTCACCGTTGTAGATAAGCAACATGACCTCATTTACCAATTTGTGATGAAGTACCGTTCCCAGGAACATAATAAAAATCATTCAGTTGCACAGAGCATGAATCTCACTTTCTTCTGCTTGCAAGTTGGAGTGTTTGTTATTTGGTCAAAAATCTACTGTCTTAAGCATAATTTGCGTCAGGTATTGGATTTATAAATAGTGGTGGCTTTAGCATCAAGCGAACGGAGCGGCCACCAGACTCCCCTAAAACGTGGCACCCGTAAATCTCGTGGTTACCCTTTTTGTAAAGCAATCATTGTCTATAAATTCCCTGCTGCTATCTCAGATTTTAAACGGTCCAAATTCAACCAGTCAATTGTCTTGTTTTTTGACACAAGGTCAGATTTTTGCCCTTTATTTAGTCTTCAGTTGATATCGACGTGACAGATACCGTCAAAAGTACTTTTTGACCTGCTGCCACAGCAAATTTAGAAAAAGCACAACATTTGGATACAAAAGCATAAGTTTACAAAATTAAACTTTTTTTCCCATTTACATTAATTTGTAGAATATTACCTCATGAAATTTAGTAAAAAAAAAACCTGATGAAGACCAAAAAAATCTTTATTTCACCGCAGTAAATAATTTACTTGTTTGAACGTACTTGTCGTAAGTGAGTAAAAACCTTTTTTCTTTTGGTCTTTACCGTGTTTGGGGGTCAAAATTTTTTTCAATTCAAAAAGTGCTCTTTTTTGCATTAGGATAGGCTAATTTTATCTTGTAAGGGATTTTTTTATTCAATAACCTGAAGAATTTTTTCTGAAATATCGACTTAACAACATTTTGATTCATAAAAAAAACACAAGATTTAGCCAAAAAGCGAAAAGAAAACACAAGATTTTGTCCTGTAGCACAAGGCGTAGTATCATTGCAACAAATTGAATTGAAAAAAGCTGTTCAGATAACGATTAAGTCTCAAGATCAAAAGTTTTTTAGTCATTACAACTTTAAATTGTGGAGATGAAGGCTAAGAGTCTTTACCGCTGAAAAGTAAAAACCACTTCTCTACTAGAGTAGATTTAGAATTAATTGTTACTTTTAAGCTCAACCTAAATAGTTTTTGACCAGCTTATATTGCAGTAGATGCCAAACATGCAAGCTTGCTTAAACAATTTAGTTTAAGGGTTGGATTAATTTAGAATAAAGCAATTTTTTACTTAATCTTCTTTTTTAAGTTTTATTTTGATTTAAAGTATTATAATATTTAATTTTAGTATATTAATGAAGCAAAAAGTTTATTATCTCAAATTGACCTGCAACTTAAGAAAACGACGTTTTAGCAGAGATACGTCAAAAACTTTCTTTAATGTTAAACTAAAAACACTTTTAGCTCTTGAACTTTAAACCACAAAAAAAAACTAAAAAAAGGATATTAAAAAGTTGCATGATCGGATTTATCTAAAATTCCAGTTGTTTTTCAAAGTTTAAACCGTATGGTCAAAAGATAGATTTGTAAAGTTACCAGTGGAACAAACCTTTTGATGCCATCTTATGCATGTTGAAGTTGTATGTTTATTTTTTTGTTGTAACTTTGCCTTTTATGATAAACTAAAATAAAATTAAATCTTTGTTTTAAAATTTCAGTGACAGGCTAACATCACCAATCATAGATTGAATGCATTAATTGTGCTTAATTTTTTGCATAAGATTTTACTGTCTGTATTATCAAGATGTCTATAAAACAATAATTTATACATTTATTACGAAACGTATTCAGAAATTTGACATTTATCACATAATTTAAAAAAATATTTGTTAGAAAAAAATTATCTCTTTATTTTTTATTAATTGGGAAAAGTACTTTGACAAATAAAACGAATTGTCAGCAGCACCATTAAGAGCTAAAAAGTTTTAAACTGTGTAAATTTTTTTCCTTTTTTTGGTTGATCAAGATTATCTTAAATTTAATTTAAAGGATAATTAAAAATGACATTGAGGAAAATAAAAATTTTTCAGTCTATAAATAAAAATGTGAGCTTTGGCACTCGAGTTAAAAATCAATTTCGTTTAGTACAAAGAGTCTTGTTTATTATTCGTCATCAGACAAGTAAACGAAACGATTCGAAGTTTGACAAATGACTGATGCTTGACCAGGTTTCCATTTCGATTTCTGGTCACCCGTCACTCGTAGTTTGAATTTCAAGTTTCCCTCTGGCTTGATCTGACCCAGTCTCAATTCTTGGTCAACTCCGTCAGGCGGGTCACCATATGATTTACGAATAAAGTTACTGGATTATTTACTGTTTTGGTTAATGACGTTTGTCTTTTTACTACACGAAAATCACGCAATTTCCGTCACATGATGAACGGTTTTCTGGTTACATAACCGATACAACATAGAAGGTATAAATTTCGATTTCACGATCACACTACAGATATTTTGCGAAGATCAAGGAAAGGACAATAAAAATAAAAATATAAAAATCAGTCAAGGGAATGTACGGTGTGACAAACAGATAAGCTTTGTACAACAGTTCTAAAAATTGATACAAACGCAACCAGCGAATATAAACTTTGTGCTGCATGTTATGAAATCAACACGATTGCATGCACTGAGAACAGTTTGCAAAAGATGAATTTGCTACAAACTCTACAACTATTCTAGACCAATAAAAAAGACGGAGTAATTACAGCAATCTTAAAATCTTTTATGAAATTAGCAATATGATGCTTGAATTGAGAAGGCAACTAATTGAAGTTGAACTCTGTCTTCCTTACCTGATGTAAACTCTGTGTCATTCGATGAATTTCGATGAATTTTGGTCTTGACGTACCCAAGAAACAAGCTGAGATTTACTTGAACAAATACTTGAATTGAAGGCCAAAAAAGGGTATGTACAAACGGAAAAAATGTACATATTTTTGAAATCTTTTCTTTAATCCTATTTCATATAGGTTACACTTCAAAAAGAACTTATTTTTGATGAACTTCAGGACTTTTCAAACAATTAGGCACTGGTTCAATGCAAAGTGCGGCACTTCTATGATTTTAATCATTTTGGTTGATGTTCAATTTTTTTTTTGGACTTGAAAAATAAATTCATGAATAAGAGGGTTATTTTTCTTTTAAAAAAGCCATGTTTGCTTTCCTGGTTGAGTGAAAGCTGCATTAGAACATTGGATGCATACGGTGTAATTTAATCTTGTAAAGGAAGTAGAGTGCCTTGCCTGATAACATCTTTTTTGGCTGGATGATTAGTCAAAGATTCAGGAGAAATGGCTTTTAACATCAGTGAGTTGAATAACTACTTTGTTGCTCTCGATTTCGTTAAGATCATTTATTTACAATTTTAGAATTACCAAATATTATCTTTTTGCTTCTGCTATTTTTCAAGAAATCTTGTTTGCCAAGTAAATATGTAGTACTCAAAGGCATGATAAATAGAGATTAGGCCAACAACAAACATTTTAAAAGTACTGTTACTAGTACGTGGTGAGAAGTTATATTAATTAAGCTACAGTTTTTTGAACCCCTCTTGCACTCGTCCAATCGATCTGATTTGAATTTTTTAAACTTAAACACACAAAAGGCTACTTTCTTTGTTTGTTTTTGCAATATTATGCAAATTTTGATTTTAATGACTTGTCTTCAATTCACTATCTTTAGTTATACTTTAATTTTTAGAAGTTTGAATAGATATTTTGTTATTAGGTGCACTTAGTGATTTTTTATGCCAAATTTTGATATAGTTTTAAATTTGCTGTGGTTTTCATTAATTACTGTACTTTAACACAAAAATAGCATCTGAGTTCACACAACAGAGCTGTTTGTACAAGTAGTATATCAAACAGCTTACAAGACCGGTGTATCACAAAATCATGAGGGAATAAAATCTTAAAAGCCAATTTAAAAACTGAGTTTTTATTAAAATATTTAAAGAAATTTATTATTAATTTTTTAAAATAATAAGCGACTAATTACACGAATTTTTAACAAAAATTTAAAAAAGTTTTGAAAAATATAAAAGTTGATTGAGAGTGATAAGAAGCTGATAAGACCATAGAAACAGTCAAAAAATTTTAAAAGTATTTAAAATTGAATGAGAGTGATAAAAACTTGTTCGATGTTGGAATTTTAATTGATAAATGTCGTTGGGTTTGCCTTTATTATAAGACCCTCACGATTTCATAATACACCGGTCTGATTTTTGTAACGATCGAAGTATGCTATAAATTTATGGTGATTATGAAATTCCCCAAAGTCGATGTTGTATAAAAATGAATTCGGAAAAATTTTAAGGATTAGAGGAAAATTACTTTGAAAAAAGAGAGAAAAGAATAAAAACGTTTTTCGAAATTACTTGTCATTTGAAAAGCCAACACTCAAGTAACTTGCTTGGAACTGAAAACTTTTTTGTCATTTGTTGAATTAAATTAAAAATAAAAAAGTACTTGGAATTAGAAGGATTTCATCTCATGTAGCCTACGTGTAATTTACACGTCTGCGATGAGACCTCTTGTTTGTGAATTTATGTCTTGATTGAGTCGCGCCAAGATGAAAAAAACTAGAGTAGAAATGTTCAACCTGCGGCCCAATTAATAAAACCACAATTCCATATTTTTATTAGTTCTACCTTACATTTTTTAAACTGTCAAATTTGATGTTCCGAAGACATACAGGGTTAAAAATACCCAAATGTTTTTTTAGCCAACAGTTGAATTTCAATTAATAGTCTAATGAAAAAAATAAGCTCGGAAATTCGACCCTTAAAGAAAAAAAGTTAGACATCTCTTAATCAAAGCAACCCTGTTTCACAAACACGGCTATCCCATTACTGAGTTAACCTCACCAATTATTTGTCTACCTTCATTACCTTTTATCAACGACTA
The DNA here is from genome assembly GCA_963680785.1 of Diplosoma virens. Taxonomy (NCBI): domain Eukaryota; kingdom Metazoa; phylum Chordata; class Ascidiacea; order Aplousobranchia; family Didemnidae; genus Diplosoma; species Diplosoma virens. The sequence goes on along the minus strand of OY796894.1, from coordinate 14,953,042 downwards.
AAACGTTATTTTAACATTGTTTTCTAAATTAAAAAGCAACAATTTTTTCTAATAATAATAATAATAAAAAGTACTGGTTCGTCTTCTTTTTTCACAAACAATATTTTCTCGTAAAATTATGAAAAGCAAATATTTTGAGACTTGCTCAAACATTTGTCATTATCTGAGAATAATTTAAACTATTTAAAAAAACAACAGCAAAACAAAACAGTTCAACAACGATTCGGTTTCAATATTTAACCTACTCATTATAAATTCAAGCGCTCCATGGGAGGCCATGGCAGCTCACATCACTTTATTTTTTGGACAGGTTGACCAACACTCTTACTACTTGATTAAAGATAAGTGCAAAAATTTTTGTTTTTCCTGTGGTAAAGAGTATCCAGTTACATTTCAATTTGAGGTTATGTAAAGTTGTTTCATGACCCAAAACACATGATTAGTTCACAGCTAGGCGATATATCAAAGCGAAAAATTGAGGGCATTCTTTTTTGAGTTAGAACTTTTTAAACAAACAATGATTTAAAAATAAAAGTAAAGACCAAAAAACTGATCATTGCTAAAGTTTTTTGAAATAAATTTAACAATTTTGATCATTTTTTTAATGTAATTATGTTGTCATTTTGACTGATAACTCTTTTAAGGGAATATTAAGAACATAATTATTTAAGAAGTGACCAGGCCGCCAACAACCTTTCCGGTTCCGCCAGCAAGACTAGCAAAAACGAATCGTTTAATCGATGACAATGGCGAAGCAGCAAATGGGCTAGTTTATATTTAAATTGCAAATAAAAAATTCCTAAGTAAAAAATGAAGAAATAAAAAATTCCTCAAAGGACTTCTGTCCGGCAGCCCTGATTTTTTTATCCTAAATGTAAATGGGGACAATCATTGACAAGTGTTCTAAATAAGAACCTCTGCCTTTGTTCTCCCATTCTGAATTTAACAATGATAAACGCGAGCAACGCGACGCTCTGGCGAAGTATTTGCGATTTGAATTCAACATACAAAGGCAGACTAAAACTTCATTGTCGTTACTAGTCGGTCAACCACTTTATTTTGATATTACAGCTTAATTATTTTAATACCACGGTGTATAATATGCGGCCTTACATATATATCTCCTGCTTAAGTAATTACAAATTTAATCTAATAGAATTTTTCTCTTTGTCGCAACTTTGTTTTGAAAAGAGCCAAATAAGTAAATAATGATGATTGTACAGTAGAATGTATTATTTAAACAAACAAAAAAAGGTTTTTATTAACAAAAGCTATGTGAAGACAGAAAAAAAGAGGTCTTTGTTTGTGATTAAAGGCGCAAAAGCCAGGTTTTTGGTTTGATCCAAAGTGAAGATCTTTTTTGTGGTCTTCACGTAGTTTTCTACTGAAAGTAAACTCTTTGACGGGCTTTTAGTTAAAAATAACGCCATAATACAACCGTTAATAGCAAGAAGATTGTGCAACCCTATTTTAATACAATCAAGTTATTTTGTTTGGTTTTTATTTTAGTTTTTTGTTGTTGTCACTGTGTTTCCAGGCTCTTAGTCAATGCTAGGAAAAAAGTTACTTTTTAAACTTTAAAAAAATTCTATGTAAACGATGTCTGCGTTATGCTTTGGTTATTTTTGGTGCTGTAACTAAACGTGGTTTTATGGTTTGCATGTTCTGGTAAAATTAGGCGCAAGAAATTCTTTATTTATTTGCTCTCTTAACCATCCATTAACAAACTGTTTTTTTTTTTCTAAATACCTTAAAAAAACAGTAGCGTCGTTTTGTTTTTTAAACCAAAAAAATTTACGAAAAATACATTTAACCTTTAACAAATTCTTAAGTGACATTCTATTTATCCTGAAAAAATTTCGCTCATCAATCTTTTTGTTCAAAGCACCGCTGACTATTTCAAACCTAAAGTCGGCAATGGTAAAAAGTTATTTTAAAAAATACGAACTTGAATTGTGACATCATCGAGTGAAAATAATATTATAAATTCTGTATATTACTGTATAGCAACAGGCCAACAGCAGCTGGTAATAGAAAAGATTGAGAAAATCTGTAAGTCTATTTATTAAAATATCGTTCTCTAATTTAGCTTTATTATTGCTTTTATCAGTTCGTCTTATATTCTTCTTGATCTTCGCTGTCACAGCCGCTGTTGTTTCTCGTAGTACACCAGTTAATACTTATTGTGGCCAATGACGTAATAGATCAATATCAAATTTTAAAAATACCTAACAAAACTTTATTTGTTCTAGAATACTCGATTGAGAGCAAAGTTTTTTTAGGAATGGTTGAGTGCAACTTAAGGGATTATTTCACACTGACCAGTACTTTTGGCGTATCCTACCTTTAGGTAACACGTTAATCAAAATATGCTACGGCTTGACCACATTTTTAAAAGCTGTATTTTCGCGCTTTAGTAATATTCAATATGAAATTATTTTAAGAATCAACAGATTATTAAAACATACTGCGGGTCTTTTGTAGAAAGCCCCCGCTAAAAAAACACCCCCGCCACCGTGCAGTACTTAAAACGTGGCGGGGCTGTTTTTCTCAAATTTCACATTTTTGCATTAGTGGCGGGAGCTTTCTACAAAAGATCCCATAAGGCTATTGCCCAACAAAAAATTGGAAATAATTTAAATTATAATAATTTTATTGCTAGACGTTTATATATTTACCTAAAGAAGTGAAACCAGTCATGGAAGTAAATGGGGACATGCTCCCCTCCGAAAAATAAATATTACCGGAACGTCTTCCAATAAAAGTTAGGACTCTTTTATACATAAACAAAAATGAGTAAAAATCAAAGTTTGATTCTCAAAACGTTTCAATTGAAACCAGATTATGAAACAGAAGTTGTTACTGTGCGATTAAAATGATGACTCTTTTTTTATTTTAGTTGTGTTGCTTTTTAACTTATCATTGTCTTTAGTTTTTAGTCGCCAATTATCGGGACTGTTTCCCGAAAAAAACTTATTCCAGCTATATCACAAAGTAAGTAAAACAGAAAGAAGAGCAATTCTGAAGAGGCGTTGCAAGAATTATCATATGGTCAATAGATTTCTAAACAGAAAATTAATAAAAACAAAGGGCTGCAAAATCTTATTTACAAACAAATGAATATATTTGAAAATTACAAGTGTTTATCATTTATTTCCAGGGTAGCTTATTAATGTAACAAAATTAAAGTGAAAAAGAGATTGAAGAAACATTGTTAGTGGGAAAGACAAAGCTAAGAGGGTGAGGAACAAGGTTTTCAAATGGTGCGTCCTTTTAAAACCACAGGAGGTTGAAGTAGGACAAATATATTTATCATGTAAGCAGCTAGGTCCGGGCTACTTAAATGACGGAACTGTCAAGGGAGGTAACTAAACGAAGAAAGATTTTTGTTTTTTTCTTTTAAGCTTGATCTTCAGTTTACTTTTTCGAAATGACAAAACAAACGTTTTCGAAAGCAATTTTTAACTCTGGCTTAAACTGTTTTTTGAGTAGGGAAGTCATTTGCTAAAGTTAAAAATTTAGTGCGTTGAAACTTTATACAAATAGGGAACCACTAGGGGTGAGAAAATTACCTCCCTGAACCTTCTGGCTGCAAAATCGAGTAACAAAGCAGAACGTTATTACGTCATCAAATGGTGTTTGCGTCAACGTTGATTCTAGTATTTCTGTCAGTTTCAAAATCGTTTTACATAAATATATGCATTTTTGCTGCATATACATGTATAGTATACTGCATGTATGTGTATACACACATCGATGATTGATTTTCTTGCGCACAAAAAGTAATTAACTCACATTTTAAGAATAGACTTTGAACGCTTTTATTTATTTATTTATTTATTCTAGAAGCAATGAAAACTTGTGTAGGAATATGAGCAATTTCTAAAATTCTCAGATTGTTTTAGCAACAGCTTAGAGCAAATACCTTTCTGATTATAAGTAATTAATCAAGTGTATTTCTGCACAAGCACAACAGCAAGTAAGAATGGATTATGGCAAATTCTAGCACTGCGGATTATGGCTGGAGAACATCGAACCGGGATTACGTTTTTTCGTTAAATTTCGGCACAACCGCAGAAACTTCAAACTTCACTTCGTCATCTTTTCCAACCAATGAAATAACAACAAAGCATCATTTCAAGAACGGACACGCCATCGGAGAGGTAAATTATTGCTTCGTTCTATTTAGTTAATTTAAATAACAAAGAAAGGTCCACTGAGGGTATACGTCAGGTATTAGCTACACCTGCGTTTCTCACTTAGCGGGTCGTGAAGGACTTTCAGATCGGCCGTTTACTTTTAACGGGCAATTTCAATTTAATAGGTGCAAATAGCATCTTTTCTTTTTATTAACAGTTCCATAAATTCATGACGCACTAAAGTGTAAGAAACACAAGACTTTTTTATTTTTGGTCTTCAGTAACTTTGTGGATGCAGCCACGTGTTTTTAAAAATATCGATAAAAACAAGTAGAACAAAAAAAACTCCCACCGAACGAAAGCCTTTTTTTGGTCTTCACTTTCATTCTACAGAATTTTCCCAAAAAGAAAGCGAAAAACTCAACTATGACGCAACAATCGTGTTTCAAGTTTTTTTTAGTCCGCGGCTTTACAAAGGTTGAGAACCATTGACATGGACATGGACCAGACCTTAAAATTTTGCACCAATACACTTTTTTAAAAAAAAATTTTCTCATTAAAAGCATAATAAAAATTTCTGGTTGGTCTGCTTTTGAGATAGGTTTCTGTGACCTGATTCCGACCCTTATGTATAGTAACTTGAAGCAATAAAGTTGACTCCAGTTGTTATGAACACGGTCTCTATGATGACCTGCTTTATATAACCAGTTTTTGCACGGTCCCGAATTTTTCCATAAAAAATTCTGCGTCCAGTATGTCCAATCTTCGGATGTTACGACCAATTTTTTCATCTGTTTCAAGTTTTTTTCTCAGTATTTTTGTTTCGATTAGGTCATACTTAAATTGTTGATGGTGCAAAGAGACACTTGAACTTATAATCCAATTGTTTTTGTTGCATTAAAGTCAACTAAGCTCTCATTTTAGAACAGCTTAAATGTAAACAAGTGCTGCGGGTTCTTTGATCATTACCATGGACGTTTTTGATGATTGCACACTTTTTTAAAGTTTTTAAGCAGCAGTTTTTTAAGTGCAGACAATTGTACTGTTGATGAAATACAATGATGAATTCCGTATTTCGTTGTCATTTTGTAACTAAGGGGTCGTTTTCACTTCGAGCGCTGTTGGGAGAATTCTTTTTTTGTTTTATTGATTTTTTGTTTCTTTCCGCGCTTAAACGCTAAGCAAAGCAAAAAATCAATAAATAAACAAAGATTACTCCACCAACGCTCGTGGCGGAAACGAGTCTTAACTGGCAATTGTAGTATGCTTATTCAGTACTGCTTCGGTTATTGTGGTCATCAGATATTGTGAACAAAATCATCTGATCCAAAGGTGGTTATAATAAGCATAGATTAATGTACAATAAACTACGAAAAGATTCAGTTTTGAACTTTTTTGTACTTTTATCAGAAAGCAGTAGAAGCGCAGGTATATACTGTACAGTATAACGCCAATAATTCGAACAATATAATTGGAACCCTTGATTGTTCGGATAAGTAATTTTTTCAGACCAAAAAAATACAAACTTAAATGAAAAACTCGTACACACATACGGCGATTTACTGTACATTATGAGCAGTGTAATAATCACTCATTTTCTTACTGTAGTGACCACATTAGTTTAAAACTTCAAGAAAATACAGCATGTTGTCGAGTGGTCTTTGCTTTCGGACGTCGCGCTTTTCTCTAAACACAATTTGTCATCAAACGCTTCTCCTTATAGACGTTGTGCTTTGACAACTTTTGAAGTAGTATTTGGACACGGTGTTCGAATGATTGATGTTCTACTGTACTGTAAAAGCAACAAGTACAAAAAAAAAAGTGCAGAAAGGGATTAGTAATTTGGATTGATAAAAAACAAATCAAATCAAAACCGAGTGAATGAAATAAAATTAATTCGATAATACTAGGGACTAACGTTCTTTCTAAGCTGTGCGCGTACGCGCGCGCACATATATGCCAAAACTAGCGCACGTAAAGAAAAGATCTGCGCCCACAAGATTTCAGAATAAAACACAGTCTTAATCAGTGTTTTTCAACCAGCGTGCCGCGAAACTTCTTAAAAAATATTAGTCCAGGGATGTTCAACCTTGAGGTATTGACGCGGCCCACTGCCTATTTCAAGCATTTGGAGACAAAAATTGACAAATCAGAGTTTGAAATAGTACCTTTCTGCGCCGCGCAGGGAGTGCACTACTTAACAAAAGGGAGTAAAGTTTGCAAACGAACAAATTTTTGCGCACACACACAGCTAAAAATTAGAGGGATCATTGCTAGGGACTTATCTATCATTTTTAAGACAATCAAACATAAAATTAAGAATTTGTTCAATTTTTTTATTGAATCTATTTTAATGAATTGACTTTTAAATGAATATATTAAAAATATTTGACGTACGGTAAAGATAATTACCTTTAGCAGAGATTTAAAATGATTTTTATTGATGTTAGATGTCAGCAAATACCTACATAGAGTGCAGTATACTGTATAACAACTATTACTCACTAAAAAAGATAACGCTATTGGAAAACACAAATACAACCATTTTTTATCGTAAAAGCATCATTATGACTTTAGACCATCTTTATTATATTTCTTGTCAATTGACCAATGATTTTAATCTGTCATTCGTTTTTTTTTTTTTAAAAGGATATTCAGCTCTAACAACTTAAAACGTTGCTTAAGCGTTTGTATAAAGAATTTTCTTCAACGAACCCTGTAGAACTTAAAGTTATCTGTAAAATTTGTTGAAGTAATATTGACACTTAATAATGGCTTTCCTGCTTTATTTATTTTTTTGCGACTTTCGTGATGTTGCTTTGGTGCAATTTGAAAATGGTTAAAAGCTAGAATTGGTTTCAATTTGTTGTTTTAATCCAAGTCTTTAAGCCGAAGTTTATTTGGCGTCTTTGCGCTTATTTTAAAACAGTCTCAATTGATCGTGTCCTTAATTTATCCATTATAACAAGTTGTGCATTTTTTCTGCGCATTCATTGTAAACGAGAAAGTGGATCATGGTACATTCTATTAATATCCTTTTCTTAAAATTCACAACCACTATGTGTTAGCATTAATTTAGTGAAATAAAAAAGTTATAGGTTCATTGTTTTTTTCCCTAATTATAAAATTTTTATGAAAGGAATTTATAGAAATAATAACGAATTTTGATTTAAACACCATCGAACGTCAACGTTAACGTGTGGCCATTTAAAAGTGAAAACCACTTTAGCCAGTCAGCAAGTCCTTAAGTAATATCACATTGCACTAACAAATTCGATTCAGCAAGACAAACAAGTCTCAAATCTTTCAACTTCTCTGCCATGCTTGACTGCTTTTATATAGTTTCAATTTCTTTTTTGTTAATGGTGTCGTTATCTTGTTTAATTAAGTGTATTGTGCTGGACGGATGTTTTTCGACAAAATTCGTAAAAATGACTTTGATCTTTTAACATTGTTAAGGGTTTTTCTAGAAACTTTGCAATGCCAAATTTAGAATATCAAACAAGATTTTAAATCAAAGCCTGAAAAATTCTTGAATTACCCTCAAGTTTTGTCACTTAAAACTTATCTTATTTCACTTAAGACCTATTTGCAGAGGAGAAGAGCGTAAGTTGCGATAATTGCAGCACATTTGCGTGTCGCAAACGCGAGCATAATTGCAAACACAAGTTTTAAAAATTTAATTCAGAAAATAAAAAAATTAATAAAGTGATTTTACAGTTTTATTTTTTGAAATAAAAAAACAATAATTCATTAAATAATGCTAATAAACGAACTTTACCATGCGAGTTTTTTTAATGGTTGAATTACAAAATTAAATGAATAATTTTTAAATCAAGTTAAAAAAATGACCCAAGGTCATTACTTGTTAGTGTTGTATTGACTAATGAATAAATATTGCTTTGATATTATAAGCCTGTTAGCTTAGGGTTAGGGTTAAGGGTTAAGTTAAAAGTTTCAGGGTCATTTTTTACTTGATCAAATTTGGGTCATTTTTTTACTTGATCAATTTAGGGTCGTTTTTTTACTGGTTCAATTTAGGGTCATTTTTTAACTTGATCCTAAATTTTCTTTAAAAAAATTTTTTTTCAAAATATCTATCAGTTAATTCTGAGCGTCTTTGACATACGTGTAAAAAGTTTTTAACTAAAGAAAAAAAATCTTGTTACACCTAATTATAATATAATAATAAAAGGATCTTTCGACAATAAAATATCACTTTTTAATTCGACATGGTCCGACACTTAATAATTAAAAAAAAAGACTATGTAGTTCTGTAAGACTGAAACGTAAAATACTCGCGTTTTGGGGTTGGAAAGAGTGTTTACAATAACCCATTAGTGTTTATGCCTTCAATTCCACTTAAAATATTTAATTCTTGAAAACTTCGTCTTTAGATTTACTATGCTTTGCTCCCTAGATGTGCCGGACCAAAATATTTTGTAGGCGAAACAGTTTTTTTGCAATGATTACATTTATAAGTTTTATGCATTGAAATAATCATCTTTGTACAAAGAAAATAATTCTGTTGTTGAATCTAGGGTGCAGTACATTGAAATAAACTATTTGGGCGAAAACAATAACTTCCTCTGCTCAGAAAACATTTTTATTGGTAAAATTTATGCACCATGGCTCGGAAAACATACTCAGTGCCCAAAATATCTAAATTTACCTGGATTTTTGTAGACTAAACAGCTTAGGGGCAATTACGTCCCCCGCCACCCACTTTATACGGCAATGCTTTGCTTATCAACAAATGTTAATCTTAATTTTACTGGCTACGTAATAGTTTGCTTTGAAGAGATTGCAATTACTTTATAAATATTGCATAGCGTATTTCAACAAGCTAGCACGGCAATGCAACGGTGATTTAAAATTCTACATTGGAACAGGGTTCGTTAAACTAAACCCTATGGTAAGGAATTCCCTTAATACAGTACTAAAAAAAAATGATAACCATGAAATTTAAAAAAAATTTTTTTTTCTAAATTAAATTGTAAAGAAAGTTTTTGCTTCTTGGTTAATTTTTGTTTTATTTTTTGCTTTCGCAGATCGAAGAGTAAAATATTTTAGTTAAGTTCACGCAGAAAAGGTTTTCGTGACGTAAAGCGATTTGCAACCAATAACAGAATTAAACTTATTTAAACTCGGCTGTTCGCAGTTAGCGCAAGAAAATGGAGCTAATTTTTATAAAGCTAAAAAGTTATTCGGTTAACTTATAAATAATACATTTTTTGCGGTGTAAAACGTTTGTAGACTAAGTTGGATCAATGGGTGGCACAAAAAAAATTATTTGGAGGTCCGGGTTAAAAAAAAATTTAATAACTTGTTTTAACTTGCAGGTAAGCATCAAGATATTAAAGCGTGCTTAAAAGAGCTGCGTTCTCTATATTTGTGTTATGGCAAATTTTGCTTCCAGTCAGTCTATTTTAATGCAATTGGAAGAAGGTTTATGACATTTTAGTTTAAAAGTTTTTAATGACAAAATTCAAGCCAAAGCCCAATCAAATCAAATAAATTAGTAGAAGTATTGCAAGGTCGACTTATTTGTTTTAAATATTGTAAGGATTTGCTGCTCTGACCTGACAGTAATATTGATATTTTTCATACGACACCGCTTTTTTCACTTTCACTTATTAGCAACTAAATGTGGAACCACTTTTTTGCTATTATGCTAATTGGTCCTCAGATGTTGCAATTGTTTCCAGGTGTTTGATATTTCGATCGTTTGACTTGTGCTTTGATCTTATGCAGAACCCAAATGGTTTGCAGCTGCATGCCTTTATTTACTTCTTGTGTCCAGTTGTTTTTACCAAAAAGCTCTTTTTCTATGCTTGTAACTGACAAATCTTCCTTAATCTCGGAAAACGCGCAAATCAGTTTAAAGTTAATGTAGCAAGATTTAGCTTTGTGCTTTAATGCTGCAAGATTGGTTCATTTCCAAACAAAAATAATAAAAAGGTGCGAATTCGGGACAGACAAAGATTTTTTAAACGTTCTTATAAATATAAGCCAGATTAAACTTGCGCTATGAAAATGGCAAAAATAATTGTGGCGCAAGTGCTGCCGAAATTTTTTTGGAAAACTTGCGCCGCAAGTGTCTATGATTGTTATTTGAAACAGCTGCCACGAAAATGACAAAACAAAAAATTTTTGTACTGGTTGTTATCTTCACGCCATGCAAAAAACCATTCTTCCAGAACAGACCTGTAGTTATCGGGAGGGGGCTTGGGGGCATTTCCCCTTCTTTTGAAATATTCCAATAGATTGTGCCTTCAAAATTTAAGTGAAGACCAATAAAAATAGGTCTGAAGTAAAGACCTTTAAGTTCAGTGAAAACTCCGGTTGATTCTATTTTCCTCCTAAGTTGAGCCCCCCAAGTTAATATGCATAACTACGGCCCTGTTCTAGAATTGAAGTAATCCTTTTATAGCGGTTTGATGTACGAAAAAAAAGGTTAATTTTGTTACTTGTGGTCGAGTTAAAAAATTGAGTTACTTACCCAGGTGTTTGCAATGTAAACCTACGAACGTCTTTACCAGTTTCTAATCTTATCTCTGAATTAAAACTACAGTTTATAAAACAAACTTTCAAAAACAAATCGGTTAAGCTGGCTAAAGCGTTGCTTTGGCGTCAAAATCACTTTTTCTAAATTACTTTCAAGCTTGAATGAAACAGATTAAAGCGACTCGTGTCAATTATAATCCGGTATTTTCAGAATTGTTTTTGTCTGCTTGTAGCTAAATTTTATGCTCTAGACATCACCATAATCGTGCAGTTTAAAAGCAATTCTTTCGATTAATGCTAATAGTTTATCTTGATAATAAAAACAAAAATGCATCTAAAGATACGTTTCAACATTTTCGAAAGACATTGAACCCTAATTAAGTCAAAAATAATTTTTTCTAATAGCTTTAACGGTTTTCAAATAAACTGCAAAAGGATTCGCTTTGAACGAAATCGCTTTAAGCTACTTTAAAAAAATACGAACAGATAAAATTAGTTTTGAAGAATTAAAGTAGAATGCTGTTTTTTCTCCAAAACATCATTAGGTTTTCGCACGTACCGTCTGAAGAAAAAAAAATTATGCTAAATCAGTGATTTTCTACGGGAAACCAAGAACCTTTTTTAAGAAATACGTACCTAAAAAAAGAAGAAATTTTAGGATAATTCTACAAAGGAATAGCGTCCTAGCCATGTTAGTATTGATTAACATCCGTTGGTTTTCGGTTTTGTTTCATGCCAAGTATTTATTGAGAAATAATTTGTGGCACACTAACCGATTCGACAATTAAAAAAAAATTCATTTTCAATTTTCATCTGTATTTATCCTCCTGACGCTCAAAGAACCATCGGAGGCGCTATACATGAGGCGACTATCAAGCGGTACCTGATCTGCTTTCGGAAAAGCCAAGATATTTTTGTTGAGTTAAAGATTTTATTTATTATCATTTCTTTTTAAATGTGACTGAAAATTAGACTGCTTGCTAAAACTGCCAAGTAGAAAAAAGTGCTGTGAAATGTTTTTTCCAACTACACAACGGAATGACGCGGTAGATTTTACGCCACGCCTATTCGTGTCGTTCTGTTGTGCTTTTTAGAATTCCAGAGCTTGAAAGGATTTTCCATGAAAACTTTTCCGTGAAAGCAAGAAAAAAAGATTATCACTCCATTACGTTTATGCTTTAATTTTTTTCTTGATTTTCACGCATAATACAATTTCTATCGAAAATAATCTTTATAAAAATAGAAATTTTACTAAATACCATTCTTTTATTGTTGATTACCATAGAACACAATTTTAACATCATTTGCAATTTAAAGTACCGCAGAACAAGAGCATCGTATTTGTAGCAATTATTATCGGCGTTCACGTGAAAGTCCACGAAATTATTTAGTTGAGAACGAAAACGCGTTGAGGCAACTGCTACAGACAAAAGAAAAATTGCTGGCGCACTGCAGATGGACGTTAAATTCGATTTGGTTATTCTTGGCAAAGCGAATCTCAATAGCAAGCAGAAGCATAGATCATAGCAAATCAAAATTGAAGAATTGAAATGGAATCGCAATGACCCTTCTTTTCATTGATGATTTAGTGTTGACTAAATTTAAAGTTGTTCAAGAATCTGAATAAGTTCAGTGTTAACCGATAATAATACAACCCATCAATTGAAAGAATGAACCGTCTTGGAGAAACAGGAACCACAAACACCCGTATAAAGGTATTACCAAGGACAACGCAGTGCCTGCTAAACGATGGTTCACCTATGCTAGTTTTTTTTCCAGTTGGATAATTAAATTATTTAAAAGAGGGATATTTCATCTTTACGTCGACAATTGTCATTGATTGTTTCTCTTCTTTTCAATTAATCAATCCCACATAATTTGACTCTTGATATTTAACAAACTACCTGGTTCAACCAATATTTAGCTGGGGTTTGTTCTATTCCAAGTAAAGCGCGTAATAACAAATAATTAATCGTTAAAAGTTAAACAAATGACCAAATTTGCAAAATGTCATTAACTTTTTTGCCCAACTGATCTTATGCTGAATAATAAATTATGATGATTTGGTAAATGAATTAAAAAAAACTTAATCTAGTTTCATTTAACCCAAACAGATTTTCTTTTGTATATTGTTAGTTTCATTGTTGGACTTGAAAACACTATAATAATTTCTTAAACACATTACTTATATAAGAATTCAAGCCTAGTATATTATTCTTTAACTATTAATCATGATACACAGGTTATTACAATCGCAATCGTTGGATTCATCTTGATGATTATGACAGTCCTGGGAAATTCCCTCGTAATCACGTCATACAAGACCAACAGACAACTACAATCGATCAACAACATGTTCCTGGTCAGTCTGGCATGTGCCGACCTTGTCATTGGTGTCGTGTCAATGACCCTGTATCCGATCTACATGATCACCCGCAAATGGTTTTTGGGCCCCGTCTTGTGTGATATTTGGCTATGCATCGACTATACACTGAGCATGGCCTCAGTATGTAACTTGATGTTAATATGTCTCGACCGCTATTTTTCGATTACGAGACCGTTTACTTACCGTGCCAAAAGAACTGAATGCCGTGCCAAAATCTACATCGCCATTGCATGGATCTTTTCCTTTTTGTTATGGTCCCCTGCCATCATCACATGGCATTCGTTGCACCCTCGCAGCGTTGAAAACGAATCATGCCAGATCCAATTTCTCGATGAAAACAAAACTCTCACGCTAATCACTGCCGTTCTCGCGTTTTTCCTTCCGCTTCTGATAATGGCGATCCTTTACGGTCTCATCTATCAACAAAGTCGGAAGTGCTCGCAGTACCTTGAATACTTGAGGGGCTTTCGAAAGCAGCGCTCTTCTCTTCCGTCGTCTCCCTTTGTAAGTTTGCGACGTTCGCTTCATCGCATCAGTGCGTCAAACGCATCGCCGCGTCCGCGATCGAACTCGTACAAAGACAATAGAAGACGATTGCTGTCGCTCGACAATGACTCCCTCTCGCGGATCCGCCTAAACTCTTTCACTTCGCTTCGAATGAATCCGAGCCCCTCTCCCTTGCTCGATACGCATAACAAGTGTCCTCCCCAGAACCTCAGCCCGTTGCTGGGAAATCACGTGATCGTAGGAAATGAAAACAACCGCTCGAATACACGGGTGAGCTGCCCACAGCGCAGCGGTGGCCACATGAAACAGAAATCGACTTCGGAGGGTTTGGTCGATTTCTTCAGCGTCAGTGAAAACGCTTGCAGAAAGGAGTCGAAGTCTCAATTATCGCCGTCGGAAGCAAATCGTAGTTTACGTGTAAAGTTATCTTCAAGTGGAGACGACGGAGCAGCTGACAGTGGCGCTGTTAATGGCTTAGATTCTTCGCATTGTTTCCTAAACGAAAAATCGACCGAGCATGATTTGAGTCCAAAGCAAAAAACGCGGGAATGTTTTGGCGGAAACAAAAACGGAAGGCTGTCATCGCGGAGCGAAATTGTCGATGATGCGGAAAAAAACCGCCGGAAATCAAGCAACCCTGTGAAACTGCCATCGAGCGAAAGAAAAGCAGGGAGGACGCTGTCCGCGATTTTGCTCGCGTTTGTTTGCACGTGGCTGCCCTACAACATTTGCGTAGTTTACAAAACGTTTTGCTACAATCACCAATGTGTTCCAGATTTCGTGTGGGATGTTGCTTATTACCTTTGCTACGTCAATTCTACCGTAAACCCATTTTGTTTCGCCCTTTGTAACAAGACGTTTCGCGATACCTTTAAAAATATTTTAATGTGTAAGAGCCGCCAGAAAAAGCACTTCGCCTCTAAAAAATCGACACATCGCGCGAGAAACTCGGAACGACCGACGATAGTTCGGCCCACTGCATCATCAACGTCGTCATCGTAAAAAAAATTTTTAAGTTTTATTAATTTTAATTTATGCATGAATGATTATGATAATTTTTTAATAGAGAAACTCAGAAAAAGAAAGGTACCACATAAAGGCGTGTTTGAAATCTAACACGGACCACTGAATAGTTATTTAAGACTTTTATCCATCAGTGAATACAATTTATTTGGCTTAGCTGCTTCTTAATTTCGTGTCAGAAATAATAACATTGTTACCTTTGATTCATTTGTTAAGAATTTTTTTGTACACTTAATTTACTCAAAAATAAACACACGTCCGGTTTTGACAAAACATCAGATCGTAAAAGTTCTTGACCACCTGGGTCTTATAATAAGCTTTAAGAATATGAAGAACAAAAACAAGCTTTTTTTAATACAAATAATACAGTTCATTTATTAAAGGATTTGTGTCAGTTTAAATTGAAACTTCATAACAATAAACGTACCAATTCGTTCAGTGGCACAAAAATTAGTCGCTTATATGCTTAAATATATTCATTTGAGTATGTTGAAATCGATTTCTATTTTTGGTCATCTTTATTTGTTTCATTCATTTCAATTATATTTCTGTTTTATTTAAATAAGACTACGGAAAAACCTATGCTTGAAAAAGTATTTGAAATACAAGAGAAACTGATTCTAAAGCCGTAAAATAAAACATTTAAGAAAAGATTGATTGTTACAAGCAAACTTTGTCAGTGATGCGACAAACAACTATAAAAATGTTGGTTAAAAGTAGCAATAGATTGATCTAAAAACGCTAAATTTATCCACGGGATATCATCATAACCTTAGTTGTACTATCACCTGTGCTTTTGTTATGGTTTCATGTGCACTTCTGATTATGAATTAGTTACAATATCAGCAAAGTGTTTCATGTTTCTTTGATTTTGCCAAGGTGTGTTTATTTTAAAGCCGATATCAGTTTCTATTTTAGTTCATCGCTTTCTTAATCTCGTAAAATGCAATATTACATACAAAGACTGACTTGATAAAAAGACTTAACCATAATCTGCAGACCAACTGAACAAAAAGACTTTAAATCACGTAAAGGTGTTGAAGTAATGTTTTTGTTGCTAAAAAAAACTCTTGTCATTTTTGTGGGTATGATTGTAGCTACTCTATGCAAATGTCTAATGTGAAAAACATCGTTATCTTTTGTCCTATGATTTATATCGGGGGTACCCAAATACTTTTTCTCGCGACCGAAAAATCTACTTTTAAGATTATTGCGACCCAAAAAAATACTTGTAAAATGGTTCAAAAAAATAGTTCTTGCGAGGAAAAAATGTATCCGTTAATTTTTCACAATTACCGTAACTTAATTTTTCAAAAGTGAAATAAAAACTTAAAAAGGTCTTCAACCAGTTTTATTAGGTTTGAATATCAATATAAAATTAATATATGTTTTAAAAAAAAAATTGCGTAACTTTTACTTTTTTCGCTACTCACAACCCAGTATATGTAAACCCCTGGTCGTTTTATAAGGTGACAATACCTTTTTGCTTGATTGCAGTCTTGAAATTGGATAAAATTGAAACAAAAATGTTGATTTTATGGTTTATTTTTTAAATTATACAAGTTATTTTAACAAACTGAATTTTATATATCTGGAATAACAGAAAATTATATTTTGCTACAAACCACAAAATCGACCATTAATCATATGTTAAACTACTTTTAGTCAAATGTTGCTTTTTGTTGCTCGAGAACCCAATACTTATATCACTAGAAAAACTGCTTATTTTTTGTTCTATAGTTCAGAGCTATCAAACTGGTAGACCGCGGATTTAATGTAATCCGCTATTTTTAGATTTGTGGCCTGCTAGATATTACCTCAGGTTTCATTTTCAAATACTATACCAACTGTTTGATGGCCTCCTCAGATGATAATTTTTGTCATTAAACTAACAAAATGAATGTTCAACCACAAATCTAAGTGCGTCATAGATGTAATTGAATGTTTTTAAAGGCAAACAGAAAACTATTTTTTATCTCAACTAATCTACTTTTCAAGCAGAATTTGTTGTAAAGTGGGCCTTTCAATTGATCTTTGTATGTTGATTTGAAATAGTTTGGCTTGTTTTCAAAATTTGGTCATAACACTGTTTTATTGTTAAGAAAATTGCTATTTTATATAAGCCGTAGTTTTGATGATGGATAATAAAGTATCAAAAACGATATATTTTAAAGTGGTTTGAAATGTTGTTATTTCTTGTCACCTAGTCGCAACTTTTGAACAAGTAGTTGATTTTCTTTATTTTAATTAGTTTATGATTGCCTGGCAACAATAAAGTAATTTTTTATTGAAGTAAACCAAATTAAGTTTTAATTTTACATTTAAAAATGCTTATAAACTTAAGCGTCTTTCAGAAGGTACAAATCAATTTAGTGTTTTACTTTCATTAGCAATAATTTGTTTGAAATTATTGTATCCTTCAACTTTTTTAACTATTGTTTTTTAAAAGTAAAAACAAGAATCCAAAACTTTTGCAGAACCTGCAAGTCGACTTTACGGCAACATCCTAAACCAGAAAGATTTAAAAACAATGGTGTCATGGGCAGTGGAGGCCACAATAGTCTATTTATACCAATAATGATTAAGTCAATATCTGTAATTTCACGTTGCTTGTGCACTCAATGCCATGTTGAATTTAATCAGAATTTTACTTGAATCAAAGAAAAAATGATCAAGAATGCAGTTCGGCTTATTCAGATTTTTGACGTTATTACCTAATCCCATTTCACAGTTACAGTTTTTTTTATAGAGTAAACAAGCGGGCATCGCTCCGTTACCATTACAAAGCCTTTTTTATGTTAAGCAATGTTCCTTCGTGTTTGTTTGATGATTATCGTTTTTTTGGTTTCCTTTGTTTCGAAAAGCAGATTAAACTGATGAACAGTATTATTTTCGAGTCGAATGTTACTTTTGCTATTGCAAACTTGAAATTGGTGAAACTCGACGAAGCAAAGCAATGCTTTCAAATTTTTCTAAGTAAGAAGGTGTAACAATATCAATCAATTTCAAAAATTTTAAACTAAAAATCGTTGCATTTTACACGAGCAGTGGACCGTATGATCAAGTTCTTAATGTTCACTTTCGAGTAGAAAGTGTCTTAGAAAACTGCAGAGCGATGGTATATGATATACAGGTATGATAATTTTCGGTCAACATTACAACAAGCGCTATAGGTAAATTGGTTTTTCTAGAAGGCGATCCTAATTGTTCGCAAGTCTTTTTCTTTTCTTTATTTTTTGCTGTTTTTAATATTATCTAATTTTGTTTTTAACAACGACTTGGCATAATTGACGTAACGCATTTTAATCATTTTCTCTTTGTTGACAATTTTGTTTTAAAATGCACCATTAGCAAACGAACGAAAATGATTGCACAAATGAAATAAAGCACGGGCAACAGCCTACAACTGCAAAAAAATAAAAATTTCACTTCATTCATCATCATTTTGCAATGGTGAAAGTAAGCCGGAATGGTCCGGACACCGCTTTGATAATATTTTCTACTTTTTTATGCATAAATAAAAATGAAATTTTAAAAAGCTAGTTTTTTTTTGTCTCTATTTCAAAAATAACCAATGGCAGACCGTAAACTTTATTAAGGTGAGCGCTTAAACAAAAATGTGTTATATCGTATTGAATTCAGGGCAAAATAAAAAAAACAATTTGTTCTTAAAAAAGTTTCAGCTAAATACCACACTATTCTATAAACTTTTGTTTATTAAAATTTTTTCAGATACTTTTTCAATAAGAATTAATTTTGTTGCATGAGCGATACAACAACTGTATCATGTATATGTGTCAATCGAATCTTGAAATGTTAGTTCGACATGTCAAACCTTAATTCAGGGGTGTCGAACCTATTAGGCGCTGCGGACCGCTTTGTCAGTTCCAGCTGAGTAAGCGAACCCCCAAGTTTTTAATTGTATTATAAAATCTTTTTTCTATAATTTAAAAGGAAAAAGCGCTCTTATCAGTTATAGTAAAAATAATACTCGTGTGGGATTACATAGAATGAATCAATCTTAATAAAATTTAGCATATCTAATTTTTGGTTTAAAGTTTAATTTCTATTAGAAATAAAAGCGCGTTAAAAAGAAAAGAAGCCAGTCAACAAAAGATTTCCAACACAAAATTATAAACCTTTTTGAAACGAAAAAAAAAATTAATTAACAAAGTACTGAACAACAAATAAAAATAATAAAAACTCAGTTTGTACCTAAAACTGCCACTCTACAAAGACTCAATTTTTTTAAATAAATGCAAAAAATAAAAATTAATGGAAAATTACAACATAATCACAGAATAGTCAAAAAACCAATGCAAGCCATACAGCTGAAGTTATTTAACGCGGTATTGAAGCATGAAAAATAAAAAGTAACAAAAAAACATTTAATTAAAAATTAACCTAACTTTATCAATATAACCCTAAGCATAGCCGTACGAGCCGGGGGCATATTTGCCCCCAAATCTAAAAAATTTGGGAAAAATCAAAATTTTTTTGGCAACGACAGAAAATATTTGAGAAAAAATAACTTTTTTGTGCACCGAAAACGAACTACGTATGCTTCAAAACGATGACTTTTTTTGGTCTTCATTCT
This sequence comes from Diplosoma virens, assembly GCA_963680785.1. Lineage (NCBI taxonomy): Eukaryota > Metazoa > Chordata > Ascidiacea > Aplousobranchia > Didemnidae > Diplosoma > Diplosoma virens. The sequence goes on along the minus strand of OY796894.1, from coordinate 14,933,883 downwards.
CAATTTGGACGAATTATTTTCTCATATCCATAAAGTGCTAGAAGATCATGACTGGTGAAAGCATCAACAAAATTTGGGCAAGACTGTATTGCCCCCAAATTTTTTTGGCTGGTACGACTATGACCTCGAGTGAGAGTTTTGGAAACTTTTTTAGTTTACTAAGCGCCTAATATTAAGTCGAATTGACGATGTGGCAATTTTCAACTGCAAATTAATATTTCCGTCTGTCAGCCTTGATCTGTAACGACTTTTTGTAGTGTTTAGTTTAAAAAAAAATTATTCGCATAGGTACGTGCCTCCGAAAACTTATAACCATTTGAAAGCGTAAGCTCTCAAGTTTGGAAACTCTTCCTTTAATACATAAACGCAAAGGAATTCAACCAATGGCTTGATCGGATACATTGCTTTCAGTGTGTCATTACTCTGTAATTTTATAAGTTCGAGTTGAAGCTTAGAGCTTAGAATAAAAGCGGGTGTAACGTTGAAGGAGATAGAAAAGACATCAAGCTCTAGCTAATTGCTTTTGATATTCTAAAATTTAGGAGGTTGATTTTGTCAAACCAATTTGCAAGCCGCATATTCGTTACCTCTGCTTAGTTGCTAACACCACGCTAAATATAACCAAAATTTTGAGATCCAATATTAAATATTTTTATGAGTAGAAATTAAAAGCATTAAAATTCAACACAAGCTGTGATTTTCTGATCATTTCAGTACAATAGTTGTTGTTGTTGTTGTTGCCTCTCCTCCAAGGATATTTTGGAGTAGCCATATTTCAATACATTTACAAATAGCCTTTAAAAATTAAAAGAAATTAATGCTTGCTAGTCTTTTAGGTATAGAATCGGTTACATCAATCTCAACCTTTCTCACATTGCGGATGAAAAAGTTAAACAAATGTTTCCGGCCAGCAGAGTATCTTCAAAAATGTAAAATTAAAGTGAAGACCAAAAAAAAGCTTTTCCCTTCACATTTTCATTACGCTTGTGTTTCGAAAAAAACAAAAACAAATAGCCTTCCACAGTTAGCGTCAGTTTTAACTGATGATGAAAAGTAATCAAAAAAAACAGCTGCTTATTTGCACGTACCAAATCGAATTGGCTCCGTAAAAGGTGTACGACCCACCTAAAAGAGTTTCGCAGCCCACTGGTTGAAAAGCGCTAGGTCAGCCTAAACCTATTGGTTTTAATTTTAAAATATTTCTAACCTTCTTCTTTGAAAAATGAATTGTTTTATCGTAAGATCGTATAACAATCTTTGTTTTCTAATTCATTACTGATGTTCGCAAATTAATCCGGCTCTGACGTCCTAGATCATTGTTTCGTATACCATAGGCTATTGCGATCGCGTGATTGATCCACAGAGAGATGGATGAAGAATGTGTGGAAATACTGTATTTATTGTGACAAAAAGTAATTTCTGTTGGCAATGTGACGTATGTTACGGTTTAGTAACAACCTTGTTGTTACCAACTTGTATCTGTATGAATATACGCCAGTGATCCTCAAAGTGGAATTCGCGGTCTCTTAAGGATACGCAAAACAATTTTCGGGAGACTGCGATATGCCTTCAGTTTCACATATAAAGAAACTAATAAGTAGGCCATGTGGCATGCATGTTGATGCTTGATAGCATTGAATTTAGTGAAGAAGGGGGACACTTATGACACAATCTCTTGAAAGGTTTTTTTATGTAGGTCAACTTCTTTCCGCGCTTAAGCAATAAGAGAAGCAAAAAAAATCAATAGAGAAACAAAGAATACTCCCGCTAACGCTGGTAGTGCAAACGAGTCCTTAAGTAATTTTACGTTACACGATTCTCTTCAACAATCTCGTTCGTCTAAGCCAGGGGGTGGGCAAACTACTTCCCGCGGGCCACATGCAACCCGCAACGATCTTTTGTGTGATTCGTGATGGGTTTAAAGAAATAATTAAAAAATTTGAGGCCGATCGGAGAGAAAGACCTTTTTTTTTTAGAAAGAACAGCTTGGTTTCAGTATGAAAAGTAAAAAATTCGAAAATTATTTCCAGCGATGACTTTTTTTTTTAGAGAAGACTTGATTTTAGAAAGAAAACTAAAAAATTCGAGACAGATCCATAATGAAGTTTTAGAGATTACTATAATGCGGCCCGCAAATACATTCAACTTCCGAATGCGGCTCTCGAGTTAAAAAGTTTGCCCATCCCTGGTCTAAGCCACTGTTTCTCAACCCTAGGACGCCGTTAAATTTCATTAAGTTGCCGACAACTGTAGTGCAAATGTTAAATCACTACCTTTTAGGGACGGAAATCAGAAAATTCGAGAAAAATTCAAAGTGAAGACCTTTTTGTTTAGAAATTAATACGATTTTGGGACGAAAATAGAGATTTTTCGCCTTTCAATAAAGTCTGTAACAAAGATTGGGTCGCCAAAGCTTTGCTGTCTATTTTCGCTTTGGATTTGGGTCCTCAGAAAAAAAGGATGAGAAGCATTGGTTTATACCATCGTCGCCACGATTTCCAAATCTTTTCTGCGTTTCTTGCAATCCCGATCCTCGTCTCTTTGTCCGGTCTCTGTCAGTGACTTAGTTGCTCTCAATCTGTGTGTGCCGCAAGATATATATATACATATATACACCAGTGGCGTGCGATCAGGACATGCAAGTCATGCATTGCACAAACTTTTACGTGATAACCTTTTTTCTATACAAAGAAACACCACTTTTTTGGGTAGAAAATTGAGATATCTGAGACTGATTCCGAGCAAAGACCTTTTTTTTTTTTTGGAAAACATCACGATTTTGGGAAAAAATTGGTCTTCATCCTAGAATCTCAGACAATTTTTTTGTCCTATCCGTAGAGTATTGCATGACAATTGCATGACCAGCATTGGCATATCAATTCCATGACCGCACGCCACTGATAAACAGTGTATATACAAGTCGGCGGAAAAACAAAGCAAAATAAAATACATGAAAAAAATTAAAGTTGAACTTCGATGTCCCCGAAAACCAGAACAAAACACAAAGCAATTCACCAAATACAAAGAATGATTGTTAGCATAATTATCGCTTGCAATTAACCTCAATTTCGCGATGCTTGGAATAATTATGAAAATGGCTTTTGGTGTTTGCAACAATGAATCGAGTTAATTATAATCTCCACTTGCAAATAATAGCAATCAATAGCCAACATTTTATCATTTATACTTGCAAGTTTTATTGAAAAGAAAAACTGAACGTTTTCTACTTTCATAAGTCCTTATCAAAGCATCTAGAATTAATACAATTTAACAATAGACCATAAAACGGCAATTACATACAATTAAACTAAAATATATATAACAGTTTTCTCCAGTTTATTGTTATATCTCAGGCTGTATAATATTGAATATATTTTAGTTTAATTGTATGTAATTGTCGTTTTATGGTCTATTGTTAAATTGTAATAATTCTAGATGCTTTGATAAGGACTTATAAAAATCGAAAACGTTGAGCTTTTTTTTTAAAAAAGCTTTGCAAGTATAGATGATAAAATGTTGGCTATTGATTGCTGTTGTTTACTAGTGGATTTTAAAAATTACCTCTCTTCCTAAATTATAATTTCGTTGAGTGAGACGTCGAAGCGAAATGCAAGAATGGAAGTCGGGAAACTTAAATAGTAGCCAATTGAGAAAGCTTATTTACTTCTCTAAATCCAGACTGAAGATTCTTATTTTTAATAAATCTAATTAGTTTGTCGACATATTTTTCAGCAAATTTATTGGATCAATATGACACAATGGCTTGAAATTTTTTCCAAACAACGCAATCGAAAAAAAGCCCATTTAAAAACTTGCTTTTATATTCTTGATATCTATTGTGCCACAGTAATAAAAAAAGAAAGCGACGAATAAGTAGTCTTTCGTATGAATAGACATGTTGTCTATAATAGACCTACTACAAAAAAATTTGAAATGGTTTGGTGTCTCTTTCACCTAAAGTTTTTGTACTCATAAAATATTGCAAAAATCATTTTTTCTTGGTTTTATAATTTGTTGTCAAATTCAATTTTGGTTTAGGTTCTTTCAGTTATTATTTCTGGTTTCTAGCAATAAATTCTGCTTAAAAAATTTTTTTATATCGCTTTTAAGGCGATTTTTCATCAGATTATTTTAACCAGTTTGCTAAATTATTACAATGATTTAATTTAAGTACGAAATGGCAAGCTACTAAATTTTAACCAGATTTCTCTAATTTTTGTTGGCTATTTTAACGCTAAACCCCCACTTTATTCCAGACATTACATTCAGGTTTTATAGGGCACATAAAGCGGCTTAAAATTCGTATCCGGAAAATTTGCCGCAAACCTTTTTGCCGTAGAAAAATTTGTTGCAGAAAAATTTTCCGGAAGAAAAATTCGCTGCATATACAATTTAATTTGTTTGTAAAGATTTATTGAGACTCTTATTAAAATTACTGTTTAAAAATCTTTTAAGATCTGTTTAAAAAAATAAAATTTTTATATACGGCGAGTTTTCCTGCGGTGAAAATGTTTGCGGCGAATCTTCTTAAAACCTTTAAAATTTTCTCTTTTCCCAACAAAAAGAAAAAGCCACTCTACGCTTTATTTCTCTTGAAGTCAAACTTCATGTTTAAAATTTTCAGCGCACAACAACTCATTAAAAATGGACGTGTTTTTTATTAAAAAGCAAAGCCAATGTTCGTACAAGATGCTTTGAAAAAACTTAATAAAGATAAGCTTTGTCAATGGGCGCCGAAGACCAGCACAAAATTTTAAATATAGAAACTGTATTGTTACGTCATAATTGTCTCGTTTATGAGTAAAATAAAATACATTCAGTTTATTAATATTAATGAAATATAAATTTATTAATAAAATTTGTTATAATTGATTTAAAATTGAGAAAAATATTTTTTATACGTGGTTGTGGAAAATTACAGGGGGTACTTCGTAGGGGGTACACGCCCCTGAATATAACCATATTTTGCGTCAGATTTAAGATCTACCCAGACAAATGAAAAGATCATGGTAAAATTACCATCAAAGTAGGCTATTCAATTCTTTATTTCTTTAACAAAAAAAGAAAGAAATGATTCGTCAACAAAGTTCGTATCAATTATACTTTTATAGATAGCCTATTTAAAATAAATTCAAAAGAGATAACTTTGTTTGTTATTTTTATTTTTTGAATATAAATTTTTTTACTGTACTGATTGAAAAAACAAGAAAAGGAGTAACTCCAATGTAATAAAACATGCGTCGACCGGGAGTCGAACCCGGAACTAGTGCTTGGAAGGCACCAATGCTGACCGTTACACCATCGACGCTGATGCGTTATGCTTTGCGTAAGTGAAATTTTTAAAACTCTTCAGCGAGCTATTTTTTTTTTTTTAACCAACAAAATAAAGTTGCCAATGTTAATGATTACGCCATTGACGTCACATAAACAAATTATTGTTGTTAAGCAAATGCAAAAAAACGTTTCTTGCCAATTATCCGAATAGGTTTTAAAAGTAAGTCATGCGATTATCAATGAAACTAAGCTTCAGATAATTCTGCTTTAACCAGGAGTCGAACCCGCAGCAGTGCTTGATGGTACAAATGCTAACCGCTACACCATCGACGCAACTCAGAGCCACGTAGCAATGGTAACATAAATTGAAGAAAACTGATGGGTGGCGCTCCAGCAAAGCTTCTCATAGAAGAGATTTGATTTCGACTACAGAGCAAGAAGTATATTCCACGTTCACTTGACAAGTCGCTATTGAGTTGAAAATTTAGCGTTTTGGATGATCGCAGAGAAAAATATTTTTCTGTTTCTCATACAACCGGCAAAAGTAGAGATTCGTGATTTAGGTATTTGAAATCTCCAGACTTGCTCAATAGCAGTTAAATGACGTAAGAATAAAAGGTGTATTAAAATCTTTTCAGCAACTATTTTCAACCATAAATGTCCTTTTTGACCCAAACACGTTCATTTGCGAATAACAAGTGATGTCTGGCTTCTGTTACATAACAGGTGAGTTTCGATCGTAATCTACGCTCTGATGTTCTTGAATGTTCACATTTGTTTCGGGATCAATAACGAAGTCAGAAGCTGATCAATAAATAAAAAGTCTTAAGTGAAGTCACTGATTCTCTTGACCTATTGATATTGCTTCGCATTCAATAAAATACAAAGTGAACACTAAAATATATTTTACGATCACTTTTGAAAACTTTTGTGAAAAGAAAGTTAAAAATATCATCGCTTTTCTTTTTATCATCATCTTTATAGTTATCCTCTTGAGTCGCAGGAAAACATCAGAAAAAATCACTTTTAACGGCATTTTTAGGGTCTAAAGCAGGCGCTTTGTTCGCTTTGTAATAAAGCCATTAGGCCCATCACTGAGCCAACATCGCTTGTTTGGAGTCAAACAAACATATTTTGGTTAAAAATGGTTTTGTTGAAGGAAAACATTCTTTTAAGAGTTCTTTAAAGTTTCACTTTTTTTTTCATTGCGTCGATGGTGTAACGGTCAGCATTGGTGCCTCCCAAGCACTAGTTCCGGGTTCGACTCCCGGTCGACGCAATGCTGGATATTTTATGTTGTTGTAAATAAACGCTGCTGATTATCTTCATTAATTTTTCAAAATTGTTATAACTCGCCCAAAGAGTTAGTTTGAAACTGATGAAATATCATTTGAAAAGTGTTGTTTTTGAAATCGAACTTCAAGTAAAGAACAATAAAAAGGTTTTAATAGGCAAGTTGAAACTTCGTTGCTGTTTTTACTTGACTTTTCAATAAAAAAACGCTCCTTAAATAAGAATATTTTTCCGATGTTGTTGTAAAATGACGCCGTCCATCATGGACAGGTTTGTTGTAAGGTTTGTTGTAAAATGACACTGTCCATCATAGAATGTTAAGCATGTTCAACGGGCCGCAGAAAATTGCTTGTGGGCCGCGGTTTGGGCCCACTCTATTAAAAAAAATGTAGAAAATTTTTTTACGATCATCAAATCGATTCAAATAAATAATCCTGGATTGGCTACGAAATGTTTGAATTAATCTGCTTTTCAATTAAGATTTTTTTAAAATCTGATTTATCTTCACATTTAATTGTATGTGAGTTTTGTTGTAGCGATAAAGTTTTTATTTTTCAAACAAGCTTAACAGTTAATTCAAGAGATATAAAAAAAAAGTGTTTGCTCGCAATTGATAAGTTTCGTCTTTGTTTCAAACGAATATCCACATTGTAATGAATTTGAAACGGGATCTACGACAAATCATATTTGCTTTATTTGTGGTGGAAAGTTAATGAGAAGTGAGTAGTTAATGAAGAAAAAGAATAAAAAAAAAGTTTTTGCTTTTTGTTCTGGCATCTTGTATGATTATTTGGAAAAGCGAGGCTACAAATCTGCGTCAATGTTTGATATGATGAAATAAAATGCGTAAAATATTTAAACCAGCCATTGGTATAAAGCACTAAATAAACCTTGTGGTACAAAACCAAGGTTTTACGAGAGTGTTTTTAAATAAACAGTTGTTGTAGCTGAGAAATAAACGTAAATACATTTAAACCTATTATATCTTCATGAATTTGTTCGCTTCGGAAACAACGCATAAGTACAGACAGTTTATATTTTTGGTCAGACTTCATAGCGTCGATGGTGTAACGGTCAGCATTGGTGCCTTCCAAGCACTAGTTCCGGGTTCGACTCCCGGTCGACGCATGATTTAAATTTGCTTTGTGAAGCTATGACATTTTTACCTTGCGTCATTTTTTGTGCAAAATTAGAATTCGTTTTTGTATGACATGGATTATCAAAAAATACATCTGGGAACAATAGCTTTTAAACTTTTTCTAAAAATGTAGTACTATTACGATTAATAGATCTCAAGTACAGATCAGCCTAAGCATTTATTAATGGTGTTTTGTATTGTAGTTGACATAAAACTTCTACTGTATCTTCTGCAGTGTATAAAAACACCAAGCTTTCTATTCTACGAAGTGATACTTTATTAGCTTACTGTTTAGTCCAGAGTTTCCCAAACTAGAGTTCGTGATGACATGACAAAATTTGTCAAACAGATGTACTTGGAAAGTAATCCATACCATGAAAATCGAGACTGATCCAAAGTAAAGAGTTTTTTTTGGAAAAACTTTGTTTTCGGGACGAAAATTACAAACTGATTAGAAGTGAAGAACACCTTGGTTTCGCGACAAAAATCATGAAATCGGAGACTAATTGGAAGTGAACGCCATTTTTTTTCAGAGAACACTTTGTTTTGGGTTTGTTTGGGCCGTGAAAAAAAGATTCGCAAATAAGGGTCCGTGGCCCAAAAAGTTTGGGAAACTCTGGTCTAGTCCAGTGGTTCCCAACCTTTTTTTTATGGCGACCCAATTTTTAGAAACAAAACAATTTTAGGAATCTTGCGACCCAAAAGTAATGCAGTGAAGATCACAAAATTACATTGCTAATTTAATGCAACAGTTTTCACTGGTCTAATAAAAAAGTTGCGCCTGCTTAGTTTCAGCGAGTTTTTGAAATCGGGGCTTTACTTAAGTAGAGCCGCAGGTCAGCTTCAACGTCCAACCGATTTTGAGTTTTATTTTCAATACACATTGTGCGCTAAATGCAGTTTCGCAAAGCCAAGTTGTCGCAAACGGAATCAATTTTCTTGTTACAAATTTCGAAACTGTTGGATACACTGAGATTTATGGAAGCCCAAAAGTGGTTATAAACAGAATCTTTTGGGTATTGTTCTTCAAACAAGCAAAAGAGATACGATTTGTTACTTCTGTTGTCATGTCCATAAACTCTTCTGTAACATGGAGAGATAGATGAGGCAAATCTGTGCCTGCAAATGGATCAAGTATCCAATCGTCTTTATCACTTGCGTTAGAACTTTACCGTAATAATCCTCAAATTTTTGGGCAAGCATTTCTACGTGTCCGATTATGGTATGCTTAATATTAGCGTCTTTGTCACATAAATAGCGTTTTAGTTCAGGGAACATATCTTATTCACCTCGAGTCGCATAGCTTTTCTACAAATCAAGCTTTTTGTGGTAAGCAGCAACTTTGGCGGCTTTTTCAATAACTGTAAAACCAGCACCTTGCATAGATAGATTTCAACTGTTCAAAGAGTCAAATATGTCGGCAAGATAAGCAGTTTTTGCAATGAATTCTTCTTGTCTAAACTTTTCAGCTAATATTCCGAAATTCTGTTGCCTAAGAAAGAAAGCGATTTGTTCTCGAAGCTCAGAAACTCGCTTCAGAACACGACCCGGCAAGAGCCACCTCAATTCCGTGTGCAGCAGTAATGCCTTATGATCAGCATCCATGTCGGCGCATAGAGACGAAAACAAACGCTGATTTAATGGCGTTGCCTTAATCAAATTGATGCATTTTACAACAAAATTTAATATTTCGTGCAGTTCTGGAGATATTTTTTTGCTGCAAGGGCCACTCTGTGGAGAAAACAATGGGTCCATTAAGCATTTGGTGCCTTTTTTTGGATTCGTTTACTGCTCCCGATCTGAAGCTAGTACATGCTGCTGCGCCATCGGTGCAAATTCCAGCACAATTATCCCAAGGAATTAAATACTCTGAAAAGAAGCTGTTGAGGCATTGAAAAATATCCTCACCCTTTGTATGCAATTTCAAGGCTTTGCAAAATAAGAAATCTTCTGATATAGTTGCATTGTTGATGTAGCGAATGTACACAGAAAGCTGTGTAAGGCCTGCTATATCTATGGACTCGTCCAATTGAATCGAATAAAGAGATTTCTTTACTTGATTGATGTACAATCTTTTGGAGAACATTATTAGACATGTCCGAGATGCGTCTTTTCACTGTGTTGTTTGACAAAGATACTGCATCCAATTTTTTACATTCTTTTTCGCCAATCATTATTTTAACCACTTCTGTCATAACTGGCATTAATAAATCCTCACCAATTGTATGAGCTTTTTTCTGCTTTGCTATCTGGTAGGAAGCAGCATACGAAGAGTAGATGGCTAATTTATTGTCAGCTGTAAACGACGCCATAATAGGCTCCTCTGTCCTTGAATTGATTTCAACTTGCGTTCAAAAAATTAAACAGGCTTGTTGATAAAATTTGGATAATTCGTTTCTAAATGGCATGAAAGTTTGTTTTTCTTCATTGATTCTGTTGAGAGAACTTTCAGACATACTACACATTTTGGCTTAAGGCCCGTTTCCACTACGAGCGTGGAAAAAAGCATTCTTTGTTTGTTTTATTGCTTTTTTTTTGCGCTCGCTTCAATTTTAACCGCTCGCTTCAATCGAGGATCAATAAAAGAGACAAAAAATGTTCTTTTCCACGCTCGTAGTGGAAACGGGCCTTTACCATTCAATTCAGTAAAATCAAGTTTCAAAAATGCCTCACTATATGATCGTTTTGCCATTCTAAAACTGTGAAATAAAAAGTACCTTAAATTAAAAACGTTTTCCCTAATTTAAGTTTATAATCCCATAAAATCGAACATACTTGCACGACGGAAATTTTTATGCTGAAACCCCAAGCAAGAAATGCGCTCGACTTAAATTTCATTACCCGTGTTTCTGTTGCTTCGCTATCTTATTCACGTAGTATGAAATTGCTCTTTCGTCCCCGCAGTCACACACTTTTAAACTTTTTACTGCTGGAGTTCTTAGTCGAACGAAAAAGTAAAGGTTGAGCGAAAGGTGACAGCTTTTATTTTGCCAATAGATGATTGCTTTTGGCGCGAAAAAGCATTGCAGCTTCGTTAATAAAACCACTACAATAAACGCAACGCACATTTTCCACTGAGGATTTTATTTGCTTTTGAACTTTGTTACACTTGATCATTGACTTAAGCAAGACCATGCAAGACCAAAAAACAATTAGTAGTGTTTTGTATCGTACCATTATAAAACATTTACACTCTCATTACAGTAATCTCCCGGTTTGCAACTTAAATCTGAACAACAAATGCGAACTTAGCTTTTAGGTGCGAACATAGCACCTTCCTAAGCCATTATTACGTAACTTAAGGCTTGTACACTTATCAGCTAAAGTAAAGACTACTATCATTAGTGCCAGTGTTCGAGACTGAAATATGCATCAACTGACGATTCATGACTTGTTTACATCAGGGGTGTCCAACATGTGGCACGCGAGCTCTTGCCATATTTCATAAACATGCTACAATGCAATTTTAAATATCGTTACATATTTTATTGCTGCAGTATAGTACTAGTAAAATTAGTTTCTGGTTTTCACAGTTTTTGCACGTCTATCCTGATTGAAGACGTGTGAGGTGTGAAATTGAGATACCTGCGAGACCACAGACTAGTTTTGTGCCAGCTATAAAATATGCTCTAAAAGTCACACCCTCCAAATGCGTTAATTTGATTTTGTAAATAACAAACGTATAAAGGTGCATTTACCGATTGGCGAATTTGCCTTGGCGAAAAATTTTACCATTGTTTTGAATTATTGCGAAATAATCGTAACAATGCTAAAAATTACGCTGATTGGTAAACGCAGCTTTAGAATGATATAGATTACAAACGTAATGGATAGTTGTGTAGTAGACGTTCGAAAAACAGTTACAGAAGTCGTTGTGTAATTACTTGGTCATGGTGCTAAAAAACCTTAGCTAGCAGTTGTAAAATACCATAAAACACCGTACATTTCATTTCAGTTGTGTAGAATTGTGGTGAATAGACAGATGATTGTTGTAGTTGAGCTTTGCATTCATGCTTGTAGGTTATTTTTAGCCTTTTGAGTGCGGAAGCAATGAGCAAAAGAAAAAGAAATGAGCCAGCACGAATGTTTCAAGATTCATGGACGTACGACTACTTTTTTATTGAATGGAAGGAGAAACCATTGTGTTGGATCTGTAGAAAAAATGTTTCTGCGTCAAAACTTTTCAGTGTGAAGAAACATTACGAAACATTGCATGAAGCAAAATATGCTGAGTTTATTGGAAAGTCAAGGGAGAATTTGGTAACGAAATTAAAAAGCTCTCTTTCTGTGCAGCAAAATACATTTACTAAGTTTGTCGCGCAAAATGAAAAATCTGTAATTGCGTCATATGTGATTGCAGAAAAAATTGCCCGTTCTGCCAGACCCTTTACAGATGGTGAATTTGTAAGAGAGTGTATGCAGGAGGTTGCAAAGGTTATGCTTCCAGACAAATCACGCCTGTTTGACGACATCAGCCTCTCCAGAAACAGTATTGCAAGAAGAATAGAAGACATTGGTAAAGATTTATCAGGACAATTATCTTCAAAAACAAGTGAGTTTCAATGTTTTTCCCTGGCTTTCGATGAAAGAAGTGACACGACAGACACTGCGCAAATGTTAGTGTTTATCCATGGTGTAACAGAGTCTCTGTCTGTACATAAAGATCTTCTTGGACTCGTTTCTCTTCATAGCACAACACGTGGATTAGATGTCAAAGAAGCAGTGCTGAAACTGCTCCGCGATCGAGTTCCTGACTTGCCACTGTCAAAATTAGTTGGTTTGACGACAGATGGCGCGCCTTCAATGACTGGTAAAGAATATGGTGCAGTGTCGCTCCTTAAGAAGCATTTGCGAGAATCAAAGTTTGAGCAAGATATTCTTACTCTTCATTGTGTCATCCACCAAGAGGCATTTTGTGCTAAGACTCTAAAAATGACGCATATAATGGAATTAGTCGTGAAATGCGTGAGCGAAATACGTGCAAAAGGGTTGAAACATCATTAGTTTCAGTTGTTTCTGGAAAATGTAAATGCACAATATAAAGATCTGATTTACCATTCGGAGGTACGATGGTTAAGCCGAGGGAAGGTGTTGGAATGTTTTTTTGCTCTTGTAGCAGAAAATAGAAAAATTTTTGCAAGAGAAGAACCCAACATTATCAACCAGGAATGGTGCAAGTGCTGTAAAGCTGTTATCAGATCATGACTGGTTGTTAGACGTTGCCTTTTTGGTTGATATAACACAGCATTTAAATAACTTATGCATAAAGTTGCAAGGTCGTGCACAATTACTCCCAGAATTGTTCAATGCTGTGAAAGCCTTTCAAAGTAAATTGAATCTGTTTCAGTTGCAACTGTCAACTGGAAACATGATGCAGTTTAAATCCATGTCCTCATTTGTGGCTAAAACAAAACTTGATTTTGTTCCAGACTTTGTGAAATACGCTAACATTTGCGAAGATCTCAATGAAAGTTTTAAAAAACGCTTTCATGATCTAAGTGGCCGGGAGAAACATCTTTCATTATTTGAATGGCCATTTACTGTGAAAGTAGAAGAGATTGAGAACGCAGAGCTTCAACTTGAACTTTTGGATCTGAGATCAAACGAAGGTCTGAGAGACGTATACCAGGAACAATCGCTGCTTCAGTTTTATTCTCAGTTGCAGGAAGAAACATATCCAGTTCTTTTGAAAAACGCTCGTTTCTGGATAGCTCAATTTGGAAGCACATACCGGTGTGAACAGGGATTTTCTGTCATGAAACTTAATAAATCTAAATTGCGCAGTCAACTAACCGACGGACACTTAGATGCAATAATGCGTATTGCCATTACGCCGTTGAAACCCAATTTTGCTAGTTTGGCTCAGAACAAACGCTTGCAAAAAAGTAGCTTTGGTTAATTGTGTATTATTGATAAAATGTTAAAATAACTGTTTTTCGTTCTTTGTTGTGTTTAGTTTTCGTTGTGTTTAGTTTTTTGTAAGCAACATGGTTTTAAATATAGGAAAAATTATTAAATTAATGATAGTTTACCAAGCGTTGGCACGCCAGGAAATTATAAAACAAAAATTGGCACGTTAGCGAGTTTGAGTTGGACACCCCTGGTTTACATCATTAACTTTTTTATGTTCTGTTTGATTTGCTGTATACTCGTATATCAATAAACTACTGTAAAAAGTTGAATTTAATTTTTTGAAGATTTTTTGCAAAACTAAAGGAAAAACAAGTACTAAAATTAGAAAAAAAAGCGACCCAGAAAAATTTTAAGGCGACCCAACTTTGGGTCGCGACCCATGCGTTGGGAACCACTGGTCTAGTCTATGGGATTTTACATTGAATATGGCAGAATTTTAACTGAACGAAGTGATCGTATTAAGAGTTAACGCATAATGGAGCACGAGGTCTGACGATTTTGGTTGATGAAATCAGATGCTGGCTCAGTTACATCACTGCCAGCATCTGATCCGGGCAATACAGCAGCCAAAAGTACAAGCCCCTGGCGGCAGTCTGGTTTGTGACTGACTCGGAGTGGATGCTGTTCTAAACGACGACGTATTAAGAGAAATATGACGCCGCAAACGATTTTTTAACTGAATTTCTGTACGTAGCCCGCTATAGTATACGTATCAATTTTTGGTATATTTCACCCCGGTTTTCAATGCGGTCAGCGAGCAGGGATCAAGCGAGGAAGTAGGTTAGACCGTTTTTGACAAGTATAAGGACAACACCTTTTAGGTTTTAGTTGGTGGCTCCTCTCCAGTGATGGCTTTAATAGAGTGCGAACGGAGCGGCCACACCAGGCCCTCCTAAGTGGTCCCCTTACACAAGAAATTGCTCTATTTCTTCATCGCAGCAGTATGCTCGGCTTCTGCTCCTTAGGTTGCAGTTACTTATGCTTGTTAAAGTAAAGACCTTTTTTTAGAGATCACAATGTTTGCGACAGTAAAAAGTGCCTTTCCATCCTTTGGATCACCCAATAGTGGCCCCTTATTTTTCTTGCACCCAGGCCTTCTTTTTTTAAGGCCATTACTGCTCCTCTCCTCGTCACAGAGCGGTCCTTTCTGAGGGTTTTATAACCTGAGATATGAAAAGTGGAGTCGGAAGAGCGATGTGATTCCTGCACAAAGATGAGGCCGTACTGATTTAGCAAAAGAAATTGAATGAGTTTAGTACAAGGGCAAATTGTATTGGAGGATACGTAGGCAATTTTGGGAGAATGATGGAAAATACGTGTAGCTTGTGTAAGATGAGAAGTAGAGGGTTGGGATTAAGAAGAAAGTATAAATGACGCTGAGGGTGGGTAGTAAAAGTTAATTGAGGGTGGTTAGGGAGATTGGAGAATTATAATTAGTAGGATTTTTCGAAGTGATTTTTTTTGAAGATGAAAATAGAAGTTTGACAAAAAGATGGGCACACTTTGTATAAGTCCAGGAGTATCTGGAGAAATTTTCCGGAATTTAACAAGCGAAAGAAAAGATCAAGAGAGCTACACCCAGAGAGAACAGTTGGCACATTGTACTGAGTTGTTTTCGCAGGTGACTTGATGGTTGGAGATAGAGCAGGGGTCTATAGGGCCAGGGTTAGGGTAAATGTCGCCGTTTATAAGGGCAAAAGAATGAGAAGCAGTGACAAAATAGATATATAAGAAGAAAGAGACTTTGAGGTGGAAACTGATTAGTAAGAATAGAGGGGGTTGTTGAGAGCGGTAGATTGGTAAACAGGGGAGAAAAAAAAGGGATCATTTAAGATTAAGATTGCTGTCCATCTGTGACTGCTCAAAGGGAAACGGGGACAAAACCGAGAAAAATGTCCGCAAGGGGTCGCCCGAGGATGAGAACCAAGGGGAATTGACAAGTCATTTCGGCCCTCCCCCAGTGCCACCACAATGAGATGGCTAGTCGTTGGTGCAGAAGTCGGCACCTCACAAACATTACCCATTTTTAAATGTATGCAGTTTATGCTTGAAAAACTTTGGCCACCCCTGGTCTATCAAACCCGTAAAAATAATATTGGGATTTTGTATTTTTAGGGGTCTACAAATAAAAAGATTCAACTTGGGCATAGAGAAAACAAAATCAAGTGTATTTCGAGACTTTATTTAAAGCGAAAACAGAACACACGTCACGAAAACGCCTTTAAACAAAGGAAACTTTTTAAGATTGTGTTTGGCTTGTAAAAAACAAAGCAGAGTTGGATCAAATTAAACGAACACACGCAAGATATAAAAATAACTGCTGTTTTTATATACACTTCACAAGGCGATAACCTGAAATCGGAATTAATTCATTAAAATCATTTTTGAAAGCTCGGCGCTTGGTTTATGTACATTGTACACGCAATATTTCTTATCTGTAAAACCATTAAACATCCCTCAACACTCAATAAAAGTATGCAATGTAAAGTCCTGGCAAGCCAATGCTACCTGTGCGTATGTGTATGAAAACGTAAACGTTTGACAAAGCTGACATTTTGACAGCGTATAAATCAATTGACGTGATTGGACATGCGAAAGACGTCCTCTGGGTCAGGAGATCTCGATCACGTCAGATCTGGCTTGCCCGATCCCGATCCACTTCACTGCAAACAAGAAACTCGATTTGGAAACTTCAAAATGCTTTTGAGACCGCGATATTTCGTAAACAAAAACAGTAATTCTCACTGTTTGGCCCATAATTCTTTTCAGTCACCTTGATTTTTGCAAAATAGAACTTAGAAGACTTTTTTTTCTGTTTTTTTTTTTTGTCTTCACCTTAGTGTGAACGTTAAGTTTTACTGATGAACTTACAAAATAACCGAAATTCGGATCACAAATTTATTTGAAAACAAAAGTCTCTCTACTTCAATAATTAAAACGAAGACCTTTTTTCTAAAGACGCTTTAATGAAACCGCTTTAATTAGTTGTCATCATTCAATTGCGAAAGACGTGCCAATATTTTTTGGGTCAGCTTGTACTGTACCGAAATTCTCAAATTCCCTTCGAGATTTAAAATTCTTCCTTAGGGAGCTAAGCGGTTCACTTTGAAAAACATTGGTGTAAAACACTTCTTTTCAAAAATCGGGTTTACAGGTAGGTGTACGGTACACTGTACAGTGTTGTTTCAATTTCTGAAAAATTGAATAGAATAATCTAACCTTTTTTTAAATTAAAAGCAACTTTTCTTTTATTAACAGCAAAAAAACAGGTCTAACTAAAAAGACGCTGAAAAGAAAAGATCGCGCTTAAGTAAAGCTAGAAATGAGCTCACGCGCCAGATTAATCGAAGAAAAAAGCTTGCGAGTGCAGCCGTGCGATGAATAAGTTAGTGGTGCGAAACTGCTCGTAATACTAAGCTCAACATTTTGTTTTAGAAATTTAAAAATGCAAGTATTAAGAGACTCGTAATCCAAAAGGCACAAGTTGACGGTTTATGTTGAGGAAATACTTTCTTATAAATACTATATAACATACATAATCAAAAAATGATATATTTGTATAAAAGTAAGCCACTTAAAACGAGAAGCACCAGACTCGAGTTTGGTGCTTCTCGTTTTACAGTAAATGGCTTACTTTCTTTATAATCAAAAAAAGATTCATTAAGTGATATGATTAATGATTTTAGTGCAGAAGATACTAAATCATTAATCTTATAACTTATCTTTTTCGATTCTGTATATTATATAGTATTTATAAGAACATAAAATGCTGCTACAAATTCGAGTCCAAATTATACATAAGTAAAACACTCAATAACAGAGCCATAGCTAGAAAAATGTAAAGACTGGCATGAAAAATCCGAACGTAGCTTCTTTTTTTACCTGGTACTTCTAGCAGTTCCTGAATTTTCATGACGTACAACTTTGCGTTAGCAGGGAGATTACCAAAAGTCAAACAACCGGAAGTAGCGGACTTCCATCCCGGAAGTGTGAGATATTCAACTTCCACTTCTTCCAAAATTTCAAGTGAAGCTAAAAAAAGTAACTCCTGATGAATTAACAAGCTCGGTTTTATGTTACTCCAGATTACAGCGGACCAATCTCGATCACGCGGATTCACGTGAGTTTAGAGAAGGTTGTGACGCAGCAACTTTGAGCATTTTCGTTAGACTGTTCACACTATCGTTTGCTACGTATTGCCCACAGTTGGACAAGACATTTAAACAGTTTTGACTTAGAGAAGCCAATCTTAATGCTTCAGAATTTGCGAACTTAATCTTTCTGATCTCTGCGTGCAAACGGCAATAATTATTTCGCCTCTTCTGACCTTATACTCGTTTAAATTGGCTTTTCAACATCGGCAAACGTTAAATTACCAATTTAGATTGAAAAACAACATTGAATTTGCATGGACGATCACGGTTCCAGATTTAGATAATTCGGGAAACCGAGTTCCGAGGCAAGTTCTCACTAGGATTTACAGTGCGCGTGTGAACTGACAATCAAAATATTCATTCAAACGACTTATTTTCTATTCTAGCAATTTAATTTCGTGAATTATTATGCAGATGCAAAAATAGTCCACAGTCTAAAGAGCTTCAAACGAATGTTCAAGCATTCAGATAAATTTAAGTTTACTGGGGACTAAAAACTAACTTTTTGGCGTAAAAAAATACTAAATTTTCAGTTTAATTAAGACTTTTAATATAATACAAAAAAAGTTATAACACTAAAAAATTAATAAGCAGTTTAAATGAAAGAAACTTACCCGGAAATGAAGAAAGTTTTTTTCCTTTGTGTATGTATCCGATTCCGATTTTAATCTCTTCAAAATCGTCTAAAATATCCAGCTTTGTGATAGCTATGCTAAAAATAAAGTTTATTTTTTTACTAGCTATGCATCTTAAAAACGTTTTCAATGATAATCAATTAAAACCACTGATTTAGTTAATTTTTAAAACGGCAAGAAATGTCGGCAAAAACTTAACCTAAGTGCAAGTTTTGCGCCGTTTCAAAATATTATTACAGAATGAAATGTCGCCTATTAACATATGCGCTTGATATGTAAAGATATTGTGTTGTGTACACTAGACCAGTGGTCCCCAAACGTTTTAAAAGCAACCGATCTTAAAAGACGGTTAAAGCTTGTGACTTGCTGCCATCTTGATTGAAAAGAAAAACTCATTGTTCAGACCTAACGTCAAAGACTATTCGACCAGGTCCATACAAGTTTCGGCTACAACTTAAATGAACAAGGTACGACTGTCAAAATTTTAAAAATTGACCCGCAAAAAATTTGCTAAAAAAAAGTGGGGCATTAAAAGCTAAGGTAAATCGCAAACTAATAATTACGAAATGCCGTTCCAAAAATTAATAAGTTTAAAGGAATAATTTCGCAAATTTTATAAAGAATGTGCAATTAAATTTAAAAAAAGCAATTTATGCAGCAGACGACAGCAAAAAAATTAAAATGACCTCTGATGGACCCACAGTTTGACGACACTCTAAAATGTCAAGCAAGATAAATACAATTTGTAAACGAATTATTTTGATTATTTATTGCTTAAGCAAACCAGGTTCGATGCCGCAATGTATATTTTTTACTTTAAGCAATCATAAAAACTTCTCACGAAACTCTTCAACTAACAAACTCACGAAGTGAAATGGTTGATCATATGAGAATACTTCAACATGACGAGGTCGAGCCACCCACATCGCCTCTTCCTCCCAGTGGTCACCCCGAATTCATGGCCCACTCGTTGAAGGGTCTCACCAATATTCTGCCAATAGCAAGCGTTCGTGATTTAACAACCAATCACATTCAAAACTGCTTTTACACGTGACCTTGTTAAACAAAGAGCATTTTCTGATTTGAATTATGAAAAAGGTCTTAATGCATAATAATAATACGACTTGAACGTACAATAATTTAGTATAGGTTGATTGAAGTTTTTGGTTATCAAGAACAAGGGCATTGCTAACCTCGGCCAACAACGTGACTTTTCCGTTTGCATAAAAATTTCTAAGTAGATTCTTAAGTTAATTTGTTAAAATTATTGTTTGTTTAATTTAATTCAAAGACGACCAAAGTTAGCCAAATGTGCGACTTTATCCAACATCAAATCAAATCCTTAGGTCAGTCGAATACAATTTTAAAATTGAAATTTCTACAGTAAAAACTCATTCAAATACTTAGCCATTAAATTTTTTATTCTACCAACAAAAGTAAAAAAAAATATGGGAGAGTCGCGGTCACGAGTTTTCAATTACGCTCGATGTAAAAACACTTCTGCAATGAGAAAAGCCCGGCGCTTTCTGGTAACAAATGACAGTCCAGAAAAGGAATCAAATTCTCATTGTTACACAAGCGTAGCTTTGGTCAACGGCTAGTATTTTAAAATCGGCGTCAGCAGAAATTTCTCAAAATGAGCTGTCATCGAAAGTCAGATTGCTGTTGCATGGCGTATCAGTCTATATGCTACTTTCCGTTATAAGCGGAGTCATCTTTGTAAGTAAGCAGCGTGACTTTATTGAAGAATCTGACGTTAAGTGCCTTTTTTATGGTCACAACAGAAATTATTCAATTAAACTGAGCATCGAACTCGCGTCCTTAGGCTCGGAAGTCAGGGTGTTATCGCATCGAGCTATCATGCCGAAGAATGTCAGGTGAAGACTAACAAGGCACTTTTTTGTCAACAATATTAAGTAAAGAGCTTTTTCAGTTTTTATCGACTTTTAAAGAACATTTGCAGGGGCTACGACACTATTGCAAAAAGGGGGGTGACCTCCAATAACCTGGTGCGTAAGCTACCGAGGTCCAAGTAATTTCTATGTAGCATGTGCAGTTTGTGCACCGACGCGAAACGACAAAAAACGAGCAAATGCAAAACTCGTCGCCAACCTAGAAGTTACAACAACAAATGGGCTAATTTTGTTAGTCGATTAGAAACCCAGAAATATCATAAAACTCATGATTTCAAGCGTGGTCGAGTGGTTAAGAGCGCCGTGATTGTGATCAACATGGTCGCAGTTCAAAACCTACTCGCGCCATTATGTTGTGTCCTTGGAAATGGCACTTTCCTCTGCTTGGCGGTCTTAAAGCAGCTTTAAATTTTCGTCATATCTCTACCAAAACAAACAAACAAACAAACAAAAAAACAAATTTCAACTCGACAGCAATATCTTTGCATCTCTGGAAGCAGTTCAGATTAATTGCTTACCCTATGTATAGCGCTTCTGACGCTTTCATGCGACTCAGGAGGATAAATACAGATTAAATAAAATGAAAAATAATCATCTTGTTACGGTAAGATTTATTATAATTTTTATTTGGAAATTATCCTATCACGTATGCGTTTTTTTATTCGACATGCGGAAACTTTAAAATTTCGATTACGTCATATTGTATTAAGACAAAGCCATTCACAAACGTGGTCAGTTGAGTTTAGCTAGTTTAGGCTTGGGAAGTATTTTCTTATGTTGAAATATGCCGTTGCTTAGTTAGGGTAGGGTTAGGTTTGTTTCATAATTAAAGCAATCTGATTGTGGTAAGTCATACCTGTTATCTTTATTTCTTTGATTTATTTGAAAAGTTAAAATAATATGTTTTTATTGCAGAATACACATACTTACCCTTAACCTTTTCAAGAATTAATGTTTAAATAAGCTAGTAATATTGAAATACATTGTGGCGATTAACTGATGTCGATGGTCTGTGTTTCCCTGGTAAATATCCATTGTGAATTTATTTAGAGTGGCACCCTGCATCAGGCGTTTAAGGGCTTGTGGGACTTGTTCAAATAGAATTAGGGTAGGTGTGTTACAAGAAAGCGTATCGCACCATTTTCATCACTACACATCTTTTAAAAACTCTTTCAAAAATCATCCAAACAGATAACAGTTATGCTGTATTTTAATTAAAAAAAATTCGGCCTATTACTTGTGGACCTTAATATGAAAAGATTACTAAATTAAAGAGGATAAAAAACGTTCTAATTAATAGAAAGAGTAAATTAAAAGAAAATTATGGTTAATCTGTTGATCACAAACATTGACGCGCTGTGTATGAAAATTGCCAGTTTGACAATGCATGAATAAAAAAGATATCAAAGCGAATATGACAGAGTGATTTAGTGTTAAAACCTATCGATAAAGAACACAAGCAATCGCTATCGATAAAAAGTGCTAATCAAAACAATGTTTAATTGAAACGGAAATCCGGCAACCAGGCACAAACAGAACAGGTGTCACCAATGACAAGCAACAGCAACAGCAAGCTTACGTTTAATTGTTCGGTGGGAAACGGACCAGCGCCGACGCGCGAGGTGTAAGCTTTTACGATTCCAACTGTTTCGCCGATCGAGGAAGGGGGAATTCCCATTCCCGTGCACACCCCGCCAACAGTGCAGTTCGAAGAAGTAACGAACGGATAAGTTCCTGGGAAAAGAGCAGAAGAAAGGTCAGTGATTTATTTAATGGGCCAGCAGGAAATTTCCACCAAGAATCTTTCTCAATCTTTCACAGCACTTTATCGTCCAGGAAGCGAGCTTGTCCTGATGCTCGACACCAGGTTGGGCTTTGGATGAAAAAACAGTACAATCTACCGCCGTTTGGCATCGTTATCGCACCTTGACGATTCTACCAAGTGTTGATGAGTTCTAGCAAGTGTGAGAAAAATATTTCGAGTAAACGCAAGAATTTGCTTTTGCAATTGCACTGTTTGTCAGAAACCTTTCAACTTAGTTAAGTTTGCTTTTTTTTTCATGCGTCACTTAATTGACGACTTTTCTAGTCAAAACCTCACCAGATATCCGTGTAGTTACTATGAAAACAGCTGCTCTCGTTATTAGCTTTCAGTTCTATATATCTTTGATAAACAGTAAATAATTAAATCAAAACTTTAAAACTAAATAATAATTGAAAAAAAGTTAATGTGCAACGTTCTTTCTAATAGTAATTACAACTATGAGCGGTGAGTCGATATAAATCTAAATAAAAACCGTGAAGAGGCCGCACATACGATGTTCTTAATTATTTTAAAAGCACAATTACGGCTTTATCCGAAAGGAAGGAAACGCAACTAACGCTATCACATAACTGTTTAATGGTAGCAATATCTGATCTAAAACTGTCAAACTCCAGAATGTTTTAAAAATTAAAGTTGCATTTCATAGTTTTAAAAATTTTGTTTTATTTTGTGTCACCAAGTTTTTAAAGTGAAATCAAAATCACATTTAGTTTACTGAAAAATAAGCTAATTCTACGTAAACACTGCTTTAAAATAAAAAAAATTAAGACTCATTAATATAAAAGTCTGGTTTGCGCCAAAAACAAATTTAAGCATTAGGCAAGCTTGACAAGAGTTTTTTTAAATAAAATAATGCTCGAACAATTAGAGCTCGGAAAACGTTTATTGGTCCCAGGAGCATCACAACATGTTAGGCGCAATTTATTAATCTCGGTTTGCAAATGTGATTTAGTAGGCAAACGGTTCGCTTGATTGCTGGTAACTATGTCAAGGATATTAATGAAAAATTACAATTGGATCTGCGTCTCGATATGTGACTGAACGCTACAGCAAGGAATCCCGATCTGCATCGTGGAAGTGCAAGTCAACATGATGATTCCTGCAATACACGGAACTAAAATGGCTCAATTGCTGGCTCAATTGCTTCGATTTCGAGTTCGTAATTAAATTATTCCCACTCCGCTAATCAAGGTTACGAAAGCATGACGCACTACTCCGGTCGCAAAAGTCACGTGAAATTTTAATTTATTTGCTTTCTTTCTATTGGACATTTGAACAAATTGATTAGCTTTGTCACTAAACAAAAGTGAAGCGCTCCGAATTGGTCGACATCTGATTAAAAAAAAGATTGAAATATAAGAATTTATAAATATATTTTTTTAAAACTAACACCGTATGAAAATCAGTACTTCTAAAGTGCTCAATAACAAAGTTAGAGCTTAAATTAACAATAGCAAAAACACGGGAATAAAAACAAGGTTAAAAGCCCTACAGACTGTTTCACCCATAAAAGGGATCATCAGATGATCCCTTTTATGGGTGAAACAGTCTGTAGGGCTTTTAACCTTGTTTTTATTCCCGTGTTTTTGCTATTTTTTTAAAACTATGTTAATATCCGCACTAAAACTGAGAGTTTCAGCAAAAATTAAGTGGTACTCGAAAGAAATTCTAATGTTAATATTTACGGTCAAAACAGAAACAGTAAGCATTTTCTTATTGTTAATTACTAAATAAAATACAAAGAAAAAAGAAAGGTTTTCGACACAAAAGAGCGTTCACGTTATTTTTTTTTCTATTTTTTTGTTTTGATATTAACTTTTAATTAAAAATAAGTAAATATATGTTCGTTTGCAGTTCAAGTCATATTGGTGTACAGTATAATATAGAGAAACTAAATCTTTGCCAAAACTACGTTTAAAAGTTAATTCAGTGGTTCTCAACGTGGAGTCTGGCAAAACTTTGGAGGAGCGCAGAAATTCAAGACATTACGAACCAATTTTGGTGGGAAAATACAAGGGGTCACGAGCAGAAGCCTTCGTTGCAAGCCTCTGCAAAAATAAAGAAATCAGTGGCAGTTTCTAAGTGATGACTTTTTTCTCAGTTTTCACTAGTCTTTTGGGTAAACTTACGGCTGTTACAGCTATGCATCAACAAATGGGGGGACATAAGAATTTTAAAAGCGATTAGGTGGAGCATGGCCAAAAAAAGGTTGAGAAGCAATGAGATAATTTTTAAAGATGGCGTTTCGATAACGAATTAAAACGAATTCAAATAACAAGTCATACAATTACATTTGCAGACCTGTCATTTACTTGAATCGCTAAGCGATTGGACTTGCTGCGAAGAAAAAAGCTAAATCATCAGTTCAAACAAGAAAATAACGAAAAACAAAATTAAAGACCTGATCAAGTATTTCTAAAATTACAAGACTTTGAGAGCAATAAAACTTCGTAAACCAAAACCTATAAAAATCGAGACGCTCGTTTCTGATTGATTTGAAAAAGTTTACTTCATTTATAATAGATTTAACATTTAGAACATTCGACTGCCTTGCTAAAGAGTTAGAATAGATAAGTCAAAAAAGCGGAACTTCCATTACAAAAAAGGCGTCACTGTATTAAAAACAAAACTTTGTCGCCACGTTTTCATGAACCGAACCCCATGAACCACATGAACCGAAGGCAGATTTATATCCTTATTAGAGGTTAAAAAAAACTTTTAAATTTCATACCGAAATCAATGTCAAGCATGGTGGCGTTCGCACCCTCGATTATGATGTTTTTCTTTTCCTGGGCGTGAATCGCTTCGTGCATGTAGAAGGTAGCATCGTGCACCTGATAAAGCAATGTAATTGAAAACTGCGCCACGATGCTTTAAAGAAGGCTTTAGACCGCGGTTTAAGAATGTCTATTCATTTTTTTGATTTGAATCATTATCTTTAGAAAACCGATCGTGGGTGTGCATAATGCACGATGCCGCTCATATCAATGCATCGTTAGAAGTCACAAACCTTGTATAATGTAAAAACAATAGATTATGCGAGGAATTTCTTCTTTTGGCAGCAAATGGGAACGGTTTCGTGAATTGTTTTGCCCATAGCTTGCTTCGAGGCAAAGTAGAACTTTCTTGAACGATGCAAACGCAACACTGGCGTGATTTGCAAAAACATAGCAAGCGGCTTTTTGAAGTTTTCGAAAAAATCGCTGATTTGCATTTTAAGTTGATACATCTATACAGCAAGACCATGGCTTTTACTAGGCGCTAACTCAGAAAGCAACAAATTTTTTAACCTAAAATTTGTATAAAAAAAATTCTGAGTTAAAAACTTCCAAATGCGCATTACACCGTTTTTTGAAAATGGCGCTTACTAGGTTTTTCTAAATCACGGGAGAACTGCAGTTTTTGATTGAATTTAAACCACAACTTATCAACAGAGTTGTAGAACTTTACGCCTCAAGAAAATACCTCGTATCCGCAACTTTGGCTTACGAGGGATAAAGTTTGGTTTCTTTATTGATCAGTACGAAAACGATTAATAAGGAAACCAAAAAGTTTAATGCCCACTATGCTTGACACATAGACATGACACCAATCACTCTTGAACTGTAGTCAAGTACCAACACAATACCACTAGTTTGTGGAAAAAGCCTTTAGAAGCAGAAATAATCCCAGAGTGGGAATCTAGATTGGTTTCTTTGAGGGTTTAAGACTTGCTACTCCATGATACCCTTGGTGGAGGTGCAACAACAACAACACAAAAAATATCTCTTATACTCCGGCCGACATAGGCAGGAGAAACATGCTCTTGGATGTGCGTGCGGCGACCAGTAACCAATGAAAAGTTTTGGCATCCGCAAATAACTTTAAACCATGCGCAGCGGGAAGCAGGGAGTGAAAGGTTTAAATGCACCTAAATATGACTTTTTAGAAAACCAATTCCGGATGGTAGACAACAAGAAGTGCTGTAGTTTCACATCTTCCATGAATTTTTTCAGAAATGTTATTGTTTTTTGAAAAAAATTATAAGCTCTTGTCGTCTCATTAAAAATATAAAAGGTAATTAAAAAAAAAGCCAACGATTCGCTCCGATATATTGTGCAAGTAGTGATCCATGAAGTTAAAAGATTGGCAGCAGTTACTTGAAGATTAATTTCATCCACGATCGATTTTTACGGTATTAAAAGGCCGAAAACCAAAGCGGATGCGACGCAGAGTTGATGAGAGGCCCGAAACAACTTAACCAAAAACATAAAATCTTTCTTAATTTTTTCCTTCGCGAAAGCGTCTAACAGTTGGCCAATTTTGCAATATTGCGCCAGGGCAAAACAGTACTGTGTTACACGGCCGGTCCATTAATCAAACCCAAACCTCTTGCGTTGAAGCCAGGAAGGTTAACCACAAGAATAACCAAGCGATAATCGAAATCATATAAAACTTCCTTGTCAATAGACGAAAACGTTTTTGCGATCAGCAAAAGATAAAATCAAAAGATGGCACTGACCATTGGTCGCAATTCCTCTCTGTAGCTCTTATATTTTTCTAATTCCGCATTGATGTCAACTTCAAGATCGGAAAACTGTTTTTTATACAAAGCGACGAGAGCGCGATATCTGCAACAAGAAACGAGGCAAACCTGTTAAATCTGATCGCATGACACGAAAAACAAGAGAGCAACCTTTCTGCAAATATATCAAAACTTCCCATCAGCTCGGAGATGCGGAGCCCAACTCGACCCGCTTTGCTCGAATAAGTCGGTCCAATTCCTTTTTTGGTTGTTCCTAACCTGTCGACGCAGTGCACTCAAGATTTTTTGTTTTTTTACTTCTTTACGCGCTTAAGCGCTAAGCGAAGCAAAAAAATCAATAAAAAAGAACAAAGAATACTCAATTCTACGCTCGTAGTGGACCTTTTATAACGAAATACAAAGACACACCAAACATTGAAACAGGGATGCCAAACTTTTTACTTATCATGGGGCAAATTTTTGTCTGAAAGTTTATCATGGGGCGCAATCGGTCCAGTAATCAAAGCGATAATCTTTTTTTGGTCTACATTTTAAAGTGTTTTTTTTTAAATAAACCTCCTTTGATATCCGAGTTCAAACCACAAATTTCGTTGAAGGCCAAAAAAATGTTATCACTTGGATTCTATGTGTTTTACTTAAAGCGTACTGTCAAATAAGCTTAAAATAAAAAAAGCAAATCTTAAATAAAAGGCCGCGGGTTGGACAGCCCTGCCCCATTTAGTCTGATATTGAAAAATATCCCACGGGGCACGGGTTGGATGACATTGCATTAAACTGTAGAAATCATTTTAATCGTTTCATAAAAAAATTTTTCAATAATTTTATAAAAAACTAAGCACCGCATGCATCGTTTTAAAAAAAAGTATACGAGTATATGAATCAGCCGGTGATTTTTAAAAACTAGGGCACATAAATCAGCTTAAAACTAACTTTTGATTTCCTTTGCTGGCTTCTAACAAAGCGTCTACTTGCTGATGGAAAGAAAAAACGATATGAGCGCGATCTGATATTATCAAATTGTCTTTCCACCACGTTAAACCTGAAAATCAAAAAGTGCGGAATGTCATCATTACTACACTCAGTGAAAGGTTTGTTTCAGACCTGGAGTATACGCTCGGCCTATTTAAGTTCAATTCTTCGAGCGAATACGCTAAGCCTAGAAATTTTCATAAGCAAACGAACGTACGCCATAGAATACATATAATTAAACTGATATTACATATGAACTAAAAATAGTACTAAAACAGTTTTGACCAAAAGAATTGAAGTAACCAAAATACAAACTAGGTTTTAATCTACAGACGTTCTGAAAATTGTCGGCAGCGTGGTCGAGTGGTTCGAGCACCGTGATTGTAAACGACATAGTCTCGGTTCAAAACCTATTCGCGCCATTCTGTTATGTCCTTGGGAAAGACACTTAACGACACTTTCCCTTGTTTGGTTGTCTTGGCAAGCAGTTTAAATTTCAGTGATATTTGTATAAAACTAAAATACCAAAATAAAAGATTTCAACTGAAGAGCAATATCTTAGCATCTCCGGAAGCGGGGCGGGGTAATTGCCAGGTTTGCGGAGTGGAAAGATTTAAGATCCGACTCCTAGAATTTCTAGGATCCCGATGCCGACCCCAGCTTCTATAATTTCAAGGATTCCGACTCCCCAATAGGGGCAATAGCATTATGCATAGGCATATCATATTTTTGAAGGGACAAACAGGGACGCTCGTTAATAAAAAAAATCGTCCCTGAAAAAGGTCATCAATTCGAATCAGTCTCGGATTTCATGATTTTTGATCTAAAAAACAAGTATTCTCTAAACAGAATAAAAAACAAAATAGGTGTTCTTTTGGAATCTGTCTCCGATTTCTTAAATTTCGTCCCTAAAAAGTAGTGTTCTCTAAAGAAAAAAGGACATTAAGAGTCAGGGTCAGATAAAATATTCCGACTCCGACTCTTTGTACTCTTAAAAGCCCAATTACGACTCCGCAATCCTAGTAGATATTCGGCTGTCCGCTAATACATGGTCCGCCTGTCCTATGTATTAGCGTTTCCGTCGCTTTCCTGTGAGTCGGGAGGATAAATATTAAAAAATAAAAAACTAACTTTAGCACTAAAATTTAAACTACTTCTAATGTACGTTACGACCTTTGCAATATTAACTTTTAGTAACGAGAAAACAGAAGGCAGTTGCTTAAGTAACACATGCTTATCACTTCGTTTTTTCCTCCTTACAAGGCAATAAATAACGACATACGAAAGTAAACAATAAAAAAAAAAAAAAAAACTAAAACATAAAATCAGTTTGATAGTTAAGTATCTCTGCCGTCTTATTTACTAAAACAAAACTTCTCAGTGTTCATTCCTTTTTAAATCTCGCTAATTCTTAACAAACTCTTTTAAAATGAAATGCAAAATGGTAATTTGTGTTGCAGTCGAAGGAATGGAGTTAGACCGAGTCGAACAACTAAGTCCGAGTTGTACAAAGCCCAAGTCTTTCAAATCTGGATTCCTTTTTAGTCCGAGTCAATGACCAATTTAGCTTTTTCAGTACAAGTTTTTCTTCATCATTATAGTTTAACTTTGGAAACCATGAGTGCGTGACTTTTAACTAAATTTTGTTTTTGTGAATATGGTTCCTAAAAAATTTATAAAATCATGTCATTTTTTATCTGGACTTTTAGTCAAGTATATCGGGAGTATATACGATATATAAACACAACGGCAAACTGTTGGTATTCTTCAGAAGAGTGCTCAATGACTTCAATAGTCAGAGCGATTTTACCAATTTAACGGAACATAAATATTTAAAAAGAAATTTTATTAAAATAGTCCCAACAGACTGTTTCGCTGTGCGGCTCATCAGGAGACAATCAGAAGACTCATCAGGAGACCTATTTTATCGAAAAAGATAATCGCCTGATGAACCTTTTTTGGCAAAACAGACTGATACGGTTTTTAAAATTTTTTATGTGTAGTATTTAAACTAAATTAATAAATAAATTTTGCTCTGATCCTCACTATTGAGCACTGTCACAGCTATATTGAAAACACTAATCTTTGTGTGTATATATATACGATTCTATTGGAATAAGTAACCACCTGACGATTCTAAAGATGAAACAGAATGTTGTGATTTTTAAACACTGACTGAATAAATTTTGTATTATGTGTATACTGTATATATAGAAGTAATTAAATTTTAGTGCATAAATTTTTTTAATTTAAAATTAATTTTATTTGCCCAAAAAGACTGTTTCGCCTGCTGGGCTCGTCAGGGGGGCGGTTAGAAATCTTATTCAAATAAAATATGTATATCGGGACTGTTTTTTGGACTGCGTAGATATGTCTCGAAGTAAATCCTCTGCTTGCTTTATTATAGTATTATCTATTCTCAAACTCAATTCGGTATTTTAACATGGGGAACAGCTTCTAATTCGTTGCTATAGAATGTCAAGATCATAACTAATAATTCGATACATACACCAACTAGAATGTTATGCCAATCTTAAAACACATTAAAAGTAACTGATATTTACAACTTTGAATTAGGAAAATTTATGCATCAACTGCAAAATAACAAATTATCTCTTGTTTTTTAAAAATTTCTTAAAAAAATAAATGAAACTCATTCAATAAAACAAGACTAATTGAAAAATCAACCTATTTTCTACCCCGTGTCACAAAATCGTTTGGTAAACTATTACTGTTCCAAAGCTTTGGAAAAGTATTCATCACAGTAATAATAGAAGCTTTGGATCAGTGTTTTCCAACCGGTGTGTCGCGAAAGATTTAGGGAAAAATTTAGAAAAAAAACTATTTAGGGACGCCGAATTTCGCGGTCTTTGTACGTGAGATTTGGAAGGAAAGAAAGAGCGTGAGTTCAGGCGGAAACCTTTTTTTTTTTTTAGAGATCACTTTGATTTTGGGACGAAAATTGAGAAATCATTGACAAATTTTCAGTAAAAACTTTTTTATCATTAACAAATGGGTGTGCCACGAAAATTTAAATAGCTGAATAGTGTGTCGTCATATACAAAAGGTTGGAAACCACTGCTTTGGATTTTCTTCAAAAAATCATTTAAAGATTTAAAAAAATGTTAATATTGTTTATCACCAATCTGTTTTGAATATATGTGTAAATTTCTTGCCTAAATGTTTGTGTAAATTTTTGCATAATTTTTGTTATTTTATTTCGCGTTTTTCTTTATATTCTTTTCATTGACTGTTGGGTTAAAGAGCATCTGACTCGATAACGCATATTCTTTGATGCTCCCTACTATTAAGCTAATTTTGTTTCTAATTGTTATAAGTATGTGTTATTTTGTGCATATGAACTTGAGAACTTAAGGCAAGTCCAATTTTTTTGTAGTAAGGGCTGAGTAGAGTCTAAGTCCTTCTGAAAGTTTTACAAGTGGATTAAAGCTGCACTTTGACATGAGTCATTAATTTTTCAAGGTATTCAAGTCTTCAAAGCAGGAATTACAGTAAAATAAAAACGCAAGATAAATTTAAAAAAATTTTAAACCTTTTTGTTCATTTTTCAATCCTTCACTAAAAAGCTCAGGTATGTTTACTACCACACCATTTCCAATAACAGATTTGCATTTGGGGTTAACAATTCCACTTGGCAAAAGATGAAAATCAAAATGCTTTTTATCAATTACTACTGTATGTCCAGCATTATTTCCACCCTTAAAAATAATTACCAAATGTTAATTACAACCGAATTATCAACATTTTAATTACTAAAGTCACCTATCTACAACGTACAGTATATGCACACTACAACTTTACTGCTTTTGTTTAAATTTACTTGGAAGTTAAAGCTAACTACTATAGAAAATTAAAATACATTAAAATTGACACTAAAAACCTAGTTTTTCAATACAAATTAGAAAATTACACAGAAGTAATTTTGACATGACAATATTGCAATCTACTGCTCTAAAACCTTTTTTGGGCACCACATACATTTTACATTTGGGTACTGCTTAATGAACATTAAACAAAAAATCTATCAACCAAACGATTATAACCTTGTTTGGAAAAGAAATATTTCGCCTATGAACCACAAGTTTGACATTATGCTCTCTTATCCCTAATGCCATGTTATTTAGACTGGGGCCTAACTTCTGGTCTGCACAACCTACAACAAAATTAAAATCCTTTATTAGTCTTTTGACCTTTTGAGACAGAAAAATCAAGAAAATTAGTCTTTATGGCATACCTGATTATTTTTCAAGGTGGTATAGTTTGGAAATACTTTTGTACGCAATAAGTACAATGTTAGATAATGTGGGCCTGACTTAATGTAAAAACCAAATATTTTAAATTTTATCTTGCAAAAAAGTTGGATAAAAAAAATGGTTGAGCTATGCTGTGAGCTTGTAAAGGATGCACCAGGTTGGATTTGGTCTGTATGCCACCAGTTTGGCACTCTCAATTTAGATCCATTTAAAACCTAGTTACATTATAAGTAGATATTAAACTACATCATAGAGAGGTAAATATATACATAAAAATTAACAGGTCTCTTCAAGATCTCAACATAAGTTTTGTTCATGAAACTAACCCGGGTCACCCTGTAGTTACTATTGCTTTTTGAAGAAAAGCTTTTCCTTTTGGTTTTTTTTTTAATGCCATTCTAGTGCTGTAGGGAGGATTTTAGGTTAGTTTCACCAAAAAATTGCTTATGGTGACTTCCTAAAAGAGATACAAATAAACTAGCAATTTAGAGTAATCAGTTTAAAAAAAGTTTTAAACAAAAAAGAAAGTACCTGAACTCTGCAAACTATATCGGCTGTAGTAGCCAATAAATCAACAATTTTTCCTTTGCCTTCATCACCCCATTGAGCTCCTAGCACAACAGTAACTTTGTTTGTTACAACCCTTTTTCGTATTTTTGGAAGAGGCTCATCTTCTATATGATTTGTGCACACAACATCAGAATCAAATGACATACTAATAAAATTTTCGAGGGACAACAGTTGCTAGTGAAAAGTTTAATTTACGAAATTTAAGCAATAAAAAACATTTACACAAGACTAATAAAAAGTAAAAGCATCAAGTTAAAATCAGCTAAAGCAAAGTTATAGAAAAAGCAGATAATGTTCAGCATTTATAAAAAGTATAATGTATATATACAAAACATAATAAACTATTTTACTACAACCAAATCCATAATAAACAATTTAATTAATACCAGTAGTTGGTATGTAAAATACAGAAAAGTCAAAAAATTCAAACTATCCTAGATATAAAAAAAACATTTGCTTTTAAATGAAAGAATGTGCAAGTATCCATAAGTATTCTTTATTTAAAGATATATAAAATCCAAAACTGATGATGTGCAAATAAATTATTTATTAGAAATAGCAACATCACTGCATTTGTAGATTAATCAGTTTACAACATCACCAATATTCATGTATTAAAAAAGAAAAGATTATATTGAGGTGTAATTATGTGATAATAAAAGGTAGAAAAAACAAAAGTATATAAAAAAAAGGACTTTTTAAAAAGTCATCATAAGCAATTTTTGCTCATGAAACTATCCTGTATTCCCCTGTGGTTACTAAATTGCTTTTTGAAAAGATCCTTTTTTTCTTGTTTTTTTTCCTGGTGCTGTAAGGGAATTCCAGGTTAACTTTAGCAAAAAAACCACTCATTGTGACTTCTTAAAGAGATGTGAAAAAAATGCAAAGTGTATCATTTGTAAGCAAAACAAATAAAAATATGCAACCTTCTTGCTACTGTGTATTTTTAACAACTCTCTTGAATTTTGCATTAACAAAATATGGGCAAGAAGCTTACATGTTATAGTAATTTAAATACTTCAAATCTCAACATACCTTAATTGGATGTGCTAAAAATGAATGTTTTCAATAAGTGACCACAAACGATTTTTGTTCATGAAACTAACCTGGGATCGCCTTTGGTTACTATCATTTCTTAAGAGATCTTTTTTCTGTTGGTTTGTTTTTCATTGCCGCCTAGTGCTGAAGAAAGGATTCCGGGTTAGTTTCACTGACCAACAACCGTTATGGTCTCTTCTTGAAGAGACCCCTAAAAACTTCAAAGATCAAAAATATAAATACTTGAAGATTTTTTTATAATAAATAAAAATAAACAAGTAGTAACTAAAATATTGAACAAACCTGGGTCCAATATGAAACTGCAACAAAAAGAGTAGGCTATTGCACGCAAATACAAACTGAGAGACTGACTATTGCAAATAAATGAATTAAATTGGATAGTATTTATTGTATAAACTTTTATAAATTGGATGAACTTTTCAAAATTGGATAATATTAAATTCCAAATCAAAAATTGCATAAAAAATAGAAAGAAACGAGTTCTCTTTTCATCCAAATTTATAAAACAAATTTACTGAATGACTGGGATGAGACAACAGTTAAAAATGTAGTTCAAAATGTTGACAGATATAGACTACGAAAATATAATTGCAAAAACGATTTACTGTTGGCTTCAAAATATTGGTACACTTTGTAAATATTGATACCCCCGTGTTTATGTGCTAATCGTGCCGACTACATAATTTATTTGATTAGCGTGCACTCTTTCAAACAAACTACTAAATTAAAGACGAATAAAAGCTAGCGTGTTTGACGATCGCGCGCTTTTTTCTATATTTCGTGATGGGACACCTTTTTTTCAAAAGACGCCTAGGCCTACCTTTAAATCGCCATAACCAGTTTATATTCCAACAACGGTAATATACCGTATTACATATGATTTTTCCAAAATTATATACAAGATGTTATCGACTTGTTCTAAACCAAACAAGATGAGTATACTAAAAGAACATTAAGAATAACCGATTTATTAACCTTTTTCTATTAATATTAATGCAATTCTCAATCTTTTACGTAGATTTTTGCAAGTGTATAAACCAAGAACATGACTCGTAGATAATGGCCATAGACATACCAGATCAAAGGATTTGAGAATAGGGCTACCAACCGTCCCGGAATTGACCTCTGGCGTCCCGTGTCCCGGGCTGGGTCACTTTTATCCCGGAATTTACTGACAGCTCTTTGGATTGTTTTGGGGAAGCTTTTTGGGGCTCTGTCCTACCTATTTTGGCAAAAATTCCTCAGGAAATTGAAGACAGATTTTATGTAAAAACTCCTTTTTTTCTTGTTTTTTCCGACATCGCTAGTTTTCAGAGAAAAATAATAAAATCCGAGATTGATTTCAAGTGAGGACCTTTTTTTTTTTTTTTTAGAGAACACCTTGATTTTGGGACGAAAATTGAAAATTAGGAGACTGAATTTAAGTGAAGACCTTTTTTTTTTTTTAGAAATCACCATGATTTTAGGACAAAATTGGTTTTTCGTCTGAGAATTTCAGACAATTTTTTTGTCATATCCGATACATACTATAAAATCATGGTTTGGGCAAACGTTACAAAATTTGGGCAAAACTTCATTGCCCCCCAAATTTTTTTGGGCTGGTACGGCTATGTGTTTTATTTGTTTGGCCCACCAATATTTTTGATGAGCCAAAATCGCCCTCGGCTTAAAAAGGTTCGACGCCCCTGTATTAAGGTGTCCCGGAATGATGAAACAGAAAGTTGGTAACCCTATTTGAGAAAGAGGAAACCAAACAATTTGGCCCCAATCATGGTTTTTCACGATTTTACACAGAGGCCAAAATGTAACAATTATAAAGGAGTAGAATCAATGATATCTTTAATAGGGTGCGAACGGTGCGGCCCCACCGATTCTCCCTAAAATACATCAAAAGTAGCTCCCTACACAAGAAATTGCTCTATTTCTTCATAGTAGCACCGGGGCGTCGATGGCACGTCAAAAAAAAAAGAAAAAAAAAATGGCTTTCTAGGAGTTGATAACTTTTTTTTTTTTTAGAGATGACAATGTCTTGGGGCGATATAAAATGCTTCTTCGTGCTTTGGAACACTAGGTAGTGGCCCCCTAAATTGAAGACCTTTTTTTTAGAGATCACTTTGCTTTCAGCTACCTTTCTTTAATACACTAAATAGTGTTCCCTTACGTTTCTTGCACCAGCCCCCTTTTTTGTAAGGCCATCATTGAGTAGAATACACTAGCTTTGTTATGCGTTATACACCCGAAATCTTTTTGCGCTCAAAAAAAGTTGATTCAGAAGTGTTATGCGTTGCAATCAGTGGTGGATATTCAAATTCAGGGGCCCGAGGCAAGGATTTTTAAAAATTGATGTTCTCTAAAAAAAAAAAAGAGCTGTGATCTCGTCTTTTACTTTTTTCTCCAAAAATCATGGTGATCTCTAAAAGAAAAAAAAAAAAGGTCTTCGTCTAGAATCGATCTCTTTTGTAACGGTAAACGGCGCTGAAGTTGCCGATTGCAGCAAAGTGAAATGTCGATTAACGCGCTTCTGGCTTCGACGAAATGAAAAACTCACGAAAGCGAAAGCGAAAGCGGTAATCTGTAAATAAATAAAACGAACTAAAAATTAAACACAAAAAGAAAACGCATATATGTCTTACCGAGCAGTTCACGTCGGTGCTGACTCACGGGGAATAAAGGTAATTACCAAAAACAGCACTAAGTCTACTCAGACTTCAATCAGCCGCCCACAAACACTGCAGCTGGTCGCCTCACAAATTGAGAAGTGTAACTAGAACTCACAAAGCCAGCTTTAAAATGAACGCGCTGTAGACACAAACTATGCTCCAAGATGAGATTAACTAAAAATAAAGGGTAAAACGAAAAAGACGCTGGCAGCGAGTGCACGCGCAAATTATGATCAGAAATTCAAAGGAAATTAAGCAAACACATGCTTTGGTAATTTTCTACATCTATATTTCCCACTTTTTGTCCCGACTTCATGATAACCTTTAAAAAACATCTGCAGCGAATTGTCACTGTTTCAGCGAAGTGTGCACAAATACTTTTCTTAGTTTTATGTACATGTATTTCGTCCATTATTAACTTTCAATTATTAACATTTCAGTTTCTTATTATTTAAGAGTTAAAATTTAAAATCTGGTATTATTTGAAGTAAAAATAAACGATGAGAAGTAAAAATAAACGATGATTATTTAAGAGTTAAAATTTAAAATCTGGTATTATTTGAAGTAAAAATAAACGATGAGTAAAACGATCAATGACGTGATAGAAGAGTATTGCAAGAAGAAGCTCCCACCAAGTGAAATTTTCCGGTTGATGAAGGAGGTTGTAAGCCGTAGAGGAGTTTATAAAGCTGTGAAAAGGTTCAAGGACACTGGGACTTGTGCTCCAAGAATCAGGAGTGACCCTGAAAGAACCGTAAGGACGAAGAAACTGATCAAAAAGGTCAGAGAGAAGTTGAGGAGAAATCCTGCAAGAAGTGCCAGACAACTTGCTAAAGACTACTCTGTGAGCGTGTCCAGCATGCAAAGGATTCTCAAGGATGATCTCCAGAGCTACCCATACAAGTTCACCAAAAGACATCTCTTGTCGGAGGCCACTAAGAAGAAAAGGCTCGATAGAGCAAAGGTTTTGGTCAAGAAACTTGTCGATGGCACGCAGCCTCAAGTTTTATGGACAGACGAAAAACTTTTCACTGTTCAAGCTGTCCATAACCATCAAAATGACAGGATTTGGCTTCCAGACATAAACATGGTCCCAGTTGAGCGTCGCAGCTCTTTCAGAAGACAAAAACCCGCCTCCGTAATGGTATGGGCAGGCGCAACATCAAAAGGGCTGAAAACTCCTCTCATATTCATTGAAGAAGGGGTCAAGATAAACCAGACCGTCTATAGGCGAATGCTGGAGGAGAAAGTCCTTCCCTGGGTCCAAGAAGTAGTCGGAGAACAAGGAGTTACTCTTCAACAGGACGGTGCAACCTCCCACACGGCCAACTCAGTTCAAGCTTGGTGTCGATGCAATTTCAAAGGTTTTTGGGAGAAAGAGCTTTGGCCGCCGTCTTCACCAGACTTGAACCCTATGGATTTTGGGTTATGGTCTATTTTAGAGACAAAAGCCTGCCGTACTTCTCATCCAAATCTGGACTCTCTAAAGCGAAAATTGACATCGGCATGGGACGAAATTGACCCAGAAGTGGTGCGTGCCACATGTGCCCAGGTTCTGCCACGACTTCGGAAAGTAATCAAAAACAAAGGGGGTTATATTGAATAACTTGTATATTTTCTGAAAGCTTATTAAATTTACTATCTTCACAGCATATAACTTGTTTCATTTGACCTAATTATAAGTCCGAAAGATGAGTTTTTATTTGTGCACACTTCGCTGAATCACCCTGTATTTTCGAGAAGGACCTCTAAAATCGAGGGGGGCCGAGGCAACTGCCTCATTCGCCTTACCCAATATTCACCACTGGTTGCAATAATCAATTTTACCCATAAAAGGCAATTTTAAGATTGAATCTGAGATTCAGCACATTGAAATAAACTATTTAGACCTAAAATAACTTCTTCTCTTCCAAGCAATATTTTTACAGGTGCATTTTATTCCTCAAAACACACACTCGGTACCAAAAAAATCAGATTGTTCTCGAATTTTTTTGTGGGTGAACAGGTTGAGATGGGGATGATACACCCATTGTCCCCCAATTTGTAAGGCTATGTTTGTAGTCAAATGATACTTGATAGGCTATCTCATAGGTGTCAACTGGGATGTTTCTTAGAGAACAATAATAAATATTTTAAAGTTGCAAACCAAAAAATTTTAAGTGGAGGTATTTCTGATAGATCTTACATGTTTTAAAAAGTTAAACACTATTCTATTTACCGACAAGATATTTAGAAAAATAATTCAAAACTGTCGAAAACTAAACCAGGTCCAAACTTGCAATGAGAGGTAGATCCGTAGTAAGATGCACAGACCAGGAAAATTAATTTAAAAAACTTTTCGTGGCAAAAAATCTCAACTAAATACCACTTTAAGCTTTTTTAATTTTTTTTATTAGAATTTCTTCAAATAACTTATTCAAATAGAATGATTATATTTTTACCGTTTTATTTGAATAAGAATAAGATATCTGAAGAAGTTGTAATAAACGAAAGCTTATAGGAGTATATACCTACGAAAGCTTATAGTTACAAGGGATTTTTCTTATGAAAAGATATTTAGGTTTGAATTGTAAGCTTTGTAAGTTTTAACAAAGTTAAATGAATGTAAAATAATGATTTTGCGATCCTCAGAAGAGCAAGCAAAATTTTTTTTTGTAATTTTCTTTTTGATATCAAGTTTTTTCGGCTTTTACGCTATTGACAAAGTATTTTTCTGCTGCTGTGTTTATGCATTTATTAGATTCTTTTGAAACTAGCAACTTACACAAAAACATAAGACAAACAAGGTTTTTCCTAGCAACTGTGTAAGTCTTTTTATTAAGTATTTTCTTTCTATTTTGTCTCAATACTATAACGTCATAACTTAGTCCGCCAAAGTCAATATTAAACTCAATTTTTTCAGTAGTTTATTGTATCAGGAAACTTACATAACTTCATAGTTTTTTTTCAGAAACCTTTTTACTAAGTTTTTCAGGTCAAAATAGAATTAAAATTTTAAAAATTTTTATCTTATCAAATATTACAAAACTCAGTTTTACTTATTTTTGTAAATTTTTGAGCAGCTATGAACAGTTTTAATATTTTGTTTCTACATTTTTTTGCAGGTATTCTAAAACGTATAGGGCTGCAAACACATAACCGTCGATTTTTTTGCCTTTTTCTTTATTATCAGGAATAAGCCTTTAAGTTATACATATTTACAATAATTCACCCACTTCAAAACTCTCCTACAAAAGCATTCCCACTCCGGGGTGCGCAATTTCTAGTTTAAAAATCT
The DNA here is from genome assembly GCA_963680785.1 of Diplosoma virens. Taxonomy (NCBI): domain Eukaryota; kingdom Metazoa; phylum Chordata; class Ascidiacea; order Aplousobranchia; family Didemnidae; genus Diplosoma; species Diplosoma virens. The sequence continues at coordinate 14,894,404 of OY796894.1, read as the reverse complement.
TTGATCATATGGTAAAAAGGTTTTCTAATTAAAAATTCGGTAAATAGAAAGTAGTATTCTCATGTAAGTAAAAAAGTATGTGTCTCTCTATGCATGTTTGTGGTAAAAAGTCGGCACCGTGGCCTAATGATTTAAGACCGCCGTGAATTACTGATTGCGTACGTGATTGAGGCGGTTGCGATTCAAAATCTACTCGAGTCATTTTGTTACAAATTGAACTAAAATATCTCCCTTTTTCGAAGAAATTAAAACAATGCGTTGATTCTATTTTTTTATTTTATTTTTTTTATATTCTTATCTCTATATTTATCCTCCTGACTCGCAGGAAAGCGACGGAGGCGCTATACATAAGGTAAGCAATTACCCTGACCTGCTTCCGGAGATGCCAAGATATTGCTGTCCGCTAGTAATTTAGTAGAGATGTTACTGTAAATCTACACTTGTAAGGTTTATTATGGTTTCTATCGTTGACCTGATAACTCTTATCCACACCAACATTTAGCATCATCTATTTTATTGTGGATACTATCAAGTTACTGGTAAAGTAATTGATAACAATGTTTATTTAATTACTTATTTACGAGTACTTCATAAAAACATTTCTCATAATACCCCTTTATATTTCTCATAACAGTCATAATAGCCCATAAAAACATTTCTCATAATAAAGATTATTAGCGATTATAATTAAATAATAAAGTTATACATGCTTTTTATCTTATTTTGTCAATGTTGATAACCACGAAATAAAAATACAGTAAATTATTTACAAAAATTTGTGCAATATTATTCAATTAATGAAAGGGTTTAATATTTAACACAATGGTTCACCTTTAGTACAAAATATTGCTATTCAATTGTGTTAGCAGCTTAGTGTGACAATAGCAGCTTATGGGTGATTGATTTTGCAAGTATATTTTTGGGAGCATGTCGACCAAGATTAAAGAAGATTAGTTTACAATGTTTTACAAATTCTGTTTGAAAAAAGTTCGATCGTTAAAATATGGTAACATTTTGTTCCATTACAATTGGTGGGAGTAAACAGTATATTGTCATTAAAAATTATTATTTTATGCCCAAATACATAATTTCATCCAGAGATGGGATTCTGGGAGCTTGCACGGGTTCGTACGAGCCCATTCTTGGAATGCCACGGCTTTTATCGAATTCGTACTTAATTTAACGTAATCTCCGTATCCTTGTATCTCAGTATAGTGAGAGAACTTGCTGTTACCAAGTTAGTTAGAAACTAAGCCGCGTAATATAAAAGCACCAGACTCGAATTTCGCTCTTGTTCAAGCTCGTCAGTGATGCTTGTCTCACTGCAAATTGAACCGACTACATGTGGTCCTCCATGCAGGAGACAGCACCACTAGACCAAACGAACCGGACAACAACTTCCTTTAAGCAGCTCAGAAATTATTTCCGGCTTTACGGCGCAAAGAATACATAGAATCCACTATGTTGTAGGACCAAAGCTGCACCTCATGACCGGGACTAACCCGACAAGCGTTAAGCGTCGCTCTTAAGGCGCGTTTACAGCCGTTTACAGTAGTTTTTTAGTAGAAAAAATTTAGTAGAAAAAATTTTTTAAGTAGAAAAAATTTTTTCTCGAAAATATGAGTGGATTTGAGCGTCAATAAAACAAACCAAAATCGCGCTGAAAGAAAAAAGTACTGTAAACGGCTGTAAACGCGCCTTTACTCTCCTAGAGCTTGACGAGCGAAGGAAGAATTTTATTATAAACATACGGATTTAAATAATTAGATAGTTGTCTAAATCGTCATGTTTGCTATAAAATGTTAGTAAGTTCTACACATAAGAGAATCCCATCACTGATTTCAATTTCGTAATTACCATAACACACTTGCGGCCATTAGCTAAAACTAACTCTGTAATGGGGCCGACAACAACAAAAAAAGTTGTTCATCCCTGTGGTACGCGCACAAAATTTTATTTATTGAGTTTGTATATTATTGAATAGTTTACGAAAGCTTGTGCAATTATTAAAAATTCAGTCAACTTCCATACACAATTTTTTGTTTCTTTTCAATGCATTTATTTGTAAACAATTTAATATTTTATTGATTTATCTGTAAAAATTAAAAGAATGTGACCTATTATTTATATAAATTTATACATACCAATGCAAAGATTAGTTTTTGTGAAAATTTGAAAAAGTGGCGGTGGTGGTGAGCTTACTCACCTCATTTCTAGGGATGAGGGCACGGAGTCCCAATTGTTGGGAAACCCACCAAGGACGAGACCAGAGGTCTAGAACAGGAGTCTCCAAACTTTTAAGCTTAAGGGCCACATAAGCTTTCACACAGTAGTTAAAGGGCCAACCATGTATTCTGAATTCAAATAAAAAAATTTAAACATGAATGTTGTTACCATTTTGTACATATCTATCACGGATATATATAACAGCCAGATTACCACCTTCGTTTTTTCATCTGCTTTCAGCTCTATCCAGGCCTTCTGCTACAACCAATGAGATAGAAAAGGAGAAAGAAAAAACGAAGAGAAGATCTCTTCTATCTGGTTAATAGTTGGAGCAGTAGGCCTGGATAGAGCTGAAAGCGGATGAAAAAGCAAAGGTGGTAATCTGGTTGTTATACTGACGAGACCCGAAAGGTCGAAACAGTACCGCCTGCAGTTAAATATGCTCCCTGCTTTTGCAGGTTGAGCTCTTTGGCTGGGAAGACAATGATGCTGCTGCGCTATGCAAGGCTCATCATTTCATATGATTTGAGCTCTCTTGGCATCACTGGGCTTTGACTCTACTGTAACTTAAAAACCACAAGTGGAAGATTAGCCACAAGGTTCAAATTGGTGAGACTTGTGCTTTCCCAGCAAAACTTCACTGCACTGACGAGACCCGAAAGGTCGAAACAGTACTGTCTGCAGTTATACATATATATATATACATATCAATCAATAGGTTATTCAAATCAACATATGTATATATCACTGCACTGACGAGACCCGAAAGGTCGAAACAGTACTGTCTGCAGTTATACATACGAGTATACATATACATATCAATCAATAGATTATTCAAATCAACATATATAATAATATATATATATCAGTGATATCCAAAAGCAGCTTATTTTGTTTTGTAAAAGGTTTTTAAATGATACTGCAGTAAATACAAATCCACGGTTAGTAAAACATATTTTTTTAATGAAAATGATGAAATTGCTTTTTTGATGATAGGATTGCAGGAAAATCTGGTTTAAGACCAGATGTTCCCAATATTAAAGATATTTGAGATGATTATCTGATAGTTTTGTTCTCAAATTGCTCTTAATCAATTTCATTTTGGAAAATGTTTGTTTACACTTGTAAGTAGTACCAAACATGGAGAGAAATCCTGAGGCAAAGTTTCGTAAATTTGGAAATTGCTCTTTTGGTAAGAACTGATAAAATGCAACAAGTCCTTCTTTAAATTTATCTTTAAGTAGGTCATTTGCTTACAGTTCTATTAGCTGCAGCTGCACTATTCTGGACAAATGGCCACATCAGCATCAAATGGGTTCTGAAAAAGTGTAATTTCATCTGCTATTGAATCCAAATCTGAGAATCTCTCCAGAAACTGATGTTGCAAATCTTGAATGATTTCGCAAGAAAATGCGACTGGGAACTGTGTGGTTGCTTCTGCGTTAAACACTTCGCATTTTTCAAAATGGAAAAAATTTTTTACCTTTACTTGTTTCAAGAATAGATCGAGTTTGCATCTGAAAGCCTTGAGGTGGGTATACAAATCACAAATGAGGTTCTCTTTTCCCTGTAGTTTCAAGTTAAGATTGTTCATGTGATCAGTAACGTCTGTGACAAAGGCCAACTTCCAAACCCACTCTTCATCAGATACTAATGGCTGGAGCTTTCCCTTGGGTTTTAGAAATTTACAAATTTTCTTTCGCAATTTAAAAACCCTTGTCAGCACTTTTCCACAACTTAGCCATCTTTGAGATTCATTTTTCACAACTTTGAGATAGAAATATACTCGTAGTTCTGGCGGTCTTCTTCAAAACAATGCGCTCTTGCAACAGCTTCCGCGATTTCAGGAGACCACCAAGCTTTAGCAAAACGGTTGATGTTTCCGAAAGGAAGAGCAGAGGTGGCAGCATCATTGAGGACTTTGGTGCATAGGCGTACGCAAGGGGGGGTTTCAGGGGTCAAAACCCCCCCTTGAAGAATGGCGTTTAGCCATATATACATGGTAATAAATAGACTTCAATAATAAGATTTTGGTTTCTATTGTTTGCCGCACTTTAAAACTTAATTACTGCTTGCGCATCAATTTTTTCTATCGCCTAAATTGCGATTTTTTCTTTTTGCAATTTCTTTTTGCAATTTTTTCTATCGCCTAAAGTTAGCTAATGTACAGTTGCCACTGTGAAGAAAACTTTCAAACTTGTAAAATATTGAAAGTTAAGTATGGGAATGGAAATTACTGCATGGAAACAATAGCTTCAGTTCACAAATTTTTTAATGCTTCACAACATTAAAACATTTTTACGCAACTCCATCAACACGATTTCGTCAACAACAAAAACTTCAAATTTGTGCCATCAGATGGGTCGATCGACACGAGAGTGTTAGTACTTTTTCAAATTTTCAATTTACCGTTGTAGAAGCTTTGGCAGAAATTTCAGCATGGCCAGACAGAGAGGAACTTCATTACAAGCTTTGCAGTTGCTTTCGACAATTACACAAAGTGAATTTTGCATTGCTCTCTTAGTTTTAAAAAACGTTTTTGGATACAGTGTTGTTTTGTGCAAAGTTAAGCAAAAAAAGTAGAAAAACTCTTTTGCGGCTGTCAACATAGCACATGATATTGCAAATGAATTGAAGTGTCTTAGAGAAAAAAACGAATATGAATTTCACTAGTTCTATATTTTTGCGCAAAAAAACGGCCAAAGCCGAAGGTTTTATTTTGGAAACACCACGCCTTACTTCAAGACAGACCAATCGATGCAATATTGCTGCTGAACAGATGAAGAATATTTTAGAGTAGGGATTTTTATTCGATTTCTTGATAACTTTATTGTCACTCTCGAAGCAAGATTTACAGCCCACAAATCGATTATTGATGAATTTCAGTGTTTAATTTCTTCTGATCCAACTAGTGGATCAACTCCTCAACAAATTAAAAGTATTCAAGTTTTGGGAAAATTTTACGAAAATGATTTAACAAAATTCTTGGGAGAACTAGTGCCTGAACTGATATTATGGTACAGGAAGCTTTTTCGGTTGAACGCAGCAGAAAGACCAACTAATGCGTTGAGCAGCATCAAGGAATGCAGTTCCGATGCTTTTCCGCACATATATTTACATTGATGACCATTTTGTTAACTCTTCCAGTGACAACATGCACTAGTGAACAATTGTTTTCCATATTACGCAGACGAAAAACGTGCTTACGAAACACAAGTGGTACCACTCGAATGAATGGACTTGCATCACTAAACATTTATAGGAGCCACACGCCTTGCCCTGGTGACGTAATTAACAGATTAAGTGAGAAAACAGGCGTTTGAATATAAGCCTTTAAAAAAACTTTAAATATTTGTTAAGTAATGAGGTTATTTTTTGTTCGTTTGATTTTTCACCTATTGTTCTCATCATTTACACGAGTTGCTTTTATTTTGGAAAGTTTCTTATCATAATTGAATTATCTGCACATGCCTTTTCAATAGTTAGTTTTACGGTTTGGTAAAAAAAAATTCATGCTACTGCAAGACGGTCTTAAAACCAAAACACTTTATTTTTGAATGTAGGCTTAATTTTGAAAGTTTTTGCCCATTACCAGGACCACTTAGAGCAGGGTTTCCCAAACTTTTAGTTGATCGGTACCCTTTGAACACTGCAGCAGGTTTGCATGTACCCCCAAAATGTTGTGACGTTTCTCTAAAACAGGGTGGTCCAACTTCTTCACTCTTGCGGGCCACTTTTCGAAATCGTTCGAGTTTGTGGGCCTCAGCCGGGTAGATATTGTTCCAAATCATGGTGTCCTCTAAAAAAAAAGGTCTTCACTTTGAATCAGAAAATTTTCCCAATTCATGCCGAAAATCAAGGTGATCTCTAAAAAATGAAAACTCTTCCCTTTTCAGCAGCCACAAATTTTCCCCATTCAAACCCAAAATCACGGTGATCTGTAAATAAGTCTTCCCTCTTAATTGTCCTGTTTGACGTAATTATAATCGACCGGATTCGAAAATTCTAGACATTTGAGTCCATTATTTCTTCCGGACACGGAATTCAACTTAAATAAGAATATTCTCTCTGATAATGTACCTTCTGAGAAACCTAAATGTGCCCCAGTTTGGGAACCCCTAACTTAGAGCAATCGTGTTTTCGGCTCCAAAACCTCCCCTTCACAAATTTCTGCGTACGCCACTGCTTTGGTGAAGGTGTGGCCGGCTTCCATAAGAGAGAGTTTAGAAAAGCTCGAAGGAGGTGGACATTGGGTGTCGATATAAGCGAAGTATTTGTCTTGGCGGGCTTTATTATTGTTAAATGAAGGACACGAGAGGGTGAATTAGTTATTGGGGAGGTAAGATTGGTATTAGAAATAGGGAGATGATCGAAGCCAAGGTCTGGAAGGACCTGCCATGTACATTTAAAGGCAATGGGGGCAGGAACAAGAGAGAGATCAAAAGAGTGGTTTCCAATGGGGCGGTGAAGTAGGGTGGGATGGTCAGGGTTGTTGTATTGTAATAGATCAGAGAGAGGAACCAATTAAACAGATTTTTGCCTAATTGGTCCTCCGGGCTATGAGAGTCCCAGGATGAGTGATGTCAGTTAAAATCATCTAAAATAAAGGTTCTAAGGGATGAGGGTAAGAAGAAAGATGAAAAAGATTTAGGGGGAAGTCAGAAGAAAAGCGGATAGATGGGACATAGAGATTTAAAGCTGAATAGGAAAGAACTCTTTTACTTTTACTATAGCTAAATAATCGGAGCAGGGATCAAGCGAGGAAAGGTGCTGAGTAGAGAGAAGAGAAAGGGTTAAACCGTTTTTGACATGTATAAAAACACCACCTTCTAGGTTTCTTGTAGAGTTGGTGGCTTTTCTCCTCGTCACAGAGCGGTTCTTTCTGAGGGTTTTATAGCCAGAGCGGGATCAGAAGAGAAGTGTTACTCCTGCACAAAGATGAGGTTGTACTAATTTAGCAAAAGAAATTGAATGAGTTCAGTGCGACAAGGGCGACTTGGATTTGGAGGATACGTAGGAAGTTTTTGGAGGGAGGATCGAACATGAGACCCTTGGGGAATTGACAAGGCATTTCGGCCTTGCCCCAATGCAGGAAAGGAGACTGCACCACCACAGTAAGGTGGCTTAAGTCGTATTTATAGGGGCATTCTAAAAAGACTCTTCTATAGGTGCCACTGGGCGTTCCCGTGTTAAGATCTGATTTCTGTATATGAGTTTGTTTCATTATCTTTGGTACGTCTCCAATTCACGTCTTCATTATTTTTCACTGTACTGTTTTTGGTACGTCTTCATGATTTTTCACTGTATTGCTTTAGCATAATATCTGCTTCAATTTAGTTCAGTTCAATTAAGTTTTCTTTTATTTTCGTTCTGTCACATAGTAAAAGCATAACTATAACTATTTTATAATAAACATAAAGACTGCAGATTCGAAAAAGAAAGGTGCAACAAAACGAGTGTACATTGTAGCTTGCAAAGATAGTTATAAATTATTTATAGATGTTGTATTACAAGTAGCAAGGTTGTTTTACTTCAATATGAATTTGAACTTCGAACTTTTAACAACTTGAAATCGCACTTTTTTTATTGAGCCCACATGATCAATTTTTTGCTTTAATGTATCGCTGAGAAACCCATTTGTGACGTTTCTGTTTGGTACACAACAAGTGACCAAACAAATTGTGACAATTTTAAGTACAAAATTATGATTCATCTTGGCCTATATAAATAAATGAAAAATTAAAATCAGAGTGTCTGAACTGGAACCGTTTAATACAAAGTTCCGGTTAAGGTTTAGACTGGGCAAATTTAATCTTTAGTTGTTTAGTTCCGCTTTAGGTTCGGCAAATTTTATTTTTACCGATTCAGCTCCGGTTCAGATTTAGCAAATTTTAATTTTTCGGATTCAGTTTAAAAAATAATAACGGTTACTACGGCTTTACGGATTCGATTTGGGTTTGGTTCGACATCCTGTACAGAACTACTACATATATATTTATTGAGACATAACAAGTTGATCACTTGTCGGATTGCAACTGAAGCATGACAAAAATTTCCCGGTTTGTGCTTAGTTTCCACGCTTCAACGTTGATAAACAGTGTTTTGATGATTAATCAAGTTTTTGTAAATGTTTGAAAAGTTAATATAATAGTGGCGTTTTTAGGGCGTTTCATCATGTAGTGTTGTGGAAGTCAGTGCTTATTTTCAAACCATATTACTTGCAGAAAAATTTTCTTAAAATTATCCCAATACTTTTATAGCTGTATATTTGTGAAATAATGTTACTATTCTGCTATTGTGTGCTTAAATATTTTATATGTTAATTGTTGTTTCCAATTATTTAATTGACCATTTTGAGTTTAAACTAAACTGTTTAAGCTTGCTAAAAATTACCAAACATTTCATGTTGTAACTTTTTTGGTTTTATAAAAACAAAAAGACAAAGTGAGAAAAACCGTTGTAAAGAAAATATGATTGAGATTGGTTAGCATGATAAATTAAAATTTTAAAACACTCTTGCTAACTACCAATATTTGTTTATTTTTTTTCAGTATCGTTCAATTTGTCATATTAATTTTAAGAAATTTTTATACCAATAATTTAATTTAATTACTTGAAAATAAGCTGCGTCGGGCATTTGACAGTTTTATATAAATATGATTGAATACATGTCTGGTTGTTTTGGGGGTAAGAAAAAAATTTAAAGTTATTTTTACAATGTTAAAAATATTGGCAATTACAAAGTACTTGAGTTTATGATGTATTGGTATCATTGTAAATATTGAATAACTTTGATAAATAGCAGTTGTTATTGTTTATCACTATTAAAACTAAAGAACTTTCAGCAATCCTGTACTTTAGCACAATAAATAAAAAGAATTGTTTTGCTGTGGAATATTTCCTGTGGAAATATTTTGTTTCATCTATTCCACCTCTTTTGCTGTAAGATCTTCATCCAGACTGCCTATCTGCTGATTAAGTCCCATTTGAGCACTTTTGTACTTCTTCCCAATGTTTCTATTCCTAACCCTAACCCTATTTACTGCACTAAAGTACAAGATTACCAAACTTTCTTGCCAATGTTTTTTGGGTCTCTTCAAGAAGTCATTGTAAGCAATTTTTGTTTGTGAAACTAACCTGGATGCCCTTGCAGTTACTATTGGTTCTTGTGACATCCTTTTTCTCTTGATTTCTTCTTCACTCCACCCTGGTGCTGAAAGGAGTATTCTGAATTAGTTTCACTGAAAAAAATTGATTATAGTGACTTTTTCAAGAGACCTGTTTTTTTAATGCAGTTCAACAAAAATAAAATAATAAAGTGGTAAGAAGGTCATGATCAAGTACTGTTACTTAGCTTTTAATTTGGTGAAGACTTTTGGGTTAATAAATGTTTGTAAGTATTTTGATAGATATTAACTATGAATTATTTTTATTAGTCTTGTACAGCCAGATTTAAATGTCTGTATAAGGGATGTCCAACCTGCAGCCTGCTTTGTGCTTTTATGCAGCCCACTGCTCACTCAAATTTTTAGTTATATATTTATAGCTGTATAGAATTTGATGTCACTGTTGACATAATAGCATATAGGGAGACAAAGTGAATATGTTAGTTAATTGCTGTGTTGATAGATGTCCAATGAACTGATCTACAAAAACTTTTATTTATGGAGCTTGTCATAAAAATGCTTGCCTCAAGTATCACTTTCAGTATTCACATTGTTTTGTGATCAAATTAATAGTGATTATGTTATTTCTAAGCATTTTTACAATATCAGGTGATAGTTTGTCAATGACTTTAATGGTAGTAAAGATAGTAACTTTGAACTAATGTTGAATGATTTGAATAAGATTACAGTACTTACAACAATGTTGCTAGTGATAAAAAAGAAATGTGTTAATTTATTAGGAGGATGAAAAAAAAATCAGATATTTTTAAAGATTCTAGGTCCAATCTAAGGATTTAACATATGGTCAGGGTCCAGGGTTCCACCATTAGTCAAGAAAAGTGTTGCTCCTAGTTGGTAAAGCTCAGCTAGTTGGATGCTTGAAAGTATAGGTAGATGGTTTGTTGGAGTGGGATGTAGGCATCCAGTGACAGTGCACAAGGCATCATTCAAGACAATGTCTATAAGGTTAGTAGAAATGCTGTGACATCAGACTGCTGTGCAGTAGATACTCAAACATCTACTCAGCTGTTGATTAGACCAGAAATAAGTCAGTTGTGTGCAGTGTTTTGACACCAGCACTCCATTTTGAGCCTGCAAGTTGCTTCAGCAGTGTGACGCACAGACAGTTTTTTGTGCAATGACTCTAGATGGTGAAAGAATGTGAGCAATCTGTCCAGTTTTACCATCAAACAAGTAGGGGTTGGACAAAATAGTAAGTTTATTGCTGTTGTAAAGATTTGTCTCATGTTGGGCCTCTTGGTTACTTAAATGAAAGAATTGAGTCACTATTTTAGTGTGACTGAGCTTCAGCTTCCAAGTCTTAAAAATTTGCTAAAAGTGTGGTTATCTCTTGACTTAAACTCCACTCAAAATCCTTCCAGTTTCCAGAGAAGTGCAACAATGCTAGATTGTCTGCATAGGTGAACTTTCTGGGAATTGTTGAGGGCAGGTCCTACATATAAAAGTTTAAAAGCACCCAAGATCAATAAAAAACTCAATTTTTTGAATGCCACAGCCTGCTTTACTTGTTGTCACAGGTATTATCTGGAAGAAGTTTGAAGCAGCTTGTAGGTAGGTAAAGTAATGGTGCCAGACAGGATCATATGCAGCCATCAGACAAAAAATCCTTTATGATTTCTGTCAAAAAAATGACTTAATCCATGGTTGACTTTCTGCCTTGAAATCCAGCCTGCTCTCTAGAGAACAGTCGATTAATAATTTGTTTGACATGGGCATAGATAAGCCTCTTGAGGATCTTACAGGAAACACAGAGCACAAATATCAGTTGAAAACTCTTTGGGCCCCCTTGGGCTTTATTGGCTTTGTGATTTTGATTACAAGCCCTCTTTTCCAGATCTTGGAAATTTTGACTTGGTGCTAGCAGGAAGGAAAAAAGTCAGGTAGTAGGAATTTTAAAGCAGCTCCAACATTGATATTTTTAATACTAATTACATAATGATTTTAATAGTTTCACACTTCACTTAAATTCCTGATTAGTTAATGAATTTTAAATTATATTTTAATACTTATCATTTGGTCAAGACATCTAATACTAAAAAGAGGGATACATGTGTTGTGTAAACTGTGGAATATACTTAAATTTATAATTTGGCCCATTATGAAAGAAGGTTGGACATCCCTGGCCTATATTGATGTTGACCTGGATGCTGCCTGTCTTCACAAGTTTTGATTAATAACCTGGCCTTGCTAAAAGATTGTCTTAAAAAGTTTTTTTTTTTAGAGTACAGCTGAAATCAATAGAATAGTCTGAGGGTTTGCACATTGAGGTGTTTTGTTAGCAATGTTATTTGCTATTAATAAATGTTTATGACATATAGCTTCATGCAGATAAACAATTTATATAAATATTAATTTTGAAATTTTTATATTTAATTGCATTATAGTATTATTACAAAATTCAATAATTGCTTAGCATAGAGCCATGTAATTAAAAAAAAGTTTAATGAATTATGAATTCCTTTAAAATTTGTAACAGTTTGTAAAACAACACAAAACAGTTCTTTTTAGCTTATGAAAATGACTAATTGTATTAAACTTATTTGGATCTCACTCATTGCTTGCTGCTACTAATCTTGCAAGCTTTGGGGGTATCTTAAAATTTTAAAGCAAATTAAGTAACCTTGGCAAATAGTGAACAAGAACCATATCTTTTACAACAAAAACTTAGTCTTTAATCATATTCTTACCCTGGCAAATTTTTTATAAATCTTTTTTTGGGTGGGATGATTTAATTGGTAAATGCTATACAATAAATTAAGATAGTTGTGCTTCATGCAACTTATTATTTAAACATTTCATTACTTTTATATATATAGTGTATATTTATTTTTATGCATGCTCCATGCTGTTAATTTCAAAACTGCTACCACTGTAACATATTTTCATTTTGCCAGATGTATTTAACTAATAATTTAATTGTCTTATTTTTTTAGGTATAGCTGGAGTCTTAGTTGGTCAACCATTAGATACAATAAAGGTATATTTTTTGTTACATTATCAAATACTTATTAATCATAAATCTAGATAAATATTTTAAGATTTAATCTTATGTATGCTATGTATGACCACTAATAATACTTAATGCAGATACACTCAAAATATATTTACTGTATCATGCCTCATTTCATTTATTGCTTCTAGTGAATAAAAAAAAGTTATTTGTATCTTCCTTTTTGTAATTTTCTTGATAAAACCTTTTTGTCCGTGTTTCTGTCTTTGCTTGTGTAATAACTCATTTTATCTAACTCTATTGGACGAAAAGTCGGTACACCTATAAAACCTACAAATACCAATTTAATTTTGCATTTTAACGCGTTGTGTCCCACAAATGAAAGTATGTATTAATTTTATATTTTTTAAATCGAACCAAACGTATTTGTTCTTATGATTTTTTATTTCATAAAAAAGTTAGTAAGGTAAAAAAGATGTTTTTTATAATAGCTATCCTTTATCGTTTTTTGATAAAATTCTTACGTGCTAACACTAGCTTCGGAAATTGTTTTTGTGTACCGTATTTGGGTAAGGAATCGCATCATTTTGCAAATTGTTTTTCTGCATTATTAAAAAAACAAATGCAATTTAAAAATATTTCCATCTATAAAACTTTTAAAAATAGTCAATTATTTCCAGTTGAAATCCAGAACTTCTGTGGCTTATTGTTCAAATATCGTCTACAAATTTTCGTGTTTGTGCGATACGAACAAGACATACATTGGTATGTCGTTCAGACATTTGATCACTAGAGTCGGAGAGCATCAGAATTTCAACAGTTTACAAGATAGTGCAATTAAAAATCATATTTTATCGTGTGTTCTAATAATTGGTTTAATGAAAACAATTTTGTAATAATACGTAAATGTAAATCAGAATTTTGTTCAAAATTCACGTAGCTTTACTCATAAAAAAGTTAAGTCAAAATTAAATCGACAAATGTACGCAAACGGAGCTTTATATTTATTGAATATACATGTATTTTGATCATAATATTATTTTTTCTATACATAATTTGGAATTTAATTTGTATCAATTTAGTTTTAAACCCGCTTGGATTTAAAATTAGCCTAGTTATCAAAAGTACAGCCTGTGTTTAAAATATACAGGGTGTCCATAATCTCTTTACAATTTAAAAAATTATTACAAAGTGAAATGATGAGATATCGCAATGAGGGTTGTTTTATGTTAATCAGTATTAATATATTCATAAATTTTATTGACACTAAAATTTATTATTTCAGATAAAATTTCTTAATGATTGAGTTATATGAACTGAACCCCCATAAAATGACTGCTCCTCAAGAAAAAGCGCAATGTGTATCCTAGTTCATTGAGACAAAATCAGATGTTCAGACCCTTCTTACTGATCCCCAAATTCTTACATTGTGTTTGTTTAAATTTCCTGAAACATGAAAAGTTGCCTCATCACTAAAACAAACTCGCTTGAGGAATGCTTCATCCTCAGAAATTCCTTAAAAAAATGTATTTGAATAAGCTCTCTTTATTTTTTTAAATATCTGTGTTCTGTTAAATTGGTATTATACAGTATGTAGAGTATATAAATGATTTAAATTTCAGATCAGAAAATTTAATTTAACGTTAATTTTATTACAGAGATTGTTTTCGAAACAGTCTGTTGAGGCAAATAAAATCAATGTTAGATTAAATTTTGTCGTCTGAAATTTAATTAATTTAACCGCTTGACTTGACGTCATAAAGCACTTTTCTGATAAACACCGGCCAAAAATTAAAAAAAACTTCTATATATATATGTAGAGAAATTGTTATCAAAGTGAAAACTTTTTTGGTTTTCTTTTGACTTATAGGAGCATAAGGATGATCAGTATTTTTTGTTTTTGATTTAACTTCTTGAGGATATCGTCACAAAATATGCTCTACTCTCATCATCACTATTAATAGTTTTCTGGGCCTTTATAAAAAAATTTATGAATCATGATTTGCAATTACCACAAACAAAAGAGTTTAAAATCTGACTTAGCATACTACTGAAATAAAATATTGCAATCTATTGCTTTAAGGTAGGAAATGTTATTGTAATTACCAACATGGCCTCAGTTGCTGTAATGTTGATAAGAGCAAATTTTATCATTTATTTTTTAATTTAAACCATTTTTCTGTTAAACCATTTACAGGTATGATACCTGTAGATCTGAAAAATCTTTACTAGTTTACTGGATTTTAAAGATTAATGTCTGCTGAAGAACACAACGATAAAAATATTGCCGCTCTAAATTTTGTACTTCCATCAGTTTTTTGTGTCACTAGGACGGTTGAACAATAATTATTTAGAAAATTGATCACTGGGTAAATAGTCAGTTATATTGCTACATGATGAAATATTTTATTTGCCATATAAACATGCTAAATGATTTTGAAAATTGTATCAACATTTTTGATTAGTACAGTTGCTATTGAAGATTTCGAATATTACTTTTATTAGTTTTTTTTTTAACATAAAGTAGTATTTTTACGCAGGCTTGTTTATGTGTAAAATTGAGTTACTTCTATCGAAGTATCAGATTTTTTGCTAGATACAATTTAGCACAGGGGTCTCCAAACTTTTCGAGCAAAAAGCCATGTATCGATTTTTTTGGACCTCCTCGGGCCAAAGCTAGAGACTTGATTTGCGAAAAACAGTTAATAAATAACTGTAAACGAAGTGAAGACCTTTTTTTTTTTTAGAGATCACCACGATTTTGGTAGAAAAATATTTTTGCACTTATAAACCGGGACGCTTTAGAATAAAGGCCTTTCGCTATTTTTCTCCCAACATCATAGTGTTCTCTGAAAAAAAAAGTCTTCACTTCGATTTGATCTCTAATTTCACTATTTTCCTCCCAAAATCGTGGTATGTTCTCTAAAAAAAATAAAAAAACTGAAACTGGGGAATTCCCGACATAATTCTATCCAATGTGGCTCAAAATGAGTGTATATGTTTTTTTGAAAAGAGCTCCGCGGACCGGATAAAAAGTCTTAGCAGGCCGGATTTGGCCCGCGGGCCGTAGTTTGGAGACCCCTGATTTAGCAGTTAAGTCAAAATTAATATCTCGGTGTTAAACAATTTTCTTATAATCGATGAATTTAATACGAACTTTTGGAGTAACATTAACTAATCTATTCTGTTAAATTACTGTACAGTAATTGTATATACGCTCCAAGTGCGAACGAAATGCAGCAGAGTTTGAGATTTTTTTGCATTTGAAACATTATAATTTTCAATGAAGTCATTTTTATCGTTTGATTCGTTGTTTAAAACTGATAATAAAGCAAAAAATTTACTCCTTGCCGTCCTATCTCTGATTTCTCACAAGTAGTTTGGTTTTGATATAACCGAAACACTTACGATAAATATCTGTCATAAATTTGAAAAAAGTACTTTACTTTCGTGAGAATTAGTTTGTTTAAACCTTAATACTTGTCATTGAGTTTTGCGAGCAATTACAATTTTATTCTATGTTACCTTTTACCACTGTAAAATCCACCTACTAAGTAGTTTACAAGTGGGGAAAAAACATGCGTGAATTTTATCAATCGAAACTGGTGTTACAGCATAAAAATTTGTGCCCTTTGATAGCTTGTCATTTGCTATACACAGCTTAAACCAAAACTTAGTAAATAATTATATTTGAAGAGTCCCCATAACACCAGCTTTATTTCCTACAGGTAGTATAGGTTTTGGATTTTTACAAGCGTGCAATAAAATTTTAAACTCTGCATTCAATTTTTTAAGAATTTGCATTTTAGGTTTTGTTTTTCTCTAATCATTTAAAGATCAATTCGGTATTTATGATATTGTTTTGTGTAACCTTTAGCACCTCCATTAGCTCTTCCCCTAACACTAAATGACAGGCGTGAAAGCATTATTTGCTTTAAACCGAGTGTAGTGCGAAAAAACCTGACAACCTAATTTGTTAAACCGAAATTTTCCCTTCAAAAGCACATGTTCAGGCGATCCAAAAAAGTTGACATTTTGTATTTGCACAAAAACGTTTGTCCTGCTTGAACTTTGCCCTGACACGCTCAGCTGTTGTTGCAGGTTCGACTGCAAACTCAAACGCGTGGCAAATATCGTGGAGTATTGCATTGCTGTATGGATATAGTCGAGAAAGAGACGGTAAATTGAATTGGCAGAATACGTTTACTTTTGCACAAAGCGTTTCGTGTTTCGTTTGTGTTTTACCGGAAATTTTCCATTTCTTTGTGTTTCTTATAATGATTAAATGTTCATTGCTTAATTGAAAAAAACTTTTTTGTTTAATTTAATCGCCGGCGAGTTATCTCATGTGACGCTCCTTAAAAATAACTTATTGCACCTAACCCGTTTTACGTTTTCGGGAACTCTTAAGAAAGTTACTACCATTTTCGGTTTTTGCCAATTACAAATGCTTTTTTAAATATGGCGTTAACAAATTTAAATTTGCACTTTAATTTGAATCAATATGCGAGAGTATGTTGACCCTTATCCGTTTTGCGTTTTGGGCTTCGTTATAAGTGGCCAAAGTTTTGAAATTGAAGACACTTGCAACCATCTTCAATTTTTATTTTGCCATTTACATTATTATTTATTAAATATGGCATCAACAAATTTGAATTTGAACTTTAATTTGAATTAATATGTGAGAATGTTGAAGTCCACATCATTGAAGTACAAATTAAGCTTCATAAAACAAAAACTACAATTTTTACGGTTCCGACTTAACTGTCCAAACCTTGTCGCATTAGATTTTCGGACTCTACAAAGGCATGCAGTCGCCTTTGATCGGGCTCAGCGTCATCAATGCCATTGTGTTTGGTGTCGAAGCCCAAACAATCTCGATTCTGGGAAAAGACACGCCCATGACCCATTTCATAAGCGGAATGTTCGCGGGTTCGGTCCAGTCGATTATTTGTTCGCCAATGGAATTGGCGAAGACACAGATGCAAGTTCAAGGCATAGGACAGAGAAGATCCACGGAAAAGGTTCGCGATTTGCTTTGAAGATCTCAGGTTGTTTCTTTTCAATTTAATCGACTCTTAGGTTAACCTTTGTTTGCACCGCTGTGCCTCGATTAATACTTTTCAGCGTTAGTAATGGACTTAAAAACCTAATCTTGTCGTTCTTTTTACTGATGGTCGAGACTGGTTGCATTTGAGTTGTAAGCAGATTCTGAAATTCAAATGAACCCCTGCTTTAATAGTTAAACAGGGACCAATATGTAAAAGTGATTCATTTTCAGTACGAATTCGGGTCCCAGTTGACCTGGATTTTGCCAAAACTTAAACCAGAACTCGATCAAAAAGACCCGGACCTAACTCGAATTTCACTGGTTTGCATTGCACTGTTGACACGTGATGTTTAAATTATTTGAATCCTGTCTTTATTCTTGCTTCGCTTGTAGATTGTCTACAACAACTCGGTCGACGCCATAATCAAGATCTACCAACGCGAGGGCCTACGCGGCTGCTACCGTGGTATGGTCCCGACTCTTCTGCGTGAAACGCCAGCGTTCGGTTGCTATTTCGCGGCCTATGACCTTTTAACCTCGCACGTATTTTACGTAAGTTTGAGTTGTTGCTGATTTTGCCGTTTATGCTTTTACAAGCGCGACTTGGTTGATATTAGCTTTTTAAGGAATCGATTTAAGAGTTCTCATGCGAAGGTTTTGTCTTGTCAGGGCACCTTCAAAGTCGTAAATTTTAATTTATTGAAAATAAACGTGGAAGTAATCTGTTTGCCTGAGTCCAGTAATTATTAGACGAAAATTTGCTTCAATTCTGGCTAAAAAGTTAGACGAAAAAATCGCGCAGTCGCGATTTCCTAAAGCAGGGATGGGGAATCTTTTTATTATTGGAGGCCATATTTTATAATTTTGAAGAAAGGAGGCCGCTTACACCTAAAAAATTTTCGTAATCACTTCGAATTTGACTCGGAATTTTTGATTTCCGCCCCTAAATTGAAGTGATCTCTAAAAAAGCTCTGCTTTGGTTCCTGCTCGAATTTCTTGATTTTCGTTCGTAAAAGCAGTGTTCTCTAGTTATCAGCAGTAGTCATTGACACACGGTTCTATTATCATTGAGGCCGCACAAAAGCTCTTGGAAGCCGCATGCGGCCCCCTGGTAGCAGGTTCCCCTCCTCTTCCCTAAAGCAAATATTAAACGTGATTGCAAGTATTAGTAAATGCATATGAAAGGCAGCAATGAACTTTTTAAGGGGCTCGTCTGTTTTGCAATAGTTTAAAAGGGCTGATCAATTACAGTGCAATTTGATTTGGCATCGCAGTGGGCGGGAACAGATTAGCGGTAAGTTGCAATTAATTCTCAGAACGTTTTGCCGTCACGTGACGCTTCACCTTCCGGCTCAGCTCTCACCTAGAAAATCCGATCCTAACTACAATCTCGTCATTTCCTGTTTGTTTAAAAAAACTTGGAGCTGTTCAGGGTTCAGCCAAGGTTTAAAATTTCTTGAAATTATTGTGTTTTGTAATGAATAATTTTTTGATCGCGAATTCTTAAGTGCCCATGAAAAATGTTTCAATTACGTCACAATGTGATTTGACACTGCAATAAATCGTTGTGTCTTCCTTTGCAACTTATCGGTTATCGGCAAATTTCTTACATGCGACCGTGAAATAAAAATTAAGCACTTTGCAGTGTGCTAGGAACGCTTATTTGGTGTTGCGATTACTGTTATCATTTATAACACCGACTGCTTGCGCGGAACGTTCGAATTCCGCTTCTGCGATGGTCGAATCAGACACAATATTGCTGACGACACGTCACTGCTACGTCATTTTCACAAATCCGTCTCGGCTGGTTAAACCCGTTGTTGTGGAGTTGCTGCGATTTTGTGACCGACCTCGGCGTATTGATCGAGGGTAATCAGAGGGTTAGGATTGTCAGAAAAATGTTTCATGTACAGTTATAACCTTTTATCTTTCGTCAAGCCACCTATAAACTTTTTTATCAATGCGATTTCGATTTTTTTGTTGTTTTCTCTAATTAAAAGCACTGTTAAATTTGCAGGTTGCTTTTTGTGTAAATTTTACATTATTTAGATTTAATTAATTTTGTTAATAAATTAGTCAACACAGGACATTACTGAAGTATCTGCACCAATTCAAAATAAAACCTGCTTATTGTTTATACCAACTATAAAGTCTTTATCAAGTTTGCTATGGATTTGTTAAGAAAGTTAAAAAGTTTTACTATCGATAGATTCATACCTTTCGATAAGAAGTAGAAATTTCTGTGCAATATTATAATGTCATTAATTTTCATCATTAATTTTGTTCGTTTACGTCTTTCAAAATTAATCGCGGTGTTACCTTTTCCAGTATTGCGGTTACGTTGTTGTTTACTCGGCAATTAGCATTATATGGCAATAGTTCATAGCCAAGGTTAAAAGTTCTAGTGTCTAATGAGCATGCGATGACCTCAGCAGAAAATAAACAAGAACTTTTACTACTCGTTAATCACAATCACTTGCTGAGACTTAATTTCTTGTTATGTTTCTAAAAGAAAGAAACAATTTTTTTTGTTTTTTACATTGTTTCGCCAAAATTTTCCTATTAGTCGATGTTTAATTGTCAAAAAACAGTATGCTAAAGCAATTACCATGAAGTGTGGGACATGACAGCGCTCGTCACGACACCATCCAAAAAGTATGTTTTACAGCTAACTAAACGCCCACAAAACAAAAAAATTGCAACAACAGAAGTCATGGCGTATACCGCGAATCGTATAATTCGCAAAAATTCGGTTATATAACAGCGCAGGTTTTTTCAATATCTCTCCTTAAAAAATGTTGCACTTGAAATAATAAATATAGCACCTTTATCTAGCCCTACGAAGAATAGGGAGAATGTAGTAACTCAGAAATAGCAAGTTTTTTAGAAATAGGATCGAAACGATAACCATGGTTATATTTCTTAACCGTTTTCCTGCTACCCTAGTTTCAAGCGTAAATTAATACAGTCGTAAAAAATTGTTCAGTTTTAATCACGGAGATATTGTTGAGAAGCGTTTACTATGTGTTGGAGTTACTTTAAGTTACATTGTAAATGTCTTGGTTTTGAACTTTAAGACGAGCCTATAAATAAAAACTTGGCGTGGCTTTGCTCAAAAGTTTCTTGCGTAAAGTTTGACGTTCTGTTTGTTCATTATATTCATTTCATGCTGATCCTTTGTCGAAGCGACAAAAATAAAACATTCCAACATTGTTTTTTCTAACACTAGAGCTAGTGTTCCAATCATTTTCCCCTTTGTTTTTTTTAACACAAAACAAAAAGCAAGAGATTTATGTTTTTGTGTTCGTTTTTTTTGACACGACACGTCACTTGACAAGTCACGTTGAACTCGGCCTGATGCCTCGTCGTGATTCGGCCAAAATCAATTGCTCAAAACAGCAATCTCACATCCTTGCTGATTACATAATTTGGAATTGCTTTCCAGGTCGATAAATCCGAGACTTACACGTGGAGGGGTGTCGTCAGTATGCTCTGTGCCGGAGGCTTTTCGGGGATGGCTTCGTGGGCCATAACGTACCCCGTTGATGTCGTCAAGTCCCACATACAGGCCGACGGGGCGGGTGGGAGACCGCTGAAGTACAAAAGTGCCATCGATTGCACGAGACATCTATGGAAGACCGAAGGAATAAACGTTTTTTTCCGGTAAAATGTTTAAAATTAAAGCTTTTTGTTTATAAAATGTTTTGCGAGTGATTTTATAAAACATTGTTTCATGACTATCGATCTTTGAAATTTATTTGATTGTACAGTCGTGTGCAAAAGTTTAAGACCATCGACCAGAAATTTCCTTTTTTTAATTTCCAGCATTGTGATGTTATTCGGCTTGTTCAAGATTGCATCATGTTATTGCATCAGTCTAGCTAGATGTGTTTAGCAATGCAATACTCAGTGCGTGCTTGGTTAAAGAATATTTGGACTGTTTCTGCAATGTTTTACGGTTTTTAAAAGTTAAAAAAAAGAGCAAAAAAGCCAGTTTGTCTAAAACTAAGAGAGCCCAAATTGTAATTTTGCAACAGAAAGGGTTTTCTCAAAGGAAAATTTGCAAAAAACTGCCCTGTAGCAAAACGGCTGTTCATCAACCAATTGTAAGATTTCAAAATTTTGTACTTTACCATGTCAAGAAAAGGAGTGGAAGGCCAAGAAAAACGAGCCCTCGTGATTACAACTTGATTTGGCAAATAGCTGTTCGGTCTCCAACCAATTTCTGCAAGAAAATACGTGCGGCACTGCTTCGTAAAGGTACAGATGTTCATCGTACAACTGCTTTGTAGGCGTCTTGTTCATGATTTCAACCTGAAAGCGTTTAAATCTGTAAAAAAACCTCGCTTAACCCCAGCCATGAAACCGAAGAGGTTGGTCTTTGCCAAGCAATATGAAGACTGGGATGAAACAAAGCGGATTAAAGTCCTTTTCTCGGATGAATCCACAATCCCGCAGTTTGCACAGAGAAAACAGACAGTTTGTGGACCTGTTGGAACATGATTTAATGACTGCTATACACAAGGTATGGTAAAACATCCTCCCAGTGTCATGATCTGGGGGCTATGTCAAGTAATGGCACAGTTGGTCTTTTTATCAATCGAAACAACAATGGACGGCATCAGTTACCGCAAAATCTTGGAGGATAAGCTCGAAATTCACATGGCTATTCATAAATGCAATATGTTTATGCGAAACGGTGCTTTCTGTCGCCGTTTAAAGCTAATGAGTGATTTTCTTAAGAAGAATATCGGAGCGTTGGATTGGCCTGGTAACAGCCCAGATCTCAATCCAATTAAAAATTTGTGGGCAGTACTGAAAGACACAGTGGCAGATAAACATCTCACTACTGCTAAAGACCTGGAAATGAAAATAAAACGCATATGAACGCAAAAGCTTACAGCTGATTACTGCAAACACCTGGTGCAAAGCATGCCTTGTTGTCAGGAAGCTGTTATCAAGAACAATGTGGACATACCAAAAACTAGATTTTTACACGAAAACTGGCTAATGTAACTGACTTTTACGTTGATAAACTTCTTTTTGACATTCAGTGTTTTCAATGTATGGCTATTTTATTGCAGTACATAAATAGAACAAAATTGGTTTTTTGTATATTTTAGATAAAAAATGCTAGGTTGTCTTAAACTTTTGCACACGACTGCGACAATCAAGAACTGTTGCAATAATGTTTATATTTCAATTTGTAGTACAGTAAAATAAAGTCGATTACCACCCGCACTAAAAAGTCGAGAATCACTGGTTTGGAGTTATGAAAATTTGCACGTTTGTCCTAAATCTTTGAATGAATTTCTAAAGTCGCTATAAGCCGGCTGGCTATTAAACGCCTTCGGTCATTAGAAATGGCTGGCTGTCCGAATTTTCGTGACGTAATTTGACGTTAGTCAGCGTTTATTTTCTGATGAAATCTTGCATTTCCACATTTGTCTTAGATCCTTGAACGATATTTTAAAAGTCGCTATAACCCGGCTGGCTATTAAACGCCTTCGGTCATTAGAAGTGGTTGTTTGTTCGAATTTTCGTAACGAATTTGACCTTGGTTAGCGTTTATTATCTGACGAAATCTTGCATTTTTTCTTGTCTGTGTGAAAGGCTAGACATCGATCGTAATCGAATCTAACTATGAGATAATAAATCAACGAGCAATTCGACTTGTATGCTTTGATCAATGCTCGGTATTATCTCGTGATTTTTGCTTTTGTTTTTTAGCGGTTTGAATTCGTGTCTGTTACGGGCGTTTCCGGTCAACGCAGCAACCTTCGCCGTCGTATCCGTAGTTTCTCAGTTTTTATACTCGAGAAGGACAGACCGGCAGCCTACGTGAGTGCCTCACGCCCGTCGCTATGCTGACTTTGGAACCCGGTCGCTGCCGTTACGTGTCTGGGCGCAGGTTTTGATCCGTTCGAATCGTAGTTCGTCTTAACACGTTTCACGCAGTTCATTCGTGCATCGTATTTCGACCTGTCTTGAACGCTTGTTTACAATCAGTATAGCAGTCGTACAATGCCTAGGGCTGTTTGTCTGATCAAGGACGAGAATTTTTATCAAATATCTACACATTAGTTATCAATTTTATAAGAAAACTTCGTAAATTTTTTATGTAAAAAATTGATTTAAAAACTGTCAAAATCTTATATGGTTTCGAGGTGCTGATTTCTGTAATGTTTTACTCGCACGTTACTTTTATAGTTTTGGAAACGTCTTTTTTCGGTGCAAAACTTCAAAATTACCGAGATGCTAACAAGTTGTTTTTGGTGACGCACACACACACACACAAATATACATCTTATGTTGGACTATTGATATTGTTTAATATTGCTTTCGTTCTAGTAGACTTTTCAGTATACATATTAAGTACCATTTCACAAATTATTTGGATTGCGGTTTATATTGTTTCTAAAAGTATAATCACTCGTGTAGTTGAAATTTACAATGCAACTCTGAGGCGCATAGAAAGAAAAGGCAAGTTTTGTTTGCTAATAAAGCTAAATAAAAATCCCTTATATCCATTATTTTATTTCCTCAACGGGCTAGAAAAATTTTTTACCAAATATAACCTGTTTTTCCTGTTTAGCCTTGTTTTTCTGTCTCGTGAAACATATTTTTTACAGTAAATTAATACAGAGTTAGTCAGAATTAAAGAGACCTAAGACAAAATTTTTTTAAAAAATACTTTTTAACATTAAAAAGGACAAAATTTTACTTCGGTCAACTAATTAAAAACTTTCTAATGATTCAATAACATAATTTGATAAAGCTCTTGGTCTTTTTTGATTAACTCTTGCTTTAAGAGCAGTGGTGGCTTTAATAGGGTGCTAATGGAGCGGCCGCACCCGGCCCCGCCTGTGAAACATCAAAAAGTGGCCCCCTTATGCATTATATTTCTCTTTTCTTCATACTAGCATCAGCACAATCACATCCCTGAAATGAAGACTTTTTTTAGAGATTACTTGGATTTGATACACTAAAAAGTGGCCCTCATAAAACGGTAACCTTTTTTTAGAAAACACACTGTTTTGAAACTCTAAATAGTGGGCCTCCCTAAAATAAAGACCTTTTTTTAGAGATCACTTTGTTGCCTTGCTTTGGGACACGAAAAAGTGATCCCCTTTTACTTTTCTTGCACCGGGTCCCGCTTTTGTAAGGCCATCACTGTTTAAGAGTGCTAAGAAATGAATTGCTATTATCGGTTGAACTTTGTTAGACATTGGGAAAAAATTATATTAATAAAGAACAGTCTTTATACCTAAAAATATTTTTTAATTATATAAATTTTTTAATTACATATATTTTTTGTTTCTTTATCACGACAAATTCTTAATTCTAAATAATATCTCTTATTTTTGAATAATGTCTCTATTTCTGAATAATTCTGTAAAAATACTAGTTGTTGGTTTTTTATAGTTTTACTGTTAAAAGTTCTATTTAACTATGGATAAACGATAATCTAAAAGAAAATAAGCAATAGATGTGGTATACCGATTACTGTATACCGATACGATACCGATTGTAAACGTGCGTCTTGAACGATTTAGAAATTGGCGGCTGATTTCGGGGAAATCCCCATTTGCTTTTTAAGAGTAAAAGTGACGTTTGTTGACGTTTGCGACACGCCTCTTTTACACCTACCAAATCACGCATATGTCGCCAGTGCTAACTGCTGTGATGACGTATGACAGCGAACGCATTTTTACCACGTTCCATTGTCTTGTTCTGTTTGAAAACGTAATTGCAATGTTTGCGTTTCTTTTTTGTGTCGATCACCTGTCGTTTAATCACTTCCGTCTCGTTTCCTATTATTGCTTATGTATTAATTACACACAATCTTTTTACTTTTAACTTTTATGTATTGCTTTAAAATGCATTTTTTGATGAATAGAATTCTTTTTTAGAGTTTAGTGTATAATTTATTGTTTAAAAGCAATATTTTTATCACAAAATAGCCGACGTTTTGGCAATTTTTTTTGTTAAAAACGCACTTTATGTTGTAGCTTTCATTGGTTCATTGTGCTTGTTAGTTCTCGTTTCAACCATAATCAATTAATCATGTTTATTGTAGTTGACCTAGGGCAAGGTGTTTTTAGTTTTTTGTGTTATTGTTTTAAAACTAAAGGATTGGCTTCACACTATATACAAGCCAATCGGTTTCGGAGTCTGTAGCATTTTTTTATTGTTAGGCAAGCGCTGCTTTGATTCACGGTACATCATTTAAAAACCGTGTTTTCACTTTAATTCTTCTGTATAATCCTACTCATATTATTTTTGTGCTTTCATTTGTTGCAATAACATGTGCACTTGCAAAACTTAAAATCAAACAGAATAAGAAGTTCGTTGACTTTTCTAAAAAATCAGTGAATTCTCAGTAATCTGCTTTTAGTGATGATGATTTTACTTCGATATTATAATCATTGGATTGTTTCGATTTGTTGACATTTATTGACCTTCACACGGTTGTCGAGTTTACGTCTTTTTCATGAGCAAGGATTTTGTTTCTTTTTTGAAACCATTTAGTGACGCATTCTTGTTGTGGTTAATTATAAAAGAATCCTTAGTTAGTTAAGTTAGTTACTCCAATGAACCGAGTTTGTTGGCTTAGTTTGTGATGTTTAAATGAGAAATCTGTGCTCTTTCCTATGCGGTCCACATTTAATCTTCTTTTATAGTATGCGCTCTACATAAAGTTGTCAAAAGTTGTAATAGGTTGGATTGAAAAATAGGATTTGTGTTAATTAGTTTTCAGAAAAATTACCGTTAAATTTTTTTTTAACGTAGTTAGATGGACCGCATTCTCATTTTTGTAGATATGTGGCTGCAGACCGCATGCTATAGGAGCACCGAAAAAACTTTTTAGAATATTTCTGTTAATTAAATGGTACTAGTATGTTGCAAACTTTATGTTTTTTCACCTTTAAGTATTTTCTACAACTTTTTAAAGTTTTTCAACTTTTAATTCTAAAACGTTTATCAATTTCAATCGTGAATTGGAATTGTTTACGTTTACTGCATTATTTTGTGCATTTCCATCCTTTCAACTTACTCTTAACTTTTTTTCATAAAAAAGTTTTAGTTTTTTCGGGTCTGATTTCTATGTTTACTATGTAAACCCTAATTTTATTTCATTAGTCTTTGATTTTTTAAAATATTTTTCTGTTTTCTTCTTATGTTTACAACTTAAACAGTGCTTTATCTTAATGGACTGTTCGTTATCGGCATCACCAACGATAATTTTTAAAGTAGCTTTCCATTTGTTATGCTGCTAAAAATGACCAAAATGTTAAATTGTTTTCTTGGCAACACCCTTTTCAAAAACTTGTAAATTTTTGTCGAAATAAGTTTCTAAAATGACTCTGGCAAGCTTTGAACCCGGTCCTGCGGCCACCTTGTATGGAGGATATGTATTCGTTGATTTGCTTTGATAACGATGCTTTGCGTCATGTTAATTTGTTTCAAGCTTTAAATTGTATTTCAAACAGACTCAGCAATTGGTCACCAGGAAATCAAGGTTTATTGCTTGGTCTTGGGCTTCGTATTTTTTTTAGTCTTGAAATACGTCATGAAAATATGTGTGGTGATTACAAAAAACTAGGGTGTAACTTTGCTATTTTTAAAAGAAGGAAGAAGGAAAAAGAAGGTTCAAGTCTGTTTTTTCAATTGACAGCTTTGAACGATGATTAATATTTTAATCGCTTTTTTTCTAGGCTCTAGATAAAGTCATTACAAAGACAAAACTCAAATCAGAAGGAACCAATATAAAGCTGTTATATAGCTAGTCAAAATGGGACAAATCCGATTACAAATGAAGCTTAAAATCACACTTTTTAGCTACCATTAAGTTTAAATTTTGTAGTTCAATTAAGTGGGTTTTTGCTGAATTTATGTTTTCATTGCCTTCTGGGTCACCTTTTTAACCTGATATGTTTTTGCAATGCAGTGTCTGATGTGATCCTAAAATCCGTAATGTTGTGTCTGTTTGAGTTCGGCAGCTGTGATGATTTGATAAACAAGAGGACGTCTGTGTAAACCGATCACGTGGTTGCGTTTAAGAGCTAGAAATCATTTACATAATAAAATATGTAACTTTTAAAGAAAAAGAGGTAAAATCAGTTTTTCTTTCTATTTGAATAAAATATCTCAATGATTTTTAACGGGTGAAGCAGTTTGTCAGATTTAACAAAATTTTTGCTTTTGTGTCATTTTAGTTTTAGATACTTTAAAAAGACTAATTTTTATAAGCCTACAGTACATCTTAGGCTTAATATTTCTGGCAAGCAAATTTCTCGCCAAAGTACGAAGTATTTTTTAAACATATACTCCTAAATATAACTAAACGATTTCTCTTTGAAAATTGTTTATAAAACAGCCCTTGGCGATTGCAAAATTGCAAAGTCATGGCAAGCACACAATCAAGATTGGTGTTCTTTCGCTGATTCGCGTCGTTGGGTTTGTCGCTTGCTTGAAAAGATTGAGCGACACGCAAGAAGAACTGGTTCTGTTCTATGTGTCACGCAGAAGCAGTATTTTGTAATAACATCGTCATTTTTTGGAAATTTTAACTTCGCGGTTGACGCCAGGCAAGTTTTTCTTCTCGCTTTCAACAAATAAAGGATTCCGATTAAGACTGTGCTTACTCAAGCATGCAGCATTTTGTGACAGTTAAGATTTTACTTTAATTTTGTAGCAATTTTATTCATTTCCTCTTCCCACAGGAAATATTTTGAGGTTAAAGACGGCGATAGAAAGCCAAAAAACTATCGAAAAGATAAAAATTGAGTACCGGTTAATCATGCGTTGGAATGTTCGCGAACATAGCTTCCCATCATCGGTCCAATAACAATGTCAAAGGTATTTACCTTCAAATCTATTACCTTTAAATCTATCTTAACTGGTATGAGCTTCGTGTTTTGGTACGTTTTGTAATCGGAAATGCAGAGGTCGCAAATTTGCCTGTTTTAATTTAATCGTGAGCTTGCCTTTAAAAATTATCTTAGTTCACTGTAAATTGGTTTTATGAAAAAATATATGAAATTTGTGTTTTTATTGTTTGCTATAAACGTGTGAAAATGTTTTTTTTGTTTTACGATTAAATCGTAAATTATTTTGGCGATCGCTTTTATTTTAAAATGTTTCTTAAAAGAAATTAACTGTGCTATATTGTTACTGAGATTTTGTGGGATTTTCAGCTGCAACTGCAATCAAGTACTACCACCATCTGCGAGTCTATTTTTTTCTATGAAAAGTACGAAGGTCTTTGAACAGATTTGATGTGATTCATTGTTGTATCTCTTTTGCAGAAAAAGTGATGCCAAAGTCCGATTCGTCCTGTGAAAAATTTATTGCTACTTTATAACTGCTTTAAAATCTTCGAGTTGTTTTGTTGATTGCGAATGTTTTAGCAACCTAACACAATTTTTAGTTTTTTTAGTTGATGTTCTGACGTAAAGCCAGAAGTTTTTATTATATAAGGAATTAACTTTTTTCAATAGCGTTTTGTGAAAGAGTTTATTTTGGTTAGTTTTAAATATGAATGTAATTTACTTTCTGTTAAAGAGGTAATAGAATTTGGCAGGTTTAAAAGCTGTAAGGTCAATGAAAATGACAGAAATCTTAATGTACGTCAATAGAATAAAAATAGGTGATGATGATAATGGTGGTTAGCTGACGTCAATTATCATTCATTATTGTCTTCATTCTGCTACTATTTTAGCTTAAGAGTATAAGGAAGAGCCAACGCTTTAAACGACAATCAAGAAAAATAACACCATGTCAGACACTAAAATATTAGAAGACAGTGGCGTATTTAGAAATTGTCATGGGTAAGTTTTAGAGCCGAAAAGACTGATACTAGCAATAAAATATAGCGAAGACTTTTGGCCTTTTTTTTTGTGCTCAAATTCTCCGTGTGACCTGCGTACTTTCTTTAAAGAGAAGAATATAATATGCAAAGTTTCCTGGTGGGTATGCTTATGGAAGAAGGTATTAAGAAAATTAAATAACAGTAGGCCTATGGTGTAGAAAGCGTTTCCGTCATATATGATTCATTTCAAATACATCATATTATAGGTTAGAGTGTCTTTTAGGTCGGCTGTAGATGTCAAATTTTTTTGTTCTCACGGCTTTGTTGAAATTAAAGAAAAGCTGCATCTGCCCCTTTCCCATTATTAGGAACTAAAATTTCCGAGATAAAACCATTAACTGATTTGTTATCAAGAGCATAAAACAAAGACTAATTGCTAAGAATAAATGGAGTTTTATTTAAAACTTGTTCGACCCCATTGTATCAGATAAACTGTTTTCAACTGGTTGGACAGCCACAGAGGCGTTCTGTGATGGTCTTAAAAAAGTGGGGAGGCACTTTTTGGTGTGTCAGTTAAATTATTTTTTCATCCTAAAAATATAGTAATCTTTGGAAAAAAGGTTAATTTTTATTCGAGTACATGATCCCAACTTTCGTCTTAAAGTTAAAATGCAGGCAGGTGGGCCACTGTCATAGTGCTACTATAAATAAAAGAGCAATATTTTGTTTAAGGGGGCCGTCACTGGAGGTGTTAAAAATAGAGCTACCCATGTCATTGCCGAAAAATGCAAAAATATTGCTGTCCAGTTGAAATTTTTTAATTTTATTTGTTGCTTTACTTATGAATAATAGAAAGTGATCTAAGCTAGAGCATGACCAAAGTAGGAGATAAACCGAGATCGTGTTGACTGTAGTCGGCGCCCAAATAATACTCGTAGGCCAACAATCGGCCGGCACCAAAAACCAAAGAAGCCTTGAATGTTGCTCAAAATGTTAGATCGGAGACGAAAAGAATTTCCTATTAACTCAAGCAAGGCGTGTTAAAAAACTATCACACGCGACATTGCCTAAATTAAGGTTTAATAAACTAAAAACAAGACACTCCTAAACATAATAGAATTAATAACATAAGACTCTTAGATGACCGATTATCAAACAAACATAAACTACCACAACATAACTGCAACTGC
This sequence comes from Diplosoma virens, assembly GCA_963680785.1. Lineage (NCBI taxonomy): Eukaryota > Metazoa > Chordata > Ascidiacea > Aplousobranchia > Didemnidae > Diplosoma > Diplosoma virens. Next base: position 14,863,986 of record OY796894.1, on the reverse strand, counting down.
ATAAAGAAAGAAAACGGGAAGCCGCTGCAGCCTGCAGCATTCAAGGCGCGATAAAAGGTACACGGCTACACGCTTATAATTATTTTGATTGGTAATGGCAAGTTTGAGTACCAACCATATTATTCCTCCCCCCCCTAAAGATCAGTGGTTATGGAAATACATTAGTCCAGTGCTTTTCAACCCGTGGGACGGTACGCACTTGTGCGGATGAAAAAAATTGTAGTGCGGATGACAAACGTAGTGCGGATAAGTGCGGATGACAACAGCAATTAACTAACTGCTAGTGAACGTTTTTATCATAACCTGACGTTTTTTAGTAATACATGTTTTCACAAGTCTTACTGTCACGAATAAGCTAAGGGGAGCTATTACATGGTCTGCTCGTATGCGCTTTTTTTGTTCGGAAATATCCCGAACGAAAATTTAATGGTGACGTAACAATGTAACTAATTGTTGAATGATTAATAAATTTCATAATGTAGTAAGTAGGCTAATAATGACTGCTAGTCAGCTGCTACAGCTCTGCAGTTTTCTTTTTACGGCTTCAGTTTTTCATTGTACAAACTACAAAGGAATTATGCCGATGCGTTGGTCTAGTGAGGAGGCGAGAGTGTAATTAATGGAGGAGGTGGAAGCTAATTATAAATTTCTTTACTGGGGCCCTTACCAATTGTACGACAAAGGTGATGATGGTCGAAAAATGGGTGAAGAAATGGTTTTGACATGAAATCCACAGCAAAAAAGCTGTGGCCGAATATAAAAAGGAGTTAACTAATTACAGATGCCAATGCAGCTGCGAACCCGTCGGAGTTGCAATTTAATTAACGTAGATTAAATTCAATTAAATTAGAACTTTTTAATCGAGTGTTAGGTCAGTCGATTGGTAGCCTAAAGGTTGCATAAAATATTTTACTAATATTTATGAAAAATACTGCATTAGACCTACTAGTACTTACAAATAGTAGGTCTAACGCAGTATTTTTCATAAATATTACAGCTTTTTAATTATTCGTACGATAGGTTAAAGTTAAAACACATGAGTCTTGTAAATTATGGCTTTACTTCTAATAAGCAAGATGCAGCAGTGCAGCAAGAAACGGAAGAAGAATTACAAAATAGTGAACAGTTGATAGTTAATAAAACGAAAAAACAGCAATTGAGCAAAAAGCGAAAATGGAACGATGCATTTACTGAGCTGGGATTTGTGGAAGATTCAGACGAAAACTATCCTTCGGCTCGCTGTGTTTTCTGCCAGGTCATATACCACAATTGATCAATGGAGAAGTATAAACTGAAAAGGCACAGAGACACTAAACATTCTGAACACAAAAACAAGTCGGCAACATTTTTCAAACAACAAACACGACAATATGCTCTACAACAGCAACGATTCCATGGAGAAAGGAGAAGTATGATCAATGGAGAAGTATAAACTGAAAAGGCACAGAGACACTAAACATTCTGAACACAAAAACAAGTCGGCAACATTTTTCAAACAACAAACAAGACAATATGCTCTACAACAGCAGCGATTTAAACAATTGATGGTGGCACGTTCTGATCAACCTCTAGTCATAACATCACTAAAAATAGCTCATGTCCTTGTGTCTCAAAAGAAGCCATTTACCTTGGCAGAAAGCGTCGTAAAACCCTGTCTGGAGATAGTAGCGCAGGAGATTTATGGAGGAGCCACAGCTGTGACCAAAGTCCAAGCTGGCATTGTCTGATAATACCATGCAAAAGAGATGTTCAACGATCGCTGCATCACTAAAAGAAATTGTTCTGGCCAAGCTTCGTCTTGCGCCCTGCTTCGGGCTTTAATTGAATGAAACGACTGATATTACCATCAAAGCTCAATTGATTGTTTACGTTCGCTTTCCAAGTACGAAACGCATGAAAATTGTGGATCACTATCTGTTTTGTCTTCCTGTTGGCATAGACACCACTGCCTTAAGTGTGTTTTCAAAATTGGACAATTACTTCTCAGCATAGCCGTACCTTCCGGGGGGCAGGGGGGGCAATTGCCCCCCAAGTTTCGAAGATTTGGGCAAAATTAAGATTTTTCGGGAAGTGAGAAGAAAATATTTGGGCAAAACCATAATTTTTCGGGCAGCGATACGAAAAATTTGGGCAAAGTCAGGAAATTTAGAGAGGTGACGATGAGGAACTGCAAAAAATAATAACCCAAATTTAGGTGAAGACCTTAGAACACCTTGATTTTGGGACGAAAATTGAAAATTAGGAGACTGAATTTAAGTGAAGACCTTTTTTTTTTTTTTAGTGGTTTTTCGTCTGAGAATCTCAGACAATTTTTTTGTCATATCCGAAATGTACTATAAAATCATGATTTGGGCAAACGTCACAAAATTTGGGCAAAACTTCATTGCCCTTCCAAAATTTTTTGGGCTGGTACGGCTATGCTTCTCAGAACACGAAGTGATGTGGTCCAAATGTAAGTCTGTGTCCAACGACGGTGCCCGGGCTATGGTCGAAGTTCGTAGCGGAGTTGTTGCTCTCATAAAGCAAGTCGCACCAGAGGTTGTGAGCATTCATTGCATCCTACACCGTGAAGCATTGATAGCCAAAAAACTTGCCAATGAAGAAAAGAACTGTCAACTCGCCGATGTGATTTGTGATGTCACTAAAATTGTGACTACAATACTAAAGAAACCAAAGTCAAATCGGGCGTTTCATGAACTTGTCAGAGAAATGGGAGATGATGTGCGTCTTGTTTATCACTCTGAAGTTAGGTGGCTGTCTCGTGGAAGAGTAACAGAGAGAGTGTGGAAATTGCGAGAGGGACTTGTTGTGTGGTTCAATGGGCGAGAAGACCACAGAGCTAATATGATTCAAAATTTATTTTGGCTTGCCAGGCTAGCTTATCTTGTTGATATATTCGGTATGCTTAACGTGCTCAACATCACCCTACAAGGATGTGGAATTGATATATTTGAAGCGGTACATCATTCAAACAAAATCTTGAAAGTTTGGAAAAAGAAATCTGCAGTAACAACCTACAAAATTTGAAGACGCTTCAGACCTTCATGTCTACATGTAAGTGGGAAGAAACAGAATAGAATCTGGAGCAGCGTATCATCGAAGTAGCGAGCTCTCATGTGAACATTCCGCGTGATAGTTTTGAAGCTTTCCGAGTCATCAGGCAGCAGAATTAAAATCAAAGCTGTGGATTTTGAATCCTTTTGGTGAACAACAGCCTCCGGAACCTTTGGGTCAAATTCTTAAAAACAATTTCTGTCAACAGGCATTTTTTAATCGTGGAAAACATGCTGAATTTTGGGTCGGAGCTCTTGATGGAGCATACAAAGACCTGGCGATTCAAGCACTCAAAGTTCTTGTGCAAAACCCTACTACCTACTTGGCCGAAAAGGGGTTTAGTGCACTAGTTGACATCAAAACGTCAAAAAGGAGTCGTGTTCTTAATGAAACACTTGATGACCTAATGCGGGGAGCTTTGGAGCAAGACATTGAACCAAACTGGTATGAAATTTCCCGAAATATTCAGCAGCAAACGAGTCATTAATATACTTTTATACTAGAATAAAAAACTGTTGATTTTTTTTGTGTGTAATAATTTTCGTTTATGTTGATGTGTTGGTAATTAAACAAAATTACTCGTTTACTGTTGTTCCTATGTCTAACCCTTCCATTGTTATTATACAAATGGAATAACTAATAGCTGTAAACTATTGTTGCGAACGTCACTAGTGGAACGTCAACAACAATTCAATCAGGGCTAGCTAGCACCCGTAAAGTATTCTCCGAGCCGCTAATGTTAGTAGTTGAGCTCACTTGATTCTTGTGTGTGGATGTGCTTGAGAAATAGACTAATCTCCGCGTGACGAAAATGAACGTCTGTCACTGGACACAAGCACTGTCGGTTAAGTCTTCCTCTTGTCTTCTTGTTTGATTTCACTCAGCTCAGTCAATTATTACTTATCAATCTATATTGATTTAGGTCAGTCATACATAGAATCTTATTCGAATAGAACAGATGCATGTTAACTCGTTAACTCTGAACACAGAATTAAGGAAAAAACGTCATAATGACATGACAATCACGTCGCGAGGAAAAAAGCAAGATCACGTGATATTAAACAAGTGGAAAAACAGAAACGTCCGGTAACACAATGTTTGTTTGTGCGGATGAAATTTTTGCAAAATAAGCAAGTGCGGATGGTGCTTTCAAACGTTGAAAAGCACTGCATTAGTCGATTAGGTTCTTTACTTGTTCAAGAAGAACGCCGTAAACGATTAGCTTTATCTTGGACATCTTTAGAATTTGAACTGGAACTTTCTGTGATAATTTCAGCATCAAAACTTTTTTCTGTGACCGTTTCAATGTTAGTCTCTTTGTTATTTTCTTTTGCTAAAGTTTTGTCGTTTGTTTCTATATTGGTCACAGTATCGTTGCTCGTATTTGACAAAATCGATTCTTCACAATTTGCCAGCGGTACAATGTCTCCCCAAGAAACCGTTGACTCTTCACCATTTTTGAATCGGACGAAAGCGTATTGTGGAGTGACATGAATGAGATTGGCTTCCTCCACGACGGCATCGTATTTGCTTGACCTATCATGTCTTCGCACTAGTACCGTTGACGAGGAATTGAGCTAAGAAGGAGCCGAAATTTCCAAAGCTGAACGTATTTGGAAACAGAAGAAACGCTCATGCGGAGTTGAATTTGTTGTTGTGCAGAGCAGGGACCGGACAGAATGGAGTACTTGCGGTAACACCTTTTCCCACTGCGAAATAGGAAGGCCACGAGATTTTAAAGATAGCTGCACACCTTTCCAAATAATATCGTTATATTTTTTGCACTGACCGTTCGACCTAGGGTTGTACACAGAACATTTGCTGGTGGGAATGCGTAAACTATGCAAAAACGATACAATTTCATTAGAAAAAATTTTTTTCCTCGGTCGGAATGCACATACCCAGGAGCGCCAAACAAATAAAAAATTTGCTGCAAACGATTAGTTACGGTTTGTGATTCAATATTAGAGCAAGCAAACGCCAAAGGGAAACGTGAATATTCATCTTCGACGGTTAATAAATACTTATTTTTAGAAGAAGGTAACGGGCCTTTGAAATCAATGTTTAAGCGCTCCATTAGCTGCGTTGCTTTTATTAAATGCGACTCGATTGGTCTATGAAAACGAGGTTTGATTTCAGCACGAATGCGACTTTCATTTACAATTTTACGAACTTCATTAATAGAGTAGGGCAAATTTTGCATTTTTATAAAACAATAGGTACGAGTTATACCTGGATGACAGAGTCTGGCGTGTATCTCATACAAGGATGAAAAATTTAGATTAGCACAACATATTCTAGACATCGTGTCCGTGGGGTTTTAAATTTTCTTGTACGATATTCAAATTGAGACAGGTCGAAACGCCAACGTAATAGTTAAGCATTTTTAATTTTTGTACGGCTTTTGCCATTAAGTACGTAAGTTATAGAACGCTGGTCTGTGACCAACTTGAAGGGTTTTTTTGAGAGCATGATGGCTCCATTTACGTATAGCTTCAACAATTGCCATCGCTTCTTTTTCAACACTGGATTGGGTTAATTCGTTTCTTCTCAGCGATCGAAACCAAAACGCGACTGATCTGTTATTTTGGTTGAGAGTGGCGGAAATCGTTTCGTCAGAAGTATCAGTTTTGTCTGTTAGAGAATTTTTCTTATTAATAACACCAAGAGTTACGCTCACAAGTTCAGATTTCAAGTTAACAAACAAAGACAAAGCCTGATCTTTTAATGGAAAGACCCTGTTGATTACAAGCGGTTTTATTTTGTCGGAATAGTGCGAAATCCACTGCGCATTATAGCCTATGCAAATAATTTCAGAACACGCTGTTGCTCTTTGGTAGTTTTAGGAGGGGAAAGCTCTTGTACAGTTTTTACCCTGTCTGGATCAGGTCGCAAGAAACCATTGTGGATTTCATATCCTAGTAATTTAATGGTGTCAGTAGAATACGCGCATTTTGCTTCATTAAAAGTAAGATTATGTGTTTTAGCGATAGAGATTTAGAGAGATTTTTATCATGATCTTCTTGCGTGGCGCCACCAACAGTAATGTTATCTAAATACGCATAAGTACCTTTGCATCTATTAGACTTAATGATATGGTTGACGATTCGTTGAAAGCATGGAACAGTATTTGTGAGGCCGAAAGGTATTCTCTTCCATTGCCATAAAGATCCATCAGCTTGGAAGGCAGTGTACGAGCGATCAGAAGAAGGCAGTTCTACTTGATAATAAGGACTCGTCAGTGGACCATGTCCAACGTTGAGTATACTTTATATTGAGCAATTCTTCTTACAATGTCTTGCATGTGTGGTAAAGGATACGCATCAAGCAAGGTAAACTTGTTTAAAGTTTGACTATAATCAATAACCATCCTTTTTTGTGGTTAACTTGCGTAACAACTAGAGGCTGTGCTCTCTAGGGAGAGCTACTTGGTTCTATCAAGTCATCGTTAAGAAGTCTTTTTACTTCAGAAAAAATAAATTTTGCATCAGCTTGAGAGTACCTTCTAGATTTTGTTGCAACGTGCTGTGTATTTTCTCTGAGGTGTTCAAATAATTTTACAGCAACGTGGTGTGTATTTTCTATGAGGTGTTCAAATAATTTCAATAATGTTTCAAATAATTATATAGAAGTCTTGATAGCTTGCAGTGCTACTAAGTGCAAAGTAAGGTATTTCTCCACCAAAATGAATCTTCACATTTTTATATCGGGCCATGAAATCTTGCCCCAGGATAGCATCGGTCAAAAGATAGTCTAGTACTGTAAAAGAAACATTTTTTTACTTGTTATCATTTAGATGGACGTCAGCTTTACATCTACCCAGACCAGTGGCTCTTAAACTTGTTGGAGGTACCGAACCCAGGAAGTTTCATGCAGGCACTCACCGAACCCTTCCTTAAAATACAAAAATTTTTATTAACGAACTTGAGCCCAAAGTAAACTGTGCATCTGTTGCACATAAAATTATATTATTCAAAGAAACAAGACCAACGAAACATGAACTACACACAAAAACACAACTCAGTAAATATTTACAACAAATCAATGTGTCTTTTGCTGTTGCATTTTGGAAACAATTCTAAAAATGCGCAGCTTCACTTTGGCAAGGCTCATGGCAACAAAGTCTGTTTCCTTTTTTTGTTTTTATGTCTACCATCTTCGAAAAGGAGTGGTTGCAAAGATACGTTGTAACAAACTGTATGAGATTCTCAAGGGCTTTCTTAGCAAGAAGAGGGTAAGCTACGATTTGGTGACACCAAAACGTTGAGAGCGTTGTTGTTTTGAAGAGTTGCTGTTAAAACTGGCTCTGCTAAAGTTCAATGATTTCATTGAGGTATTCATCATTGACATCTTCTTTATCAGCACTAAACGTGAATGACTATCTTACCCATGCTGGATATGACTCTCTGGTCGGAAGTATCCATCGAGAGACTTTGCAAGCTCATCTAAGTGCATGGAAATTGCTTGCTTCAGTTTTCTCGGTACGGAAATGTTCCCATTTCCAGACACATCTTTGGTCTTACTTGTGCAGTCGTCAAACAGAGGAAAGTTAGTCAAGTTATCATTCCCCATTCGTCGTTTCCGTTAAGTCATTTTTTTGAAAAGTCTTCAGATGTTCTTCCTCTTCGATAATGTTGACTCCACCCCCCTGCATCTGTTGATTGAGATTATTGAGAGCATGGAAGATATCGACCATGTATGCCAAAACGAGAATAAACTCAGAATTTTCAAAACAATCTGCATGACGATGTTGGTGCTCTCGCAATAACATTGCTAATTCCACACGCAAAGAAAAAACACGGTTCAGCATCTTTCCCCGGGATAACCACCAAACAGATGGTAGGTGCTTTCACGCAGCCTGGGCCGTGAGTAAGTCTGCTCATTGATTTTAAAATGACAGACCGAAACCTACCAAAACTATCAGTGTGGGTCTGTTAATCGGCAAACGTCCTTTTCAGGACGGGGCAATGTCAGGATTAAACTGCCCTTTTCAGGGCACATTGCCAACAAGTTCCGAAGACCCACTATTCTTCAGCTGAACATCGAAGGCCTCACTGCAAGCAAGATGAATGTTCTTCATCACCTCGCTATGCAGTCTGAGGCACTCGTCATCCTACTGCAGGAGACCCACTGCACTGATGCAGAGAAGTTGGTGCTACCACACTACCAACTAGCTGGGTCTTCTTTAAGCAGGAAGCATGGCCTTGCCACGTTTGTTCACGAGCGACTGAGATACACGCTTTTGGACCAATCTCCACCGACATCGGAGATCGAGTGGCTGTGTGTGGACGTTGATGGCTATAAAATAGTCAACGTCTACAAACCACCGCCAACGCGATTGCGAACCCTGGATCTCCCAGTGTTTCCTCACCCCTGTCTGTACGCTGGCGATTTTAACTGTCGTCATGCTGACTGGGGTTATGATGACAACAGTCCGGATGGTGAGTGCTTGGCTGGATGGGCAAGTATTAATTGTCTTGCCCTCCTATATAATGCCAAGGACGCTGCCAGTTTTTATTCCGGCCGCTGGAACACTGGCACCAATCCAGACCTAGCTTTCGCTAGCGTAGGTCCAAACAGTCGCCTACCGGATAGACGTGTCCTTGAGAAGTTTCCCAGGTCACAACATCGACCCTCGCTTATTACACCACCAAGGTTTGCTATGGCAGTGCCAAGCATGCCTGTTAAGCGATGGAACTTCCGCAAGGCCAATTGGAGTCACTACATTTCTTTGACGAATAAATTCGCAAAGACTTTGTTGCCGCCTGATTCACTTGATGTGGATGCGGCTTACCAGGACTTCTGTAACATCATTAAGAAAGCAGCCAAGAAGACTATCCCACGCGGGTATCGAAACAACTATATTCCGTGTTGGGATGCAGAGTGTGAATCCCTCTATAAAACCTTTCTGCAGTCTCCTCAGGGAGACGACTCAAGTTTGGCTGCTACAACTCTGCTTGCCAAGCTTGACAGAAAACGGAGGGATCGATGGTCCGAAGCAGTTCGGAGCATTGACTTCTCACACTCTAGTCGAAAAGCGTGGAGTATCTTGAACAACCTTACTGGTAGGTCACGACACTCTCCTCGTCATTGTCCCGTTTCAGCCGATGCTATTGCATCTCAGCTGGTTAGAAATGGGAAATACGAGACTGTTGACCGCAAGTCATCTCGACTTGTCTTTCAAGAAGTGTCTGACCTTTGGAGAGCGACAACACCAGATGCAGTAAATATCTCTGACAATTTTTCGCAGAGAGAATTTGCTGCTGCCCTTCAACATTTAAAACCAGGTAAAGCTCCGGGTCCTGATTCCATCTGCCCCGAGCTTATACTCCATGCTGGAGCTGCTTTGAAGTCCTGGTTACGTGACTTCATTTCTTCCTGTTTGCGCCGACTCAAAATTCCCAAGATCTGGAGAAGAGCGCTTGTGGTCGCAATCCCAAAACCAGCAAAGCCCGTGGGGGACCCAAAGAGTTATCGACCGATATCTCTGCTCTGTGTCCCCTACAAGATCCTCGAGAGGCTTATCTACGCCCGCGTTAAACCATTAATCGATCCACTGCTCCCTAAAGAGCAGGCTGGGTTCCGACGCGGGAAGTCAACCGTAGATCAAGTTGTTCTGCTAACCCAGAACATCGAGGATTCTTTCGAGGCTAAAAAGAAGGCCGGTGCCGTATTTATCGATCTGACAGCTGCTTATGACACTGTCTGGCACCGTGGCCTTACCTACAAGCTGCTGAGACTACTTCCGGATAAGCACATGTTCAAAATGATCATGGAGCTTGTCCGAAATCGAAGTTTCACCCTTACCACCGGTGACAGCAAGCAAAGCAGGCTACGCCGTCTTAAAAACGGCGTTCCTCAGGGATCGGTCTTGGCTCCCCTCCTATTTAACATCTATACGTACGATCTTCCTTCCATGATTTCCAGAAATTTTGCTTATGCTGATGATCTAGCATTGTTGCACTCTTCTGGAAACTGGAAGGACTTGGAGGGGACATTAAGCCAAGACATGTCCACACTGTCAGCGTATCTCCAGACTTGGAGGTTGAAGCTCAGTCACACTAAGACGGTGACGACAGCCTTTCACTTAAACAACCGAGAGGCCAAACGTGAGCTAAAGGTCTACGACAATAGTAGACTTTTACCGTTCTGTCCAACCCCTACATACCTTGGGGTAAAACTGGACAGATCGCTCACGTTTCGTCACCATTTAGTGGCATTGCGCAAAAAACTATCATCGCGCGTCACACTGTTGAGGCGACTCGTGGGCTCGGGATGGGGTGCTGGTGCTAAAACACTACGCATAGCCACCTTGTCTCTAGTCTACTCAACAGCTGAGTACTGTGCGCCAGTCTGGTGTCGCAGTGCTCACACTCGCCTCATTGACAGTGTCTTGAATGACGCCTTGCGCATAGTTACTGGATGCCTGCGTCCCACTCCAACGGACCACCTACCTGTACTTTCAGGCATCCAGCCAGCTGAGCTTCGTCGACTGGGAGCGACACTCTCCTTGGCTTACCGTGGATCTCTGGACCCCGATCATATTTTGCATGGTCTTTTAAGTGGGTCCTCAGATACTGGCCAAGTGAGACTAAGATCCAGACGCCCGTTTGTGCCAGGTGCGCGGAATCTCTTGGACAATCTTGCCAGACTTGGCATCCGCGCCTCTGAATGGACAAATCATAAATGGAACGCGGAGTACTGTGAAAGTGCTTCCAGGCTCCGTGCTTTTGTGCCCGGGACCAGTGTCAGGCCTGTTGGGATGGGCTTACCCCGAGCAGCTTGGGTTAAGCTCAACCGCCTGCGGACTGGTGTTGGGCGATTCCATTCGTCCATGCACAAATGGGGTCTCGCTCCTTCACCGAATTGCGAGTGTGGCGCCTCAGAGCAAACCGCAGACCATGTACTAACAATGTGCCCCATACATCGGGCACCACATGGAGCACGCGGTCTGACGGTTTTGAATGACGAAACTCGATGCTGGCTTAATAACATCACTGCCAGCATCTGATCCAGGCAGTGCAGCAGTCTGGGGTAGTAAAAGGATAAACCCTCGGCCCCAGTTCTGTTTGTGTCTGGCCTGGAGTGGATGCCCTTCAAACGATGACGACGACGACGACGACGAGTGTGAAGAAACATTACAATAGTACAAAAGTACCTCGAATACAGAGCTTATTTCATTACACAGCTCCTTGAATATGCGCTGTTTCATAGCATTATTTCGCACATAGTTCACATATTCTACCACAATTTTTAATACTTCTGTCAGTTTTGGAGTGAAGATTTTTGTTGCTAATGCATGCCTGTGCTAAAGACAATGCGTTACAGTTATGTGTGGTGCATTGGCTTTCAGTAGCGTACCAAAACCAGAATTTCGTTCCAACAAGACTCGAGCTCCGTCCAAACAAATTGCATAAACAATATCCCACGAAAGATGATTGTCTCTGAAGAAATTATCTGCAAATTTCTTAAACTCAGCAGCCTTAGCTGTTATAAAGGGCTGACAAAATAAAAAATTTCCTTTTTCACGTCTTCTTTATTCCCATAGCGCACGAATACAGCAAGCTGGCTTAGATTGGAAGCGTTCGTAGTCTCGTCGAATAGTAGACTGAATTTTGCCGTGTCCGAAATCAAGTCTAAAACTATTTGAGCCAAGGTGTCATCGTTCATCTTATCAATTTCAATGTAAACACTGTTACCAGGGATATTATTTAGTTTAAAATTCATTCGTTCTTCTGGTAAAATCAGCAAGTTAAACTTTAACAAATAACAGAAGACGTAATATATTACCATAAGCGTACCAGCCCAAAAAAATTTGGGGAGGCAATAAAGTTTTGCCTAAATCTTGTGGCGTTTGCCCAAATCATGATTTTCTAGCACAATACGGATAGGACAAAAAAATTGTCTGAGATTCTTAGACGAAAAAGAAATTTCGTCCTGAAATCATAGCGATCTCCAAAAAAAAAAAAAAAAAAAATGATCTTCACCTAAATTTGGTAACTGATTTTTGCAGTTGTAAATGCCCTAAAACTTCTAACTTTGCCCAAATTTTTCATGTCCCTGCCCGAAAAATTATTGGTCTTGCCCAAATATTTCCCTGTGACTGCCCGAAAAATTTGAATTTTGCCCAAATCTTGGAAACTTGGGGGGAAATTGCTTCCCCTGCTCCCCCCCCTGGCAGGTACGGCTATGTATATTACGTTTTTCTTTGATAGTGTATTATGCCTTCCGTTATTTGTTAAAGTTTAACTTGCTGATTTTTACCAGAAGAACGAATAAATTTTAAACTTATCAATTTTGTTGCTAATGGTGCCATTAGAAAGAGGAATTTGGGATGACTTATTTTCGGTTGCTTTTCCAAATATGATATTCGCCTTCTTCAACACAGCTGGTTTTACAAGTTTTTCACCAATGGTGTGTAGTTTTCTCTGTTTTGCAATCAAGTACGCAACTTCGTAGGATGCTGTGAGGATCGATTTGTCAATGAGCACAAAGCCGAAAACCGGCAGAGTAGCATTTTCATCAAATCTGGCTCTCTTTATTTTAAATTCAGCGAGCGTGGTGTTCCAGCATTTTCTATCGCCATGCACCTTTTGAAATTGTTCTTTTAGTTTTGCCGGTGCTAAGCAACAATTGCTCAATCTGGCGTACCAAATCATGTACTGAGGACGCTGACTCCCATCACTTTCTGTGATATACGCATAGGCGTACGCAAGGGGGGGTTTCAGGGGTCAAACCCCCCCCTTGAAGAATGGTGTTCAGTCATATATACAGTACATGATAATAAATAGGTTTTAATAATTGGATTTTGGTTTCTATTGTTTACCGTACTTTTTAAACTTAATTACTGCTTGCGCATCAATTTTTGCTATCGTTTAAATTGTTTCAAAGTTAGCTAATGTACTGTATATTGCCACTGTGAAGAAGACTTTCAAACTTGTAAAATATTGAAAGTTAAGCATGGGGATGGAAATAAACTGCATGGGAACAATAGCTTCAGTTCACAATTTTTTTATGCTCCAAAACTTCAAAACATTTTGCGCAAGTCCATCAACACGATTTCGTCAACAACAAAAGCTTAAAAACTTGTTCAAAGTTGTGCTATCAGATGGGTCGATCGACACGAGAGTGTTAGCACTTTTTCAAATTTACAATTTACCGTTGTAGAAGCTTTGGCAAAAATTTCAGCATGGCCAGACAGAGAAACCTCATCACGAGCTCTGCAGTTGCTATCGACAATTACGCAAAGTGAATTTTGCATTGCTCTCTTAGTTTTAAAATACGTTTTTGGATACAGTGTTGTTTTGTGTAAAGTTAAGCAAAAAAAGTCGATAAACCTTCTTGAGGCCGTCAACATTGCACAGGATATTGCAAATGAGTTGAAGTGTCTTCGAGAAAAAACCGAATATGAATTTCACCAGCTCTACATTTTTTGCGCAAGAAACGGCCAAAGCCGAAGATTTTATTTTAAAAATACCATGCCCTCTTGAAGACAGACCAATCGATGCAATATTGCTGCTGTAACAGATGAAGAACATTTTAGACTAGGGATTTTTATTATATTTTTTGATAACTTTATTGTCACTCTCAAAGCAAGATTTACAGCCCACAAATCGATTATTGGTGAATTTCAGTGTTTAATTTCTGCTGATCAAACTAGTGCACCAACTCCTCAACAAATTAAAAGTATTCAAGTTTTGGGAAATTTTTACGAAAATGACTTGACGAAATCCTGGGGAAAATTAGTGCCTGAACTGATATTATGTTACAGGAAACTTTTTCGGTTGAACGCAGCAGAAAGACCAACTGATGCGTTGAGCAGCATCAAGGAATGCACCTCCGATGCTGTTCCGAAGATATTTACATTGATGACCATTTTGTTAACTCTTCCAGTGATAACATGCACTAGTGAACAATTGTAAAGCTTTCCACATTACGCAGACTAAAAACGTGCTCACGAAACACAAGTGGTACTACTCGAATGAATGGATCTGCATTACTAAACATTTATAGGAGCCACACGCGTGCCTTGTTCTGATGATGTAATTAACAGATTAAGTGAAAAAAACAGGCGTTTGAATATAAGCCTTTAAAAAAATTTTAAATATTTGTTAAGTAAGGTTATTTTTTTGTTCGTTTGATTTTCCACCTATTGTTCTCATCATTTACACGAATTGCTTTTAATCTGAAAAGTTTTTTGTCATAATTGAATTACTCGCACATACCTTTTCAATAGTTAGTTTTACGGTTTGGTAAAAAGAAATTCATGCTACTGCAAGATGTTCTTAAAACCAAAACACTTTATTTTTGAATGTAGGCCTAATTTTGGAAGTTTTTGCCCATTACCAGGACTACTGAGAGCAATCACATTTTCGGCTCCAAAACCCCCCCCTTTACAAATTTCTGCGTACGCCACTGGATATACGTAAATCCATATTGTATACATATTTTTCTGACCACTCTTTTTTATCGACATAGTTAGTATGAAAAGATCAAAATACTATAAAAAGGCAAAATTAAATTTAAATATTAAAGGGAAAAAATTGCATCTTTAGTGCCTAATTGTGCTTGTTTAAGTTCAAACAGAATTACAAAAGATTTAAACCCTGAATTATAACACAATAACTAAAAAATTATGATAAAATATTGTCAAAAACTAATTGCTCAATATATAAATCGATAATACTTACGCTCTAGACTTGATAGACTTGGTCTGGTGTGGTCGGCAAAATACAACATGATCTCCAAGAGAAAGGAGAGATTATACTATGTCACAATGAGCACGAACTGCGGCTCAAGTAAAGAGGACATTGTGGTCGCCACACATACACATAACGTGTGTATACTTATCCTAATCTCCGCCGAACCCCTAATACTGACTCATCGAACCTCCGGGGTTCGATCGAACCCAGTTTAAGAACCACAGACCCAGACCTTTCGACAAGTGTCCTTTCACAGCTAGACCAATTGAGCAATCAGATCCTTCGAGTTCTAAATTAAAAAAATTAGAGAACCGTTTACTCAAATGGCTTAGAGTAAAACTAGTGTCTATTAAAGCGTTTGTATCTGCACCGTTTATGCTGACTTTTCGATTTATCTTTAATTAAGTTAGTTTGTAACAACTAGGTTTTAGTCCAAACAAAGATGCAGTTAAAGCATCTGGTCTTTCAGTGGTTCCAACCTTTAAGGGGCAAACTTTCAAAAAGTGTCCCTTTTTGAACAGTTAAAGCAAATCACATCTTTTGCTGGACAAAAGTTGTGTGGGTGTTTTATATTTCCACAGTACTGATTACATTTTCTGATTATAGCCGCACTGTGTTCTTTATTAAAAGGCAATTCGCTAATTTTAATTCAGTTTTCGCTGTAGTTTTTCATGGAATGACGGGTTGCGATGGTCCTACGCAATAAACTTCAGCGTTCTTCTGCGCTATCTCTAGTGACCTTGCTTTATCAAAGGCACTCTGCAAGCTAAGATCCTGATCTTCAAGCAATCGTTGTCTAATTTCATTGGACAAAATTCCACTTATAAATGCGTCTCGGATTGCTTCTTCTTTATGAAGTTTTGCTGAGACTGCCAAAAAGTTACAATCTGTACTTAGTCGCTTCAATTTTTGAAGGTAAACGTCGAGTGATTCTCCAACTTGCTGGTTACATGTCTTGCAAATATTGGTTCGATTTGTAATAGCAAGTTTATCATAATTATCATAATTAATCATGACGCTTATCATAATTAGTTCGATTGGTAATAGCTGGTTCGAGTACCAACCATACCAAGGCGAAAATACAAGTTGAATACTCGTAGTTTAAATCTGCCCAGTTGCTGATATATATATCATGGTAGACTTGCCACGAACATCTTGGCTGCAAGAAAATTCTGTGACTAGGTAAAAGATAAGACTCAGTCATGTGTAACTAGGGCTTGGGAAGCCCGCTTTAATTACGATACTTTCATGGATTTCACAAGTTCATCTTTTTTCGGTTCCAAAAATAAACTTCACAAGGTAGGCTACAACAATATTCTATACCGACTCTTGGACACTCACTGCACGATACCGGGATGCAACACTCTCACTCCGGGATACAAGTGTTTTACTTGAAAATAAAGATGAAAGTGAAAACAAATACGTAAGTCATATGCTTAGAATTCATTGCTGTCAATCTGGTTAAAATTTTGCAGTTTTTTTTATGAGTAGAGTTCTCTCAAATTTTTTAAACTTGTTTTACTGTGTGATTTATTTCTTAAGTGCTTTTGAGGTTGCAAACTGGTCGACGCAATAAAGAATTAAACAAGTAGCCAGCATTTTACAGTTCAAAATTTTTTATTTGTTCTAAGCCTGAAAAGTTTTTTCGAGAATTAGTGAGCGGCCGTTCTATTGTGGTAGTGTTCCAGTTGTGTGATTCTTAAAAAACGCAAAAGTTGTTCGGTCTCACTAAACTAAAATTCCCCATTAAATTTTTACTAAGCAATTACTTTATGCAGGTTCAGACTTGAAATGACAAACTTTAAAGTAAAAAATGCCTATACTGGCCTAGATAAAATGGAAAAAATTTGTTGTATTTCTTTAAAAATTCAAATGGTAAATGAAATGCTTTAACCACGGCTGCGAATTTAAAAAACTCGCAATTTTTTGCAATTTACCGTAGTTGATAACAATGAAAACAATTGTAATGTTAGTCATTCGTTTATCAATACAAAATTTTGCTTCTACGTCTGATAACGGCAGCTATGTTTCACCTTAGTTTTATGGTTCGGCTCAGAGGTGGGCAAACTGAGCCCGGCGAAATAAATTCTCAGGAAAATAATTAAAAAAATTATTTAGAATTTTTTTTATGCCTCCCACCAAATTCCAGGTAACTAATTTAAAACTTTTTTTAGAGATCACTACATTTCAGGGATGAAAATCAAGAAATTCCGAAACAAATTGGTCGTGAAGACTTTTTTAGAGATCACCATATTTTAGGAACGACTAACATTTTATAATGACTCATAATTATTAAAATTTACCAATGCCAGTTTGTGCAGCTCGCGCTTCATTCTAAAAGGCGATTTGTGGCCCAAATTTTAAATTATTGTCCGCCCTGGTCTAGCTATTTTTCTCTACATTAATTCTCAAATATAAATTTAAAATCGACAAATTAAAAATGAAAAACTCAGACTTGATAATTATTTGTGAACTCGACTAGAAATGCATTGAGCTTACAACCCTGGCATCAACACAAATACATCTTTAGGATGACATAGGACGAACCAATTTGTATTTAATTAGTACTGAAAAAAACATATTTTATTCAGCTTTTTCGATTTTTGTCAGAGGTAGTTGTCTCGAGACACGTCTCCAGACTCATATCTCTGCGTCCGTAGACATTGTAGCGATGCGGGCATTGAATCACCAGCCGAAAAAAATTTGGGGAGAAATGGAGTTTTGGCTAAATTTTGTGACGTTTGTAGAAGAAAATTTGTGCAAAATTCAGGGTGAAGACTGAAAAAGTCTTCATTTTGATTCTGATTCCAATTTCTTAATTTTTGTCCAAAATCATAGTGTTCTCTAAAAAAAGTCTTCACTTTGATTTTGCTTCCAATTTCTCGATTGTGATCCCTAAATACACCGTAAAGATTTTTTTTGAGAACACTATGAAAAATTGGTGATAGAAACAATGTGAAATCTTTTTTTTTCCTTAGAGATTAAACGAACGTCCCGGTTTACCACTTCGGAAATATAGTATGCCTAGAGATACCGAACGTTGAAAGTTAAAACATAAAACTCATGATGGGCTGGTAGAGTGCTCATCTGCGCCGTAAGCATGAAAACTTTAGTTCGTAGATAATTTTTTTTGTCGACAGAAAAAGGGTCAAGGGACAAATACATCTAGTTTACTATTTTAGCATATCGAATTGAACAATTATGTAAAGGCAAACTGCGTAATATCATCGCAAATTCCACAAATATTTAAAAGCACACAAAAAAGCGAACTTTCTGAAAAAAGCTGAACATATTAAATGTAAAGTTTAACAATCAATGAAACTCTTCAGAACTTAACAAATATTACACATGATTGATGTTTACAAGTAAAACTGAAGGACGAGTCAAAAGTCTGTCACAGATTCATTCTCTCGAATTACTCTGATATGCGAACTTCACAAAGTCAAGTATAAATTGAAAAATGTCAGTTCCATTTCCGCAGGTCATCTAAAAAAGAAAATGTTTTTGTTAAGAGGAATTAAAGGATGCTTTACGTGCCTTTTACGATCTACTGAAACGATACCTTTGAGGCAAGCGGTAATATAAAATCTTACAAAATTTTTATAAATATCGTTATTTAACTCTGGATTCGCAGGAGGAACACAAGAGTCGTTTTATTTTAAGCAACCGTCAAGCAATTACTCAGACCAGTTTTTGAAGAAAGATATTGCTGTTCGGTTGGAAGTTTTCTATTTAAAAATATTATGGAATTTTACAGGTGCTAGTTGAACCGTAAAGTCTAAAGAAAATATCGTAAAGAATTTCACGCCAGAAAAAAACCAAATGACGAGATTAGGTTTTGAACCAAAGCAGTGTCGATTGCGTTTGCCATCGATACGGCGCTCTTACGTAGATGACCGCTATTTGATTTCACCACAAGGCAGCTAAAACTTAATTACAGAAGTCTGGAAATTAAACGAAAAATTTGACTCAGTCTGGCATTATCTCACAATTTGAGATTGTTGTGGTTATAACTATTTGCTAAAAATGATTTAATTGAATATTATAGGGTGGAATTGCTGCTAAAGTGTTAACTTTTTCGTATGCTAACAATGTGATATCACAGATACTGTAGAAAAATTTTTGTTCTGATAGATTTTGAAATAGCTTTTATTTTTAGCCTAAGGTTTGAAATGTGAATTAAAAAAAAATTTTAAAAACAAAATGCCGCCAAAAATTTTACGTTTACTTATTTCTTTTGGTGGCTGCAAAAAATGCGCTGGTTGGTTTTAAAATAGCAATTGAAACTAGCTTGCACGATCACTGTTCAGCTGAGCTGCATTGCGGCATTATGCATTTTTTTGTTTTCGAGTCAAATTGCTCAAAAAATTTGAAAAATCTTTACGAATATGTATTTACCAAGCAAACTTGTTGGTTGTTACACGAAAGAATGGTAATTTAGATTTCTTTATTTCATATGCAGACAATTACGCTTACAAAACTGTCAAGGTGCATTGGATTAAGACTTTGTATGCTTCTGCAAATGAAGCGGGATAAAATAAAAATATCGTATAAAACAAAACAAATATCAAAAACGTGGTACTGATTTAAATAAAAATATTTTGGGTTCTACTTATAAATTGAACAAAAACTAAATTTAATTATTGGAATCTCAAATTCTACAGACACGTAGGCTAAAAATTAACAAAGTAGTCCTAAAAATAATGAGCTTGACAATTTTTGATCACAATCAACATAATATGATAAAAGATAATTGAAAGATTGACAAATTTTAGTAATGCGATGCAGAAGATTCGTGTTTGTGAATTTGAGACAAATTCAAGGCCTTCAACGCCTCTAAAACGTTACAGTTTCCTAAAGTTTATTTCCATGACGAGACAGCTTACCCCATGTAAAAACAAACAAAATAAAAAGAATTCAACCGGAATTGATTGTTGGGTAACTGTTTAATTTAATCCAACTACAAATCCAACTCGGTTGAATTTGATAGGCTATGTTTTATGACCAGAACCTACACACGCAACGATTATTGCAATATTTTTTGGCTTTTTAAAAGTCAATGTAAGGTTTAAAGTGAAGTTTAAGCCGCTGACGAAACGAATAAGAAAGTGCAGCTGAAATAGAGTTTTGCGAAAAAAACTATTAACTTACCAAGTTCGTAGTCCAGCAACCGGCCGCATTTTGAATTTGGTCATTCACTGTTGGTGCTGCTTCTTCTTCTTCTTCTTGTCTCTTTTGTTGGTTTGCGGCTCCTGTTTCGATTCTCACGTTCCAATTTGGCATAGACCGACCATGATTTTGACGTTTTCACACTGAAAAACAATCGAC
Source organism: Diplosoma virens (assembly GCA_963680785.1). Taxonomy (NCBI): domain Eukaryota; kingdom Metazoa; phylum Chordata; class Ascidiacea; order Aplousobranchia; family Didemnidae; genus Diplosoma; species Diplosoma virens. The sequence goes on along the minus strand of OY796894.1, from coordinate 14,843,902 downwards.
ATACTACTAAACATCTTGTAACTTTTAAAGTACAGTAGACCTCAGTTAATCCGGATTTGATTAGACAGACAAATCATCAAATTAGGCGAAATCCGGATAATCCGAAGCTTTTTATTAAAAATTACAGTTTGTAGGAAATTATTTGTACTTTAAGTTTTATCCAAGTTAACCGAATCCGCATTAACCGAGGTCTACTGTATAATCAAAATTGGAGCTGAATGATGTTTGTCCTGAGTTTTTGGTAAAAGTGGCAATCTTTTTCTATTTTTTTGAGCACAGTTTAGTTGGTGGACCTTTTTTTAATCTTTACTGATGCAGAAAAACTGTTGGCAAGTATCTTCCTCTCCTCGCCTTCGCTGTTACGAAAACAATCTTTTTTTTCAAATTAAAAAGAATATGTTCAGAGGGAATCTCAAAAGTAACATAACCCAAGCGATTTTGTATCGCGAGAATAGGCTTATATTTCATTAAGCATTTTATTTCATGGGAAGATAACATATTCTCAGATCAAACAGTGAACACTTGTTCTTGTGAAGGTGACCTTTTGAAGCAAGCTACCTTTTGGTGTTTTCTTGTTTTGATTTAATACAATGTTGCTTACACTTAGTAGCTTTTCCTCAAGAATTTTTAGGAAAAAAAGCGATGCTATCATAAAACATTTTTTAATGTACCTTTAGTCATTTTTTCGGGCGATCGCTAAAAAAATTTAAATTGTAAAATATTATGTGTTACTAAAAGAAATATTGAAAAAAACTTAGTTAGTTTGTGAGTCACTTATCATCAAATCAAGAGCAGTTCGAAGCGAGCGAATATCACAGGAAAAATTCCAATAATAATATTTTTGACTAGCAATTTCGTTGAGCAAGCCAATATTTATAACCTGAAAAAGACGGTGTTTTTTATTTGTTTTTGACGAATATTGCAGGCCGTTTTTCGCTTGGTTCGATATGAATTTGACCATAAGTTTTATTGACACATTCTACAGATGTTGCGGCCAAACTATTTAAACCAGTTTTTTGAATTAAAACAATAGTTGCAAAAACGCTCAAAACGGACAGCATCAAACTACAATACAACAAGCTACATTGTTTTGCTTATAAACTCTTTTTTTAAGTGTCATATTGTTCTAGCGAGTGCTTTTTCTATTTTGTACTGCTTTAACAAGGCAACTAACTCATTCGTTCATTTTCACATCTGCAAAAACTGGAACGATCTCTATTAATCAGTTGTACTTGATGGAACACTAGCGAACCACAAGGATTAGCTAGCTTAATGCACAAAACTGTGATTCATCTAATCTTTTTGATATTTAACAGTTATTTGATATAAGCTTATAAAAAATTTGCCATGATTCATGTTACATCCTATTGCATCATCATTGTGTCATGAACCAATACCATCGTTTCACTAACTAGAAAACTAAAAAGTGCAACATGGTTTAAAGCACTAAGTTTTTATATTTATTGGAAAAATTATCCCGCTGTTTATATTTTAGAAAAGCAGTAGTGCATTTTACACTAAATTTTTATATACGAGGGCTCATTTCCGCTACGGGCGATGACGAGAGTATTCTTTGTTTGTTTTATATGTTAATTTTTTCTCTTATTTGCGCGCTTAAGAGCTAAACGAAACAAAACTAAATTTCATACAACTAAATTTAAAAGTAAACAAAGCTATAAAACGTTTCACGCAAGCTAGACCTTCGGTAAAATTAAAGCCTAGTCGTAGCAAACATGAAAAACACCTAAAACATTTATAAAACGTTAATTAATTATATAGAAATATTTCGTAAAGACTATGACATGCACACAACCAATTGTTTACTCAGATCTAGAAAATAACAAAAACTGTAACAAAAATAGATTAAACGAAAGTTCCAAATATAAAAACAAGAAAGTGAATATTTTTGAGATCATACTTTCGTGCTTGGCATTCGGCTTTGGTTCTTCCTTTTCCACTTGATCTGGCAGAAAATTGTGATTCTGGGAGAATATTGTAGTAATCGTATTCATCATAGTACATTGCCTCAAAGTTATTCATATTAACTGTCAAATACTTTCCTTTTTGCTTTTTTAAAAATTTGTTCTGAATTGCTAGCACTGAACGATTCTCTTTTTATTTATACTTTAGCTGTGTCGTGTGCAAAGCTTTTGTTGTTTTTTTTCATCAAGAAAATGAGCGCCTACTGGTTGAAAACATCACGTGATAGCAAAGCGTGAGTCATTTTTTAACGCTGAAAGGCATATTGAACAGACACGCTGAAATATGTTTACGTCATCAAACTTTTTTAGCTTGTGTTTGTGGCGTGTTTGCTTTGACGTGGCACTCGATTACACTTGCCTGTGTAAAAAGAATTGCTGCCTTAAGTGTCTTGTTGCAGCAGGTGTTTTTTTTGTAGTGGCACAGATAAGTTGTTTTTAAAGTATGTTAGTTCACGCTGTTTGTTCCCATGAGAACGTCTGATAAGCGTGTAGCTTGTGGAGTTACCGCGATCTAATATATCAAAAACGTTTCCTTTTTGACGACATTACTTGTTTTTTACGCAACATTTTTAAAACAGCATTCTTTGCAAAGTAAACGGCCTCGTTTGATTTGAAATGCGATTATTATAAAACAAAAACATGTAGTCGTACTCAAATAATCTTTTGTTTGTTCATCAGTTTACCAAAGAGAAAATCACAATTGCTGTACATATCAATAATTTGGAGTTCAAACTTTGTAATTGAATTATAAAAAATAAGCGCATACTTTAAAAACTGCATTTAATGAACTTAAAGCGAAGCGTAATTTCAATTTTAAAAAATTATCTTTTGGCATTGAGTTTAAAAGAATTCAAAACGATTTCATCATTTTCGTAGATAAAAAGCGATTCTATCATTTTTTTATTGCAACAGCAATTTGGCATGATAGAATGAGGTAGACCTACTGAAAAAATAGTTGGAATAACAAATTTACAAAATTCATATTTAAATTGACTCTAGATTCTTTGCAAGACCTTTAGATTTAGTTTCTGACCAAACTACCGTATTTTCGGGACCATAAGGCGCACTTAAAATTCTTAAATTTTCTCAAAAACGGAACGTGCGCCTTATACTCCGGTACGTCTTATGTATGGATCAAGTTGTGTTTTATAACAAAGCTCTGAACCAATTTTATGTTGCAAACAGAGCTATTTATTTATATACCGGTAATAGTTATTTAGGTACAGCTTAACTATGAGACCTACATGTGTCTGATTTTCAAGATTGCCGTTCGTGCATTCAGAACCACAGCAATTGTTTTGTAAACAGACCGTGGTGGTACGCAATAAACTTGTATGTTTATTTGTTCATTCGTTTGTTCGTTCGTTTGATCGTTTCTTTTGAATAAAATACAAATTGAGCTTTTGTTTCATTTGCTGCGCCTTATAACCCGGTGCATCTTATGTATGAAAATAGAAGCGTTAGAAGCCGTTTATTGATATTGTGTTTTATAATACTGTACGACCAAAAATATATTACTTAAATATATATTATGTTCGAAAAATATATTATGTTCCCGAAAATATGGTACTTGCAAAGGAAAAGAATCGCATTTCTTGTTCCGCTTAAGAATACAATACAGTTACGGTCTTGAAAAAGCGCTGATTTTGGTCCATACATACTTGCTTATGATGTGGTACTTCAAAAAAATAAAAGAAAGATCATCAACGCATAATCGAAAATTAATATCCAAAACCCTATAATTTAATTTTATGAAGTTAAAATTTCTACAGGGACAAAAGTATTTTGTATTTTCGTTTGTTTGAGAAATACAGCTATTAAACGTAGTGCGAAAAATTTAATTTTTATATCCAAAACCCTATAATCTACTTTTATAAAGTTAAAATTTCTACAGCGAAAAAATATTTTTTATTTTTTTTTGTTTGAGAAATACAGCTATTAAACGTAGTGCGAAAAATTTAATTTAGTTTAACACCAATTTACTAATTATTTTCGTTTTATATTGTTTTTGATAGCATGTTTTTATATTTTTTCCACGCATCAATAATTAGGCTTATGCAACTTTTCTTATTCTTGGCATCATACCCCGCAATTACCGTATTAATCCAAAGACGACTCGAGTAAAAATTTGAGGTATTAAAATTTGAAACCTGCAATTTAAAAGACGTTAAGTCGTTAAGTAACAAACTAATAAGTCATCTCAGTGGCAAAACAAAACAATTACAAACTGTAAATCTAACGTTATGATAAATACTAAGGGCAATCGAAACAATTGAGTTTTAGAAAAAAACTTCACAGAACTTGCTTTTGTCTAAAACTATAAAACAGATAAATTTTTTAATAACCAGCGCTCCTCGGATTTCATAAACAACTCAAACTAAATAAGGTTTTTTTTTTTCATTCAACTGCATTGTGCCTCAGGGATTGAACGATATAGCTTAGTTTGGCCAAATTTCTTGTCAGAAAGTTCTTTGATATAAATTTTGAATTCTAGATTTCGTGTCGGAAATAAATAAGTAGATAGATAAATAAATAAACTTTGGTGTTATGTAGTAACGGCTTGAATAAACTAGTTTTCCAGGCTTTCAAGAAATAAGAAGCTTTTTTATTGTTTTCTCTGGGATCTTACTTATCGAAAGTTTTGTTGATTGACAAATAAAAAAGTTTTCAAAAAAATTTTTCAGTTTATTTTTATAACTTTTGTTAAAGAAAAACAAAAGGTTTAATCAAACGATTAATTGCCCTCCCTATCTTTTGCTTGCTAGGCTAACTGTCGCAATCATGATATTGTTTGTAAAAATTTTGCTTTTGTTTCATATACTGGATAAAAAGTAATAAAAATGATGGGCTTAAAATAAATATAATATAAAAACGTTATTATTGTTTTTAAACAAACAAATTATAACTAATTATTCGTTAAACTAAAAAGATTTTTAAAAGAAACATCTTGAAGTGACAACCATTTTATAATTAGATACCCGTACTTCTTTTTTATCTTTTATTCGTTATTTTCATCTCTATAATTATTTTCATCTCTATAATTATTTTCTTGACTAATACAGAACAACGTCGGACGCGATATATTTAGGAAACTGTCAAGCCGTTACTTTGACCTTGGCTTCTGGTGGTCCCAAGATATGGTGTTTTGGTTGAATTTTTCTATTTTGGCTTTTTAGTTTTTATTGAGAGATATGATTAAAATTTAGACTTGCTTGCAAGATCGCCAAGTACAGGAAAGTGCCTTAAAATGTCTTTTCCTGGACAAAAGACACATCACATTGATACAGAGTCGATTTGTAATTGCTGCTTTTGATCAAGTTGACGTTGTTGTTCGGCAGCAACCAGATGGGCTCAAAGAAACGCATTGTCTACTTTAAAACTCGTTTCCACTTCGAGCGTGGAATAAAGCATTCTTTGTTTGCCTATTGATTTTTTTTTGCTTCTTTTTGCGCTTTTTTTACACAAGGATGATGCAAGAGGACACAGGATGACACATGACATAGGACACATGATGATAAGATGATTCAATAGGATGCAGGATGATAAGATCATCCTTGTGTCATGAACCAATACCATCGTTTCGCTAATGAGAAAACGAAAGTGCCACAAGGCTTTACACCAAGGTGTTTATATTTATTGGAAAAATTATTACCCCGCTATTCATATTTAAAAAAAACACTAATACATTTTACACATTACTAAATTTTTGTATACGGGGGCTCGTTTCTGCTGCGAGCGATGGCGAGAGTATTCTTTGTTTGTTTTATTAATTTTTTCACTTCTTTCCGCGCTTAAACGCTAAGAGAAGCAAAAAAATTAATAAAACAAACAAAGAATACTCCCACCAACATTAGTAGTAGAAACAAATCTTCACATATGTCTTTAGTACAACTAAATTTAAAAGTAAGCAAAGCTATAAAACGATCAAGCGGTCAAAACAAAGCTTTGAACGTTTCACGCAAGCTAGACTTTCGGTGGAATTAAGGGCTCGTTTTCACTGCGAGCGTGGAACAGAGCATTGTTTGTTTTTTTTATTAATTTTTTTGCTTCGCTTATCGCGCGCTTAGATTTTAAGCGCGTAAAGATGAATACAAAAAACTAAGAATACTCCATTCCATGCTCATAGTCGAAACGAGGTTTCAACCAAAGGTCGGCCACCTTAGCCACTTAAAGAGCTTTTTGGTCCTGTGTTTCACTGAAAAAAAAACACAGTGAGCCAGCCCCACAAAACCCTTTTGACATTTAGAATTAAATAACACGGCGTATAATGTTTGATTTAAAACAAAAAGAAGCCATAAAAGTTTTCAACTATATTTGATCTCTTCAGATGAATAAAATGTTAAGAAATTTCTTAGTTTTAATTCGCAACATTTTATTGATCTGAAGAGGGCTAATATACAGTAAGGCGAAAACGTTTATGGTTTTTTTTGTTTTATTTTATATATTTTAATTCTGGTATGAATGGATTAGTGTTGCTGTATGTACTATATCAGCGTTTTTTAAACTTTTTCTACTGCGGCCCACATCAAGAATCCCAGTTTGCATTGCGACCCATCATAGAAAAATTATATATACAGTGGAATCTCGCAGTACGAGTTTAATTCTTTACCAGGCTGAACTCGTATTGCGATTTACTCGTATTACGAAGCAATTTTTGGCATTAAAATTAATATGAAAATAAATAATCCGTTCCATCCCCAAAATGTCTGTTTTTATGTTTATTTTTTAAACAGAAAAGGTGCAATAAGAAAAAAAACCATACTGTACTTGTAATATAAATAATACAAGTGCATGCAATAAATAATCATGTTTTATTAATCTATTAAAGTTAAAATGGAAACCATCTAAACGTGTGGAAGACAGTGTAGCTGAGAATAGGTTATTGTCTGTCATGAAAAATCTCTGTTCATTGAAACGTCAGGTAGAACAATTTCTGGTGTTTAATATTTCTGTCATCATCACTTACTTTAGCATTTTTGGCCTCAAAAGCTTAATATGTACTGTATATACTTTAGGTAGGTTTTAAGTTTGTCAAGTTTTTAACAGAATTATAAACTTCGAAATCGAATTTCGAGGCCCCTGGACGTTGAGGGCCTATGATCGCTCGTACTACGAATTTTTGCTCGTCGTACGAGACAAAATTCTTTGCGAATAGCCGCTCGCAAAGTGAATTTCTCGTACAACAAGGCATTCGTACTGCGAGGTTCCACTGTATATATATATACATGTATATATAAAGAGAGAGAAAGAGCTAACTCTTCCTCTTACGACTTTCTCTCACTTGCGTATTTTTTGTTTCCTTTCTTTTTTTGTCACGACCCATTAAATTTTTCACGCGACCCACTGAAGGGTCGGGACCCATAGTTTGAAAAACGCTGTACTATATAATTGTGGTAGTTAAAAAAATGTATACTTTCTCCCTTAAATCAGGGGTTCCCAATCTTTTTAAAACCCTGGGGCAAAAAACTTGAAAAGGCAATTGTTGTAGCCCAATGTGTCTAGTCTTCACTTTCATTCCGCACCCATTTTCATAAATCGTTTCCAAATTATAAATAAAGATCAAAAAAGGTCTTCCCTTGGCAACTCGCTGTGGTTTACCAGTGGCCTACCGTGGTTGAGAAACCTTGTCCTAAATTGTATTAATATTTGATTTATCTTTAAAACTCATGCGGATATGCAAAATTATAGTCACTTGATGAAAAAACATCGAGAAACATAATTTCGCTAATATTAATGATAGAAACAAAAATGAGATAAATCAGATGAGATAAAATGATCTTCGCATGCTAAAGACCACGTAAGTAAATAATAAACTATTTACGAACTATACGCAAAGATCAAAAACTCAAATTATAAAAAAAGTTAGAAAACAATCTGCTTGAAAAATTTGATATTTCCTTTTCAATGCGCGGCTATATTATCTGGCAGTATTGTATTAGCTCAACTTCACTGCAAAACTCGCAGGTTAAAAAACAGGCTTTCTAAGAAAAAAAAATGAAATGGTTCGATTTTCTGACATGCTAAAACTTTTGAAAGTTTTTATAAATATAAGCCAGTTTAAATTAACGCTTGCGCTTTCGGCGTCAGCCTTTCTGCAACTTTTTCCGAAAACTTGCGCTGCAAGTGCCCAGCTCTGCTTAAAATGTAACAAATTTGATAACTTTGCAGAAAAGAGTTAATTATATATTTTTCCCAAACCCACAGGGAGCTCCAGCAGAGAGATTAAAGAGCGACATGTAGCCCCTAAACCGCTGGTTTCCGACCTACTGTATAACTTATCCTGTGGTAACAATTTCAGCCTTGCGGGCCGGTAATCTTTTAAAATCTAAAAAATATTTTAAATTTTCAATCAATTTTCTAAATTAGCTATTTTAAATCTGAAATCATAGTACCTCAAAGATCTTGCAATAAAATTAGGCTATATAATATCAAAAAAGTAAATCGGCGGAAAAATTAAAAGAAAGGTGTATTACGAAATCATGAGGGCTATAAAATCGTCAGCGCTTTATAAGAGAGGGAACACTAACGACATCAAGGAGCACGCAATTAAAAAAAATAATAATTCAATAAAAATTTTAACAATCTGATGGGTTTCTTAACCCTAACCCTTAAAATTGATTGAGAGTGATAAGAAGCTGATAAGAATTGGAGAAAAGCATCTTTTGACATCGTAAGCTATTACTTACAACATTAACTCTAGATCATTAGTCAAGACGTATTGACTCTATTATTGTTGACTCTAGACATTAGTCAAAAATTAAAAAATTATTTATTATTGAAGGAGAGTGACGTTAGATTGTGAAAATTTTAATTGATAGATGTCCTTAGTGTTGCCTTTATTATAAGGCCCTCATGATTGTCATAATGTACCGGCGGTTGAGAAACACTGGCTGAAGAAACTTCTTCGCCACACAAACTGCTACAGCTATCAAAACATTTAAAAAACATTTAAAAAAAGAACGAAGTTAAAGCTTTTCACGATCTAGCAAGGGAACGTAATGACCTCTCTGGGTTCAAACGAATTTAATAATGTCATTGTTTTAGAATCCACGTAAACAACATGATAACAACTCGTAAAAGCAACCAGATTGAAGAATTGGCAACTTTGTAATTGGAGAATCATTTTGTAAGCTACTTCAACCAAATCTTGTCCACGATTCGACAATTAAATGTCATTATTATGAGAGAAAAATTAAATAGTTTAAAGAGCAAGCTCGTTGCCCGAAGCATGAAGCCATAATCGTTTACCCTTAGCTAATTAAAAAACAATTTCAAATCGTTTGTCAATCCAAGATGAGATTACCTACGAACAAATATTTTTCATTAATGGATTTTGAACGCGTTTGTACAAATAGGCCTAATTTTTTTTGATCTGATCTACAGCACCTAAAAGGAAGTCATCGTCGTCGTCGTCGTCGTCATCGTCGTTTGGAAGAGCATCCACTCTGGGTCAGACACAAACTAGACATGGAGCCGAGGGTTTATCTTTTTATTACCTCAGGCTACTGTACTGCCCCGAACAGATGTTGGAAGCGATGGTGTTGAGTCAGCATTGAATTTCGTCATTCAAAACCTTCAGATCTCGTGCTATATGTGGGGCCCTATGTACGGGGCACGCTATTAAGACGTGGTCTGCGGTTTGTTCAGAGGCGCCGCACTCACAATTTGGTGAAGGAGCGATAGCTTATTTGTGCATGGACCGATGGAATCGCCAACACCGGTCCGCAGGCGATCAAACTTAGTTCAAGCCGCAGAAAAACTTCACGAATTCAGGTGAAGACCTTTTGTTTTTTTAGAGACCTCTGTGTTTTGGGACAAAAAATTGACAAAACTGAAACAAATTAAATAAAGACCTTTTTTTTCACTTTAAATTTCAGAAAAATTTTATTTTCGTATCCGTAATGTTCTAAAAAATCAAAATTTGGACAAACGTCACAGAATTTGAGCACAACTCTATTGGCACCCAATTTTTTTCGGGTGGTACGCCTATGCATATGCATATTTGCAAAGTCAGATTAATTCTCGCAAATTTTCAGAAACTTTTTTAATGAAATTAAAGTGAAGAAATGCAAACTGCGTTTAGAGCATCTGGTTTTAGATGATATATTTTTGTGGAAAATTACAATACTTTCTCCCCGATTTTTGTGGTTACTTCTTTCGTTTCCTGATTTGTCCGAAAATGCTTTAAAAAACTTAAAACGCTTGCCCCGCCCTAGTCAACTAAAAATTTCCAAGTAGAGTTTTTAAAGAGACCAAGAAATTACAAGCATCAGTATCAGTTAAATAAAAGATACTGATCTTTTATTTCAGTTCCGCCATAAAAAGTAAAGTAGGAAATTTGTAAGTAGTAGAAAGCAGAATAGAAAAAGGAAGAGGCAACAAAACGATAAACGTTATGACATGCAATCAAGATAAGAAGAGATTTTTAAAAACAAGTGTGCATGGTTGCAGCATCTTTAACAAGTTCAATGCAAGTAAAAGTAAAACAAAGTAAAACAATGTTAATGTAAAGAAGCAAAAAAGTAAAAAAAATAAAAAATAAAGTAAAAAAAGTAAAACAAGTAAAAGTAAAACTAAATAAAAAAAAATAAAACAAAGTAAAACAAAGTAAAGTAAAACTAAGTTCAACGCAGTAAAAGTAAAAAGTAAAACAAGTTCAATGCAAAGAAATGATGTAGTTTCTCAATGGTGCTGTTTGCCGTTCAAATCAAGGTCCAAACACGCTTTAATCTGACTTAAGTAATAAAAATTGATTTGAGGTTTTTCATTTTTTTGTCATTTACAGACTTTTTTATTGCAGGTAAAGAACTAAACAAAATGAAAACTACAGTTGAAAAAAATCTTGCACTTAAAGTAAAAACCTAGTGTGGCTTCTATGGTGGACATCACATATTTAGTAACAGCACTTGCATTGAAATGCTTTCCCACAGGAGCAGTTTTTTTTTAAAAAAAATAAAAATTTAACATTGCAGTAAGATCATGCAGGAGGCAAAAAGCAACACAAGGTTAAAACGTCATTTTTAGAGCTTCCGAGTAGGACCGTCGAAATTCGTAATAACACGTCTAATGCTCCATCTTCGCCTATTCCGTGTGCTTCTGACTTCCAACGAATTTTGAGTTTTACAAAAGGTCGCACGTATGGTAAAGACAAAAATATTTGAAACGTGATGTTATATCGAATTCAACAGAAAGTGAAAAAACTTAAAATAATTTGACACATATAAAAAAATTCTGAGAGCATAAATCGCTTGTTCAGAAAGTAATGTTGATATGATGACACGATTGAATAATCCCGTCGTTATTTTATCAAACTTTTGAAGAAAATAACATTATTAAAAAATTAAAAAAAAAAAAATTAAATAAAGTTATTGGTAGCACTAGACTGAGGTCATATTGACCCTTATGTTTCGCATACTTATCGATGGCAATCCAACTTTGTGCTGTTTTAAAGATTTTTGGTGAAAATGCATTCAGTTTAAAAAGTGTTTCTGAACATAAATGGAGCAATAGTGGGGCTGGGATTCACTGAAATAGAAGACTACTCGCTTCTTTTTCTTCTTGTAGTTGTAATTGACCCGATCGCTTATTAAGCTGATACTGTCCAAACAAAAACTAACTGCGACATTTCAGTGGGTTAAGTAAGTACCGGTATGCTTAATTTAATTGGGCTGAGACTTTGTTTATTGCCGAGTAAATTCTTTCATGATCGTAGTGGTCGAGTGATTAAGAGCGCGGTGATTATGATCGACATTGTCTCGGTTCAAAACCTGTTTGGGCCTTTCCGTTGTGGCCTTAAAAAAGACACTTTCCCCTGCTTGGAGGTCTAAATTTTAGTCTTATATCCATTATAAAACTAAAGAATTTTCATGGAACAGCAATATCTTGAAATCTCCGGAAGTAAGTCGGGGTATTAGCGCTTCTGCCACTTTCCTGCAAGTCAAGAGGATAAATATAGAGATGAAATAAATGAAAACAACAGCTAAGGCTAGAAAAAGGTAATTAAGATATTTTGTTTTCGTTGCTGTAATAGCTATAAATTTAATGATAAATAGCCAGAATTTATAAAGCAAGTTGGCTGTAAAAAAGCATTTTGCTTCCAATTTGCAATGTGCGTGAATTCGCTTTTGAAAAAATGGCGACCGTATTCAATTAACAGAAATGTAAAATTATATCTTTTACGAATTGTTAAAATTTTTTATCACTTTAGTAAGTTTTTGTCACAAAACATAAAACCTTCACAAACTTTCAACAACTTAGTTGTTTTTCGAAATCAACTATATGATGACAATATTTCCATATAAAGTCATTACAGCTACCTACGAATATGAGAGCAGTAACCTGCCTTCTCATGGGTTAAGTAATTCAATTTAAGACTGCAACACTAATAAAAATATAAACTTCCAAAGTAGACAAAACTAACAAATTATTTATATAATTCGTTTTATGGACAAGAGTGTTAACTTTTGCATTGGCTCTTTATAAGCTGCTGTATGTTGGCTAAAACAATAATATTATTAAAAGACTGCGCATTATTGCATTATTAAGAGTTTTAGTAGTTATGAAGTTGTTTAAAACATGAAATACAGCAAAAAGAACAATTATAACTAAAGAGCAAATGAAGATTAGTTTTATTGAACTAGATGGATAGGAATCGTGTTCTTTTATTGCTCATATGCCGAGTCGTATTAAGCTTTTATTTAACTTTTATTTAATAAAAACTGAAGTTTTTCAATCAATCAATTAAATAAACCTTGATTGATTGAGTTCTTTAAACGCATCAAAATTGGTATGTTGCCACCATGCATTTTTTTACTATGTATTTTATAATGTTTTACTTACTATAGTTTTGTGTCTAACCTTGCACTTTATGTTATTTTGTAACAAATTAACAGAAACAACTAGTTTTTTAAGCAGTTAGATATTTCCAAAAACGCAACGTTTTTCTACACAACACTGTGAAACAGCAATTTTATTTTAAAACAAGCACACCACATAGCGGAAAATAAAACGTATTCTTCTCACAGAAAAAATTGAAAAAACACAATTAATGGCAATGATAGAAAAATCCTAAAAAAAAATAAATACAGTAGACCTCGGTTAATCCGGATTTGATTTGACAAAATCATCCAAATTGGGCGAAATCCGGATAATGCAAAGTTTTGTTTTTAAAATTACAGTATATAGAAAATCATTTGTACTTTCAGTTTTATTCAAGTTACGCAAAATTCCACATTAACCGAATCCGGATTAAGCGGGGTCTACTATATGCAGCAACCAGTGAAACGCGCTAAGAAAAAGTGCTCTTATTACCCGGCGAAAAATTTTCCGGGATATAAGAAAAATTGCCCAATAGTAATTAATATTCCAACCAATCATTTAAATAAATGCATGTTTCCGGAGAGACTTGTCCACCTGGGGTACACCTATAAAAAACCTGCAAAGCAGCCGAATAATAGAACTTTTGTATATTTCATTTCTAATAAAAGTAAACTTCTTAATCATCATTCTTTATTAAAACCAGCTACTTTTAATTTTATTTGCTATTAGTCAAGAGAAGCTGGCAATGACATTTCGCCATTACTTTGAAGATAAACTAATGGTATGGACTAAAGCAGTGGTTTTCAACCTTTTTCATACCATGGCCCACTTTTGAATTCAAGTTAAACTACTTCAGTGAACAGAATTTAAATTTTGTCGCAAAAATTAGGTGACCTCTAAAAAAAGTCTTCACTTGGAATTTGTCTGCAATTTCTCAATTTTTGTCCCAAAAACATAATCATTTGTAAAAAGAATAAAGGTCTTTACTCGGAATTCGTTTTCGATTTCTCGCGCATAATGGCATCATTATGCATTATGCAAGTCTCGTATTGCTTTCATTTTGATTTATGCGCACTGATTGAAAACCACCGCACTAAAGATGCTTGAAAAGTGAAAGCTTAAAAAAACAAGTTGCAAGCAAGCTAGAGTCGGTTACCGGACAAAGAGCACAAGGAGTTCTTGTGAACGGTGTCGGGTCGGAAATGGGCTTGATGGCTCGATAGTGTTTACACGGCTCCCCGGTGGCAGTGGGAACGACCGTCATCTCAACTTTGCCATCGTATATAAGAGTATTCAAGATGGTCTCGATGTCGTCCGTGCTCAACTCGACCTTGGAAAACGAACACGCGTTAGGAGTCAATAAGAGTCGATGGAAATAAAAACTTTGAGTGAGGTTTGGCGGTGGTAAGGAGAAGCGGAGCCGTGATCAAGCGGATAACTGTTAACTCATCTAGAAATCGAGATTGAGACTACTGCAAATGCCTTTCAAGAAACAATGAGCATCTGACAAAAATGAAGAGGAAAACAATGTCTGGAGTAGCCCTGAAACGAGGAAGATTGCTTTGTCATCCGAAGCTTTTATCATTGTTTGAGCTATCACCATGATCATCATCGTCTCAATTATCATTTTGAATAATCAAAACAAAAGCACGCGTTGCTGTACCTTGCTCACGCCGAGCTTTGAAATGAAATCAAGAACGTCTTTTGATGAACAAAAAGAAGCGGCATTTTGAGCCATAGGAGATAAGCTTATCTGAAAAAAATCATAAGACAGGAATGTCAAGAACTGCGCATGTTCGGACAATTATATTAACAATAATTAAGACTTTAAACAATCTTTTCATTTATTGCTCAAATTATACAGATCATCCAAAAACTTCGCGTATAACCAAATGTCACTATAAAAGTAATAAGAGAATTTACGAGGTGGAGTTAAAAAGCGATGCAGTTTTTTTTTGTCATATTAAAAATACAGAACGCCACGAAACAAATCATACGTCAAAATTAAGCAGCATGTCCGAGGTTCACACTGCTGTTTCTCAACATAATCACCATCGCGTTCAATAGCTGTGTTCCATCTTCAAATGAGGGTATGTATTTCAGTTTTGTAAAACTCAGGTGATCGTTCACGAAGCCGATTCTTGACAGCAATTTTCACTTCATCGTTGCCATAATGTTTGCCTCTCAGTGCATCTTTCATTGCACCAAAGAGATGGTAAGTCAAGGGAAGGTGCTAAGTCAGGGGAATATGGAGGATGTGGCACCATTGTCCACCCAAAAGAAATGATTGCTTCCCTTGTTCTGATGCTCGTGTGTGGTCGGGCATTGCATGTTGAAGCAAAACTTTATTCATCTTCAAATTGGGTCTTAATCATCGAATTCTTGCTTTAAATTTCTGTAGGTTCTCGATATATGCTTCAGAGTTGATTGTTTTTCCCTTTGGTAAGAAATTTAACAAAAACAACTCGTTGGGCATCCCAGAAGATACTGGCCGTGATCCAGCTGACTTTTGTGCCTTGAACTTTTTTGGTTTTAGTAGGGCTACCGTACGTCCTCTTTTAAGAGGGAATGGTCCTCCGAGGACACTTGAAAGTAGCCAAATGTCCTCTTTTTTACAAGTTAGATTTTTATTTCTTATATTGCTCTATTGCAAATCTGTAACAACACCCATTGATAATAATTTTTCGTTCTGTTGTTACATCACAAATGTAATAATCAATTTAAATTTTCACGAGTAACTTTCGCTTGTCAGACGTTAAGAACAGTAATTGTGAGAAAGAAAAGTAAACAAGTTTAGTTGAGAGAGCATTTACCAGTGACTGTAGGGTGTAGGTTTTTCTGATAAAGTAAACGAGTTGTGATAAAGTAAATAAAGCTAAACAATAATGCCAAAGAGAAAAAGTGTGTTTTCTGATGAACTACGGCAGAAGTATCCTTGTTTCAAAAAAGGACGTAGCGACTTTGAAGCTGAATGCATTACTTGTGGATACGGAACATTTATTTCTGTGGCAAACAAAGGCAGTATTAGCCTCGATGACCATATTAAAACCACAAAACATAAACAAGCAATTAGAGGTGAAACTTCATCTTCTAAAGTGACTGACTATTTTTGTAAACCTGGCACGAAATCAGAAGATGAAGTTGCAGCTGCCGAAGCCACCATGGCATTTCATACTGTAAAGCACCATTACAGCTGTAAATCTAACGACTGCACATCCACTTTGATGGCAAAGATATTTCCTGATTCCAGCACTGCAAAGAAGTTCTCTTGTGCTCGCACAAAGATTGAAGCCATCGTAAATAACGTACTTGCTCCAGCGTCTGTTCAATGTGTGCTGAATGATATAGAAAAACATGAGATCATGTATCTCGGAGTATCCACTGATGGCAGTAATCACAAATTTACAAAACTTTTTCCTATTGTCATACAATATTTTGACTGGAAAAATGGAGGCATGCAGTCTAAATTGCTTGATGTCAGAAGCCTTAAAGATGAAACATCTTTGACTATTGCAAATGCAGTTAAGGAAACACTGCAGAAAAGGAGACTCTTTGACAAATGCATTTCCTTTACTGGTGATAATTGCAACACCAATTTTGGTGGTATACGCCGAAGGAGAGGAAACAACGTTTTTACTCATTTGAAAAGTGAGGTACCTGCTTTGGTTGGGGTTGGTTGCCCAGCACATATTCTGAACAACTGTTTACACCACGGTGTAAATCAAAGAGTCTTGATCTTAAAAGTATTATTTACAAGACCTATCAGCATTTTTCCATTTATACTGTTCGTACAGAACAGTTGAAAGATTACAATGTATTTGTGAAAATAGAGTTCAAGAAACTCCTTTCCCACAGCGTGACCAGATGGCTTTCACTTTATCCTAGCCTTTCTAGAATGATCCATATGTACCCTGCTATTCAGTCGTATTTCTTATCCATTGACAAGCCACCTGTTCTTTTAAAACATTTTTTTGAAAATTCGCTGAGTGAACTTTATTTGAAGCATCTGCAATCCTTTGTAGATGTTTTTCATAAACACGTCCAAAACATTGAACAATCAAAAATATCTCTTGTTGAAGTTGTTGCTAATCTCAACTCTGTAAAGACAATCATTCTCCAAAGGAAAAGACAGATGTTTGTATCTGTTCAAGTTAAATCAAAACTGGCACAACTCAGAGAAGAGGGAAAAGAGCAGGAGTGTGATTTATTCATGTCCGATGTACCTTCATTGTACGATTCCTGTGTTGCCTACTTGGATGAATGGACCACTTTATTTACCGAATTCAAATGTTTTGACTGGATGCTCTTGCTGAAATTAAAGAATGGGATAACGTTGAACGATGCGTGAGGTATCTGGCAGAGAAAAACGTTGACGTTGATGATGCTAAACTGTTCGATCAATACCAAAACTTGTGCAAAGCCGGCTTGAAACTGATGAAGTTGCGTTTTCTGAAATGAAGGCCCATGAAAAATGGGCAGAATATTTCAAACATTGCAGAACCATAGAGTTTTATAGTGAACTGTTAAAAATCGCCCAATTCTTCTTCTGCATTATGGCTCATACTGCAAATGTAGAACGCATATTTTCTATGATGCAGACACAATGGTGCAAGGAAAGAGACAGCCTTTTAGTTGAGTCCTTTTGTAACATCTTAAAGGTTGTGTACAATTCCAATCATATTTCGTGTAAGCAATTTTATGATGACGTTAAAGCTGATCCTTCCTTATTGAAAAAAGTTAAGGGAACTGCAAAATATTCATGGGCTCAATCTGACAAATAAATTTGTCTTGTTTTAGTGTCTATTTTTTCGCCGTAACGTTTGCTGAATATAGCCTAGTGGGATGGTCTTATCCTACTTGCATTTTGCTTGCTGGCGAAACCTGTCCTCTTTTTGGGCAACAAAAATATGGTAGGCCTAGTTTTAGAGACGTCGTATGGCGCCATTCCGTTGATTGACTTTTGGATTCTGGTTTATAATGACGTACCCAAGTTTCATCGGCATTTATTAGCCTGTCAAAGAATGTGAATTTCAAAGAATATGTGAACGAAGTGAAAGTTGCTGTCAAGAATCGGCTTCGTGAGCGACCATCTGAGTTTTACAAAACTGGAATACATGCCCTCATTCGAAGGTGGAACACAGCTATTGAACGCGATGGTGACTATGTTGAAAAATAGCAGTACAAACCTCTGACATGCACCTTAATTTTGACGTATGATTTGTTTTATGGCGTTCTGTATTTTTAATATAACAAAAAAAAAATAGCCTTACTTTTTGACTCACCCTCGTCGAACACTAGAACTAAAAAAAAGTCGTCCAGGATTAACATCACAATCGGATTACATCTTTTTCGGCGTTTTCCGCTTTCTGTTGAAGAAACTTAAAGCACTGCTGATTGAGGACTTCAACAAATTCCGATTCGAAATCCTGGTCGCTGTACCACGCTCCGCCCGTGACAGAACGATCCGGAGTCAAGTTGAATAACATGTAGACTTTTTTCTTTGACGCCTGAGAATGCAATTTTACTGCAACAGTGTTTTTCAAAACTTTCAGCACTTTTTGGTGGCCCATGATTCCTCATGGGGGTTTCACAGAGAATTTTCATTGTCATGCAACAGCGTGGTCGAGTGGTTAAAAGCGCCGTGATTGTGATCGACATGGTATTGGTTCAAAACCCATTCGCCCCATTCTGTTTTGTCTTTAATAAAGACACTTTACGGCACTTTTCCCTGCTTGGCGGTCTTGGCAAGCAGTCCTAAATTTCAGTCATATGTCAAAAAAAAAAAAAAAACTAAAACAAAAAAATTTCAAACGAACAGCAAAACCTTGACATCTCCGGAAGCAGGTCGGGGTAATTGCTTGTCCAATGTATAGCGCCTGCGTCGCTTTCCTGGAAGTCAAGAAGAAAAACATAGTGCAGAGATGAAATGATGAAACGCAATCGCCTTCCTACTCACTCCCTTTTCTATACAAATAACTAAAAAAAAGTATCACTAAAAATCCACAGATAAAATCTTTTTTACTGACTATACCAGGGATATTCAACTATATTTTGCAAAGGTCCAGTCACAAAAATTTAAAATTTTCTGAGGGGCGTTACTCTTTTAAAACTTAACATAATCAACGGTATTACCAAAGCGAGTAAAAAGCCCTGAATTAAAGAAATACGAATAATTTTCTGTGTACTCTTGTCAGCATTTAATTAAATATTATTTTAAAAAGGCCTAGAATCAACCATCGAAAAATCCGAATTCAGACCGCGGTCCTCCAGTCGAGTATTCCTGGACTATACGTGGAAAAGTGCTGAGCTGCTTAAATTATGGATAAAAATATGGATGCCTTAGGTTAACTTCAGCACGTGCTTTATAATTGTTATGGCGAATAGAATTATGACGAATTATGACGTTATAGGAACTTAATGTGACGTGACCATTATTATTTGTTGATGCTACTTTGTTCATCGAATTCTTTTAATCCTCAAATGGTCAAGTCACCAGATAATAGCAAATGCCGAAAGAAAGATTGGATTCAATTTATATAAATTCAATTGTGGGCGTTTAAATAGAAAGTCACATTAATAGGTGGCAATCTCTTGTTAAAAAAGCAGTATTCCGTCTTGCAATTGATTTTTTGTCAAAAAAAATTATTTTTCCATGTGAAACTCCCAATAAAAAAAAAATATCCAGTCTTAAAAAGATGATGGTCTTTAGAATTTTTGTGGATGACATTTAAATTAGCATTATCAAAAAAATTGTGATTTAAAAAAGTAAATTTTCGTAACATTTTTTAGTAGGCTAAAGTTATATAAATGTTATATAAATGCTAAAACACTCCCAAGCCATTTTGAGGTCTTTTTTTGATTTGAGGTTGATAAATTTTGTAAAAAAGCATGACAAAATTAATCTGCCCGCGAGTATCATTCAAATGCTACATAAATCAGACAAAAAATTCAAAAAAATTTGTAGGAAAAGGCTAGACTTAATACAAATTGTAAATTTTTTGCAAAGTTAAATCCAACTGTATACTCTTCTGGTTCCAGTTGTTTTTGACTTTTTTTAGTAGTTCAGTAGTTATTCTTTCGAGTTAGCACTTGAATTTGATTACTCAGCTTGACCAAGTTATTTTAAAGAGTCACCGAACCTTTTTTAAAAAAGGCCGGATAAAGGATAACCTAAATTGCAAGTGCAAAGCTACTGAAAACACAGATTACGCTATATCATCGTGCAACATACAAAGGGCACCACAAAAACCACTGATGGTTGTGGATGACAAAACCCAATCACGCAATCGCTTTCATTATCTGATTTGCGCAATGGGAAAAGGACAAGTTCTCTGCCTTAGTCCTGTCTGTGTCAGACCCGAAGTAGACCTTTTGAACGTAAAAATTTCCATCACGAACTTTAACTTCTTAAAAGAAACATGCGTAAGCATTCAATAGTTTGGTGTCGCGGCTTTTTACTTTTCAATTTTGGGCTAAGTTAGGAGCACCCGCAAAACTAACAAAGTAAGCGTTAGCTTTATCCCATTACACCGAAATTATACCGATATCGAACCGAAAAATCAAACCAAAAAAAGATATCAAACCGAAAGAAGACATATACAAATACATACAGCGACTGATTTTACGGCTTTTATCAGCTTCTTGCTTTCAAGGGTTTTCAAAATGCGATTTACTTCGGTCAGCATCAGGTTGCATTTGTAACGTATGTCTCGCGTCCAAATGCCTTTGTTTCCAGCACTTTCTATGATCTGATAAACCAGCTTCTCTTGGTTATCAACGCCTTTCAAATTGCTGCGAATAATGTCAAGTCACCGATGACTATCTAGCGAGAATTTCAAACAAAATCGACCTCAAAGGTGGTCATTTCACGTATTTTGGTCAGATATTTTTTAAAACAGAAATTAAAAAACTTTAATTTGGAGTACGCTTCAAAACTAAATTCGGGCAAGGAAGTTTCAATTTACACAACATCAACTGCTGGAAATCGAGAAAAAAACAAACTAAAAATGGCTCCTAATTTTATATGCCTTTTAATTACTTTGTTTAGTCAATTCGAAATTTATAAATCACGAAAAAGAAAACATATTTTTGACCAAAATAATGTGCATAATCCACGTCAGTGCCAAGCAAACACAGTTGCTTGAATTAAAAACCAAAAAGTCGTGCGTTAAGTTAAACGCTTCGGATTGCAATTAATTACAGTTACGGCGATAATCACAAATACGTTGTGGCTAGATTTTAATTTTTACTGTTTAAAAAGCAACTTTACAGAGATACGACAAATATAACAATAAAAAGCGTCGGACTCACCTTAACGCAGATGTGTTTTTCAGTCTATAAACAAGACCAGAAGAACTTTTTAAAACCTCAATTTTCCCCTAAAAATAAATGTCTTACGACATATTTTGGCCCTACCAACGACCGCTCCTGGCTCTTTTAAACCCAACTTACCATGGTCAACAGTCGGTTGATGGCCGCCACTCTTTGGTGTACGTCGACATTTGATACGGCATTTTCTACTACCTTGTCATTGATGCCTTTGGGATTGCTTGCGCATAAACTGATAATCCTGAACAAAAACAATTACAAATTCAATAAGTGACGCTATGAAGATCGGCTAAGAGGTTTGATTACGCGCGTTTATTGAACAATAAAATAGTTTTTACAAAAAAAAATAGAGCAATTACAGTGCTATTTTCATTCATGCCAAGTAGAAAAGTCAAGAGAAAGCAGCGATTTTGTAGTTAAGAGCTGTTAAACTTTGCTGTAGCAGTAAAAGTCAGAATGGCGTAACCTAAATCAAAACAACAACAAAATGTCTAATTCAATATCAGCAAGTCAATATGATAGAAGCGGTAAAATGTATTGAAAGAAAACAAAGGTTCAACAACTACGTCGTATTACACACGCAGGATAGATGTAAAGCCACAAAGTTACAACATTTAATACAATGTTTTCACATACGCTTCTTCCAAAGCCAGTGCGTCGGTGTTTTCTTGCTTTACAACAGGTTTTTCCATCATTTTTTACTTTTCAATTTATTAAAAAACCTAATCAAGCCTGATAAAAAAAGAAAAACGACAGAAGATAATTATAAAGTAAAAATTAGAATTTGGAACAAAATTATTGATTTAAACTGTATTAAATAGTACAGAAAGTCTTCTATAAATTTGATGCCATAATTAATACTAGTTCAGGCGAATTAACAACTATATTTAAAACATCAAAACAAACTGAAAACATTATTTGTACCTGACCGACGCCTTATTTAAACTGTTTTGCTCGACCTTGAGAGACATCAAATTCTATCACAAAGGTTTTTTTTCTTTTAAAAGAAAATAAGTCAAACAACCAAAACGAAAAGTCGCCTACGACACAAAATAGTACATAGCACTATAGATTGTGTACCAAAAACACAAAAAAGATTTTTAAGACCAAGCTATTTTCGAGCTAGAAAACTTCAGGTCAGAAATTTGACAAATTGACGAAGATTAACTTCCATGTCCGACAACAATAAAAGAAATACACAATATACAATAATTTTTTAATTGAGAGTAAGAGTTATCGTATCTCATGAACTTGAAAGAATAAAAAGAATAAATAAGTGATAGCACTCTACGAAAGACTTTTTCTTGCAATTACATGTTTGTTATGACGTAAATTGCTGAAGAAAGCGAATGGTTGGTTCAATTAAACTGCAATCCATGTAGAGTCAAAATTCTCAATAGCTCTTTATATAATGGCGTTAATAACTAATTCTAATTTTTTGGAGGCGATTTTACGAAAACAATTGATTTTTTCTCCAGCAGTTGCAGCCTGCGATAACCTAGTTCGAGACCTTGAAAAAACGTCGTCAAAATTATTTTGGGTTCACTTCATGTTTTAACAATATCTTGCTGCAATAAATATAAACTTGTGAAAGCATAAAAATAATTAATTGTTTACGAAATGTTATTTTTTCAAACAATGCAAGGAAACAAAAATTGCATCACTTTAATGTTTTCTTATTCCATCAAAATTAATCATTTAAAAAAATAGATAAATTTCTTATGAAAACATTGGTATCAATATAAATTTTTGACCCTTTCATGCATAATTAGTCTGAGGAAATACAATAAAGGAAACAGAAACAAATCAATAGATCAAACAGTTCAGGATAGCTTAGTTATAAGTTTGTTGTGTAGTATGACGTTGGAACAAAAACTGAAATATACAACATAAAAATATAACACTATTAAAATTCTTAAATTGCCTATCGTTTTAAAACTTTGATTCTAATGGCGAATAGTGCAGATATATCATCATCTGGATGCAAATGACACAGAACAGAAACTCTATAAAAATTAATCATAGATTATTTGAAGGTTTCTCTACTTTGCTTTGGTCTTCAAATTCTTTTTCAACACTTTCGGTTTGTTTTGCTAAAAGCTGCACAATCTGCTCCAACTGCGGGGCGGTCACTTCAACATCTTCTTTGTTCAGTATTTGTATTATTTTGCTCGCTTCTTTTACATCAATATGGCCATCTTTATCGGTATCTAAAGCATCAAAAATGCTTCTCAATTTTTCTTCTGGCAATTTAGTAAGGGATTGCAAAGTTTCAACTAAATCATGGACTGCAACCGCAACTTCCTCAGCATTACCGCTGTCACTTTTTTGAGCGGATTTTTCGAGATCCTCCACGATTAGTTCCATTTTTTCAATCATCTTAGAAATTCGTTTCTGGAGCCTCTCAGCTGGCTTGGTGTTTTCCAAATCAGCTGTGATTTCTTCCAACTTTATTTCTTTTGTTAGGGTTTTCACATCACTCTTGTATTCTTCAACGTCCTCTCGAAGTTCATTCAACTCAACCTTAACTGAGTCTGTATTAGATTGGTCAATTGAGCCAATTTTGCTAATAGCTTCATCAAGAACATCAATTTCTTTAAGAGTAATTTTGTTGTCATCACTTATTACTCGAGCACTATCTACCAAAACAGGACCTTCTGAAAGAGTTTCACTTGAATCACTTGACTTAATAGTAATTTCCTCTGCAGAAACAACAGGCTTCTCGGAGGCGGCAGTTGCTTGTTCAGTAACAGCTGCCTGTTTTTTAGCTGCTTCTTCCTGTTTAAGTTTTTCAGCTTCTTCATTAGCTATTTCAGTTTGTTCTTGCTTTAACGCTTTATAAAGAGCAGTGTTATCAACACGCTCAAGATTTAATTCAGCTGCTCTTACTTCTGCTTCGTCAGCAAGTTTTTCAGGAAGAGTTGAAATAGCAGCCTTAACTCTTTCTTCAGCAGGTACGGAATCGGGCAAATAGAGAACTCTACTCAATAGGAGAAGAGAAGTAGGAACATCATGCTTGACATGTAATTCAACCCATTCACTCAATTGTTGCTTTAACCTTTTTCGAGGTACACCTAAAGCTCTCATTCCACGAGCCTGTGATGCCGAAACTAATTCTGCCGTAGTTAAACTATCTACACCTTCTTCCACAATAAGTTCATCATCACGACGTAGTCGGTTTAATTTCATTTGAATTAAAAATCGCAGCACTTCATTGGTGCCAACAGCAGGCACTTGAATTAGTTTGCATAATGCAATCAGCTGAGGTCTTTCAATGTTGTCTAAAGTCAAATCATCTTGAAAAAGCTTGGCATGTTGCAAAATTTCTTCAACAGTTGGCTGCTCATTATTGCTACGAGTTTTTCTGAAAAAATCAACAAAATTTTTTGCAGCAGCTGTTTTGTTCTTTGATTGTGTGGTGTGAACAGCAATATCTTCTACTGTGTCTTGTAAAAATTTAGCCATTTCAAGTTTCAATTTAAGCTCTTTTTTTAAACGAGTTTCTCGTTTTGAAGAAGTTTCAAATGTAGAAGGCAGCATGCCTGGAAAGAATTTTAGTGCAAATGGCAATGCTAATTCAGCAAAAGGAATAATAATGAAAACTGAAAATGGAGCCAATCGAAATAAATCTGCAACAGCCCGACGAAATTGATTACGTTCACGCCTTGTCAAATGCTTGCCACGAAATAGTTTCAATAATGTTCGCAAGGCTATGCGAATATCCAGAAATAGTAGTCGAAAACCATGGTAATAATGCTTTACTTCAGCAACAACTCGTTTCCATAATGATGGTTTAACTGATTCAACAGAAAAAGTGGTTGGTTTATTTTCAGTAGATGGCAGCTTTTCTACTATTATGTCAGAACTTATTTCTGAAACTTTTTTCTGTTTCTGCTTTTCTTTTAAAGAATCTTCTAATTTTGATTTATCAAAGTAAAACTGTGAAAAATGAATATATCGACAACTTAAAGTCACTGGAATATTTAAATAATTTTCTTGATGATTTAATAGGGAAAATCTATTTAGTCGACATTTGCAAATCGGCATAAAAGCCTTTTGAATTACACTTTTTTGTGTTGTTGTGGCTAGACATCTAATGGAAGGCAAAAAAATACTTGACAACAAAGGAGATGAAAAAGAAATCAAGTTTTGTCTACTTGAACAAGCAAATCTCCAAAACATGATATCTAGTAATTTAATCAAAAAAACTTAATATCTGCAACAAATACAGGAATTTTAAAAATGCTGTATACATTTATTGGGTTTTAAGTACTGGTATAATTTATAATGCTGGTAATGTTTTTATAAAAATAAATTATCTACAAGTAATTATTAAAAGAGTAAAAGCTGTTCAATAGCGGTAACAAAAAGAAACTTTAAGCATTACACAAATTTGATTTTAGATATAATAACATATTATTGAAATTTTTTTCTAGGTTTTTTAATTTGCCTTTTGTTTAATAACTACAATTTAAAACTAATTATCAAGGATACAAAGCAAATAAAATTGTTACAAAAGCTTTTTGATTAAAAAAGCACCTGAAATGAAAAAACAATTGTCAAAGGAAGCATGCAAGATACTAGCATGAGTGCTTGTCTCAACACTTACATTGCAAAATAGTGTATTTTTATTGGGTACCCATCTCAAGCTACCTGCAATGTAATTAAAACAACTGTAATAACACAAGGACACCTTCTACATCATCTAAATAACTATTTAAATTAACCCCAAAACATGAAAAATTCTTTCATGTACTGACTTGATCAACATTATCATCTTAGACAAGAATAGGACGCATGATTAAAGCAAAAAAGCCTCTAATACATGTCCACTTGATTACCGCAAAATATTAATTAAAAAAAACAAAATCACCAACATCTTACTTGAGAATATCACACATGATTAAGCAAAAAAGTCTCCCACACATCTACACTTCCATCACCTTGGAATACCTAAACTCTAAAAAAATACCAAAAATCACAAACATATTATCTTATGCAATACATAACTTGCACAATGCACAACTTAGAATCAACAAATGAAAACTCTAACAAAGTGACTTCCTCAAAATAAAACTGGACAGTAACACATTAAAATGCCCATTTAATCTTCTTGGCATATACTTAAAGCCTGTTTCCACTACAAGCATTGGGGAAATTATTCTTTGCTTGTTTATGCATTTTTAAACTTCTCTCAAGGATTAAGAGTAAAAAAAATAAAACAAAGAATAATAAAAGGATCATGGTGGAAATGGGCTATTAAACTAATTACTTTTTTAATCACTTTTCACATGCAACAAAGAACAAATACAACAACATTATTGGGTTTGAAACTGTGTGTCACAATGCCTTTGTATTGTTTTAATTTTTCAAAAGCATCACCACAAAAGAATTATAAATTTTACCAGTAAAAATTTTCTGAAAAGAAAACTTCATAAGTTTTTGCATTTTAATAAATGATGAATATCAAGGCATGGCAAAAAAGTGATAAAATCGTTATTATGATAGTGACTGAAATAAAATATTGATCACAAACAAACATTGAGAGTGAAATTGTAACATTTCACTCTCAGCATTTGTTTGTGATCAATATTTTGTTTCATTCACTACCATAATAACTATTTTCACAAACTCTTCTGGGATTTGATGTTTACAAACATAAAAAAGCTGAACGCACATCACACAGTACCATTTTTTGTGTTCATTAACAAATGCAATATTTAATAGAATCAACCAATGTTTTTTAAGAGTTGACTTTAGCAACTCCTGAAAAACTTAAAAACACTAAAAACTATTTTGATCAAGTAAACTATACACCCGACTGGGCATATTCTTTACTTGATCATAATCCTTTAATTTTTAGCTAAAAAAATTAGAAAATAAATGTTGATATTTTTGAAAATGATATAAATTCTATAATTAATGGAACAATTGAGGATGCTATTGAATTTTTTTGAAATTATAGATTATACGTATACTCAATTCTCATTATTTTTTGAAACCAGGTGTATTCTTTATCTGTTCACTAATGTGGGTGTATAGTTTACTTGATCCAACTATGTAAAAATAACTGCAGTCCATGTAGAAAGTTATATCAGCAGTGATTCCTTGGTGAATAGCTATTAAATGCTAAGAGTATGATAAACATACTTTCATTAGCATGAAAGGTGAATATGTTTATTAGGGATTCAACAGAACTTTTTAGTTTAATCTATGATAGATATGTTTTATTGAATGGTACTGACTGTGTTTTAGCCATAAGCTGTCAGTTATGATCTAACAAAACAGAAAAAATCAACTGTTTCTTGACCTCTTAAATATCTTTAATAGAAGTGTAGTCATTTAGCAAACTTGGGTGTTCCTAGATGATGTATGCCTACTTTCCTGGTTTGGAGCAGCAATAGCTGGATGTTTTTTTGTTTACTTGTAAAAAATTGCTTGATACTTTAATTGCTTTGTATTATCAGAACGTGTTTATATGGAGACATTTTCCTGAAATTTAAAAATTGGAATACTTAAATTTTTAGCAATGTATTCTGCACCAAGTAACCCAAACCACAGAAAAAGTACAAAATTTGACTAAATTTTGTATTTTTTTCTTTAAGAGAAATTTTTTTACATTTATTCATCTGAAGAGGGCTAATATAAGCCAAAAATGTTTATGGTATTTCATGTTAGTTCATTATTATTATTACTATTATTTCTTGTTTTATTGCATATTTTAAGCTGGTATGAATGAATTAGTGTTGCTGAAAATACTGCAATTTCGGTATGGTTGAAAAAAGTATACACTCTCTCTAAATTGTATTTTCTCTAAGAACTGACTAAAATGGTTTCCTAATCATCTAAATTTGGTTAGTAAAGTTTAGACCAGTGGTTCTTAACCTTTTTTTACATATTTACCCTTTTAACAAAAGTGCTTACTAAATTTACCCTCAATATACTTAATAATGCTCATTTATTAAAAAACGAAATTAGCAAATTACTTCAATTATACTTATTTAATGTGACGGCTGCCCTTGTTTTTTGGCAACGAGCTTTTCAATGTCTGGTGAAGTTGTAGATAATGCGCAACAAATGTCAGATTCAACGTCAAGTCGGTTTCGTGCTTTAGATTTGATAGTAAGCAACGCAGAGAAGCCGCACTCGCACAGGTAAGTTGAAGAAAACGGAGCCAAAATATTCAGAGCATGAATACCTAGCCGTGGATAGCAACGTTGGATTTTAACCCAAAACTCCTCTAGGTTGCAAGTGTGAAATTCATCTTTTGCAAAAGAATCGTTTGTTAATTCTATAAATTCTTCTTGAATTGCTTCAGGAACATCTTCCACTTTACATACAAAAGGATTTCTAGCTACTTTCATCAAAATGCTAGAAGTATTTATCTCGGGAAAATATCGTTCAAACTCATTTTGCAGGTTTTGTAGATGACTGATGATGTCCTCCTTTAAATTTTGTTCAAAATCATCTCCAGTTATCTCAGTCAAGCGGTGAAATGATGCAAAATTATCATTATTTGCTCGTTGGGTCCAAAGCTTGAGCTTTGCCACAAATGCATTGATGGCATCAGTGTGCACGATTATATTACTTCCTGGGCCTTGCAGTTTCTTGTTTAGTTGATTTAATGTTTCGAATATGTCAGCAAGATAAGCTAAGTACGTAGAAAATTCGACGCCACCAAATGTTAACAATAAATCATTTTTTTGTTTTGCAACCAAAAACGACTTGACTTCTTCTCTTAGTTCGAAAATACGAGAGAGCATGTTCCCTTTTGAGAGCCAACAAACTTGAGTGTGATATAAAAGTGCGGTATGATTGGCATCCATATCTTTGCAAAGCTTGCTGAAGAGTCGAGTGTTGAGCGCTGAACTTTTCACATAATTAACAACTTTAATCACAACAGACAAATGCTCGTGAAGTCTCTTCGGAATGGTTTTGGAAACGAGTGCCGCTTTGTGAATCATGCAATGCGTTCCTTGAATTGTTGGATTTTTCTGCTTTATCAGGGAAGCCAATCCAGAGTTTGCACCAATCATGACTGGAGTATCATCAGTGCAAACCCCAACAAGCTTACTCCAACTCAATTCGGTTTTGTCAAAAAAGTCCATCAACAATTGAAAAACATCGGCTGCCTTTGATGCTATTTCCAAAGGTTGGCAGAAGAGAAATTCTTCACTAATCCTGTCATCTGCAACATATCTGATATACACAAGTAGCTGTGGGAGATTGGAAATTCATTGTTTGAGATTGAACAAGCCAAAACCAAAGTTTCATTGTTTCACTGTGATACAAGCCAAAACCAAAATGACGTCAACTATCTTTTCAACACGTTACCGCATAACGTCAGTAACTGTTGGTCACTACTCTAGTAAATTGAAAAAGATATATTTATGTTGATATACGTATATATATATATTATATTATATATATATAAAGATATATATATATATTATGTTTGCGCTGTTTGAACTCATACAATTAAACATATCTTTCTCAATTTACTAGAGTAGTGACCAACAGTTACTAACGTTATGCGGTAATGCGTTGAAAAGATAGTTGACGTCACTTTGGTTTTGGCTTGTATCACAATGTGATGCCAGTTATACGTTTCTTGTTGTAGTTAATAGTATTTTAATTTAAATTTGTAAAGCTTTCAAAATAGTTTTTTCACTGCAGTGTAATTATTAAGCTCATTTTTATCCAAATTTGTTGTTTTTATATTTATATTTTCCACAGAATTGATAGAATTGTTAAGTGATGATGATCTTGTGATCGAAATCGATTTTAATTTTTTAATAACTTTTTAATACAGTCATTGGGCAGCGACAGATTTTTAAGTTTCAAACTTGTCTTGTTTTTGTATAGGAAGCTCATTTACCCCCCATAACAAAAAAATTTACCCCCAGGGGTAAATTTACCCCAGGTTAAGAATCGCTGGTTTAGACGAAGAGGTTGCTTTCTTTAATCATACAACAATTGTAAACAGCAGTCAGAGCAAATTTAACACTTTTTTATTTTCAATAAAACAAGCATATAAAAAATTACTTTACAAAAACAATCATTTTTTGCTTTTTCAAATTCTCATCAGATTTTAAAAAATTTTGCAATACAAACTTTAAATTTATAATTTTTTAAAAGTGCACCCACAAAAAGAAAATGGGCTGTACTCATGACTAACAAAATTAAGTTTAAATTAAAACAAGCTGATTCAGTCATTCAACACTTTCTTTCCTATTGTTGTGGAGCTTGCTTTTAGGGTTGCTTATATAGATAACTTCATATCTTGAAAGACCATTAAAAATTTTTCAAAGACCATTTTGGTCCCTCAAAACACCTAATACTGGAATCAATGTCTATTATATGAAGGTTGGCAGCATGATCAAGTGATTAAGAATGTTGTGATTAAAATGGTCTTGATTCAAAATTTACTTGACCCATTCTGTTATATTCTCAGGAAAGGCACTTTACGACACTTTCCACTGGTGGGGAGTCTTGGCAAGCCATTCTAAATTTCAGTCATCTCTTTATAAAACTAGATTATATAATAAACAAAAAAACTTTAGCTGAAAATTACCTAACTTATTAGCCTAAAACCAAGAAATGTCAATGATTAAATATGCATTTTAAGAATACATTATCAAGAGACTTGAGTAAAAATGCTTTCCAAAAGTTTGTGTTTTACAAGTTGTTTTACAACATAATCACACTTTCCTGAAAATGTAAAAGGGTCTCTTCAAGAAGTCACTATAAGTGGTTTTGAAACTAACTGGAAATCTCTCTCTGGTCACTATCGCTTTTTAAAAAATTCGTTTTTATCTTGGTGTCTTTTTTTATGCATTCTTAGTGCTTTAAGGGGATTCCCAATTAAATTCACTGACAAAAACTGTTACAGTCTCTTCTTTAAGACACTGAAGTAAAAAATACTTATATTATTAAAACCTTTTTGTGAAGTCAGTTCTTAAAAGAGTGCAACTTTGCATGAGAACTGTACATAAAGGGTATAAGCCCTGGGATGAAAATTATATAATTACAAAATACTTTAAAATTGTAAAAACTATTTAAAAAAGTTTAAATATCTTGAAACATGGATCGCAAAAAAGGGGCTGGAAATTATTACCTTACTTGAATAACTACCGGTAACTTCTTAAATTTTTTCCAAGAATTTAAAATTGAAAAATTTTTTTGCTAAATACTTATTGTTTAAATCAGGGGTTATCGACGCTCTTTCAACCCATGGACCATTTTTACTTTAAAAATTATTTAATGGAATCCAATATTAAATCGTGTGAGTTTTATTTTGCAGAAATCGATATAATAATTTCTTTTTCAATCTTCTTCTGGGTTAGAACATTTAACAGTAGATGGCTGCTTTGAGAATTTAACGAATTCAAACCAGGGTTGCGAACTCGATAGATTTTTATTCGAGTTCATAAAAAATTTGCAAGTCTGAGTTTGAGTTCTTTAGTTTTCATTTTTTCGAGTTCAAGTTCTATTCAATGTTGTAAAAATCGAAAGCTCGATTAAGCCTATTTACACAATAACTTTTTTAAAAACTGGAAGGCTACCACAAAGAGATAAACAAAAAAGAAATAATGAAACAGGCCATTATTTTGTCGTAGCAGCCAAAAAAATGTTGGGGGCAATACAGTTTTCTCAAATTTTATGACTTTGCTCAAATCATAATCTTTAGCACTTAGCAGAAATGAGAAAAAAATTTGTCTCAAATTTAGCGCCTCCGTTGCTTTCCAGCGAGTCTTTTTATTTTATTTCATCTCTATATTTATCCTCCTGACTCGCAGGAAAGCGACGGAGGCGCTATACATAGGGCAATTAAGCAATTACCCAGACCTGCTTCTGGAGATGCGAAGATATTGCTGTCCGCTTGTAATTTTAATAGATATATGACTTCAATTTAGATCTACTTTCCAAGACCACCAAGCAGGGGAAAGTGCCGTAAAGTGTCTTTTCCAAGGACACAACAGAATGGTGCGGGTAGATTTTGAACCGAGACTGTGTCGATCACAATCCCGGCGCTTTAACCACTGGACCACGCATAAATAAATAAAATGAAAGATAGATAAATATAGAGATAAAATAAGTCAGAAAGATAAATATAGAGATATAATAAATAAATAAAATGAAATAGAGTGACGTTCAAAAAAAAAGGTCTTCACTTGGAACCTGTCTCAGATTTTTCAATTTTTATCCCAAAAAAGTTGTGATCTCTTTACAAAATCTTTACCTCAAACCGTAATGGTTTTTCTGAATTTGGAAACTTTGTCCTGCAACAGTAGTTAATATTCTGCGCTCAAAAAGTTTTTTATTGTCCAAATATTTTCCTGTCGCTGCCCAAAAAATTCTGACTTTGCCAAATATATTTTTTCATTTTATCTCTATATTTATCCTCGTGACTCTCAGGAAAGCGATGGAGGCGCTAATACATAGGATAAACAATTACCCCGACCTGTTTCCGGAGATACCAAGATAGTGCTGTCCCCTTGAAATCTATTAGAGATATGATCGAAATTTAGAACGGCTTGTCAAGACCATCAAGCAAGAAAAACTGCCGTAAAGTGTCTTTCCCAAAGGACACCTTAAAATGGCGCGAGTAGGTTTTTATTTGGTCTTTAACTAAATTTGTAGTCCGAAGTCGTGATATCAAGGAGATTCATTAAAAAATAACACATTAAAAATACGTAAAGACAAAAAAAAAGATACTTTTATGTCTGCACCGATTGCGACTCGCAATAAACTTTTCGACAAAAGTTGGACCATAATGGTTAAAAGATTGAGGATCCCTGCGTCAGAGTATAAAACAACCAAACATTTTCTAAAACTGTCATTATCATCAAAATGAATTTCTACCGAGAGTAATTTGGGATTTTAATATTGATTTTGTCACAACTTACGACACCTACATTGTTTCTTTCAGAATTATTTAATTTATAGTACGTTTGACATTAGAATATCGGTATCATAACATAGGTACAACCAATCATAGCCGTACCTGCCTGGGGGGCAGGGAGGGCAAAATCAAAAATTTTAGGACAGTGACAATGATCAAACTGCAAAAAAATATTTACCTAATTTAGATGAAGACTTTTTTTTTTGTATAGAGAACACCTTGCTTTTGGGTCGAAAATTGAAAAATATGAGGCTGAATTCAATTAAAGACTTTTCTTTTTTTTTTTTAGAGATCACCAGGATTTTAGGACAAAATTTGTTCTTGGTTTGCAAATCTCAGACAATTTTTTGTTCTATCCGTAATGTGCTAGAAAATTATAATTTGGGCAAAATTTGGGCAAAACTTTATTGCTCCCATATTTTTTTGGCTGGTACGCCTATGCAGCCAATTAATGATATTGCACTCAAGCGTAACACAATATGTATGCTATTCGAATGTCTTTTGACTTTGTTTAGGTAAATGTTCGATACAGTTCCCAGCACAATTCAAAAGTAGGGCGGAAGTCCTTTGATAATTTTCGATCGCCTCAAGCAAACTGCGACAAATATTTCTTAAAACATCACTTTTTAAATGAATCTATATAGTTCGATCTTTTGGTTATTTTCATCAAACGCTCAGTGCAACAAAGAAAAGTAGGCTATTCTATTCAAAGTTATTTCAAACATAAACTTACAAGGAGGTAAAACAAACGCACACCTATCTAGATATTGTACTGTACAGAAAGTAACATATTAATAATAAAATACCTATTCACGCCAAGTCATTTATGCTAAATTTTAATACCGGTGCGGTAGTGTTGTAAAATATTTTCCACTGCCTGTTCTTATTGCAAACAAAAATATATGAAAAAAGCTGGAGCAGGGATCTTTTAACTCTGCTGCATTTGATGTGTCATCTGCTCGAATACAAACAAGTCAAATAACCTCTGTTGGTGCGTTTTTCGTTAAGTTCAATATTAACACGTGAAAATGATTGTGCTTTAGCTATCTCTATAAATGCTAGCTGAGACAGTTTAGCTATCTTGATAAACGCTAACTGAGATAATTTAGCTATCTTAAAAACGCTGACTGTGGTGCCGAAAAGAAAACACTCCAGTTTGCTAGCTTGCTATTTTACTAAAGAAAACGACTGTTTGCTAAAGTAGAGTAATCAGTGCGCTTGTGACGTAATTTAACAATGCGGTAAAAACGGGTTGCTACACAGCTCCCCCCAAAAAGCGCTCTGGAGGAAAGATGACGGCGGACATATAAAACAAACACACACACAAAAACAAACAAGCAAATGCAATATTATGATTTTGGTGGTCTTCCTCGTCTCTTGGAATGACCGAGTTGGACCGGCAGTGTTGTGTCGACAAAAGCAGGCTTGAAACGATCCACAGAAATAGCTTCTTCCCGGCCGCCGACATCAATCTGAAAAGACTTTGTTCCGCGTTGCAAGACCTTATAAGGTCCCTCATAGGGTGGCGTTAGTGGCGGTTTGTGCGAATCACGTCAAATAAACACATATGGGCTATTAAAAAGTTCACGAGGCATGTGTTGTGGTGCTACACCGTGTTGGGACATAGGTGTAAAATTGAACTTACCGATAGCCTGTCGGAGCCAGGGAAGCAGTGAAGAAGGATTTCGGGGCTCATTTGTACCGGGAATAAAGTCTCCTGGGACCGTAAAAAGGCTGCCGTAGACAAGCTCTGCTGTAGAGCAGTTTATATCCTCCTTGGGCGTGGTCCGAATACCGAGCAAAACCCACGGGAGTTCGTCAACCCGATTCGCACCCGTTAGACGCGTCATCAAAGCTGTTTTTAGTTGCCGGTGAAATCTTTTCACAAGTCCATTGGCTTGTGGGTGATAAGCCGTGGTGTGGTGAAGGCGGATGCCTAACAGTTGATGAATGGAGGACCATAGTTGAGAAATAAACTGTGGACCTCTGACACTCGAAATGTGAGTGGGCACTCCAAAACGGGAAACCCAACTGGCAACAAAAGCTTTTGCGCATGCTAGGGTTGTTACCTCCTGAAGAGGAATTGCCTCGGGCCATCTGGTGAAACGATCTACCATGGTGAAAAGGAAACGGTTTCCTTCCGACGGCGCTAAGGGTCCGACAATGTCTATATTTACACAATCAAAACGTCTGCCAGGAAGGGGATAAGAAATGATTGGTGCTTTGACATGACGTTGGATTTTGGCTTTTTGGCAAGCTAGGCATTGCTTGGTCCATAGCCCGACTTGCTTTTGTAAGCCGTGCCAAACAAACTTGGAAGCAACCAGCTTGCGTGTGGCTCGAATGGACGGGTGAGACAAACCATGAATTGCATCAAAAACTCGCCTCCTCCAAGAAATCGGAACGATTGGCCGAGGTCTTCCAGTGGATACGTCGCACAGTAAAGAAACGTTAGAATTTCCAATCGGAATATCTTCTAACCGAAGATTTGTTATGGCTGTGCGGTAGGCCTGCACTTCTGGGGCCACCTGATCTGCTGCCATGTCCTGGTAGTTCAAATTAATTTGAGGGGTATGAAGAAAAGTGATAGTTGGACGAGACAGTGTGTCTGCCACGAAGTTCTGCTTTCCAGCAATATGGCGAATATCCGTTGTATATTCTGATATAGCTGAGAGATGGCGCTGCTGTCGAGCGGACCAAGGATCAGAAATTTTAGAAAAAGCAAATGTGAGTGGCTTGTGGTCGGTAAAAATTGCGAAACATCGGCCATCTAAAAAATAACGGAAATGACGAATGGCAAGATGAATAGCAAGCAGTTCGCGATCGAAAGCGCTGTATTTGACTTCCGGTTTGCGAAGCATACGGCTAAAGAACGCCAATGGTTGCCATGCACAATCGGTGAATTGCTCGAGAACAGCGCCGATAGCGACGTCCAAGACATCCACGGTAACAGCCATGAAGGCGTTACTTTTTGGATAATGCAACAAGGTTGTATTGGCAAGGGCTTATTTCGCTTGTGTGAATGAGGTTTGTAGCAAGTCACTCCATTCCAAAATTTTATTATTGTTTGCGATGGCACGATATA
The DNA here is from genome assembly GCA_963680785.1 of Diplosoma virens. NCBI lineage: Eukaryota > Metazoa > Chordata > Ascidiacea > Aplousobranchia > Didemnidae > Diplosoma > Diplosoma virens. Next base: position 14,807,784 of record OY796894.1, on the reverse strand, counting down.
GTGGAGCCATTAACTTAGCTGCAGAAGGTATAAAGCGATGATAAAAATTAATCATGCCGATAAATCTTTGTAAATCTTTTGTACTTTTGGGAGGGGGAAAATTGCAAATAGCATCAACTTTAGTAGCCAGTGGGCGCGCGCCAGTTTTGCCAATGCGATGTCCAAGAAAATCTAGATGCGTACATCCGAATTCACATTTTTCAAGATTGATTAATAGGCCGTGACTGAGAAGTTTTTCAAATAAGATTTTGAGGTGTTTTTGATGCTCATGGTGCGAGGAACTAGCAATAAGGATATCGTCAAGATAAACAAAGACAAAATCAAGCGATTGACAAACCGTGTCCATTAACCGTTGAAATGCTTGGGCAGCGTTTTTAAGCCCAAAAGGCATGCGGAGAAACTCAAATAGACCAAATGGGGTTATGACCGCCGTTTTGCAAATGTTAGCTTCTGCTACTGGAACCTGATGGTAGCCTCGAATTAGGTCGACTTTGGAAAATATTTTTGCGCCGTCTAAACGTGCTGCAAAATCCTGAATGTGTGGGAGAGAATAGCGGTCTTGTAATGTGGCTGCATTAAGGCGACGATAATCGCCGCATGGTCGCCAGCCACCGGAAGGTTTGGGTACTAAGTGAAGTGGCGAGGCCCAAGGGCTTGAGGAACGACGGATTATACCCATATACAGCATTTTATTAAATTCTTGCTTGGCGAGTGCGAGTTTTTCAGGCGATAGCCGTCGAGCGCGAGAATGGACTGGGGTTCCTTGGGTCACAATAAAATGTTAAACTTTATGTTTGGGTTGAATTTGGAAAAATTGCGGGATAGAAATCTGGGAAAATTTAACAAGCAATTGAGCATAAGCGTTAGTTGAGGTGGAGATGGCATTTAGACGAGGAGCTAATATATTTGTTTTGCAAAGAGGGGTGCTAGTAAATGACCGAGCATTAACCACGCGATAGTGCTGCATGTTGACTAACAAGGAATTTGCTCTCAAAAAATCCGCCCCTAAAAGAGGCTTGCTTACGTTTGCCAGGACAAAAGTCCATCGAAACCGTCCTACGGGTAATTTAATTGTTACTGTCCGTTTACCGTAAGTTTTAATAGAGCTACCGTTAGCTGCCACTAGGGCTGGGCCTGGATTATTAAAAAAACGCTCATGGCTAGACGGGGGAAGGACACTCACCTCAGCGCCTGTATCCACTAAAAAGGAACGATTGGATATACGATCGTAGATAAAACTGCACCAACGACAAGCCACCTCAACGTGGTGGTGCAGTCCCCTTCCCTACACTGGGGAGGGTCGAAATGGCTTGTCAATTCCCCGAGGGTCTCATCCTCGGGCGATTCTCTTTTGGACAATTCTCATTTTTTATCCCTGCTGTCCAATGCGCGGTCACATGTGGACAGCACTCTTAAACCCAATTGACCGCCCCCCTACCCCTTCTATTTTCTTTCGGACATCTCTTCCTCGTCCCTCCTTCCACCCCAAACTTCTTCATTACTCATCCCACTCACCTCAGATTCTTATCTCTATGCTTCTCCTTATCAGCGGTGACATTCACTCCAACCCTGGCCCTATAGACCCCTGCTCTGTCTGCTCCCGTAGAGTCACCTGGGGAAACAGATCAATACAATGTACCGGCTGTTCGCTCTGGGTGCACCTCTCCTGCTCTGGTCTATCTCCCGCTGACTTCCGCAAAATCTCCCCGGGACACTCTTGGACTTGTCCAATGTGCCCATTCTCTTCTCAACCCCTCCCCTACCTCCCTAACTCTAATCCCGCATTTTTATTCTTTTCTCTATCTCCATCCTCTCACACTCCAAACCCCCCACCTCCACTCACAAACAACCACAAAACTATATCTTCAAAAACTAAACCCTCCTCCAAAACAACCTCGAATAATCCCACCTATCTTCCTAATCACTCCCAACTAATTTATACTTACCCTCCCTCAGCATTGACTACTCCTTCTCCTCAAACCCAACATACCACCTCTCCTCTCACACAATTCTCTTTTCATCCTTCCTCTCCCTCTCGAAACAACCTCCGAATCCTACAGTGGAACGCTAATGGGATTCGCCCGCGTCGTACTGAACTCCTACACTTTCTCTCTCATAATCAGTACGATCTCATCTTCATACAAGAGTCACATCTCTCCTCTGACTCCACCTTCCGTATACCCGGCTACAAAACCCTCCAAAAGAACCGTTTTATGACGAGGAGAGGAACCACCAACTCTACGGGAAACCTAGGAGGAGGTGTATTGATACTTGTCAAAAACGGTCTATCTTACACTTCACTCTCCACACAATCACTCTCCTCCCTCGACCCCAGCTCCGATTATTTAGCTATCGCAGTTAAAGTAAAAGGAGCCGCTCCCATACATCTTTTCAACGTCTATGTCCCTCCTATCCGCTCCTCTTCCTCCGACTCTCGCCCAAAATCCTTCTCACCCTTTCTCCTATCATCATCTCCTACCACATACATCTTTGGCGACTTTAACAGCCATCATTCATCCTGGGACTCCCACTCACCAGAAGACCATTCAGGCAAATATCTGTTTGATTGGCTCCTCTCTTCTGATCTTTTACCTCTTAATAACCCCGAACACCACACCCTACTACACCGTGCCACTGAAAACCGCTCTTCCCCTGATCTTTCCCTAGTTCCTGCCCGAATAGCCTCTAAATGCACATGGCAGACCCTTCCGGACCTCGGCTCAGATTATCTTCCTATCTCCATCACTATTCCAAACTCTTCGAAAGAATGGTTTTAGGACGACTAACCTATTTTCTTGAACAACAAGACATTCTCTCACCCGTGCAAGCTGGTTTTGGACCTGGTAGATCGACTGTAGACCAGGTTCTCCTTCTCTCACAGTCAATCGCAGATTCCTTCCACCAATCTAAGCCAGGCGCACATACAGTTCTTGCCACTGTGGATTTTTCGAAAGCTTTTGACTCAGTTTGGCACTCTGCCCTTCTCTCTAAACTCCTCTCATTAGATCTTCCTCTTTGCTTTGTCGAATGGATACGATCCTACCTCTCAGATCGCCGTTCGAAAGTCCGTATCTGTAATTCATACAGTCGTCCTTTCCGTCTCCGAAGAGGAGTTCCCCAAGGTTCGGTTCTAGGACCAGTTCTCTTTTCTTTATACATAAATGACCTTCCCACTTTCCTTCCTGCATCTGTTAAGACCTCTCTCTATGCAGATGACCTAGCCATCTGGGCCTCCTCTCCGAGTGTTGAGTGTGCAACCGCTGTAGTACAAGCTGCCCTCAACAGACTGGTGGAATGGTCCTCAAAATGGCGCCTTCCTCTCAACCCCCTCAAATGTGAAACATCCTTCTTCAGCTTAGACTCCTACCAATCACGTACACAACCATCTCTGCACATTCTTAACACCCCTCTAAAATTCAACCCTCGTCCAACCTTTCTCGGTGAAACCTTCGACCGCACTCTCTCTTTCAAATATCACATCTTATCCTTACGGAAAAAGTTTCACAGCCGATTCCGTGCTTTCCGCTCCATTGCCTCTGCCTCCTGGGGCCCATCAAAAGAATCCTTATGTACCCTATACAAAGCCTTTATTCGCCCCATCCTCACCTATGCTTCCCCAGGCTGGTTTCCCTTCTCATCTCCTACACACATCACCTCCGTGGAGAGGATGCATAGATCTTCCTGTAGAGTAATCACAGGTTGTCTATCATCCCCAACAATCCCCAATGAGATGGCGTCTTACTAATTTTAGAAATATTTGGCTCTCTTGATTTAGCCAGCCATAATATGTATGCTTTTTGAGCTAATTGACGAGGGTTGTTGATGTCTTCGGATGCTAGAGCGACTCTGATATTTTCGGAAAGACGTTGAAGAAAAATGTAGTTGAAAAGAAAGTATGGTTGGTGGCTGCCTAAGAGAGCGAGCATATCATCCATCAAAGCTGTCGGTTTTCTATCCCCTAGCTCAGGAAAACTTAGCAGTTGGGCGGCACGTTCTTGCTGGGAAAGATCAAAAGTGCTAAGCAATCGTTTCTTAATACTGCCATACCTATCTTGTTCAGGAGGGTTTCTAGAAAATCGATAAGACGACTGGCGGTTTCCTGGTCTAACGCCGCAACAACATAGAAGTATTTAGTATCATCTGCAGTAATATTCCGCAAAGCGAATTGTGCTTCAGCTTGTTGAAACCACACTCGTGGTTGAGAAATCCAAAATGGCGGAAGTTTAAGGGCAACAGCATTTTCGTTTGCCATTTTTCAAAATATTCGATTTTGAGCGTCGGGGTCACCAATTTAGCTATCTCTATAAATGCTAGCTGAGACAGTTTAGCTATCTTGATAAACGCTAACTGAGATAATTTAGCTATCTTAAAAACGCTGACTGTGGTGCCGACAAGAAAACACTCCAGTTTGCTTGCTTGCTATTTTACTAAAGAAAACGACTGTTTGCTAAAGTAGAGTAATCATTGCGCTTGTGACGTAATTTAACAATGCGGTAAAAACGGGTTGCTACAGTGCCATTTTTTTGTGGTAATTAGAATTTTATTGGTTGATTTCATTTCAGTAACCTCTTTTTATTCTGTTAAAATTGGTCAAAAAAATGGAGTTTGAATAAAGTTTCAAGAAAAACACAGAGTCGAATGACATAGACTGACGCTGGCGTATAAAAAAATGATACAATTAATTATATAATGTAAAACTTCAAGCGCATAAGCAATTAATGGTCTTTCTTCAATTTAGTCAAAACAAAACCTGATATTTAAACGGATAAGTTAAAACAATATTTTTTCAACCAATTTTAAAATTGTTTCTTTTTCTATGCACATTAACCCTTTGACAGTCCTGTGCATCACATGTGATACACAGCAGTGGTGGATATTGGGTGAGGCGAATGAGGCAGTCGCCTCAGTCCCCCCCTTTTTTGGGGGCCCCCCCTCGATTTTAAGGGCCCCCCCTCGAAAACAGCATATACAGTTTTGAATTCGCTCAGTGGACGATTTGGAGTGAAGACCTTTTTTTTTTTTTTTTTGGAGAACACCTTGATTTTGGAAGAAAAATAGGGAAATCAGAGATGAAATTGAAGTGAAGACCTTTTTTTTTTTTTTAGAGAACACTTTGATTTTGGGAGAAAAATATCCAAGCTCAGATCAGACCTCTTTTTTTTCTCAGACAACATGAATTTTTGAAAATTCTTGCCTCGGGCCCCTAAATTGGAATATCCACCACTGATACACAGGGCATTTAACTGAGATGTTTGCGCATCATATGTGCTGCACAATCTCTGTATTTTTCAATGGGCTAAAAGAGGGCTCAACTTTTACTTAAGGAACAAAATATTTAACACAGACAACATGTGATTCACATGTTTTAATCATGCAAAACAATTCGTATTAGTCTAAATTTGTTGCTCCCCACTTAAAATGACTCTCCTATCTCTAGAAATGCTTGAAGCAGTGAGAACGTCTGAGTAAGAACCTTGAAAACCCCTTAGACTGTCAAAGGGTTAATAACATGATTAAGATTGATGGAAAAAATAAAACAAACCCATCATTCGTTTTCAAGATTTAAAATTTTTATTGATATTTATCGTATTTCAACTCCATTTATTCTTCAGACTCGTACAAAAACGTTGAAGGCGTTATGCTAAGGGAAACTTTTAGGCAATACCGTACCTGCTTATTTAATGCTATATATACAGGTCCGCAAGCAACTGGAAGATCTAGAAGATAATTGCTTTCAAAGATGCCAAGATATTGTAGTAAATTGGAATTTTTAATTTTCTTTTATTCGTTTTTATGTGAGACATAACTAAAATGCTAGTCTACCCAGACTACCCTACTAGCCTAAGTAAGCTTAGCCTAAACAAAAAGTTGCAAAAGGGCTACTGGCTATGAGGTGCGTAAAACGTTCCTAAACCTGACCTTACTTAAAATTAACTAGTAACTACTACCGGAAGAATGGGGAAAATACTGGTAAACACTTAAGTTTGATAAATGTCAATTTGTGATAATACTACTGTAAATCAAGAAACTACTTTGAAGCTGCAATCGATACGAAAAACTAAAACATGCAGCAATGCTTGCAAAAAAACTTTCAATGACCCTAAAATAAACGGTACTGTACCGCGGTACTTTTGTACACGGTACTGCCCATCTCTGGTTATTTGCGGTAGAAATAATACGCTTGAAATAAATTACATGTAGTTAATAATGCAAATAATGCAGTTCCTGTGACGTCATACAAGAAAAATAACTCAAAAATATAGAAAATGCACGTATAGAAGTTTGCATCCATTTAAAGGTGAGGGATGGCGAGTTAGGCGTATTGTAAAAAGTTTAAAAGGAGGAAGAGAAAATCTACAAAGCAATGAAAACATTACGGGAGATTACGGGAGATGCATTTTCCATATTTTTGAGTTATTTTTCTTGTATGACGTCACAGGAGCTGCATTATTTGCATTATTAACTACATGTAATTTATTTCAAGCGTATTATTTCTACCGCAAATAACTATAATTTTTGATTTTGTAGTGACCACCTGACGATTCAATAGGATGAAACAGATTGTTGTGGTTTTAACTAATAAATTGTAGTGTTTAATAAATATAATATATTTGCTCTAACCTTGTGTTATTGAGCACTGTACCGGCGTGGTGAAACATTACTGAATTATATACATATATATATGTATATATTAAATTTGCTTTGATTTCTTAAATCTCGTCCCAAAAACATCATAGTGATCTCTAAAAAAAAGGTCTTCACTTTGAAAATGACTTTGATTTCTTGATTTTGATCCTAAAGACATAGTGATCTGTAAAAAAAGGTTTTCATTCTGAATATTACTTTGATTTCTTCTGGTTGAGTGGTTAGAGTGTCGTGATTGTGATCGATATGGTGGGGGTTCAAAACCTATTTGCACCATTCTATTGTGTTCTTGGAACTTACGGCACTTTCCCATTGTTCCGATGTTAAAAAGTTTTTGAATTTTTGTTACTTCCACAAATTTTAGTTTTCTAAATTTTGGAAAGTTTTTGAAATTTTTGTAGCAAGTTTATTCGGTAACTTATTACGTTATTTAATCGTCTACCTTTTTTGGCGCCTGTAAAGAAGGCCTCGCCAATAACGCAATCTAGGTGTCTACTAAACGATAAATTTCTTAATCTTCTTGCTGGATCTGACCTTCGAACCAGCGACAGCAAAAATATAGTCTAGCTAAATCACAGCTCAGACTACCACAATATCTTCTTTATTAAGAAATATGCTCCAATCCACTTAGGAGCCCGAATAGTATAACAGCAAATAAATTCAATAGCTTAATTCTTCACAATCACGTAGACCACCAAAGACTTGCGACCAAAAAACTATGACTTTACACAGTTAACAATTTTCCAATTTTTAGTTACCACAACGAAACATCGAATTAATAATACTGCTTTTCAGCGAACCTTATTCATACCAATCGATAAGGTTACCCGAATGTTCTGAAATTATCTCAATGAAGCCAATCACATATAAGCATTATTGCGTCACATGCAAAAACAAATCAAGCGGCAATCCAGAATGTTCTCAATAAAGCGAAATTATGCAGTGTTGCCAATTTTTCTTGTAAATAAATATAAATATTTAAATTACTTATAAAACTGTTATTTCTTCGGCTATTTGAGCCGGACCAAAGCGAAATCAAAGAGATTTTTTATGAGATTGCGAATCTACATAATTTGGGCGATTTTTAGGAACGGAACACCCATGTTTGGTAGTATTGGTGTTATACCTATATTGACACATTGATAATAGTAGAATCAGGCAAGAGAACGAGGGATCCAGAGGGCTTTTCCCTAAACAACCTTATGCAGTCGAATCAAACTCAGTTTTATACAGTAGTGTGTGTAAGCATTCATTAGATCCTTTTTAGACTGGCAACTTACCTGCGTACTGTGACGGCTTGCGCATTGAAGCTGCAAAGCTACAGCAGCTTAAATATCTGTGCAGCGGTTGTAAATATTATCAGGAACGCTTGCTGATAATATCTGATAATATTTTACAACAGCTGCACTGATATTTAGGGTGTTGCAACTTTGCAGTTCCAATGGGCGAGATGCCACTGGCGTATATGACAAATAAGATGTAGCAATAGCAACCATTCAAGTCTTTTTCCTCTCTACTTTTTCTGCATGCTATAACGTTATAAATTGGGCCCACTAAAGTCAATGACGTCAAAATTAATGTAAGCCAAAAACGTTTATGGTTTCTTTTTGTTTTATTTTAGTATGAATACATTATGTTGCTATATATACTGTAATTGCGGTATGATTCAAAATTTTTTTCAGAACTTTATTATCTCAAGAAACTTACACAACCTTATACTATTATAGGTATAGGAGTCTTTTCACTAAATTTATAAACCAAAATAAGTCAAAATTTGTCAAAAATTTTTATATCGAATTTCAGATACATGAATTTATATTTTTGCATATTTTTGCAATTTTGAGCTCATTTTATAGTAGGCCAAGGTATTTTAAAACTCTTGGGACTGCGACCCCTTAGTGTCAAATCTTTTCTCCTTTTTATTTATAATTTCTGAATCAGCAATATAGAAATATAGACATTTTCTGGGTAGCAGTAAGAATTCTGTGTGAAATTCTAAAAGATAGACCGATTTATTTGTCCCTAAACCATAATGTTTTCCAAAAAAAGAAAAAAAAAAAAAGTCATCGCCTGAAATCATTTGCAGATTTTATACTTTTGGTCCTTAAAATTGTGGTGTTTCTGAGAAAAAAAAAAGGTCATCACTTCCAACCAGTTTCAGATTTTAATTTTATACTTTTCGTCCTGAAATTCTAGTGTTCTCTAAAAAACAAAAGTTATCACCTCCAATCCGTCGCAAATTTTATGCTTTTTGTTCTAAAATTGTTTTGTTCTCTAAAAAAAAAGGTCATCTCCTCAAAACACTGCCAAATTTTTTAATTTTTGTCCTAATTTTGTGGTGATCACTAAAAAAAAGTGATCACCTCAAATCACACTCCTAAATTGTACTTTAGCCTACATACTAAAACCAAGGTGTTCTCTAAAAAAAAAAAAAAAGTCTTCGTCTCGGATCGGCCTTAAATTTTTCTAATTTTATCCCAAACCACTACTTTTCTCATTAAATTAAAAAATCTACGTATATCTCACCGCGCAAAAGTTTGTCATGCAATCCCTAAAAATTTGGTCATGCAACGCATGACTTGCATGCCCTGACCGCACGCCACTGACAGCTAAGGAGACTTAATGCTTAGTAGACTCAGTGCTACGAAAAATCTGCGTAATTTCAAAACACTTTGACAAAAAACTCTACTTGTATTGTACAACTCCCTGATAATCAGTCATAGAAGATTTGCATTACAATTTGGCATATTGGTAGTAAAAACACAGCCTCAAAAATTCAACGAATCGCTAATAAATTTATGCGATTGACATTTGGATTACATCACAGAGCTAACGTTACTGACATCTTGCGAAACAACAACATAATGACAATTCATCAAACAACCGAATTCGAAGTAACTTGTTTTATTTATAAATATATACGTACATAAAAGGCATGTTACCACCATGCTTTAATCATTTTTTTCAAAATAACCTTGTAAGCGACAATTGCACCAAATGTACAAGAAGCAAGTCCAAATTCTATCCCTCATTTTGTAGATTAAATATAACTAAACAATCTTTAAGATACAGAGGTCCTTTTGCTTGGATAAAGTCCCATCAAGCATTAAACAGATAAAATCATAAAAATTTCGTACAGAATTTTTAAGTACCTTAGAGCAACGTGATTTTTAATGCAAATAGATTCACAAAATTTAAAACATGTGCTGCTGGTTTTTATTATTACAGCTAACTCCACCTAATTGGACAATTTCTTTGTCATTGATGGTGATAAAAGCCCAATGCGACTTGAAAGGCAACATCCAGATCATTACGGCCCGTCGAGTTGGATAAAAAATTCACACAATTTGCTTTTTTTTGCACCTATCCTTGTTTACTATTTGTATGTTTTTATTTTTATGTATGTAAATTTTTGTCCAGCGATATGCTTTTGGAATCGTCCTTTTGACCCGTGGCAGGATTTCTTTTGGTGGGTTTTTTTGCCTGCCTGACCCTTTTGGTCTTTGAGTTTGTTGTTTTTCTCACCCATGGTTATACAACATTCTCTGACTGTGGCTCGGATGTGTGTATTAATTATCCTCTTTTCGCTTTTCTTTTCTTATTAACATCACACCGCTTTGTTCAAACGTTCAAAGGTAATAACGTATTTCGTTTAGTCGCTGCTTCCTTATTCACAATCTTTATTTCTACATGCAGTATGATTAATTTCAAGTTTATTGTGAGTAAAAATGAAATAAAAAAATAAAAAAATCTGGTTAGGTTTTGTTAAAAATATGTTGCATAACAACTTAGTACATTATTGCAATGTGAAAAGAAATTAAAAAATATAACCAAATGATGTAATTTTATCAATGCAGTTATACAAATCATTTTTTCTACCATAGCTTTTATTTTTTGGCTTTCGTATACAGAAATAGGTCTTGAACTGTCAATACAAGATTAGCAACTGAATTACTAACTCCTTTTTTACAGTATGTAAACATCTACTCAATGGTACTGCAAAAATTACCAACGTGCGTGTTTGTTTTATTTTTTTTGCTTTCCTAATCATTATTTGGGCGTGCACTTGCTGCCAGTGCCTTTTCGTTTTATACTTTAATTATCAGTTAATTTCTTCCCCGAGTTCGTTTCTGCAGCGCGTTCATTTAGTGCTGGTTCTAATGCATTCTTGCAGGCAATATTGATAGCGTGAGCTTCTTACATGCAATATTGATAACACTGGCCAACACATTTTTTGGTGCCCAAGGTTTCTAAGCTGATTTAAACTAATTTGGGGGTGCTGATTCCGAAAATCATACTAATTTTTTCTCATCAGGTCAAGTTTTTGAGATATTTTCTATTTTATATCTTTTTTACCGTAAAATTAGGCGTATTTCTATACATATGCTAGCGTCATAATTACAATTGTAGGTTGTTATTGTGATGCATGTTAAATGATTATGACATCACAAACCTTAAAGTAAATGTCAAACTTGTTATACAAGGAGGTAAGTATTTGGTAAGAAGTAGACACTGAGTAAAACGTAACCCAGTAAACATTTTTCATCTAGCCAACGTTGGCAAAAGGCAGTTTTCCAGTAGCAGAAATGTTGGCAAGATGATGGCGTCCAATGTTGGCCCAGAGTCGAGTGCACCAAAATCACATTTTCCGCCAACACTGATAAACTGCGCTTTGCCAATGTTTAGCCAACACTGAAATTCCAGACGCTGTAGAGAGTTGGCTAACTGTGAATGACCAACGCATGCTACTACAGCTGCCCAACTACTCAGCAATCTTACCAACGTTGGCAAAACGCTAATTGCCAACTTATAAAACATTGGCTCAGAGTTGTGTAAGTTGTATTCTACCATTTTGCCAACCTTTAACCTACGATTACTCAATTTTACCACCATGCATCATTACCACCGTAGCAAACTTAACTAATACACCTTTGGAATGTTCCACTTGGCTTCATGCTGGTCACATGACGGTTCCTCATTTAAGTTGTTTATACGAGATTGGACACGTCCGGCAGTTGACGATTGATCAGCTTGGAGTCGACTCTTGAACGATATTAGTAGAGGTTCGCATATAAATGTACACTGCATTGTAATCTTTCATTTGTGGTTTTATTAGCGACGTAGCTGCTGTATTCGTCCTCCTCCTTCATGCTTTCGAGTGCGTTGATTGCATGTTGGTTGACGTTGTTTGAGCGGCGATTGACGCTGGTGATGAAGCCAGCATACATGGGCGTCCCGTGACCAATTTCCAGGAAGGGGTAAAACTTCTGGGAGCGGCAGAATTATGCGAAAATGCAGTTTATATAGCGAAATTAAAGTATTTCTTAAAAAAAACTCAATTTCCAGAGGATGTATGCCCGCTTTGCCCCCAGCGGACGCCCATGTCAGCATAGATAATCAATTAAGAAATATTTTTAATTCAGCAAATAGAAACGCTTATAAAACAAATTATTAATAAAAATTTTCAACTATTTCAAATAAAATTATGCGCATATCAAATGGAGCATTGTGCAACATGCACCAGGCTCATGCTGCTCAAATAAAATTGATTCATATAGACTTGAACAAAGGAGAACAAAGTTACATTGGCATTTTGTTGGCAGAGTTGGCAAATAGTTGGCAGTTTTTCCGACTTTTAACTGTCATCCAAAAACTGTTCAAATTTTTTTCAACTATCAGACCATAGAGACTAACATTTTTTTTATTGTTTTTAAACGTTGAGGCGTAACAAAAACATATAGGCTATCTTTCATCAGAAAATATTCTATTATTTAACAATCAAAGCAATTGAAATTTCATTAAGCAAAGAACTGAAGCAGATGTAGGTAATGACCTATTGTCGCTGTTTTGTAAAAAGTTTGCATCAATATTTAACACAAACAACTGGTAATGTCTTAGAATAAAAAATTTTGGCCAACTTCTTACCAGCGTATCACCAACTTAGTCACAGGGAGACAGCCAATGCTGCCTTCAACGTTGGCCCAACACATTACCAGCAGCTGTGAACAAGAATTTTACTAAGCAAAAAAACAGTGACAAAAATGCTTTTTTGAGCGTAAATTTAATTTTTCTTTTCACTTTAGTACTTAACGCAACAAATAGAATAAACCAGAACTCAAAAATAAATCATCGGCAGAAAGTTGGCATTGATGGTTAAATGTTGGCAATTTTGCCGACTTTCTCCCAACCCAGCCGCGCTAAAGCCAACGTTGGCCCGATGATGAATGTTTACTGGGTAAGTCTACCAATTGTGGCATGTTTTTGTTGATTTCGGGTCAAAGTAAGGTTTATTCTTTTAATGTTAGGAATTCATTTATAAGTCAGACAGGAAATAAATAAGCTCTATTATTTTACTTGCTTTGCAGATTTTTGGAGCAAAAATTAAGCATGGCTACATCCTCTCATAGGCGACGTTGTTTAAACAATCCAAATGTGTTTTGCTATATTTTCGGGAAATATACGTTCCAATCCAACAGGAAAGGGATCAGTGAATTTGTGAAGTGTGCTTATCTTGCTTACTGCAAAGTACTGCTGGGTGATCGAGAAAAGGCATGGGCACCCCATATTGTATGCAAACAATGTGTTGAGCATTTTTGACAATTAACAAAAAAGGATAGAAAGTCACTCCGCCTTGGTATTCCAATGGTCTGGCGTGAATTGAAAAACCATTTCGATGACTGCTGCTTTTGTATAGTCAACACGAAGGGAATCGAACAGGAAGAACATGAATTAATTGGTTTATCGAAACCTCGAGTCTGCAATTAGAATAATTCCACACTTCATTGAAATTTCTGTTTTAGTGTTTAAAGGCTTGCCCGAATTGGAATTGCCTGGTTCTGAAAAAGACCAAGCCTCCGTTTTGTCCACTGACAGTAGTGAAGCCACTGTTTCAGATGTCGGTTTTCCTCCTTCTTCACTACTACAGCTTTTTTCTCAAGGAAACTTAATGATCTGACTAGAGATATCAACCTTTCCAAACAATCTTCTGAACTTCCAGCTTCAAGACTTAAAGAAAAAATCTACTTCAGCTGGGAACTCTCATAACCTTCTGTAGAAAACGCCGTATTGAATTCTTGCCGTATTTCGCTCAGGAAAACGACATAATATATTGCAACGACGTTGCCGGCCTGCTGCGGCAGCTTGGTCTCCAACAATATGATCCTCAAGATTGGCACCTTTTTATAGACAGTTCCAAAATAAGTTTAAAATGATTTCTTCTTCACAATGGCAACTTATATGGATCAGTTCCTCTAGGCCATTCAACAACCCTCGAAGAAAAATATGGTAAAATCAAATTTATTCTGGAAAAAATTTCATATAGACAGCACCAATGGATCATATGTGTCGATTCGAAAATGGTTGGGTTCCTCCTTGAGCTACAAAGTGGCTATACAAAATTTCCTTGCATTTTGTGTTTGAGGGACAACAGGGCAAGAACAGAGAGCACTGGATAAAAAAAGATTGGCCTGTGCGCAGTGAGCTGATTCCTCGCTCTCTCATGTCCTGGCTCTTCCTTTGGTGGAGCGTTCCAAAATTGTGTTTCCTCCTCTTCACATAAAGCTTAGCATCATGAAACAGTTTGTGAAGGCTCTTGAGAAAGATGGCGACTGTTTCAAATATATTTGCATAAAATTTCCAGGCCTAACAATAGAGAAATTAAAAGCTGGAATTTTTGATGGACCCCAGATTCAAAAGTAAATGAATGACGCAAATTTCTGTAATTTTATGAATCCTGCAGAATTGAGTGCCTGGACGGCGTTTACAAATGTAGTAAAATTCTTCTTGGGGAAATAAAGACGCCCAACTACAAAAAGCTTGTTGAAACATTACTCACAAGTCTCCATCAACTGAATGCAAATATGAGCATCAAGTTACATTTTTTGCACAGCCATCTTTCATGTTTTCCAGAAAATCTAGGTGATATGAGCGACGAGCAAGGATAGCACTTCTATCAAGACATCAGAGACATGGAAGTACGCTATCAAGGTCGTTGGGATGCCACCATGCTTGCAGACTACTGCTGGTTATCAAGCGCGATGATGCCGGAGCCTCCCATTCTAGAAAATCAGTAAAACGTCAATTTATGGCCAATGATGTCTATGCTTAGCATTTTTTATAACTTCAAGCTTTAATTGTGAATATTTTGGTGTGATTCCATGAATATGTGCCATAAAGTTAAATAAAAATATTGTTTCTTCGATTTGCCTGTCTTTATGGTAGCTATCGGCTTCCTATAGAAAGTTGTATACCATAGCAGAAAAACTAGACCTGATAGAGGAAAAGTGACAGCATTTCTGGAATCAACGCTTTCAAAACAATTAAAACATCTTAGGCCCCATGACAAAATTTTTTTTTGTTGGCCAGTGTAATCTGTGAGGGGACCAGCTGCAATATTGGTGGCGGCTGGCTGAAGTCTGAGTAGACTTAATGTTATTTATTCTAACCCTGTTTGGATTGTCACTTCTCTATTGTCAATTTAAGAAATTTTGCGAAATTCCGCAAACATCAAAAACGCCGACTGCAATGATCAAATAACTACTGAAAGTTACATTGTTCTGCTAGCAGTGCTTTTTGAAGTACGCTAGCTATTACATTATATAAAGCACTCGACATGAACATTATATACCAAACTCTGCAACTTTCAGAAAATGTTTAAATTGTCTAGTTCAAGGTTTTTCAAACTTTTTTGTTCTGCGAACCCATTTTAAAAAATAAATGTTTGTATGACCCTTATACGTGTAGGCTAATTTTACGTTAATTTTTTCCTATGAAAAACCACGCCTATACATGAAAAATCATATAATAACAACAAGAAATGAAAATAGTGGGCTAACCTAAAGCGAATTAAGAAAATTACAAAAACCAGGTGTTCTTTAAAAAAAAGTTTTAATTTGAAATCAGGCTCTGATATGCAATTCTTTTCTCCAAAACCAGGTTTTCTCCAAAAAAAAGACTTCACTTTGATCCAGGTTTTATTTTGTCAATTAAATGCCATAAATGATTAAGCAACAATGATGTAATGACACTTTACTTTTTCTAATTTTTGATTGTTAAGAAATATTATTGTAAAAAAGCCAATTTCAAAAGCACAAAAAGCTAGTGTGTTTCGCGACCCCAAAATTTTTTACGCGACCTACAGTTTGAGAAGCCCCGTTCTAGTTAACCTAATAAGATTGCCTGAGTGCAAGTGCACCATTATCAAAAAAGTGGTTTAGAACAGTGCTTCTCAACCAATGGGCCGCGAAGCTGTTTCAGGTGGGCCGTGCAATTTTCTCAGAGCCATTTCAATTTTGTTGTTACAAAGAGGATTTTTTTAAAAAAAGTTATGGATTATAAAAGCCAAAGATGTACTATAATATACAACAATAGTTCGAAATATACAACAATAGTTTCTAAATTGATTTTATAGTAACTACAAGGTGTTTAAAAAGTAACAGTGCAGTGATACCCACTGAGAGCATAAAAAACAGATTTGTTCATGTGCTGTAATTTAAATTATTTATTAAGTGACATTGAAAATTAATCAAGAAAAGAATACTTCAATAGAATAAATTTACACAAGATTGTTGGAATTCTTTCTAATTTGTTTGTTACATCCCTCAAGGCAGGTTCTATTAGCTTTGTGAGTCTACCACAACGAATTTTGTCATGAACTGTTGCAGTTTTTTTAAATTTCTTAATCAACGCAGAAACACAATTGCGATGTGCTGCCCTATCATTTCCAAATCGTTGTCTAATTCTTCTTAAACCTTCTTTGAATATTTTCTTCCATCAACAAATACACTTTGAACCAGAAATATTCTTTCCTCTACAGTAAGCACCATTTTAAACGTTAGCTAGCCAATATCAAAACTATTCATGTAATAATGATGTCAAAAAACGTTTTTAAAGCAATAAAATATGCTGCTTGGCAAAATTGTTAATTAATAATTAAATATGTAGCGGTGTCATAATGGAATGACTACATATTTGTGTACTTTGGTTAAGTGCACTGTTACTTTTTGAACACCCTGTATAACTAAGCATCCTATCCGCGTTTCGCTTTAACTCAAAGCATCCTCAGTAGAACGAAATTAAATGTAGTACACACACAAATATATGATTACAATTGCCATTCGTTGCAGTCAGGTGGCCGCAGCTCTACGTAAAAAATTAATACGTGCGCAATATCAAAAGGCTAGACACAAAGAAAGCAGAATAAACTTCCTGTCGCTTTTTTGCTGTGTTTATTCTGCTCCCTAATTGCCGTTAGCCTTTGGATATTGCATATGTGTCAATTTCTTACTTAAAGCTGTGGCCACCTGACCGCAACCGGTGGCAATTGTCATTGAGTTAAAGCGAAATGCGTAAAAAATACTCGGCTCTATTTTGGCAATTGTTTTTGTTCTTAAATTAAGCAGAAATTCCGACCGTTTTGCTCCTAGATTTTACAGTAGTTTTAAAAAACTTGACAATAGCAGTGGTAGACCAAATTCAACCAACAATAAACTTGATTTAAACACTCAAATAAATACGCTGCTATAAATCAAAATGTTTGTTTCAAACAATTACTACAACAACCTTTAAAAATTTTTTTCTAAGCATTTTTTAAAAGTTAAAATCATTCAACTTGTTCAAGAAGGCCCATCACAATAGCTAATAAGATTTGTTTGAAAGTGAGCAGTTAATTTTCCTTCTTTTTTATAAACGCTTTTCGTTATATTTTCATTTTTCCACTTTACTGATTGCGTTCAGAAAAGTCTATTAGAGGTAGGTTACCTAATTTTCGGAGGAACAAACTAGAACAAACTAGAACAACTAGAACAAGTTGTTAACAGAAAAAAATTCGTCACTAAAAATTAGTATTTTTTAAAAGTCTCGGATTACTTGGATTTCGTCCCAAAACACAACTGCTCTCTAAAAAAAAGGTCTTTGCTTCGAATCAGTTTTCGAATTCCTAAATTTCGTCCCAAAATTGAAGTGTTCTTTAAAAAAAGGTCTTCACTTTGAATCACTGTCCGAATTCCTGAATTTTGTTTCCAAAAAGAGGTGTTCTCTAAATAAAAGGTCTTCACTTTGGATCTGTCTCGGATTTAATAATGTTGTATTTGAAAACTAGTGATCTTGGAAAAAAACTAGCAAATAAAGGGTCTGCACAATCAATCAATCAATCAATCTATTTATTTGTTTTGTGCTTCAAAACGAAAAATACACCAATATATGTGAAAAAAGTTTTCGAAAGCACAGGAAGGCAGCGAAATGACCATACGGTCTTCTAGTCAACTGCCTCCCTCTAAATAGTGGGACAAAAAAAAAAAAATTTTTTTTTTTTTTTATCAGAAAAACACAGCAGTACACTTACAAAAACACAGTACATTTAGAAAAACAATGAAGATTAAATAGCAATATTAGTTATTAAATAAATTTTCATGTGCCAGCTGACTTCATCAAACTGTTGTGGCATCTTATTTAATATTGACAAGTTAAAAAAAATTTAAATTTCTTTTTAAATTGATTATAAGAAAGCGACTTTAATTCGAAAGGTACTTCTTGCCATATTTTAGGTCCAATGTAAGAAAATGTCTTTTTACCTAATTCTGTTCTCTTTCTAGGTTGAAAGTAATTTTGTTGCGCTGCCAGTCTTGTTTTATAATGATGTTTTTGGGTTATACTTACAATAGTTTGGGACTCATTTTTTGCTGAATTTTTATTAAAGCAAAACATTGTTTTTGCCATTTCAAGTTTAACAATATCTTTTATTTTTAAGAAATTCAATTTTTGAAAAAGAAGATGGTGATCTGCTTCGATTTCTCGCGGACTTTCTGCCAAAATGGGCGGGACAAAACTAGGAGACAAAACCCTAAAAATCGGGACGTATGTGAAGCCTAACTGTTGGTCATTTGACATGCCTGGGATAAGCCACGTAGGACTTAGGCTGTGCATTTAGGATATTCATAATTTTGGCAAAACTGTGCTTTGCAAGTGGCAAATTTTTTCAGATGTTTCTAATCGGTATTTGTTGAAGTAATGGAGTTAGCAACTAGTATTCATGTCAAAGTTATCTTAATGCAGCTCAATTTTTCGAACCAATCCAAAAAATAATGTTTTACATTTTTTAAAAACTTTATTAGAGCCTTAGCTAATTTTTTTTGTTTTTGTTGGCAGAAATTATATTGTTTGATACCGTAGTTGTCTTGAATTTGAGCAATAGTAGATTTGTTTTTTTTTTACCCAAAAGTTTGATTTTATCAGTTGCCTAATGTTAATTGCAATCATAATTAACGTTCAAACTAAGGCTTTATCGTTATGTGTGCCCATTAATTCCGACTTATACTACTGTATTATACCGTAAAACGGGGTAACTTTGATCAATTTTGGAGGTTTCTAGCTTCTAATAACTTGACACTGTCAGTAAGAAAACTCTTTTCCTGTTGATTATAACACTCTGCCTTTCAGCCATCAAATAAAATATTTGGTTGATGTTATAACAGCTTCGCGGCTGAACGCTTTCAAACAAACTGCTGAACAAAGTTATGCCATACTTTGGAGTAACTAAAAATTATATTTAGGTTTTTGTTAGTTTTTAGATTTTTGAGAGGATATGTAACTTTCTACTTTTTGAAAGGGGGCAGGGGGTCATAGGAAACCTGATGTCTTTTTCAACTATGTTTTCTTGATTATATGTCAAATAGTTCTAGTATTACTTCAATAAATCAAAGTTACCTGCTGAACAAAGTTATCTTGTTTTATGGTTCACAAGTACTCTGTAAAGTTTTCAATATTTTTATTCACTTCTATTTAGAGTAATCACATTTTAAATTCCTAAAAGAAGGATACGCAACTGAGTAGCATATGGTAAAAATTAAAAGTAGAAATAATCGTCTTTTAATGTTTGGTTTTAAATATGACTTTTTTCTTGCTGTCAAGTGTTTTTTCCAGCTGTAATTGTTGAGACAAATTAATTTAGAAATTATTGATACAAATTAACACTTGTTGAAAAATTTAGTGCTATGAATAGTTGTGATTGTTAAATGCAAATTCTTATAATACTGATAAAAAAAACAAAAGCTGCTAACAAAAATTCTCATCTTAACTCAATAAACTATTTAACCCATAAAGGGACATAAGACTTTGATTAAATGATGTCATAGATATTTAGAAATTAGAATTACAGGGTGATTCAGCGAAGTGTGCACAAATAAAAACTCATCTTTCGGACTTATAATTAGGTCAAATGAAACAAGTTATATGCTGTGAAGATAGTAAATTTAATAAGCTTTCAGAAAATATACAAGTTATTCAATATAACCCCCTTTGTTTTTGATTACTTTCCGAAGTCGTGGCAGAACCTGGGCACATGTGGCACGCACCACTTCTGGGTCAATTTCGTCCCATGCCGATGTCAATTTTCGCTTTAGAGAGTCCAGATTTGGATGAGAAGTACGGCAGGCTTTTGTCTCTAAAATAGACCATAACCCAAAATCCATAGGGTTCAAGTCTGGTGAAGACGGCAGCCAAAGCTCTTTCTCCCAAAAACCTTTGAAATTGCATCGACACCAAGCTTGAACTGAGTTGGCCGTGTGGGAGGTTGCACCGTCCTGTTGAAGAGTAACTCCTTGTTCTCTGACTACTTCTTGGACCCAGGGAAGGACTTTCTCCTCCAGCATTCGCCTATAGACGGTCTGGTTTATCTTGACCCCTTCTTCAATGAATATGAGAGGAGTTTTCAGCCCTTTTGATGTTGCGCCTGCCCATACCATTACGGAGGCGGGTTTTTGTCTTCTGAAAGAGCTGCGACGCTCAACTGGGACCATGTTTATGTCTGGAAGCCAAATCCTGTCATTTTGATGGTTATGGACAGCTTGAACAGTGAAAAGTTTTTCGTCTGTCCATAAAACTTGAGGCTGCGTGCCATCGACAAGTTTCTTGACCAAAACCTTTGCTCTATCGAGCCTTTTCTTCTTAGTGGCCTCTGACAAGAGATGTCTTTTGGTGAACTTGTATGGGTAGATTTTAAATTTTAACTTTTAAATAATAAGAAACTGAAATGTTAATAATTGAAAGTTAATAATGGACGAAATACATGTACATAAAACTAAGAAAAGTATTTGTGCACACTTTGCTGAATCACCCTGTATAATGTGTTCATAAAAATAGTTTTGTTAAGTTATAATCACAATCATGGTACATATGTACCACTATTCCTTACTGGAATTTAAAAAGAAAGACATATAAATTTTTTTTTGTGTTTTCAGAAAACATCACATTTTTTTAAAAAAATAAAAAATCTTTCAAAAAGAGAACATATGGTCACCTTACTTTTTTTGAATTACACATTGTATCTGTGTAACCCTGAAAAATAACTTTTTTTACCAGGTTTTAGCAAAATGCGATTTAGAAGCCGAATTATTTATTTTTGTTGTTTTTTATGGATTAGTTGTGGATTGTTTTATTGGAATTGGATTAAAAACTCAGATGATAAGAACCATAAAGAAAAAGTATGCTTTATTTAGTATTGGGTAAAGTCGTAGTTTACGTTCGTAAAATAAAATACTTAAATTTTTTAAAATTTTGTTAAATACTTAAAATTAAGGTACCAAAATTAATTATGCCTTGTGGACATCCTCCAGCACCCCGTTTTATTGTCAACATTAATAAAGTCCTCACTGCTTCCCAGATTATCCAAGAAAACTATATTATAACTCTTCTTGGTCAGTCAATGCCCAATATTTGGGAAGCTATTCAGTGGTGTGCTTGTTGTTTAATACGAAATTCATATATGGAATTCATAGCTGTACTCCGTATTTAGTTATAAATTACTTTTAATGAACCTACCTTTCATTTTCTAAAATATTTTATTTTATGAATGTAAACTACGACTTTACCAAGTATTGCATTTATATTAAACTCAGAGAACTCACTGTGACATATGTGTAACATAAACTTTAAATGTTTTTAACTTTTAAAATTTTAATTTTTTGGAACGAAAACAATTGGCAACACCTAATGTGATCAATATGCAATAATTCTAAACTGATTTTTATTGGTTTTTAAAAGTCATATGACAACAGTTTTCTTTTAAAAATTGTTGGCTTCATGCTTTCGGCTACAGTGGAAATTATCAAATTCGTAGCTGAAAGCATGAAATTTTCAAACCTTTTAAATTGTGTTATTTTACTTTCTTTGTTTGATCAGAGTCTGTAGCAGTTGTCAATACTCTTAAAAAAAATTCTTTTTTTTTTTTTATCCTGTTTTACTGTGTCAAATAAAGTTTTAAAAATTTTACGATTTTGCTGCTAAAACATACAGAAAGGCCCAATGTGACATATATGTCACATCCCCAAAAACAACTAAAATGGGCCCAACACAATTTTTAAAATAAGTTTTAAAATATAGAAGGTGAAAATTACCCAATTACGTGAAAATTATTTTTTTCTACAATTGCTTAATAGCGAGGGTTTTCTAGGGTTAATAATTACAGTATACTTTTTATTTTTTTAGCTTGCTAGAAAACAATATTATGTAAAACAATTTTTAATATTCAAATTATTTTGTAGGCTACAATAAAACTGTAAAGAAGCTTATTAGCTTGATGTGAATCCAATGCAATTGATGCACTGATAATAATAAATTAAAAATTTAACTCTTAATAGGATCTTAAAATTTGTCTTTAAAAATAAATTATCTTATGATCATCCAATAGATTTAATGTTCTGCACCTGTAATCATTGGGTCTTTTTAAAAAGTCACTGCAAGTGATTTTTGTTCATGATACTAACCTGGATCCCCTTGTGGTTACTATCACTTTTTGGGAGATTCATTTTCTTTTGGTTTTTTTTTTATTCCATGCTGGTGTGGTAAGGGGATTCCAGCTTAGTTTTACTGAAAAAAATTGCTTATGGTGACTTTTTAAAGAGACTTTTATCATTTTGGCATCAGAAATATAGTTTTTATGATTTATATTTGGTTTACTAATTTTTTATTGAGAGTCATAAACATCTTTATACTTTATTTAAAAGTCTAAAATTATTTATCTTTTATTTTCTAAAAATTATATTTGAAATGTAAAATTTTTTAAAACATACTGTCAGTTATTGATGTATAAAATTCTTAAAGGCCACACTTTTAAGACCTTTAGTCAAAGTTGTTTAAAATATTGCTGTCTAGTCACAATTTTTAATATTTTGTTATGTTTTTTTGAAAGTTTATTTAATACATAAAACTATTTTTAAAAATTATAATTATTTTTATATGTCTTACTTGTGGATACAAAAACAACAAAAAGGTAGAAAGTTATCAAATTGAATCTTAATTTTTGTTTGACTATATAGAGCAAGTGTCTTGAACTTAAAGGCTCTAAAAGCCAAACCAAAAATTGTATTAATCAAGGGCAACAATACCCAAGATTGCACATTAAAAACTCAGTAATTGAAAATGAATTATAACTAAATTAAATGTTTTTCTTTCTTTCAATTTTCTTTCTGGCTACTTAGCTGGCAGCATTTAGCATCAGTAAGCATCTCAATATTGATTTTAATTTATCAGTATAAATAAATTTCAATCTTGCATGCACATGTTCATCAATGACAAATAGTCTTAGAAGTGATTTGTTGGCCTCCTGGGAAAATAGTTTACATCTGTATGTACTTTCAAACATTGCAATGATTCTTGCAGTAGTGGAGAGCAACTTTGAAAACCTTTCTCTTTAAAAAAATGAATTGAATTTCGGAATTCTTATGTCCGCATGTTTTTGTTTCAAAATGGTACCACACTTCTGAAACACGGTCAATTTCTGTAGCAAATGGTGCTGAGAACACTTGAAAATGGGACTGTAGCGCCTCAAAATCTGAAAAGGCTCTCATCAAACTGTAAAGCAAATTTGTGTATTCTTTCAAGCATTTGGATTGGATGTTTCCCATTCATTTTAGAGTTGAAAAATGAACAAATTGCCCTTACCCCCCTGCTTTATCCGTCAACCTAGTTTTGTTTGAATGATTTCAAATGATTATATATATGTACAATCTGTTTTGATATCTATGGAACTCCCTGTGATTCACCCCCAAGATTGTATAAAGTTAACTATTTTAACTACCAAATCCCACACTTCCTTAATTTTTGAATTTTTGTTCTAAGTGCTTCTTGGTACAAGATGCAATGGACATTGACAAAGTAGGTTTTATTTGCTTTCAAGGTTATTTAATTTGTTTTTCATCAATCCAACTACACATATATTGGTAGAACGCATTGCTGGTGCACCATCAGTGTGCAAACATACAAGTCTATCTCTTGGCAAGCTATTTTTCTCAATTCAGCTTTCCAGGAAATGAAATATAATGTCCAGTTGTAGTATCTTTTATTGGAATTAAATCCAGTAATTCTTCTGTTACATTAAAACTGCAATGTACATCCCTGATAAACACAGCACATTGTGACATGCCTGACTAATCTCTGTTTTTGTTGAAAGCAGTTGAAAATGCTTTAAATTTCTTTGATGCTGCAAGTAATTGTTTTTCTTATTGGTAGATAAATCTGTAATTCTGCTTGCAACTGGATTTTGTCTTCAAACTTTTGCCTTTAAAAATTTGCCTTCAAACAATTTCTTTTGATGAGGATGTAAAATTTTGCTTGCCTTTAAAAGTTCATTTTTTATGAACAAGCCATTTGTATAAGGCAATGATGAGTTGGCTGTCATTTCACATGTAACAAAACTGGTTTTTACAGTACTTTGCATATATTCAAAATCATCATTAAATATAGTATATTCACAGTATATTGTTAGTTTGATTAATACTGGCAAAAAACTTCTCTCTTTGCACTGCGATTATTTCAGTTTTTTACTTTTTTCTGTTATTGCTCTTGAGTTCTAGGTATATTCCATGCTGGTAAATTTTACTCCAGTTAATTCCACCCTGGTCACATACATTTTGAAATTCAATTGGAAATCGTAGAGTTTCTCTTCATTGACAAAAACTTTAATGCTAAGTCTGACCCTTTTACCTGGTTGAATTGACTGGAGTGGGAGTTACCAGGGTGGAATTAATCATGGAGGAATATAACAGTCACCTTGCCCTTTTTACCCATTTTGGGGCATTGTTTTGTATTGTTGCTGCATATTACACTTCTTCACATCAGCTATCTTTTGCTGAAAAATAGGACATTGGTTTATATCTCCAATTGCAATGAAAAAGTACAAAATTTCCTTTTTTTTTTTAAAAAAAACTCATTTCAATCGGAATTTTTACTTTTTTTTGAAACTGAAGACATTTTATAAAGAAAAACTTTAGTTTTAAAAATAATAATATTTACTCAAATTGAAATTTGGTTTTAATTTTTAAGAAATAATGAAATATTTGCTTTTAAACTTTGACAGTTATTCAATAACTTCAATTAAAACTAAATACTTGCATGACTGGCTAATGGCTATTGTTTCTCAGAAAGCACAGAATTGAAAACAAGAAACAGAAAGAGCATAAGGAAAGGTGAACAGGATGTCTAGCCCATTGATGTCATAGCAATTACTGTAGTCTGGGCAGGAATACAGAAACAAAAAAATGTTTAAGTGCAACATTATGCAACTGCCATAGCATTTTAGCTAAGGCTTGTCTTAAGAAACTGGCAGCTAGTGTTACTGTACTGTTTTTTGCACTTATTAAAAATGGTACGAAAATTAAAGGCTTGTTACTGGTCTAAGACTACTGATGAGAATTCGAGACACTGGAAGATATTACTTTAAAAAATTTTAAGTCTGGTGCAGCAGACCACACAAAATGTTTTTATGGATCGTTTGCTTCAAACTTTTGATATAGTATAATAATTTATTATTTGGCTATGGTAGAGGTCTAGTACCAGAATCTAAATTTTTGATAATATAATGTCTGGTAGCAAATTTTTTAAAATTAAAGGTCTGGTTATGTCTTTTTTGACTTGATTGTCATATCATTTTTTACCCAGTTTTTTGTGGGTTAATGTGGTGCAAAAAATAAAGCATTGGTGAATACATTAAGGTACAGTATTTTGGTTTGATTCTCAGTTAAAAACAGTTATTTTATAAAATACTTACAGGTTTTATAAACGAAGTGAATGTATAGACTAAAGCATAAGACTAGAAATTAGGTAAGGTTAAAGAATTTAATGATAAGTTGCAAAGCAATATGTGCCAATTGGCACATATAATATGAGCCAATTGGCTCATATTATTTATGATCTATAAACATATTTTAAAAAAGTTATTTTTTGCAACTAACTACTTGAATGGCATCTAAGGAACACATGTAAGGTATCTACAATTGTTTTGTTTAAGAAATATAAAAAATTGCGAATTGTATGCGCTAAGATTGCAAGATCGGTCCATACTTCGGCGAATTCATTTTCGACTGGCATTTGAATGTCCAAGTCTAGAAAATGGTTTGTTACCAGATGGAGTTAATTCAAGTACATGTTGAGTGAAACATTCTCGACAAAGTGAAAGTCCACAACCAACAGCTTTGCAATAAGCTGGCACCCTGTTTTTGCATATAATACAATTATACCGAGGTCTTCTCTTTGCCTTTCCAACATAAACCACTGGGTGGAGCACCAAAACATGTTGAGATATGTTTTCTGACATTTCATCAACTTTGCATTGAGAGAGTGACACACCATGAAACACCACATTTCTCTTGGTATTCAAGTAAGGATTTTTTATCAACTCCATTGCTAGTTTGCGACGAAAAACCCAGTGTTTCATGTTCTTCTTTCCTTGTCTTGATTAAAATAAGTATAAGCATAATAAGCATTGGTTTCTATCATACGTATCAAGCCACTGAAGTACTTATGCCAAGGGCTAGTTGTTCTAAATACATCTTCCCAACCACCATTCTTACCACCCAAACGTGTGTGATTCTTATCATCCGATGGCTGCGGCATTTTCAAAGTACTCTGTTGCAATCTTCAGTCTTGGAATTTCAGTTCCATTTCTAGTTATTCTTCCAGTTTCACTACACCCCAGCTCACCACAAGTAGCAATAAATTGTTTGTCTGACTTGTCTTTTCAAGAAACTGCAATGAGATTAACATTATCTTCTGTTTTAGTTGCAAGTGACATAGCTCCACGACCATTATGATTCAATTTGGTTTTTAAAGTAGATTTTG
Organism: Diplosoma virens; assembly: GCA_963680785.1. Taxonomy (NCBI): domain Eukaryota; kingdom Metazoa; phylum Chordata; class Ascidiacea; order Aplousobranchia; family Didemnidae; genus Diplosoma; species Diplosoma virens. Next base: position 14,781,030 of record OY796894.1, on the reverse strand, counting down.
GGAATCCTCTACAAGGTACCTTGATGTTCGTAATTAAAAACAAATCTAACTTATTTAACTCTTTAGCACAAAGTACACTTCCAAACCAACTGTCAGCAAATCAATCCTGAAGGTTCCTTTGTAAGGGGTAACTAACCAAATAGTAGTTGCACATGATGAACCAAGCTCATCAGTCCCTTCTTTTTGTTGTTGTTTATCAGAGTTTTCTACCAATTCTAAAAGCTACAACTATCTTTACAAACCAAGACCTACAACTATCTTACATTCACCACAACAAAGATCTTTCATTTCAATTCCAATAGGCCTAGGTTTTTTAATTTTTTTCTTGGCATACAAGTAAGCAGCATACCCCTTCATAATGCTTTCATCTGCTACCAAGTATTTGGCAACAGTTATTGCATCTCTCCATTTTTCACAACATGCATCGATAAATTCTTTGATAGCAATTAACTCATTACCTGGTTCACTGGCAATCTGTTCGTCAAAATCAGATAAATGCAAATACACCAAAATATCTTCAAACCTGGTTCGTGACATATATACAGAGAAGTCACAGCTCCATGGTTCGTCAGGGTCTTTCTTTGTTGTCCAGTATGACCTTCTTTCAGGTAACTGTATAGTCAACATCTCACACCACAAACCAAGCCAATGATAAAATTCACCAATCGTTAAATCTTTCCATTGACTGTCCATCTCTTGTGCGTACTCATTTGTACAAGGTAAAACGATGTGTTCAACAAAATAAGCTGGCATAAAGTGTTCAAAGTACTTGAAAATACTTTTTCAATGAAAGTTAGGAAGATGCAGCTTGGGTTTGTGTTCATTGAAGCCAGTATTTTGTCTTTTATCTTCAAAATTGAACTCGTCATCAGACTGAAAAGCCCATTCTTCATAGTCAGCCTCAGCGTCTTTGTTACTGCAGTCTTCAGACTCACTACTAGCAAGCTCTGGGTCCTCTAATACTTCCTCATGTTCAGTGTTTTCTTCCTCTATTGGTTGGTTTTCATCGTCTCTGTCAGAATGGTGTGATTCCTTTAAATTCTGACCAGAGCCACTATTTGAGTCAGAATCGTGGTCAGTTGAGTTGTTTTCATTTTGTTTTTTGCGTTTTCGTACATTATGTTTCCGTTTCTTGCAAAATCCACTAAATCCTTTCGGATCTGTTTGGTACAAGTGCACATCATCGAGGTCAACCTCCTCATCAGCACTGTCAATGTCCATTTTGACAATGCAATGTTTCTTGAATTTACGTTGTATGATGCCTGAGAGCTTTTTGTCGTATTCCAAGTTTTGCTCATCACACCAGGTTGTGCCAAAACACCTTGCATACACAAAAACTCGTGTTCCTTTATCTTTTCCAACCATTTAAAAAGTAACTGAATTAAATTAAATTTTGAAATTTTGAAAAAGTTATTTTTTGAATAACTTTAAAACTAAGACAAAAAATGAAAAGTCCTGTAAAAAAAATATTTTTTATGATATAATTCAAGTTTCCCTCTAAAAAAAAAAGTGAAAAAATTTTTTTCTTCAGGTTGACCTCAACCTCTGAAAATATGTGCCAAGTGGCACAAAATTTGTGCCAATTGGCACATATTTGCGACTTATCATTAAAGCTGAATTTAGCTTAATTTGAATTTGCTTGAGTGTAAAATTGAATTGGAATTGCATTAAGTTTTGAATCAATTTTAGCAAGTCTGAGTGCTAATCTACACTTAAGGCAACTCAAATCAGCCCAAGTCGTTTTTACCCTAACTTAGTTTTAACCAAATCTTAATTTATTATGCCAAGTCATTTGTATCCTTACATAACTTTAATCACATCTTAATTTATACCATAAGGTAGCTTTAACCAGATCTTAATCAAAATCAAAGTAGAACTATAAATTAAGACATGGTAAAATTAATTGTTACAGTGCCTTAGAAACAGTCTAATGCTGTGCGGAAAACTCTAATTACAATAATTTTCTGTTCAGTAACATGTTTTTGATCTCTTCAAGAAGTCACAATAAGTGATTTTTGTTTGTAAAACTAACTCGAGTCCTGCTGTGGTTACTATCATATTTTGAGAGATCATTTCTGGGTTAGTTTCACCAAACAAAAACCACTTGGTGACTTCTTGAAGAGACCCAATGTTTTTTGCTTTTTTTTTTGTTTTACAACTATATTTATGGTTCCAAGTCCAGTTAACAAGGAAGTCATTTCAAAAGTTAGATTATAAAATTTGTGTGAAGACTAAAAAAAAATAGTTATTACTTTGACCCTTTGTGCTACTTTTGCTACAATCCAATGGACTACTTTTATTTATATGTCATAACCATTTATTCGTATGACATGTATGACATGACATGACATATGACATGACCTACATTTTTATTGACGTGTCATGACCTTTTATTTGCACTTTGCTTTAATTTTAGAATGTAATTTTTGAAATAACTCCCTTGATTACTGAAATTTGAACCATAGATATAGTTGAAAACTACAAAAAAAACTTCTTACTGGGCAGAAAATTGTTCTATTCAAAGTTTTTTTGCATGCCATTAGATTGCTTTTAAAGCACTGCAATAATTCTAATTGATTAAGGGTCTAATTAAAAATTCCTTTGCAAGCTGCATCGAAGGCTTGGTAGGCTGAATGCATGCTGTGGGTTGACAGCCCTGATCTATAGGGTATTTTTCAGATGAATCATAATTATCAATATTAACTAATTAAACTACTTCATTTTCCCCAGAAGCATCCAACTTTTGGCCAGTGTAAAGGTTTTGAGATGTAGACTAAATAGGGTAATTCTAAAGTGAAGTGACCAAAAAAGGAATTTAATGGTAAAATTTGTCTGTGGTGTTTTAGTTGTTTGGCCTGCAAACGTTTTTGATAAGCCAAAATGACTTTTGATTCAAAAAAATAGAATTAATCTAATATACACCTACTATAAATTTTTTTGACCTTGTCTGTTTTTGAGTCATTTTAATACAACAAAGTAGCAGTTTAAAAATATACTTAAAGCCAGTTTGGACTGAATAGTCCCTAGTTTAAAAACTAATAAGAACAACAAAACACCAAGCTAAAAGTAAAATTTGTTTTCAATCAACTCACAATTTTTTTTTATACAAGTAAAACTTTCCAAGCTTTTCAAGCTAAACCTGATTTTATCAGTAATTTTGTTTAGAAAACCAGCTTATTAAAACTAGCATTCTTAACATTTGATTGTTATGTTAATCATAAAGAAAGCAATTTACATCTGTTACAATTGTCTATCAGGGTTTCCAAAATGATAAAAATATTTTCCTTACAATTTTTTATTTTAGCAGTTGCATTTTCATAAAAAGTAGAGCAAATTTTTATTGGTCACATGCCCTTGCTGACACCAATCACAGTTGTCTGCCATGGACATAACCTTTGTCTAAAAAGACAGTACCTGCAAGGCAACAGATTGATTATTTAATCCATGGTTGGAACCAGGGGTGTGGAGCTGGAGCTGGAGCAAGAAGAATTTTAGGGTCTGGAGCTGGAGCCAGAGTCTCATATTTTAAAAAGTGGAGCTGGAGCTGGAGCCAGAGTCTCATATTTTAAAAAGGTGGAGCTGGAGCCAGAGCTGGAGCTACATATTTTTAAAAGGTTGAAGTTGGAGGCAATTTTTTAATAAGGTTTTAGATGGAGCCTGATATTTTGAAAAGCTTGAAACCAGTAAAATTGCACCAGCTCAAGTTCCAGCTTTGTATGAGTTTAATTCAATTGAACCAAATATCAAATATGAATTTGAGTCAATTATTTTGAAAAGATCTAGAGCAAACTTAGAGCTGGAGCCAGTTATTTTAAAATGCTGGAGCTGGAGCTGGAGCCAGTCATTTAAAAAAGTTGGAGCTGGAGCTAGAACCATAGATTTTATTGCTAGCTCCACACTCCTAGTGCTCCTACTTGGTTGCTCCCACTTCGGGTCAGGAGTAATGGGAATTAAAGGGTAACTCCACTTTCCCTATAACTTCAGAACTTCCAAACTGAAGCCTTCCCATTGGATGTAGTTTAATGTCATACCCAAGACCAAAAACCATTGGATTGCTTTTTTATAAATAGTTTTGTGGTACTACTCCTTCTTTTAGTCCAAAAAATTTAAAGAATTATGTTCTTGTATTGATGCTCATAACTGATCATAATGTTTTACGTTGATAATACATAACCTAGCCTCAAATCAACTTATTGTTTTAACTCTGTCAAATTTTGTTTTTGTTGTAATGAGCACTAAAAATTTAGACTAATTGATTAATTGTGTATGTATCTTGATGTATTATATTTACAAACTTTAACTGAAACACCTATATTTGTAATTCTTGTCAATTTAAAGTAAATAATTTTTTAATGCTTATTGTTTGAAGTCAAATTTGTGATAATTGGTTATTAGAAAATAACTATGGTTATATTACAAAATAATTGGTTAAAATTTGCTAAAAACTAATTATTTTGTGCTGGTTATAATTGCATTTTATTTGAATTTAACAAACTTATAATTTATTTTTGGATAAAACACTTATCAGTATGAATATGGTGTAGTTATGTGAAATGGACATTAACGTATTTTTATATTAAACCTGCTTATAGAAAATAGCCTTTATAAAAAACACTTTTTTAAAGTGACATCTTATAAGAGTTTATCATTATCAAGTCTTATCAAAACTTTTTAGGTATTTAATAAGTTGCATTTTGAAGAAGAAAACCACAAACGAAGCAATCTTAAAAATTTTGAGTTTCCCTCCGTCAATCAAGACAAATCTTTAAACAAGCATTTTAGCTTGAATAAAAAAGATATTCTAGATCGACTCATTGACCAACAAAAACAATTACCTGAAGAAAAGGTTGATAATTCAGATAGTTTTGTAAAAAAACTTTTTAACGATCCCGACAGTGATGAAAGTTTATTGGGTAAGCTACCTTGGAAAGAGTTTGATCAAGCTAGTTACATTGATGAAACAAAGCTGAAGCCTGGGGAAGACAAATATAGACGAAATAAATTTAATCAGGAAGCTTCAGATAAATTGAAATCCGATCGACGAGTTCCCGACACAAGAAATTCTCTGTAAGTTGAAACATTTGTTCTGCTTTTTGATAGTTTTTAATTTTTGTTTCACACAATAAAAGTTGAGTTTTTCATCAAGTTTTTTTTATTTTTTTCAGATGCAAGGATGAAGTTTTTCATGTGAAAAACTTATCACCAACCAGTGTTATTATAACCTTTCATAATGAAGCACGTTCTACTTTGCTTCGAACAGTTGTTAGTGTTCTTAATAAATCTCCTCCTTCTCTCATTAAAGAAATCATTCTTGTAGATGACTTTAGTGATCACGGTACGTCTGTTGGCCTGAATTTTTTTTATAATTTACTTGATTATGATTGTTTCTCGGCAGCGTCGTCGAGTGGTTAGAGCGCGGTGATTATGATCGACATGGTCTCGATTTAAAACCTACTGTGCCATTCTGTTGTGTCTTTGGGAAAGACACTTTACGACACTTTCCCTGCTTGGTGTTCTTAGCAAGCAGTTCTAAATTTTAGTCATATCTCTATTTAATTTCAAGCGAAAAACCATATTTTGGCATCTCCGGAAGCAGGTCCGGGTAATTGCTTGTACAATGGCGCTTCCGTTGCTTTTTTGCGAGTCCGGATAAACATAGAAATAAAAAAAATATGTATATGTATATATATGTATAACTACAATTATGAATGAACTGTGTAATGTCATAGTTGAATAAAGAAAACCATAATTTGTTGTTGGTAAAAACCTATTTTTAGTTATCATCTTATTATAATTACAAAAGTCTCTAATTTAAGTACAATCAATGGTTGTGCATTAGAAAACGACTTTCTCGCAAATTAGTGAATTTGTTATTTGCAGCTGAGGACGGTGAAAAACTTGCTGTTATCGAGAAAGTTCGTGTTTTACGAAACAGCAAACGTGAAGGTAAAATAAGGGTTTCCATTTCTGTTTTATATTTTCTTCAGAACTTACAATTTTTGAAAATATTACTTGAAAACAAGTTACTTTTTTTAAAATCCATTATCAGTTTCATTGAATTTTCACGTACTTATTTTCAAGCGCTGTTTATTAAAACTGATTGCTTCTAATTAGTTGATATTTTTCTTTGACTGAAGTTGTTACATGATAAAAAAAAGAAAAAAAAAGGTTACAGTTTAACAGATCAAGCGAACTACTAATAAAATCTGTCAGATTTTTTCACAGACGCAAGAATTTTGTATGACTGATTGAAATTCTTTTGACCGAGCAAAAGATCTTTTGCAAACCGAGTAAAATCAGTTGGAAAATGTTTTTCGCAGGTTTAATGCGCTCTCGCATACGTGGCGCTGACGCGGCAACTGCACCCATCCTTACCTTTCTGGACTCCCACGTCGAATGCAACGAGAACTGGCTGGAGCCGTTACTTGCTCGTGTGACGAGTGACCGAACAAACGTCGTTTGTCCGATTATTGACGTTGTCAACATGGACAACTTCGATTATATCGGAGCTAGCGCTGATTTACGCGGCGGTTAGTTTTTTTTGGGTGTTTGTATTTTAGACGCGCTGCTGTTTTGGGTTTTGTGTTTATTTGACATGTTGATCTTGTCAGGGTCGAGACTTTGCGTATTAATTAGAAGTAAAAATCAAGTTGATCAATTTTGTGCGCTGTTTAATGCATTATGATAACTCATAAAGCAGATTTTTGCTTTTATTTTTTTATGTAGCGCTAGTGGATCAAAGTCTTATTTAAAAATTTTTTTGAATAAAATCTATTTTAACCCATAGCGAAGCAGGTCATGTTTAGTTTTCCATGGTTGTAAAAAATAAAAATTTAAGTTTATTGAAAAGTATAAAGCAATCTAGTTATAGTTATTAACAAGAAATGGAATCTAATTTTTAGAATGAAATTGCTTGCTAATTATTTTAATAGCCAGTTTAAAGTTTCTTGATATGATCGCACACGAGTTGAAAAAGTTGGCTGCTTTAAATAGAAACTTTTTAAGCGTTTGCTTTTATAGCAACAAGTTAAATTAAAAAAAAGTAGAATCGTTGCCCGTAAGAACATAAAAAATAAAGTAAAACTAAACGTTTTTTTGCTTGTTTTTAGTCCATATGATTTGTGAAAAGTGTTTTTCCTGGCCAATGTTGAACTAATTTGCACGTCTTTCTCTTGCAGGATTTGACTGGAACCTTGTCTTCAAGTGGGACTACATGACAGCGGCTGAACGTTCTCTCAGGGCAAGTAATCCAATTGCACCCATCGCGTAAGTTAAGCTTTTAATATAATGATTCCTTTGTTCAAATGTGGATTTGCTTGTAATTTTACGGTGTTAATTCCGAGATTGCTAGTTTTGTGCTTTTGTCAGATGATGTCACTTTTTAATTAGGAATTTTTCGCTTGTCATTTTTAAACTATTAAGTGCCCGTTCATTGCTTTTATTAAAATATAAAACTCTAGTCATGTTCAAATTATACGTTTGTAAACTTTCATTTTAAGAATTCATTTACAATAAGAACGTATGATGAATCTACGGAGCGCTTTTAAAAGATTATAACCTTTTCGTTTGTCAACTATTGCTGCTAGGAATAGACTGTGCTTTAAGTGTTGTTACATGGGGTTAATAAGACCTTATTGATAGATGATTTTTTTTTGTAAGTTGTAATTAACTGTCATCTCTGATTGAAATGTCGGCGATAAAACAAACAGTTTTAAATTTTCTGTTGTTAAAAACTTTTTGAATTTGATGCCCAAAAGAAGCATGTCGGCGGCAATCCTGGTCTGTTCATATTATTATGTTGCATTCATGAATGATTGTGTTGTACACTTGACCATAAACCCTTGTAAAAACACTGGTCCCAGACCAACACCACCTATAGCGATATATCGTTGGTTGAACTCGGATAGATTTGCAGACAAATGCAGAATCGGGTGATGACGCATCAATTGTTTGATTGTTCAGACAATTTTTACTTGAACTGATCAATGGACAAACACCATGTTTTAATTGAAATTTTATATTTCTATTCATTCGTTATTTAAATTAACTTTGTTTTGTTCCGGTTTTACACCATGTGGATTGAAAAGACTTACATTTTTATGTCTATATAAATTTTAAAGTTGATTCGCCCATCCTAGTTGTAACTCTCGCATCCTTCCGATCCCAATATTCTTTGTAAAACCAGCATTATTGTCAATTTTGTTTTAGCGTTGTAATGAGACTTGACGTTAATTTTTAGAACCCCCATGATTGCCGGGGGGTTATTTTCAATGGATAAGTCTTATTTTAACCAACTGGGAAAGTATGACATCGCCATGGATGTTTGGGGAGGAGAAAATCTCGGTTTGTGCTTAAATGTATCAAGTAATAAGTAATTAATTAAGTCAGTTGCGATTGAAAGTGTTTGAGATACCGGTACCTATAATTACAGCTGTTACACTTTGTAAAAAGCTAATCAAATTATGAACAGTCAATAGTCATGATTGTATTAATTGGAAAAAATTTCATTAACAACTTCTCAACTGGGTGTAATGTTTTTTAAAGTTGGAAATATGTCGTGAAATTTTTCATGAATAATTTTAATGCCTGTTTTGTACCTTGTAACCTATTTGGTCATCGACATTATCATCAACCTTCCAACAATTTATTCTCTTTCAAGGACAGCGCTAGAAAGTGTTGAACCTAGGGCAGCCTCTAAGCAATTATTCCAACCAGCTTTCTGAGATATATCTGATTAATACCGCCCAGCAGAACAACGTGTTTTTCCAAGGACGCAACAACATGACGAGAATGTCAGTTGAACTGAGGCCGCGCCGATTGCGGTCGCCGTTGAAACGAGCCGTAATCGCATTGACGGCAGGCAGCACAACCATGTCACTGATATTAAGTGAACGTTAGAAGTGTCAATAATAATTCCGTTGCAAACTTTTTACTTTTGCCGTACTTCAAATTTTTTTTAACTTAGCGCAATGAAACTTAATTTTTCTTCGTTTTTTTTTTTGAAAATAACGATATGAAAATTGCGGCAGTTGTTTAATTGTGAAACTACATAACCCAACATCGAACTATAGGTTTGAATTAGTTCTGTAGAAGGAAACAAAACTGGCCATAATTGTTTGTTACATGAGAAGACCGTTCACACAAATATAAATAATATTCTTGCTCAGAAATTTCCTTCCGCGTGTGGCAGTGTGGAGGCCGCCTTGAGATAATACCTTGCAGCAGAGTTGGTCATGTTTTCAGAAAGCAACATCCATACACCTTTCCTGGTGGCAGCGGAAATGTTTTCACCAAGTGAGAACAACTAAATGTTAACCGAAAAAAATGCTTCGTAAGGCTAACAATAATTCATTTAGAATAGCAATCGATCAAACCAACAAACAAAATCCCTGTTTGTGTGAACATTTACAAAGCGCAAACGCGCAATGGTGTGCGTTAAACTTGCTTTTCGACTTCTGTTTAATTTATTTGTGTTTTGCTTGATAATTGAAAATAATACAGGTTACCGATGTCATTTGAGTTTAGTTATTTAGTTGCTAAAGTATGGCGGCATTTCTGTATTTTTATTTGCATGCAAACTCTTAAATCTTGTTTTAATTTGAGTAAGTTCGAACATAGCCGCACGTTTAGTTTCGTGGCGCTGTTCTTCCGGAGTCGATTTACGCTTCTGTGACATGTTGTCCGATCTTGGTTCTTTCAATTAATTGCTTTCAGAAACACCCGAAGAGCTGCTGAGGTTTGGATGGATGATTATAAAGAATATTACTACGCTGCTGTTCCTTCCGCTCGCTTTGTACCGTTTGGAAAGTGAGTCATTTCTTTAGTAACTTCTGCTTTTACATCGTGATGCATTACGTCTTTACTGACAGATGCTCTCGCTAAGGCACGTTTTTCCGCTTCCTAGTTAAAGTTTTAAGCGATTATCGTGCTGGTTTTGTTGACAAATTGAGATTAAGTAACGTATCATATATAAATGATACCATGATCCGATTTGATTTGTTTAATTTGATTTTATTTTTATCTTAATTCAAAATAGCAAACTTGACTGGGTTTTTTAAAGCCAAAAATTTAAATTCTGAAACTTTGCATCGACTTTGCATAGACTTAATTGGTGAAATTTAAACATTTAGCTAGCTCGACAAATTATGCAAACTTGAAATTAACGTTCAATAAACAGTAAAGTAAAAAAAAGCCGCGTTTTGCTTTTGAGTGTAAAATTAAAACAAACTAGCACTAACTTTTAGCCATTTTGCTGTCTCATGCTGAGTACTTCCCCTGTAGAGTACAATATCAAAGCCTTCTGATATTACTTTATGTCGGCAGTTGGATGTAGTAGAAAAGATGATCGGTATCATGTTTGTATGATTAGCATAGTTTGCGTGAGAAAAACAGTTAAGTATGATTTGAACACTTTGCCAAAACGAGTTACAAGTTAAAGTGTTGTTATTTCTGCGAAAGCGCTCGTTTGCTTCGCTTCGTTACGAATCGGCAAGTGGGATCAAATTCCTTAATTTCACAGTATCGATGACCGGCTCGAAATTCGAAGACGCAACAAATGCAAGCCGTTCAAGTGGTATTTGAAGAACGTCTACCCGGAGTTGAAGTAAGTTGATTGTTAGTTCGCATATAAGTCGAGTTTCGGGTTTTTAGGCTGATATATGGTTCGGTTATGACGTCATGCGAAGAACCGCTTCTAGAATATTCTTTTTTAAATCTTAGTGTGTATGAACGCTGGTCGGTGGAACATCTAAAAAGCTGCTTTTTATAATGTTAATCGTATTATTCTATAGCTTGGATAGTGCGATCATCATTTTCCAATGTTCTCATTTGAGGCAGAGAAAAACAGATTTCTTCAGATTTTTCTCAACAAAATATATATGAAATTTGCTTTGATTTGTCAAATTTTACCCCGAAAACATAAATGATCTCTAAAAAAAGGTCTTCACTTTGAATATGACTTTGATTTCTCGATTTTCGTCCCAAAATCATAGTGATTTCCAAAAGGAAAGAGTAAACGTTTCTGCATATAGTGTTCGGATGCCCAAAAATTTATCCATATTATTTCTTGTCGCTCCCCCAAAATTCCTGATTTTCCCAATTTTTTTGAGATACGGCTATGATTATTTACAAAAACTTTTAAGGGCTTTTCAAAAATAAAACCCAGAAACCCGGATGAGACATAAAAAACCCATATCTAGGTAGCAGAACCCAGGGCTGAAAACTCTGATTTGAGAACACTTAAAAGTTAATAGATTTTAGATCAATGACAGTACAAGTTGCAATTTTTTGAAAGTGAGGTTATTTCTGGTCTTTTCGCAATTAATTTTTAATTTTTTAAAATTAAGAATGCACTTCTAAATGTATTTAAAAAGGGTTGTAAAAATGTCTTAAACAGTTATCCAAGGTCATGCTCACATTTTCACGTAGCATTTTTACATTCACAGTGGTGATGCTTTTTAATTGAAATGTAAAACATTTGTTAGTTACTTTTATTGTATAAAAATTGGTTTATATAAAGATTATATGTATTGCATAGGTAACAGATTAAACTCGTTTCTCGCCGTGTAGTTTAGTAGCTTGCGAACGGTTTGGTGTTGTGAGTTTTATTTAATTTTTTAGGAAGCGTCGGCTTGAAAATGTACTTGAATAGGATTTTGAATGCCTTTGAATTTATTGCTGTTTCAAGTGGAATACAAACAGCGTGCACATAACATTTAAATGCCTAACGCCTCCTTACATATTTCGGTTATCGAAATCTGTTGGCTTACGTTTTTGTGACGTATTGCTGGGAGTTATTGAGTCTATAGAGTAGAAAGCGCGTTTTGGCTTTGGCTCGGCGGTTAGTCGAAGTTAAAAGTTTCATTGTTGTTTTAAGTAAAAGGATATGTTAGCTTTAAGCTACTTTTGTCATGTTTTGAAAATATTTCAAACTTTTATAATTGGCTGAAACTGGTTGTGATTTTGGCTGAAATCGGTCCATAAGTTTTTCTTGCGCTAAAATTATAGTCTTAATTTACAGAATCCCTACCAAAGAATCTGTTGCTTTTGGATCGATTCAGCAAGGCAGCTCGCAATGCATGGACACCCTGGGGCACATTCAAGACGGAATCATTGGCTTGTACGAATGCCATGATGGCGGAGGCAACCAGGTACACTAAGGGTGGTTTTAACTCGCAAAACTACTCGTTGATCGCAATCGAGTAACTTGTAATTCTGTTAATCATCATGGCCATTTTTTGCTTGATTCGGTTCGAGATTTTTTTCCGGACAACTGTCACTTTCTTGCTTGGTTCCGGATGAAAGGTAGCCGCCTAAACACTTCTCTTTCTTAAACATAATTCGAATAGCATAGCTTCCATCTTTGCTTCAGCGATAGACAACAATATAGTAAATGAAAAATATAAACTTAAAAGGCGAATTAGAAATCGATACTTTTGAGCCGATTAAGATTCCTTTGTAGTTTTGCATCAAATAAAAAAAAAAACTAACCAAAAATGGATTTTTTTATCTATTAAAAACTAAACACTTTATGCACTATCATGCTTTCTTAATGTTAACTATAACTTGTAGTTTGGGTAATAGCCAACAGATTTTCTCAAGCATTCAGACTGTGAATCGATTCAGCGATTGAATGTATAACTATTAATCACTAAGCTAGTCTACGTGTCAGGATCCTCTTTGATCTTCATTTAATCGCCCTGGGCCATTGAGCATTTTTATTTCTCATGAACGATTTTCTTATCACTTGCAATGTTACAGCTCGGCATACCCCAATCTATCCCTGGTGGAAATTTGCGAGCTTTTCTGGTTCAAACCCAGACCGAATCTCGCCAAGCAATCGAGCTTGCGTGGATAGAAAATTATAACTTTCTATTGTCAATATGAGTGATTAAGTCTGCGATATTGTGGTAAAGCTATATGTATTGGCAACGACCAAACCTTTGAAACTGTTGCTTATCAAAAAAGTTTTGCACCAGCCTTGAATTTTACTTCAACTTTTACATTGTTTTGTGCGAGCTTTCCTTAAATCGAATCAATATTTATGTTTGTTCTGCAATTGCAATTGTTTACTTTTATCAAAATTAATTGTAAGTTTTATGGAAGAAAGCATTGTTCTGAAATTTCACGTTTAATTTAATGTAATTATAATATTTTTGTTAGAAATCGAAAAATATACGATCAGTAATTCCCATAATTTTTTTTATTGATAAGCGATTATTTAGCTCCGCATGTTTTTAAAAATCCCTTTGATCCAATTTGGTCATTAGTAAATTTTGAGATTAACGACTTGTGATGCTATCTCACTTTTTCAGGGGAAGGATGGGGGTGTAACTGCCCCTAAATCTGCCAGCTCCAAGCTTTATTCTTATCAAAGGAATTAATTTTAGAACAGAAAAGCTTAGAAAGGATGACTGCAGACGCTAGTTGCAGTCCTATCTCGCATATCAAATTCGTCGTGTAGAAAATTTTTTTCGTTTTAGCAGGGTGGGGTTAAGTTACCGCTAATAGGAAATAAATTTAGTAATTGAAACAAGGGAAGTAGGTGAAGTGCCACCAGCTTGTATAGAATATTGTTAAAACGGGAAAAACCATAAATTGCAACTTGGGAGGTGATCGCTATATTTCTTTTGACGACAGAAATAAACGTGTGCAAATAATGAAAAAAAGTGCCAGGTTTTAGTAACTTTAAGAAACAACAGTTGATCGATAAGTCATTTAAATCTTATAATGTGATGTAAGAAAGTGAAGTCGAACTGTCAATAAGAAACTTTTTCTTCTGCCTTTATGTAAAAATATGAAATCTGCTGTTTGTGTCTTAGCTTTTATATAATTAGCATTAAGGCTGAGAATAACAACCGCTGTTAAAGTTGATTCGAGTGTTGTTGATGTTGATTGTATAATTTTGTTGCTGTTGCGAGTTGTTGATTGTATAAGTGTTTGCATAAGCTTTTTAAAAATTACTTTTAAACTTGTTTAATTATTCTTATTTGATTAATAGTTTTTGTTTCGGTCCTTGAATGATTTTGGTTTAATTTTATAATTTTGTATCATTTCCGAAAGAAATGCCTGACCTTTGCTTCAACCATCTCAATCTTTTGTTCCATCCTTTCAATATAAAATCTTAATTTTCTGCTTTCACAGGAATTTTCGCTGAACAAAAACAAGCAAATCAAGCACCAAAACCTCTGCTTGGCAGCCGAAGACGGTATCCGGGAAGGAAGCGTCCTCAGGTTGCGTCAGTGCAGCAAGCGAGATCCCACTCAGGTGATTGGCTAAGAACTGCCACGTTATGTGTTGTCTAAAGTCTACTTATTACAACCAAGCTTCATAAGTTTACGTTTCGATTCTTGATCACCGTAAGAAAGTAAAACGACAAATTAGGGCTCCTTTGACGACGGCACTTAACAGATTCGAAGAATATATTAATAAAGGAAAGTTTAGAACCGATTAATTTAAATGACGCTTCAATTATCGAAACATGGTTGATGGTTTATGGAAAGATGGTGCAAAGATTTCGCCTTTCGTTAAACTTGAACATGTTTGTCGCGTTCCTCTACGACATTTGACTGACGTGCAGATGTTTGCACACGATTCTAAGTAACTCTTTTCTGCTTCAGCGCTTCGACCACAGCAACAGCCAACTTCGGCTCGAATCGTCGGGTTTCTGCGTCGACAGCAAGCGAGCGTCGTCCGTCGGCCTTGTCCTCGAGCGATGCGATCACAGTTTGACACAGCACTGGAAGTTTACGATGAGCTTCGCTGGCGATGCTTAGCAGTCGACGCCACGTCACTCACGGCGTAAACACGTGATTGGGACACGTGATAATCGAACAGCAAAGCGCGTTGCCGAGTCTGGTGTCAGGAAAATTTGTTGATTTTTTCTTATTTTTATTGAAACCAAGTAGTTATTTTTTTTGAACTTTAACTTCTACTCTCGATGTGCAATTCTTCTAGAATTTTCTTTAGCTTGTTTCGGAAGTTGTTTAATTTCCAATTGATTTTTGAAAATCTGCGTTTAGAATTTGTTGGCTTTTTCTTTTTCAACAAAATCTTTTTAACAAAAAGTTTTGTCGAATTTGTTTGAAACGATTTATGATTTAATATTTATCTGTGTTCGTAATGTATTTGATTTACTGAGCAATAAAACTTTTGCTAGTATTGTCACTTATATCCGCTTTTCGCTGTGTTTTATTTTGTGTTTATTTCAATCATTCTGGCCCGAGTCTAAATTTGTGTTTTATCGAGTGTCGTTTTGCTTTTGCATGCGGATCTCGTGTTACTGAGTGTACGATATTTCGTTTTATGTCGGCGTTGCAGTTTTCTAGAATTTTCTTTAGTTTGTTTCTTTGTCACAACTTGAATCTCCTTTCAAATCGACGACGTGTTGGTCGGCGCGATCGCCAACAGCTACTAATTGCAACGAAAAACAACGCTTTTAAACTACGGTATTATTCACAAAAACGCCGGTAATTTTATTTTCGAAATCAGGAAATTCCCGATAAGTTAAAAGCATTGTTTCCGGGGTCGTGTGAATTTTCGAAACAAGTGTTAAGGAGCGAGATCTTCTTTACGAGAAATAATAATCATGTCTTTCAAATTGTGTTAAAGCTCGTTTTCACTATTTTTTTGTGTTCGTCGTACTTAAGGGCATTTTTTTAATTAATCGAACGTGGATCGAAATGAAATGATATGAATAAAGAACAAAAAGCTCTTTCGCTACGCCAAATTTTGTAGGAGCCAAGACGGGTTTTGTCGCTGCAAAGAACCTTTAAAGGTTTTGAAACCGATTTAATTCGAAACCTTATTATCTCTATCAGTGTTTTTTTTAAGGCGTTTTGAGGAACCGAAACAGTCTCTCAAAATTGTCCAGCGGTCTCTCAAAATCTGCTTCTACAATAATGTAAACAAAGCTAAGTACGCTCAGGAACAATAGGAAAAAAATTAGCGGTTTTTCAAAATGGCTTAGAAGTTCCTCAAGCCAAACCTTAAAAAAAACACTGATCTCTATCATGCTCTTTCATCTGCGGAAAAATAGTTTTTTTTGCCAGTTTTATCAATTTAATATTATTATTTTCTGTTTTAAATGGTTGCAATTTTCTTCATTTGCCGATACTTATTTGGTCTGTTTTCATTCTAGTACGCTTGCAGTTTATTTGCGTATCGCTGAATTTGATACCTTGTCGTTTGTACTGTAGTACGATATTTTATCTTTGTTTTAGCCTTTTCAAATTTATATTAAATACAAAACTTGAGCTTGTTTCTGATCCGTCAATCTGCGGACCAATGCTATTGTAACGTGCTTTTTTGCCGCTTTGCAAACAATTTCAGTTATTTACTTGGTCTTAGTTTGCTAAAAAGCATTCCGTAAATGCAGTAGTGTATTCAAAAAATACAAAACTGTATTTGTGTTTTACGTTGAAGTTACATTTCTAATCCGCAAGATCACGCTAGAGAGTTAAAGGTTCTATCTGTGATCAAATTGATTTTTCTTGACCGTCGGCACTATTACTGAATGCAGTTAGAAACGTTACTGTCTTATTAAGTTTCAAAAGTATTTTTTAGTTTTCGCCTTAAAAGGTACGACTGTGACCTTGAATCGATTCTTATTGCTTGTAATTTGTTGAGATTAAGATGAATCTGGTTGAATATTGAGTTGAAAGGCTGACGCTTTTATTTCTCCTGTTGCTCCATTGTATCACCTTGCTTGCTTGTATAGTTGTTTTTTACTACTATTTACATTGCAATTCGTCTGCATTTTGATTCTTGAAATTTTTTGTTGTTTGTTTGCCGGCCGATCGGCATTCAATGCATTTACTGTTTACCAGCGGTGTGCGAAGTCTCGCTTATCAGGGGGACCAATTCTAAAAACACTTCGCACGTACTTTAAAGTCAAGTGAAGGCTTTATTTAGTTTTCGTTAAAAAATTTAAATTTAAAGGCTACATTGGGGGACTAAACTTATTTCAGTCCGCTTTTCCAGAAAAATCCAAGGGTGGCCTGTTTCCAGCTTCGCATACCAGTGCAGCTGCATAGTTCGAGCGTGAGAATTAATAACTGCAATGTATTGCTTGCCCGCTAATTTACAAATTGTACAAAGCGCGTTAGGTCAAATCGAACAATGAATTTGTGTGCGCAATTTGTTGCAGTAATTTTTCATTAGTTGTTAAAGCTTTTTTAAGCACTGCAGTTTTCTCAGCCCCTTAACTGAATAGAAATTTAACCAACTAGCATTTTATTTTTAAGTAAAAAAATTAGGTTATATTTCTGTCACCGGAATGCTATTTCTACTTCAAGTGCAATTTGAGATTTCAAAATTCTGAAAATGTTTTTCTGCTTCTATCACCAACTAAAGCTGCTTCTGTTGCTTTTATTTTTGCTGTGACCGAAGTAAAAATTAACGTGTAATTGTAAAGTACAACTAAGCATTCAAATTCGATTTCTTTTAATTTTTTATAAAAACTTTTTTGCTTACTAAACTGCCATTAAATGCTGTGCCCATAGCCGTACATGCCGTGGGAGGGGGGGGGCAATTTTTCCCAAGTTTTAAAAATTTGGGCAAAAAATTTTTTTGTGCATCAAAACTAAACATTAATTACAGAAAAAAGTCTACAAAATTAAACAACGACCTTTTTTTTTAGAGATCATTATGTTTTGGGGTTAAAAAATTAACAAAAAAGAGACGGATTTAAAGTGCTTTTTTTTGGTCGTCAACCCTAAATTTCAGACAAATTGTTTTTTTCATATCCATTAAGTTCTAGAAAATCAAGATTCGGGCAAATGTCACAAAATTTAAACAAAACTGTACGTATTGTTTTCCCCAATTTTTTTCGGCTGGTACGCCTACAATTGTGCCCATGTTTTAAAAAATAAAAATTTATTCTTATTAACCAAGTAATTTCTTACTGCGGATGTCAAAAAACGTTGGTTTTTTCGTGAATTTTTTTGTTCGTAATTACTTAGAATTGCTCATAAAAATAAAATTATCACGACATTGGATGCAATCGTCTGGTACCCCGGATGTGGACAAATGCACACCAACCTTTTATTTTAATAATTTTAAATTCCTGCGTCATTGCCATTACATAGTTGACTAAAAACTGTTGGACTGAATCGTTTTTATGTGCGTTGGACTGAATCGGACAAATATCAGAAACGAACGTATACAAGTGCTCACAATGCAGAAGGCCTATTACGTTTGCTGCCACGGAAAACCTTGTTTCATATTTCACAAATAGACTTTTACCGCAGTAATAATGGATGCTCTTAATCGTTTAATACTTAAGTTATTTTAACGATTGGAACATCTATTATTATCATACATTATTAAATATTGTACAGTTCTGTTGTACAAAGCTACATTTTCCACAAAGCTACGTTTTTCCAAGTGCAACTAGCGGAGAAAGTAATAAGTTAAATTGATTCACAATGTAAGATGCTTTGAAACGATTCTTATTAGACTTGAATAAAATGACTAAAATCAATAAAAAAATTAAAAGAATCTTCTCTTCAGTTCTGAAAGAAAGCGTTTATTCCAAGTGAAAAAACGTCCTGATTTGTATTGTATTTCCAATAAAAAAAGACTAATACAGCAGCAAGGGAACATTTCTGTCCCAGAAAATAAATTTAATTGGTCATTTTTAAAAAAATCGATTCTTTTCAGAAAAGTAATGAGATTGAAAAAAACATTGCTGTTTATTAGTTTGTTGCGTCTAATCCTCAATATTTTTATTTTTTTATTTAAATCAGACTCACGGTCCATAACCAAAAAAAAAAAAACAAAAAAAAAACAAAACGAAACAGCAAAAACTACACAGAATAAGAGACACATACAAAAAACAACACTTTAAAAAAAGGTTCCCAAGTATCTATTGCAAATAAAGTAATGCGTTGTAGTTTTTATAGTATGATAAATTAATAAAACATTCCGAGGCCATTAAAGAAAAAAATTAATTTATTATTAGATTCGTAACAACGATAGGCAAAAGAGCAGTACATTTTTCTTAGAATTGCATCAAATGTTATAATGTTATGCAACATCTGCTGTTCACGGGGACTTACATACCTAGCCAATCCATGTAAAAATCGAAAAGAATTATTGTAGGCTACACGTATTCTTTTTGAACTAGAGGACAAAAAGTTATTCCATAATTGACATGCATACATAGATGAGCAATATGTGCGAAATAATGCATTTTTATTTTCGTCGAACGCTTAAAAAAGCATGTTTTTAACCTATTTGCAGTTCCATATAAACAACGAACCTGACTATTTATATCTTCATCATCACATAACTTGGAGTTAAGAAATATTCCAAGGTATTTAATTTCATTTATAAACCGTATCTTGAAATCACCAAGTACCACATTTGGTTTAATATTTATTTAAAATTGCTAGATGCAAAAGATAAGCCTAGTGTTTTTTGACAATTGAATATAACAGTGTTTTTCCATCTACTATAGTCCTCTACCGATCAATTTTAATCATATGTCGATCAATTTTAGTCACTACCAATCAAATTTAGTTCTGTGTCGACCAATTTTAATCATGTACCGATCAAATTTGTTCTTGTTTCAATCAATTTTAATCATGTATCGACCAAAAATAGTTATGTCGACAAACTTTATTTTTAGTGGTAAATAAACAATTTTGAGATATAATTTTTACTATAAGTATTTTTATTAATTAATTTTGTTAATTAAACAACTATTGCATTTTCAAAAACAAATACTGTAAGAATATCATAAATTTCTAGAATACCTCAAAGAATTTATTTGAATATTTAAAGACGGTCTAGTTATGTTACGTATGTGCTTCATTTAACAAAAAAATTAGGTTTTGCGTTTCAAATCTTAGTTTAGATTTTTAGAATACCTGTAAATTGGGTTTTTCGATCTAATTCGTTGTTTTTGCAATCAAATTCGTTCTTTTTGTAATCAAATTCGTTTTTTTTTGCAATCAATTTCGTTTTGCAAAAAACTTTTATATATATACAGTATCTTTGTACAGGGTCTCCCAATAGGGTCTACATACATATATAAATAATATGGGGTCTCTGTATTAGGACTCCATAATCTATAGTCTCTATAATTATGTTACTATAATATAGTCTCCATAATGTATGTATAGATAGGTATATAGACCTATCGGAGATCCTTTATGGAGACCCAATATTATGGGGACTATATTATGAAGACCATATTATGGAGACCTAAACTGTATTTATTATAAAGACTACATTATGGAGACCTAATTTTGGAGACCTAATATTATGGAAACTATATTATAGAAACCTAACTATGAAGACTATATACATCGTGGAGACCTAATTATGGAGACCTAATATTGTGGTGACCTAATACAAAGACCCTATATTATATATTTATATATTTGATAATATAGAATTTAATTAACAAAAAAACTTATAGTAAAAATTATATCTCAAAATTGTTTACATGTATTTACCAATAAAAATAAAGTTTGTCGACATAACTATTTTTGGTCGATACACGATTAAAATTGATCGACATAAGATTAAATTTGATCGGTACATGACTAAAATTGGTCGACACAGAACTAAATTTGATTGGTAGTGACTAAAATTGATCGACACATGATTAAAATTGATCGGTAGAGGACTATAGTAGATCGAAAAACACTATATATTATGAGAGGAAGCATACGACTGGCATACATCAATGATACGTTGAAGACCATAAATGCTAGGGCGAAAACCTCATAGATCATCAGCAAATAATAGAAACAATGAGGACGAGTTTAAGCTCAACTACAAAATAGAAGGTTTTCTGCGTTATTCCATTTGTATACTCGTCATCATTATCATCTTCTTATTTATCCTTCTAACACGAAGGACTACGTCGGAAGCTATAAACTTCCGAGAAACTGTCAAGAGATTAGCCGACCTGCCTTCAGGGATGTCAAGATGTTAAGGTTTGTAGCTTGCGTAAAAGCTACTGAACTTAGATAAACGTTGTGAAATGCTCTATCCAAAGACGCAACAACATGACTTGATAGGAAATGGAAACAAGCAACAGCAATCGGTTATAGTGGGTTGATAAAACAAAAAATTATATTTTTTGCAAATAGCTTAGTTCATGTAAAAACTTTGGCGCACACCATGCCACTTGAGCACAATAGTTTCCGCTAGTTTTGTTAATACATCTTTTATGGAAAGTGTTTGGAAACTTTATTTTGTCATAAGTTATGTAGGTTTATTGATTCTATATTGTAATACTTTAATATTGTAGTTTTTTTGTTTTTTAAAAGGTTTCATGTTCTACTTCTTTGTACTCATGCCTCTGGGAGCATTATACAATACAAATTATTTGTAACGTACTCTCTGGACAGAATGGCAAGTCTAACAGCTACAATAAAAGTACTTAAATTAACGCTTCTTCATTTATCTTACTTTAATGTTTTGCAGCTCTAAAGAATGAATGTAACCCGGCAAGAAACCTATGTCTACGTTAATAAGACGTAATTCGCAAGGCAACACAAAAAAAGTAAAAAATTATTGCTACAAGCCGGGAGTGAGATGTCTTTACCGTAAAGCCCCAAAATAACCGATGGATAGCTTGATCTTGACAAAAAACATAAGTTTAAGCTCTTGGGTTAGCCTTATATGCTATAAATTATATTTAATGCCCACTTAAATTATATTTAATAGATATGGGTGGCATTCCAAAAAATTTGTCAATGGTGGGAAGTTATTTTCAAAAGTTAGAAAAAGACTAAAACAATCTTCACTTGTGATCAAAGACTAAAAATTGACCTTTGGTCTTTCAAAATTGGTCGAAGTATTTTGTAGTAAGACTTTTTATTTGTTTTTTTCCAACGTATTTGTATAAAAATATTTACATAGGCGCATATTCTCAATTTATATACCATTTCAATTTGAAAGCTGTTTCAACCAATTTCAATCAAAGACAATAATTTCTTTTTATTTTTCTTTAAAGAAACAAAAATTTTCAAAGCAGTTCTTTGAAAAGAAATGTGCTTCATTTTTAATTAATTTTTCTCATTTCAACAGCAGGTAGTTTCCAGAATTTAGCTGAACCGCAAATTAACTCAAATAAAATTTACGATCAGTAGAAGGGCACTCGTGCACTTAAGAAATAGATTTTAAGTATTGGTAATATTGTTGTTGGAAATCTAAGTATTACCCATAAACCATTCCTGTAATAATAGTTGCTTAAATTAAACATGTAAAAAAATGTAGTTTAAACTATAACTTTATTTAATTATAGGAACCAATATTTTATTTAATGCTAGCTGTAATACGATTTGTTTCAAACACAACCTAATTATGGCCAATGATCACGATCTCGAAATTCGTTTTTTGTGGTCTCGGTTTAAAACTTGTGCCGATGGTTTTGGTATCACATTTTCTAAATTGGTTTCGAAACTGGACATTTTTTGATGTTTTTGTTACTTGTGATTAAGCTGATTTTTGCAATTTAATTAAGAACCACACTTAAACGGTCAGCTTTGTTGCAAATGAAGCACTATAAAGCTAAAAGTTCAAACTTTAATCTTTTAATTTACAATTTCCTTAAATCTATTGTAACAAAGATTTTTCTTGTGATGTGAATCATCTGTTACATGCTCATACAATTACGAAAAAAGCTTTATTTTATTGCTTCTTCGGCGAGAAACAAATCTTGGTAATGCTTTGAAAGTTTTTGTTCACACACTTACTCACTCAAACATTTACTATAAATTAATTCGATAATGAAAAGTAAAGTAACCCGATTAGATAACCATTTTTTATAGCTGAATAATTTTTTCATTGAAATACTATAAAAAAACAGAAAAAATCCAAAAGAACTAGAAATTTGTTATTTGTGCACTCCAGATCTGCTAAGATTTTTGCCAAATAGCCGACTGTATAATTTGTCTAATTTGCCATGGTTTAATTTGTCTATTTTCTCAATAAGTCAACTCCTTCAATACTCTCAGTTCGTTCAGTTTTACACGTAATTTACACGTTTAAGCGGTATTCACAACTTGGTTGTTTACTACAGCATGGATAGATTCATGCAATTTTATTGGTTAGTTCAATAAAAGTTCAATCCCAACAAACAAAGAATCGTTATTGAATTAATAGTCCAAGCAAAAATATCGATTTAGCAACACAAAGAAAAAAAGTTATAGAGGCATTTTAACTGCTCACAGAGAAAAGGAAGAAAGTGTTCAAGTTTATTCAACTTTATATAAAACAACCCATTTAGTAACCTACAGTAATATTCAATTCAAAGGTTAAAAAACAACTCCCCAGTTAAGGATTGAAACTAAAGTTGTACTTCTATGAATTTTGTCTTGTTTGTTACGACAATCTATGAGTAAAGGTCCGTTTCCACTACGAGCGTGGAAAAGAGCATTCTTTGTCTCTTTTATTGATCTTTGATTGAAGCGAGCGGTTAAAATTGAAGCGAGCGCAAAAAAAAGCAATAAAACAAACAAAGAATGCTTTTTTGCACGCTCGTAGTGGAAACGGGCCTTAAAGCTGAGAATAATTCCGTTAGAAAATTAATGGTTAGTAAAGAGATCGATTAATTTTTGTCGACAGTACGGCCGAGGGACACGATGCAATTCATGGTTATTGCGATCAACAAAGTGTCTGTTCAAATCTTACTCTAGTTAATTTGCTACGTTCTTAAAAAAGGCACTTTACGGCACCTTTTCTACATGGTGGTCTCAGCAAACAGGTCTAAAATATAATTATATCTCAATATAAAAGCTAAAAACTGAATAAAAACCTTCAACTAAACACAAATATCTTTGGTTTTCCGAGCGCAGATTGGAGCAATCGCTTGAGCGGTGTTCAAATTTTGACTTTGACTTTGTCCCGGTAGTCAAAAGAATAAATACATTAAACAATGTAATAAACGAAAAAAGAAATAGATTTTATTTGTCTGTATTATCATAAATAAATCTGCAAAACACATTATACTAGTTAATGACTAACTGAATTTAAACCTAGTTTGCTTTGTAAAGTTTTTCTGACGGCCAGAGGCATGCAGAGGTCTGGTTATGCCTGGGGCCAACTGCTTGATTGTGTGTTTCCCTCCCTAACCCTAGTTTAGCACCGAGGAATGTAAGAAAGACAAGCACTTGAATTTCATTAAAACTGCAGTAGTGTCGATAAACAAATAAAATACAGAAATTTAAATTCAAAACAATTAAAAAATTATTGTTGGATTTTGATGTTGGTTATTTTTCTATAATACGTGTTTTGCTCAATATATCTGTTTATGCTGTGGACCTAAAGCATGTAATGATAGACACAGCACTCCTATTAAAGAGTATTATTCTGCTTAAGAAAACTAGGTATTGTATTTATTAATGCAAAGAAATATCTATAGGCCCACCAAAAAGAAAGCAGTTATGAGACATTATAGAAGATAGAGTTGTTTATATTTTCTGTAATGAATATTATGTGAAATTGTACAACCATGAAGTTTGCTGCAAGGCTACTCTTTGCATTGCTTCTTTTCAGCAAAAATTTGTTGTAAAAGTTGATCGTCTATCGTAGCTAAACACTGGAGTTCAACTACGAGGTTCTAATATCCTTTCATGCACTCCCTACGAAAAAGGCTTTTTTCATGATCTGTTATTCGTGAATATAACTTTCTCAAAGTGGAGAAACCTTTTTCTTTGTAAAATTTGAAGACAACTGCTTTTTTCAAAATAAAAAAGATACGAAACGATATGGAAAGTACAACAAATATTTTCTTACCCCGATTTCTCCACTTATAGAAATTTTGTTAAACCACTGCTGAGATATTTTCAATCCTTCTTAGCAAATGTATTAGCTTTATTTTGATTTTGGCAGTAGTGCACAAATTGTGTGACAGTCAGGGCTGGGGTTTGGCAAAAAAATATGCCGACACCTGCACCGGCACTTTGTAGAAGTTTAATATGCAACTTCATCCTTGCCACAAAACTCATCAGGCTGTTTTACCATTTAACTAGGTATATAGGTTAAATAGAAGGCTATAGCTTATAAATATAAATTTATCTAAAAAAGAATATTAATTAATCAATAATTATATATGAGAATTTTCAAAAATAATTGAGGAAAAAATTTTGACACCGACACCAACACCCCAGCCATGGTAACAGCTAACTTGAGGCACTCCGTACTCGCACTTCAGGACAATCACTAACCTCCGCCGCGGAGCTTAGTGAAATCATTGATCTCCGCGACTGACATACACGATACGAAATGCCAAAAAAAACTCATAATTAGTGATTCCAGACATTTTGTGTTCACTCTAAGTACTGAAATCCACGTAGCCCCTTTTTAAAAAAGCTTTCAATTCAAAAGCTGACACTGTACAGTAGAAGGTTTTCTGTGAGGTATAATCACACGATTCACGTAAACTCAGCTTCAATGGTATATCTTTGCTAAATAGCGCTCATGACTAAGTTGAATGTGTGCCGATAAAAATAGAATGCATGCTTCACTAACACCAGAACCAAAAAGGCAAGCACAAGCCATAAATACTGTAGACTTTGCATTTCATACAGAATTCCCACAAACAACGTTATTATTTCATATTCAAAGCACTCTGGTCATTTGCGTTCTTTATTGTCAAGCCTGAAATAAACACTTTTTCGTTTGATTATCTCCACTGGAAAAATGATGCTAAGTTATAAGAAAAGATTATCATAGATAATACTTGCATCGCGTGCAAACTCTAAGACCTAGATTCACGAAAAGGCCGAACCATGCAGATACCTGAATGAAGTAACGACGAGAGACTTTACGTCACAAAGCAAATTGTGAGTCAAAACAAAAATCGATTTGTGTGTTAAATCATTTGATGTTAGATTTTGTGCTGGTTGAATTGAGTGAGGTTGAGTTATACGCAAGATAAATTGTGCGACCATCAGTCAAAAAATAAACTAAGCCGAAACAGCTGTAAACTACCATATTATGCAAGGACCAGACACAACACAAAGTTAAAAAGTTTAGCAGGCCAATTTCTTGGAAAGTGACTGTTCGCAGTGCTTCATCTCTCGATCGGGTCATTTAATATTCTTTTGCATGTCCCCTCAATCAAGTTCGCATCAAATCTATACAGGTTTGTAGAACGCAAAAACACCCAGCAGTTACAAAATTTTAATAAAATTCTTTAAATTTCACTCTTTAGGCCAGATGCCCCTTTGCCCTGCTTGCCCGGCGCTGACGTCCTGTTTTCACCTCTCTGGACGCTGCTGCTGATGGGGCAACTTTGGCCACCTTGGATTTAAAAAAACTCAACGACAACATGATCCAATTTTTTCTCAAAATTAATTTCAACATTTATTTTTTTCTAACCTCTGGTATAATCGTTTTACATTATATTAAATAGCTACAAGAATCTCGTACACGCCTATACATCTTAGCTGACTGCCGACAATCAATAATGTGTCTTCATCTTTTAAATTGTTCTTAACATTTCCGATGGAGTGATAATTAACAGCAACATCTATTATTTCATTGTTTATTTAACCTGCCGTACTGTAATGTATGACTAACTCCTGGACAAATCACCGTAGCAACATTGTAGCCTACTGTCAGGCCATAACAAACCATTTGGAAGATTGTATTCTAAATTTTTATATTACATGAAATATTCATTATTGTAACTACTGCTTTTTAAGTAAACGATTACAATGATGAAAACAGTCTCTGCACAATCGTAACAGTTTCTTTAAGAGGGAAGCGGCGGATGAAGAGGGGTGATGCCGGCCAAAGCGTCGAAACTTAAGTCAAAAAAGTTTTCCTTTTAATCTAAAGCTGTTTTGTTTTTGAAAATCAAACAAAAAGTAACGAAAATATTTACTTTAATTCAAAGGTTATTACAAACTTTAAAGGACTAGATGGGGGCAGAAAAAACTGTAAAAAATGCTGAAGGGGTTCAGCCCCCGAGCCTCCATACTTTTATGTGTAGTACAGTGGCTGAAATCAGAGGCGACTCCAGGACTTTGTCGCTACTCGGACTTGTATTTAAT
Source organism: Diplosoma virens (assembly GCA_963680785.1). Lineage (NCBI taxonomy): Eukaryota > Metazoa > Chordata > Ascidiacea > Aplousobranchia > Didemnidae > Diplosoma > Diplosoma virens. Next base: position 14,754,010 of record OY796894.1, on the reverse strand, counting down.
ACGGATGCAACTAGTTGCAAATACACCACACAGTAAATACTCAAGGGCTTTTCAGAATATGCGTGGAAATTATGCGTTCCTTTTGGAGTTTTATTTCGGCGACGAAAGGTACAAATTAAATTACTAAGGGAGCAACCCTTTCCTTCAACGTACACGACATATCTATGAGCGGCATACACAGTTGCTTACTCAACACAATGCTACTTGAAATAAGACCTGAAATTTCCAACCTTATTTTTTAATGCAGGTATGGGCCTCCCCGCTCGAAGACTTTCTTATTTTTTTCGATATTTTTTGACCTGAACGATTTCTTTTTTATTTCTAAGATTATGTCTTTACTCATATTACTGTAGGCTAAAGATAGTGGCTAAAAGTTTGTAATAAATTAAAATATATGGTGACTAAACTATAAAGTGGTAATCATCAGTTACACCTTACCCGAAAACAAAGTTCTGTTTCTCTGCAGTTCTGTTCAGATTCCCAGCCTGCGGTTACCCAACAACTAATAATTGTCGCGTCACAAAAATGAGAATGAATGTCGGCAGCGTGGTCGAGTGGTTAAAGCACCGGACTGATGATCAGCATGGTCTCGGTTCAAAACCCACTTGCGCCATTCTGTTGTGTCCTTGGGAAAGACACTTTACGGCACTTTTTCCTGTCTGGTGGTCTTGACAAGCAGTTCTAAATTGCAGTCATATCTCTACTAAATTACTAGCGGACAGCAATATCTTGGCATCTCCGGAAGCAGGTCGGGGTAATTGCTTACCCTATGTATAGCGCCTCCGTCGCTTTCCTGCGAGTCAGGAGGATAAATATAGAGATAAAAATAAATAAATGAAAGACAATTTCTCTGACCTTAGCCTCCGCTGTTTTTTACTGCCAGAGTAGAACATAAAAGTTGAGCAAAAAAGTAGGATTCGACTGTATACACACGCTTATGAATTTCTGTTTTCTCTTTTTGTGTCCTAGTGTATGCCTATTTTTCTGAAGCACGAGTTGAGCATAAAAGTTAAGCAAAGAAGGATATGGTTCGACCCTCTACGTGTAAAACCACCTACTTGTGAAAAGTTACTTTTTCTATCCTGTAACTAGAGTTATTTATCCGTAGCCCGAGTTTAACAAAAAACTAAGCAAAAAGAACGACTGCTAATGCATACTTTTTCTGGATCTTACTTTATACGATGTCAGATGTCTTGTAATAAGTCTGATTTTTGCAGAATCAATGTTTACGTTAAAGGATTTAAATTATACAATGCCAGCTTTCATTTTATGACTTTGAATGAGTAGCCCGAATGCCGGATTTGCTATTGGTTTTAATACAAATACTGGATGATGTTTAAATTTTATGAGAATTGAAATAAGAGGAAGCTAAAATAAATATTGTTTAAGGAAAAAGCAGCTTGTGGCCCTTTTCCATGCTGTGTAGTTTTTCCTAATAAAGTTATGTTTAAGCTTGTCAATCTCTTGGTTTAAAAAAATTCAAGAATGAAAATAATCACGCTAAGCAACAACCGTAAGGGATATACTGTCCTTTTTTAGTACTGCACTATTGGGTCTATGGTCGTTGATTTTTTTATTTTAATTGGGAGATGGAAAGAAAAAAAAGAATTGAATGTAGTAAAGAAGCAACGACGGTTGGGTTTAGATGTCTTTGCAACTTCAAGCAAAAAACTGATATATTTTGGAAACTATAGTAAACTTGCTATCAATAACATCACCAATCAGTCAGTATGTAATTTAGGCTATATTTATTATATAAAAAAATAAACTTAGCCATCCAAACGTCAACTACGTCTGGTAGTCTTGCTCAGGGGTCTAAATATTAGCCTTCTATCATTGATTATAATACATACTACATTTAAATGCTTATGGCTACATTGCATTAATATATTTTAAGAAGAAGAATGACTTACATTACGTACATTGTTTACTTAACTTCGCCTTTACTTTTCTGATTTCTGTGGCTTCATTATAGAATTCAAAAATTATAAAGCACTGGTAATTGGAAAGCTTGAATCAAAATTAAGCAAACGCATTAATCGATCTTATTGTCGAATGACTTTATATCTGTGCTTTAATCGATTGCTAATTTCTAAGAGAGCAGCGCGAATAAAAGTATCTTCCAACGACATTTGTTGTGCCGTTCGCCAAAGACAGAAGTTGAACACAATAGATGAAGTCGGGATTCTGCACCAACAGGAAACAGAGCAAATTGAATATATGTTGGCATTATGGACGGCTTTCCGACCACTATATAATATTATTAAGACAACTTACAAAATAAAATTTTTTCTTAACAAGTCTACGAGTATATAAAAGATAAAGTTTTATTTTAACTCATTTTTAAGATACCGGAAAACCCACAGTTATTTTTCTTTAATACGATTATCTTTGGTTACCCAACCCCTGAATGATTTGTTAAAATATTTCAAAGTATTTTTTCTCGAAAATACCGTCTAAAGTAGTCCGATACAAGACTATTACATTGTCTTTGAGTAAATAGTGCAAGAACAAGGAAATGCGTTATCTTAAAGTGCTGATGAGTCATAACATTTTGCTTGCTAAGGCATTTTACTTCCTGTTCAACAGAGAGTTTGACAGTTGCAAATGTATGGCTGTTATTTTTTGATTGGTTTTTAGTTGTTAGTTTCGACTTTTAACCTTGATGAATAACACTTTACTGAAGCTATTGGCTTGGGTTTCATTTTCCATAAGCTGGTGGTTAATTAATAGTAAATAAACAACTAAATATACATCGACCGTAGATCTGCGGCTAGTTTAAAAACAATCCTTAAACACTTTTTGTTGAAGCAAAAGCTTGAAGAACGAAATAAAAAAAGCTATGATGCATTTGTGTTATTCTTCAAACAGTTCTAGTATTTAGTTAAGGTTATTTTTGCGATATTAATAATAATTATTCTTTAGAATAACTAAACTTATTGATAGTATTTTACCTCATAAGTTTTTTTGTGACACCTTATTTAGGGTTATGACGCATTTGCTCGAAGTATCAAGCGCTGCGAAGAATATTGCAGTCTAATCAGAATTCCAACTAAGAGTATAATGATATAAACAAAATTACCGCAGTAAAATTTTCGTGCAGCAAGATGTGAACTATAATGCAACTGCATAATAAGCCTTTATAAAACTGTATTTGAAAAGACAATTTGATTAAGAAGAATCTAAAAATAGCAAATAGAATTGAAGTCATTTGCAAAGTTTTTCGTCTAACACTCGTATAACACTTCTCAGGAAAAATTGTCAGTATGAAGAAGCGAGCCGAACTGAGTTTATAAAGTATAAAAGAGCTGAAAAATATTGACCAATAAGGAGAAAGAAAGTTAAAAGAGTTTCTGGGTATAAACATCTTTTTATTTGCAAAAAAAAAAAAACAATTAAAAGATTTTATAAAAGTAGGTTCTAAAGAAGAAAGATAAAAGATAGAACTTTCCCGAGCAAAAAAAAGAATGTTGTCGCTGTATTAAAGAGCACATAACTTGTTATCCCAAAGTTGCTGGCCAATGGCAGACTTGTAAAAAAGGCGATATTAGGAGCAACCGTTATCTTTGCAGAGGCGAAAAAGACTTTTACGGCTCCGAGAGGCCGGAATATTAGCGAAAGATTGGGGAATATTTTGTTTAATACGCTGCTAGAAGTGTTGGAACTGTCTACAGCAGTGTTTCTCAAAAGTGAGCCACTTGGCTCCCCAAGGAGGAATTTGTAAGCTAAAGGGAGGAAAAATTGTTAAGGGAGGAATTGGGGAGGAATGTGAATGAAATATTAAATTTATTCAAATTCATCTATGACATTATACTCCACATGCATAATTGCATATTAGAGTAAGACTAAGAGCGTTGAGAACCACTGGTCTACAGCTTGAAAATTTTTAGCCTTCTTTCTTCTTATTGGTCAATACTCTCGACTAACGAGAGCTCTCTATTTTATAATCTCGGTTCGGATGGGTTTTTCTTTATTCTAGCGATTTCTCGTGAAGAGTGTCGGACAAAAAGCTTGAAAATGAATTCAACTTTTTTTCATAAATGCTATTGTATTTAAATAAGAACTACCGGTAATGATAATTAGCAGTTCACTGGGACACGTTTTTATGGATTTATTATTCTTTCTACAAATTTATAAATAAAGTTACAAAGAATTTAATGACCCACATAATTTATTTTACAAACGTTAACTCCTAATGTCTTTCCTGAGACAATTCTCGATAATTGCATAAGCTTGTGTTCAGCTCCGAGAACACTTGCGGCTGTTTCAATTAATCTCTACAAGTTAAATTAGTGCACAGAAAGAGCAATCAGATTTCATAACGCGAAAGGTGGAAAGTGCCGAAGTTTAATTAGGATCAGTTATCCAGGAAATGCGGAGTCTAAAAAAAGAGAAGAGGCGAGTACAGACGGATGGAGTGGATAAGGGAAAAAAAATTTAAATTGAAGTGTGACCAATAATACTTCTGTAAACGACGAGGGAAAAAGCAACGTGTTGGTTATAGTAATGATGCTTTTATTTGGGTAAGATGCAGCAATTCATTTCAAGAAGCGGGACAATAATTTCATTGATTTTTATTGTCTACTACTTACATTTTCTGAAACTGAAACTTGTTTTGCTATAGAGTTATACCATTGTACTGCAGTAAAAGTTTTGAAAAAATAACAATTTCAAAAATATCCGCTTTTGATGAAAAAATATTTAATTAATTAGATAATTTTCAGAAGTTATGTCGAAGATATGTTAGAAAAATACTTAAATGTTGACCTTTATTATTTTGTGTCAATTTTTACAGACGATTTTTGATTGAAGAAGTAAAGATATTCTTATGTCGCAAACTTTTCCAATGGAACTACAAGAACTACAAACTTCTATGAAAAAGAAATATATTAAATCGGTTTCTCCAAAAGGTAACATTTTGAAATTTTGCATCGTTTGTTTAGTTTTTAGTTTTTTCACAAGGTACAATATTACAATACAAGTCATCCAAAAAACAATTTATGATTATTCATAGAATATGAACACCTCACACCGTTTGTTCAAAAGATGTTGTCTTGTCGCAAAATTGCTAAATATGTCTTTGATTGAAGAGTTTCAAGCGAAGCAAAACGGTTTTTTAAAATTAGACTTGAGACAACGATTAAAAATGAGACTCGACATCGATCAAAAACTATCTCGTAATCGGTGTGCCAAAAACACTAAACTTTAAAGTTATAAAATTTAAACGTGTCTACATGACATACAGTTATTTTTGAGTTGTTATTTATAGTCTACCTATATGAATTTAAAAAAAAAGTAGCGTTTTATCGTTTTCGTGTAAACATGACCATGATATCTATCTTTATACGTATTTCTTTCTTTCTCACAGACAGGGCAACAAAGTAGAATTTAAACTAAAAATAAACATCAAGCAAGTACCCAGCAGACTTTTGAAAATACCAATTGAATATTTTTTGTTTGAGTTTTTATGGCTGAAACAACTATAATTGGTTTTAAGGCCAACAAATATAATAAAATCTGAAGTATCTTTTCCTAGAATGCAGCAGCGCAACGCGGGATATTTTTTAAATTTGTTTATTTTTATTTCTATGTTTATCTTCATGACTTGCCAGAAAGCGACTGAGGCACTAATATATAGGGTAAGCAATTACCCCGACCTGCTTCCGGATATGCCAAGATATTGCTGTCCGGTTGAAATTAAATAGAGATATTACTGAAATTCAGAACTGCTTGCCAAGACCAACAAGCAAAGGAAAGTGTCGTAAAGGGTCTTTTCCAAGAACACAACAGAATGGCGTCCGGCAGTTTTGAACCGAGGCCATGTCTATCGCAATCCCGACGCTCTTGACCACGCTGCCGACATTTGTTAAACCGAGACCTTTTACCTGTAGATTAGTACTAAGTAGGCAGCTTAAAAATGTTAAAAAAAGGTTATTTGAGTTACATTAGATGGCCAAAATGGGTTTCGGTACAAAAACAGTTGAAAACCACTGTTTTAGAACGTTGCTTAAAACTATAACAGAAATAAAAAAAATTAAAACTTTACTAATCACCGCATTTTAACTTCCCTCGGCGTTTTTTTTCATACATAATGCTAAGTTTGGCTTTTTATTAACTCACACAAGTTCGTATGACTGAAAAATGGGGTTAAAAGAAAAAAACCTTTAGAATTGTTGCGCAATTAATAAAATGCATTTTTTAAATGAAAAAACTTATGAAATAATGTAACTATCAACAAAGCTAAAAAGCAATTTCATGCAACGCAGGAGATGTTCTTAATGATAACGGAGTAGATGTGGATCATCTTGGTCGTGTAGTTTATGCTGAAGCTCTCGCTCAACAAATAGAAAGAATCAACACTCCCGTTACTATTGGAGTGTTTGCCAGATGGGGAACTGGAAAATCGTTTCTTCTCAAACACGTTCAAAGTACAGTTTGTTTGTTTGTTGATTTAATTTTTTCAAGACTTGAATTAAACGTTTACAATTGCAAAGTATTTTTAATATCCAAATACGACCAAAATATTTTTATAAGAAACTTATTTTTTCACATTTTTCAATAATGTAATGCTTATTTATTTGTCAATCAAAATTTTTATGACATATTTTAACTTCGAAAAAATCTTTTTATGGAAATAACAAGGTCTGCATCGATATAGGTATAAATTTTACTACTTTTATTTTTCAGAAAAGGTTATAAAACGCTTACCAAGTGTATATACCCTGACTAAGTTTGTTTACCTGAATAAACCTGATCTTGACCTTTGCTTTCAGCGTCACTAAAATTGGGAATCAAGGGAAAAATTGCCCCCTGCCATCCAATATTTTTAAAACGGGGATACAAAGGTAGGGCAGATAGTGTTCTTTAGAATACACAAAGACAAAAGCACTGTGTCAGATCTGTCACTAAAATTATGATCTCGACCAAAATTAAAAAAAGTTTCTAAAATTTTAAATTCAAGCAAGATTCAAATTATCAAAACTTTTTTAAAAAGGAAGAATAGCGAATAACAGTGACAAATTTAGCAAGGGGGACAAAATTTAAATATTCATACATTTTGTTGAAAAGCCACCATCAACAAACGCAAATTTTAGAGAATCGGGAAAAATGTTTTTACTAGAATATTGGAAAATAAAAAAGTGTTTGTTTGAGTCTGAAGATAAAGATATCCTTTAGTGCAAAAAGAAGACTAATATGAAAAGATATTCATTTACGATAGAAAGTTCAAGGGACCTTTTTGAGCCGAGAACCATTTTGGCTTATCACAGTATTCGGGGCCAAATAAATACAACATCGCGACCAAGTTTTATAAGTGAATATCTTTTTTCTGACTTTACCAGGCCCATCATTTGGAAAGGAGCATTAGAAGGCCATGCTTTCAAACTCTTTTATGGCTCCTAATTTTTCTGATTTTTTTTGGTATATTAGTAAATTTTTACTAATTTTTTTTCATGCGTAAATATAACCGAGAGCTCCTGATATAATCGTAGCTAGAAAAGTAGGTAAAGATAAAAAGAGGTTTTCACTTATAAAAAAAAAGAATGCTGCAGCCTGAAAGTGAAAAAGCAGGTGAGTTTTGAATTAAGAAATTTCCTCCAATAAATTAAAATTTGCCTTTGTTAAAGAATGCTTTTTAACTCAAAAAGTCCTTTTTATGTTTTTTAAATTCCCGCCCAAAATTTTTCTGGCGCCTCTGGTTATTTATGCTAATTATGGTAACAAATAAAAGCTCGATGGTTACCAATAGGGTAAACAAAACCTGGTCGTGAGGTGGTTTCCAAATACACAATTAAAGTAAAGAGAAAACTTTTTTTAGTCTTCCCTTTTTTTATGCTCTAATTCTCTTGAATGGTCTGCGTACAATTTTCCCGGTGGAGGGATTGACCGTCGACCCCAAACTTTTTTTCCGTGAGCAGGCTTATGTTCGTTCTTTATTCTTGGCTTTTTAAATAGTTTTTAACAATACCTTTTCAAACTTTTATCATAAAAATAGAGCTTCATCCATATAAATTGAGGTACTATAGATCGGGGGTGTCAACTTCTAGGGATTTCTGGGCGCACATTGCATGTTGGGAATTGTGCCGAGGGCGATCTATTTTTACAGCATATTTTTTAGTTAGGGTAGTTTGCGACATATATTGCGACGTAGTTTATGAGCCGGACGAGGTGTTGTTATTTTTTTAAATATTAAATGACTTTTACATGCCAATTTTTTGCATTTCATTGTTATTTTAATTTACCGTATTTATTACAAAAAAACTCCATAAATTATACAATTATCAGAAACATTTATGAACAAACTTTTGGTATGAAAAAAAATATCTACACATAAAAAAATTACTTAATACATAGACCTAAAATTGACATAAAAATTACAAAAATACAGCATTGGTAATCCCGCTGGAAATTCAATCCTTCAACCTCCAGCAATTTTGGACGTATCTGGAAACGTTTGATTCGCTCAACGCGAAAAAATTTGTGCATGTTGTTGTAGCAACAAACTGTTACTGACGAAACGCTAACATTATTTGCGAAAGCTGAATGCATTTTAAATTCACGACCACTTACGCCAATCATCATCGATCCAGAGGATAACGCTCCTCTAACCCCAAACCACTTATTGTAAGTTGGAGCGTCACCTAACTTGTCACCAGGTGTATTTTCAAGTTCAGATTTATACTCAAGGCATTGCTGGAAGCAAGTGCAATACTTGGCTGACCAGTTTTGGTCCAGATGGTCACACGAGTATTTGCAGACTCTCCAATCACGTCAAAAATGGACCACTAAAATTATTCTGAAGTGTGTTTTGACTGGGAATTCTGACGCTACACAAATATAGCGTTTTCTTTTGACATTTTTTTTTGACATTATATAATGTTTTCTATTGACATTTGTCCTGACGTTTGGGATTACTTTTGGTCCACCAACTTACCAATATTCAATGTTACTTTTAGATAAAAACCTTACAAAATATAACGATTACTGATGGATGCCCTCGGGCCGCGAATTTGGCATCCCTGCTACAAATAAGCTATATACACCACTGTCACAATTTCCGCTGTATACAGTACAAAGAATTGAATAACAGGATCTTTTTTTACTGCACTGTGATCACAGCTATGTTAGTATACCGTTTAAATTTTGATCCTAATAGGTTGCTTTTTTCATAACAAGTTTTTTTATTATTTCTTTCAACAATAAAAATACCGTTAAAATTATTTCAATGCTTATTTTGTTCACTAAAATTTGTTGATAAACTGTCTACTCTAAAAGTAGAAGCTTTATAACCATTCTTGCAACAATCAGCTTTTCAATTCTTTTAAAATTAAAATCTTGTAAGCTTTTTTGTTAAAGTTTTTTTCAGGTTTCTAACACTGTTTTTTTCTCTTAGTATTTTTTAACGCGATGGGAGAAAAAAATTAAAAAAATATACTACAAGTCTTCATCCTGCTGTAGTCACTCTTAAAATTTCTCTCGGGTGTTATTTTTTATGTTGACTACTTAACATATTTTTAGTGTTTTCTGGCGCTATTACAGCTGTTACAACTTTTGTTTGGTATTTTTTAAGTCTAGAGCTTTAAATTTTTAATAGACTATATGCTAGGATCAATAATTATTTAATCAATTAGTTTCTTTTTGTATTATTTTTTTCAAATCCCAGACTATTTCAAAGCAAAATTTATTCAAACATGCAAAAAAAAACTTATTTCAAAACAAAAGCATCCTAATTTTTTTTATCAATTTGGTAATGCCGCTTATGTTTCTTTACATCGAATAAAACAGCAGCTCTACCTATTTCTTCAAGTTATCTAATATTAAATATTTTACAGACATTTTTATGTACAATTCGACACAAGTTTATTACTGTCAACTGCAAGAAATATCAGATTTTTGCCAAGAGATATATAACGCATAAACGTGATACTTTCGCATTATTCTTTAAAATGATAGTTTAAATTTGTTTTTAAAAAAAGAAACAGATGTCTCCCAAAACAGCTTGGGTCAAAATCAATTGCCTATGACCAGTGATGGGATTCAGGGGGTTCGCACGGGTTCGCGCAAACCCGTTCTTGGAATTTTGGCGCGTTTAGTGAACCCGTTCTTGGAATTTCAGCACGTTTAGCGAACCCGGTTTTAACTTTCTATAATCTATGTATTTCAATATCTCTGTGTTTAATGTAACAGTTTCAATCTGCTGCAGATGTTTGTTCAGAGTGTAAAGAACGATTCTGAGTGAAGACTTTTTTTTTTTTTAGAGAACACCCTAATTTTGGGAGAAAAATAGGGAAATTAGAGATGAAATCGAAGTGAAGACCTTTTTTTTTAGAGAACACCCTAATTTTGAACCTGTTCTTAAAACTTTGTATCCCAACACTGAAACTGTTGTTAGCGAGTTCGATACAAAAGAGAACCTGTTTTTAAAATTTTGAATCCCATCACTGCCTACGACGGCTGCGGGGCGCCACGATTTGTTCATGCTCTATTTGGGTTTAGCTTCTTCGTCAATTTGCGTTTGTGGCGTCACTAAACAGACCACAGATCACGTTGTAACAACTTGTTCCATACATCAAGTACGACATGGAAATAGAGGTTTAAAGTTCTGGATGACAAAATCCGAAGCTGGTTCAACTCATCGCTGCCAGCATCTTATTCGGACAGTACAGCAGCTTGGAGTGATAAAAGAATTAACCCACGAACTCGTTGCTGTCTGTGTCTGACCCTGATTATTAACTGTGCATAGTAAAGAAAGTAGTTAAAAATAAAATTTATTTTTTCTTTTGGTGAAACAACTCTAACTTTTTTCGTTTTCGTAAAACCACTGCTTGCCATTTCAATAAAGTTAAGAGCTATTTTTATTGGTAGTATGTTTAATTCCACAAACAGCTGTGGTAAAAATTTTTATGGATTTAAAGGTGAATAAAAATAAAAACTTTTTAAAATTATTGCATCTAAACAATTAAACTGTTTTTCATCGACCTTTTTTATTTTTTTGTCCGCGTGCAAAAGTTTGTTTTTCTTGGCGCTTAAAGCGATTTGAGTTTGAGACGTCTGTTCTATGTATGCAAAATGTTGGGCTTCATAAATAAGCAGCAGCGGTTTATCTAAACAAAGATTTTTTAAATATTTTTCTTTTAATTACATTTTTTTCGACCATTTTGTTTCTATTTTTAAAAAATTGATTTGTCAGTGACAAAATTTTACTAAAAAATTAGTGAAATTTAATGTTTACAAATTTACAAATTATACACAACTTTTCCAGCTTAACCAAGCCAGAAATAGTCAAAATAATTTCTCATTACAAAACCTAATCCAATCAAACCAAGTTTACTGCTACACCAACAATTTACTGTCCAAACAGCAACTCAATAAATTTGTGGTTAAGTACTTGGAAATCTAATAAAGCATTCCATTGCAGGTATTTTGATGCAGAACCAAAAAAAACAAAGAATTATCAACAAAAACGACTCAAGATCTAGCACGAGCACCATCATATTTCTATCCTTGTTGGCAATTGGGCTTTTGGGAGCGGCAATAACGACATTTGTCTTGAACACATTGCAGATCATTGGAATTATAGCGTTATTTCTATTGTTCCTTTTGTTAAACGCTTGTTTTGCAAAAGATGAATGCAACACGTACTCAAGAAAAAAATCTTGGTATCGTTTTTCGAAAGTAATAGCTTATGCGCTTTTTACAAAGCTTCCGATTCGAGAAAACGAATCTCCCAATATCAGCTCAACCTTTCCCACTCGATATACACTTGTACAAGAAAAAAACACGGATAGCAGTTTCAATCGAGGTTCATTAAAAGAATACAACGCCAAAGAAAAGAAAAGGGCTCGCAGGTGAGTTGCTAAATCCAAAAATTAGACCAGCAATAAAGCAAATGAGTTTTATTAATAAAGTGATGGTTTAAGTCATGCAGGTCAAACTCGTGAGCTTATGCTGGCCGCATTCATGACTTGAATGACTTTGGGCCGCATAAATGCAGAGACACTAAACCATTTTTTTGACAATTGATATAATAATTGTGTATTATGTATTCTTCTGCGTCTAGAGTAAATTAAGCTTACTACAAAGTTACGCTTTTCCCAGTCATACATTTTTTTTATAAATAAAAATAAACTTAAACAAAACTGACAAATCGAAATTCAATTGGTTACAAATAATTATGAAGGATTATTTTATTTTTATTGATGTGATATTCAACACTTAATTATGTACAATTGTTTTGTAGTAGTAGTAGTAGTAGTTGTAGAAAATTTTTTAAAATTTGTTAAAGTTTTTGAAATTTTTTGTTGCTTCCACAAATTTAGTTTTTAAAAATTTTGTAGAACTTGATTTAGTAATTCGGTAAATTGTTTAATCTTATAACCTTTCGGTGCCTGTAAGAAAGGCCTCACCGATAACACAATTTTGGCTGCCTACCAAAAGATAAAATTCTTAAATCTTATTACTGGACCAGCCCTAGGAACCAGTAACAGCAAAAATATAGTCTAGCTAAACCACAGCTCACAATATCTTCTTTATTAAAAAGTATGCCCCAATCCACTTAGGACAGGAGCCCACAAAAGTATAAATCAACAGCAGGTAAAGCTCACCAGCGTAATTCTTCAACAATCACGTAGACAACCAGAGACTTGCGACCAAAAAACTATGAATTCACACAGTTAACAAATTTCCAATACGGATCACTAATTTTAAGAATAATAACGCTTCCGAGCGAGCCTTATTTATATCACTCGGTCGTGAGTATCTCGAACGTTCTGAAAGTTACTCCAATCAAGTTAATCACAAACAATCACTATTACGCCATAGTCAAAACAGGTCAAGCGGATAATCTAGAATTTACTCCAAACATTACGAAATTAAGCAGTGTTGCTATTTTCTTGTAAATAAATGTAAAATATTTAAATTGCTTATAAAACCGTTATTTCTTCGGCTATTTGAGCCGGACCAAAGCGAAATCAAAGAAATTTTTCAGGAGATTGTAAATATACATAATGGGGGCGATTTTTAAGAACGGAACATTAGTAGTAGTAGTAGTAGTTTGTTTTTATCTGCATCTAAAAGAACCATTAATAATAATTGAAAACAAAATAAAACAAAGGTTGCAATTGATACAATAGGATGCAATAGGAATACAATAGGGATGCAATAGGGAGACGGCAACTAAACGATATACGTTTCTACATGCACAAAAAAAATTGTGCATGGTTACTATACCAGTGTCTTAACATTGAAGATTTGAAAAGCACATATACAAAAAAAAAATCTTAAAAAGTTACAATACACTTCAACAGTCACAAGTCAAGAGTGCATTGCTTAATCACGACTGTATTCTTCCTTGGCATTGTTTTTTTGCTTACTAAATTTACAATGGTCGGTTAAAAGTATCTGCAATCCCAACTTTCTGCAAAAATAAAAAATAAACAAATAGGCCTTTCAGTCAGCCTGGTTTTCTGACTGTTTTTAACAATTTTTATTAGAAATAATTGCTCACAAATATAATTTGACCCAAATTACGCTACAATTTTTTCTAATTTACAAATGTTATAAAATTTTTGATTTTTAGCGGATAAAAATAAAACATGGGTATTTAAATTTTACTAATACTTTACTTTTAGTAAAGAACTTGACTCAATTTTTAGCATTTCTGTTTCACTCTTGGTCAACATCACAAGCAATATAAAACGAAAATAAAACAAACAAATTAGTCTTCAATCGATGATAAATCAGAAATTTTTTTGAATTTTTCTAAAAAAGTGTGAATGATATTTTTAATGTTCTATGATGATTCTGAATTTATAGACTTCCTGTTTTCAAATTGTTTGGATTGAGAAAAATATGTGCCGAAATTGGATAGTTGTGTTGAAACCTTGTTGGATTTTCTTGCAAATTTGCGAGGTGTTTTAAAAGGATAAAAAAACTGACAAAAAATTACTGTTGCGCTGGCTGCAACAATTAACACCAGGGATCGCGAGTTTTACATGCCTGGTTTAGGTTATTTTAAAACATTTTCACGAATTCAAAAACGTACAAGCAAAATATAACTGTTGTAGGACAATATATATCAAATGTAGTCTTAGAATTAAAAATAAAAAAATAATGTTTTCTGGGACTGGAAATTTGATTGTGATATAATTTAAGCTTGTTGTTAGGCATAGTTGACTTTATCTCACTTGCTTTAAAGCAGGTTTTTTCTAGTAGTATACGTAACAATAAAACTGTAAAACGACGGTTTTCATGAAATTACTGGGAATTTTATGAAATCGCTGAAATAATGGTGCAGTGCTTTTACGAAATCTCTAAAATTTTCAGGGATTTTATCAAATCCTACGTACACTAAAAACGCTTTAACAGTTTGTGGGTCAGACCAAAGAAAGACCAAATAAAGGTCTTCACTATGGTTTGTCGCACTCTTTAAATTGAATACTTGGCGGGCCGTAGTTTGCCCACCACTGGTCTAAACCGACTTTATACTTCGTTTCTTGCTTTGAGAATGCTTCCATGTTTAACCATAAAGTCTTTTTTCAGCAAACACAACTTTATTTTTCTAGAACTTGTGTGGTTACATGAAGCATAATGAAAAGATATGGTGGAATGGCCACTTGATAGCCAGATTTGTCTTTTCTGGACTATTTTTAGTCGCAAATATCTCCGCATACCCGAATTTTCCACTAACTTTTGATGATTTGTAGGATTCAATAAAGTTTTTCTGCCAAAGCATCACCCCTAAAACCCTAAAGAGAGAAAAGCACAGTTAATGTAAATAATTTAATCTGTGTTTTTTCGAGAGAGTGCATAATATAAGGATTTATGCTGATTTAGTCATATCAATAGCGATGATTACAAAAAAAATATTTTTAATTGAATCACAACTTCAAAATGACTCTTAAACACAATTTTTTTAAACATTATTGTTGAATCTAAATTTTCCGGAGATTAGATCGACATACACTGACAACTTATCTATCATAATTCCCCCTGCACGCGACGCACTATCACTGCACGCGATATCAAGGCATTAAGTGGGCTAAAACGAAATACGATAAAGTATACAAATTCTGATTACATTAACATAAAAAATAAAAAAAAAGAGATCGATAATGATGGTTGGACGACGGTTACGCGATTACGCGATTTAAAAGATAAGGCAGATTTGGCTTTTTAGTAGATATAACCGCATTTCGCCCATTAGCGGATCGGTGATGCAAAACGTTTTTGCTAAAGTACCTTTTGACCAAGATTCAATTCAACAAATGATCTGGAGCGGCGGGTTACGAAGACTTGAATTTTACTAAGCTAAGAATGACCATATGGCGATCGCTAGAGCCGCATAGCAAAAAAAAAAGAAAAAAGGCAAAAGAAGCAAATCGAGCATAATTAAAAAAGAAAGAAAAGTAATGATAACAAATTAAGTAGCGTTTCTGAACCTGTTTAACCTTTTGTACCCCTGAAAATAAATTGCATGTTTTAAGAAAACCCTTTGAAAAAAAGGTCAGATATATGTTGTGCGTGTTTAATAATATTACTTTAGTAATATATGAAATTGAAAAAATTAAAAGTACATTTGACTAAATCACTTGTTCTCGCGGAACCATCAGAGACTTTTTGCGGAACTTTAAGTTTCCGGGAATCCTGGTTGAAAAACCCTGAAATAGATCATGGAAGATTGAAATTAAAAAGAGAAAGTAATTTGGATATAAAAAATATTTATAAAGCTTTAATACAAATGCTTTTTACTTCCTAAAAATAAAATTGGCTATCTGTATTCGTTAAGAAATCAACCTCTTATCATAATACGCAATGGTGGATATTCAAATTCAGGGGCTCGAGGCAAGAATTTCCCAAAATTGATGTTCCATAGAAAAAAAGAGCTTTGATTTTATCTTTTACTTTTTTCTCCCAACATCATGTTGATCTCTAAAAAAAAGGTCTTCACCTTGAATCGATCTTCTACTTACCACTTTTCGTCCCAAATACATAATAATCTCTAAAAAACATCTGCAGCAAACTCAAACTATACGTGCTATTTTTAAGAAAAGGTCCCTAAAATCGAGGGAACCCTTAAAAAAAGGGGGGCCTGAGGCCTTATTTGTCTCATCGAATATCCACCACTGATAATACGTATTGGTTAAAAAAGTAATTTTCACTATATATTTTGCAGTTATAAAACAAATTTAGTTTAAATCAACTTAACTTAGAAAAACTAATAAAAAATTATTTTCAGGTTTATTTACGTCAACTATAATGCTTGGCAGTATGCGGGATGCGACACCTTGTGGGCAGGAATCGTCACAGCTTTAGCGCAGAAAATTGAGCAAGAATTTGGTGTTTACACTACGCGAGTGTTTCGATCGCTTTCGTTAAAATTAATTGAAAGACCGCTCTTCAAACGTCACTTCAACGTTAAGTATTTACTCATCAAGTTTAAAAAAAATGCAAACAGTTGTTGTTCACTACAGGACATAAAAAGAAGTTTTGAAGAACGCAATATTCCCGTAGGTAAAGAGCTAACAGAGTGGATCAAGGGAAAAGATTTTGAGGTTGAAATTGCTGATAAAGAAAATTGCTGGGTTGTGGAGTTTGTCGACATGACAAAAGCCGAAGAAGTATACGAAGAATTGCAAAGGTACGAGGACTTAGAGGTTTCTATCCTTGAAACCCCCGATCGCTCATTGGAGACAAAGAAAACCTGTGGAAAAACGGGGAGGTTTTACAAACATTTTCAAAGCTATAAAAGACTTGGCTATATTTTATCATTGTTCGGAATGACTCTGGTGATTTTTACGTCAGCAGGATTATTTACTAATGCAATAATTCAAGATTCCCAGACTAACTCCTCGAAATTGGTAAGTGCTGTGAATCTCTTTTGTTTTGTTGCTTAAATATTTGAAAATTACGATAAACCTTCGGTAAGAATATTTTGAGTTGGCGATATTAAATAAAATATTAACACATTTAATGTCTTGGAGAAGGATAACGAGAGCATTGTATCTGTTGGCCAGATGGTTGACAGCGCCGATCTTATTTGCCCCCAAACCTCCTATGTTGAGCAGTAGGGTACTAGGCAAACTCGAGCGTTTGCTGTTTGGCCTGCAATTGGTATCTTCTCTTTTGCTTCCGGAGCCGAGGGTCTATCTTTTTACCACCCTGGAAGCTCTCTGATATTGTCATTTTTCGCCCAAAGGACTTCATCGCTTCAGTTACCAGGAATCACTGTAAGGAGCTCAATGACATTGCCTAAGCTGGTGACTTGGCAATTGTGTACTCAACATCCAATTGGCAGACATTAGAGGTACTCCAAGTCAGGACATGGCAATGTTATCTTCGTACCTTCAAAATGGACATTGAAGTTCAGTACAGCCAAAACGATGTCGGCTGACTTCCACCTTAATTCCAAAGAGGCACGACGCGAGCTTTCCATCAGCGTCGAAGGACGAGTCTTACCATACTGTGCCGAGCCTAAACAGCACGCGTTGGGGTTTTGACTTTGAGGCAATTGGCGGGGCCGACCTGGGGTGCTGGCGCCACAATATTGCGCACAACTACTTTGGCCCTGGCGCACTCAGCCGCAGAGTACGCTGTGTGCTCATCTGTCTGGTGTCGTAGCGACCATACTCGTCTCCTTTAACAAGCCTATCAATGACGCTTTGCGCATTGTGACTGGATGCCTAATATTATGGAAACTATATTATAGAAACCTAATTATGGAGACTATATACATCGTGGAGACCTAATTATGGAGACCTAATATTGTGGTGACCCATTACAGAGACCCTATATTATCAAATATATTGACTCTATATTATCAAATATATAAATATATAATATAGGGTCTTTGTATTAGGTCATCACAATATTAGGTCTCCATAATTAGGTCTCCACGATGTATATAGTTTCCATAGTTAGGTTTCTATAATATAGTTTCCATAATATTAGGTCTTCAAAATTAGGTTTCTATAATTTAGTCTCTATAATAGATACTGTATTAGGTCTCCATAATATGATCTCCATAATATAGTCCCCATAATATTGGGTCTCCATAAAGGATCTCCGATAGGTATATATACCTATCTATATGAACATTATGGAGACTATATTATAGAAACATAATTATAGAAACTATAGATTATGGAGACCTAATACAGAGACCCCATATTATTTATATATGTATATAGACCCTATCAGGAGACCCTATACAAAGATACTGTATATATATAAAAGTTTTTGCAAAACGAAATTGATTGCAAAAAGAACGAATTCGATTGCAAAAACAACGAATTAGATCGAAAAACCCTATAAATTCTTTAAGGTATTCTAGAAAATTATAATATTCTTACAGTATTTGTTTTTGAAAATGCAATAGTTGTTTAATTAACAAAATTAATTAACAAAAAAACTTATAGTAAAAATTATATCTCAAAATTGTTTACATGTATTTACCAATAAAAATAAAGTTTGTCGACATAACTATTTTTGGTCGGTACACGATTAAAATTGATCGACATAAGATTAAATTTGATCGGTACATGACTAAAATTGGTCGACACAGAACTAAATTTGATCGGTAGTGACTAAAATTGATCGACACATGATTAAAATTGATCGGTAGAGAACTAAAGTAAATCGAAAAACACTGTAAATGCTATGCTGTTACTATTTCGTTTATTATTCACTATGTACTTGTTTTTTGTTTTTATTTTTTATTCTCTGCTGGGTAATGTTTGATGGTAAAATAAACTGATGTCTATGACTATGTCTTTGTCATGTCAAATTTAAGGAATCCAAACGGAATAAACTTCCGCTTGCATCCACGCATTTGCTTCATATTTTCTTTCGCTCTACTCTAATTTAATTCGATATGTTAAGCATAATTACCCAAACCTTGATATTAAAGGCCAGTTTTCACTGAGCGTTGGTAGGATTATTCTTTATTTGTTCATTATTTTTTTTCAACATTTAAGCATAAATGTTGAGTCAGGCTAAACCACCTACGAACTGGCGTCTGACGGTTTCGTTCAAATTTGTACAAATGAGGTTTAGCTCATTTTGCGGCCTGTGAGTGTGGCAAAGAGCAGACTGCAGACCACATCATTAACAACTTCCCATCTACAACCCTCCAAATGGAGAACGTAGTCTTACAATACTGGAAGGCGAGATCCTGGCTGCTCACCATCTGCTCTGACATTTAGCCTGGGGTGAGGAAACACCATCAATAACAACATCTTGCTTAAACAAAGAAGAAGAAGAAGCGTAAAAAAAAATAAATCAGCAAAGAGTAGTCCCGCCAACGCTCGTAGTAGAAACGGGTCTTAGTTCTTATCCGTACCCAATTTAAGTATTTCAGGAAAAGTTAATGGCGACTAAATATTTACATATCAAGTTTAGGAAACCGAAATTATTTCATGTCAAATTTGTGAAACCATGGTAATGCTGTATCCCTAAATATTGACTGGATTTTAAAATCATATAGGACATAGCCATTTATAATTTATACAAAATTAAAGTAAAGCATGGTTATAATAAAAAGTTATTTGCGCACGCGAAAAAGGGAGAATCTGACGTCAAACTTGTAATGAATGAAGGAGTGAAGTGCACGGCTGCACAAATTATTGTCCAAGGCCGCAAGTTATGCATTGTTTGTTTAAACTCAATAATAATTTTTTAGTATTTTTTTAAAACGAAAGCGACTTTTTTACATTTTGTGTGGCATTTTTTTCAGGAAACTAACCAATCACAATTGACTACAATCGCAGAGGAAATTCTAATTCTTATTCCTGCCGGAGTTACTTTGTTTTGGAGCATTTTAAAGTTTCTTTTTGCCTTGTATAACTCTCATCGTAGCCAAGTGATCAAAGCATTACAAGGAGCAAAAAAAGACCTAGCTAACGAACTTGGATTTATGGAAAAGATCAAAAAAGAGGTGAAAAAAGATTTTTTAGTGTGTAAATTATCAGAAGAATAAGAGTTGATATAGATCAGTGGTTCCTAAAGTGGGAGCTACCGCCCCCCAGTGAGCGTTTTCGAGACTTAGGGGGGCGGTAAGAAGAAAGGGAGAAGTGAGAGGGCGGTAAGAAGACAAGGGTCGATAGGAAACAATAAGAAGAAATATAGATGAAGGACGATTAATGACTTTTTATAGATGACCTTACTGGGTGTTAAACATTGAAAAATTAAATACCTTTATCTTTAAATTATAAGTTGATTTTAGAAAACAAAATTCTTTAAAAATAAATTCTTTCAGAAAATGAAAAATCTAGCTACTTTTCTCAATCTAGCCATTTGTGAAAACTGACGCCATTGTTTTCAATATTAAATTACCAGTCATTTGAGCTGAGATGCAGGCAGCGGCTGTATAGCGGCTGTACTGCAGGCTGAGATTGTACTGGCATTCATATCCAAGTTGGAACTTTACAAGCGCAACTTAGGTCGTCATGAGCTTTTTCAATTTCCAAACCTGGCTGAGCTTGACAAAGAAATCGTCGTACTAGATAATGACCTGCAAGAATACTGGTCACACCTAGATCAGTTCCACAAGGATATGACCAGTAGATTTTAAGACATTTTTTTCCTTGGAGGTGCCTGATTGGGTGATAGATCCACAGCATGATTCGAGTCTGGAAGGGACAGGTGTCTTAGAAGAAAAACTAATATTACTTCGAAATGATATTGAATTGAGACCAAAGCTTTCAAACTCCTACCAGGATTTCTGGCTGCATATAGCTGTCTGTGAACGTTACCCAGCAGTGTGAAACAAAGTGAAGCTGTACTTTATAGCTTTTCCAACATCCTATCTGGTTGAGAAAGGGTTCAGTGCAGTTTTCCAGGTTCTTTGCAAGCAAAGAAATAGACTAGCTGTCACAGATCGGGGAGACTTAAGGCTTTTCCTCATTGCACTGAAGCCAGAAACTGACAAGTTGGTATCATTGCTTCAGGCGCATCCATCTCATTAAGATGTGAGTATATGGTGTGTTGATTACGTATGCTAACAGAATAAATGTATTTTTGTGTTTCATGTGTGTTCATTATTTACATGTAAGTTGCGTAAATTTATTGTATATATCAAACGCTATAGTAAAGCGTAACTGTACGCAAAAAATAGGGGGCGTTATCAAATTTTTGGCGACCCTAAGGGGGCGGTTGGTAAATAAAGTTTGGGAAACACTGATGTAGATAGTGCATCTTTTAAAAAATACTTATATTTTATTCTTGGATTAATTTTCAAGAATATTGTTAACTTTTTATGTTTTCTCAGGTTCAGTCTATGACAGACTTGATCAACACAGTAGAGTTGAGCCATAACATCGAATACAAAGTGATAATTTCAATTGATGACTTAGATAGAGTTCCTTTGTCAAAAGTAAATTTAATTTTTTATGTGAAACTCATTTTAATGTATTTACTTATTTAATCAGTTTTTTTTGAAAAAATATTGTTTAAAATGAAGATTGTACCAAAATTTAATTTAAGATTTTTTAGAATTATTTCATAAATTGATTTTATCAGTAAATCTGATTTAATTTTTTTAAATTTTAGGTTAAATCAGTGTTGGAAGCTGTCAACATTTTACTGAGTGATCGAGATTCTCCTTTTATTTGTTTGATCGCGATTGACTCCAGAATTGCAAATGACTGTTTTATCGCATCAGAAGAAAACCGAGATGTTCCACCCACTGTCAACGGACACGAATATTTGAAGAAAATTATTAATCTTCCATTTTGCCTACCAGAAGTACGTTGATTGTATTAGCTTTGCAAAATAATATTTGTTAGTTTATTGGTACATTTGATTTACTTTTTAGAAAACTAAGGATAAGCAACGGTTTCAGGCAGAGGTTCTCAAACTTATTTCATTATGACATCTCTAAAAAAAGTTTGCTGGATTCGTGACGTTTTAGCAATAGTATTTAGGCATAGATACATTTTATAAAAGTTGCATTTATTTATGAAACATAACAAAACAAAAAACCAAATATGATTTCATGTGATGTGTTGGTTTGCTTATGTTTACAAAGTTTGTCCAATCTAGGAAGGATTTATGAAATTAACATTGGAATTTTTTCCTTAAGACTTTCAATGTCAAGCTGGTTTTGGGTAAAGGTTCAAAATTTTTCAAAAATTTTCGTTGGCCTATAATTTATTATTAAATATATCCACAATAGTGGAGACAAAGCTACTTTTGCAGATTTCTACTTTCTCCACTTTAGTGGCCCCGCGGCATTCAAAGTGTTAAGGATTATTCTTGATTTTTTCTTTAATTGCAGCCATGGCATATATCCTGCTTCGCATTTGTTCTTTGTAAAAAGAGGAAAAACCACTAGGCAGCGCTTTTTTGTCTAGCCTGGGTACATCCTATTTATTCAAACTCAAAAATTTATTCGATTAATCAAATTTACACTATTTTTTCGAGAAACCATCAGAGACCAGGTTTATATTGCCTTTTTTTGTTTAGTAAAGAAAGAAAAATAGATTGAACATAAAGAATGTAAATCAATTGATAGCAGTGGTGGATATTCCAATTTAGGGTCCCGACGCAAGAATTTTCGAAAATTGATGTTGTCTGAAAAAAAAAGAGGTCTGATCTTGGCTTGCATATTTTCTCCCGAAATCAGGGTGTTCTCTAAAAAAAAAAAAAAAAAAAAGGTTTTCACTCAGAATCGTTCTCTGAACAAACATCTGCAGCGGATTCGAAACTGTATGTGCTATTTTCGAGGGGGCCCCAAAAAAAAGGGGGCCTGAGGCGACTGCCTCATTCGCCTCACCCAATATCCATCACTGATTGATAGCTTGGCAAAATTTTCAAAATGTACTGAATGCATTTCGACTCTAGAGTAGATAGATATCGATAGATGTTTACAAGAATGTCGATAGATGTTTACAAGAATAGATGTCGATAGATGTTTACAAGAATGCCCTTTGTAAATGTAAAGGTAACCTATAGTCTTCTTTTCAAGTGTATTAAACAAAAAAGTATTAAGCATCAAAAACTTCTTTTCGCAAAGATAGCTTTTAGATAAACACCGAAATTATATTAAAAACCCCAAGCAAAGTTGTTAAGTTAAAAATTTTGTTCCAAGCTAAGCAATTACTGTAGAAAGTTAATTATTTGCTTATAAAAAAAAATAAAGTTTTTCCACCAGTTTAAAAACCCGTTCGAAGTTTCGAAGTATTTAACCAAAGGTATGCAGCTTTGCAATTCTGTGCACAACTTGGTAGGATGCTGAAAAACCTTAGTTGCAAGTTGCGTGAATTGTGAAATAGTGGACAGTCTCTTTTTCAGATTAGTTTTGTTACAGAAATAAAACTCCCTAGGTTTACTAACAAATTGCAAATGTGATGACATTGAATGAAGTTTAAATTACATGTATTTGGTAACATATTTTTATTGATAATACCTTGTGCGATGTGGATGCAATAAATTGACAAGATATATGTAAATCTAAAGGCTAAATCACCTTCGTTAGACAAGTTTTTTTTTAACACGTTAGCCGCCATATGTACTACTGGGGGTAGATAACAAACTTTCAATAACCGCCATATGTACCACCGGTAGTACATTTAAAAGTTTTTTAAAAATGTCTTTTGTCCACAGTTGGTGGATAGAAGGATGAAAAATCAAGTTAACAAAAGTGTACATCCTTATGTACCACATGCGTCCCATACTTTTTACTGTCTAAGAAGAAATTAGACAGCAGAGGTTAACACACATACAGCTTTAATTGTCGCTGTTGTCATAGAACTGAAACGTTTTTGCTCGGGGAAATCTTGGCGGGGAAATTTGTAAGTGAAAAATCTGCTGGCGCTTAATGTGTTAAGGCAATCATTTTCACTTGCAGATTTACGCTACGGTTGCAACATTAACTTTCTGTTTAGACTTATATCAATGTATAACTAACTGCTGGTCTAGCCTTTATTTTGTTTAATGCCAAAGTGAATTGTAATTCATTTACATTGATTAGGAAAAATGATTAGAATTACATCTTCATTGGAAAGATGATTAGAATTAGATAATAAATAGTCTATCCTTAGTTGGTATGTTTGCCTTCGAAATAGACTTATGGGAGGCATTTTAGATATGTAAATGACATTTTTGCAATATTTAGCAACGAAGCAGCCAATATAAAATTTTTATATGTACAAAGTTCACAACATGAAAAATTGCAAATTACTTTAGAAATGTCGCAGGCGGTGTATTATGAGACTGAGCTATCTCACTGTCAAATTGTGCTGATGAAGAAGTTTAAATAAACGCTGGCCAAAATTTTTTGAAGATTCAATTTATCTGTTTCAAAATTCTATATCTTACCAAAACCTTGTTCCAGCGGCAGACGGACCCGCCAAATTGTCTAGGCGCGGTCGCCTAATTAAACTGCCATTCCGATACCGCGACTGATAGAAAACAATTCGTTATTAAACTCTGTTCTAATTTTCTTTTTTCGCCTTTACGTTTTTCTTACGTTTAGCATTTGAAACATTATAGTGACGTAACAATTCATTGTATTCTGATTTTTCATTCGTTTAACGAGGTCGTTTAGTTTAGCTTAGCTTAGGGCAGGGGTTTTCAACCTATGGGCCATGGCCCAGTAGTGGGCCACAGTGGTTTTTTTAGTGGGCCATGGAGCATAAATCAAAATGAAAGCAATATATATAATATATATGTATAATTAGGTTTGCCATCCGTCCCATTTTTTAGGCATTTTTCTGGCGTCCTGTGCAGTCAACCACATGAAGACTTTTTTTTTTAGAGAACACTATGATTTTGGGACAAAAATAGGAAAAATTGACAGCAATTCCAAGTGAAGACCTTTTTTTTTTTTTTTCGAGAACACTATGATTTTGGGACAAAAATAGGGAAAATTGACAGTATTTCCAAGTGAAGACCTTTTTTTTTTTTTTTTTAGAGAACACTATAATTTTGGGATGGGAATTTAATTTTGTTGACCAAAGTGGGTTGTGAAGTTAACTTGGGTTGAAAAATAGGCCACGGTACAGAAAAGGTTGAAAACCACTGTGTTGACCGAAGTGGGTCGTTACGTTATCTTGGGTTGGAAAGTGGGCCACGGTATGAAAAAGGTTGAAAACCACTGGCTTAGGGTTAGGTTAGCGTTTTACTCGTTTATATGTTAATTCAGCTAGAGTAGGGTTAGGTATGTTTTGTAATGAGTATTTGTTTGTGATAGCTATGTTTATCAATTAATTTTTTATTATTTTATTTGTTTCTATTATATTTGAATAAGAAAATAATAAAACTTTTTGATTGAATTCTATTTGAATAAGAATTCGGATAGTTTAAGTAGCATAAATAATGGTTTATTTGTTTCTATTTGAACAAGTTTAACACCACGCCAAGGTTTCTGTGCCTCGAAATTGGCTAATTTATGCCGCACAGAAATAACCCTAGAATTTGTTAAACAGCAAGGTAATTTTTGGATTATAAATTTCTTTTCCTTTTTCTTGCATAGCAATTCGTTTTAAACTTAAGGTATCAAAAATTAGTTTATTCTTATTAATGATGAAAAATAATAAAAAAATACTTTCTTTACTCATTTTTGTGATAACAGCTACAGTTTTTAATTTCTCATATAGATGGATGACAATGCAAAATCTTGCTACATTAATGGTCTGATAGATGAAGCGGACGTTACGAACAAGAGTTATAATCAAGTTACGCTTAGAAGTCAGAAATGTTCTATATTATAAAGACAAGCTTAATTGGGTTAAAAATTTGCATTACTGCCACTTGGCTAACTTAAAATAAAGTTTTTAAAAGTATTTTTTATTTATTTTGTGCTATTATTTGCCACAGTGGTTGATTAAAAAATATTATAAAAAACTATTCTAAAATTTGCTGTTTTGTTTTTCATAAAACCAAAACAATCGAATTTGTTTTTTAAAAATAAGTTGTTATTTAAACAGACGTTTAAATGAGACAAACTTTTCTCAAATTATTTATTTATGCCACATCAATGAATTGTTGTAATACTCTCAAAAAATACTTTTTTGAGACTTCATGATAGTATTAAGCAAGATAATTCACCAAAATTTTATAGCTAGCACCCACAATTTTGGTTCTTTGACACAAACTTATTTTTATTTACTTTTCCAGCTCGACCGAGCGATAAACACAAAATATCAACTAGTGGAACATATAGCAAGCCGGCAGGTGATTTTTTATGAATAAAAATTTCTTATTAGTCTGTTGTTATTATAAAACATAACTTTTCTACTACCGATACAGACATTGCATTCTGAAGCGTAATTACTTAATTATGACACGTAATCTATTTTTTATAGTTAGCAGGCTCCAACTTAAGTCTGAATTAGTGGAACGGTTCACACTTAAGGTTGTTGATAAGCCCTGGCTACTTAACTTATTACAACACATTTTAAGAAAAATTACGTTAAAAATTTACATTTAACATTTTTTTCACAAAATAGTCCAAAGCTTCGTAAACCAGGACCAAACTTGAGTGGTAGATCCATTGTAGGATGCGTAAACAGAAAAAATTAATTAAAAAATTTTTCTTGACAAAAAATCCAAGCTAAATATCACGTTTATCGGCTTTCGTATATAACAATTTCTTCAGATACTTATTCAACTAGAATATTTAAAATTTTTTTTCCGATACTTATTCAAATAGAACTTTTTCAAAAACAATTTTAGGCTATATTTGAGCAATTCGGGCGCTCTTCCACGCTTTTAGATAAACAAGCCTCAGCTACGCTTAACCATTCTCTAAGAATCCATATTGGCGACAGGCTCGTTGAACTTCCTTTAAAATTTATAAACCGACAATATGTTTTACATTTGCTCATTCAGTAGTGTCATTCAGCTTACGCCTACCCTGACCAGTGTTAAGTCTTTTCACTCTCGCATTACTTCGTGTTTTTTTTATTTCTTTAAGTTCATTTAAGTCTCATCAATTCATTTAATGTCGCAAACATTTAAGGAATAAAGAAGAGCTCGCGTAAATTTAAACTCTCTGGTTTCGTTAAATACTTGCATTACTCTTTTCATAAACTTATAAACTCTCAGTTTTTCATAACTTTTCGTAAACTCTCTGGTTTCATTAAAAGCCTTTCTCGTCCCAGGTAGATCCTTCCTTGCTTCGTTTTAGTAAACAAATTTCTTTAGTTCAGGGATTCTCAACTGATGCGACATTTTAAAACTATGAGGCGTCGAAAAAGGCGACGTAAATTCGCTTAAAAAGCTCCTCTTGGCACAGGAGGCCGGTGAAACCGAACTATTTTAAGTAAAATTTTAACCTCAACTATCGCAAAATTTGCTGTAAAAAAAGTTGAAGTCTAAAAAAAACTGAATATGCTTTAAGGTTTCACAACCTGAATATGCTTTTCCCCAAGTATAAAGACTTTTTTTTGGTCTTCATTTTGCTTTTTTGTTTTAATTACAAGATTTGAGGACAAACTTTATCAAAAATCAGGTGTAAAAAAATTTTCTTTTGACTTCCGAAATAAATTATGTATAGAATCGGTCAAATATTGTTGTTCGTATAAATCTAAGACTTTTAAGAATCGACAATTTTTATAAGTTGTGAACCCTTGGTGTACAGTTGAAACAACAATCGTGTTATGTATTTCAATGGTGTTAAATTATACGATGACTGATTTTAGAAACTTGAGCAAAAAAAGCTTACTTGACATTTGTTCATGTAGAATCAACTGATGCAACAGTAATATCTGAGCAAGAAACTGGAACAGTATCGATTGAGTTTTCACAATTTCTATTTGATTGCAGGTACGAAATAACTATTTTTTATTAGGTTGTTAAATTGAATCAGTGAATAAATTGTGGTTTTTGCATTTTGTTAGGATAATCAATAATGAATTATTTTGCAAAATGATGTTTTCGCTAAAAAGCTTAAATTAAATTGTACTTTTTAATGTTAAATCTCAACGAAGTTTGGCACTTTAAGCTGAGTTGTTATTCTTAGATTACTTAAAAAAATATTACCTCACGACTATTTACGTCGAGTTGCATTACATGTAAGCAGTAAAATATTTCTTGTCTTTGCTGTATTTTTTGTAGAAATTTTATCATATTTCATCGTTGTATACAGTTCAGTGCTTTTTTTAGACATCATATGTATCACAACAAGAAGTTGATCAAACAGATGTCGGGAAATCCGCGCAATCTCAAACGAATCTTCAACGTCATTTCCATCACGGCTTCGCTCATTAGTTCAATGCAAGAGCGGGTACTCGGATAAGTCTTAATATGGCAATTAATTAAAGCTTTCCGATTGAGGTTGTCGGTACGCGGCACCCTATGTATTACAGGAAGCTGTTACAGCGAATCCAGGTGCACTAAAACTAATTGCACAAACACTACGATTCAAAATAGGCTGTTCAAAGTGGGCTTGATTAATAGCAAATGTGCGGGATAAAACAAATAGGGAAACGGCTTCTTAATACTAGTTTTAAACTCGTTGCATTATAACTCGTTGCGAGCTGAAGTGCCATTTTGTTTCTCTTTTTTCTCAACTCGCATATCTTTTTGCACCAGGGCTGCAAACTTGAACTTAAACTCGATCTTTTTTGCCGAGCTTGAACTCAATAAATAAAAAGTCCTAAATTCAAACTTTTAACGAAATAAAAGTCCGTTGGATTTGAATGTATAAGGAAACGGAGACTAAAAAAAGGTTTCCATCTGGTATTACGCCGCTAAAGCATATGCGTATTTGGACAAAAAACGTAGTAATCATACAACTAAAATTTAAAGCGAAGACTTTTTTTTTTTTTTTATAGATAAATTATCGAACTCAATGGATTAAAAATGGGGAACTCGAATTAGATGAATTGAAAACGGTTAACTTGAACTCGATGAATTAAAATTGGTCAATCAAACTCTAAACTTGATAAATTGAAAATCGTCAATTTTAACTCGAACTCGAACACAGACAAGCATATGCATATATCATCAAGAAAAGTAACCTTACAACTAAAATCTGAAGCGAAGACTTTTTTGGTCTTTTATTTATTGATAAATTATTGAAATCGATGAATTAAAAATGGTGAATTGAACTCGAACTCGGGACTTGTAATTTTTTTGTTAACCCGAACTTGAACTCGGCTAAAAATAACTTGTAGATTTAGTTTGCGCTTACGATAATATAATGATATTTCTTTTTTGAAACTCCAGAAAATGGTATGAAGGTCAAATTAACTATCAAATTCGCTGACAAGCATGCAAAGAGATTACTTTTCTGCTTTCATTTTTCTTATCTTTTCTTAACTTCTATAAAATTTAGATTTACATGCTCGGAAAATGTTGGTATTTTTATTTTGTAAAAGAAAAATACACAAGTTATCTGGATCAGCAATGAACTTTCGATTCTTCAGATAAAAATCCATTGTGCATAATCATCAAGGTACCCTTCACACTTGTACCATCTTTCAAGCAAAAAACAAATTTCAATTATTTAATAAATTATAAAGTAATTGAAGCTGTAATGTTTAAAAACCTTTGTTTGTTTCAATTTTTCAATTCAGAAAGGTAAGGCCGTCACCATGTCACATATTTTGTTGGGGAATTCTAAGGGATCAGTTGAAAAAGGTAACACGAATACCTGCGCTGAAACAAAGCTGTGTCTAATTTTATTTTATTCCGGCTCAAGAAGTAGTTTGCTATGAGCCTAAAGCTTTTATACAGTTGGTTTCGGCTAAGTTCTGATTGATTCGTCGAAGACTTTTCTCAGCAAACAAACAGAGACCACTGTCTCGAACTAAAACGAATGTATTATAAAATTTACGACTCACGACTGACGAAAATTCTCTTCCGCGCTCTGCCACTGCAAAGCGAAAATCGGCGCTACGACTTAATTCGATCAACACAAATGATTCTACCTTCGTAGAACAAAACTCCAACACACTGGCGTAAAATAAATTCAACACTCATCGATACAATACGATCAAAGAATCCTTCGCCGCACTCCACGCCAAACCAACGCTTAACTCTCTTCTCTCGTCGTCACATGCCTTCAATCGAGCGAGCGTACATATACATTATATAGACAAAAGGTCACATGATGCAAATCGGCTGGATTTATCTCGAAAACGCTTCGGTCACGCGCATTAAAATTAAAACGCATTTTCCATGGTAAGTGAGAACATTCCAGACTGCACTTAACTCGTTCATATGATACAGACAAATCGCATTTCGTCATCACTGTCTGGCGAAAGGAAAAAAAAGTTGCATTCAAACATTTGCAAGCAGATAATTAAAAAAACACAGTACAAAAGCGATTATCCCTTGCCCTAGCGATTTCTGCGTTATAACAAAACTTTGAATTATTTTAAGAGGAAAATAAGCTATATCGCCATGATTAAAATTATTAGGAATGAAGTATGACACACCACCTATTGCGTGTACTGTTCTTTTTTTTCTAGCTGTCCAAATAATCATAAGTCAAGCAAAATCTTGTACCAGTTACTATTGTACTTCACTTGTTCTGACTGTTCTAATTAAATTTGTGTTATAAAAGTAAAAAGCTAAACTGAACGTTTTAAGCAAAATTAAAACTGAAAGAAAAAAGAGCGTTGCAAAAACGCAGTAATAATAATTTCTAAAGAACACAAGATAAAGGAAAAAAGTGGTTTTAAATCTCGCTGTCGTCACAAATCTGCGATGCATTTATTACTTATCTATTGTCAAAGATAAATTGCAGATTTGTGATGACAGCGAGATTCGAAACCGCTTTTTTTGCTTTCTCTTGTGTTCTTTAATAAATAAATCTGTGATTCATCTATTATTTACCTATTATAATAGGTAAATCGCAGATTGATTTCTTTTTTTATTTATTGTATTCTACAACAGCCTGATCCAAATTGTTCACTTCTATGTACCACATTTCAAAACCGTAAGTGCTCGTTATGCACATGATCTAAAACTCTCCGAATTTATCAGTGAAAAAGTTGAAACTACACTGTAAATACGCTTTTAAAGTGATTCTGTTTTTAATTATTGGCAAACAAAAGCGCTTAAAAATTTGAAAAGTTTAGTTTGTAAAGTGGCCGAGTAAGTAGTGGTGTCGTTTTACATGTGATCGTAATCAAGATGGTTCTAGTTCAATTCTTACTCTCGTCATTTTGTTTATTTTTGAGAAAGGCACTTTAACGCACTATCCTTCGCTTTTTGGTCTCAGCAAGCAACTTTGAATTTCAATCATATCACTAAACAAAAACTAAATAAAAATTTTCAACTGGGTCTTGGCATCTCCAAAAGCAGATAGGGTAATTGCTTGACGATGCCCTGAGTATAAATTGATCGTCATTGAGCTGCGTGTCAAAATAAAATTTAGATTTATGATATGACTGCTTATGTCAACCAATGGTTACAAAAAGAACGTCATGCACTAGACCATGCTGATCAAAACTTTTCGATAAGGTTTGTATTAAATAAAAAAAGTTTAATGGCAAAATAAAAATGTTTGTCGTTGTTCATCGGGCCCTGGAAAATTACGTCAAGAGCTACAAGTGGCTTCTGAGCCACGATTTAGACTATCACAAAATTAATCGTTTTTCTCTTTTGTATGAATGTTTTCACGTTTTCTCGTTAATTCTTGTTTCATTCCTGCTGTTTTACATTTTTTCAGGAAAACCGGTGTTTCATCAAAAAATGCCGTGAAATTGATTCAAATAATGAAAATAGAAATGGTTTGTTGTTTTTTGTAATGCCTGGCTTAAAAAATTTTATAAATATTTTAATTAGACATAAGCTTTGTTTAATTTTTAAAAATTATATAAAAAAAGGTATGAAATACATATAATTGAGAAATTAACAAGTTGCTCGTCAAAATTACTAACCATTGCTTTTCTTTTGCAAATACTAATTTTCCAAGCTTTTTCGAACATGAGTATCCGAAACGTGATCAAATAAACATTAAGTTTTTTGCTCTAGAAAAGTACCTTAAAAAAATTTAAATTTTAGAAAGCAAGAAGTTTGCAGAAAAGGTTCTTTATTGGATTGTCCTCACTGACCAATGGCCCTTCCGCATGAGTTATATTCTAGTTGTGATTGAAGATGCGGATCAAAGGTCGGATGGGAAAAGACGCAATCAAGCCTTAGATGATTCGATGTCTTTGTTTGAAATATACAAAACGTAAGTTGATAGTATTAAAAATTTGAAAAGTGAATTTTTAGTGATACAAGCCAAATCTAAAACAATCGCATCTTTGATGAGCTCATAAAATTTTTGCAACTTGAGCTGAGATTTAAACTGTTTGTGAACGAAAGTAAAATTATTTATAAGCTTATTTATTGTTTTGGAGCCGTTCTACCACATTTTTCCACCAGAAATGCTTTACCCGTAATTCTAAAGATGCATTTTCCACTTTTCGTAAAATATGACGTAATTCTACACGCCTTCTTTTCATGAGCCATTAAAGAACATTAATTATACGAAACTAAATACGTCTGACTCACAACAAAGAGAACCAGTTTTGTACTGTATTCATTCACCATGTAGTGATATCTGGGTTTGATTTAGCTGCTTTGGAACCAATTTTATACAATTCTGTCAAGGCGTAAACCCATATTATGTCGACAGATTAAGTTGTTTACAGACTTAAATAATTATTAATAGAGAATAAATATTTTTTTGGTTCAAAATCTTAGTAAAAACTTTTTAAAATTATGTTCTTTTTGAAGTGTTAATTTTATTTTAGATCTTTGTGACAACTTAATCAATTAATAGATTTTTATTTTCGGAAAGAAAACAAACCAAAAAAACAAGAAAAAACAAAAAATAACACATAATTGCATAAAAAATAATTTGTCGACCTAAGACATACGACTCGTATTATACTGTTTGTAATAATGCCGCAGGAAAATTGCTAATTGACCTTTCGGTCTTTAGTCAACAACCAAACTTGTCGCAAAATTGCGCACGATCAATTATCTTTAAATCTCTTTAAAAGTCGATTATTAACTAGATTTTTAGCCAATCAAACAAGTGTCAGTTTGTAAAAAAATTACAATGCAGTTAAACGTAACCTCCCGAAAAGAGCTAAACAAAAATCTTCTAATTTTTAAAAACAGTTTTTTCTAGGGTACCTGTTAAACAAAAGAGTTTCTCGATGCGACCTTTAAATTTCAGAGAAGTTTTAAAATTTTGTACTAGCAAAAAATTTTAAATTGTTTTGTATCCCATTTGATACGTCTTATGCGTTAATTAATACAGCTTCTAAAACACTTTATTGACCTTCACATTTAAAATCTTTTTTGTTTTTCTTGTTATATATGTAATAATTAGGGGTGTAAATGTTTTTTACTCGGGGCCAATTTAATTTTATTTGGTAAAATAATATTATTTAGTTTTATAATAAAAGATTTCGTTCATTCCATTCATGAACATAAATAATAGCATGAAGTTATAAACTTGTTTAGTAGCATAATTATTCCATCATTGGAATATTACATTACTTGTATCAAATATCATATACTTTTTAAAAATAAAATGTTACAATTTATTGGTGATGCAGTCGATTGCCGAAAAATATTCTCAATTAACTATTATTCGTAAATAATACGAACAACTTAATAAAAATCTTTAAATCAGAGAAGTATGCGGATTTACACTAGCTTATAAAAACTTGTTTCGGCATTTTTTTGTAGTTACGTCTTCGGTAAAGAACGAAAAGTAATGGAGTCACATGATCGTTTACTCTGTCTCGATTACGATCCCGATGTTTTATACAACTTGCTTTTATCCTGCAAACACTTTTTGACAAAAGGAGAAGCGAAAAAACTCCACAAATACACGACCAACCTTGACAGTAACTTGATGAAGTCGATTTCGTTGACGAGAGACAAGATCGATCAAAGTACAATGGCAACCGACGACGATGACGACTCCGTCGATGAAGAGAAGGACGAGCTGGATGGCAATAAAGAACACGTTAACAACCAGGGGTCACTGCAAGAAGCTATTGATAAAAATGTTCCTGAATCATCCAATGCTCCTCCAATATCATGGATACATCAAAGCAGTGTTAAAACAGTGAACATTGAAAGAAAAGTCTTATCAGCCGGTGAAGTTCTTTCTAAATAGTTTCATTTATTATTGTTTAAAAAAGGGCAAAATTGTGGCTTAAAAATTACATATAAATTAAGAATTGCTCGTTTATTAATATAGTACATTATGCTTTAATCTGAATCTTGTAAATTTGCTTTTATATTGTGCAGAATTTCAGTTTCTATTTTTGTGACCCAATACATAAGAAATTCAAACAAAAAATAAATAAATTTTGTGAAGTAGTAATCATTCAAAAAGTTGTAAATGGCAAAGAAAATAAGCCGATAGTTAAAGCAAAAAAATGTCAAAGTATGACTGCCTCAGCAAACAAACACAATCTGTCGGAGTTTAAAGCTCTACGTTTGAATTAAGAGTCTAGTCTCTCTCACTAAAAGCTCTTTAGTACTGTCGTAACCCCCTCTTCAATTACTCTAACAGAAGAATAAGCTGTCTGGTCATTACAGCTATGATAGTCATTAAGACACGCAATCTTTCTACAGCAATCAAATCAACAGTAGTGTGCAGGATGAAGTTTAAAACTTTAATATTTAAAGTAATTAAATGACGATTCGCTTTTTCTTTCAATTAAAAAATCTCAGTTTCGATTTTCAGTTTTAAGTTTGATTGATTCTCATGAGATTCTAATTTGATTTTTATAAGGTTTAAGTTTGAGTTTGATTTTCATGAGATATCAATTTTGAATTTTATTAATTGATTAAGTTAGATTGATTCACGGTTTCTTTACGTTTCTCAATTTTGTTTTGATTAAAAAATCTTAGTTTTGATTTTTTGGTTTAATTTTTTAGATTTTGATATGAAACTAAAATAGTTTTGGAAAGTTCCTGCAAGCTTTGTTTGCAAACATATACAAGAAGAATCCTTTGAAATGACCTAAATTAACCAGAGCTTCTTTGTTTTCCTAAATTAACTTTTTTGCACGTCGACCCCAATTCATGTATAATGTTTTCTGTCGACGGCTTAATTCGGAGTTTTTAACCTTTTTGCAACGGTACATATCAAACTAAAAAAAACATGTGCACTCACATCTAAATCACGCTTTAAAAGGCCCCAAAATAAATAACTAAAATAAAGAGAGACCTTTGTTTGGTTTTCACTTTATGCTTTTTTAAATTTTACATACATTTTACCGCAATTAATAACTTAAATATTCATAACGAAAAAAAGTTGTGTCTTTTAAATAGACAGTTTTTTAGGCTTTAAAGCATAACTTAGAACTACAGTGAACAGTTTTTTAGTTTAGTATTGTAGAAAAAAAGGTAAAAAGCACCAATTATTGCTCGAGTAGATCCCAACATTTTTTTATTGACCCCGCGGCCATGTTTCGACTCCCTTTCGATGACTTGACTATTTATCGACACCTTGAGTGGTGCAATTGACCCTTGAAGTCGATTGATACAGACCACTTTGAGAACTAATGGTCAGAATGACAAGAATAATCTTGATTTGAATTGCTTGGGACTTCATCGCATAGAAACGAAAGGATGATATAAGTTTCTTTCATGTGTAGCGGCTTCATTTTGAACTGTTACTTCTGCGATTGCATCGGACAAAGCGGTTGAAGAAAAAATACAAGAGAATTACAAAAGAAAGCTGATTTTTGGTAAAACATCTTGGACTCGTACAAATTAGAACTTTCAAAAAATAAAGAAAATTTGTAGATGGCTCCGAGAAGAAAAATCAGTTACAGTATAAAGACTTACTGTACATAAAGTAAGGCTTTCGTTTGTCACTACCAAAATATGTAAATTTGCACAAAAACTTCTTCACATTAATTTTTAGTTTTAAATTATTTCATCTTTAATATACGTAAGCAGGAGAAAACAGCATTTTAGCATCGGATACCGGGCACTGGGCAGGTATCCAATGCTAAAATGCTGTTTTCTCCTGCTTATGCCCTGGATACTGGGCAGCAGCATACCTGGACACTTTGGTATGGGCACATTTGACACGTTTTTCCGGATCATAAATTCAACGATGATATTGGTTTAACTCTCTTACTCTCTCTAAATTCAATCTCTTAGATTTGATCGTTGATTTTATGATGTAAGTAGTCTAACAATATTATTCTATGACGTCGCATTAAAGTGTATTTTATTTCTAGTTAGATAAAGTTTATGACAAAACTGTTAAATATTTGCAATGTTCTATTAAAATTAAATTCTCATGTCTCTCAAAAAAAGTTCGTCTTAAAAGGTTTTTATCAAAAACCAACATTTTCTGCTTGAGTAATTTAAAAGCATTAGTTTTTTTTGTAAAGTAATTTTTAATGTTTATCAAGAAAAAAAGAAAATACTGTACTATAAATCCGATCTGGCTGTTGTTTGTTATTGTTGCATGGTTAAAAAAGCAACCTCTTTATCGAAAGAGAAAAATCTTAAAGGTTCTTATTAACAAAAGTTGCGAAACATGAGAAAACTTAAGTTGCTATTAAATAAAATTACTACAAACATTACTCAAAATAGCGGAAAATTACTGGAAAAAGTTCTGCTGTCTAAAGTAATACTATTTTGCTAAAACTTATATATGGTTTTTTTATTTTATATGTGAGAAGTATGAATTTAATTCAGAGCTGTTTGAAAAATCAGAAAAGCAGAGTTAATTGACCTTAAAAAGTCCAACATTTTTCAAATGCATAACACGCTAGAACAGAAGTTTAATTGATTGTCCCGATCAGGTTTGTCGGACTTGGCATCCGCGCTTCTGAGTGGACAAACTATAGATGGAACGCGGAGTATTGTGAGAATAAATCCAGGATCCGCGTTTTTGTACCCAGGACTAGTGCTAGGCCTGTTGGAGTGAGCTTGTCTCAAACAGCTTGGGTTCAGCTCAATCGCCTGCGGACTGGTTTTATGCGTTTCCATTCGTCCATGCATAAATTGGGGTCTCACTCTTTCACCGAATCGCGAGTGCGGCGCCGCTGAACAAATCGTAGACCACGTTCTAATAGCGTGCTCCATACATCGGGCACGACACGGAGCACGAGGTCTGACTTTTTGGATAACGAAAATCGATGCTGGCATAACAGCATCACTGCCAACATCTGATCCAGGCAGTACAGCAACCTAGGTAGTAAAAGGATAAATCATCGGTTCCAGTCCTGTTTGTGTCTGACCTAGAGTGGATGTCTTTTCAAACGACGACCACGAAGTTTGTGTTAAAAAAATCTCTTTATATAGTTTAACCAATAAATGCGTCCGCCGTTGCGACTGATTTAATAAACATAAAAGACCCCAAAATCAGTGATACCGATCCTACTTCAGTAGCATTGGGTTTTTGTCTTCTTTATAAAAAATCAAACCAAAAACAGGTTATTAGTTTATTTACAATTACAAATTCAAATTTTCAAATGAATATTATTGCTTATTTTCATACTTTTTATCTGGAAAATAACTGCGGCTAATTTTGTAAATTGTGTCACATGATTATATCTAAATTAGCAATAAAACCGTAAGTAAATAAATATGACGTCATTGTCGCTATTTTCAAAAGAACTTATGTATTCAAGTGTCGATAAAACTTTGAGGCTTCAGCATCCAAATTACAAGAACACAAAGTCATGCACTTGGGCTTATAATAAAGTTTGGATTTTATTTTACATGCAGTTAAGAATTAATATGCAGAAGTAACATACTGTACAATTGTTAAAAAAACTTGGTTACAATTGTTATTACTAATATACAAAAATGCGATTACCGGTAATGATAATTAATGCAATTACAAATAGATTTTGTGATCGATCTTGTCCTTGTCAACTATTTTTGTTTCGTCAACGAAATCGACTTCATCAAGTTACAGTCGAGGTTGATCGTGTATTTCCGGAGCTTTTTTGCTTCTCTCTTTGTAAGGAAGTCTTTGCAGGATGAAAGCAAATTTTTGAAACAATTGGGATTATAATCAAGACATAGCAAGCGCTCATAAGATTTCACTAGATCTCGTTCTTTTTCGAAATAACTAAACAAAAAATAAAGTATAGACAATCTCTAAAACCAGTAAATTCAAACCATTTGCTTCTAGATTTCAGATTTTGGTGAAGCATGCCTAATCTTTTTTATCAACATATAAAACAGATTTAACAAACTGATATCAATTGCAGCTCTAATTTTTGTATTTAGATTTTGGATTTAAAAGTTTTCGACTGTATTATAATAAGAAGCTTATCGTTCATTGCAAGTGGTTCTAATCTTAATTAAATTGGCCTATATTTTAATGCTGTGGTCAAAAAGAACTTTTTGGGTTTACGATATTATTTATGTTTGTAAATACATATACAGTAAAGTTTCGGTAAAGAGGTTGTTTTTTTTAACCAGACAACAATTGTGAAAAGCAGCCATAATGGATTCAGCATTTTCATTTTATTACACAGACATTAAAAATTATTTATAAAGACGAACGTTTTCGGCTTACTTCAGCCCTCATCAGGTTTCTACAATTTTAGCAATGTTAATTAATTTTAAATTTACACACAAACGTAAAAAAACAACAGCAAAAAACAATATATACTTTTAAAAACACAGGCTTTACTTTTGATTAACTAGGCTAATTTTAAGTCAAAACGAGTGAAAGACTAAATTGATACAAATTGAATTCCAGATTATGATGTTTTTTTCTTCGATGACAACATAATCTGGAATTTAATTTGTATCAATTTAGTCTTTCACTCGTTTTGACTTAAAATTAGCCTAGTTAGTCAAAAGTAAAGCCTGTGTTTTTAAAAGTATACATTGTTTTTTGCTGTTGTTTTTTTGCGTGTGTGTGTAAATTTAAAGTTAATTACCGAATTTGCCCAAAAAAGTAGCTGAGAGAAAAGGACAACTAGCAAACCAATTGCTGTATTTATTACAATTAAATGGAAAACTTATTAAAATGATGATTTTCACGGCTTCTGTGTAGTAGACAAAGTTATATGGAATTTAAAAATATTCAGGCGTTATTATTTACAAAATGTTCGAATCTCGGCTCAAACCAGAAAGCAATTCACGAATTATAAAATAATTTAATATTTTGGATTGTTTTCTATTTTATATGAAAATTTGATTTTCAATTGTCCAATACTTACGTTTCGTATATGTCAAGCAAAGATGTGTCACTTTTATCTTGATTTTCATCTTCAATCACAACTAGAATATAACTCATGCGGAAGGGCCACTGGTCAGTGAGGACAATCCAATATACAATCTTCTCCGGCAACTTCTTAATTTCTAAAATTTTGAAAGATATATTTTTCTAAGGTAAAAACATTATACGCTCTTTCGATAACGTAAAAATACAAATACAGATATGCCAAAGAGCAAAGTTTTTTGTTGTAGATAAAAAAAAGTTGAATCACACTGGTCAAAAGCAAATTTGAACGGATATTCTGGTGAGCGTTTTCAGAAATATTTTTCACGCTGATGCCAAAAAAATTTTTATTTCTCTTGCCATCACGTCTTTGAAATAATTTTGTTTTTATAATTTTAAATTAATTTTTGTCAATAACGATTTTTTAGTCTAAATGCAACGGAATATTGCATTGTGACGTCATAGCATAACATTCTTATGTGCTAAAACAACGTAATGAAAGCGCTGAGTGGCATTGAGAGAATGGAAGTAGATAGTTTTGAAAATTATTATTTATGTAGAGAATATAAAAAATGTTTGAGCATAAGTCGGCGCAAAGAAGGCAATAATATTTAAAAATTCATGACAACATGTTATATTTATTTAGTTCTACCGGTGTAAAATAGTTAGGCCTACGCTAATACAATCTTTACTTATTAGTATTAAAAATGACTACACTGGAGCTGCTTTGAATTCACAATTACGTGAGTTCTTTTCTTCTTTCTTGCATCAACTCAAAATTTTCAAGCTCTGGAGAAGGTTTGTAGTCGCGATTCCAAAGCCGATGAAGCCTAAGGGGGACCCAAACAGTTATCAACCAATATCTCTGCTCTATGTCGAGAGGCTTATCTACGCACGCCTCGAACCAATTATTGATCCATTGGTTTTTAGAGAGCATGCTGAGCCTCCGTATTTCAAATCATTCCACTAACAAAAAGGATTGAGAATTTTTTGTCTATTTATCGATCTGAGGGCGGCATTTGATTAGTGTCTAGCATTGTGGCCTTACATGCAAACTGCTTGAGACTTGTGTCAGATATGCACATGGCCAAAATGATCACGAAGCTTGTCCAAAATCGAAGTTCTACCCTTACTACCGTTGACGGAGCAGGCTCTACGCCGTCTGAAAAACGGCGTTCCTCAGGGATTGGTAGTGGCTTCCCTCTTTTTCAACATTTATTGTATATCTACATTGGCCCTTCTTGATTTCTAGAAAGTTTACCTACGCAGACGATCTATCATTGTTCACTCTTTTGCAAACTGGAAGACCTTTATAAGGATTTTAATTCAAGACATGACTAAACATTTAGTGCATCTTTAGACTTTGAAGCTTATGCTTAGTTGCGCCAATACGGTGATGGCAGCCTTTCATTTTGATAACCAAGAGACAAGGATGGTTTTAGTACGGTGCGAATAGAGCAGCCGCAGTGTCGCCCTTAAAAAATGTCAAAAAGTTGCCCATCTAAGTAGATATTGTTCTATTTCTTCATACTAACACCATGAATGTGACACCCCTAAAATATTGACTATATTTTTAGAGATCATTTTGTTTCGGAACACTAAAAGATGGCCCTCCGATTTTTCTTGCACCAGCGCCCTTTTTTGTAAGGCCATCACTGCCAAGAAGCTCAACCTGATCTAAATGTTTACGACAGCGTTAGACTTAAACCAATGTGTCCAATTTTACTTATTTTGTGGTAAAACTGGACAGATCGCTCATGTTTTGTCACCATCTCTTTGTATTGCGAAAAAAACTATCTTCGCGTGTCACATTGCTGAGGCAACTTGCATGCTCAAAATGTGGTGGCAGTGCCGAAACACTGCGTACGGCTGCACTATTTTTAGTCTACTTAACAGCTGAGTACTGCGCACCATTCTGGTGTTGCAGCGCTCACACTCGCCTTATCGACAGTGTCCTGAATGACGCCTTGCACATAGTCACTGGTTGCCTGCGTCCTACTTCAACGAATCACCTACCCATACTCGCAGGCATCCAGCCAGCTGAGCTTTGCCAACTAAAAGCAACACTCTCCTTGGCTAACAGTGCAACCCTGGACCCTGACCACATGTGTAATTTCTAGATTAAACATATAATCTCAAAAAAGGTCTGGTCATCTTTCCACCCTTCTAATAAATTCCTTTTTCATCACTAGCAGCATCACTCCTTTGACTGAAATCTATTTCTAAGTCACTCCTCATTGGATCAAGGCAATATCTTTACTACCACTAAAGT
The DNA here is from genome assembly GCA_963680785.1 of Diplosoma virens. Lineage (NCBI taxonomy): Eukaryota > Metazoa > Chordata > Ascidiacea > Aplousobranchia > Didemnidae > Diplosoma > Diplosoma virens. The sequence continues at coordinate 14,712,620 of OY796894.1, read as the reverse complement.
TACTAACTGTCTATCACTTGATATAGTAAAAAAGGTTTAAAAATAACACAATCAATATTAATTCAATTGCAAAACAATGTGAATACTAAAGATGATGCTTGGGACAAACATTTTATGACAAGCGTCACCGACAAAATTTTTCATAAATCAGTTTATTGTACGTTACTCGATGCAACAATTAACTGACGTATTCACTTTATTGTCCTATACGTTACTATGACAGCAACAATTACAAATTCTAAGCACCTATAAAAATATAACTAAAAAATTGGAGTAAGCATTGGGCCGCAGGTCGGACATTCGTGGATTAAACCATCCAGATCGGTTTGGCTGTGTCTGTGGAAAGTTTACAAGCAAAAAACAACAAAGGAATATTTCTCATGGTATCAAAAAGATTTATATGATATATTTTGTTTGTCCATTAGATGATTAAGATAAGACCGGGGCACCTCACAGAATATGCAAGAAATGCTGTTTAGACTTGCACAACTGGCTAAATAAACGGTCTTTTTCTATGCCATTTGTCGTCTCAATGATTTGGCGTAAGCCCAAAGATCACTGTCAGGATTGCTATTTTTGCCTCACCAAAACAAAGGGCATTTTTTTTAAACAGAGAGATAAAATAGCATATCCCAATTTAAATTTAAGAAGAATACCTGTTTCTCATCATGCGTCAATGCCACCACTAGTGCCTCCTCAATATGGCTTTGATGCTATTGATTGCAGTGCCAATGAAAACGATTCTACGGATTCTTGAATATGATACCAGGATAGATGTTATCTTATTTTCACAGAAACATCTTAATGACTAATTAGAGATTTATGTTTTTCTGAGGAAAAGGCAGAGCTTTTTGCATGAAGGTTGAAAGAAAAACATATGATTGATAATGATGTTGAAGTCAGTTTCTACAGTAAACGCAATAGAGAATTTTCTTCAGCGTTGAAAGTTGAGGGACCTCTTTGTTACTGCCATGATATTGAAAAGCTATTTTGAACTCTAGATATAATTCATATCGTGGGTGAATGGAAGTTTTTATTGATTACTCAAAAAAAACTTGAAAGCAGTTATTCAACTCTTATTTATCTAAGATGCTTTTTTCTGTTGACTACCTAAGGGGGTCCTCGAGAACCCTAGGTTTACATGTCCAATAGTCTTAACAGACAATAGCTGCGCAGTTGATTTTTTGATATGTTGAAAAAAATTTATTCTAGTTTAGTCAAATGTCTTTACTTTTAATATATTTAATTTTGGCAAGGAATAAATTTTCTTCAACCATATTGTAGCGACACTCAGCAGCACAATTAATTTTATAAAACTTTTGTTTTCAAACGTTTTCGGCTTCTTAAGCCCTTTTCAAGAAAAACTTAAACTTAAATGAAATTAACAATAATGCATCAAAACAAAGAAAATTAATTATTTATGCATGAATGATTTACATTATGATGAATAAGTTAAAGCAAATAGAAATACTTTGATAAGCGATTTAAAAAAACGTCTCGAATCAAATACCAAAGTACGGAATTGTAAGATAATAAGTACGGCAATCAGTAGAACGATCAACGGTTAGGTTGGACACAAATTTGTTTAAAACTTTATTTTATGTTGGACACAAATTTGTTAAAAAATTTTTAAATCGCTTATCAAAAATTTTCAAATCGAAATTTAATGTGAAAGTTTATCCTGTCTATACAACATTTAAAATTGGAAACTACTTTCAGTTGAAGTTCACAACTCCTTTGGGTCTTTGCTTAAATGTCATTTATGAATTTACATGTTCGTGTGACGCGAACTTGACATACATCGGTATGTCAACCCGACATTTGAGCACTAGAGCTAAGGAGCATTTCGACTTCAACTCTCAAGTATCAAGTGCAATAAAAAATTATATAATGTGTTGTAATGTTTGTTCCTCTGTCAAATTAAATTTAAACTCCTTTACTAAGGAGCATTTGGACTTCAACTCTCAAGTATCAAGTGCAATAAAAAATTATATAATGTGTTGTAATGTTTGTTCCTCTGTCAAATTAAATTTAAACTCCTTTAAAATAATTAAAAAGTGTAAGTCGGAATTTCACACAAAAATACATGAAGCATTATTTATTAAAAAACGTAATCCTGGTTTAAATCGACAACTTTATGCAAAAGGTTTTTCATTTTTATTAAATGTTTTTTAATTTTTATTTAAAATTATTTTTTTGATTTCTTTTCTAATATATTTTAAATTTACTTTCACTTTTAAATAATTTGATGAAACTAAAAATTGGCTTTATAATTCTATTTGCTTTAACTTATTCATCATAATGTAAATCATTCATGCATAAATAATTAATTTTCTTTGTTTTGACGCATTATTGTTAATTTCATTTAAGTTTAAGTTTTTCTTGAAAAGGGCTTAAGAAGCCGAAAACGTTTGAAAATAAAAGTTTTATGAATTTAATATATTTGCTATTAGTTTTTTCTTATTTTGCATAAAGTTGAAGATCTCAAATTTTTGTTGATTGTTTTGTTTTGCAACATAATCAGATTATTCACGGTGTGCTGCAAAAACAAACAACTACTACTTAACGCAGTAATCTTGACATATACAGCAAGACGTTCAAAACGTTTTTTGACTTACCTCATGATTTTTGTACACAAAAAGTGTACGAAAATCATGAGGTAAGTCCAAAAAATAGCCTGTTACTCTAAAGCTATCCATCAGATTTGGTCAAGTAAAATACCAAAATATTCAAGATTAAATTTTAGGAAAAGTCATAAAACTTTAGGTTTTTATCATCTAAACTTTACGAGTTACAACCTTAGGTAAATTACGGTTAAGATGTTGGTAATAAAAAACCCTTCATCTATGTTGTACACTCTGCCTAGTTAAAAGAACTGTACGAAAATATTGAAATTTTGTTGATTGCGATCCACTATTCTGATTACCACTGGAGCTTATGTTGTACACTCTGCCAAGTTATCCACTATTCTGATTACCACTGGAGCTTATGTGGTACATCTATGTTGTACATTCTGCCTAGTTAAAAGAACTGTACGAAAATATTGAAATTTTGTTGATTGCGATCCACTACTCTGATTACTACTGGAGCTTATGTACTTTGAGATCATTGGGATCATTGGAATGTTAATAGGATTGATCATTGAGATCATTGGAATGTTAATGAGATTGCAAAGGAGTTTACTAAACACAGTTTGTTTATGTTTTTGGGACAGTCGTGCCACTGCATAGCAATATGTAACAAAACAATGGCCGACAAAGAATTCATAGGTACCCAAAATGAAAAATATTCAAAACATTTCTTTTGAAAATCTTGATAAATTTTTAATGCCACCATTGTGTATCAAGCTAGTATTAACCCACAGCAGGTAAAGTGGGGTCTGTTGGACCCCAGCATAATTTAAAATCACTGTATTTTTTATGAACTTTTTAAAATTCTAAATTATCCTTGATCTATTTTTCTATTAATAATCACTAAAATTAGGCATGCTTTATAAACTTTCTAATTTTTTTCTATTTGAGAGTTATAGCAATTAGAGTCTCATAGACCCCAAGGTTCCAAATAGATGACAATTTCACAATGCAGTGTAACCCGTATTTGTATGTTTTAGAAGTCGCTCGTGTTATAGATCACTGATTTAACATATTTTTAGCATTTTGTAACAATAAGAAAAAAATTGTAATCATTGCAAACCTTTATTTATCATGTTTAAAAGAACAAAATTCGTTCTGAAGAAAGCATTAGAAATATTAGAGGAGTTTGATGGTTTCACTCTCAACTAATTTAAAAATTTAGCTTGCGAAAGCGAAACAAATGATGATTATTCTAAAGCTCATACTAATGATAATATTGAAAAAGATGCAGAAGGAGAAGGGGAAAGTATCTCTTTTTTTATAAATATAAAGGAAAAAATGGCTACATTTGGCAAGGTAACCCGCAAAGATCTGGAAAAACTCTTTTGCATAGGGTTGTTTCAGAGAAACCAGGACCAAAAAAGATGGATCTCTTGCACATTTTCCTTAGAGAGCATTTGACCTTTTCATCAATGACAGTCCAATAGCAATAATGATTATGTGTACAAATCAAAAGATCAGATATATGAGAAATCGCTTGAAGAGCAGGCAAGGATTTGCATATGGTACTGAAAGCATTGAGGTGAAAGCCGTTATAGAAATATTAGTCTTTTTAGGTTCAACAAAAATTTCGCATGAATCAACATCAATTATTAGGGCATGTGATGGAATTGGCAAACCGTTGTGCTTAGCTGCTATGAATCAGAAAAGGTTTATATTTCTTTTATACTTTTTAAGGTTTAATGATTATTCTACAAAAAATGACAAAAAATTATGCAATAAATTGGTTCCCGTAAAAAACTTTTTGACAAATTTATTACTGCCTGTGTAAAAAACTATAGTCCTTGTCCTAACTGCACCATTGTTAAGTCTCTCTTGGGATTTAGAGGTAGATGCAGTTTCAAGCAGTACATACCAATAAAACTAACTAAATATGAGATAAAATTTATTAGTCAATCATGATATTCTCTCAAATCAATTGTTTACACTTAAAAAAAAAGCACACTCTAGTCAAAAGAACTTAAATCTCTCCGTACCAACTAAAGTGGTTCTAGATGCAGGGTTAGGGTTAGTAGTATTTCTATCCAATATGCATTCTGCAAACAGTATGCGTGAAGCAACAAGAAGAAGAGACCAATGTTTACTACAATGAGACCAAAGGTGAAGTTGACAGCTATCACCAGAAAACGTTCCCTTTCTACTGCAACTATAAAACAAATTGCTGGCCAATGCAAGCTTTTTACAAAATTTTAAAGAGTTCTATCGTAAATCCTTATGCTATTTTCGTAAGAAATGATCCTAATTTTGATGGAAAGAGAAATGATAAAAAGTGTACTTTATAAAAGAAATTGCAAAATCACTTATTACTCCAAATGCACAACGCAGATTTGAATCAAAACAAACAGCGAAAATATTAAGTTACTTATAGAAAGTTTTGGAACAGTAAAATGCTCTTATGAAACTGTTAAAGAGCCAAGAGAAAGTACAACAAAATACATGTATGTAAAGATCTGTAAATGTAAAGATCTAGCTTATTTCCCAGATCAGCTGATTAAAAGACAAAAACAGTTTTAAAAAAATGTCAAATTCACATTTATGATCACCATTCTCTTAGTTATTATGTTACGTAACTGAATGGTATTAGAGATCATATGTATTTGGTTATGAAACAAAAGAACAAAAGGAAATAGTTATTTTTTAAAAATAAGTTTGTTTGTTACAAGTGTCTGTATTTTGTCATTTTTATTTCATAACAGACAATAAAGGTTGTTTTTATTTTTAAAACAAAGATTAGTTTGTTTCGAACAAAATTGCTGCTAGATGTATCTTTAATAAAGTAAAGGAATGCAAAATAGGTATTATTTTTTCAATCAAAGTTTATTAATAATTTGTTTTAACCAAAGTACCACTTGCTACTGACAAAAGGAAAAAATATGTAATATTTTGAAGATATTTGCTTCTCATTAACCTATTGGATGGATAAAAATACATTTATTAAAAAATATTCAACTTGGGGTTTTTTGGACCCTTGGTATCAAATGTATATCAGATTCAAAGGTACCTCCTGAGGGTTGAAGAAGAACTTTGTAAAAGCTATGACCAAATATCGTTTGAATGGCTTTGAATTTCTCTGCAAAAGTTTTCCAAACTAAACCAAACCAAATTAAAAGAATGAATCTTTGTTGGTCCGCAAATTCGGAAAGTTTTTGAAGACCCACAGTTTGTAGCAGCTTTGCATACAAGGAAACTACGAGTTTGGCGTGCATTTAAATGGATTTTCTTGAATTTTCTGGAAAACTTCAAGTAACCTTCATATCAAGAAGATGTCGCAAAGTTGCCTGCGGCATACAAAGAAATGGGGTGCCACATGTCTGAAACATTTTAAAATCTTCAATATTTGAACTGGTATTGATTGCGGTAATAAATAGTGCCCAGGCCGAAAGCAATCATTTTGCCATGTTATTCTAACAGAGCCTTTCTCAAGGATAGCAGTTTTTTCAAGACCATTTAAAAACAGGTTGTTTCAAGGCTTTCAATAAAGTCTTTTTCAAGACTACAAAAGACAAAAATGAGTTGGGCCGCTGCATAATTTTCAGTCCATCAGTAAGCACCGACACCGTTACGTTAAACTTGATTATTTAATCTTTCATTAACCATAACAGCGTGATAATTTGTTTAGTATGTCAAAATCTAAACATCTGCCAATGTAGCAAAGATTTTGCCATTTATAAGATAAAAAATTCCGCACCCTCTCGTATCTTTAAAACTGATGTGCTAGAAAAAACTGATGCTAGATTTGAAATCAGCGCCTCTCTATCACCCAAAAATAAGTTATCTTTTGTTGACCAGTGTAATTAGTAATAACTCACAAATTTTGTTCAGTGCGTATAGCCCGACAGATTTATCAAAAAATTTCATTATTAATTTTTGCAAAAAAAGTTTTTCTGTAGTTTAATTAAAAAAATTTTTAAAAATGAGTAAAATGCCAATTAAAAAAAACTGTCAAAAATTTTTTTCAACTTCTCTGTCTTGATCACCTTCGTCTCGAGCGCTTTCGTCTTGAGCAGTTTCTTTGATAAAACAACAATTGTTCTGTAATTAAATATAAACAAATTTAAATACAAGCAAAAAATATAGTAATGAAACTCGAAACGGATACCTGAATACTTGCCAAAGACTGAAATAATGTTGGTTTTTTAAAACTCGCTAAATAAATCATATAAAATAAAATAAACTAAAAAATAACTACCCAAGGAAAAACTAAAATAAATAAGAAACAAACAGCATTATTGGTTGCAACAATTTCTAATGCGAAAACACGCTGCTGTAAAAACTTTTTCTTGGTTGTAGAATTTACGTAAATTATTTTAGCGCTTTCCAATTTTTTCATCTCGCATCCATGCAATCGACATTCAGCCATTCATCCCCAACCCATTAAAGCCAATATTTAAACCCTTTGTTTTGAATCGTAAAAGTTTTAAAAATGGTATCGTTGGACATAGTAAACAGGTATTTGGCCCCCTCTTCAACAGTTACTCGCCACGAAGCAGGGGTGGGCAACCTTAAATCGGAAAGCTCCGGCATTCGAGCATTAGCTGGTATATTTAGACTTATCTAAGTACCCGCTCTTGCATTAAACTGATGAGTGAAGCCGTGATGGAAATGACGTTAAAGATGCGCTTGAGATTGCGGGGATTTCCCGACAGGTGTTTAATCAACTCTTTGTCTTCGTTCATAAGATCTCTGAGAAAAGTAAGCCTTATACGATGGTTTTGTTTATATAGGAAATATTTGAGAAAAACACTTGAATACTTTTTTATAACGGCAAAATATGAATAAAGACTAAAATGGTCAAAATAAAAAAACGGCTTTTCCTGTTCAAGCGCAAAGGGATTCGACATAAATGTCACGTGGTAAGCATTTTTTTCAATATCAAAAAAATATCATATTCTGCTAAGCTTTGTCAAAATTTTGGAGTTAAATTAAAGATGCTAGTTGAACAATTTCTTTTTGCAGAAAAAAAAAGATAATTGTCCACTGATTAAAAACTAGGCTATAAACAAGTATTTGACTTACAGACCTATGTTTTGTATTCTAACTAGGCCTATAATAAAAATTGTGTTTCTTACCTGCATTTATAAAGAAATGGTTTAAAGTCTATTGCTTTAGTTTCAGTCCCTCGTATTAGTTCTCCACAACTATCTGATTCTATAATTGATAACAAAATATTAATGCAGCTTATTTGTTTATAAATAAATTGTTAAATCAATCAAAATATAACTTAACGTAAGTTAAATCAACTGCATTTTAATGCAAGACATACTAAAATTGTTATTTAAACAGAACGAAAACTAATTAAGAAAATTTAAAAATAGTATAACTAATTTTTCACGACTAGATAAAATTATCAGGTGCATCCATGTTAATTGTAAAAAGTTATGTTTTATACAACAAAACAAACAAGAATTTCAGCAGCAAAAAATCACCCGGAGAATCTTCTCTGTTGCTCCTGTTTTTCCGATGAACTGGAAAAGTTACAATAGACTTACAGTTGGCATTGAAAAAATAAATAGGTTGTGACTGAATAAAAATTTAAACAAAGATTTTACACAATAAAATTAATTTTATTCAGTATCAAAATATTTCCGCTATTTCTATTGGAGCATTACGATAAACCTGTAGAATTAATACGAAAAGACTTAAGAAACAATTTTTTTGTTTGTTTCTTAGAGAATTGAATAAAACTGAAAAATATCAATCATCAGCCTAAAAAAATAATTAATAACAAAAAATATCCGCCAAATACTACTTAACACTATAAGCTTTCGTTTATTGAACTTCTTCAGCTAAGTATAAATAGGCATACCATATTTTCGAAGGGGCAAACCGGGACGTTTGCTAACACAAAAAATTCGTCCATAAAAAGTACCGTTCTCTAAAGAAAAGGTCTCTACTTCTTCGAACGACTTTCGGATTTCATGGTTTTTGTCCCAAAAAGAGGTGTTTTCTAAAAAAAAGGTCTTGACTTTAAAGCAGTGTCTGATTTCTTCCTTTTTGTCCCAAAAGAGAAGGGTTTTCTAAAAAAAGAGTCTTCACTTTGAATCTATCTCGGAATTTATGATTTTTGGTCTGAAAACTAGTGATTTCAGAAAAAAAGAGACTGCACATGGAATTTGTTTTTGATTTCTGGTGGAATCTCTGCTGAAATGAGCGGAACAGAACTCTAAAAATTGGGAAGTATAGTAAGCCTAACTACATGTATAAATAAAAAATTATGATCGAAAAAATTTTTGTTATTGAAAGATAATAAGAAGAATAAAACCTGTGACTTCAGCTGTTTAATCAGCTGATAAAATTGTATAGTAACTATCAAACATATAGATTTATGACGTCTTATAATTCACTATAATAATGGAGGGTAATTGTGAATTATTGTGAATCATAAAGCGTTATAAATTTAGTATGTTGGATAGTTACTATATAACTTTATCAGCTGATTAAACAGCTGATAAGTGACAGATTTTATTTTTCTTCTTATCTTTTAATAATAAAAATTTTTTACGTTAGATCGTCATCTGTTTTTTTTTTATTTATAGTTATCTGAAAAAGTTGAATAAATGAAAGCTTATAGAGTTGAGTGCTATTTAGCTGAGATTTTTTACTAAGAATAATTTTTTTAAAATAATTTTTTCAGTCTATGTATCCCACAAGAGATCTACCACTCATTGCAAGTTTGGACCTGGTTTAGTTTTCGACAGTTTTAAATCATTTTTTTACAAAGATAAACTTTAATTTTTTGACTACTCAATAACTGCGCATACAAGGCACCATGCTGGTGACGTAACACACATATTAGCCTCATAGTCATTGTTTCAAATGACGCCTTGCATTGTTACCAAATGCCTTGGTTTCATTCCAAGGCGTACTTATCAATTTTTTTAACTCATTAAAGCCCAAATTTTTTTTCTTTTTCTTTTACTTTCTACTTTTAGAAGAATTTTTCTTGTAAAAGCTCCTATCATTCGGTAATTTTTCTTTTTCTGGTGCAAATAAAAAAACACCACTAACATAGTACACATAGCTGTTGCATATACAGACCTTCTACTTTTGAAGTAAGGGGAATATGGGGTAACATGCGCCTGATTCCAAAATGGGGATCATGGGCGTTAATGGGATAATCGGCATTCGCCTTGGCTATTGTTAGCACTCTCGACTTTGACTCCATACCATACGTGTATTGTACATTAGCACGAATGTTCTATTAAATATTTTAAAATACCTGCCAGGGTAACTGACATTTGGACGTCGGTTTTAGCTCTAACTTCAAACCAACTCATCGAACTAGGCATTCGAGCTGCTTAGGACAAAGTTATAGAGTACAGTAAAAATATGTTAAATCCGGGCTCTTTACTTTTTTTCGTATAACTCCAACTAAGCTCATTGTAATAAAGATGCCTAGAACAGCTTATGTCAAGCTCAACAGCCTACAAACTAGTGTTAGGCGCTTTTGTTCTTCGATGGGGTCTAGCTTTTTCATTAAAATGTGTATGTGGCGCCACCAAATAAACCACAAACCACGTCATATAAGCATGCTACATATATCCGGCACAACATGGAGCACAAGGTCTTGATGATGAAACTGAATGATATTGGATGATGAAACACAGATGTTGGTTCAAGACCATTGTTGCCAGCATTTGATATTCGCAGTACAGCAAAATGAGGTAGTTAAAGGAAAAGCTCTAGGTGCCAGTTCATCAGTGTCTGTTCCGGAAGAATGTTTTTCTATATAACAAGAACGAATGGTACTGCTCGTAAAAAAGCATCAAATACTTCATCCATAAAAACCTGATATTTCCTCTTAACATTTGGGAGCATACATTAGAAGTAAGCATATTACTCTGTATTTATGGTCATCAACATTTTCTGGAAACGGTGGAGTACAAACTTTGTCTTTAACATCCCCTACAAGAAAAAGTCACGCACAGTGAGGTTCGGGGATCTGGCAGGCTGAAAAAAATGCAGATCGAATAACAGCTGCAATCAACACGGTGAACGGCAACATGCTGAGACCCGATCGGAATAAATTCTCATATCGGCTTGATGTCGTCCATGGTACCGCTGGTAGATCCATTGAAAACTTGTAAAACATAATTAGAACTTGAAGGCATGTACAACATAAATGTCCGATTTTTTTTATTGTTTTATATTTTTGACATATTATTGGATAATTTTAGCATATTTTTTTAACCACCCTGTATTAACATTAAATGTTAAATTAACTTTAATTTATTGGTTTGTAAAATGAATTGAGATACAAGCATGGCTACGTTTTTTCAACATCATGGTTAATAAAGAAATACAAGCACGATATGATGAAAAGATACAAGTTTGGTAAATAAGAAAATGCAATTGAAAAATTAAAAATGTATATTGACGCTCGCAAATGCGAACTGACGTAACAAATTTCTCTTTTTTTCAGCATTTTCTTTTGTAAATATTTTTTATTACAGATTATTTTGTCACTCGACTATTTTCACTTGTATTGTATTGTTTGCCCTATTTGTTTCACTATGTATAATGCTATGTATAAGTCTAATTTACCTAATAGCTCTTCAAACGGTGTATCAATTATTGTCAACAGTTGTTTTAATCAGCAGTCTTTCATTAAAAAATTTGTTATTATAAATAGTAATTTGTAAAAATCTTTGACCGACAACTTTTAACCTTATAATTTAACGCTGAAGATTGAACAATAACAACTCTTCATTTTGTATGTTAATATTAGATTTTTGCATAAAAATTTAAAAAATCTAATTTTCGATCTTTTACATAACTCACGTATTCTCCAGACATTATTTGTGTAACTAAAATTAACTTTTAAAAGCTTTGATTAATTAATGTTTTTTTTCCAAATTATGAACCAATATAGCATGCAAACGTTTCTACAAATGGTTTGACCTTATTACAACCCGTATTAAAACTTTGCTCAACTAATAGCATTAATGATTTCTTTTCTTTTGCTAAAATGATAAAAAAACTCAAAGTAAATTCTAATGATTCAATTCTCTGTTCACTTGATATTTGTAACTTTACTAACTTACCTTTAGCGGAAACCATTGAAATTTGTACTAAAACATTTTACGACGGTCACCTCCCTACTTATTTCTAAACATGTTTTATTGAAATGATGAAAACTGCAACTACTTCAGTTGAATTTAGCTTTAATAATATTATCTACAGGCAAATTGATGGAGTCGCTATGGGTAGTCCCCTTGGTCTCGCTCTGGCAAATATATTAGTTGGCTATTATGAATCAAAGCTTTTTAATGAAATTTCAAAACATATCGTATACTGTCTTTACGTTGATGACACCTTTTCTCTTTTTCACAAAAAAACTGACTTCCAAAAAATTTTAATTTGTCTTTACTCACTTCACCTTTTCCTAAAATTCACCAATGTAATTGAAGCTAATAATTCTGTGCCTTTTTTGGATGTACTTGTTACCAAATCTAATAATAAATTCATCACTTCAGTTTATCGAAAGTCCATTTTCACAGGTCAACATATTCATTGAAATTCGTTTGAACCAAAAATAGTCCATAGTCACAGCGGTATATAGAAAGGCATTTTTAAATAAACATTTGGTGGTACAGAATTTGAAGATTGCGTGAAGTAAAAGATTTTTCTTCCCAAAGCTTTTCATCTGACACTCTTCAGGGGAAATTGTCAGAATGAAGCAGAATTGAAACCGAACTAAGTTATAAAGGGGGAAAGCAGAGTTCTCATTGGCTGAAAGAAGTTAGCCAATGAGAGAAAAGATTAAGAAATTTTCAATAAGTAGACGAATTCTTTTTGCTTACACAGAAGGGGATTGAGAGATTTAATAAAAGTCACTCCAAGAGCAGAAAGGTGAAAGAAAGAGCGACCTCGAGCGAGAATAGAAAATTTTTCGTTGCTGTAATGAAGGGCGCATTGGGCGTTGTCAAGAAAATGTTGACCAATGGCGGATTCGTGAAATTGTTGTGGGCATGTGTTGTTCTTGCAAGAGCGGGAAAGGCTTTGGCGGTTGGCCGAGGCACGAGAATTGGTGATGGATGTAGGAACGTGTTGTTTAATTCGGTCTTCTAGCCGTTGAGACGTGCGACCAACGTACCGACTATCGCAGTGGCACAAAAACTGGTAAATAACATTGCTGTGATGATGGGAAGGCAACATGTCTTTCTTAATCGCTGGAAGGAGCTGTCGGGTGTTGAAAATAACACGTTGTTCGACGGAGAAAAAGCAGCGTTTCACAGCAGACGTAATCTGCTTTTCGAACTTCATCGAGACGTTTCCAATCCATGGGATGTGTAGGTAGACAAGGCACTTTTTTTACTGTGTGGACCGGGTTAGAATTTAGTTGTTGAAGTTTTCGCTTGAAAGCCGAATTGATTACACGTTCCGGATCGCCATTTTCCAAAAGAATTGAACGAATTTTGTCAAGCTCTTGGTCCAGTTTGCTTTTAGAACAAATCATAAAAGCTCTGTGAACGAGATTACCAATTAGATTGATTTTCCGTTTCTGGGGACTAAAAGAGTTCCAACGTAGATATTGGCCGGTGAAGGTGGGTTTCCTGTATACTGAAGTTAGAAATTCTGAATCATGCCTTTCTAACAACCCGTCAAGGAAAGGGAGAGAGTGATTAGATTCCTTTTTATAGGTGAAGCGAAGTGAGGGATGAAGGGAGTTGAGCTGGATGAAAAAAGTGTTGCAGTCTTCTTCATTGTTGAATATGGCGAAAGTATCATCAACGTACCGGAAGCACACTAACGGTCTTTTTGGCGATGTTGAAAAGTTTTGCTTCTTCGTAGCCAACAAAAATGTTTGCTAAAGCTGGACCAAGCGGTGAGCCTATAGCGACGCCGTCGATTTTTCGATGCATGTTGTTATTGAAGCTAAATTCCACACAGGAGGTGGCTAGCTGCATTAATTCGACAAAGATATTGCGTGGAAAAGATGGCGCCATTGAGTCGTCATTGTAAAGGGCATCAGCGCAGATTTCTGTGGTTTCAGCAAGCGGAACATTGGTGAAGAGACTGGAAATATCAAAAGAACAAAGAAAGACAGAGGAAGGAGAAAAGGTAAATTTTCTGACTTCTTTTACAAAGGTGAAAGAATCAGACACACAATTAGAAGAAAGGTTTTGGAGAACAGGTTGAAAAAGAGAAGTAAGCCATTTAGCTAGCTGATGTTGGGCCGATCCGCTCATAGACAAAATTGGACGTAAGGGTACGTCTTTTTTGTGTATATTCTGTAGACCATACATGCGCGGTCGCTGAGAGCCAGTGGGTCGGATTGCTTCGTAAACTTGCTTAGAAATTAGGTACTCTTTCCTCAGCTGTAGAATTCGTCTACTCTTTGAAAATTTCTTAATCTTTTCTCTCATTGGCTAACTTCTTTCAGCCAATGAGAACTCTACTTTCCCCCTTTATAACTTAGTTCGGTTTCAATTCTGCTTCATTCTGACAATTTCCCCTGAAGAGTGTCAGATGAAAAGCTTTGGGAAGAAAAATCTTTTACTTCACGCAAAGGCATGTTTACTCAGTCATGTTACGTAGAACTGATGCGTCTTATATACGGGTCACCATTGAAAGGGAGGTTTTAAACATCTAAAAGAAGGTGCGGCTTATACACGGGTCTATACGGTACGTGGATAGCAAACCGAGTGAACAAAGTCTTCTAATATTGATTTATTGAAGTGAGCAGTAACATTGCATTGTGCATTATGCTGAACTTTTACATGTGCAATTATTGACGTAATCAATAGTAATTAATTATAAATTATCAACTTTACTCTTTGGTGATATCAAGTGTAAGGTTACTTATGGGTACCCCTGTATTTAGATATAACTGCAAATTGGTGTTGGTGTTTAGAAAAGGAATCAGCAACTTCAATAGTCAGAGCGATAATAATTCATACTTATCAAAACATAGATTTAAAAAAATATATTAGATATATTAAAATTTTGTGTCACACTACTGAACATTCATAGCTTTAATCTTAACCTCATAGCTTTGTAGTTGATTTTCAGTTTTTTACAGTAATATTTAAGCTTTTGATTTTGGCGTAATTTTTATCATTGTTACATAACTATTGCATCATGCGCACATTCTTGAGTTAATTCATTTTGTCTGCAAGTTGTTTGTGTAAGAGTACGTGCTAGAAAGATTTGTTTTACCGTTTCAATGCATAGAGGATCAATCTTAGTTTTAAGACATTGTGACGTTTTGTTACAATTTCAGGTAATTTTTTCTGGAACGTTTAAGAAATGATTGACTGGAATTTTTTACAACTATTACGAATTGATCTGACATTTGAGTTACGAAACTTGTTTACTACGGTGTCTTCTGGCTGTATTGTGATGTCATAGACTCCTTTCTCCCATTGCTAAACGTACTATAATACAGGGTGACCAAAAAAAAAACAGAGCCCATACAAATTTTACTAAATCTTATCAACATGCCTTCAGTTCATCAATGTTTAAACTAATGGCACTAAATACAGCAAAAAAATTGAGAAATCTTAAAAGAGAGATCAGTTTGAGTAAGTGACAATTTTGAGTAACGTCTGCAAGTTTGCCTCCTGTACTGTTGCACCCATTTGGAGCATATTTTAAACAATACATAACTTTAACACAAAGCAACCGAAATAACTGAAATTTTGATGAATAATGGTACAAAGATTGATATTTAAGTCGACCAAGTTTCTTGCAATTCTATTGATATTGATAAGATTTAATAAAATTTGTATGGGTTCTGTTTTTTTTTTGGTTCACACTGTAATTAATTTAAGAAATCTGACCCCATCCAGTAACTATGTTTGTTATCTCCTAACATTGGAAGATTTATATAACTACGATCTTAAATTTTTATTTCCTTTAGTTAAAGCCATGGGTCGCCAAGACTATGCAGATGGTCGCGAAGGCTTGTAAATTACCACACGTAAAAGAAAAAGATCTGCGCACACAAGATTTCAGAAAAAGGACCTTCTTAAGAGATCATTACAATTTTAAGACAAAAATCAAGAAATCAGAGTTTGATTCAAGGTGAAAACCTTTTTTTTTTAGAGATCCCTACGTTTTTGAGCCGAAAATCAAGAAATCGAAATAAGTTTGCTCACGAGCAAATTTCTGCTCACACATTTACAACTAAAAATTAGACAACCATTGTTGGCTTACATAACAATTTCGTTTTAATCAAAATAAGCGCTTACTCAAATTTATTTGGGTCGCAGTCATATTTGTAAATCGTTGTTTTTAGCGATTTTGGGTCGCAGAAAAAAAGGTTTGAGAAACGCTGAGTTAAAGTGTTGTCCATGTGGCTGTGTTTAAGTTATCTAAGGGTCAGTGTTGACGCCTTGCAAATCAATTTTATAATAAGATAGATTGTTTTAACCTTAGTGGAAGATAAACTATTAAGTTCAGTATTAACCATCAGGGTGCTAATTTATTTTTGTAGTTAGTCAGAATAAAGTTGTTGAATGATTATTCACAGTTGTTGGCGATGTGAATTGCTTTGAAGTTTGCCGAAACTTGAAAGTCAAGTTTTACCAGAATTGATCAAATTCTTTTCATTCTGTGAATATATTGTTTATTGTCAGAAACCGTGGTTTGCTTGAAGTAAAAGATTTTTCTTCCCAAAGCTTTTCATCTGAAACTCTTCAGGGGAAATCGTCAGAATGAAGTAGAATTGAAACCGAACTAATTTATAAAGGAAGAAAGTAGAGTTCTCATTGGCTGAAAGAGTCAACCAATGAGAGAAAAGTTTAAGAAATTTTCTCTCATTGGTTGACTCTTTCAGCCAATGAGAACTCTACTTTCTTCCTTTATAAATTAGTTCGGTTTCAATTCTACTTCATTCTGACGATTTCCCCTGAAGAGTTTCAGATGAAAAGCTTTGGGAAGAAAAATCTTTTACTTCAAGCAATCTTCAAATTCTGTACCACCAAATGTTTATTCAAACCGTGGTTTCTTTCAATTTGAAGAGATAAGTTTTTTTAGGAAATCCACTTGTACTTAGCTAATTGTTTTAAGAAGTTCAGTCTCGCAGCAAACTATTTTATATAAAATTAATATAAAGCCTATGTAAATAAACACAGCTTTACTTCAGCGGAGGTATTTGAGTTACTTAGTTCAGCCGGTCTTTCTGATTCCTGAGTAAAGTTTTGGCTTTGCTCTAAGGCCTGTGGGCTCTTCAAGGGACACAACATCTTATTCAAAAGTCTCAGGGTTAACAGAAAAAATAGTGATGCCAAATGCAATGTTTGAAACTGGTCTTTCTCCGAGAAACTGAACTTGTTGTCAGTAATTTTGGTTTATCTGAGGTTTCTTAGGTCTGGCCACGACGCTACGTTTATTTCTTTAATTATTATTTGCATTTAGTCGTAGATTTTTTTGTTTATTTAAATTAGCTTTTTCTTTGTGAATATGTACTTGGTAAATGCCATTTGTTATTGTTTTACTTTTTCATTTTCTTGTGTTTTTTGTTAAATGTCAAGGCAAGTACAGTCAAAGCGACTGTTTGGCAGAAATATTGTACTTACCAAAATTGATAAAATCATCCAACTATATCAGCAGAAAATAGATTGGACTTATTAAAGCTGCCACATAATTAAAGCCTATTGCAAGTAAACCGATTGTAACCTCAAAATATAAAACTTTTATGTTAAATGAAAAAGAATTAAGATTTAATTTAATGAAACAACCTTGATTATGTGGCATACAACCAATTTAAAACCAAAGAATTCCCAACAAAAGGCCAAAACAATTTGTATAGACGATTAATTGACAGTTGTTAAAACATGAAAGGCTTATTAGCGTATAAGTTATACTTGCAACATGGTGGCACCAAAGTTGGTTTAATATCGGAAGTCCCTGGGACTGGGGTCAAATCTCTAGTTACACAGGGGTATTGTAAAAGAACATTGTTGGATGCTTGAAGAACCGGTTGCATGCTAGCAAATTAGCAATAGTAACGATCTGCTCAATTCATTGTTTTTTTTATAGGCGTTTTGTTTCTTCGGCAATAAGAGTCTATTAGACAGAGGCAAAATTTTTTTTGAGGTTGCGCCGCAAGTTTTTCGACAGACTTGTGATTGCGCTTGCGGCACGAGTTTTTTAAGATTGCATTTGTGCCGCCATTGTTGCAAGTTGCGCTATCCATTCCTGCTATTTTTAATTATTTTTCTTGATTGATTAAATAAAAATGCATTCTCAACAATAGCATGTTCTAAAAAACTAAAACTACTAACAAACCTTGTGTAACAAAAGAAACCCTCTATTAATTCAGCATAAGCAAAAATATGTACTATTTCAGTTATCTAAAAGGTGCCAAGGCACAAAAACTTACTTTCAAACAATATGCCAATAAACTGACAAAAATAAAAAAAAAGGTTAAAAAGACTGGAGCTGGTAAGCCGCCCTTTCATTTTTAGGGTTGCTTATCTTCGCCTGGACCTAACACGTTTATCTAACTTACAAGTATTGTTAAATTAACAACCCTAACCCCAATCCTATATATGTATTTTCAATTCGAAGATTAAATAATACTAATATTATTAATTTAGCTTAATAAAAATAAAATACAACTTGTGCACCACCACGCTACGTGGCACTTGCACAGAATTTTTAAAAACTGGAATGGCCTTATAGTTGTTGAGGATCAGAACGCGTTATCCACCACAAATCGCAAGTCACTAAAAAATTTATTTGACAAATTTTCCAATACGACATCGAGCAGTTGATGAATAACGGTTTTCAACTTTTTGCGGCTAAATTACAAAACAAAACTTCAATATTTCAACAGACCAGTTTTTGCTTCTACTATTGATTCTTCGGAACCAATCTATTCAAGGCGCAGTTGACGAAGCGTTTTTCGTCACATGATTTTGCTCAAAGTGAAAATTTCAAAACAGTTAATCGATTTATCATCAGTTCCGCGCGAATAAGTGCGGACGACGACGTGGTCAAGCCACTTATCAAAACCAATGACGTCGCGCCCGACTTTATCTAAACAAACAAGGCGCGAAATTCGACACAACTTTTCAAGTCATTTAACTTTACTTAGCCAACAGAGTAGCTTATCTTTACCTGAGAAAGTTTGGGTTTACTTATATTTACCAGGAAGATTTTGGACTTGTTTATCTTTGCATGGATATTTTTGGGTTGCTTATCTATCCGAGCTCCAAAAGACTTTAATTAATACTGAATTTCAAAATTTAAAAAATAAATTGCTTAAATTTTTGTTTCTCATTCAACCTCCTAAACTAGGTTTATAATCTTAAATGAGAATAAAATACAAAATCATGTTAAAGTTGCTGATTGTTTCAATTAAAATTTTTGCAGTATTGCAAAACATTTGCTGACAAAGTTAATTTTTTTAAGTTTTAAATTAAAATCATTTATGTGAGATGTAATGTCGACCAAATATAACATATTTGACATCCAAAAAGGTTCATTACTAAATTGACCGGCTTCAATACATACAAAATATTCAAATGTTTTGCTTACAATGCTTGCTGATGTACAATACAGTAAAAAAATGGGTTTCTGGAATTTAATATCCTTTAAGTTAGACATGATTTGGGGTATTGTATTGGTTTTCACAAAACATACTTATTTCCTCGTTTAGCATAGAATAAGCAACACTCAGCATCTACTTTAGTTTCTTAGTTGTTATTCAAAAAGCATTAAAAAGAAACCTATAGATTAAAATATGTTGTAATAACAAATTGATTTAATATACGTATTTCAACAATACTACAATACTACGCTGAAAGTAAAAATGACTATTACTTTTTCTGCACAACAACCAAATTTTTAGCTTCTTCCGGTGGGCTAAAAAAATTTACTTCTCGGACCGCATCCAGCCTGCGGGCCGTAGTTTGGTGACCCCTGGTCTAATATAAAGGTTTTTAATTGAGGTTCTTAACTGGAGAAGTTTATCGGAAAAAACTATTCAATTCAATACTCAATCTGTGGTCGACGCTATTATATCGGTGGTCTACGGGATAACACAGTCAAACAAAAAGCTTTAAATTTCACCTCACTAAGAACTAAATTAATGTTTAAAGATCATAAATTTTCTTTGTGAAACAATAGCGGCAAAAATACCGGTTGGGTTACAGTGCTAAACTTTTTTGGGGTCTTCATTTAGATTTCATTGTAATATTTTTGACTTCCCTATGCTGGAAATTAAAATTTGGATCTCGAAGTCAATTAAAGGCCAAAAAAAAGTCTTCATTTTAGTTTCTGCAAATAAAATCCTGTGTATTTTTGTATGTAGGCATACCAAATAACTTTTAAAGCAAAAAGGTTTCATAAGTTTAAAGAGATTGAAAACCGCTGGTCTAGATTTGAAATTAAAAAGAAAACAAGCAATAGCGGGAGGCGTAAAATTATGTGTCGTGTCATAGTTGTCCCACCCCTCTTTTTAACAATAGGCCTAAACTAACTATTTACGACCACGTAAATTTTATTGTGTTCACAATAGTAAAATTAGATAAAATTTCATCTATTGTTAAGTATTATTTAAATTTATCGTTTTTACTGCATTCTCTTAACAGTTATATTATTATAAAGTATTTTTTGGGGTAATATTAATTTCCCCTATCCTTTCAATTTATTAGAACTAAAAAACAAAACAATTAATATATCAGAACTTCTATTATGTTGATATATTCCCTGCTACATGAAATTCTATAGCGAATGAAATAAAAAATATTGTTTTGTCAAATTTAAAAAAATATTTGTTTGCTTGTACTTGTTCTTGTGATATTTGTGACAAAAAAGAAACAGAAACTTAAAACTTAGTCTTTAATTTTTGAGATTAACAATATTTTGTTTGTTTTTATTTAAATGCTTTTCTGACATGGAAACTTTCAAAAAAATTTATTTCTTGCCAGCGCATTCATGCAGGTCAATGAGACACGGAAACTTTTTACAACGATAAGGTAACAGTTTACAAGAAATAATCAAAATTTTTAACAAAGAATTTACTAGCTATTAATTTTTAAAGTTAAAGCAAAAAAAGTTTGTTATAAAATGAAACAAGTAGTACGTACCTTTGATGCAATTGTAAGACTTCTTTGTAACGTCAGCTTCGTCTAATAGACCGGCAATGTAGCAAGGTTTTAAATCCTCATTCATCTATCATAAAAAATTGAATAATTATTACACTTGTTACGATCGGTGTTGTGGTATCGTAACGCGAGGAAATGGTCTTTTTAAAATGATTTTTATATGATATCAACATTCTTTGAATGCTTTTGCAATGTTATTGCAAACAAGTGCTGTGTAGCATAACCTTCTGATATAGGATAAGAAAAGGTGTTGCGAAACGGAACATTGCAATTATTTTATAAAGCTCTAACTTTTGTCCCTTGTTTTTATATATATTTTTGGAGGTTATCTCATGTTCTAACATTATACCGTATATTGGAGTTGATACCTAGTGAAATGATTCTAAAACCTTTTTCTTTTTATGAAAAAAATGCAATTCATTTAATATCTGAGAGATTTAAGGTAACCTTTTTACATTATTTTTGTTTATCTTCCTGACTTGCAGGAAAACGTCGGAGGCGATATACCTTGTATTTCGGGCAACCATGAAGCGATTGCCCCCACCTGCTTTTGGAGATGCCAAGAAACTGCTGTCCGGTCAAAACTTGTAATTTGCTTTTTGTTTCTTTTTAGAGATATGGCAGAAATTTGAAGTTGCTCTCTGAAACCGGTAAACAAAGGAAAGTCTTTCTCAAGGACACAACCGAATGACGAGAGTACGTTTTAAACCAAGAGTTTCAAACTTAAATAGGTCTATGGGACAAACTAAAAATTATGAACTATCTGCGGGCCGCAATACACAAACCAAAATCAATAATCCATAAACGAAAATGAGTAGTGACTAAAATAAATGATGTTGGCATTATAGCCAATTATCTTTCTGGATACCTAGCTGGCAGCGTTTACTATCAGCAAACTCCTTGATATTAGGTTTGAATTCATCAGTGGAAATCAACCTCAGTTTTTTTTAGGAATGTTCATCAGTGACACGTGACCTTAGAAGAGAATTGCTATCATTCATAGATACAAACATTTTTCATTCACGTTTGTGCTTCAAAAGATTGCAATAATTCTTGCAGTAGCAGAGAGCAACTTTGGAAACCTTTTTTGTTAAAAAAACAAGTAAAATTTTGCAAATCTCTACGCCTGCATATTTCTGTTTCAAAATGGTAACACGTTAAAGTTTTGCTAACGCCATTATGTAATTTCTAAGCAAACGGTGTTAAAAGCAGTTGAAAATGGGGTTGTAGCACCTCAAAATCTAAAAACCGCTCAGCAAAATATTAAAGCAAACTTGACAACAAATCTGCGTATTTCTTCAAGCTGGATTGGATTCCAGAATTGAGAAATGACCACTTTGCCCTCATCCAACTGTTTTATCTATAAATCTAATTTTACTTTGAACAATTTATATGACTGTATCTACATCAGTGATTTTTATTTCTATATTGCCTTTGTACCAATCATATTTAGTTCAATGCATTATTCTTGAGTGTTGCCGCATATAATATTCCTTTATAGCAGCTATCTTTTCCTGACAAGTAAGATATTAACTTGTGTTGCCGACAGCAGTAAAAACTATAAATCTTTTCATCTTTTTAAAAAATTCTTCTTTCATCGGCAATTTTTTTTTTTTTTTTAAATGAAAACATTTTGTAAAGGAAAACTTTAGCTTTAAAAATAAAAATATTTACTCAAATTATCAGTAGGTTTTAACTTTGCGAAGAACAATAAAAATTTGCTCTTAAACTTTGAGAGTTAACTTAATTACTTCAACTGAGACTAACTTGCTCTTGACTGGTTACTCTTTCTCAGAAGGCTCAGAATGGAAAACAAAAAACAGAAAGAGCAAAAAAGAAAGTGAGCAGAGTTCCTGGGCTATTGATGTTGTAACAATTATCGTAGTCTGGGCAGGAACACAGCAACAAAAAAGGATGCAATTCAACATTACACAACTGGCGTAGGGTTTTAGCAAGATTTGCCTCAAAAAACCGGCGACAAGTGTTGCTGTACTGTTTTTGGACTCAACGAAAATGCTGCAAAAAGTTAAAAATTTGCTACTTGTCAAAGAATGCTGAAGAAAACAAGAGGCATTAATAGAGATTAATTTTTATTGAAAATTTGAGTTTTACAAATTTAAAATAAATTTAAAACTGAGTTTTACAAGTTGATAATAGAATGAGTTATAATTCCGAAACGTCCTTAATAAACTGTGTTTCAAAATATATTGGCTATACTTTTTATCCTGAAATTATTCCTAGTAATTCTTTGGAGTGTAAATGGTACCACGTACGCGTGTAATAGCAATGTACCAAGCCACAACCCTTTATTTTTTTATCCAAAACTGTCCGATCTAGTGCTCCTTGTAATGCACAATGCATTTGACACTCCGAATGCAACTTTATCTCCGGTTTGTGCAATGGCGCCGCATTTGCAATGAAAGAAAGGAACGAGACCCCATTTTCTATGCACAAATGCAAACGCTTAACTACAGTCCGCAGACAGAATGGGCCAACTGGGGGTAACCGAATGGGCCAACTGTGGGTAACCGACTGGGCGCAACTCAACAGGACGCAGCTGACTGGTTAGTCAGGCTGCAGCCAGTTGTCCTAAATCCTTTGCAGGCGTTTAAGCATAACTCAAACTGTTCTAGGCACACTATTTTCAACAATCCGGGTACAGGCAAGGCGTTGGTAATGAAAGCACGAGGCTGGAATGTATTCTCACAGTACACTGTGTTCGATCTATGCTTCATGTACTGGGCAGAACGGATGCCTAATTCAGCAAGATTGTTCAAGTTTTTGCGCAGCCGGCACAAACAAGCGTTTAGATCTCGTGTTTATTGGCAGCATTTGATAATCGATGAATTAGCATCGTCACGATCTAGAGCAGTGCTCTGCAACTCGTGCGCTGCGGAAAAACGAGAAACATATGCTTTCAAATAGAGAAAAGTTTTGTTTCTCTAAAATAGCAACCAACAAACTTAAAAAATTCATTATATAGAACATCTCATCGTGTAATGTCAAGACCTTTTTTCAGACTTTACTAAATTTTGAATGCTTTTCTTCATATGAAGCTTTATTTAATGAACATAAAAACTTTCTACAAATAAATTGATAACTTTTTTGGATCAATTTTCACCTGGGCTCGATTGTGCACGACATGCGCAAATTTATAACTTCCGATGAAAAAAAGTCATCATTTTATTTTTAAATTTTAGATTGAAATTTTTAGGTTTTTTATGACAGACAAATGAAACTTCAGGTAACGGAAAGGGTTCACAATTTAGCTCTTCCCTGGTCCAGCTGTTCTGCAAATTTTTGAAATCTTTCAAAGTGTGCCGCAGGATTGAAAAAGTAGCAGAGCAGAGGTTTAAAGTACCACCTTTACCCAAAAAGAGTGTCGTTCCTAATTTTCAAAGCTCAAATGGCTGGATGTTTGAAAAAACTGTTAAGTGGTCCGTTGGAGAGGGACGGAGGCATTGAGTGACTACGTGCAAAGCGTCATTCAAAACACTATTACATAAATCAAGTATGTGCGCTTCCAGAACCAGTAAAATTCCAGTACTCGGCTGTTGAATAGACTAAAAAAAGAAAGCTGTATCTGATATTTTGGCACCCTTGAGGCCGCAAGTTACCTCAGCAGCGGGTTGTTTGTGCAATGTCAAATGGTGGTGACAAAACTTTGGTGATTTGTCTAGCTTTACCTCAAGATAAATTGGAACTAAAAACCCCAAGATAAACATGGTAAATGTTGATCATTTAAACTTTTAGCTCACATTTTTTCTTAATCTGGAGATTGTGGAAAGCAGATTATAGATTTAGATGTTAAAAAAGTTGTTATGGATTTTGAAGGAACACTGTTTCTCTGACACCCGAGACTATTTTGCTTGCTGTCCTATGTTGCTTAGAGTGAAACTTTTGTTGCAAACTAGCTTTATAATCATTCAAACCATGCATTTATCCAGCAGAAACCTCAGCAACTTGTAGTTAATGTCAAGTTTGTATGAAATAACAGTGTTATATGCAGCTGTCAGCTTGACAATTAGACTTAGTCTTGAGAAAATGGTCAGTCATTTGTATAAACAGAGCAACTTGATCCACTGTTAACTTTTTGCATCAAACCATCAATTGGCTTGTTGCGGACGTAGGTAAGCGTCTCAAATTGAAGGCGCTATTTCTAAAGATACCTAAGTCACATTTTCGAAAAAATGAGATAAGCTGAAAAAATTGTTTGTTTACTTGCCAGAAATATTCTGACAAAATATCTTTTCAAGATAATGTACGAAAATCACTTTTTGAATAGTCAGAGGTTTGAAATCTTAGCGTATTTTTATTCTAGAAGTACCGAAGTCCAACTGATTTATGTTAAAATTCTTATACACACTTGATAGCTTATTAAACCTTTTGTTTGAAGGCTTGATCTGCAAAGCAGTCTTTCCTGAAAAAATTTTTTTTTACTTTTGTCAATGAAACTTGAAATAGGAGTTTTTGAAAGTTTGTCAAAGGTTAATAATATAAGAGTAATGAAAGCATTATAATGAAGTAACAACTTTCATTTTTATTGTAGGCAAGCTTATTGAAAATAACTTATTTTTGCATTAAATTTACTTGTATTATTATTTTAATCCTTATTTTTAAATTAATTGGAAATCCTAGCGTTTTATTTGTAGCTTTTGATTCCCGTTTGTAACCTAATAATTTAGTTACATAGCATTCTATTAGAGTCACGAAGCATCAACTCATCTATTGACATTTAAAAACATTTTTTTTTTATTTGTAATTAATAGCTTTATATTGATTTAGCTTTTAGTTAATAGATCATAAAAAAGTTTTTTTTATGTTTTCTTGGTTTGGGTACGCAAATTTTTGGAAAATGAACTTCTCATCACTTGGTTTTTTGATTTCCCTTAGACCCTAATTTTTTTTCTGATACGTCACTCTATAAAAAATAGAATTTAAATTATTATTATTATTACATGTGGTTGACTTTTTCTGCCTAACTACACTGTCAATCTGCTAGAAAAGCGCTTGTAAAACAAAATTTCCAATAAAAGTACCTAAGTCCAATCTGCAAAACAAGCTTTAATTCCTTATGACGTCATAATAAAATTCTAAAAAGTTCTTGAAAAAGGAAGACATAGATAACCAATGTAATAAAAAACCATTTAGGTTTTTTCCATCATTACTTTGATTTTGCCAGGGTTTTTAAAAACTTTAAACCTCATTTTCTCAAAACTAACATTATTTGACTTAGGTACATTTAGAACTAAGCCCTTCAATTTTTTCCAGTAAAGTTGATAAATTTGTCGATAACGTTTTGGGTCTTCAACGGCCTTCTTAGTCTTTCGTATCGCGACTACAAGCGCTCTTCCGTAAATTTTCGAAGTTAAAGTTGACGCAATCAGGAAAAGAGAAAGTTATGCAATCAAGACTTTAAAGTAGCTCTAACATGGAATATAAGCTCTGCTCACAAACAATTAGGGCCCGGAGCTTTATCTGGTTTTACGT
Organism: Diplosoma virens; assembly: GCA_963680785.1. Classification (NCBI taxonomy): domain Eukaryota; kingdom Metazoa; phylum Chordata; class Ascidiacea; order Aplousobranchia; family Didemnidae; genus Diplosoma; species Diplosoma virens. The sequence continues at coordinate 14,686,435 of OY796894.1, read as the reverse complement.
AGAAGAAATCTTGTAAACAGCCTAGGTCATCAGTAAATAAGAATCTAAGTTGATTTTATTTCGAGATTTCCAATTAGTGGGTCATTTTAAAACTACAAAGACGTCGGAATATAATAGGATAATCATATTAGACCAGGAGTCATAACAAAATTTTAAAGAATGACACTTTGTGTTCAAACACAAAGTTTATTGCGTAAGGCAAATAAAGATCAAAAATGGTCTTTACTTGGCGTTTATATAAAAAGTTCTTTCCGCATTTCTAGATTGGAGCTTTTTTGGTCTGTATTTAACTTTCAAAATAACTTTATAAAACAGTTTGCAATAAATAAGAACCGTTTTTTAAACTTTGGATTGAAAATTTTTTTGTAGTAGAAAAGTAATTTTTGTACATCTCAGACTTTAGTGAGTAAAACAAGTAAACTTATATATTAAAAATACGCCGAATTTTTCATTGTAAGGAAAATTTTGACATAAAAATAGCCTGTTACTTTAAATGCAAACTGAAATTCAATTATAAAAAGTAAGTTGTTGTTCAATTTTCTAAAGCATCAGCATAAGAGCTAACATGTGAACTAGTTAATTTAATTTTTTTTCACGAATGAATAGTTATAAGAAAGTTTTATAAAAAATGCTTAGTGTAAAGATTGAATTTTTTCCGATAGATTGGTATTCAAGCAGTCCAACAGCAATTGTTTTATACAACAGAATTTATATGTGTAAAGTGTTTTCAAGCAATCGCCAAAAACTTAAAAAAAATGCGATTTACATAAAGTAAATTCTGCATCGCCTCAGGCATATTGACGTCTGGCAAACGACATAATTTGCTTCGTCACGCAAAGTCAATAAATTAATAAAATACATGTCACTTAATAAAGGCGTAAAATTGAAATTCCACGCTCTGCTTGCAAAAACAAGCAAAAATTCACAAATTTGCTAAAAAACGTTTATTTTACCCGTTAACCCTTGTTTAGGGGCACCTAAAAACAGTACCATATCATTCAGCAATTCAAATTAAAAAAAGTCAAGAAATTCTAGAATATTATCTAAAAAAATAAAGTAATTACAAACGTTTTCGCAAACGCCAGGCTTCAGAAGCCCGGCCATTAAGGAGAATAGGGTAAAATAAAATATTTGTTCCAAAATCTCCTTCTTCTTACAGTAGCAACTTTAATTTTAAAAAGTTTCGCTTTTAAAAATTCAAGTCGTTTTTGTTATTTTAAATTTTTAACTAAACGGTTATTTATCATGGTTGCAATTCAAAATATTTTAAATTACTGAAAAGTATTTTTCCTTGAACTCGCAATCGAAATTAAAGTTTTTTTTTAATAATTCGAAATCGATTTCATAAAATTCCAAACAAACTGTAAAAATCAATATTTTTTACAATCTTGACTTGGTTATCAGCATTCAACAAAGATGTATTAATCCTTAATAAAAGTCTATGTCTATGGATTCTGTGCTTGTCATGAGTCGCATATTATCGGACTGCAAATTTTTTGCCCAGATGGTAGGTGCTTTCACGCAGCCTGGGCCGTGAGTAAGTCTGTTCATTGATTTCAAAGATGACAGACGGAAACCGAACCTACCAAAACGAAAGGGTATCCACCCATTCCGATGTTCAGTGTGGGTCTGCTAATCGGCAAACGTCCTTTTCAGGACGGGGCAATGCTAGGATAAAACTGCCCTTTTCAGGGCACATTGCCAACAAGTTCCGAGGACCCACTATTCTTCAGCTGAACATCGAAGGCCTCACTGCAAGCAAGATGAATGTTCTTCATCACCTCGCTATGCAGTCTGAGGCACTCGTCATCCTAATGCAGGAGACCCAATGCACTGATGCAGAGAAGTTGGTGCTACCAAACTATTAACTAGCTGGGTCTTCTCTAAGCAGGAAGCATGGCTTTGCCACGTTTGTCCACGAGCGACTGAGATACACGCTTTTGGACCAATCCCCACCGACATCGGAGATCGAGTGGCTGTGTGTGGACGTTGATGGCTATAAAATAGTCAACGTATACAAATCACCGCCAACGCGATTGCAAACCCTGGATCTCCCAGTGTTTCCTTACCCCTGTCTGTACGCTGGCGATTTTAACTGTCGTCATGCTGACTAGGCTTATGACGACAACAGTCCGGACGGTGAGTGCTTGGCTGGATGGGTACGTATTAATTGTCTTGCCCTGCTATATAATGCCAAGGACGCTGCCAGTTTTTATTCCGGCCGCTGGAACACTGGCACCAATCCAGATCTAGCTTTCGCTAGCGTAGGTCCAAACAGTCGCTTACCGGATAGACGTGTCCTTGAGAAGTTCCCCAGGTCACAACATCGACCCTCGCTTATTACACCACCAAGGTTTGCTATGGCAGTGCCAATCATAACTGTTAAGCGATGGAACTTCCGCAAGGCCAAATGGAGTCACTACATTGCTTTGACGAATAAATTTGCAAAGACTTTGTTGCCGCCTGATACACTTGATGTGGATGCGGCTTACCAGGATTTCTGTAACACCATTAAGAAAGCAGCCAAAAAGACCATCCCACGCGGGTATCGAAATAACTATATTCCGTGTTGGGATGCAGAGTGTGAATCCCTCTATAAAACCTTTCTGCAGTCTCCTCAGGGAGACGACTCAAGTTTGGCTGCTACAGCTCTGCTTGCCAAGCTTGACAGAAAGCGGAGGGATCGATGGTCCGAAGCAGTTCGGAGCATTGACTTCTCACACTCTAGTCGAAAAGCGTGGAGTATCTTGAACAACCTTACTGGTAGGTCACGACACTCTCCTCGTCACTGTCCCGTTTCAGCCATTGCTATTGCATCTCAGCTGGTTAGAAATGGGAAATACAAGGCTGTTGACCGCAAGTCATCTCGACTTGTCTTTCAAGAAGTGTCTGACCTTTGGAGGGCCACAACATCAGACGCAGTAAATATCTCTGACAATTTTTCACAGAGAGAATTTACTGCTGCCCTTCAACACTTAAAACCAGGTAAAGCTCCGTGACCTGATTCCATCTGCTCCGAGCTTATACTCCATGCCGGAGCTGCTTTGGAGTCCTGGTTACGTGACTTCCTTTCTTCCTGTTTACGCCGACTCAAAATTCCCAAGATCTGGAGAAGAGCGCTTGTGGTCGCGATCCCAAAACCAGGAAAGCCCGTGGGGGATCCAAAGAGTTATCGACCGATATCTCTGCTCTGTGTCCCCTACAAGATCCTCGAGAGGCTTATCTACGCCCGTGTTGAATCATTGATCGATCCACTGCTCCCTAAAGAGCAGGCTGGGTTCCGACGCGGGAAGTCAACCGTAGATCAAGTTGTTCTGCTAACTCAGAACATCGAGGATTCTTTCGAGGCTAAAAAGAAGGCCGGTGCCGTATTTATCGATCTGACAGCTGCTTATGACACTGTCTGGCACCGTGGCCTTACCTGCAAGCTGCTGAGACTACTTCCGGATAAGCACATGGTCAAAATGATCATGGAGCTTGTCCGAAATCGAAGTTTCACCCTTACCACCGGTGACAGCAAGCAAAGCAGGCTACGTCGTCTTAAAAACGGCGTTCCTCAGGGATCGGTCTTGGCTCCCCTCTTATTTAACATCTATACGTACGATCTTCCTTTCATGATCTCCAGAAAGTTTGCTTTTGCTGATGATTTAGCATTGTTGCACTCTTCTGGAAATTGGAAGGACTTGGAGGGGACATTAAGCCAAGACATGTCCACACTCTCAGCGTATCTCCAGACTTGGAGGTTGAAGCTCAGTCACACTAAGACGGTGACGGCAGCCTTTCACTTAAATAACCGAGAGGCCAAACGTGAGCTAAAGGTTTACAACAATAGTAGACTTTTACCGTTCTGTCCAACCCCTACTTATCTTGGGGTAAAACTGGACAGATTGCTCACGTTTCGTCACCATTTAGTGGCAATGCGCAAAAAACTATCATCGCGCGTCACACTGCTGAGGCGACTCGTGGGCTCGGATGGGGTGCTGGTTCTAAAACACTACGCATAGCCACCTTGTCTCTAGTCTACTCAGCAGCTGAGTACTGTGCGCCAGTCTGGTGTCGCAGTGCTCACACTCGCCTCATCGACAGTGTCTTGAATGACGCCTTGCGCATAGTTACTGGATGCCTGCGTCCCACTCCAACAGACCACCTACCTATACTCTCAGGCATCCAGCCAGCTGAGCTTCGCCGACTGGGAGCGACACTTTGCTTGGCTTACCGTGGATCTCTGGACCCCGATCATATCTTGCGTGGTCTTTTAAGTGGGTCCTCAGATACTGGCCAAATGAGACTAAGATCCAGACGCCCGTTTGTGCCAGGTGCGCGGAATCTCTTGGACAATCTTGCCAGACTTGGCATCCGCGCTTCTGAATGGACAAATCACAAATGGAACGCAGAGTACTGTGAAGGTGCTTCCAGGCTCCGTGCTTTTGTGCCCGAGACCAGTGCCAGGCCTGTTGGGATGGGCTTACCCCGAGCAGCTTGGGTTAAGCTTAACCGCCTGCGGACTGGTGTTGGGCGATTCCATTCGTCCATGCACAAATGGGGTCTCGCTCCTTCATCGAATTGCGAGTGTGGCGCCTCTGAGCAAACCGCAAACCATGTACTAACAGTGTGCCCTATACATTGGGCACCACATGGAGCACGAGGTCTGACGGTTTTGGATGACGAAACTCAATGCTGGCTTAATGACATCACTGCCAGCATCTGATCCAGGCAGTGCAGCAGTCTGGGGTAGTAAAAGGATAAACCCTCGGCCCCAGTCCTGTTTGTGTCTGGCCTGGAGCGGATACCCTTCAAACGACGACGACGACGACGACGGACCGCAAATCTCTACTTCACCAAAAAAAATCAAATGATTCTTCCCTGATTCTAAAGTAAAGTGATTATGATTAACATACCTCTGGGATGCAAAAGGGTAGGTTGATAATTTTCTTCAAATATTCGTATCCGTTGAGAGCGGCGGAAACATATCCGTTTTTTTCTGAGTCGGTGAAACAGTCGTTAGCAATTCTGGAGTCCATTGCGATCAAACAAATAAAAGGAGAATTTCGATCACTCAATAGAATATTGACAGCTTCCAGTACTGATTTAGCCTTGAACGTAAAAAAATAAATCCGGTTAACTGATAAAAATAATTCATTCAATAATTTTACAGAATTCTGAATCAAGTTTAGCCATAATTTTAGTTTTGTTTGAAATTCGAAAAAAACAACAAAACTGATTAAATAAAGAAACACGTTAAAACAATTTCTTTATTTACTTTTGACAAAGGAACTCTATCCAAGTCATCGATTGTGATTATCACTTTGTACTCGATGTTATAACTCAGTTCTACGGTGTTGATCAAGTCTGTCATTGATTGAATCTTTCAAAACATAAACAGCAATCAATATTTTTTACTTGATTTAAATTTATTAGAATAAATATTTTCCGACGTAAAAAATTTTGTTTATTTTCTACTTTCAAATGTTTTACCTCTTGTTTAATCTTATCCATGAGTCCAAGTTCATTAGCTAAATCTTTTTTGATTCCTTGTAATGCTTTGATTACTTGTCTACCATGAGAGTTATACAAGGCGTAAATAAGCTTTAAAATGGTCAAGAACAAAATAATTCCTGCAGGAACCAAAAGTGGAATATTTTTGACGATTATTGTCGATAGTGTTTGGTTAGTTTCCTGAAAAACGATAAACAATTATGCTTTTTAAAAAAAGAAACAACAGGTTAATTATTCAACAGAAACTCTATAAAAACTAATCAAGAATTTAAAAAATCTCTAAAAAACTATTTTTTAATTTCAATACATTAAAAAGCATAAAAGGTTTTAGGCTGTTATTTATAACAAAATCCGACAATAAATTAACTTCTTCAAATTGTGCCATAAAAATGCACGAAAATTAAAAAACCATAGATAAGGGGCACTTATCGGTTTAAGCGTTATATCTGTAATTTTTTTAAATTTGTTAAAAAGTTGTAGCACACTTTTGCTTTCAAATCACAAATATATCCAAAACAAATTTATCGGCTTTTTTTGAAAACCTGTAGATATCCTTATTTTAAAATCTGCTTTTGAGGTAAATTTAACATCAAAGAACCAGAAAAATCTTTATCTCAAATCAAAGTTCTCAAAAAATACCAAAAGCAGTAGTTCTTAACCTTTTTTTTGGTTACGGCCTTTGATTGACGTACAATTTTACAATGTTTTAAAAATTTTGTCCAACTTCAGTGCACTTGCAGACCCTCTGTAGCCTTTTTACCGACGGACAAAGGGTCTGTGACTCTGTGAACTTCCAATTTGGCCGCTTGATTTTCCCCTTGATTATTAACACAATTTTGCTGTGATTCTTATTTTAGACTTGAAAAAACAATGTTGTAGTTTTAATTACAATTGAAGTTTTAGGGAATTTGTTTGTAATTGTAATTGTTAAAAAAACAAAATTAAGAATTTGTTCAACCTTAATAATAACTGTCAAAAAGCGTACAAAACAATTGTAAAATGATGAAAAACATTTTTTCGGGTCTCGCGGATTTTAATTCGAAACTTTATTTTTCGTTTTTCGGACAAAATATACTTTAAGTCTGCGTTGTAAAGTGTATATTTTCTTTTAATCTTTCGTGACATACTTTTAAAAAATGCATCTGTTTGAAATATTTGACTACATCTCTTCCGAAACACCAACTCAAGAATAAAAAACGAGACGTCTGTCAAGACTAATTTTAAGTAAATTATAAAAAAACAATTCTTGGGAATCTCAAAACTTCTGAAAACATTGGTGGAGAAATATTGGTTGAGACTGTGAACTTTGTGCAGTACATTTTTAATTTTATCAATTGACCTTTTTTAAACGAGTTATTATTCAGTTAAACCAGTGTTTTTCAAGCCTTTTTTTCTGCGACCCAAAATCGCTAAAAACAACGATTTGCAAAGATGACTGCGACCCAAATAAATTTGACTGAGCTTAGTGAAAATGTAGTGATCTCTAAAAAAAAAAAATGTCTTCACCTTGAATCTGTTTCTTATTTCTTCATTTTCACCTCAAAAATCTAGTGTTCTCTAAAAAAAAAGAAAAGATCTTCATCTTGAATCTGATTCCGATTTCTTCATTTTGCTCTTAAATTCGTAATGACATCTCAAGAAGGTTCTTTACTTCTCAAATCTTGCGCGCGTAGATTTTTTTCTTTTACGTGTGGTAATTTACAAGCCCTCGCGGCCGATCCGCATAGTCTTGGCGACCCACTTCTGGGAGAAACACTGAGTTAAACATTTACAATTTAAAGCTGTGGTTCTATACGTTTATATCCTTTTCTTAAAACCTTATTTTGTTATTTTTTCATTAATCTCAAAAATGATATTTCAAAAATCTCATTTTGTTTCAGGATGTTTTTTGAACTGAAAAATATCGAAACGAAACTATTGGGCGCCGCCGTTAAAACACGGCTGCTGGGTGCCAGCTGACAATTAGTTTTACCTTTAGGGAGAATTCCGAGTCAGTTTCTCAAAAAAATTTCTTACGGTAACCTCTAGAAAAAACTAGTTTTTTGTTTGAAAGACTTTTTGAAGAGATCCGAAATAGGCTGGCAGCCAAATCAGCTGGCACCAAAACGGCCGCGCCCAAGCGGCTGTACCAAAATGTATCCTACCCAAAAATAGCTGAATATGCAAAGACACAAATTATATAAACCAGCATTTCAGTAATTTATAAGAAGCAGCAATGCTTTTTATAAACTGTAGTTTGTATTTCATTCGTCTCAGCTAGCTGAAGGCAAGATATTATTTGGACAAGCTATTATTAAATATAACTGTCATTGTAATGCAAAAAATATCAGTTTTTTTCATTTAGAGCTATTTTTATAAAATAATGAGTTATGCAAAAGCCTTTTAGCTAGACGTGAACTTTTAAAAAAATTCGCTTATTTTTTTTAATTACATAGATTATTTTTCGAATAAGTATCGTTATTACTTGAGCAAGTTGGAGCAATTAATTTGTTTTTTTTTCGACAACTGGGTGCTTGTAACCACGAGGTTAGTGACCACTGTTATTATGGATAGTAAAAAAGTAGACCGTGAATGTATTTGAAATTGCAAACAAACTGAGGTTAATTGCAAACAAACTGTATTTGAAATTGCAAATAAACTGTTAATAAATAATTTTAAATATATTTCTCTTTTATTTAAATTTCTTCTCAATACCTCCTTCAATGAATATTTTTTCTTCAAGATTATTGCTTTCTCTTTAAAGAGGCAAATAGCTCTTTGAGAAACATTGATTTTAAGCGTGCTTGGTCAGTTCCTAACTGAGATTGTTTTAACATGTGAAAACTTTAATTGTTTGAGTCAACGGTATATATTTCTTACACTTACCAACTTTGTAGTGTCATTTTTGGAATCTCGAAATAGGTCATAGGTAAATAATGATATTGACGTAAGAAAAACAACGGCTATTCCAACCAATAATAAAACATAGCCAGCTCTCCAGAAATTTCTAAAATGGTCACAAAACCCGCGTTTGTTTTCACAATTTTCCTCTTCTTCAAACAAACAATTCGAGATTTTAAGGATAAAAACCTTTATGTTCTCGCAATTTTGCCATTTTTCGTATTCTTCTTTAATTTTCTTCTCGGTGTCAAATTTTGCAACCCAGCAGTTATCTTTATTAACAGTATCATCTATTTTATCAATCTTATAATCATTTTTATCAAGCCATTTTGTCAGTTCTTCAGCTGTAGGAAATTCTTTTTTTATGTCATCTGTTGAGTTGTTTTCGTTATTCTCAATAAGCAAATATTGGACACTTTCCAAAACCGGTCTTTCAATCACATCCAACGACAACGATCGAAACACTCGCGTAGTGAAAACACCAAACTCTTGCTCGATTTTTTCAGCTAAAGCTGTGACGATTCCCGCCCACAAGGTGTCGCACCCCGCGTACTGCCAAGCATTATAGTTGACGTAAATAAACCTGAGAAACATGTTTGATTAGTTTTTTTAAAAATAAAGGAATTGAACTAAATTATTTTATAAGTGATAAATCTATATACAGAACGTATTTCTCGAAGTTTTATTAATCAATTACATCGGTAGCAAGATCAAAATTTTCTTAGTGTAAAAGTGCAAGACTGTGTACTTTATCTTGATGATGACAACTTTTCCGCGACTATTTGAGCATTTATGGCTCTCAATAAAAACATTTTTTACATTTTACAATATTTATGATAATCAGCTAATTAAAGATTTTTTACCAATCTTGAGTTTGGCAAAATTTATTGGTACCAAAGCTGATATGAATTACAGTTTACTTAACTGCACTAATGGCTATGTCTTCATGCTAACGCAAACTTGTTTTCTCTAAACATTATCTTATACTTGTGTGTTTTAGTTTTTTATTACCAAATCTGGTACTGTTTGTTTTTTATTTCATGACTGCACTAGCTATGAACAAGTAATTAGTAATTTGTTACTATTCATGGGTTAAGTCGCAGTTGAATTTCGAATCAGCTAAGCTCAAACTATTTTTAAACAATAGCACACAGAAAAGTCTTTCAAATGAACAAGATCAACTTTATCTAAAACAACACGCAATGTGTTCTGCTTAGTTATAGCCGTGCTTGATTACTAGTAGATGTGGTGTTATGAAGCTATCCAGGCCTTTACTTTAATTGAAAAAGGGTTTGTTTAGTGTTGCTGCATCTAAAAAAAGTTTAAATGTAAAAACATAAAAAATTAGATTTTTTCTTGGCATATTTTTATAATAAATAGAAATTGTTTGTAGTCTCAAGTAGTGAAAAAACAAATTTATTTATAAAAAGACGCTTTGCAACAAATTCGTGGATTCATCTGCAATAATTTAAGCAAAGTTTTTTTATTTACCGTACGGCTTAGAAATATAAGACATACAAAATCTATGGGAAGGACCCTTCACTGTATGTCGCGTTTCAATCTAAAAGTCTCGATTGCACATGAAATTGACCAAGTACGATAGAACTGTACTTTTTAGAAATAAAAAGCTTTACTCGTCGACAAATGATAATACCCTTAAGAACATAATAAAACAAGACACTCCAATAAAGCTCCAATTAAGTCTCATAAATGATATTAGAATTATTAAAAAAGTAAGAGCCAATGACGTCTTTTTCTTACTGAAAACCGGACCGCAGGCTCATTAGTTAATGGTTTCCTTGCTCTTTTCGACTCTTTTTAAATTTTTGACTGATGCGCTTTGTGCCGGTTCACTTACTAAATGAAAAACTGATTTAATATTAAAAAGCAAAAACTTCAATTATATGACGCACTGATTTAAACTTTAATTGCCTACACGTTTGATAACAATGCTAACTTGGCTAAAGGTGCTTTTTATAAGATAAAGGTATGTGGCAAATGTGATACGATGCATTAAAAAATGTTTTAAATCTAAGCTTAAGTCTTATGCTTCTGATTCATTCAATAAAATTTTTATACCGCTTGATTTTTAGAAACCTTCTCTCAGAGTGTAATTATAAAGCGTGTCGCTTCCAATTTGTAACGATTCTTAATTAATTTTGCAAATAATGCAGGCCACGTTTACGTCATGTGTAATTGGAACGAAAAACAAGATTTTTCCGTTTACTCACAGAAGAGAGCGTTATAACTACGGAAACATAAGATTTTAAGCATTTTTAAAAAGCTTACTAAGATCCAGACAAACTAACTTTAAAAGAAATAATTTATCTCTAACCGCTTTGTGAAAAAAAATGCAGTTCTAATCCCTTTTAGATCAGAGATGTTCAATGTACGCACCACCTCTTTCACCAAAACGTTGCAAACAATAAATTTACAAGCTCCAATAAAATAATTATTTGGCAGCTATTCATCTCATAATTACATTGTTGAATTTTCATGAAAATGTAAATCAAATTACAAAGAAAGTATAAAAAAATGTATTAATCATTTAATTATTTAATGATTTTTTTACTTTTTGGAGATTAAGTATTAAGATGTATGGTATAAGCTTTAATTAATTTTCAAGATTTACATCAGTTGTCTGAGCTCTCAAATCATTCATGATTTGTCTCGAGTAAAAGAATGTTGATTCACAAAGACGTGCATCAATCGACCAGCATGTTTCCGGAGGCGGGTATAGTCTACTGCGGCTGGCTTCCACAATTTTCTGGATCTTTATTATTATAGAATTGCGATTTAACCTTTTATTTTCAAACAACTTTTTAAGTTCTATTTCAAATTCTTCTGGTGGTCCAAGTTTGTGATCTGGAAAACCTAGCTTTTCAAATCTTTGAGTCTTTCATCATACTTCTTGATCAGAATTTAAAAACTGTTTGGCATTTTTCATAAATTCAATATCTTTTTATTTTTAATGATTACTTTTGTCAACATAGAAAAATGATTTTCTCAAAGCTTTGAATTTTCAACTATAGACTGAACAAAACACCTTCTTCCTGAATCCAGAAATATTTTGCCTCACATCGTAATAATTTTCTTTTTAACAGGCAGTAAAATATTCAACTCATTCTAAACTTTGTAATTTCCGAACTATATTTTCTAAATTTATGCAATTTTTTTAAATGTTTATACATTTTTCTCAGCAGGCCAATGAAAGCTACAGGTTTTTTACCCTTGTTATGGACTATCACAACTTTATTCAGAATCCAAAAGAACCAGTAGAACTAGGTAACCCAAATACCTGCGTTACAGTAAAGCTTTGTGTTGATTTTTATTCATGGCGGCTCTGTACGATGAATTCTATATAAAACTTCTCTCAACAGATAGAAAGAAACCACACTATCTAACTATAAAAAATATATTATTTATAAAATCGTACAAACTTGATCAAGTCTAGTAAAATTTAACTCTCAAGCTTTACAAAACTTCAAAGCAATTCACAGCGCCAACAACTGCAAATAATCACTCAACAACTTTGTACTGACTAACTTTAAAAATAAATTAGCACCCCTATGGCTGATAAGAATTTTTTTTTCAAACAATTCTATGTCACTATGGAATTCTATACTATAGAACTTAGAAGGCAACAACACTGACACTTAAATAATTTAGCTACGGTCACAAAGCACAATAACACCAAACAATTTTGATTCGGCGCAAACAGGAAGAGAGGAAGTCGCGAACCAGGACTTCAAAGCAGCTCCAGCATGGAGTATAAGCCCTGGGAAGATGCAATCAAGTCACGGAGCTTTATCTGGTTTTAAATGTTGGAGGGCAGCAGTAAATTCTCTGTGTGAAAAATTGTCAGGGATATTTATTGCATCTGGTGTTGTGGCTCTCCAAAGGTCAAACACTTCTTGAGAGACAAGTCGAGAAGACTTGCAGTCAGCAGCCTCGTATTTCCCATTTTTAACAAACTGGGATGCAATAGCTTCGGATGAAACGGGACAGTGACGAGAAGAGTGTCGTGACCTACCCGAAAGTTTGTTCAAAATACTCCACGCTTTTTAACTAGAGTGTGAGAAGTCAATGCTCCGAACTGCCTCGGACCATCGATCCTCCGCTTTCTGTCATGCTTGACAGGAAGCGGAGGGATTGATGGTCTGAGGCATTTCGGAGCATTGACTTCTCAAATAGCCATCAACGTCCACACACAACTACTCGATCTCCGATGTCAGTGGAGATTGGTCCAAAAGCGTGTATCTTAGTCGCTCATGGACAAACGTGGTAGTTGGTAGTTTGGAAGTACCAACTTCTCTGCATCAGTGCAGTGGGTCTCCTGCAGTAGGATGACGAGTGCCTCAGACTGCATAGCGAGGTAATGAAGAACGTTCATCTTGCTTGCAATGAGGCCTTCGATGTTCAACTGAAGAATAGTGGGTCTCTGGAACTTGTTGGCAATGAGCACTGAAAAGGGCAGTTTTATACAGGCATTGCCCCGTCCGGAAAAGGACGTTTGCCGATTAGCAGACACACTGAACATCGGAATGGGTGGATACTTTTTTGTTTTGGTAGGTTCGGTTTCGGTCTGTCATTTTTAACACAAATAAACAGATTTACTCACGGCCCAGGCTGCGAGAAAGCACCTACCATCTGAGCCCGACGACGACGACGACCACACAATTTTAACCATTTTAATTAGAATTACTGGGCTGGAATGAATGAATAACAAACTGCAAAATACAGTATGTAGTAATGATGTAGTCACTACTACAAACGTCGAGACCAAGATTCGATAATTTATGTGAGACTAAGACCGAAAAATTTTGAGATCGAAAGTTCGAGACCGAGACCAGAACAATCGAGAGTAAGATCGAGACCAAAAATTTTTACAAAAATATACTATATTTTTCAAATATTTGAAAATATTTCCAAAACATTGAATTAAAAAAAAAATGTTTTACACTTCCTTTGCAATATATTCTTAACTTCATGAGTCTGTAATTAATTTTCTGTCTCTTTTCAGTAACTTTTACTTCTAATATGACGTAGTCTTTTTCATGCCAAGTAATTATTGCATAGTCGGTAAAACTCCACTTTATATAATTTTTGTGCAAGCTGTTTTATAATTTTTTAATTGTTCATTTTATATCAATTGTAATCATAAGCACGTGTCAAGCAGACTAAGAGCACTTGCCTTAAGCGTCTAGCATTTTCTTTTTTTTTTTGTAGAATTATTGAGAAATTGATAAATGGATTTTTTTTAGCTAACGAGATTTTGCGAACAAAAAACTCATTTCTAAGCTTTTCGTTCGACACTCGTCAGAAGATAAATGCCGGAATAAAGAAAAGAAAAATTCAAGTTTTTTTATAATAAAGCTGAATGAAGATGATTGGATGTTTGAGAAAGCCGTCAAAACGCGTAATCAGGGCAAAATTTCAAGTTGTAAACAGATTGTTTTTGGCGACATAAATTTGGCTTCTATGACTTGATGTAAACAGCTTCAAAGCAGACAAATGAAAAGACTAACGGCCAAATGAAAAATTAATAAATTTTTTATCAGTGTAATTTTTGGCGCACATAAGGTTGTCTAAAAGGTGTTGACCAATCGCAGATTCTCTAAACAAACAGGGGTTGAAGATTTGGCAAAACGAGTGAAGATGTTGCCATAGTTTGGAATTTGGCCAGTTCTAATAGACTTTGGCACGTTTAGACGAATTCTGTCCTATAATTGTAGAGATGTGCAGCCTACGTACCGACTTTTATGTGGGCACAAAAAATTATAAACTATATTATTGATTAAAAGCGTAGCAGGCAACACGTCCTTTTTAATTGCAGGAAAAAGTGGGCCAGTTGTAAAAATGACAGTATTGTTCTATTAATCACCAATTAATCACTACACGAGATGTTCTATTGCAAAGAAGCATTTTTCCACGCTGACTTTGATTTTAAAATTTCATGTACATTTTTCTTTCTTTCATTCTGACGTTTATCTCCTTACAAATGACGGACGAAAAGCTTAGAGATGAGTTTTTTATTGGCTATTTTCAAATTCTGGACATTAACCACTTGCACGAGATTCCTAATTATGACATCCATTCACCGTCGCAATTCTTTGATTAGCTGTTTTTGGTACACTTTATTTTATTTCTACCGTAATCGGGCGTCACGTGACGTAATCTTATATAAGCGTACAGTTTATTTTCATGTTATTTTTCTTGATATTCCAGTCCAGTCAATCATTTCAGGCCGAATTGAGTTGTTGCACTGCAGTCGAGTTGTTCGTGTTTTTGTGGCTGTGTCGCCGCAGTTGTATTATAGATAGATAAAATCGTTAAGGTTGTGCAGCGGACAAACTATTAAGATTAATATTAGCCATTGGGGTGCTAATTCATTCTTATAGCTTGCAAGCACAAAGTTGTTAAAATGATTATTCGTAGTTGTGGCACTGAAATCGTTTTGAAGTTTGATGAAGTTGGGAGCCATCTTTTCGTGAAGCAATCAAGGTTTGTGAATTTTGTAAATATATTTTTTATAAATAGAGACGGTAGTTTCTGTCTGTCTGCAGAGCGAAGTTTTCTAAGGAATCAATTTGAACTTAGCCAGAACTAACTGTGCTAAGTACTTTAGTCTCGCAGCAAACTCTTTTTTGAGCCGGAATAATCAAGAAAGTAGACCCAGCTTTACTTCAGTGCTAGTATTCGGGTTACTTAGTACAACTGGTCTTATTGGATTCCCAAATAAAGTTTGTGCTATAATCTGAGATTACATTTTAAATAAACGAACCTGTCCAACATGTTGGAACGAGCTTTGCTCTGTGTGGTCGTATTGTTAAAAACCCGCTCAACTACAGTAGAAGAAAGCCAAAGTGCACAAGGCATGTTTGTTAACAATGTTGAAAAAGGCCAGATTTTCATTAAATTTATTTTTTAACTCAAAAATGATGAGTATCAGAATGGTTAAAACTTTATCCAAGTTTGGTTATCTGTGTTGCTGTGTAGCAGTTGCTGGATTTGTCGGCTGATTTTGGCTTACACAGAATAAAAACTGTCTAATTAATCACCTCGAAAAGATTTTAAATAATGACGAATTATGCAAACAAGTAAAAACTGTTTAAATACTCGCTTTTTTTTCTGTATTTTTCCTATTTATTTTTTGCCAATTTTTGGGTAGATTATTTGGTGTAATTTTTAAAGTTTTCGGACAATTGTTCGAAAACAGTTGTTCCAATTACAATTGTTCAAAAAAATAACGCTATGCAGTTGTTTTAAAATATTTCTTTTATAAACGCTCATTTTTCTTCTTTTAATGAATACCTAATGCTGACCCTAACCCTATTGTTTCGAAAATGTTGATTTTGTTGATTTTCGAACAATTGTCCGGAAACGAGTTTTTAAGACATCAAGGTCCTTTGCTACCAAGACGTATTAACATTTTTTTAGTTAAACCTTAAAGCAAATTCAGATTTTGTTTTGAGCAATTAGATTCATGCAGTGGTGTATGCAGAAATTTATTATGAAGTGGGGGGGCAATTGAGAGCGAAAGCAATATCGCTGTAATCCGTCATGTTTTTACCAAAGAAGGGCTGGTGCGACAAAAAAGGTGCCACTTTTAAGGATTCACTTGAAGAAACAATTAAAATCATACACAAGGTGCGGCTATTAAATAACGAGACATAAAGTCATTTTATTAAACAAAAAAACAACGTTGCATTTCGTTCGCTCTTCGATGTATTTCCCCTGAGCATCAACGCATAGTTCTATTCTGATTTTCCATTAATCAAAGCTGTGCAAAAGATATGTTTTCGTAAGGTGTTGTAGTAGCTCCATCGTTTTTTCTTTCACTTGTAGGACAGAGTCGAATCCTGTTCCTTTGGGAACATCTTGGAGTTTTGGAAAGAGGGAAAAAAGTCACACAGCGATAGATCAGGTGAGTATGGGAAATGATCAAGTATTTCAAGTTGTTTTAAATTACATTTGATCGGTTACATTGGAATCTCTTTTGAGAATACTTTGTGCTTGTTGTAAAGTGATTTTTCACCCATTTTATTTGCTTCGGCCTGGATCACTTTTGAATATTTTTTCACATTAATTATGTTAATTTAGTTATAGTAGCATTTCTTGTTAATATTATTTTTTTAATCTATTTTATGATTATTTATGTTAGATCCAGAAAGAAAATGTAACATTAAATTAGAGCAAATTCGTTGTATTTGTTTTCAGTATCTCGTCGGATTTGTTGCACTTGATATGCTCTCTTAATTTTATGTTCATAAACTAGCCAAGTCATTTGTGTTATGTACATAATTGTAATTATTATTTTATTTTATTAATGTAGATTATCCCAATAATGGCTTCGAAGCGAAAACGAACATTAAACAGAGAAGGAAGAGTATTTAACGAGGAGTGGAGAGTGCAACATTTTCTTGTGCCCAATAATGACAAAATGGGTTGCCCAATATATGATGCCATAATTTCTTGCTTGAAAAAGTATAATGCTAAGCTTCGCTATAAAACACATGCAAAGCACAAGTGCTTTCAACTGGAAAGAGAAGAATGTCAGGTTGATTTTTATAGATTGAAGAATCAAAAAGAGCGTCAGCAGCAAATGGTTAAAAAAATATCTTGACAAAAAAATGATGCCATTGAAGCCACCTACCACGTATCACTTTTACTAGGAAAAAGAGGGAAGCCATTTAGTGATGTAGATATCATAAAAGAGTTAATCAATGCAGTTGTCAGTTGCTTAAAAGAATTAACTCTTTCTAGAAAAATAATAAAAAGTTGCCAACACAAATTAGCATCCAACTTAGAAGAGCAACTCAATTTAACAATTCAAAAAGAAGTGTTTTATTCAATAGCTATAGATGAGTCTACTGACAATACTGATTCTGCACAAGTCTTAATTTTTAATAGTGCAACAATAGAGAATTTTCACTGTTTTGAAGAATTGCTTTCTTTATGTACTTTGAAAGATAAAACTCATGGGATTGATATTTTTAACGCTTTTAAAGAGAAATGCAACGAAGCAGAGCTCAGTTTTGCTAAATTAATAAGTGTATGCACTGATGGTGCTCCTGCTATAAAAGATGTCCAAGAGGGATTTTTTGGCTTACTTAAAAATAATTACCTGATCCAGAATCATCAATTGCCTTTCATTGCATTTTACACCAACAAAATCTTGCTGCTAAATTTATTACTGTAGGACAGTGGTTCTCAAACTGTGCATCGCGACGCCCTGGTGCGTCGTTTTAATTTTCCAAGGGAGTCGCACAATAATTTTATTTGTAGCAATACTCAATTAAGCAAATAGTAGCAAATTTCAATGCAGTTTTATCGCTTCATCAAATAACAGTAATTGTTGTTAGGGTGCAGTTTTATCAATTTACACTGACTGCTGGCACGTGTTTTCGAATTCCTTATTACGTAACTGCAACGATTGATTACTTAGCACGTTTGCCTCGTTGTGTACCACGGGTAGTACATTCGTGGTTTTCACTACACTACGTCTGTATAATTTACGAACATACATGTATAATTTACGAAATAAACTTATGACATCCCAAAATTTAAAATGTGAAAATATATGTCATGTACCACCGGTGACCACTTCAAATATTATACTATCTTTGCCCTAATCCTGCTACTAGTCACGTGCTTTAACTACTGGACCAATGTGTAGAAAACGAAAATCGTATAGAACCATTTACGTCCCAGAGGATGCTTTGGCAAAAAAGCAAACGAGCTGAACGTGTCAATGAACGCATTCCGCAATTTTAATATTCTTTTTGCTCATACAAGCAAAGAATACACCAGTCAGTTATAAAATGGATGTAAACAGCAAGCTAATGTTGCAATTTAAGCGTAAATCTGCAATTGAATATGATAAGCCTAAAAAGAAGTCTCACAAGTACAGCGACAGTTATTTAGATTTTGGATTCACGTTTATTTTTCGGAATGGCGAGGAAAAGCCTCAGTATGTTATTTGCAGCAAGGTATTGGCTAGTGAGAGCATGTTACCTAACAAGCTTAAATGTCATTTAAAAACATCACATCCGCAATTTGTTGATAAACCCAGGGATTTTTTTTCTCGAAAATTAAATGATATAAGAAGCAAGTGTCCACCATTTCAAAATTCACGCAACTCTCATCAAAGGCTTTATTAGCACCTTACCAAGTGGCGCATAGAATTGTTAAGTGTAAAAAACCTCACACCATTGCTGAGGGACTAATACTACCTGTTGCAGTGGATCTTGTAGGTACGATGAAAGAAGGAGCTGCTGAAAAGTTGAAGATGGTGCCGCTCTCAGATGTTACCATGTGTCGCCAGATTGGTGACATGGCACAAGACATTCAGGAGCAACTGATTGATGAAATGAAACAGCCAGAATTCGGTTTGCAATTAGATGAAGCAACTGATGGCAGTCGAAATGCACATCTGATTTGTTATGTGCGGTTTGTTGACTTCTCAAACCAAAACTTAGTAGAAGAGCTATTATTTTGTAAACCTATTGAACTTGGATGCCGAGAGATTGATCTTTTTAATATAATCGACAATTTTATTTCGAAAAACAACTTAAACTGGGAAAAGTGTATCCGTTTATGCACAGATGGCACCAAAGCTATGTCTAGTAGCTGCTGTGGACCGCGAAGTCTAATTCAAGAACGTAAACCAATGGCAAAATGAATGCATTGTATGATTCACCGTGAGGCGTTAGTTGCTTGAGAACTCAACCCTGAGCTTGGTGACACAGTTGACATCGTTACCAAAGTTATGAATTTCATTAAAACGCGACCATCAAAGTCAAGAATTTTTCAAGAAATTTGTGCAGAAATGAATGCAGAGCATAGAAGTTTGCTATTTTATTGTTCGTCCAGATGGCTTTCACTGGGAAAATCCTTTGAACAAGTCTACGAGCTGGTGAATGAACTTCAAGCTTTTTTTGCAACAAAATAGTAATAATCTTGTTGATTGCCTAGCTGGGAACAAAATTTTATTAAAATGGCTTACTTGTGTAATATCTTTGCTAAATTGAATAAACTGAATATTTCTATGCAAGGGCCGGATAAAAATATGCTTGTCGTTTCAGATAAAATTTCAGCGTTCATTAAAATGTCTTTGTGGAAGAAAGATGTAGAAAACGTGTATGGAAGTTCTCAGTACTTTACTTTACTGTCAAGTTTGCCGGAAAAGAAAAGTACGATGCTTTCTTCAAATTTAGGAAGCGTATTTTTACAGCATCTACCGAATCTCCAGTTGAAATTCAAAAAGTACTTTCCGGAAAATTTATGCACTTATGAACGGATTCGCCGTCCTTTTGCCCAACCTACCCAGTCGTCCTTTACTGAACAAGAAAAAGAGGACTATCTTGATCTTACCTGTGATAATTCCCTGAAAAGAAAGTTTAATTTAGTAAATCTGACAAATTTTTGGATTTCTTTGAATGACGAATATCCAGCATTGACGAAAAAAGCACTACGAATGTTCTTCTAATTTGCTACGTCCTATCTATGCGAAGCAGGATTATCTGCTATGGCTGTCATTAAAAGCAAATATAGATTACGAATAAATGTTGAAAGAGAAATGCGGGGAGCAGTTTCGAAAATTTTCCCAAGATTCGAAGAACGTTGCAAAAACAAGCAAGCCCACACATCATATCAAATAATATGCCAATCTGTTTCGTTTTGATGTTGTATTAATAAATTGAACTTTGATTATAAGCATCTTTATTATTTTATTTTCAATTATATTTTTACTGGTGCGTCGCATGCCCACCAAACTTTTCCAAATCCGTTGCAACGAAAAAACTTTGAAAACCACTGCTGTTGGAGACACGTTTAATAAAGCTTTAGCGATAGTTAACTTTAATAGAGATAATTCAACTCGTCACCGTCAGTTTCGTGAGTTGCTGATAAATGACAACGAAACTAAAATTGTAGACATGCCATATTGCTGCCAAGTCCGCTGGTTATCTCGAGGAAATATATTTAGAAAAATTTTAAATTTAAAGCAGAAGTTAGTAAGTTTTTATGAGAAAAAAATAAACAATGTGATTTATCGGATGTTGATTTCATTAGGAATTTTGCATTTTTGTGTGATTTAATGTCCAAACAAAATGAACTAAATATTTTTCTTCAAGGTAAAACCAAAATCTATTTATGACATGTGAATCAAAATTTAAGCATTTAGGAAAAAAACTGGAATTTTTGAAGAATATCCTTGCTAAATTCGAATTGCCAGAAGCTGAGAAACATTTTCCTCAATTGGCAAAAAAGTTTAAAACAAACATGAAACAGCCAAATGAGTCATTACAGGAGTTTATATCTGTTCTTGATCCTCTAATTCAGAATTACAATGAAAGATTTAAAGATTTTAAAAAACATAAGATTTCTTTGAAGTTGACTTTTCAGTCTCATATAGTGGACATTCCTACAGCACCTGCGAATTCGCAGATGGAATTGATAGAACTTTCAGAAGACAAAATCATCAAATATTTATTTAAATCTAAAGATGATCCACTCGAAATTTGGAAAAACTCAATTGATTAACCACGTCTCCGTCATCATGCTCATAAAATGCTTTCCTTTTTTCCTACTACTTACTGTTGTAAGTCAACTTTCTCATGCATGACGCAAATTAAAACAAAATTGAAAGCTCAGCTCACTGATGTGCATTTAAATGACCAACTTAGGCTGCGAACTACCATGCAATAACCAAATATTGAACTTCTTATAAAAGATAAGCAATATCAAAAATGCCATTAAAGGTAAGATTAGTTCTTAATTTGGTATTTTTTTAATAAATAAATTTATTAGAAACACAACACGCACCAAGCGTGCCAATGTTCAACAAGCCTATCTCCGGTGGTGTACCGCCATCATACGGCTAAGCACGTTGATTCTGGGATTTGTTATTAATATTATTATTTTATTCATAAACTGTAAAAGAACCTGCTCTATCTTTCTTTTTTAAAATATTTTTAATTTTGCGGCCATATGATTAAAAAATAATTTTTAATACGGCCATCTAAGCGTAAAAGGTTGCCCAACCCTGCTCTATTGCATCCGGTTCGTCTTGGATTCTTTATTATCACCTTTAATGTTTTGAGTTTATTAGTTACGTAATTTTGCATTTTATATATAATAGCTTTTTCGTTCACTCTATTTTTCAGTGACTATTGAGTTTAGAGAGAAATTTAAGAAGAAAAAATAAATACCTTGGTGTACGAATATGGAAGTTATGAATTCTATAAATTTTGAAGTTTTTTAATTTTTTTTCTTTTAGTCCGAAGTTTATTTGTAGTTACTCTTCTGATTAGTTCTTTTTCGATGTGCTTTTCAATGTTGTCTATGCTAGATATTTTCGATGTAAATTATTTTATCTAATTCGACAAAGTCCGAAATTCAAATTTTATTAAATTTTTTCAAAGCAACTTCAAGATTCTTTTTGATGTAATTTATTCCACATCGTTCCATAAAGTCCAAAATTCAATTTTTCAACTCTCTTTCTGATAAGTATTTTTCAATGTTCATTATTTATATTTAAGATTGAAATTGTAGATTCTTGTTTAGAATTTCTATTTCCAAAAGAGTTACTTCTTTGAATTCTTATCTTCATTTTCGTGCTACCACTCGCCTTAGAGTCTACGACAACTTATGCCTGATGAGGTTCATAAGACCGAAACAGGCCTGTTGCATAATAATTGTCCTCTTATTGTGATCTCTTTTGAGAATACTTTATAATTATTATAACTAAATGAAGTTGGAGGATGGTGTACCAATTACATAATCACTACGTATGACGTCAAAATCAAATGCTTAACAATTACTACAAGAAAAGTGAAATTCAACTACAGTAATCTCCCGTTTAAGTTCGCACCCGTTTAAGTTCGCATCCCAATTAAGTTTGCAAAAAATTTTCAAAAAATCAAGATTCAATTTTTACAAAAATTTATTGATATTTACTGCAAATCAGACAAGTCATAAAAATGTTCACAATTTAAACAAGTCATGAATCGTCAGCTGATGCATATTTCGTTTTCTTTTGCGTTTTGCGTCCAAAAATAACCTGTCTTAATTTTTGCTGAAAAATCTCAAAAAAAATTTTTCAACTCATTATAGTAATTTCCTACTTGAGCTTGCACATCGGGACACAACAACTGATCTTCAACTTCAAAAACTTTATTGTATATGTGTTTAAACCCACCAGATGTGACATAGTTTTCTGTTGGTGCTGGACTATGTGCGCAAGATTCGACCCACAGCGTGTACATTTTCATTTTCTTATCATTTGATGCTTTTATACTTTCCAACACCTCATCAACGTCATCTAAAATCTCATGTGAAAACTCTTCACTCTTTTCACCATCAACATGCAGAAACCCATCTAGAGTGCTTTCATCTATTGGAATATTTAATGCTTTGAAGCTGCACAATATATCAGCCATCATATCAACTCTTCATGAGCTCCACCTTTCAAAGTCACTAATTTAGCCTTGTTAAACGCATTTTCATGGTAGCATCTGATATCGCATCCCAAGCAAGATTGATATATTAAGCCGCATCTAGCATATGAGCAGGGTTACCATAAGCAACACTTGCTGTTCCTTTAAGAAGTCTTTTTGCTAGCTCTTTTTTGCGAGCTTTTAAATTCTCATCCAGCTCGTAAAAATCCAAAATATCTTTGAGATATAAATATTTATATCTTTATTTAATGCTGCAATAATTCCCATATTGCAAGGCTGTTCCTAGCTTGTGCAGTTGGGTGAAAAAAATCCACTTTGATTTTATTTCTCTCAAAAGCTGGAAAATGACCGGGAGCATTATCCATTAATAGAGCAAATGAACAACCTGTTCTCTTTCTTACTTCAGGATAAAACACCTCTTCAAACCATTTCCAGCATGTGGAGACGTCCATCCATGCATTATTCCGACTTATGTACTTGACAGGCCATTTCCGATTCTTGATGCAAGCCGGAAACTTGGCTTTTCAAATTAATGTGTATGGGATTTTGTGCGTTCCTGTGGCATTTGCATAAACTACAAGTGACACTCTTTCTTTGGCTTTTTTCTTCCCTCGTTTGCTACAAACATCCTCAAACAGCATAAGCAAGGTTTATTTGGGCAGTAGCAAAAAAAATAAACCTATTTCGTCCATGTTATATACATTTTCGGAATTATACTTTGAAATTATGGCATATAACTTATCCAAATCTGCAACAAGATCAGGATTTTCTCGGTCCACTCTACTCCTTCACCGTGAGGAAGAAGCTGTTGTATTTCACGGCGTTCTCTAAATCGGCTGAACCACTGCCACGATGCTTTGAAGTCATCCTGCCATATTAATAGTTCTTTAGCAATTTTTTTACTTTTAAAATGGCGAGGGAAGGTGGAACAGGCAGGTTTGTTCGACGTATGCTATCAATTCACAGGTATAACTTATCTTCTAACTCTGTAAACCTACCCACAGACGCTTTGAATGCTTTCTTTTTTACTTCTTTAGACATCAGAGCAGAACGCTTACGAATATCTTCACGCTTCAACCCGGCTTTTCTGATAGTAGCCTCACTCACTTCGTACTGTCGTGCGATACTTCGCTTACTAGGAGGATTTGGCTGATTCAACTTGGAGATTACTTCCAATCTTTCTGACTCATTCAATCGCTTAACTTTGCCCGACATTATTATGTGAATAATATTAACTTTGCCTACTAAAAATTAATTTTCATCTTAAGTCAATGCAGCAATTAGTCTCAAAACATTAGCTTAAATGACGAGAGTTTTCACTTTAACAGATAATTATACAGGTTCGATGTTACGTAATAATCGCTTAGATATAAACGTTAAGTTCGCACCTACCAGCTAAGTTCGCACTCGCTCTTCACATTCAACTTCCAAACTTAAACGGGAGATTACTGTATAGGTTTATAAAGTTAAGGTTATAATTATTAATGAAGTGTAACATGGACAATTTAATGTCGTAGAAAAAATTTCCGCTTTCCGCTGTGTGCAGCTGCGATTGTCTTTAATTAGTATTTTTTAAATAAGCAAAAGATCATAGAATTAGCCAAAATCACGGTAAAAACTTTTTAACTGTTCCAATTTTTTTTTGCTCACAAATCTTTAGTGAGCGACTGAGCCAGTTTTGCGGAAGAATGTCAAAACGCAAACAGTGAAATGGTTTATTAGTAATGCTCGTGCGTTAGGTTATTAATGTAACTGGTTGATTAAACTTATTTG
Source organism: Diplosoma virens (assembly GCA_963680785.1). Lineage (NCBI taxonomy): Eukaryota > Metazoa > Chordata > Ascidiacea > Aplousobranchia > Didemnidae > Diplosoma > Diplosoma virens. Next base: position 14,661,824 of record OY796894.1, on the reverse strand, counting down.
CTTCTTAGTGTATATAGTGAATCTCAAGTTTAGCAACTTACCGGCGATCCTTTTTGCTTCCTTTGTCATTATCTTCCTTCTCTTTATTGGAATTGCTTTCAGTGCAATTTTTCTGCGAAAAAGAATATCGAATGGGAGCAGTCGAGCTGATGTAGGGAGCTACGTTTTCTCTAATAGGAAGTTGTGTAAAAATTGCATAAATCATCGCTTTTGGAAAGCGAGGTTTTTTCCTGGAGCCATCTATTGCAACCCAAGCGTATAACAAAAAGAACAAAATAAGTAATATAACAATTCCCATAACTTTCCATAGGTTGAACACAAATGTCAATATTGCCGCTATCAAAAGCAAAATTGTAAAAATAGATGAAATTACGATGGTCCTCGTGCAAAATCTTGAGTTGCTTTTGTTGTTAATATTTGGTGGTTTTTCTTCTTGCACCAAAATACCTGCAAAAAATACCCTTTTAGATTTCCAAATAGTTGCTTATAAATTTATGAAGCTGATAATTCGCAGTTAAATATAAAGAATACAGCTTTGCAAGAGAGTTTCCTTTTTTATACAATAAAATGGTTATTGAAAGAAGCCATATTGAATTTAGCTTTTCTGAATTTATTTATCTACAATATACTCGCAAAAACAACAGAACGCAGGACGGAATAAAAAAAAAGTTTTCAGTTAACTCAACCCCTCATCAGGTTTTAAAATGAAAACTCTTTCATGACTTTAGTTTTAGTTAAACAGAGATAGAAATTTTATAAATGCTAATTAAATAATTTTATACGTGTTATGACATATATAATTATCATGACGACGACGTCCAAGATGATAAATTTTTTCCGAACACAGTAAACACATTGGCAATAAAATAAATTACATGTAAGATAAATGAAAAATCAATTAGAATTTTAAAAAACGTTTACTAAAAAACGATGTTTCATTAGCATATAATTGACAATTTAAATTTGGATTTGACTTTTCTATTAATAAAGCTTCGTGTATTCCAGTGTAAAATTCTAATTTGCATTTGCACAATGTCAAAAAATTATTTAAATTAAATTTAACTTTCGAACAAGAATCACATTATAAAGTTTAATTTTTTATGTCACTCTCTTGAATACTTCTAAAATTTAGATATTCCCAATCTCTCGTGATCAACTGTCTCAATAACATACCAATATTAGTCGTGTTCGTGTCACATGAACCTGTAAATTCATAGATAATCTTCAAACACAGAGCCTTAAGAAATTCTAAATTTTAAAATAATATTTTTCTTTAAAAGTTTTAAAGATAAAGCCGAAATTAGCTCAGCAAGACGATGTAATTATTTTCCAATGTACGGGATGATAATGTAGTTTAATAAATCGTGTCATCGTATTGTGCCGATCAAAGTTTTCTCAAAAAAACAATCAGAATAGGAGTTTTTTAAAACAGGGCTTCTCAAACTGTGGGTCGCGACCCCAATTGGGGTTGCAAAACAAATTGGTTTTTTGTGATTTTGAAATTGTTTTTTTACAATAATATTTATTGACAATTAAAAATTAGAAAAGGTAAAGTGTCGTTACACCATTGTCGCCTCATAAAGTAGTGAGGTGGCGTGATCAGAAGGTGAGTCATGTGGCGTAATCAAGAGAACAGCAAGAAACAAGAGCAAAAAAACTTACTTACTGAGTCTAAAGCCAAGATTGATTTTTATAGATGAATGCGAAAACGTTAAATTATTTATTTGTCTTGATAAGGTTGAAAGAATTTAGAGTAGTTTTTCCATCCTATTAAATGTGCTTGATAATGTTTATTAAATAAAGTCTGTTTTTGTAATTTTGTTCATTCGCTTTAGGTTACTATTTCCATTTCTCCTTATTACATGGTTTTTCATTCACACACATGTGGTTTTCCACAGAAAAAAATTAGTGTAAAATTAGCCTACACATATTGGGGTGGGGCAAAAATCTATTTTTTAAAATTGGGTCGCAGAACAAAAAAGTTTGAGAACACCCTGAACTCGAATAAGCCAATAAAAGTAATATTTGGGCAGTTTTATAACTTTACTAAAAATCAGTGACTATTCGAATGTACGGATACTGACAGTAAATAGCCTTGTATGTGTTATCTGTTGATACAAAACAATAATTACTGCTTTGTAATAAACGTACAACTTATTTTTAATTGACTTTGTCACAAGACAAATGAAGAGTTCAATCTTCAGATGAAAAGTTTATCTAAATAAAAAACTTTTGTTGCAACTCAAAAAAAGTTTATGTAAATAAAAAACTTTTGTTGCAATTCAAAAAGTAAATTTTAAATTGAAAATGACAGACCTAACAAAAATTGCAAACATTTTGAGAGTTAAATAAATTTTGGATTCTGTAAAATAACAAAACTTTACCTTATAAGGTTTGGGCCTCTGTTTTGCCCACAAGATATTAGTTATTAAAAACAGTTACCAATTAAACTTTAAACGTCAGTTAATATCTTTACGTTGAAATTTGTGAATAAACCCTATTTTTTTAAATACATCATATTTGAAGAAGCAAGCATCCACCATTTTACAATTTACGCAACTTCTAGCAAAAGATTCCATTCTCCAAAAATAGTTTATGAATAGAAAATGTAAATATTTTAGATGTAACTTTGTTTTGCATTAAATAAAATCTAAAAATTTGTTTTTTACTTCATTAAAGATAAATAAGGGTGTGGCAAAAAAGCGTTAGAAAGGTTATTTTTTTCTGTAAACCGTCTTCAAGCGAAACAAAAATTTCTGCATTTCAGTTATTTAAGATTTAACAAAACTTTGGCATGTGAATAGCCAACGAACAATTACGCATAAAATTTGAGGAAGAAATGCAGGCGGAAATTTCAATTCAACGAATTTTGCAAACATATGCAAGCCCATACATAACATGAAATTCATTTTTTAATCAGTAAATTCAGCTTGATTATGCCTGTTAATGCAGACACGATTTTTTAGTCAAGGCTAGATTTTTATCTAAAGTTGCTTTTTACTGCCAATATATTTTTTAGATTAGAAGTTCCTGCATTTTTATCGCCTTGCGTAATTGTTTTCGCTAATCACATTATCTAAAATGTTTTTTTTGCCTATATTTGGTAGACCAAAAGTTATCTTATTTTTATTGCCTTACGTAATTGTTTCCGATAATGACATCATTTAAAGTTTTTTTTCCGGTTTTGCCTTTCTCAATGTTATATCTTAGTATAAATAGTCGGATATCTACTTTCGTTAACCCAAGTTTGGTACAAAAAGACCTTTTAAAAAAATCCCTGTCTGCCATAAAATTGCTTTTTTTCTATTGTTTGTGTTTGGAATGTACAATAATATTGCGAATGTTTTATGAAGCAAATTTAGGTTTGCTCTCGTTAAGAAATATGCTAAAACAAAATTTCAAGTTAAAGAAAAATTTATTCGAATTTTAAACACAGAAAATCGCGATTTGAATAACCCCGAGTTTCTATCGAGACTTTTAGCTACTTGTCACTCATTTTTGATGATGAAAGTACAAAAATACCCGACAAGTAGCTACAAGTTTCGATAGAAACTCCAGATTATTCAAATCGTGACTTTTTTTGTAAAATTCAAATAAGTTTTTTCTTTATTCAAAAATTCTTCTTGCAATATTTTCTTGTGACACTAAACGGTAAATCAGACTCAAAAGCTATTTTGCAACAGTTAGTATTTCTCAAATCATGGGAGTGTGAGCAGGGGTTCTCTGCAATGATGTGCATTAAAACTAAAAGCCAGAATCGTCTCACATGGCCCTTTCATGACTTCTGATATGCAGTGAGTGCAATGAGTAGCCAGAATCGTCTCACATGGCCCTTTCATGACTTCTGATATGCAGTGAGTGCAATGAGTAGTGCAACTTGTGCAGGAAAAACAGAAGAGCTACTGCCCTAGGTAAATAATATAAGGACAAATCGCTAAATGAAAATAGTGTAGTAAGTGCAATAAGCAATTTTTATTTAAGGTTTCAATAAACTTTCTGGTACTTGGTGTAACAAAAAATACTTAGATGGTACGTGGTAAAAAAAAGGTTAAGAGCCACTGTTAGCTGCTTAACACTTATTATGATTCTCGTAGCAATGTGTAACCCAGTAGGTCAAGCTCGCATCTAACTGGCAGGCATTGTAATAAAACAACAATCATCAAAAAAGCGAAATATAAAAACTTTATTTTATGTTTAATTTTAAAAATACTTTAGGGTTTTGGATATTTTACTCACAGGTGGCAGTTGTACACACAAAGTAACTTTGACGCAATTTGCTTAATATCCAAAACCAATGGGTAGCAAAAACCAATGCAATTTACAAAGCTTAAAAAGGCTTAAGTAAGTTAAAAATAACAAGTTATATTATACTGTTGTAGCCACTTGTTGTTAATTTTTTGCTACGTATAAATGCTCAGCTCTAAAGACTATTTTTCCCGGGGTTTTTTGACTTCCAACCTCCACCGTGCGTACACACATAATTATAATAAAATGTCGGAACTGTCTACATAGAAAAAATTTAATTAAAAAAAAAAACAATGTAAACATATGAAACAATTGAGCATGTACAAATTGGAATGAGATAATTACATTTAGACTTATGCGCTATTAGAAATTCAAGCAAATATGCACCAATCAAAAAATATGTGAAAATGACAGTAAGTTTTATTGGTAGTTTAAAAAATTAGGCTGCAGGTCCTATAAATCCTCTCTGTACTGTGCTGATCAATAGTTGATCTTTCAACTCTCATGGGGCTCGCGGCAAAAAAATTTCATTCTTTATTTTAACATGGTTGGTGCAAACAAGTCACAAATCAAAGTTTGTCAATCGAACAAACAAGTCACCAACAAGGTTGGCGCCCATGGCCATCAGGTTTCCTAAAGAACCACAGATGCCCCCCGCAGAGTGTTCTTTAAATAAAGAAACAAAAAAACTGTACTTTGAACGTGTTTAAGAAGAAACGATTTTCCAGTTCCCCATCTGGCAAACACTCCAACAGTAACAGGAGTTTTGATTCTTTTTATTTGTTGAGCGAGCGCTTCAGCATAAACCACACGACCAAGATAATCCACATTTACTCCGTTATCATTAAGAATATCTCCTGCATTAAATGAAATTGCTTCAGCTTTGTTGTACGTTACTTTTGAATTTCCTTATTTATACTTTTATAAAAATTTTGTTAACGGCGCAGCGTGCTTATTTAGGTATAGAAAAGCTCATACAGTCACTCTTTTAATTATAAAAAAGTTTTGCACGCAACATTAAAAATTGGTAAACAAGTAATTTTTATGACTTGTTGAAAATTTCTTGATAAACAGAAAATTTATACAGAAGTCAAACTTTTACCTTTTGGATCAACTATTTTAATATTATTGTTTCTTGCCGAGGTCTGCTGGTCTGTCATCTCAATGCTGATTTCCGCCGTTGCAAATCTAAATGTGCCTTGCCAACAAGGTAGATAGTGTGTATAATAAGAATGAATAATCTTTATAGTTAACGAAGTAATTAAACTATTTTATAAGATTTCTGAACATTTTAAAAGATAGTTTTAATGATAGCTTTAAAGTTTATTTTTAAATATTGTTGATATTTTACGTAATTTATAAGCGCTGAATTAATGTTAAACGGTAAAAAAAATTTTTTTTACTATTTCTTATTTAAATGTTATCAAACTATGACAAAGGTCCTAAATTTAAAAAAAATTATATATTACATGAAAAAAATTTTCTAAGAGGACGAATTTGTTATCTCAGGCCTACTAGCTGAAAATTTGCCACAACGAAAATGAGGACGATCATTAAAAAATAAATTTTTTACGTAAATAAAGTTGCATATGCATAAGTACACAAGAAGTAGGCCTAATGCAATTTACAGTATTTTTTAAAACAACTTATTGAGTATGTACATAAGCATATGACTCGTGGGGGCAGACTTTTGCCCCCATGTCTCAAAATTTGGAAATATCAGGATTGTTCAGCTAGTAACCAAGCAAAATTTGAGCAAAATCAGAATTTTTCGGGTAGTGCAGAAAATCTTTCGCGGAAATCAGAATTTTTGGGCAGCCACAAGGACATATTTGGGAAAACAAAATTTTTTGTCGCCTAAAAACAATTACGATTTGAGAAGACCGTTTTTTCAGAGATCACCACTGGTTTTTAGAGGTCACCATTCTAACTTACATGCGATCTTGATTAAAAATCTATGTGCAAATATTTATAGAAGTATAGATCTCTTTATATCTCCGCTACGCGCGCATAAAATAATGTACAAACAAAAAGCATCATCAATATATCATTAAAATCTGCCACGCTAACAAAAAACGGTTAATCCAAAGCCTAAAATTCAACTAACAGTGACCAGCGAAGCTACATTGCTACAGCGTCAGCCAAATGATTGAAAATGATATGAGTATAACCTGTGGCACCTGCTAAGTAAAAAACGAAGAAATGTTGCAATCAGAAGCGCAAAACAATTTTAAAATATAAATAGACCACAAATAGGAAGCTTTGTAAGCTTGTTTTATAGCAGGGATAGGTAAACTTTTTAGCTCGAGGGCAGCATTCAGAAGTTGATTTTGTTCGAGGGCCACAACATAGGCGTACCAGCCAAAAAAAAAATTGGAGAAGAGGGGTCAATATACTTTTTCCCAAATTTTCTAACGTATGCTTAAATCATAATTTTGTAGCGCTTTGCGGACATGTAAAAAAATTTTGTTTAAGTTTAGAATAAAAAGCAACAAATGTTTTTAGTTTTGAGCCTGTCACAGATTTCTTGATTTTCATCTCTAAACTGTAATGACCTTTAAAAGAAAAGGTCAAAAAAAAGTCTTTACTTTAAATCTATTTTGTATTTCATAATATTTGTCACTAAAACGTAATGATCTCTAAAAAAATTTTTTTAAAGTCATCACTTTTCAAATTTTAGACATTGATTGAAAGTGATGATCTTTTTTTTGAGAGATTATCACGATTAAATGTGAAGAAAGAGTACAGTTATTTGCATGTGGTTTTCGCGGGCTGCACAGTAATTGGGTGCGGGCCGTAGTTTGCCCAGTCCTATTTCATTGTATTTTACGTGTCTAGTTTTGAGATTAACATCAAGCTGAGGCATTTTGATAAGTCCTAATGAGGATGAAACGAGCCTATAGGTGCTGACTTGCTGATAGACCTTGACCGATCATTCTTAATAACTAAAACAGATAAGTAAACTTTTTTTATATTTTGTATTATAACATATAATTTTATAAGCTTGCTTTATAGCAGGTATGGAATTTTACCTAGTCTGCCCAGGTACTTTTCAATATTGTAATGACATTTAAACTAGAAAAGTAATAGCAATAAAACTGTCGGCGACAAAGATGAAGCCGAACTAATGTCGCCCAACTGCTAGTTTTCACTTTGAGTAAACCAGGGAACACAAAGTGGCTTGTTAAAACTTTTTCTTCATAGTTCGCACAAAAGATCATAAATATTAAAAAAGATCAAGAAAAAGAAAAAGCAGCACAACGTCAGACTTTAAAACATGCATAGCACGATTAAAAAGTTTCGGTACAAAACGGCAGAAACCATGACAGCAACATCTATTTTCTAACTATTGCAAACAGCAGCCAAACCGGATTTGTTAAGTACGTTTTGGCTGCTGTTTGCTGTTGTTACATGATTCAATCGTATTGTGTTAGATTCAGTATTGTTCTTATCGAAAACATTGCGATAAAAATAACGCACGCGCATTATTTGCTCAAACATTAAACAACAACATCTGTTTTAGTTATTAAGAATGATCGGTCAAGGTCTTTCAGCAAGTCAGCACCTATAGGCTCGTTTCGTCCTCATTAGGACTTATCAAAATGCCTCAGCTTGATGTTAATCTCAAAACTAGACACGTAAAATACAACGAAACAGGGCTGGACAAACTGCGGCCCGCAACCAATTTCTGTGCGGCCCGCAAAAGCCTCAAGCAAATAACTGTACCCTTTCTTCACATTTAATCGTGATAATCTCTCAAAAAAAAGATCATTACTTTCAATCAATGTCCAAAATTTGGATGTAAATGTCTAAAATTTGAAAAGTGATGATTTAAAAAAAATTTTTTTAGATATCATTACGTTTTATGTTTGAGAACCTTTGATCTAAGTTGAAAAAGTAATTAAATCATTTTGCTAATTAGCTTTTGCAACCATTAGGTCAAGCTTTATGCGTTTTTTGTTTTTTTTGTTAAGTCATTGCAACATTCGCAGGTTTCTTTGATATTAACCACAACTCAGATGAAACTGTTCTGGCAAACGTTTAAAACTTCATTCTCGACGTGTCATTTGAAAACCCAATAGAACAATAACAACTTGCACTTCTATTCACAACACTCAACGTTAATTATTTGTGCAATGTGCATGTTACCCTTCCACATCCTAGTCTGAGGACTGTTCGAATTTTACCCGAAAAATCTTTCAAACAAAAATTGACCGACTATAATACAATACAAAGTACAACAGCCGGAAAACAAATAAGAAATATTTAGAAAGCTAATGAAAACATTGCAAACCTTTGAAAATTAACCCAGCTCAACCTTTGCTTTATTCAAATACTATTGTTTCTTCAATTACACCTGCAACTACTGTTGAATAAGGATTTGTTACGTACGTTTTGGCTGCTGTTTGCTGTTGTTACATGATTCAATCGTATAGTGTTAGATTCAGTATTGTTCTTATCGAAAACATTGCGATAAAAATAAAGCACGCGCATTATTTGCTCAAACATTAAACGACAATATCTGTTTTAGTAATTAAGAGTGATCGGTCAAGGTCTATCAACAAGTCAGCACCTATAGGCCCGTTTTGTCCTCATTAGGACTTATCAAAATGCCTCAACTTGATGTTAATCTCAAAACTAGACACGTAAAATACAATGAAACAGATCTGGGCAAACTACGGCCCGCAACCAATTTCTGTGCGGCCCGCGAAAGCCTCAAACAAATAACTTTACTCTTTCTTCACATTTAATCGTGGTAATCTTTTAAAAAAAAGATCATCACTTTCAATCAATGTCCAAAATTAGGATGTAAATGTCTAAAATTTGAAAAGTGATGATTTAAAAAAAATTTTTTTAGAGATCATTACGTTTTATGCTTGAGAACCTTTGATCTACAGTTATGAACAAAAGTTTAAGACCACTTGAAATTATTACGAGTTTCTAAGCACAAGGTAGTATAACACTTTATTTACATTTAGAAAATTGTTTTATTTCGCACCTAATCAATCATAAACACATGGAAGACAGTACGATACGGTCTAAACAATCGTATACAAAAAATTATTCAGATTCTCAATATTTTGTGTGGCCATCTCTGTTTTTGATCACAGCTTTGATTCTTCTTGGCATACTTTCGATCAAACTTTGGCAGTACTCCTTGGATATTTCTTTTACCCAGACTTCCTTTATCGCTTTTACCAACTCTGCGCCACTTAATGGTTGCTTTTCCGACACTATATTTTTCATGTTGGTCCACAAATTCTCGATGGGATTTAAATCCGGACTGTTTCCTGGCCACTTACAGCCAATTATCTTTGTGGATACCTGGATAGCAGCGTTTACCATCAGCAAACTCCTTGATATTAGGTTTAAATAAATCAATGGAAATCAACCTCAGTTTTTCTTGGAAATGTTCATCAATGACATGTGACCTTAGAAGAGACTTGTTATCCCTCATACAGTAGATCCAAAAAAGTTTTTACTTACGTTTGTGTTTCAAGAGGTTGCAATAATTCTTGCAGTAGCAAAGAGCAACTTTTGAAACCTTTCTCGTTAAAAAAACGAATAAAATTTTGTAAATCCTTACACCTGCATATTTCTGTTTCAAAATGGTATCACGTTGAAGTTTTGCTAACGTCATTTGTAATTTCTATGCAAACGGTGTTAAAAACAGTTGAAAATGGGGTTGTAGCACCTCAAAATCTAAAAACCGCTCAGAAAACTACTAAAGCAAACTTGACAACACATCTGCGTATTTCTTCCAGCTGTATTGGATTTCAGAATTGAGAAATGACCAATTTGCCCTCATCCAACTGTTTTATCTATAAACCAAATTTTGCTTTGAACGATTTTACATGACCGTATCTGCATCAATGATTTTCATTTCTAATATTGCCTTCATACCAATCATATTTAGTTCAGTGCATTATTTTTGAGTGTCGCCGCATATAATACTCCTTTATAACAGCTATATTTTCCTGACAAATAAGATATTAACTTTTGTCGCCGACTGAAGTAAAAAAGTATAAATCTTCCCATCTTTCTTGAAAATCTTTTCTTTCATCTGCAATTTTTACTTTTCTGAAACTAAAAACATTTCGAAAAGAAAAGCTTTAGCTTTTAAAATAAAAATATTTACTCAAATTACCAATAGATTTTGCTTTGCAAAGAACAATAAAAAATTTGCTCTTAAAGCCTGTAGCGGGCCACACAAAAATGTTTTCAGGGGCCGTGTTTGAGACTCTTTTTTAAACCACGATGCTGCTACCTATTCAGCCACGCTCCGACCTTTTGAAGAAAAATCCGACACTTTAGGATTGTTTAGATAAAGTGGAAACAACTTTCAAACAATCTCAAATCATTATTTAGCCCTTAAAGGACCAAATTTTTTCTTTTGATAAAAAAGTTTTTTTGCTTATTTACGCGAGACTGTAATCACACTATGAAGCACAAAATGTAGGAAAAATTGAATATTAATATTCATAAAAATTATTTTAGGTTTGTTAACTCAAAGCAAAAACACAAATTTTTATTCCAAAGTGATGGTTTATTTCACCTAAAAAACGTTCAACTATTGTGAAATTTGAAAAAGCAATTAATCTTTCTACATATGAAAAAAAATTGGAGTTGTACTTTCCACCGAGCTTTCAAGTTTTGCTTGTGAAAATCAAATTCTAGTCTACAGCCGCATACCTATGACTACCGAACAAAAAACTTGATAAAATGTGATCAAAACTTAAAAATATACTAAAACTCTTTCAAGAAACATAGCAAGTGCAGATGTTGTTTTGGGTTAACACCGCTCTTTCGCACGAATTTAGAAGAAAACGTGAGAACAAATTCAAAGTTCAGTTTGTTGCTTCAAGTTAACATTTGTCGTTTAAGGGTTAATTGTGCAAAAGTTACTCCTAGTATATTATTTAGAGTGTAAGAAAGGTTTTGTTTTGGGTTAACACCGCTCTTTCGCACGAATTTAGAAGAAAACGTGAGAACAAATTCAAAGTTCAGTTTGTTGCTTCAAGTTAACATTTGTCGTTTAAGGGTTAATTGTGCAAAAGTTACTCCTAGTATATTGTTTAGAGTGTAAGAAAGGTTTTAAGAAAACTTGATACTCACTAACATTCGATTAAAGATTTTTGTCAATACGTAATGGCAGCAGCTTAATCTTTATTAAACTGTTTAAGCCCCTCCATGGAGAATATATGATCCATTTGTTTCATTTTATCTCCATTGTTATACTCCTGACTCGCAAAAAAACGACAGAGGCTTTATACATAGGAAAAACAAATACCCTGACTTGCTTGCAGAGATTCCAAGATATTGCTGTCCGGTTGAAACTTTTTATTTTTTATTTTTTTGTTTTATAAAGATATGACTGAAATTTAGAACTGCTTTCCAAGATTACCAAGCAGGGAGAGGGCCGTAAATGTTTTTCTCATAGACACATCAAAATGTATTGAAGAGATTTTCAACCGAGACCATGTTGATCACAATCACGTCGCTCTAACCACTCGACCATGCTGCTGACAAATGCTTAAGATAAAACGTGGTCGGTATTTGATAGATAGTTTTGAATCTGATTGGCAGCTAAAAATTTATTAGATATAAGCCTACTACTTTACTGTTTAAAGCGACTAATTTTTTTGGATTTCCTATTCCCGGACTTAGCTATAATTTTTAAAAATGTGCGTTACGACAATGCTTTTTTTAGCATTAGCATCTTTAATTGTTATTCAAATAAAAAAACTTTTTCAACAATTTTGAATTATTGACTAATTTTATTAGTTAAATAACAATGCTTATAGTTAAAAAAAGAAAAATAAAGGTTGCACCTACTACTTATAAAATGAATTTGAAGAGATTTAACTAAAAATGTTTTTTATAAACTACAACTTTACAGTTTTTCGAATAAGAAATTAGCTGGTTATTGATAAATGAATTGAATTTGTGAAAAAGTTTGGCCAGCGACAAGATAAAATTCTTTAAAAAAACAAGTGATGGAGTAAAATTTAAATAAATAAGTGAACCCTAACTTTATGATAGAAATTAAATGGTTTCTAAACTTTTAAGTTATGGTCTAGGCATTTATTTAAAAACAGCTTATGTGGTTTACGTGTTGCTCTTAATACAGTATTAAAAGAATCGCAATAGTGTTAGAAAAACAATTTTCGAGTAACGGATAAAAAATTATTTCCGTAATTATAACCAAAAATGTAGATTTTTAAAATAATACAAGCCAATAATAAATAAACTGAAGGCTATACTTTATGTCAAAAATGGAGAACGTTTTTTTGAATTGCTTAATTTGGAAACGTCTAAGTTGCGTAGAGTTTTGAAGTCACTGTCATAAGTTGACCATAAACTAATCTTTTGACCATAAAACAAGTTCAAAAATTTCCAATACGACACCATTTAGTGTCTAATTTTTCTACTGAAGTGCTTTCTACCACGTTTTCTACTATGTTTTCTATATAACTATGCTTTCTACTGGTTTGCATCAATCCAAAGTTTAAATAAAATATTTATTCCAAAATCTCCTTCTTCTTACAGTAGCAACTTCAATTCTAGAAAGCTTCGCTTTTAAAAATTTAAGTCGTTTTTGTTATTTCAAATTTTTAACTAAACGGTCGTTTATCATGTATGCAATTCCAAATATTTTATATAAATAAAAAGTTTTTTTCCTTGAACTTGCAATCGAAACTAAAGTTTTTTTAAATAAATCGAAATAGATTTCATCAAATTTCAAACAAACTATAAAAATTAATATTTTTAGCAATCCTGACTTGGCAATCAGAAAAAAATAAAATAAACCTTAATAAAAGTCTGTGTCTGTGGATTCTGTGCCTGTCATGAGTCACATCTTATCCGACCGCAAATCTCTGCTTCACCAAAGAAGAAAATCAATGAATCTTCGCTGATTCTAAAGTAAAATGACTATGATTAACATACCTCTGGGATGCAAAAGGGCAGATTGATAATTTTCTTCAAATACTCGTATCCGTTGAGAGCGGCGGAAACATCTCTGTTTTTTTCTGAATCGGTAAAACAGTCGTTAGCGATTCTGGAGTCAATCGCGATCAAACAAATGAAAGGAGAATTTCTATCACTTAGTAGAATGTTGACAGCTTCCAATACTGATTTAGCCTTGAATGTAAAAAAATAAATACGGCTAACTGATATAAATAATTCATTTAATAATTTTACAGAATTCTGAATCAAGTTTAGCCATAATCTTTGCTTTGTTTGAAATTCGAAAAAAACAACAAAACTGATTAAATAAGGAAACACGTTAAAACAATTTCTTTATTTACTTTTGACAAAGGAATTCTATCCAAGTCATCGATTGTGATTATCACTTTGTACTCGATGTTATAACTCAGTTCTACGGTGTTGATCAAGTCTGTCATTGATTGAATCTTTCAAAACATAAACAGCAATCAATATTTTTTACTTGATTTAAATTTATTTGAATAAAATATTCGAGCTACATAAAAAATTTTGTTTAATTTCTACTTTTAAATTTTTTACCTCTTTTTTGATCTTATCCATGAGACCAAGTTCATTAGCTAAATCTTTTTTGATTCCTTGTAATGCCTTGATTACTTGTCTACTATAGGAGTTATACCAGGCATAAATAAGCTTTAAAATGGTCAAAAACAAAGTAATTGCTGCAGGAAGCAAAAGTGGAATATTTTTGACAATTATTGTCGATAGTGATCGGTTAGTGTCCTGAAAAAAGAGAGCCAAATAGCTCTTTGAGAAACATTTATATTAAGCGTGCTTGGTCAGTTCCTAACTGAGGTTTTTTTAACATGTGGAAACTTTAATTGTTTGAATTAACCGTATATGTTTCTTACACTTACCAACTTTGTGGAGTTATTTTTAAAATCTCGATATAGGTCGTAGGTAAATAATGATACCGACGTAAGAAAAACAACGGCTATTCCAAGCACTAATAAAACATAGCCAGCTTTCCAGAACTTTCTAAAATGGCCACAAAACCCGCGTTTGTTTTCACAATTTTCCTCTTTTTCAAACAAACAATCCGAGGTTTTAAGGATAAAAACCTTTATGTTCTCGCGATTTTGCCATATTTTGTATTTTTCTTTGACTTCTTTCTCGGTGTCAAAGTTTGCAACCCAGCAGTTTTTTTTATTATCAATACCATCAATCTTATTGCAATAATTTTCAGGAAGAAACGTTGTCAGTTTTTTAGCTGTAGGAAATTCTTTTTTCATGTCCACTGTTGAGTTGTTTTCGTTAATCTCAATAAGCAAATATTGGACGCTTTTGAAAACCGATCTTTCAATCACATCCAACGACAACGATCGAAACACTCGCGTAGTAAAAACACCAAACTCTTGCTCGATTTTTTCAGCTAAAGCTGTGACAATTCCCGCCCACAAGGTATCGCACCCCGCGTACTGCCAAGCATTGTAGTTGACGTAAATAAACCTGAAAAACATGTCTGATTAGTTTTTCTACAAATAAAGGAATTAAACTAAACAATTTTATAAGTGATAAATCTATATACAGAACGTATTTCTGTAAAAGTTTTCGAAGTTTTATTAACCAATTTCTTTGGTAGCAAGATTAAAATTGTGTAAAAGTGCAAGACTGTGCGCTTCATCTTGATTGTATGTAGAAAATCAAGAGCCTGCTTAGTTGTAGCCATGCTTGATTACTGTAGATGTGGTGTTAAAAAGCTATTCCGACCTTTATTTTAAATGAAAAAGGGTTTGTTTAGTGTTGCTGCATCTAAAAAAAGTTTAAATATAAAGACATAAAAAATTAGATTTTTTTTTGGCATGATTATTGTAATACAGTAAATGCAAATTGTATGTAGTCTCAAGTAGTAAAAAAACAATTTTATTTACAAAAATACAATTTGCAACAAATTCATAAATTCATGTGCAATAATTTAAACAAAGTTTTTTTTCAATAACCGTACGGCTTAGAAATAGAATACATACAAAATCTTATTCAGTACAGGAAAAACTGTCAGCAATCACAAGTTTAACTATTTCCTCAATGACTGTCACAAAATTACTTTTCTAGCAGCTTTTTGCTACTAGTAGCAAGTCCTATCTGGTGCTCAATCTATATGAAAACTGCGTCCGGTTATTGGAAGGATCTTTCTCTACATGTCTCGTTTTTATTGAAAAGTATCAATCCCACATGAAATTGATCAAGTAAGATGGAACTCCACTTTGAAGAAATAAAAAGCTTTTCTTGTCGGCAAATAATAATATCTTTAAAAAAATAATAAAACAAGACATTCCAATAAAGCTTCAATTCAGTCTCACAAATGACACTAGAAGTGTTAAAAAAGTAAGAGCCAATGATGACTTTTTCTTACTGAAAACCGGACCGCAGGCCCGCTAATTAATGGTTTTCTTGCTTTTTTCGACTCTTTTTAAATTTTTGACTGATGCGCTTTGTGCCAGTTCACTTAACTATGATGAAAAATTGCTTCAATATCAAAAAGTAAAAAATTCAATTTGATGACGCATTGATTTAGACTTTATTTGCCCACCCATTTCATAACAATGTTAACTTTGCAGCTATTCATCTCATAATTACGCTTTTGAATTTTCATGAAAATGTAAATCAAATTACTAAGAAAGCATAAAAAAATTTACTAATCATTTAATCATTTAATGATTTTTTATTTATTTTTGGAGATTAAGTATTAAGATGTAAGGTATAAGCTTTAATTAAGTTTCAAAATTTACATCAATTGTCTGAGCTCTCGAAGCACTCATGATTTGTCTCGTGTAAAAAAACATTGATTCACAAAAACAAGCATCAATCGACCAGCATGTCCCCGAAGGCGGTTATAGTCTACTGCAGTTGGCATTCCACAATTTTCTGGAATCTTTATTATTATACAATTGCGATTTTATTTTCAAATAACTCTTTAAGTTTAATTTCAAATTCTTCTGGTGGTTCAGAAAAGTCCACGCTTGTGATCTGGGAAACTAGCTTTTCAAATCTTCGAGTCGTTCATCATATTCCTTGACCAGGATTTAAAAAAACTGTTTGGCATCCTTCAAAGATCCAATATCTTTTTATTTTCAATGATTACCTTTGTCAATATGGAAAAATGATTTTCTCAAAGCTTTGACTTTTCAACTACCCACTGAACAAAACACCTTCTTCCTGAATCCAGAAATATTTTGCTTCATATCATAATAATTTTCTTTTTGCCAGGCAGCAAAACATTTAACTCATTCTAAACTTTCTAATTTGCGAAATATATTTTTTAAAGATCTTTGGTTTTATGGCAAGCAAGAAATTTACTATAAAAAGATGAGTATAGGGAATCACTCCTAACTCTGCCACTGCTTTAATGAATATAACCAAAATCACTTTTGGCCTGCAATATATTCAATAGATCGAGAAAATGCACACGCAGGGGTAATTTGACCTCTTACCATCGAGGCAAATGACACATTACTGTGCAAAAGTACAAAGACTCATTCGATTTCGACCAATATCACATTGGTACTTCGCTGTTTACGACCGCATTGCGCTAATTTTCAACAGCCAGGACAATTACTGGTGAAAATTGACTTGGTAAAGTGCAAACAATAATCAAGCTAGCTAATTTGAAAAAAAAAAAAAAAATTTTTTTTATCCAGACACAAATATTAGAAGATTGAAAGCATAGTTTGGGGGCCTCAATTTGTAAAAAAGAAAAGGTAATCTTGTCATAAAACAATAGAAAAAAAAATTTTTTTAAAGGTATAGCTTAGCTTAGTGCATATAGCCTAATTAAGAACAGAAAATACTATTGGGTAGCAAAATCTTATTATTTTAATTTATGCAATTTTTTTAATTTATGCAATTTTTAAGGTAACATATTTTTTAAATTTATTCAATTTTTTAAATGTTTAAATAGTTTTTTCAACAGGCGAATAAAAGCCATAGGTTTCTCACCTACTGTATGTTATAGACTGTCACAACTTTACTCGGGAATCCAAAAGGACCAGTTGAACTAAGTAACCCAAATACCTTTTAAAAGCAAATGATTCATACAAAGCTCTTTTGTTTTTAAAAGCTATTTTAAAGTTTTGTACCAACAAAAAACTTTTTAACCCAAATACCTGCGCTAAAGTAAAGCTGTGTTGGTTTTTATTCATGGCAGCTCTAGAAAGATTTTGCGAGACTGAAATTCTTTATATAGTAAGTTCTGGCTAAGTACGATGAATTCTGTATAAAATTTCTCTTATAACAGATAAAAAAACCACAGACTTTAACTATAAAAAACCTATTATTTATAAAATCAAACAAACTTGATCAAATTAACTCTTAAGCTTCACATAACTTCAAAGCACTTTATAGCGCCCACAACTGCAAATAATCACTCAACAACTTTGTACTGACTAACTTTAAAAATAAATCAGCACCTATATGGCTAATAAGAAACTTTTTATTTCTCCAAACAATTCTATGTCACCATGGAATTCTGTACTATAGAACTTTCAAAGCAGCAACACTGACTCTTAAAGAATTTAGCTACGGTCACAAAGCACAGTAACACCAAACTACTTTAACCACTTGAACTAGAATTACTGAGCTAGAAAGAATGAATGAATAACAAACTGCAAAATTCAATATGTAATGATAATGTAGTTAAGACTAAGGTGTCCGATTCGGGCCTAGATTTTTAAACCCAAATTTCGGGTTTAACAGGTTTCGCATTTTGAAATCCCGGGTTTTCCCGGTTTTTTTGCCTTGTTTAAAAATGGTGCTCTTAGTTTCCAACTACAAAATAAAATAACCAAAAGTATTTATCATTTTACTTTACACAGCACATTTATTTCTTATAAAATTGGCTATAAGAACAATCATGGCGTTCAAAATGTCATCATTTAGTCTATTTCTGGTCTTTGTAGCAAAAAGACCCCGAGCAGAAAATGCTCGTTCTGGTTACAGAAGTCTGATGGTAAGGAGAGCATGGTAAAGTTTTTCTAAATTATCCGGTTTCTTTTTGGTTGTTTCTCTGTTTCTTTTTTTTCTTATATTTCGAGGAGATTTTTGCTATACTAACACGTGACACATTTTAAAAAGAAAACATAAGAAACACAATGGTTTGCGGTTAATGCTAGCGATGTGGAAGTTATTTGACTGTCAGAACAAATTTAAGCTTCCTGGTGTGAATTTCAGATACGAAAAAGTTGTTATACAGTAGTTTGCGGTTACCGCCAGCTGTGAGGATGTCTTTGACTGGTGTGGATTTTAAAGTCGAAAAAATTGTTTGCGTTTTACTAGAAAACCCGGGTTTTATTCCAAAAAATACCCAGGTTTTGTGTTTTAGGAATTAGCCAAAAACCCGGGTTTTCGGGTTCGGAAAAACCAGGGGTGGACACCCTCGCCAAGACCACAAACGTCGAGACCGAGATTCTATAATATATCCGAGACTAAGACCGGAAAGTTTTGAGACCTAAGGTACGAGACCGAGACCAGAACAATTGAGACCACGACCGAGACAAAAAATTTTTACAAAAACATACTATATTTTTCTAATATTTTCAAATATTTTAAAAACATTAAATTAAAAAAAGTTTTTTCACACCTCCTTTGCAATATATTTTTAACTTCATGAGTCTATAATTAATTTTCTGTTTCTTTTCAGTAACTTTTAATTCTAATATGACGTAGTTTTTTAATGCCAAGTAATTATTGCGTAGTCGGTAAAACCCCACTTTATATAATTTATGTGCAAGCTGTTTTATAATTTTTTCAATTGCTTGTTTTATATCAATTGTAATTATAAGTACGTGTCAAGAAGACTAAGATTGTTTGCCTTAAGTGTCTTCCTTACCTTAACTGTGCCTTAAGTGTCTTAAGCATTTTCTTTTTCTCTCCAGAATTATCGACAAATTGATGAATGGAATTTTTTTAGCTAACGAGACTTGGGCAACAAAAAACTCATTTCTAAACTTTTCGTCGGACACTTGCTAGAAGATAAACATTGAAATGAAGGAAAGAAAAATTTAAGTTTTTTTTATAATAAAGCTGAATGAAGTGATTGGATGTTTGAAAAAGGCGACAAAACGCGTGATTAGGGCAAAATTTTCAAGTTGTAAACAAACTGTTTTTGGCGACATAAATTTAGCTTGCATGACTTGATGTAAACGGCTTCCAAAGCACACAAATGCAAAGACAAACGGCCAAACGAAAAATTAGTAAATTTTTTATACCGAAATTTTTGGCGCACATAGGATTGTCTAAAAGGTGTTGACCAACCGCGGATTCACTAAACATAAGAGAGGTTGAAGATTCGACAAAACAAGTGGATATGTTGCAATAGTTTGAAATTTGCCAGTTACAATAAACTTTGGAACGTTTAGACGAATTCTGTTCAGTAATCGTTGAGGTGTGTGGCCTACGTACCAACTATTACGGGGCACAAAAAATTATAAACTGTAACATTGATTAAAAGTGAAGCAGGCAACACGTTCTTTTTAATTGCAGGAAGAAGTGGCCGAGATGTAAAAATAACACTATTGTTCTATTAATTACCTATTAATCACTATACGAGATGTTCTATTGCAAAGAAGCATTTTTCTAACTGGCTTTGATTTTAATTTCATGTACATTTTTGTTTCTTTCATTTCGACATTTATTTCCTGACAAATGTCGGACGAAAAGCTTAGAGATGAGTTTTTTTATTGGCTATTTTCAAATTCTGTACATTAACCACTTGTATAACGAGACTTCTGATTATTACATCTATTCGCCGTGGCAATTCTTTGATTAGCTGTTTTTGGTACACTCCCCTTTAATTCTTAATTTCCACTTTTTCGTAATTTCTACCGTAATTTGGGGTCACGTGACGTGATCTTATATAAGCGCACAGTTTATTTTCATTTTATTTTTTTTGATATTCCCGTCCAGTCAATCATTTTAGGCCGATTTGAGTGTTGCACTGCAGTTGAGTTGTTCGTGTTTTTGTGGCTGTGTGCCCGCAGTTGTTTTATAGAGAGATAAAATTGTTAAGCTTGTGTAGCGGTAAACTATTAAGATTAATATTAGCCATTAGGGTGCTAATCTATTCTTATAGCTTGCTACCACAAAGTTCTTGAAGTGATTATTTGCAGTTGTGGCGCTGAAATCGTTCTGAAGTTTGACGAAATTGGGAGCCAAGTTTTTGCAAATCGATCAAATTTTGTGAATTTTGTAAATATACATTTTCCATTGTATTCTATTGTATCTATTCTATTCATCCTATTGTATTTTTAATAAATAGAGACGGTAGTTTCTGTCTGTCTGCAGAGAGAAGTTTTCTAAGGAATCAATTTGAATTTAGCCAGAACTAACTGTACTAAGAATTTTAGTCTTGCAGCACACTCTTTTTTGAGCCGGAATAATTAAGAAAGTAAACCAGCTTTACTTCAGCGCTAGTATTCGGTTTACCTAGTTCAACTGGTCCTATTGGATTCCAAAATAAACTTTGTGCTATAATCTAAGATTACATTTAAAAAAAAACGAACCCGTCCAACATGTTGGAAAGAGCTTTGCTCTGTGTGGTCGTATCGTACCCGCTCAACTACAGTAGAAGAAAGCCAAAACGCACAAGGCATGTTGGTTAACAAAGTTGAAAAAAGCCAGATCTTCATTAAATTTTTTTTAACTCAAAAATGCTGAGTATCAGAATGGTTAAAACTTTATCCAAGCTTGGTTATCTGTGTTGCTGTGTCGCAGTTGCTACAATTTTTGGCTAATTTTAGCTTACACAGAATAAAAACTGTTTGATTAATCACCCCGAAAAGATTTTAAATAATAACAAATTATGCAAACAAGAAAAAACTGTTACAATCGTTGTTTTTTTTTTGTTATTTTTCCTGCTTATTTTCTGCCAATTTTCGGGTAAATTGTTTGAAGTAATTTTTAAAGTTTGCTGACAATTGTTCGAAAACAGTTGTTGCAATTACAATTGTTCAAATTTACAATTGTTCAAAAAATAACGCTATGCCGTTGTCTTAAAATATTTCTTTTATAAACGCTCATTTTTCTTCTTTTAATGAATACCTAACCCTAACCCTATTGTTTCTAATTTGTTGATTTTTGTTGATTATCGAACAATTGTCCGGAAACGAGTTTTTAAAACATTAAGCTCCTTTGCTACGAAGACGTATTAACATTTTCTTAGTTTAAGTTTAAGGCAAATTCAGATTTTGTTTTAAGCAATTGATTCATAAAGTGGCGTATGCAGAAATTTGTTATGAAGTGGGGGGCAGTTGAGAGCTGAAAGCAATATCGCTATAATCCGTGATGTCTTTTACAAAAGAAGGGCTGGTGCGACAAAAAAGGTGTCACTTTTAAAGATTTACTCAAAGAAACAATTAAAATCATATACAAGGTGCGGCTACTAAATAACGAGAATGATGGCATAAAGTAATTTTATTGAGCAAAAAAATAATGTTGCATTTCGTTCCCCCTTTGATGTATTTCCCCTGAGCATTAACGCATTGTTGCATTCTGATTTTCTACTGATCAAAGCGATGTAAAAGAACTTTTTCTGTAAGGTGTTGTAGTAGCTCCGTCGTTTTTTTTCACTTGTGGTACAGAGTCGAATCATATTCCTTTTGGAACATCTTGGAGTTTTGGAAAGAGGAAAAAGTCACACGGCGCTACATCAGGCGAGTATGGGAGAATTACCAAGTATTTCAACTTGTTTAAATTACATTTGATCGGTTACATTAGAATCTCTTTTGAGAATACTTTGTACTTGTTGAGAATTGATTTTTCAAGCATTTTATCCGCTTCGGGCCTGAGTAACTTTTAAATGTTTTTTTACATTAGTTGTGTTGATTTAGTTATATTAGCGTTTCTTGATTCTCATTAAATTCGAAATTATTTTACGCTCTATTGCATCCGGTTCGCCTTGGATTCTTTATCATTATTTTTAATGTTTTGAGTTTACTAGTTACGTAATTTTGCATTTTATATATATAATTGCTTTTTTGTTCCCTCTATCTTTTAATGAATATTGATTTTAGAGAGAAATTTAAGAAGAAAAAAGAAATACCTTGGTGTACGAATATTGAAGTTATGAATTCTATGAATTTTGAAGTTTTTTAATTTTTTTGTTTAGTCAGAAGTTTATTTCTAACTGCTCTTCTCTGATTGATTCTTTTTCGATGTGCTTTTCGATGTTGTCTATGTTAGATATATTTGATGTAACTTATTTCATCTAATTCGACAAAGTCCAAAATTTAAATATTATTAAACTTTTTCAAAGCTATCTCAAGGTTCTTTTTGATGTAATTTATTCCACATGGTTCCATGAAGTCCAAAATTCAATTTTTCAACTCTTTTTCTGATTCGTGTTTTCAATGTTTACTGTTCATATGTAAGCTTAAAATTATAGATTCTTGGTTGGAATTCCTATTTCCAAAAGAGTTACATCTTTGATTTCTTATCTTCATTTTTCGTGCTACCACTCGCCTTGGAGGCTACGACAACTTATGCCTGATAAGGTTCATAAGACCGAAACAGGCCTGTAGCATAATAATCATCCTATTATTGTGATCTCTTTTGAGAATACTTTATATTTGTTAAAACTAAATTAAGTTGGAGTATGGTGTACCGATTACGCAATCACTACGTATGACGTCACAATCAAATGCTTAACAATTACTGCAAAAAAAACTGAAAATCACCTATAGGTTTATGAAATTAAAGTTATAATTGTTAATGAAATGTGACTTGGACAATTTAATGCCCTACAAAAAATTTCCGCTTTCCACTGTTTGCAGCTGCGATTGTCTTTAATTATTCTTTTTTAAATAAGCAAAAAGATCATAAAATTAGCCAAAATCACGGTACAAATTTTTTAACTGTTTCGATTTTTTGTTGCTTACAAATGTTTAGTGAGCGACTGAGCCAGTTTTTTGGAAAAATGTCAAAACGCAAACAGTGAAATGGTTCAGTAGTTATATTTGCGCCTTATGTGATCAATGTAAATGGTTGATTAAACTTATTGGCTTTATAGTGTATAACTGTATATAGTCAATCTCAGGTTTAACAACTCACCGGCGATCCTTTTTGCTTCCTTCGTCATTGTCTTGTTTCTTTTTATTAGAATTGCTTTTAGTGCAATTTTTCTGCTTAAGAGAATATTGAATGGGAGCACTCGACCTGATGTAGGTAGTTTCGTTTTCTCGAATAGGAAGTTGTGTGAAAAATGCATAGCTTATCACTTTTAAAAAGCGAGATTTTTTCCTGCTGCCATCCATTGCAATGCAAACATATAACAAAAAGAACAAAATAAGTAATATAACAATTCCCACAACTTTCCATAGGTTGAACACAAATGTCAATATTGCCACTATCAAAAACAAAATTGTGAAGATGGATGGAATTACGAAACTCGTGCAAAATTTTGAGTTGCTTTTGTTGTTGATTTTTTGTGTTTTTTTTTTTTGCACCAAAATATCTGCAAAAAATATTCTTTTAAATTTCCAAATAGTTGATCATAAATTTATGAAGCTAATAATTCGAAGGAAATATAAAGATAGCTTTTAACAGCAAATGCTTCATCTAAAGCTCTTTTGTTAAATAAGTAGCCTTAAAAAAGGCTGTTTTGAAAACTCGAACGTTTTCGTCTAGCTCTCTTCAGGAGGTTACGCTAGAATGAATTGCAGAACTAAACGTTGTATTTCAAAAGTTTTAAGACTGATCCTGATTGGCTAAAAATTAAGGTTAGTAGCAGTTATCATAATAATTAAAAGTATTTAATAAATAAAACCACGTTTCGTCAGCGTAAGAAATTTTTTGGCAAAAAAAGGAAAAAAATTATGCAAGTTTTGTGCTAAAATTTCGAACTAAAAAGACAATTTTTTTTTACAATTATACTAACAATTTGTGTTTGTAAACAAATTCTTTCTGTCTACACAAATTAGGTTTTCGAAGAGTGATGAAAATTGATTCCAAGACTGATAAGTGAAAATCGGATCGTGCTTTAGAGAGAATAAAAAATTGATTGTCCTTATAGTGAGATGCACATTTTTGGTTATGTACTGTAATAGATGGTTTCCAATCGCTGAATCACAGTGCGGTATTGAGTTCGCTAGTTTTCCTGGGCGTTTGGTTGTTTACGTTCTTGACTGGTCCTATTCCGAATAGACTTCGGTACATGCTGGCGGATTCTGTCATGCAAACGTTGAGACGTTCGACCCACGTACCGACTATCGCAGTGGCACACGTATTCGTATACGACGTTACTTTGTTGAAAAGTGGGAAGAACGTCTTTATGTATAGCAGGTAAAATTCGTCTGGTGGAAAAGATCACTCGTGGTTGAACCGCTCCAAAACAATTATTAATAGATAATTTTATTTTTCTTTCAAATTTTAGGGAATTTTCGCCAATCCAAGGCAATTTTAAATAGACAGGGCATTTTTTTGGGGTTTCTTTAGTGCTTTGTTGGAAACGTAAAAGTTTTTTAGAAATTCTCGATTCAATAAGGAATTCTGGATAACCATTTTTTACAAGAATAGAGCGAATATTGTCTAGTTCATCTTTTAATGTAGATTTAGAGCAGATTTTTAAGGTTCGATGTGTTAAAGTATCAATGAAATTTGTTTTACGGTTGTTTTACGGTTCAACCACGAGTGATCTTTTCCACCAGACGAATTTTACCTGCTATACATAAAGACGTTCTTCCCACTTTTCAACAAAGTAACGTCGTATACGAATACGTGTGCCACTGCGATAGTCGGTACGTGGGTCGAACGTCTCAACGTTTGCAGGACAGAATTTCTTACGCTGACGAAACGTGGTTTTATTTATTAAATACTTTTAATTATTATGATAACTGCTACTAACCTTAATTTTTAGCCAATCAGGATCAGTCTTAAAACTTTTGAAATACAACGTTCAGTTCTGCAATTCATTCTAGCGAAACCTCCTGAGGAGAGCTAGACGAAAACGTTCGAGTTTTCAAAACAGCCTTTTTTAAGGCTACTTATTTAACAAAAGAGCTTTAGATGAAGCATTTGCTGTTAAAAGCTATTTTAAAGTTTTGTACCAATAAAAAACTTTTGAAATATAAAGAATATAGCTTTGGAAGAGAGTTTCCTCTCTTATACTATAAAATGTTTATTTAAAGAAGCCATATTGAATTTAGCATTTCTGAATTCATTTAACTACATCATACAAGATTCTCATTTAACTACATCATACAAGATACATAAGGATGTACTCGTAAAAACAACAAAACACAGTAACGGAATAAAAAGTTTTCGGCTAACTTAAGCCCTCATCAGGTTTCATAATGAATACTCTTTCATGACTTTAGCTTTATTTAAACAGAGATAGAAATATTATAAATGCTAATTAAATAATTTTATACGGGTTAACCAATGCTATTTACAAAGCTTAAAAAGGCCTAAGTGAGTAAAAATAACAAATTATATTATACTGTTGTAGCCACTGGTTGTTAATCTTTTTTTATGTATAAGTGCTCAGCTCTAAACATCATTTTTCACGGGGGCTTTTTGAGTTCAAACCTCCACCGTGCGTACATCTATAGTAATTATAATAAGATGTCGGAACCGTTCACATAGAAAAAATTTAATTAAAAAAAACGATGCAAAGATATGAAACAATTGAGCATGTACAAAATGTGAATGAGATAATTACATTTAGACTTATGCGCTATTAGAAATTCAAGCAAATGACAGTAATACGCACCAATTAAAAAGTATTTGAAAATGTCACTAAGTTTTATTGGTATTTAAAAAAATTAGGCTGCGGGTCCTATAAATCCTCTCTGTGCTGTGGTGATCATTAGTCTATCTTTGAACTATCGGGGCAAAACAAATTTTATTCTTTATTTTAACATGGTTGGTGCAAACAAGTCACAAATCAAAGTTTGTCAATCCAACAAAGAAGTCACCAACAAGGTTGGCGCCCATGGCCATCAGGTTTCCTAAAGAACAACAGATGTCCCCTGCAGAATGTTCTTTAAATAAAGAAACAAACAAACTGTACTTTTAACTTGTTTGAGAAGAAACGATTTTCCAGTTCCCCATCTGGCAAACACTCCAATAGTAACAGGAGTTTTGATTCTTTCTATTTGTTGAGCGAGCGCTTTAGCATAAACCACACGACCAAGATAATCCACATTTACTCCGTTATCATTTAGAACATCTCCTGCATTGAATGAAATTACTTTTTCGCTTTGTGTACGTTACTTTTGAATTTCCTTATTTATACTTTTGTAAAAATTTTGTTAACGGTGCCGCGTGCTCATTTAGGTATAGGAAAGCTCATACAGTCACTCTGTTAAATTATAAAAAAAGCTTTGCAGCAACATTAAAAATTAGCAAACAAGTAATTTTTATGACTTGTCGAGAAGTTGTTTGATAAACAGAAAATTTATACAGAAGTCAAACTTTTACCTTTAGGATCAATTATTTTAACAGCATTGTTTCCTGCCGGGTTCTGCTGCTCTGTCATCTCAATGCTGATTTCCGCCATTGCAAATCGAAATATTTCTTGCCAACCAGCGTAGACAGTGTGTACAATAAGAATGAATACAAACTTTTATAGTTAACAAAGTAATTAAACTATTTTATCAGATATCTGAAGATTTTAAAAGATACTTTTAATGATAGCTTTAAAATTTATTTTTAAATGTTGTTGATATTTTACGTAATTTATAAGCGCTGAATTAATGTTAAACGGTAAAAATATTTTTTTTACTATTTTTTATTTAAAAATTATCATACTGTGACAAAGAGCCTAAACTTAAAAATATTATATATTACATGAAAAAAATTTTCTAAGAAAACGAATTTGTCCTCTCAGTCCTACTAGCTGAAAATTTGCCATAATGAAAATGAGGACGATCTTTAAAAAACATATTTTCATATGAAAATACATTTGCATATGCATAAGTACACAAGAAGTAGGCCTAATACAATTTACAGCATTTTTTTAAAACAACTTATTGGGTATGTACGTAGGCAGATGAGTTGTGGGGTCAGAGGAAAATTGTTCCCCCCCGACCTCAAAATTTGGAAAAATCAGGATTGTTCAGCCAGTAACCAAGCAATATTTAAGCAAAATCAGAATTTTTCGGGAAGAGCAGAAAATATTTGGCCAAAACCAGAATTTTTAGGCACTCACAAAGAACATATTTGGGAAAACAAAGTTTTTTGTCCACCAAAAACAATCAAGATTTGAGAAGACCTTTTTTTAGAGATCACCATTGTTTTAAGATGAAAATTAAAAAATCAGAGACAGATCCACACATAAAGACTTTTTTTCTTTTTTGATCTTCATCTAAATTTGGTGACAACAGTGGAGGAATTAGGCGAGGTTTTAAACTGAGGGCCTTTTTTAGTCTTCACCTAAATTTTATACAAAATTTTGTGTCATATCGATAAAGTGATTGAAAATCATGATTCGGGCAAACGTCAATAATATTTAAGAAAAACTGTAACATTTTTTTGAATGGTTCGGCTATAGGTATTAAAGATTAAAAACAAATTTTTTGTTTTGCCAAACATTTATTGAAACATTTGCTGTTTTTGTCATTGTTTGGAAGGACATCCACTCCAAGTCTGGCACAAACAAGAATGGGGCCGAGTGTTTATGTATTTACTACCCCAGGAGGCTGTAGTACCCGTATCAGAAACTGGCAGCGATGGTTTTGAGCCAGCATCTGGTTTCGCCATCCAAACTTGTCAGACTTCATGCTGCAGGTAGTGCCCAATATATGGAGCAAGTCGATACAACTTGTCTGCGGTTTTGTTCAAGGGCATCGCGTTTGCTATTCGGTGAAGAAGCAAGATCACATTTGTGCATGGAAAAATGAAATCACCCAAAACCAGTCTGCAGGCGATTGAGCTTAACCCAACCTGTTTCAAGAAAACTCTATCCAACAGGCCTGGCTATGGTTATGCGTGCAAAAGCACGAAGCCTGGATGTATCCTCACAATACTTCGTGTCCCCTCTATTTTTTTTTTACTGGTCTGTGCGGATGCTTAGTTTGCAAGGTTGTTTGGTGTTTTTATGCAGCTGTCAGAAATCATCATCTAAATCTTAGTCTCAATAGGCAGCCATCTGAGGACCCACTTAAAAACCATGCAGTATATGGTCATGATCCAAAGTGCCATGATTAGGCAAGGCAAATTTCGCTCTTAATCGGCGAAGCTTAGCTGGCTTGATGCCTGAAAGTATGGGTAAATGGTCCAATGCAATGGGACACAGGAATTCAGTGACAATGCGCAAGTTGTCAATTTGCAATGGTTATAAACACGTGATGCAAAGATAATTTACTTTACCTTTGCAACTGGGCAATTCATACCTTTAAAATTTATATGACTTCTTCCAAAAATAGGCTTTTTATTTATTTCTATTGAGTAGATTGTAGTATTTTTTTGCAATGAAAATCAATTTGCTTAATAATTTTAATAAAACATATTTATTTATATTTTTGATTTTAATATTTGGAAACATAATTTTATTAATTTATTAATTAAAATAACACATTTAGTATTCTTACAACTCTTTATAACTTTTTTCCATATAAAAACCAAAAATTTTGAAAGATTACTCATAAATATTCTACCATAAATTTAAAAAAGAAGTCGTTTTTTGATGCTATGGGCCCAGGTAGACAAATTGGTCTCCTAAGGTAAATTACGTTTTACATTATTTTTATTTGAAAATTAATAAAGTAATTGGTTTTCCATGCGCATTGAAAATTTTCTTTTTGCCATCATGCCTAGGGCCTATTTCCCACAGCCCATTTCTTTTTCCCATCATCATAGACAAGCTGACGGAGGACATCAGTAAGGAAGCACCATGGGATATCCCGTTTGCAGATTACATAGTCCTGTCTCGAAAAAATTATAGGGAGCTAGAGGAGAATCTGGAGATTTGGAGAAATGCATTGGAGAGAAGAGACCTGAAAGTAAGCCGGAGCAAGACCGAATATTTGAGGGTTGGGGGTGCGGATGATGGAGAAGAGTTGAACCTGCAAAGAGAAAAGGTAAAGAGAGCAAAAAACTTCAAATACCTGGGTTCAACAGTTAGTTGCAATGAAAGATGGGAAGAAAAAGTAAGGAAAAGGATCCAAGCAGGATGAATGAGCCGGAGGAAGGTGTCTGGAGTTCTGTGCGACAGGAAGTTATCAGCAAAGATTAAGGGTAAAATGTACAAGAGTGTTGTTAGACCAACCATGCTTTATGGAATGGAAACGGTGGCAGTGCCGGAAAGACGAATGGAAAAAATGGGAGTTGCAAAGTTGAAAATGATGATATGGTCACTGGGAGTGACAAGAAAGGACAAGATAAGAAACGAATGCGTGAGAGGGACCGCGAAAATTGCAAAGTTGGGAGACAAACTTCGGAATACAAGGCTACGTTGGTATGAACACGTAAAAGGGAGAGAAGACTACGTGGGGAAAAGGATGATGGAGATGCCGGTGCCAGGCAGAAAAAAAAGAGGAAGCCAAGGAGAAGATGGATGGATTTGGTGAGAGAAGACATGAAAAGGATTGGAGCTAGGGAAGAAGACGAAGTAGATCAAGCGAAATGGAGAAGACTGTCGCGCTGTGGCGACTCCGAGTAGGGAGAAGCCGAAAGAAGAAGAAGAAGGTTTTCCATGCAAGAAAATGCAATAATCCACTTAATAAAAACAAATAAAATGCTTACCTTTTCAAGAAATCGTTTAAATTTTAGCTTAAATATGACCTTCTCATTAATTGCGTGAAAGTGTAAAATGAGCCACATTGTTAACAAAAAATTAACCAATCTTTCATCAGAGTTGCGAAACAAATTTTTTTCTAAACTTTGCAATAAATAGGGATTGTCCTATTTGGCTTCGAAATGGAAATTTTGTCATATTAGACACGTAATAACATGTTTTTTCTAACAGGAGATATTTGTCTCCTCAGGCCTTAAAGGATAAAAAATTTATAAGAATAGATCAATTTAATTTAATAATTCTTTGTTAAAAATAAAACAAACTGTCAAATGCCAATACCTCTGCTTTGACTGTTACTGTAAAGTTGACTATTTTAAAACTACGTTTGAAAACGTATTGCTTAAAAAAGTAACGTAATCTTTTCTTGGTAAAAAAGAAAAAAAATGAGAGAAAAAGCTGGCATAACAATATTTGTGTGAAAATTTCTACTTAGTGTACATCGATTCAAAACTGACTTTTTATGGTCTTACAGGCCACAAATAGGAAGGTCTACTAGGTGGTCAAATATTTTATTTGAATAAAAGATCAACATCAAGATATGGCAGCCACATAAATTCAAAACTTGATGGTTGAATAGCGCTTTCATCATTTAGATGAATACTTCTGCTGCCTTTCTAAGGAAATTTATATAAGTTCTTCAATCTTCAAACCATAATTGTGAATTCTGTATGACGTACGCGGTCTATAAACTCGGTACAAAAATTGCTTTTTTTTAATCTGACTTCTTCTCTGACGCACCCCAACTCATATTTGAAAAAAATCGTATCATTTCTAACCCAAATGAAAAGTTTTTCTCAATCTTTTTCAAATTTTTTATTCAAATTTTAACACATTTGTTTCCTTAATTTGAATCCCAACCATATACTTAAATTATCAACAACATTATACAGTATATTAAAAAAATTAACCAACAAATGGCTTTGGCTGACCCTCTTAAAACCGCCTACTTCTACTTCTTCTTTTTCCAATTTTCAAAGAAAAGTAGCTTACAGGATATCCTATAAAAACTATGCTTGAGTTTGTTTCTTTTTCAAAAATCATATAAAATCAGGTAACCAAAATGACTCTGTAAACATCATTTCCTTTTTGATTGTACTCCAACTATGCAATTAACTTCATCCCTTAAACCTCTACTAACTAAAATTCTACAAACTTACAACTCTATTGAAAATTGCCTTATTTTTCAGTTATCATGACAAAAATCTCTTCTTTGATCGGTTTTACATCAAGCTATTTCCCATAAAATCTCCATTTATCATTCCCCTTAACCTAAACAACATATACTGTAAGATAAAAACAAAATCAAAAGTTTTTGCTAAACATTTTTTCTCGTATTTTAACACTTTCTTACATGCCAAATTACTTATTCTTCTTTGTTGTTTGATACTTTTTAATTGCATGTTAAAATATAGCTTATTAAATTAATATTATAATTATAGTATATTTATATATATACGATATATGCCTATATTTATTAACCCTTAAAGGACCAAATTTTTTCTTTTGATAAAAAAAATTTTTTGCTTATTTGCGCGAGACTGTAATCACACTATGAAGCACAAAATGTAGGAAAAATTGAATATTAATATTCATAAAAATTTTTTTAGGTTTGTTAACTCAAAGCAAAAACACAAATTTTTATTCCAAAGTGATGGTTTATTTCACCTAAAAAACGTTCAACTATTGTGAAATTTGAAAAAGCAATTAATCTTTCTACATATGAAAAAAAATTGTAGTTGTACTTTCCACCGAGCTTTCAAGTTTTGCTTGTGAAAATCAAATTCTAGTCTAAAGCCGCATACCTATGACTACCGAACAAAAAACTTGATAAAATGTGATCAAAAATTAAAAATATACTAAAACTCTTTCAAGAAACATAACAAGTGCAGATGTTGTTTTGGGTTAACACCGCTCTTTCGCACGAATTTAGAAGAAAACGTGAGAACAAATTCAAAGTTCAGTTTGTTGCTTCAAGTTAACATTTGTCGTTTAAGGGTTAACTTTAAAAAAATTCACTTCGCTTTTTTTTTGACTTTGTTTACAATGGTGTATTGTGTTTGAATTTAATAAAAAATAATAATAATAATAAAGACAAAACAGGACTCTCGGTGCTTGTTTGTTGTGAAATCTTGATCAACCACTATAAACATCAAAAGAACATTTATAATTTTTTATTATTGAATCTTTAACTTTGGTAACATTTATTAAAGTGTTGTGTCAAGCTGCGTTTGAACTAAAATCAGCAACTTTATTTTCGCTGGGAAAAGGCGAATGGCTAAATCGCTGAAGGGCGCTTATCGACAGGAGAAAGTAATGTGATCCGTAAGGAAAATACTCAATTGGATGCTAAGCAATCACTTGACTAAAAAAATCGAGAATAATTTAACTTTGCTCACAATTGCTCAAGTTGTTTCAAAAAGTATAATTTATCATAATTAAGTGTCATTCCAGCTGCTAGCATTAAAGAAATACAGATGCGTCAAACAATTCCACGTTATACTATTTTCAACTTTAACACTCCTGTTCGTCTCGCCCATTGCCGCTACGATCTCCGAATCCTTTCTGCGTCTTTAGCAGTCTCTGTCTCCAGCCCTCTGTCTGGTCTCAAATGTGACTCTGTCTGTGTATCTACTGTATATATGCCACGAGTTGCAGCAAAATATACAGTATATACTTTCCCGGAGGGGACATGTTGATTACTTTCACCATTTACGCATTCTTCTATGTTTGCATGGAGCTGCAGAATATTTTTTTTATTTCTTGATCAGTTTCAGCAAACTCGATGTTATCTGCACATCAAAGCAATTGTCAATTAGTTTTTGGAACTTGGCGGTATGCTTAACGTAAATACGTTGGTTATAATTGCTTTCATTGAAATTTGTCTTCATATTTGATTGATTGTAAACGTTTCTTTACCTATTTAAAGCAACTACCATTATCTTTGGCTAGCTATAACTTCATATTGGACCATCTCTAAAGTGTATCTCTTTATCTCCAAAGAAGTATCAACGGCTATCTATAATTATCTATGACGCTCTATGGGTCTTCATCTCCAATCATCTATGTTCGTATATAACATTTATATACGGCAATGTTATCTCCAATCGATGGTACAATCTCCAGCCAAAGATGATAAGATATAGAGTTAAAGAAAAACGATTAAAATTATTATATACAAATTTTCCAATCGAGTGACTTTAGCGTTATTAGATTTTAAAAAAGTACGGCTGTTGTTCTTAGAGTGCTTAAACCCTGCATGCATTGTCGACAACGTTTCGACAAGCCGACAGCACAACAGATGGCCCGCCTATCTTCCTTCAGAACGTCTACAACAACGCCTTACAAAGAAGAACACTTTTCAAGTTGTTTAAAAGAAATTTTTAAAAAGAAGAAGAAAAAGAAAGAAAAGAAAGAAATTTTTTAAAAGAAGAACACTTTTCATGAAGATGACGTTGTTCTTCTCGTGGACGATTCGATTTCTTGCTCGGAATGACTTTTAGACAAAGTTATAAAGGTGCTTCCCGACGAACTCGGCTTATTGGGCCAAGTTGTAGTAACAACGAATGGTTCTGAAGTACGGCAGCCCATTTATAAACTTTGCTTAGTAGTTTCACCAAATCTTATTTTTGTGCCACGAAAAGACAATGATGATCCCTCAACTGCTGTAGAGTGAAGTGAATATGCTCCCTGTTTGTGCAGTTAATATGTTTGTGCAACGTTGGTAATCTTTATTTTTTCTTTGTGTTTTAGTTTTTCGGACATTTGGAGTGTAGAAGATTACCAACGCTCATCTTTACATTATTTTTTTTTTTTTGAATCATAATTTACGTGTGCACTTGCTGCTGGCGTCTTTTGCTTTATACTTTAATCATTATTTAAGTCGTTCCCCGAGCATAGTTTTTTTCTACAGGTTATTCATTTAGTGCTAGCTCTTTTGTGTTTCTTCTCACTATTCAATTTGGGAGGCAACTAACAGCAATAAATGTGGCTGCTAATAAAAATCTGAGAAACTCAAAGCTATGTTCTGCTACCCTGAATGGATATTGCGCTTTTTAATTCTTTGTGTGTTTCCAGTTTCCGTTTCCCGTGAGTCAGCAACATCGTGAACTGCTTGGTAAGGCAACTAGATGTTTTTCTTTATGTTTGATCTTTAGTTCGTTTAAATACTTTACGGAATACTGCTTTGCATCATTTTTTACTGTTTTTCATTTATATTAAACATACTTGGTTATTTTTAAGTTTTCTTTTAAAAAACCCAGAAACGCGTTAATCGACTATTCACTTTGTGGCAATCGGATAACTTTAGCGCCGTTTACCATTACAATATATGAACCAGTATGTATGTATGCAAACAATAGTACTTAGGTCTACGTAATATTTTAAAAATAATTCACTTTTATGACTGTATCATCGCATCTAAAAACTACTAAACTCGTAAATATAAAGTGTTAATAAATCAAATGCTAATATACTATCACTCTCTGACATTAGGAATAAGTGCAAAAAAACTTTTTTTGGAAATTTAAAAAAGGGGGTCTAGATCCCTGGAAAATTAACAAAAAACAATAAAAACTTAACTTTAGGTTGTCAAACTCTATGTTTGTAGTGCTACCACCTGTTTTGTGGGGAAAACTCCCAAAAATTCTGTAATTCTATTCAACTTGAAAACCGCTTGGGCTAGAGACATAGTTTTAGTGTCAAATGATGCGAAAAAATAATTTTTAGCTGCTCTAAAAGATTTTACATCTAAATTTTAATATAAAAGAGTTATTGCAGAAAAACATAAATTCAGTAAATTTCAACTACTGTAAAATTACTATTTAACGCATGCTAGTATATGAGAGCAAGCACTTTGATCATATCTTGCTAATAAGTTGAATACTTTTAGTTATTGCAAATGTTCTTTGTTGGGATTTTAACACATAATGAAATGGATAAAACCTATATAAAGAAGAGAAAAGCGACTCAGGTAATAAGTTTATAACACACTGGTGGCAGGCATTTGATATCAAGTTAAAAGCAAAAACTTTACTTGAAGTTCTTGTAAATTCTATTATAAAAACAATTTTTTCATACTTAGCTGTTCTGCTGTTGCTACTTTTTTAAATTTTAAAATAAAATCCAAAAATGTTAAAATTGATATCTTTTTTACCAAATAATTAAAACTTTGTCTTTATTTATTCACTACACTACAGATGCTGTATTTGAATTCGATTGAGAAGAGACTTTGCCAATTGCTGTTTTGCTAAATATTTATTTACTATGGAAAGTAGAAAAACAGTGAAAAAAGTGTTGCATGGCAATCATATTTTCATCTGCTAAGGAGAATTTTCAAATGTTTAACTTTCAACGGGAAAAGACGTCATTTAACAAATTCTGCATGAAGATAATTGGACAACAAAACCTACCAGAAAAAAATTGCTCAAGAGCTAATCAATCACTGGACATGGTGCAATGTCTTTAGTGCATGACATAGAACTGTGCTAGATAAGTTTTTACTGTTTATAAGAAATTTTTCCAAGCCTTTACGTTGTCCTAAAATTTCATGAAGATTTGAAATACTTTCAACTAATATTTAACCAGCTCTTTGATATTTTTTGTGATAACCCAGTTCAAATGGGCGATTAGAAGTCCATTATTATCTGAGGATGACTGATACAAATTATATGTTCTATGATAATCAAAAAGGCACAATAACTGCACGATGTTCAAAAGCTCTTGAGAAATATAACGAATCAGATAAATTATTTTTAAGAAGTTATGCTAGCATTTAAAAAAAAGTCAATTAACCTAGCTTGCAGTTCTTGGGCCAACATCTTTAGTAACTTCTGAAAGTGAAAGTGAAAGTGACCACAGCACATCTGATCCTGCACATATTAGTTGTAAAGTTAGCATCACCAACAAATACCAAAATCGGATATCGTACAGACATTTGGCTAGAGCATGTAATCACTTTTAAGTTTTATATTAAGCGGGAGCAACAACAGCAAGCAGTACACTAAAAAATCATGGCTTGATTAGTGGTGATGATTCTTCTTGTGTAATTGATCGCAGCAAGTTAAAACGTCAAAGACAAAACCACCGTAAACTTATCGAGAAAGAAAAAAATTAACTTTAAGGGCTAGTCAACAGTACATACATAGACGGTAAAGAAGATGCTACTCAAGTAATTACAAATATCAATGGAAATTACTGTCAAAATGTTTAGCTTGAAGAACATTATGTTATTGTGGGTGAACTAAGTGGGTTTTATTTATCGCATTTTTCTCCAACTGATGGTACTGGCTTATCTATTGCAAAAAGTGCGCTGCAAGCAATTGCTGGGACCAAACTTAAAAGCAAGTTTTCACATATTGGAATAATGGAACTGCTGCAATGACTGAATCAAAAATGGAGCAATTCGTAAATTAGAAGAGTAGTTTGGAAGACCATTGCAGTGGGCAATATGTTTGTTACACTGCATTGAGTTTCCTCTAAGACACATAGTTACAAATCTAGATGGACAACAAAAAGCTCTTCGTTTTTTCTGGAATAATTGGAAAAGAATTAGGAAGCAGTGATTCTGCCTGGGAGGTGGTTAATTTTACGTCAATCTCCACTTCTCGATTGTCTAAGTTGCCCAACAATGTTCTTGATAATCTTAGATTTGACCAGTATTATGGGTATAAAATATGTTGAACTGTTATCCTTGGAAATGTTGATGAAAATTTGCAGTTTTTATCAGATAGCTGACACTGGCTTGCAGAATTTTTTGTAAATATGTCGCAGAGACTAATCTATCCAAAAATCTACAGATCTAATAAGAGTATTGCATCAGAGTCTACTTCCCATAATGGTTTGAAATAAAACATCTTAATTCATTATGTGATGCTTCAAACACATTTTTCAACATGCTGCAAAGACATATGTCATTTTCAAACCAGAAAGTTAGAGATATTTCAAAAAGGTTTTGCATCACAATGCATTTTTGCCCATCCTGAAAATGTTGTTGTGAGTATGCTAGGTTTTTTATTTTTCTATTTTATTTTAATTTATTATTATGTCGCAAAAAAAGAAAATAAGTACACGTAGTCAGAAATAAATACCATTATAATAACTTAAAGATGCGACAAGGCGATTGCGAAGGGACCGTAAGGTCTTCGAGTCAAGCAATCACCTTGTAAAATACAGAAATATAGAAGCAAATTGACAATATTAAAATTGAAAAACAAAGATACACATGTAAGAAGAGCAGTAGACAAAAACAATTCATCTTTTACGTTTAAAAAGGGATAAGAAAACTTCGCTTTCAGCAATTACTCTATTTCTTCATGGTAGTACCAGGACATCGATAGCATGTCAAAAGAAAAATAAAAAATTTTGAATCGGTGGTTGCAGCATACTAGGCTTCTGTTTGTTATGTTGTTGTCAATCAATCAATCAACATACTTTTATTTGCGGGAAAAAAATAATACACATAACGAAAATGAAACACTAAAATAGAATAAAAAAAAAAAATTAGCCGCAGGGAGACTGCGATCTTCCTATGGTGTTTGTTATGTAAAAGTTTTTGCAGCAGCGTTTCGATCGGTGATTGCAAGTTCACCATATATAGTTACGTTGGCTGTACCACTCAGTAGCCCCCCTAAAGTGAACACCTTATTTTTTTAGAGATCAATTTTTTTTGAGACACTAAAAAGTGGCTCTCCATCTCAAATGACAACTTTTTAAGGAAATTACAATGCTTTGAATCACTCAATAGTGACCCCCCTATTTGAAGAGCTTTTTTATATTTTATAGAGATCACTTTGTTTCATACACTAAAAATGGCTTCGGCTACCTTTATTTAGTACTGTAAATAGTGGCCCCCTTTTCGTAAGGCCATCACTTCTGCCTCCACTTTATCTTAAAGCAAAAAAACATATCATCTTGTAAAAGTGGATGTGGCTAAAGGTTTCAGAGCCACCTATAACAAGATCTCTACCAGTCAACAGTTTGACAATGGCATTGATGAGCCTCTGTTGATGAATTACCTTTGCCATAATCAAGTAGTTGAGCGCCATATTAAGCTAGCTGAAGCAAGCTCATCTGTAGTCGGTTTTGAAAGAAGAGATGGATGAATTCGACAAAAAATTCGATCTCGCCAACTTATGAAAATATTTAGCAGCAAAAAACACTTTCCACTCGACTGAGAGCCGGCGAACATTGGCTGCATAAAGCTTTTTTTTTGTTATTTATTAAATTGTACATTTTAACATACAGGGTGTCCATAAAGTCCTGCCCACATTTAAAATTTTAATATCTCAAAAACCACATAAGGTAGAAACTTTAAATTTTCGACAGTGAATTATACCACCATAAAGTTTTTTTTTTATCTTTTACAGGTTATTTTATTGATAAAATAAGCAGGAATAAATCATTTTTAATAAAGGCGTAAGTTTGCAACAAAGTATGCAACATATTGACAATTCAACAAAAAGCAAAATGTGTTCTTTGGTACCATAAATTGAAATCACCAACTGCAGTACAACGTAAATTTAGAAATAAGTTTGGACAAGAACCTCTTCACACTAACAGCGTTA
Organism: Diplosoma virens; assembly: GCA_963680785.1. NCBI lineage: Eukaryota > Metazoa > Chordata > Ascidiacea > Aplousobranchia > Didemnidae > Diplosoma > Diplosoma virens. Next base: position 14,623,286 of record OY796894.1, on the reverse strand, counting down.
AGAGATGGTTTAAGAATTTTATGGAAACCGGCAGCATTTTGGATCGCAAAAGATCGGTTAGGCCAAGCATTGATGAAGAGACTGTTGATGCAGTTCGTATAGCATTTCATCGCAGCCCAAGAAAATCAATTCGTATTGCATCCTTTTTTGTTAACTGAATTTTTTTCTTGTTGAAATTTGTTAACTGAACTTGCTATTTCTTGTTGAAATTTGTTAACTGTGCTTTGAGGAATAGCAAGATCATTTGATGCAACACGAATCCCAATAAAAACACAGGGAATTTTCCATGGGAAAATTCCCTGTGTTTTTATTGGGATTGTTTGTATAGGTTTCTTTGTGCATTGCAAATTCAAGGTTTTTTAGAGAAAAAGTTTTAAAATTGAATAAAGTATCTAAAAAACAAACACTTTTTAGGGAAAAATTGAGAAATTGAACATAAATATAACAAAAATCAAGACAAAGTTTGCAATGCACAAAGAAACCTATACAAACAATCCCAATAAAAACACAGGGAATTTTCCATGGGAAAATTGTGTATTGACCTGACGTGTCCAAACTTGCCCTTTGCAGAACATATTTTGATAGGTTCGCTTCGCTTGCACTTGAAAACAGGAAACTGGTTAAAAGACTTTTCTATTGTGTACCTTAAATCAGAAAAAGGTTTGACAGGTTTTTTCTATTAAGTGTTTAAAAACAGAAAACTGGTTGACTTTATTGTTTTAAAATCTTGCAGAATGTCTTGAAATAATCTTATGTTATGTTTTGAATTCTTGTTTCTGTCTTGGGCAGGGAATCAAACTCAAAACCGCTGTTTTTCTTACGGTTAAGATTTATACTGTCTTGGGTGGGAGTCAAACTCAGGACCACTGACTTTCTTAGAGTTAGGGTTTATACTGTCTTGGAAAGAATTGAACTCAGGACCACCGTCTTTTTTAGAAATAGAAATAAGATTAGGATTAGGAATAGGATTAAGAATAGGATTAGGAATAGGATTAGGAATAGAATTAGGAATAGGATTAGGAATAGGATTAGGAATAGGATTAGGATTAGAATAGGATTAGGAATAGGATTAGGAATAGGATTAGGAATAGGATTAGGAATAGGATTAGGAATAGGATTAGGAATAAGGCTAGGTTTAGGATTAGGATAAGAAATAGAAATAGAAATAGGATTAGGAATAGGATTAGAAATAAGGTTAGGTTTAGGATTAGGATAAGAAATAGAAATATGAATAGGATTAGGAATAGGATTAGGATTAGGCTTAGGATTAGGAATAGGAATAGGATTAGGAATAGGATTAGGATTAGGAATAGGATTAGGATTAGGAATAGGGTTAGGTTTAGGATTAAGATAAGAAATAGAAATAGGATTACGATTAGAATTAGAATTAGAATTAGGAGTAGGATTAGGAATAGGATTAGGAATAGAAATAGAATTAGGCTTAGGATAAGAAATAGGATTAGGATTAGAATTAGAAATAGGATTAGGAATAGGAGTAGGATTAAGGTTAGGATTAGGATTAGGAATAGGATTCGTATCCACCTTCCACCACTGATAACATCAATGCGCCTGCGCCTGTGATGACGTCACAATACCACACAAATGCATTATTATATACTGCTGGTGATTTTAATTTATGGTACCAAAGAACACATTATGCTTTTTGTTGATATGTCAACATGTTGCATACTTTGTTGTAAACTTACGCCTTTATTAAAAATGACTTATTCTTGCTTATTTTAACAATAAAATAACCTGTAAAAAATAACAAAAAAATTTTATGGTGGTATAATTCACTGTGAAAAATTTAAAGTTTCTACCTTATGTGGTTTTCTAGATGTTGAAATTTTAAACGTGTGCAGGACTTTATGGACACCCTGTATTATTTACATGATCTATATAGTGTATATACTTCTTATTATCCAAAACAGTTTGTTGTTTTAAACAACCGTACATATAATTAGATGTAGCCCACAACGTGATAAAGCAGTCTGAAATGCGCTTATTTTGGTTTTACAAAAGGTGTGAATACTGTCCTACTGCAAATACTATTTGTTTATTAAACTGTTTCTTTTGATTGGAAACTGAAATCAGTTTTGCAAAACATTTCTGCCAAGTTTTTATCAAAAAATGAGTTTTCATAAACTAGCTTGTGTCTCTAATGTGTGGCGTTGCCTTTCAAAATTGGGTAAATTATATGTTTTTCTGCAATAATGTTTTCTCTTGTGAATTTTAAATGTAAAATTCTCTTTGAGCAGATGGGAAAATTATTCTTCTTCCACATTTAACACAAAAATTACGTCTCTAGCACAAGCATTCAATGCAATTTTCAAATTAAAAATTTGGAGAATTTTTCGCACAAAATGGGGAGTAACACTACCAATATGAAGTGAAATTGCCTAAATTTTGTTTTTTGGTTTTATGTTAATTTGTCAAGGATCTAGACCCCCTTTTTTAAATTTTAAAAGAAAGTTTTTTTCACTCTACCCTATCAAACATGCTATAATTTTTACTAGGTCTCCTCTCAATCAACTTAATCAGCATAAAAATACATTACATAATTCATGCAAAACTAAATTATCACATTGCGGTTGCTCATAAGAAACCACACAGGTCACCAATACATTAAGCTTGGCTATTACGCGCCCGCCGCTTACAATGCTGTAGGTCTATTACAATATAGACCGTGTTTAAAGCCAAAAGAAATATATCTAGGTATTCAATATTTATATCTACTTAAATTACATATATACGTCGAGTAGAGGTCTACAAGAAATATACTACATATTTATATTTGATTATTTAAAATCTCATAGTGTACACATTGACTTAGATTCATCTACCATTCTAACTTACATGCGATGTTGATTAAAAATCTATATGCAAATATATATAGAAGTATAGATCTCTTTAAATCTCCACTACGCGCGCATAAAATAATGTACAAACAAAAAACATTATTAATATATCATTAAAATCTGCCACACTAACAAAAAAACGGTTAATCCAACATATAATTCAACTAACAATGATCAGCGAAGCTACATTGCTACAGCGTCAGCCAAATGATTGAAAATGATACGAGTAGAACCTGTGGCACCTGCTAAGTAAAAAACGAAGAAATGTTGCAATCAGAAGCGCAAAACAATTTTAAAACATAAATGGACCACAAATAGGAAGCTTTGTAAGCTTGTTTTATAGCAGGGATAAGTAAACTTTTAAGCTCGAGGGCAGCATTCAGAAGTTGATTTTGTTCAAGGGCCATACCAAAAGCGTACCAGCCAAAGAAAAAATTGAAGAAGAGGGGTCAATACACTTTTTCCCAAATTTTCTACCTTTTGCTTAAATCATAATTTTGTAGTGCTTTGCGGACATGTAAAAAAATTTTGTTTAAATTTAGAATAAAAAGCAACAAATGTTTTCATTTTTGAGCCTGTCACAGATTTCTTGATTTTCATCTCTAAAATGTAATGAACTTTAAAAGAAAAGGTCAAAAAAAAGTCTTTACTTTGAATCTGTTTTGAATTTCATAATTTTTGTCTCTAAAACGTAATGATCTCTAAAAATTTTTTTTAAATCATCACTTTTCAAATTTTAGACATTTACATCCTAATTTTGGACATTGATTGAAAGTGATGATCTTTTTTTAAAAGATTACCACGATTAAATGTGAAGAAAGAGTAAAGTTATTTGTTTGAGGCTTTCGCGGGCCGCACAGAAATTGGTTGCGGGCCGTAGTTTGCCCAGATCTGTTTCATTGTATTTTACGTGTCTAGTTTTGAGATTAACATCAAGTTGAGGCATTTTGATAAGTTCTAATGAGGACAAAACGGGCCTATAGGTGCTGACTTGTTGATTGACCTTGACCGATCACTCTTAATTACTAAAACAGATATTGTCGTTTAATGTTTGAGCAAATAATGCGCGTGCTTTATTTTTATCGCAATGTTTTCGATAAGAACAATACTGAATCTAACACTATACGATTGAATCATGTAACAACAGCAAACAGCAGCCAAAACGTACGTAACAAATCCGGTTTGGCTGCTGTTTGCAATAGTTAGAAAATAGATGTTGCAGCCATGCTTTTTACCGTTTTGTACCGGAACTTTTTAATCATCCTATGCATGTTGGACGTTGTGCTGCTTTTTCCTTTTCTCGATCTTTTTTAATATTTATGATCTTTTGTGCAAACTATTAAGAAAAAGTGACAATTTTATTGCTATTACTTTTCTAGTTCAAATGTCATTACAATATTGAAAAGTATCTGGGCGGACTAGGAAAAGTTCCATCCAAATAACAAAAAGAAAAGGCGCAACTAAGACATTGCTGCCACAGTTAAACTAAAAAACTTTGCTAAAAGCGAATTTCAATAAGTTGTATTCCAGTCATCTGAGCAATTAAAATGAACAAAACAAGTTTTCGTTTCAATTTCTTAAAGGCAATTTGTTAATGTTGGAATTTTTTAAAAAATACTCAATTTCTTAAAATTTGAATTTCGAAGTAAAAACTCAATTTCTTAAATTAAGTTTACTGATAATTAAATAAAGCAAAAATTTATTTTGTTCATTTTATTTATTCAGATCTGTTATCTTTACATATTCAATTGGCAATAAAATTCTCACTAAACAGATTTTTTTATCCCTTTAAAAGCAAAACGAACACTAATAAAACTTCTTTATTTACTTCTAAAACTTAAAAAATTATATAATTAATGAGTCTCAATTTCAAGATATTTTCAAAATTTTCAAAATTATTCAAACTTTTCAAAATTTATTTTTTCCTGAAGGCTAAATACAAGTTTTTGCAAAATTTGATTTTATAAGTTACTGTAGTCTTCCCACAAAACTAAGACTTCGCAAGCCGCAACTTTGCGTGGAATACGACTTCTTGAAATTCGCTTTTAGCAAATTTTTTAAATTTATCTGTGGCAGCAATGATTGAGTTGCGCCTTTTTTGGTTTTTGAAATTTGGATGGAAATTTTCCTAGTCTGCCCAGGCGCTTTTCAATATTGTAATGACATTTGAACTAGAAAATAAATAGCAATAAAACTGTCAGCGACAAACATGAAGGCGAAGCAATGTCGCTCAACTGCGAGTATTCACTTTGAGTAAACCAGGAAACACAAAGCGGCTTTTAAAACTTTTACTTAATTGTTTTTCTTGCAACGCGTGCAACTCAAGATACAAAGGTAAAAATCACTGAAAGCCATAAATGTAAAAAATAAATAAAAGTCTTTTCTTTTGGGATTTCTGGTGAAAATGACTTGGGTGATACACTATAATATGTATACTTGTACGATATTATTTGATTTTAATATTTTTAGACCGCTTAGAATTTTGCCATAAAAATCTACAATCAAAACAAAACGGCGCCATCTTTAAACCGATTTGAACTTGTGCAAGTGTTTTTCTGCAACACTGGTAAAATCTCTTGCAAGCTGATTAACTTAAATCGAATTCTAAAGCTTCGATTTTGAATTGGCTTTTCATTTATTCATTTCATTTCTTTTTTTTACTCTCGATCGCTTTAATAGTTTGCACAAAAGATTATAAATATTAAAAAAGATCGAGAAAATGAAAAAGCAGCACAACGTCCAACATGCATAGGATGATTAAAAAGTTCCGGTACAAAACGGTAAAAAGCATGGCTGCAACATCTATTTTCTAACTATTGCAAACAGCAGCCAAACCGGATTTGTTACGTACGTTTTGGCTGCTGTTTGCTGTTGTTACATGATTCAATCGTATAGTGTTAGATTCAGTATTGTTCTTATCGAAAACATTGCGATAAAAATAAAGCACGCGCATTATTTGCTCAAACATTAAACGACAATATCTGTTTTAGTAATTAAGAGTGATCGGTCAAGGTCTATCAACAAGTCAGCACCTATAGGCCCGTTTTGTCCTCATTAGAACTTATCAAAATGCCTCAACTTGATGTTAATCTCAAAACTAGACACGTAAAATACAATGAAACAGATCTGGGCAAACTACGGCCCGCAACCAATTTCTGTGCGGCCCGCGAAAGCCTCAAACAAATAACTTTACTCTTTCTTCACATTTAATCGTGGTAATCTTTTAAAAAAAGATCATCACTTTCAATCAATGTCCAAAATTAGGATGTAAATGTCTAAAATTTGAAAAGTGATGATTTAAAAAAAATTTTTAGAGATCATTACGTTTTAGAGACAAAAATTATGAAATTCAAAACAGATTCAAAGTAAAGACTTTTTTTTGACCTTTTCTTTTAAAGTTCATTACATTTTAGAGATGAAAATCAAGAAATCTGTGACAGGCTCAAAAATGAAAACATTTGTTGCTTTTTATTCTAAATTTAAACAAAATTTTTTTACATGTCCGCAAAGCACTACAAAATTATGATTTAAGCAAAAGGTAGAAAATTTGGGAAAAAGCGTATTGACCCCTCTTTTTCAATTTTTTCTTTGGCTGGTACGCTTTTGGTATGGCCCTTGAACAAAATCAACTTCTGAATGCTGCCCTCGAGCTTAAAAGTTTACTTATCCCTGCTATAAAACAAGCTTACAAAGCTTCCTATTTGTGGTCCATTTATGTTTTAAAATTGTTTTGCGCTTCTGATTGCAACATTTCTTCGTTTTTTACTTAGCAGGTGCCACAGGTTCTATCATTTTGTTGTTGTAAAGAAATGTTCATCAGATTACGACTGTAAAATTGATAAAGCTTTACTAATTTAAAAACATCAACCAAATTTGAATAAACAGCTTTATGAAAACGGCTCGTCTTTCTTGCTACAACTATTCTGATTTAGTTATGTGATTCATATTATTTATTCTCTTTTTTTTCTTCTGTGAATTCTGACGTTGTTTTTGTGTACTTGTCATTGCTTTCAAATTGAATTGGTAATAACAGTGCCAGCATAGACTTGAGAAAACTGTTGCTTATATTTTAATTGAATGTATTTGTCGTTTATAATTGATTGTTAAATTGTGCTAAAATTTTAGATGCTTTGATAAGGACTGATTATAATCGAAAACATTCAGCTTTTTTAACAAACTTTACAATGTAATAAAATGTTGAATTTTGCTTGTTATTATTTACAAATGGATTTTAAAAATTATCTGTCTAACTAAAGTTGAAAAAACTTCGCTTAAAATCTTTCAAATATATTTAAAAAGCTTCTGCGTCATTTTCGAAAGGTTGAAAATATAATCTTAAAACCCAAGGGTTTTTGCTTTAAATGTTTTTGTTTGCTAATTTGTAGCATAAACGCTTTTGCGATTGAAATATATAAATCGAAACAAAATGGTTTTGCAAAAAATGGAGGTTGTTTTTCAGGATATTTATGTTTTCTTTATACTGTATATACTTAAAGATGCCTGACCAGATTAAAATTAAAGTGAAAATAAATTTTTTTTCGTACAGAACTTTAGGATGATGATACTGACAGAACCATTTCATGTTACTCTTTTCGCTTTTAGTAATCTTTGATCAAAAAGACTATTGTTTTTAAGAAATTTTTAGGCCAAGTCTCATCTGAAAAACTCGTTGACAATGACTAAATGCTAGAAATACTTGGTTTATGTAAAGATAGCAAAGATCGAATGTAATTGGTTAAAACATAGAGAGCTCGCGAATAACTGGTAGGCGCCCATTAACATTTTAGCAAGAAAGTGCCGCAAAGTATTTTTGCAATAACAAAATATAGAAAACCTAACGATAATAAAAATAATCTTGGAATCATTTTGCACCATCTTACATTCCCAAAAGCAGTCAAAATAGTTGCTTGGCGATAGCTCCAAGTTTAGCGCTTTTAATGTTGTCCTGGAAATTAAAATAAAAAATGAGATTAAAATATATTGAGAAACTACCAATTGTTGATCAACAAGAATACAAGTTTACTGCAGCATTATGCTTTTTTGTTTGGCAATTTAATATTTAAGATTGATAAAAGGTTTTCAAATTTCGTAATAAACCAAAGACAGTTGCTTGCTAAACCAACAAGAATGATTTGGAGGCAAAATAAGCTATTTTGGTTTACAGAAGCACTTAGTAACGTTGTATTACCGAAGTTTGTTTCGACTTTCGAATGCACTTTTAGAAATCCCTGCATAAGATCGTGCCATGACGTTATTTCCCGGTTGCTTTACAGTGTACAAGAACACACCTCCAAAGCAACTTTCTTTAAAAAAATTTTGGTTAAAATTGTTTTAAAATAGAACAATTCGTCATAAAAAAATTTGTATCACGAAAGTATATTTTTGCAAATACAGTGAATGTAAATAATTTCGGCAAGCTTGACAGGCCTATTTTTTTGAAACGAAGTCCACGAAATTCAAGAGTTACAACAGTTTACAATGTAACTGCTGTACTGTAAAAATATCGCTTGAGTTTAATTATTTTGGCCACGTTGCAAATAAATTTTTGCTTTTTTTAAAATTAATTCCAATTTTTTATCGTGTTAATATATGTTGGTGGGAATTGAAACATACATTAAAAATTTGAAAAAGAATTATTCCACTCATCGTCACTGTTTCATGTTTTAGGCTACTGTACCTGTTATTTTTCCTCCTGCTTGCAGAACATTGATAAATTGTTCTATTTAGTGATTATTAAGTGATTAGTAAACCAATCATCTCAAAATTTCGCTCTCTGATTATGAGTCTTACGATATTCGAGATATTAGTGACATGACTGTAATCTAGAACGCTTGTTAATAGGCCACCAAACAGAGTTAAGTGTCGCAAAATGCTTTTTAAAAAAACACTATGCGAATGAAGAAAACTGAAGTTGACAAGACGTTGTCAGTCATCAAACGGCATTTTTTTACCTGCTTTCCAGCCACGCTGTTCAACCATTTGACAAATGATTACTGGTTTTACTCGAATTATGTAAGCATGTATGTTTTAAGTTAATTTCGGTTTGTATAAAGTTGTTCTTGGCACCAATACAACTGTAAGCAATATCAATAATCGAAACCATTAAGTGTCAATTTACTTTTACATAGGAATATGTTATTTGCTAACGGAAAGAATTTAAATTGCCATTTAATCCATGTTAACATCTTCTTGAATGTTTAAATATTAAACGCTTAAAGTTATTTTTTGTTACTTTTTTGTATGTGTAAATTCCCAGTTTTGATTTTCGTGATTGTTCTTTGTTTATAACGTCATTGTTTCGATATCAACTTTTTAAATATAAGTACCCGAAAAGTTTGAAAATTTGCTTCAGAATTGAAAAAAGTTTGAAATGTAGCGGTGTTTATGTTAGCTGAGTGTTTTAACTAGAGAAATTGTCATATTGCAATGAAACAAAAGCTGGGAACTAGAGTTAATTACAATGGGTACATTGTTTTCAAGGGCTTCTCGAAATTCCTTGTTTGTTCTTCGGCTGTTTATATTGTACGGTTTTGTTGTGGGGCTACTTTCTTTTTGATTTTTCGGGTAGTATACCGAAAGTCCTTTGCTAATGAGCTGGTGAGAGCAAAATGCACCAATAGTTAATGTTGTGTGTTGTAAATACATGTTGTAGCTGCTGCTTGTAACTTTTTACGATTTATTCAGAAATATCTTACTTATAATTATAGTAATTATATTTATTTAGAATAATAGAAATTAATTAGTAAAATAATTTATTTTTTTAACTTAGATATAAATCTAGTATTTGGCTTGAACTTTATCTTACATGCTTATGGAGTCAATAAAAATAAATGAGACAAATTAGTATAGATAAAGTTTTTTTTTTTTTTAACAAAAGACTGTTTTATTCAGTTTAGCTGTCGTTCAACACTGGTCCAAAGAATAACAAAATATAATGCTTAAAAAATATTCTAGACGTGCAGTATTTCAAGAAGGGTTAGGAGGGGGGGAAATAAAAACACAACATGACCTTGTAACTGTCTAATTAATAAAATTTGAATTTAGATGTATATGAAATGAACAATGTTACAAGTTTCTTCCCGTTAAACAAAAGCTACCAAAGTTTTCAAAAACAAATGTATAAATATCAATGTATGTTTTTTAACATGAAACAACTCGTCGTCGTCGTCATCGTTTGAAGGGCATCCACTCCAGGCCAGACACAAACAGAACTGGGGCCGAGGGTTTATCCTTTAACTACCCCAGACTGCTGCACTGCCTGGATCAGATGCTGGCAGTGATGTCATTAAACCAGCATCAAGTTTCGTCATCCGAAACCGTCAGACCTCGTACTCCATGTGGTGCCCAATGTATAGGGCACACTGTTAGTACATGGTCTGCGGTTTGCTCAGAGGCGCCACACTTGCAATTCGGTGAAGGAGCGAGACCCCATTTGTGCATGGACGAATGGAATCGCCCAACACCAGTCCGCAGACGGTTGAGCTTAATCCAAGCTGCTCGGGGTAAGCCCATCCCAACAGGCCTGGCACTAGTCCCGGGCACAAAAGCACGGAGCCTGGAAGCATTTTCCCACTACTCCGCGTTCCATTTGTGATTTGTCCATTCAGAGGGGCGGATGCCAAGTCTGGCAAGATTGTCCAAAAGAATCCGCGCACCTGGCACAAACGGACGTCTGGATCTTAGTCTCACTTGGCCGTATCTGAGGACCCACTTAAATAACCATGCAAGATATGATCGAGGTCTAGAGATCCACGGTAAGCCAAGGAGAGTGTCGCTCCCATTCGGCAAAGCTCAGCTGGATGGATGCCTGAGAATACAGGTAGGTGGTCCGTTGGAGTGGGATGCAGGCATCCAGTAACTATGCGCAAGGCGTCATTCAAGACATTGTCAATGAGGCGAGTGTGAGCACTGCGACACCAGACTGGCACACAGTACTCAGCTGTTGAGTAGACTAGAGACAAGGTGGCTATGCGTAGTGTTTTAGCACCAGCACCCCATCCCAAGCTCCCGAGTCGCCTCAACAGTGTGACGCGCGATGATAGTTTTCTGCGCAATGCCACTAAATGTTGATGAAACGTGAGCGATCTGTCCAGTTTTATTCCAAGATAAGTAGGGGTTGGACAGAACGGTAAAAGTCTGCCATTGTTGTAGACCTTTAGCTCACGTTTTGCCACTCGGTTATTTAAGTGAAAGGCTGCCGTCACTGCCTTAGTGTGACTGAGCTTCAACCTCCAAGTCTGGAGATACGCTGACAGTGTAGACATGTCTTGGCTTAAGGTCCCCTCCAAGTCCTTCCAGTTTCCAGAAGAGTGCAACAATGCTAAATCATCAGCATAAGCAAACTTTCTGGAAATCATGGAAGGAAGATAGTACGTATAGATGTTAAATAGGAGGGGAGCAAAGACTGATCCCTGAGGAACGCCGTTTTTAAGACGGCGTAGCCTGCTTTGCTTGCTGTCACCGGTGGTAAGGGTGAAACTTCGATTTCGGACAAGCTCCATGATCATTTTGACCATGTGCTTATCCGGAAGTAGTCTCAGCAGCTTGCAGGTAAGGCCACGGTGCCAGACAGTGTCATAAGCAGCTGTCAGATTGATAAATACGGCACCGGCCTTCTTTTTAGCCTCGAAAGAATCCTCGATGTTCTGGGTTAGCAGAACAACTTGATCTACGGTTGACTTCCCGCGTCGGAACCCAACCTGCTCTTTAGGGAGCAGTGGATCGATTAATGGTTTAACGCGGGCGTAGATAAGCCTCTCGAGGATCTTGTAGGAGACAAAGGGCAGAGATATCGGTCGATAACCCTTTGGATCCCCCACGGGCTTTCCTGGTTTTGGGATCGCGACCACAAGCGCTCTTCTCCAGATCTTGGGAATTTTGAGTGGGCGCAAACAGGAAGAAAGGAAGTCACGTAACCAGGACTTCAAAGCAGCTCCGGCATGGAGTATAAGCTCTGAGCAGATGGAATCAGGTCCCAGAGCTTTACCTGGTTTTAAGTGTTGAAGGGCAGCAGCAAATTCTCTCTGTGAAAAATTGTTAGATATATTTACTGCATCTGGTGTTGTGGCCCTCCAAAGGTCAGACACTTCTTGAAAGACAAGTTGAGATGACTTGCGATCAATAACCTCGTATTTCCCATTTCTAACCAGCTGAGATGCAATAGCATTGTCTGAAACGGGACAGTGACGAGGAGAGTGTCGTGACCTACCAGTAAGGTTGGTAAGGTTGTTCAAAATACTCCACGCTTTTCGACTAGAGTGTGAGAAGTCAATGCTCCGAACTGCCTCGGACCATCAATCCCTCCGCTTTCTGTCAAGCTTGGAAAGCAGAGCTGTAGCAGCCAAACTGGAGTCGTCTCCCTGAGAAAACTGCAGGAACGTTCTATAGAGGAATTCACACTCTGCATCCCAACACGGAATATAGTTATTTCAATACCCGCGTGGGATAGACTTTTTGGCTGCTTTCTTAATGGTGTTACAGAATTCCTGGTAAGCCGCATCCACATTAAGTGAATCGGGCGGCAATAAAGTCTTTGCGAATTTATTCGTCAAAGCAATGTAGTGACTCCATTTGGCCTTGCGGAAGTTCCATCGCTTAACAGGCATGCTTGGCACTGTCATAGCAAACCTTGGTGGTGTAATAAGCGAGGGTCGATGTTGTGACCTGAGGAACTTTTCAAGGACACGTCTATCCGGTAAGCGACTGTTTGGACCTACGCTAGCAAAAGCTAGATATGGATTGGTGCCAGTGTTCCAGCGGCCGGAATAAAAACTGGCAGCGTCCTTGGCATTATATAGCAGGGCAAGACAATTAATACTTGCCCAGCCAGCCAAGCACTCACCGTCCGGACTGTTGTCGTTATAACCCCAGTCAGCATGACGACAGTTAAAATTGCCAGCGTACAGACAGGGGTGAGGAAACACTGGGAGATTCAGGGTTCGCAATCGCGTTGGCGGTGGTTTCTAGACGTTGACTATTCTATAGCCATCAACGTCCACACACAGCCACTCGATCTCCGATGTCGGTGGTGATTGGTCCAAAAGCGTGTATCTCAGTCGCTCGTGGACAAACGTGACAAGGCCATGCTTTCTGCTTAAAGAAGACCCAGTTGGTGTTTGGAAGTACCAACTTCTCTGCATCAGTTCAGTGGGTCTCCTGCAGTAGGATGACGAGTGCCTCAGACTGCATAGCGAGGTGATGAAGAACATTCATCTTGCTTGCAGTGAGGCCTTCGATATTCAGCTGAAGAATAGTGGGTCTTCGTAACTTGTTGGCAATGTGCCCTGAAAAGGGCACTTTTATCCTGGCATTGCCCCGTCCTGGAAAGGACGTTTGCCGATTAGCAGACCCACACTGAACATCGGAATGGGTGGATACCCTTCCGTTTTGGTAGGTTCGGTTTCGGTTTGTCATTTTAAAATCAATGAGCAGACTTATTCACAGCCCAGGCTGCAAGGAAGCACCTAGCATCTGGGCCATGAAACAACTAATTGATTGCTTTTTTTCAAGTATTTATAAAAATAGCAAAATGCAGCCAAGTTAACCATATAGGTAATGATGATGATGATGATGATGATGATGATGATGATGATGATGATATTTTATTCATGCTTAATAACATTATTAAGTATATGCAATGTACATGTACAGTACTGTGAAGCATGAAAAGGAAACGCGACACAACGACGAACGTTAAACATGCAGAAAGTATAGAGAGAGTTGAGGAGAAAAAATAAGAAGAACGGCCGCGTTACCCAATTCAAACTAAAAATTAATATTTAAAAAGACAAAAAATGACAAAAAATGTGCAGTGCAGGAACGGTTATGTAAATCATTGGGAGGCACAACCGCCCTATATTGCTAACTATGAATTTAGCTCAGCTGAGCATGGTGAGTAAAGAAAACCTTTCCAAAAGAAACCTCCCCAGGTCTGGAAACGTTTTCTAGATGCACTGCAAATACACAAACATGGAAATAAAAAAAATATACTTATATATATACATATACATTTTGAAGAGAGAATAAAGAAGTATAAAGTTTAGAAAAGAATAGAACATGCCAACTGTGTAAATTGATTTAAATAATCAGTTCGTCGTCGTCGTCGTTTGAAGTGCATCCACTCCAGGCCAGACACAAACAGAACTGGAGCCGAGGGTTTATCCTTTTACTACCCCAGACTGCTGCACTGCCTGGATCAGATGCCATTAAGCCAGCATCGAGTTTCGTCATCCAAAACCGTCAGATCTCGTGCTCCATGTGGTGCCCAATGTACAGGGCACGCTGTTAGTATATGGTCTGCGGTTTGCTCAGAGGCGCCACACTCGCAATTCGATGAAGGATCGAGACCCCATTTGTGCATGGACGAATGGAATCGCCCAACACCAGTCCGCAGGCGGTTGAGCTTAACCCAAGCTGCTCGGGGTAAGCCCATCCCAACAGGCCTGGCACCGGTCTCGGGCACAAAAGCACGGAGCCTGGAAGCATTTTTACAGTACTCCGTTTTCCATTTGTGATTTGTCCATTCAGAAGCGCGGATGCGAAGTCTGGCAAGGTTTTTCCCGAGATATTTTGCGCACCTGGCACAAACGGGCGTCTGGATCTTAGTCTCACTTGGCGAGTATCAGAGGACCCACTTAAAAGACCATGCAAGATATGATCGGGGTCTAGAGATCCACGGTGAGCCAAGAAGAGTGTCGCTCCCATTCGGCGAAGCTCAGCTGGCTGGATGCCCGAGAGTATAATGATAGTAATAATCAGTTAAAAATAAGGTTGATTGTCCATTCAACGGTTTGAATTTGTTATATCAATTGATTTCAATTCTCTTGCGTAGCATACACTCTTTCTTGATAGAGATTGAAACTGTTTTGAAGATTGTGGCCTGATTGAGAATTGATACGAGAACCAGTGTTGATGATTGCTCCTTAGAAAGACATGTGCTTGAACTTCTTCAATTCATTTTATCTGAAATAAAAATGCTTTCCCGCAGTAAGTAGCTCACTGAAATCATTAAATTTAGATCGTATTGAATATTTAATTATACACTATTTTTATTTTACAGATGTATAAAAGCAATACCTTCATGCACTGTCAAGTTATGGCGCCGAAAAGACAAAGAGCCATTAAGACGTGGTCATAGTTTTATAATTTAATTTCTAAAATCTTTTATTGATCCTTATTTATATTGATTCATTGAGTAGGAATTTTTTAAGATTGTTTCTAAAACATTTGAAAGTCTGGTTGCTAGTTTTTAAATTGGCTGGGAGAGAATTCTAAATGAAAGGGCCTTGTTAAGAAAAAGATTGTTGTGCAACAGTTGTTTTACAATGATGTGTTATGTATTGAGCTTTGTTTCTTGTATTGTATTTGCATGGATTTGAATGCAAATTACAACTATAAGCAGGAGATTTGTTTCCACCTTGTATTTGTTTGAACATAAGGGACGCAGTTTCCAATTTATATAATTGATTTATTTTTAAAATGTTGCATTATTCCATAATGCCATTTACTGTATGTTGGAAGAATAGGGCAATTCGAATACCATTCTCAAGTATTTGTTACAAATTTGCTGAAGCTTTGTAATTAGAGTTGAATTACCAAAACACAAGTTTGAAATGCAATATTGGAGGTGACTGTTAATTAGAGAATGATACAGAAGGAGTAATGAATCCTTGTTTACAAGTGATTTTATTTTGCACACTACACCATAACAGCTTCTTAGCTTTGAAATCAAGTATTTCATGTGTAGATTCCAGGAAAGATTATTGTGAATGAATACACCCAGAAATTTTAGAGAATTTACCTGATCAATTTGTCTATTTCTTATTGACAAAGAATATTTACCTTCAACATTTGAGTTTGGAGTACTGAAAAGCATAAATTTAGTATTTTCAATATTTATTGACAATTTATTAGAAACTAGCCATCGATCAATTAATTCCATCTCTGATTGCATGAGTTTGAATAGAGTTGACGTATTTTTATGGCTAGTCCAAACAGTTGTAACGTCAGCAAACATAATGGCTTTGCTTTTACTTAAGCAATTGTTAAAATCATTTACATATAAAAGAAACAGGAGTGGGCCTAAAATAGACCCTTGCGGAAAACCCATGATTGATGAATTGTTTGTGGATGATAAAATACCAGAACACACAACTTGTTGTTTTCTGTTGAGTAAATAGTTCTTGAACCAGATATATGCTTGTCCTCTTATTTCATAGTGGTCGAGTTTTTTTAGTAATATTTCAATGCTAATTGTATCAAATGCTTTTGATAAATCCAGAAAAATAGCAAGGCTGTTTTCGTTTTTGTTGAATAAATTGGTGATGCTATTTATGAGAAGCGAAATAGCTTGGGAAGTAGAACATTTTTTTCTGAAACCAAATTGATTTTTAAAAAAAAAATTATGTCGGTTTAAAAAGTTAATTACTCTGCGGTACATTATTTTTTCTAAAATTTTGGAAATATTTGAAAGTAAGCTGATAGGCCTATAGTTATTTATGTCACTAGCATCACCCTTTTTATACAAGGGTATGACCTTGGCAATTTTGAAATCACTAATTACTTTACCAGTAGAAAGAGAAAGGTTGAATATATGTGAAAGTGCCATGATAATATTATCAGAAAATTTCAGTAATTTAAGTGGGATTTCATCAAAACCTGCACTTAGTTTTGGTTTGCTGTTTATAAGTATATTTTTTACTTCCATAGGGTAAGTAGGCCAAACATACATAGTCTTTTGAATTTTGTTTCCAAGGTATTCAGAATATTTATTTTTATACTTAGGAAGTGTACTAGTATATTTATATGCAATAGATGAAAAATGGTCATTGAATAGGTTAGCTTGTTGTTGTGGATCAGTTATTTTGTTGCTATTTGTGTAAAGAGATTTACACTCAGGTATATTTTTCTTCCCCAGAAGGCTATTGAGAGTCCTCCAGGTAGCTTTTATGTCGTTTTTATTAGATTCCAGATTATTTTTAATGTGTTCTTGTTTTTTTGTTGAATCTTTCTAAAATAAAGATTGTGAGCTTTTGTAAACTGTCTTTTTGTTTCAGGGGATTTTGCTTGGATGTATTTTTTAAATAATGCTTCTTTGTTGGACAATAATTTTTTGAGCTCATCATCAAACCAATTATGATTCTTTCTATTGTCTTTGATAACCTGTTTTGGAAAGTATTTATTAAACAGATTCATATAATCTTTCAAAAGTATTTTGAAGCTTATATCCGGATCTGTTTCTTTTAATACTGGGTCAATATTGACTTTTTGAATTTCATTGTTGAAGAATTATTTTGGCACTTGAAAAGAATCTTTGCATCTTAGGTTCAGATTGATGATCAATGCTGTTTGCATAACTCAGGAATAAGGGAAGATGATCAGAAAGGGGATGAGTTATAATTGCTGCACAAATAGATTTGTCCAAACTGACATTGGTCCAGATGTGATCAATCAGTGATCCACTATTTGCATTGAACCTAGTTGGTTTTTCAATAAGTGGTATAAAGCAGTTTTCAAAGACCGTATCTGCATAGTTAGCTATGTGTGGATCATCACAATTCAGTAAATTATAATTGAAATCACCAAATAGGAAGCAGGGTTTGTTTTTAATTGATTTGAGAATATTAATGAGGTGCTCAAGAAATAAAGCATGACTTTTAGAGTTTTGAGATGGTGGTCTATATATTACACCACAAATCATTGTTGAGTTATTGGATTCAATTTCAATAAATAATGATTCAAAAAATTTTTCATGCATTATGGTTAAATCTGATCTCATTGTAAAGTTAAATGAACAATTAACATATAAACCAACACCTCCTCCTCTACTCTGAGACCTTGAATTTGAAACAAATGTATAATTACAGAGGTTAGTATGTGGACCAGTTTGATTTTCTTTAAGCCATGTTTCTGTTATTGCTAAAATACTTGGCTATACATTAATTGAATGCAAAAAGCTTTCCTGTTTTAAGAAATTATGAATATTATTTAGTTAGTGATCGCACATTTAGGCTAAGTGCAGTGAAAGAGGTTTTGGTATTTTGATTTGATAGAAGTTTGGGTATTTTATCACTAAGAATATATTGTTCATCATTCAAGATTGAGTCATAATATATGCTAGGAATATCCAAATTATTAATTTCTGGCATTACTTTAGCTTGCATGGAGTTAGCATTGCAATTTATCAAAGAATGATCTGTAGGCCTATTTATTTTTTCAGACTGAAAGAGATTAATAAATTCTTTATCAGGGATGGTATTGAATGGAAAAGAAGGATTTATGCAATTTCTACATTTCCAGTCATTATATGAACTGTTAAGAGTTTTTGTTGACTTATCAATTTTAACAGTGCATGATTTATGAAATAAATTAAAACAATTTGAACATTGCATTTTTTTATGATTTTTTCTTATATGTTTCAAACAGAAATGACAATTTAAGCAGTTGTTTGACTTTATCCTTGTTCACTATTGTTAGGGCTTAAAATATGTACAGTGGATAAATTGATTGAATGTCTATGAATAGAATTATGGTTTCATTTAGTTAGCATATATAAAGAACAGAATAAGAATATTAACCAGAATTAGCAAGTTATAAGCAGACCTAAAATTCTATTACACTTATAGCTAAATTAATAAAAAATATAATATTTAAATATAAATATGATTTATAAACTAATCTATAATATATATAAACTAATAAATAAACTAAATAATATATAAATAAATAAATAACTAATAAATAAATAAACTATAAAATAAATAAACTAATCTACATGTATTTATAAAATTACTTATGTGGCTAATTTATCAATATCACTAAAATCATCAATTATGTACCTTTTATTTCTGTGCATACAATATACATTACCATTAAGTGTCCAAGCAGAACCTAGGCCAAAAGTTTGCTTAGCACTTCTTAGTAGTTGCAATCGACGTCTTGTTAGAGATTCAGTGATAGATAATCTTTCATCATCATTTTTTTTCGCCTTAAGTTTTTTCTTCATTCCATATATGGCATTCCGAACAGATCTTTGTACAAACTTGATGATGATTGGTGTGTTATTCGAACTCTTTTTCCTGGAAGGAAGAATATGACATGTGTCAATGTCATGTGTTGTTATTGCAGGTGAAATTTCAAGTTTAGAATTGAGCTTATGAACAACATAAGACTCTAATTCTGAATAACTTTCCTGAACTGGAATTTTACATCCATGAAGAATAAGACAATTCCTCCGGCTGTACTGCTCAAGGTCATCGATGCGTCTGCTGTTTTTCCAAACATCTTCTTCTAGCTTTCTAAGGATATCATCCATGTTCTCGATGGCCTTTCGAATACTTTTCAGTTGCCCTTCTTGATTTAATTCTACTGAGCCAGAAACAGAAGAAGCAGCAGCAGCAGCAGCAGCACAAGGTTTTTGTATATATTCCTTCTCATACCTGGTTTGAGCTTCTTTAATAGATTTTAATTCTTGCTGAACAGACTTCAGCATCATCTGCAGGTTATCTGCCATCACAATCACAATATATAATAAAAATTAAAAATATTAAATAAAGTTATAAACTAATTGTAGCTAGCCCAAATCAATATAACTACAATCTCATTTTCTGAAACTTATTCAAATAGAGTAATAATCAAAAAAGAGGCACCGGCTTTTTTTCAAAACGAAGAATGATTTAATTATAATTGGTTAAACTTTTAAACATAAAACAAAAATTTTTAATGAGTTATGCAAATATTAACAATTATCAAAAAAAATTTTAAAAAAGTTATGACTAGAAATAATACCAAAATATTTTAGTTGCATTTAACAGTTATTGACGTTAAGCCAATTGAGTTTATCTTTGTTATACAACTGCAAGCAATTATTCACAAGAAAATTATAGAAAAAAATTCAATGGAAGACATTGAAATTTCGATTGAAGAAGAGCTGCAACATCCAAGAATAAAGAAATATGTTAAATCGGTTGATCCTAAAAGTACGAATTTGGTTTTTGTGGATATTTTCTGTTTATATATCGATTTCTTCCATGAGTCATTAAAATCACCACTTGGGTCGAATTTAATGCTGCAGAAAAGTTTCTAAAATTTTGACAGTGTAGCTGAAACAGCTACTATTTATTTGATCATATTGCCAACCAGTGGTGTGCCGTGGGGTTTCAGTTACGATGGACATAAAAGTTTTAGAGTGATGTTTTTAGTAATTATTTATTAATACAGTAAAAAAAAATAATGCTTTACTGAAAGAAAAAAATTTTGAAGCATGCTTTTCCATATAGCAAAAACTATTGCTAAAAACATGTTCTGCCATGACCGCTTAAAGATAGGGCTTGTTTTCTCACATTTTGCAAACTGCTGCGTTAAGTCTGACTTTAGAAATGTGTTTCTCCTTACGTTACTATTTTAATCCTATAGTTTAGTTTTAACTTTTCACAATCAAATCTTTACTTGATGTCACACTTCATTCCTAATAATTTTTATCATGGCGATATAACTTATTTTCCGCCTTAAAATAATTCAACATTTTGCTATAACATAGAAATCGCTTGGCAAGGGATAATCGCTTTCGTACTGTGTTATTTAATTATCTGCTTGCAATTGTGCGAATGCAATTTTTTTTTTCTTTCGCCAGACGGTGATGACGTAATATAAGTCACACTTCATTTGTAATAATTTTTATCATGGCGATATGGCTTATTTCCGCCTTAAAATAATTCAACGTTTTGCTATAACATAGAAATCGCTTGGGCAAGGGATGATCACTTTCGTACTGTGCTATTTAATTATCTGGTTGCAATTGTTCGAATGCAATTTTCTTTTTTTCTTTCGCCAGACGGTGATGACGTAATATAAGTCACACTAACGTAATATAGCCATGATAAACCTCTAAAATCATGAAAAAGTTCATGTTTAAAACAGTAATATTTTCAAGATTTATCTCTGATTTTTACAGTCCATGTAGCGCACACACGTTTAGGATTCATGTAGCTGAGCATGATAAATATATTTTTGAAATAATTTTGAAAAAACACAAACAATAGTTGTTTTATCTTTGAAGTATACTTACACTTATCTTTAGATTTAGTTATGACCGAGATAAAACTGACATATTTTCCTTTTTTTATCGATGTTTTTCTTGAATTATATAAAATTTAAAGAAAAAACCCAAAATAATTTGCTTGTTTAGACGTGGAATCATTTGACTGGATTGGTCGGCTTGTCTATGCTGAAGCCCTTTCTCAACATATAGAAAGAATCAAAACTCCTGTTTCTATTGGAGTGCTTGCAAGATGTGAAACTGGAAAATCTTTTTTTCTCAAACATGTTCAAGGTACTGTTTATTTTTTTTTGTCTTGCTTTCAAAGTCTATAATTAAAAAAGTCATTTAGCTACAAGCGACTAAATGTTTGGTTGAAAAACAACATTTATAGTGCAATCTGCGGCATTGCACATCACACAAACCGGACCCCAGTTTAAAACCTAACCATGGTTTGTTCGGGTTTTGAATTCTTACCACGACTACTTGCATTGAGTTCTGTTTTCAAATTCAATATTGTTTTTCTTATTGTTTCTATTTACGTTTTGACTCACAGAAAAGCGTCGGAAGTCCTATATTTAGGGCAACCTCAAATAATTATCCCAACCTGCTTCCGCAAATCCCAAGATATTGCTGTCCTGTTGAAATTTTTTATTTAATTTTTATTAATCTTATTTAATGATTTGACTAAAAATAAAATTAATTGCTAAGAACACCAAGCAAAAGAAACTACCGTAAAATTGCTTTTTCAAAGACGCAAAAAAATGAAACCCATAGGTTTAGATCGCGTTGGTGTCAAACATGTTCGCCATCAATATGGATTTATTTTTTGAAAAATGAATTAAAAAAATAGTTTTAAAGGCATTTTAAATTTTGTTTTAAAATGTAAAAACATTGAAGTTCATATTGCTGAATAAAAATCGAGTTAAAATTAAGTCAGACTGTAAGAAGTCATACGTTTTTTGGATAGTTTACATTTTCGACCAAAAAGTTTTGGAAAAATTGTTAAAAAGATTTAATAATTTAAAACTTGAACACAAAACGTCGGTATGGAAAACAAAGTTGAAAAGTCTAATATACGAGCAACAAATATGGCCAGGAGAGACTTGGGCTCATTATTTTTTGACTGACCCTCGTATAATACCCATAGACAGTTTCTTTTATAAGGTAAATGCCAAAACCTTTTTCTCAGAGGTTAGCAACATTCAAGATAAAACAATGAATTTATGGATTTTTTACTTTATTTGTGTTTGTCATTCCGAGCAAAAGCGTATCATAAAAGCAAAATTTTAGTTATTAAAAAAAAAAAATTCTGCTTTTTCAAAAATTTATTTTTAAATTTCAAGCTAATTACAAAGATAGAAAGTTTATTAAATAATTATAAAGATTTCAGTTTGGTTTGTTTTCATAGTTAACATTGCATTGGGATATAACAACTAACTGTTACAGGACTTTATGGAATAAATCTTATTACAATATTTTCAAAAAACAGCCGACTTTTCTTAAAATTGATCTTACTTATACAAAACTTTTTGGCAACTTAACTTCGCCTTATTTGACTTCAAATTTTTTTTAAAAAATTAATGGTTAATTTTAAAAAGTTTAGTTGATAAAATGCATTAAAATGTTCAGTTTTATGATGACTTTTGTTAGTAAAAGTAAAAAAAATGTAAAGTTTTTTAACGTAAACGGTTGTTAGACTTGACTGGGATCAAACTAACAATTAAAATCAAGTCGGTGTTTTGAAATTTTACAAAATTTTTTTGATCAAGCTTGTGATAAAATAAATTTTTCTTTCCTAAATTGTTTTTAAAAGACTATAAAAACCAAGGTGCATTATAAAAAATTTTTTTCGTTTAATCTATTTTTACACCGGAAATTAAATTAGGTAACAAGATTTTCACATTCCAATCTTGAATATGTCACACTTTTAACACGAAATGCGATACAGTATGAACAGCAAGCTTCCGTGTAAAAGAGAGAGATAGACCTTGATACAATTATATACATTGTCCCGCTTGCAGCGATTACAGGTAGTTTTCCTATTATTAAAAGCTTATAAAAACAATCAAAAGATTAACAATAGATAGAAATTAAAACCTAATTCATTTTTGAAACAATTAAAATGTTAACACTAGAAAGCGAATTCATACAACATAAAAGAAAAATAATAACTGTTTGAATTTGATTGATTTATTAAATATCAAAAATTTTAAAAAGTTGAACTTTATAATTATGAAACATCTGTTTTAAGATTGAACACAAATTACCAAATAATTACAAATCAAGTTTGTCGAAAACCGTTTTAACAAATACTTTAAAATTGACTATGAACAAAAAAATCACGGTTTTCAAGCAAAAATTATTAAAATTGAACATAGGCATAACAAAAATCAAGGTTGCTTAGAAAAAAAGCTTTAAAATTAAATAAAGTCATCTAAAAATCAAACTTTCTTAGGAAAACATTAAAAAAGATTAAACATAGGTATAAGAAAAACCATGGTAGCCTAAAGAAAAAAAGTTTTAAAAATGAAAATAAGGTGTCTAAAAATCAAGATTTCTTAGGAAAAAACTTTTTAAATTAAACAAAGGTATAACAAAAATCAAGATTGCCAAAACAGTTTTTTTAAATTGAATATAGGTATAACAAAAATCAAGGTTTTCAAGAAAATTTTTTTAAATTGAATGTAAATATAACAAAAATCATGTTTGCTTAAAAAATTCTAGAAAAATTGAACAAAGTTATAACAAAAATCAAGTTTATCTAAATAAAACTTGAAGATAAATATCTAAAAATCAAGGTAGCCAAGAAAATTTTTTTAAATTGAAGATAGATATCTAAAAATCAAGGTTGACTAGGAAAACTTTTGAAACGTCGAAGTCAAAGGTATAACAAAAATCAAGGTTGCCAAGGAAATTTTTTAAAGGTTAAATGTACATATAACGAAAATCAAGTTTGTTTGGAAAAATGTTTGAAAAATTGAACAAAGGTATAGCAAAAATCAAGTTTGTCTAGCAAACTTTTAAAATTGAAAATAGACATCTTACAAGAAAAAATTAAGGCTGACTAAAAAATTTTTTCAAAATAATTATAGGCATAACGAAAATAAGGTTTGTTTAGAAAAATCTGTTAAAAAATATACATAGAAGTTCTATAAATAGCAAAAAAAAGTTAGGAATAGGGTTTGGGCTAGGTTAGGACTAGGGTTAAAGTCTTTCACACCTCCTTGCTCCTCCCTTTCACACCTCCCTCTCCTTCTCCTAGGGTTAGGGCTAGGGCTAGGGTTAGGGTTTTTCACACCTCCACTCTACACACCTCCTCGCTCCTCTCTCTCACCTCTTCCCGACCGTCATCAAATGACGCACTCCCTATAACTAACATTTTTATTAAACTTTGGAGTAAAAAATACAATGAACAAAAACTTTAGCTCTTCTATTGGTAATAAATTTTTTTTAACTTTTCAAAATTGAACTAGTATCAAATTATTTAAATGTGGTCTGATGCAGTTTTTTTTAAATGTTTAGTCTTTTCATAAACTTCAAATTTTGTTAGTTTCATTCATTCATTCATTCAGTGTTTTTATTCTCGATCATTATTAAACAGTTTAACACAAAAATTATAAACATTAAAAAGATCAAGAAAAGGAAGAAGCAGCACAACGTCAGACGTTAAAACATGCATATGATAAACATAAAGTAAAAGTACAAGATAGTATAAAGCATGGCTGAAACACCTTAATCATATAAAGATATAAGAAGTGAAAAAAGAAAAAAAACAAAATAAATAAATAAATACGTAACAATAATATTATCAAACAAACTGAACGATTAAATAACCAGTGCATGACTAGGCTGCGTAATGATGATGGGTGGCACAGCTAGCCAATATGGGAATTTAGCTCAACTGAGCAAGGTGAGTAAAGAAAAACCACCCAAAAAAGAAACCTCACCAGGTCCGGAAACCTTTTCTAAATGCAACTGGTGACTATAAAAGAATAGTAAATATTGCAGAAAGTATATACGAAAAAATTACGGAATTGTACAGCTATTAATAAACAAATATTAACGATAAAAGAGATAACATAACATAAAAAGAAAAAAAAACTATTATGCTAGTCAAAGTTGATGGAAAAACATATATCAATAATATAACAATTATAAACAACAACAAAAAAAAAAAAAAAAAAAAAAACTTTTTCAACAGAATTCATGCCTACAAAAAAATATTAGATAAAATTTTTGCAGACCAGCATAATAGCAACATAAAAAAAATTAAACAAAGTCCATAACATTTAGTAATTGTTTTGAAACTTATTTTACAATTCTAAAAATAAAAAATTAATTGCTAAAACGAACAGTATATCATTGCCAAAAAGAAATTTTAATGAAAGAGCGAAGATAAGGGTGAAAAAGAATCAATTTGTTTAGAGTTTGAAATTATGCAGACAATCAAAATATAAGAAGAGTTTTTTAAAGCTTTGTGTGCAGACTGGATATCTTGATCGATTAAGCTTTTCTTCCAGAGATTGAATTCAAAAATTTTTACACCATTTCCATTTCCTTCTTTCCAGAAACCTGTAATCAAAAATACATAGGGCAGTATCGCGTTTAGGAATCTAAACATTACAATTAAGTATTATTCCCATTACTTAAAAGATATTTATAAACCTCAAGAGTAAAAGATCGAACACCTTGTTTTTTATTTTTTAAGTCAAAGGGAATGCAATTCCAATAAGCGGGACCACGGTGTGAAATAGCTTGCTGACATACTGTGCTAAAACATTTCTTTGGAATAAAGATAGACTTGTTTCTGGTATTGTATTTAGATTCGTTTTTAGTAAAAACATCTTTAAATGCAAATGGGTTTTTACCATTTTTTTGCTTAAACATAAACACAATTAGTTCTTTGGCCAAAAGTTGATCTATTGTTAACAATTTATTTTCTTTCATGGCATCACAAACAGTTGAACTACTGTTAAAACTAAAAAATAATTTAACATATTTATAGCACAGTCCTTGTAATCTTTTAACCAAAGTTTTATTTCCAAAACACCAATTTAAAATACAGTAAGAAAGCTGACTATTTACAAGAGAGTGATAAAGTAGAAGAAGAGATCTTTTATTTAACAGTGACTTTACTTTAATAACAGTTCCAAGAACACTACGTAGTTTAGATATTAGGTGATTTAGCCTTGACCATGATAAGTGCTCTTGTATATAAACACCAAGAAATTTAATACATTTAACTTGTTCAATTTCATTTTGTCGCAATGTGAGAGTTTGCTTTTTTGTTATTAATTTGGATTGAACAGTCTTAAATAAAATGTATTTAGTTTTAGAAACATTAACTGATAATCTATTTGCAATCAACCACTGGTCAACTAGTTGAAGTTCTTTATTACCAGCATCAAATAGCTCCTTGATGTCTTTATTTTGTAAAAAAATGCTTGTATCATCAGCAAACATCAAAGAATCACTATCATTCAGACAATTTTTGAAATCATTGACATACATCAAGAAGAGAAGTGGTCCTAGATTAGAGCCCTGAGGTACACCACTTGTAACTTCAAGAGTAGTTGTAGAAAGAATTCCTGTATATTTTACTTGTTGTGTACGTCCTGTTAAGTAACTAGTAAACCACTTTAATGTATTGCCTCTAATCCCATAATGATTAAGTTTGGAAAGTAATATTGTATGATCAATTGTATCAAATGCTTTAGATAAATCCGAAAAAAATTCCTAGGGTTGCCTTTTTACAGGCAAATGACTGAGATATTTTTTCCACTAAAATTGAAATTGCATGTGTAGTAGAATGATTTTTTCTAAAACCAAATTGATATTTGTAAAAAAAATTTTGCTTTTCTAAAAATGAGTACAATCTATTATACATAACTTTTTCAAGTAATTTCGAAATATTTGATAATAAACTAACTGGTCGATAATTATTAATATTGTTGGAATCACCTTTTTTGAACACAGGACACACAGTTGCAAGTTTAAAGCAATCTATGAATTCACCTTTACTCATAGAAAGATTGAAGACATGGCTAAGTGCTAGAAGTATATTATGAGGAGAAGATTTAAGAACTTTGGTTGGAATATGATCTGGCCCTGCACTTAATTTGTTTTTTGAATTTTTCAGAATGTGAGCAAGTTCTTGAGGACATGTTGGCCAAGTAAACATTGATTGGCATGTAGAAGATTTTAAATATTCTGAGAAATGTTTCTTTGTGGGAGGTAAAGATTTCACTAATTCATTGGGAACATCAGCAAAATGTGTATTGAAATAGTTTGCTATTTTTAAAGGATCATGAACAATTTTTCCATCAATGTTGAGGCTTCTGCAATTAGATTTATGTTTTTTTCCTATAATAGAATTAATCAATTTCCAAGTGCTTTTAATGTCTTTTTACAATTGTTAAATTTTAAATTATAATATTCCTGTTTTTTTGTTTTAACAGTGGAAAAATACAAATTTCTGGCTTGTGTAAATGCCTGTCTTGTTTGTGGGTTTTTATTATTAATGTATCTCTTATATAGTTTTTCTTTTTTGTTTAATAGTATGTGAAGATCAGAATCAAACCACTGATTATTTGTTTTTTTGCAAGAAATTTTAGTTAAAGGAAAGAAATTTTCAAATTTATTTATATAAAGCTTTTGTAATTTTTGGTAGCTGGAATTTGGGTCAGAATCACATAATATAGAAGTAATATCGCTTTCTGAAAGAGCTTTAGAGAATAGATATACATTTTTATCTGTAAAATGGCGACATTGTTGGACATTTTGATGAGAAATTTTGCTGATGGAAGTGCACATCATGACAGGAAGGTGATCAGATATACAGTGGGTTAAAACACCACAGTTTATCTTCATGCTTACCAATGAATTGCTCCATATATGATTCAAAAGAGTTGCATTATTTTTTGAAATTCTTGTAGGTTTATTGATAAGAGGGGCAAATCCATTACTAAACATTTGATCTACAAAATCTGTAATCTGAGGTTTTTCACAATCAAGTATATTGTAATTAAAGTCACCTAATAAAAAACAATCTCTCTTTTTTATACATTTTAAAGTATTATTTAGAATATCTAAAAAAGAAGAATGTGAAATAATATCATTGCATGGAGCCCTGTAAATGCATCCAAATGTAATAGTTTTATTTTTAAATTTAACATCAATGAATAGAGATTCAAAAATTTTTTCCTCCATTCTATTTAAATCTAATCGTGTAGAATAAACTAAATTTTTTTTTACATAGAATCCAACACCAACTCCCTGAGTTTGAATTCTTGAATTAGAAATGAATGAGTAACCAGGAAGATTTATAATTGACTCTGAATAATTTGGCTTTAACCAAGTTTCAGTTACAGCTATGAGGCTAGGTGCTAAAGTTAAAGAAGATAATAGTCCTTCTAATTTTGAAAAATTTTTAATATTGCTTAATGATCTAATATTTAAACATAATACTGAAAAATTACTGTTTTCATTGAAATTGTCAAACAGTAGAGATTTAGCATCTTTACTGGATAAGTATTGGTCATTTACATTGTGAAAAAAGTTAATTTCATTATCATTACAAGAATCTTCATTAGCTATTGGATGTTCATTATATGTAGATAAATTTTTGAATAAGTTATTTAGATCATTAGCAGAATAAGAAAGGTTGGAAATATTAAAATCAAATAATTCAGCAAATTCTTTATTTGAACAAGAACTAAAAGGAAATGTAAATGAACAAAAAGTGCACTTCCATAGCATATTTTTGGTGATGCAAAATTTATCTTTAATGCAATTAAGATGAATAGTCTGCAAACATGTAGAGCATGATAATATTTTTTGGTTCTTTTTAACTAATTTAAGGCAAACAAAGCATTTTTTAACTTTTTTGTTGGTCATAAGAGATGAAAAATTAAAGCAGAAAATTAAAAAAATCAGAAGAAAGCAAATAAAAATTCCAGAAAAAGTGCTTTTTTGTTTATTTTGGCAGAGAATGGCATTTTAGGCTACTATATCATTTTGCTTACTTAAAATTTAAAAAAATAAGTAAAAATAAGTAAATAAACAATAAGTTACTTAATAATTTATTGATAAATTTATTTAATGAAAAATAGTTTAATAAAAAATACAAAAATTCACTTAGTAATTAATTTATTTATATCTCCAAAGTCCTTAAGTACTTGCCTTTTTTCTTTGTAAAAACAATATACTATACCATTATTGGTCCAAACATTGTTGAACCCAAAAGCTTTCTTTACTTCCATTACAAGTAGTAATCTTCTTTTGGTCAAGGATTCCGTTATCGAGAGCTTTTCCTGAGATTTCTTCAGCTTCTTCTTGTTATAAAACACCAAATTTCGCACGGATCTTCTCACAAATTTGATGATGATAGGAGGGGGACGACCTAGATGGTAAAACATGGCATATGTCAATATCATTAGATCTTATTTGATATTCCAAATCAAGCTCAGAATTGAGCTTGTTGGTCACATATGACTCAAAAACAGGATACTTCCCTCCAACTGGTTGGTCTGGGCATCCATGTAGTATTAGGCAGTTCCGACGTCCATATTGCTCCAGATCATCCAAGGAATTTTGGGTTTCTCGAAGTGATTTTGCCAGCCCTTCAACAATGGTATCGACCCGAGCAATGGCATTCTCAAGGTCTTGAAGTTGCTGGCTCTGACCTGAAAAACAAGAGCAAGCAGCACCATTGGCAGAATCATTCAAAAATTGTTCAGCATACCTTTTTTGAGTAGATTTGATTACCTGTAACTCCTTCATTACTTCATCTAAAGATAACTTACCACCCAAAGATAACTTACCATCAGCCATTGCAAATTGATGAAAGATATTCAATTAATTATCAACAAAAACAATAAATTATTCAATATTAAAATAGTACTTTACAATAATAATTAAACACAAGCCTTTTTGCCAAGCAAAAATAATCAAGTGCACATCTTATTCAAATACAAATAGAATTTTTAGTGAGATTTAAACCAATAGTAAATTTCAGTTGCGAGGCATGTTATTATGCTTTTCAAAAATATTCTGTGTATTTAACCGTCGAATTATCAGCTTTATAAATTTCCAATTGTTAATTTTAAAATTAAAGAAAGTGTTTCTTTGCAGATATTTTGATGCAGAAGCAAAGACAACAAAAAAAAAACAACAAAAACGACTCAGGATCTTGCACAATTACCATGATAATTCTATCCATTTTTACAATTTTACTTTTGGGAGCAGCAGTAACGACATTTGTGTTAAACACACAACGTATCATTGGAGTTATTATATTGCTTTTATTGTTTTTTCTGTTAAAAGGTTGTTTTACAAAAGATGAGTGCAGCACATGCGAAACAAGAAAACCTTGGTATCGTTTTTTAAAAGTGATAATTTATGCACTTTTTATTAAACTTCCAATTCGAGAAAACAAAAACCTCCATATCAGCTCGACCATCCCCATTATATATTCTTTTAAAAAAGAAAAAGATTCACAAAGCACTTCCAATGTATTGAAAAAAGATGATGACGAAGGAAACATAAAGACTCGCAGGTATGTTGCTAAACATGAATTTGACTATGCGAAAAAGAAAATAAGTTTGCCGAAACAGTTATCTTGATCACGAAAGAAGCCAATAACTTCTAAGCGAATTATTGTTTGCGCTTTGAGTTTTGATGACATACGTGTAGTTCCGAAAAACTAGAACAATTGATGACTCTAAGACAGTGTTTTTCAACCTTTTTTTGGCTGTGGCACATTTTTTACTTTAGAAAAATGTCACGGCACACTACTAACATAAAGTTAAAAAAATAACAAGTTACAAAATAAAAAGTTAATTTTGAATTTATGTTTCAACATAATTCAATTAGTGTAAACATTGGGCTTGTTTGGATAAACACAAATTGGATATTCTGACAGGAATAAAGGAAAGGCACACGCCGAGCTCTTGTTCGACAGCTGTCAATCTTTTTCTGTACTTTGTTTTTATAGCAGTCAGGCTTGAACAGCTAATGTGTTGTTGAAAACGGGAGCAACATTGAAACAGCTTTGTTTGACAGAACGGGGAATTCTTTCGCAGCAGTTATCCAAAAACTGTCCAAGGTACTTTTGCGAAACATAGCTTCAAATTACAATCTTCTCTAAGTTCAGTTAATTCTTCTTGCTCTTGCAACGTTACGTCAAGTCCAACAACTGCGGATGAACTGTATGGGTCCCTCACACAATCAAAACACATTTTGCTGTTTTGGGGTGAGTGGAAATATTTCAAGGTTGCCAATTTCCACGTGTTGTTGCCAGAGGTGCAACTTTGACCGAAATCCGTTAATTTTATCGGTACTTGTTAGCAGATTTTCATTTCGGCCTTGCATTCGTGTCTTTAATTCATTCAGATGTTAAAATATACCAGCCAAATATGCCAACTTTGCACACCGTTCATCACTTGCAAGCAGCTGTGCGTAATCTGACCTTTAATTAGTTAAAAACTCTTTAAGTTCTTCCCGCAACTTATACACACGGGCCAGCACTTTGCCCCGCGACAAAGATCTCACCTCTGTATGGAGCAGTAACGTTGCTTGTTCCGCTCCCATTTCCTCACACAACAGAGCAAACAAGCGACTTTTTACAGGTTTCATCTTTACAAAGTTTACCATACTCACCACATCGTTTAAGACAGAAACTAGATCTGTTGGTAAAGTGTTGGAAACAAGTGCCTCGCGGTACAAAAATAGTATGTAAAGATAGTATTTTGATTTCTTTCCTTCACTCTACTTACAAAACCTTTATTTCGTCCAACATAGCTGCGGCCCCTTTCAATAAAGATACTTATAAAGTTTTCCCACTAAAGATTTCCATTTTCAAAATATTCCGTTGTAATATGAAAAATTTCTTTTCCTGTTTTTACTAGTGTTTTCCAAAAAAGTTTTCCTTGATAGTATCGCCATCCGAAAAACGCACGTTGGCCAATAGTTGAACATTTTTACATATATCTGTATACTCGTCCGATTGCAGAGAAAAATGTTTGCCAATGCGAATCTTTTCCAGAACAATAGTTTTGATATCTACAGACATGTCTTCAATACGTCTGCTAATTGTCTGAGAGAGGGACTTTAGTTACTCCTCGAACTGCATCAGAGCCGAGCATTTCTTTTACTATGGCTTTGCAGGCAGATAATATTAATGACTGTGCTATAGTGTGCGGTTTTTTGATTTGAATACAAGCTCAGCTACTTGAAAGCTAGCTATGAGAGCTTTCTCGTTTATTTTTACGGCTCTATTCATAAAGGTGGCCTGTTTCTCTGTGTGTTTGATTAAGCGAAGAAAATAGTCTGCCAGCTTGTTTTCGAGCGAAGAATGTTTTAGTTGCAGATGACGTATAAGTTTGCTTGGGACCATAGCACTATTGGATAGCTTTTCGCCACATACTACGCGCAAC
This sequence comes from Diplosoma virens, assembly GCA_963680785.1. NCBI lineage: Eukaryota > Metazoa > Chordata > Ascidiacea > Aplousobranchia > Didemnidae > Diplosoma > Diplosoma virens. The sequence continues at coordinate 14,590,956 of OY796894.1, read as the reverse complement.
GGAGTAGATTTTGTGGCATCCGCAGTGAAAGTAAATCCGAGCAAAAGATAACTTTTGTTGTACTTTTTTGACATCACTGTTTTTGCTTTTTTTTTTGACCACTGCTCATACTAGGAATTTCTTCTGGGAAAGCGTTGTTTTCGTTAGGTTCAAGTTCGGCTTTTCGACTTCTATTCAAAAATTTATCCATTACTTTTATTACCGTACTACTTATCTTAAAACAGTTCTGCCTAAAATTTTAATTAAAATATTTTAGACTCTTAAATTTTAAATTAGATTGCCTAAAATTTTAGCCAAAATAACAAAAAATTTTTCGTTAAAATTAATTACTCTTTAATTCCTTACTTTATCTAGACTCGATAATTTAATCGAACATCTTTCATTCTTTAAGAAATTTTAAGACTGTCTTCAAAAGGGGGATTTCTTTCGATGAGGAGTCAGGTATAAATTCGATAATAAAATCACCAGGTGCAATAATTCTCAGATAAAGATCCTATGTTTTTTTAATTTCCACACTTTTTTAACTAACTGTTTAAACATTAAAAGCAAAACTGCAAATAACGTAATAGTCGAACAAAATGTTTCTCAGGGAGAGAAAGAGGTGACGAATTGAGCGAATTGACAATTTAAACCACGGCGAATTAGACGAACTAAAATGTACGCAAAAGATAGAAATTCTACCAGGACCGACAAAAAAGTGACAACTTGAGCGAATTGACAAATTAAGCAATGACGAATTAAACAAGCTTTACTGTAGATAAAACTTCACAATTTTTTGCGGAACACCCTGCACGGTCTCGTGGCACACTAGTGTGCCGCGGCACAGCGGTTAAAAAACACTCCTCTAAGATATTCCAGTAAAAAAATGCAACATTTAAAAAATATTTGCCGCGATTTTCGCAATTTGTATTAACTAATTGCTTGGCTGAAAAATTGATTCTTTTTCAGGACAATTGAAAAATTCTCTGTAAGACATCAATTTGCTTAGAAAGTTTTAAAACTTGATTTTCTTCATGTACCAACAAATATGTGTTTCAATCTGCATCTTGATAAGTTTTTTTTTTTTTTAAATTAAGTCTCAAGTTTTGGCTACAAACGCTTGCTCGTATGAGCAAATAAAAAACTCTTGCTTCGTAATTGCATTATACTTACATGTTGTAAACGTGGCATACATTGCTTGCACAACAAACTAAGAATTTAATGAAAACAAAGCACTGCCAGCGTAACTGCGATACAACACTAAGCCGTAAAGGCATACTGGTGGTAGTTCCGATATGCTGACCACATCATCGAGTCAGCTAACACAGATCGGGAAAAGTCAAGCTAAACCCTGCAGTTCCATTGCAAACATTAAATAAGAATGGTCAAGTCAATCAACAAGCAAGTACCGACAGACCTGTTTCGTCCTTGTTTTTTATTTTTTTTATATTTTTAGTGATTATACATACATAAAAACGATAAAATAAACACACAAATACAAAATAAAAATATTATTCGCTTTAATCATTGACATATTTGAATATAAGTTTGTTGGGTAAATAGGAGCTTAAATATTTTTAACTTAGTTTGACAAATAACTCAAATTTAAAAAAAAAAACAATAACAATAAACTTGAACAACAATATACATGCAATGAGTAAATATTTAATAAGCTAGCACAACAATAAAAGATATACACACTAAGAATAACGAACAGTCTTACAATATCAGAGCAAGAAAAAATTATTTACATACACAACAACATGAAACTACATATAAAATACACTAATTTATATTCTTCACTAACGTTATACACATTAACATGAAAGGTAAATACAGATCAAAAGAATACACTAATAATACAATTTATACACTAATACATAATAAAGTTGAAAGAAAAAACAAAGTAAAATTTTTTTTTATCAATTTAGTGTACAAGACGTTTACAAATTACATTATAAACAATTTTATGCTGAATAAGAAAAGGATTTAAGTTTCGAGAATAGAAGAGAAATTTTTAAGGAAAGTTTTACATTTTGTTTGGATTTTATATAGGTTCTCATTTAGTATAGAGTTAGATATTGGAGTATGGAAAGATAGGGAGTGATTTCGTATTATTTTAGGGAGCTTAGGGAGCAGGTGTTGATTAAGTGAGATAACTTTGGAAAAAAGGGAATCGTTGGGGTTTAGAGATGAAAGAGTAGTGTGAGGTATGAAGCGAATGAGGTCATCCCAATTTTTCTCCAGATCTTCAGTCTGAAAAGAAAAAGAGATCCCAAGGATTTTAGCGGATGTTAGAGTTTTACCTTGGGGAAATATAGAGTAAAATGAGGATAAGAGATTAGGGAAATTTGAGATGATAGTTATTTTAGAATGATTAATTTTGAGACCAAAAAGTTTGAAAAGTCATCTATTATCTCATGGAGAGGTAAAAAAGAGTGGGGGAATGTGATAAAGAATGTCAGATCATCAGATAATGATTGACTTTTAAGTTAGACTTACCAAGGAAGATTCCTTGGATTTTAGTCGAAGAAAGAATTTCAACAACAAGTTGTAATGCCCTGACGAGTCCCAACAAGGACAAAACAGGTCTGTCGGTACTTGCTTGTTGATTGACTTGACCGTTCTTACTTAAACTAAGAATTGTTACAAAACAAAATACATGCTTTAAATATTGGGTTTACCTGCGAAGGAGAGCTCAAGACCCCATCTTTTACACTTACTATACAGATGTTGCACAACTTATTTACTATAGCACGTATAATCAATAACGATGCTTTTAAAACAAAAGATGTTTTTTATGGAAACCTAAATTGTGTGCACTTCTGAAATAACCTTGATAGCTTTGATTATGATTTTTAAAAAATTATTTAAAAGCGGATGTACGCAAATAATTTATTAGAAGGATTAATTTACTGTATAGATTCTTAGCGGAAAAAGTATTTACTGGAACCATTTTTTACAGTTATGTATCATAATAACAAGTACAATTGTTTTAATCAAATACATTTTGTGCTTGAAGAAAACGACAATTCAAGGATCTTTATGCTAATTTTACCACCAACAGTGATCTACACGTTTTCTCTTCTCTTTATAATGTGCAATTGTTAAGTTCAATCAAGCACATGTTGTACAATGCTTATCCTGCTAATCATAATACCAATTAATTATTCTCCTAATTTAAAGGGTAACGGTTTGGAATAATTGTAAATCTTAGAATATTACGTATCAAGACACTACCTAGACTTACATTTGGAAAAAGAAAAATAGCTTTTTTTTAGTTCGTTATAAAAGATATGGTTATAATTTTGGAATGCTTCTGAAAAACAAAGAAAAAGAAAACTAATATAACGTATCTTTTCCGCGGCAGAACAAAATGAAGCGTCGGAGATAATTAAAAATATGCCACTCGCAGTTATCAACACGTTATAGTGTTCTCTTTTTTTACCAAAATCTGTTGTCAAACAGTTTATAGGCGCTGAATAGAAAACCTTAAAAAAACAAAAGTGACTGTAATTAATAATATATTTTACAAGCATTTCGTTACACATTTACTACAATAATTTGTAAGCTAGCGACAAGGGATTGGTTTATAATTAATTATCACCCATCGTTTGATTACAAAAAATTGATTGATAAATTTTCATAATCTTTACAATAATATATTTTCAAGATAAATATCTCACCAATAAAAACACGTTTAGCTTAAATCACTTTATTTCAAAAAAATTGATCGAACATGTTTTTTAGGTTTATTTACGTCGACTACAGTGCTTGGCAGTACGCAAGAAGCGATAATTTATGGCTAGGAATCATTACAACATTAGCAGAAAAAATCGAGCAGGAGCTCGGTGTTTACACTACGCGAGTGTTTCGATCGTTATCGTTGGACTTGATTGAAAGACCGGTTTTTAAACGCGTCGAATATTTGCTAATTGAGTTAAAAGACAACGAAAACAGATATTGGTCAACAGAAGACATAAAAAAAAGTTTTGAAAAACAAAATATATCAAATTATATAGAACTTGCAAAATGGATTAAAGATTACAAATATGATATTGATATTGCTAATAAAGAAAATTGCTGGATTGTTGAGTTTGATAACATGAAAAAAGCTCAAGAAGTATACAAAGAATTGCAAAATTACGACGATTTAAATGTTTCTATCCTTAAAACTCCAGATCGCTCATTAAAACCAAAGAAAAACGCTAAAAATTTGTTTAGCTTTTTTAAGCATTTTGGAGGCTGTTTAAGACTTGACTATATTCTATTATCGCTTGGAACAATTGTTGTTATTTTTACGTCAACAACATTATTTACGTATGCATTAGTTCATGATTCTATGAATAATTCCGAGAAGTCGGTAGGTGCAAGAATTAGCCAATTACTTTTTTGTTTTACTTGTCATACTAAAATAGTTTTAATTTTACTTGTCAAACATCTAAGTTGTGTCAGACACCTAAGTTGTTAGTTTTACTTGTTCGATACATAAGTTGTAAATTTACTAAGCGCGCTGAAGTGATAAATATTAAACCAAATAACCCTATAGTTCAACGATTAAAAAAAATTATTGAAAATTTACATAAAAAGTTCAGAATGTAAACTTGAGTTTTTCAATTGTGGTCCACAAAAGATTTATTGAGAATTAATGAGTTTTATTGGGTTTTTTCTTGACGATTGGTTTTCTTGTTCAAGAGGTTTTATTGATTTCGATTACATCTGCTCCGTAAAAGCCAACTCAAGACCAAAAACGGGATGTTTAATCTAAAAAAAAATTGGACTAAACCACCAGCTTTTAGTATTTAGTTGGCTTTTACGGAGCAGATGTAATCAAAACCAAGCTATTCAAATCGGGTTCATTCTTAAAAAGCGAATCACCGACAACCGAAAAAAAGATGAATATTAAATCGGAAGCAAAAAGTATCGTTCGAGTGGAAAAATAAAAACGAATAAACAATTAAAAACCTTAACTTTAAATTAATGAGGCTAACGAAGACATTCTCTAACAACCCGTGATTGTTTCGCCTGCTTTTTTTTAGTTACCATTAAGGTTGGAGATTCACTAAATCTTGTTGCAATAACAATTTATTTATTTGTTTAAAATCTTTTATAAGAATTACAGCAGAATTGTATAATTTCAATTATAACATTTGTTTAATACAAATATAATTTTTTTATTTTGGTTAGCATAAGGTCGACGATATTACCGGTAACTGTAAGGTCGTATAAGTCTATAATAAGGTATAATAAGGTCGACGTAAAAGACTGGTTTAAAAATTTTTTTGACAACTTCGATTTGATGCGTAGACCTTTTTTGGTTGTCAGTTTATTTTACGTTTTAAGCACATTTGCATATATATCTTTGAAATTATAAAAAAGCCAAAAAATTGGTTTAGTGCATTTGTAGGTTACTTTAAATTTTTAAAACGCTCCAGACATGACGCTAATAAAGGCGAACGGCTACTAATCTAATTTTTCGACGTTTTTATGAATTTCTATTGTGCCATTTGATAATGCTAATTTGCCGTTGGATTTTGTTGTTAGTAATAAAATCTTTCATACTTTTAGCCTTTGCTATAACTTTATTCAAAAAAAATTATTCAGAGATATATTTTTTGAATCACAGAACAGTTCAATGGTTTAAGCTTAACTTTTCCTTTCGTCAATTAAAAAACAAAACAAAATATAATATAGATTTTTTTTCAGAAAACTGACCAATTACAATCGACTACAACAATAGAAGAAATTTTAGTTTTTCTTCCTGTGGGAGTTACTGCATTTTTTAGGATTTTTAAACTTATTTATGCTTTGTGTACCTCTCATCGTGGCCAAATATTTAAAGCTTTACAAGGAACCCAAAAAGATTTGATCAATGAATTTGAATTTATAGATAAGATCAAACAAGAGGTGAAAATTTTGAAAATGGAAAGAAAATAAAAAATAATTTTAGAGTAAAGCGAGTGCTTCATTTTTATTTACAGTAGCTGATTTTTTTCAGGTTCAGTCAATGACAGACTTGATCAACACAGTAGAACTAATTTATAACATCGAGTACAAAGTGATAATTACAATCGATGACTTGGATAAAGTTTCCTTGTCAAATGTAACTTTAGTTGTCTTTTTTTAGTTTAGAAAGTAATATTTAACATGCTTAGTTTTTTCACACGTTAAATTTTTTTTGGTTTTATCCAATTGAATGTTCTAGGAAAACTACAAAATTTTGTTAAGCTTTTTTATGAAGTTTTATAATGATTAGTACATCTGATTTATTTTTTTAATCCAAGGTTAAATCGGTCTTGGAAGCTGTCAACATTTTACTGAATGATCGAAATTCTCCTTTTATTTGTTTGATCGCGATTGACTCCAGAATCGCTAACGACTGTTTCAATGCTTCAAAAGAAAAAAAATATGTTCCTGTCGACAGACATAAATGTTTAATGAAAATTATCCAGGTTCCGTTTTTTATTCCAAAGGTCTGTTAATCATAATCATTTCACTTGAAAAGCAAGGGAGAATTAATGATTTTTATCTTTAGAAAACTGATGGTGCATCGACATGTGAACCAGAAACTAGAATTGCACCAATAGAGTTTATTAAATTTCTTTTTTATTGTAGGTAAGAAAAATGGTTTCTTGACAATAATTAAAAAAACAAGAGATATGTTTGTAGACTTAATCGGCCTATTTTTTTATATTGAAGCTTACTATTTTGTGCTTATTTCGTAAACGTTCTCTTAATTAGAAAATTTAAATATGCATGTTTTTAAAAACGTGCTTCATTTTCATCACTATTGTTTATAAACGCTTAGTTTTTATTAGGATTTCAAAATAAAGTGCTTATTACACTGGCAACGTCAAGTAAAAACTAAAAGTCTTGAGTTCAAATTCTTGGTCTTTACCTAATGTTCCCATAGTGCATAAAAATTCAAAACAACTACAGCTCGCATGTTTTGATGCCCCTTATTTTAAATTATTAGCAGTTCTTGCTTTTATCATCTTTTTATTATTTTTATTTTTACTTACAATCAGCTCAAAATTATTATATATTGCAGAATAAAGATTGTGAATAAGGAGGTAGTGATAAAACATAGTTGTGCATGTTCGCTGTACTTTTAAGCAAAGCAGGGCAGTATGTGAGAATTAAAAAATAATATGGAAGTTAAAAAAATTAGCACACTTATCTGAGCTTATTTAGAGCAGGGCTTCTTAAACTATGGGTCGCGACCCCAAAAGGGGTCGCGAAACAAATTGGGATTTTGTGCTTTGTGCCGCAAAACTTTGAAAATCCCAGTAGTGCCGTGGAACTTTTGTAAAAAATTATGGTTATTGCACATATAATCGGCAAATCAGAGAATTTGGGCACGAAAATTGACAAATTGGAGCTTGATTCTGAGTGCGGACCTTTTTTTTAGAGAACACCTGAAGTTGGCGACGAAATGGCATGATTTTGGGAGAAAAATACGGAAAAGGAGATCGATTCAAAGTGAAGACCTTTTTTTTTAGAGATCATTATGATTTTCGGAGAAAAATTGCGAAGTGCGAGATCAAAACCCACTTTTGTTTTTAGAGAACACCAATTTTTGAGAATTCTTGCCTCGGGCCCCTAATTTTAAATATCCACCACTAATTGGGGTTACACAAATTTTATTTTTTAAAACGGGGTCGCAGAACAAAAAAGTTTAAGAAGCCCTGATTTAGAGAATGTTGTGTAATCTTAGAAAGGAGGCGCAACAAATTTACAGAACAAAAAGATTTTGACCAAAAAAATGTCAGGAAGACAAAGAAAACCAGAAAAATATCTTGAAACTGTAAAATAAATATTTCCAATCCATATGGCTTGACAAAAATTGCATAAATTAAAAGCAACACAGGCAAAAAAATGTGCATAAAGAAATGATTATGCGATTAAGATAATTATTTTTGGTCAATTCGAATTGTAACATTGTTCAGTCTTGATACTTTATTGCAGTGCTTGTACCTTATTGCACTGCTCCCAAAATTTTTTTGCTGACTGCGAGGTCTTTAAAAAAATTTAACGCTCCGGACGCTCGATTTAAGCCAAAATTTTAAAGAATTTTAAATGGCCGAGAAATCGTGTTTATTGCACCAAAAAATGATTGAATTTCTTAGACACTAAAAAACTATTAGGAGCTCTGAGATGGCTGCTCGAACGACTTTGTCAAACCGCGGTTCAATGTTCATTGTTCGATATCTCAACGCCTATTGTTCGCTCAGTGGATTTGTTTTATTCTATTTGGACTTACAGTAATTACAACTACAGCTGAAATCATGTTTCACATAAATGCGGTGTTGCAAATAATAAAGTTCAAAAAAATTTTTATAGCTTATAAGCGGATATTCAGATTGAGCCATAACACAGAAAAAAATGAGTGAAGCAAGGCAGAACATGTTTTTCAACTGAAGTTGTACAAGAGATCAAGTTTAGATTTTAGAAATATAAATTCTAGAAAAGCATTTGCAAATTGCGCTTTTTCATATTTTCAAAAAAGCACATTTCAATTGGCAAGATTAGAGCATTTAAATGTCAATCTTTGCATGATACAGATAAGTTGCACTGTCCATATTACATATTTATCTGTAATCTGCAAAATAAATTTACTTAATTGCAGGCTTAATTGTGAATTCAAAAGTGAAAAACTATCACATTTTGTTATTTTCCGACATTTCATTTTTTTAAAATCTTGGTTTTCATTTAAAGGTGTTCATTTTTCTTGGATTTATAGGGTATTAGTATTTTTTCTTTGTAGTGAAACCTTTAACTGATTAATTTTTTGCAAAAATATTACAGATAGCCTATAGGTCAATTTTTTTAGAAAAAATTAATTTTAAAATTTTGTATCAAGTACTTGTTATTCTCTTTCAAAAAGACACTAATATTTTCTTTTAACTAATATATTATACATACGAAAAAATATACTTTTTGGAAAGCTATCTTGAACAATAACAATACAATAAAACACTTCATTCGCACCAATTTATGGTAAAGACGTTAAATCCTTAAGCAGAGTCTGCACAAGCCTATGTATAAAAGCCGCAGGGTAAATTTTGGGCTGCCACCCCCATTTTGACCAAATTTTTTATATTCATTTTTATATACATCTTTATTCATTCAAAATAGCAACAGAGTTAGAAAGCTTCATAAAAGTTAAGAATAGCCAGATTTGTAAACCTTTCTTGACCATTGAGTTTTTTATCATGTAATTACATAATTTAAGTCCCAGGCATATGTCCTCCTAGGCCCCCTTATGTACGGGCTCGAACCTTAAAAAGTATTGTTCTAGTAAAATTTAGATTAAGATTTTTAGATAAAAATTTTTAACAACAATTTTAAGCACTTATTTAGGTCACCAATAAAGTGTTGCAAAGCACACGTCTCACGATGTAGTCCCTAAAGGCAATAAGTTCATTTGGGGTTACTTGCAACTCACCGAAACCACCCAGTATAACACGGACAACATCATTACATAAAACAGTACAATATTTTCATTCAACAAATTTAATTACAGAAAAATAGTTCAGAATGGCAAGTAATTCATCTGCTTCACAATTTGTTAAAAAAGAAAAAATGCCAAACTTTAAAATGTTGCAATATTTATCGCACGTAGCAAATCAATTAAGCATTTTATAACTGGTACTGGTTGTTACCTCATCTATCCGTTAGCTGAACTCATATACAAATATTCTTGTATATTAGAGTAAAACAGAAACTGTAACACTTTTTAGCAAATTTTCCCGGCGCCCCTAAGAAAATCTTGCCTCGTACTGTTTAAAAACTACTACTTTATTTTATGATGACTGTTTATTATTTTGCTCTTTTTGCAAAAAAATTTTACCAAATGGCATGTTTAATTTAATTTCAAAATCTTCACAACATTTGGAGGTATTGTTATTTTTGGATTACAAAATAAATTTTGACCTAATGACATTTACATTAAGCCTCTTTACGCTAAAGCAGAAAAGCACTTTTTGCCGCTTTTCCATCGTGGATATTTATTGTTTATTTTTTTTTGCCGTCATAAAAATATATTCAAGTGCTTTTATTAGATATCTTCTATAAAAACAAAACCGTCTTATCAGGCTTACTCTTTCCAGACATCTTATGTACAAAGATGAGGAGTTGATTAAACAGTTGTCGGGAAATCCCCGCAATCTCAAGCGCATCTTCAACGTCATTTCCATCACGGCTTCGCTCATCAGTTTGAAGCAAGAGCGGGTACTCGGATGAGTCTAAATATCTCAGTTAATACTCGAATGCCGGAGCTTCTTAATGGGGGGCCCTTGTACTTATTAAGGCTAAAGGGAGTTGCGAAAACCCGTTGAGCTTATAAAATTATCCTATTTTCACAACTGTTTCAATCAAACAAAGGGGTTCGAAAGTGGCTTTGTCAATCGCTTGAAGTGCGGGATAGAATAATTGGGCAATCTTGTCATATACGCTCTGCCATAAGATAAAGTTTCTACAACATCGTGCTTTTGGAATAAAACTCATTAACCAAAAGTATTTTTTTGTTTCCGTTTCTTTCTTTCAAACATGATGGAAAGTGTTGTAAGTTTCAGGCTAATTTGCTCGCTACGATAACAAAATATTGTTGTATCGGTTTTATTGATTTAGAATTAAGATTGCATACCAAGTCAGAGAACTATGCAAAATAGTCTAATTTAGTGTTTTTTTAAGGAAAACAACAAGAACCTTTTTAATAACACTTCAAAGTATCCATCTAACTATAATAAAAGTTACTTGGTTTTTACCTTGTATTAGTGTTAGATAAGAACTTTTTTGCTTATGCAAATTTTAGTATGGCAGCAAATTTCATAATAATCGATTTTGATAACCAAATTTTTATTTGGTGTGTTTCCTAAAAAACATCGTTATTGCCTGTCTTTGGCCAAGTACAGTATAAAAGTATAAAAGAATAAAAGAATAAGCCAATGTATTAGCTTATTCTTTTAAAACTCTACTACAATAAGTCATCGAATAACAGTTCACCAAAAGGACAATTTATCAAAGCAACAGTTGATTTAACTCTTTAAATTTCTATGATTAAACCAACGCTTTGTTTGTCTTTGTTTTAAATTAGATTTACTAAAACCCGAACAGCTGTGAAAAGCTGTTTTGTAGGTTCTTAAGTAAAATTTCCAACTTGAAGTTACCGTGTTAAAATTTAAGCAATTTAATAGAATTTTTGATAACAATTGATATTAAAAAAAACAACCTTAATCCAACTTTAACTCTATTTTTTTATCTATCCCTAACCCTATCGTGAAATTTCCGTGGCTAACTCTTAACCTTATCCCGATACTAACCTTATATGAAATCAACCGTTGTAGAATGTAAATCTTTATCTCAATCCTGACCCTAACTTGAAGTTAAAATCAGCGGGAAAAAATTTATTTATCACGATAATGCCATACTTGGCCATTACAAAATTTTAATGAATTGTAGTTTTGGTTGTTGTTCGATGTCACATTTTGAATATCATCATTCTATTTTTCTCACTTTAGTTGATTTCGTTTAAATTTTTTTTTATAGGAGCAAAGGTGCTTCATGAAAAAAGTTGCTCGAAGAAAAGAAAATGAAGAAGGCTAGTTTACTTCTTTTTTAATTAGAAGCTTATTAGAACTTTTTTATTGAATCCCAGAAGAGCTTTTCTATTGAAAATTGATAATAATGAAATGTAATAATTTGATAAAATGTATTGGGCTTAAGTGACTGATTTAAACTCCTGTTTCTTCACCCCTGTTTCAACCCCGGCGATTTCAACTGTTTGCGTGTTGATTGGGGTTACGACAACAACAGAGCGGACTGTGAAATACTCGGCTGGCTGGACAAGTATTATCTTTCATTTTTGTTTCATCTCGGTGTTTATCATTCTGATTCGCAGGAAAGCGATGGAGGCACTTTTCATAGGGGCACAATCACCCCGACCTGCTTCCGGAGATGCCAAGACATTGCTGTCGGGTTAAATTCTTTATTTTTTAGCTTTTTATAAAGGTATCACTGAAATTTAGAACTGCTTGCTAAGATCGCCAAGTAGAAAAATTGCCGTAAAGTGTCTTTGCCAAGGACACAATAGAATGGCACGAGTAGGTTTTGAATCGAGGCCATTTCAATCACAATCCTGGGCTCTTAATCAGTCGACCACGTTGCCGACACCATTCTATATAATACCAAGTAATATTCATATTTTTATCTTTATTAATAGTCTTACCCTTCTCTACAATCCCAAGAATGTCACAAATTTTTACTCTGGCTGCTGGAACCCTGACACTAATTAAACTCTTGTTTTCGCTAGTGTAGGTTCTTATAGTCACTTACCTGGCAGACATGTAATAAAAAAGTTTTCCAAACATTGACCTTTGCTTATTACACCAACAAGATTTGTTCCGCCAGAGCCAAGCATGCCTGTTAAGCGATGGAACTTCTGCAAGGCAAAGTTGAGTCACTACATTGCTTTAACGAATAAATATGCTAAGAGTTGCCGCCTGATTCACCTGATACGGATGTGGCTAACCAGGACTTTTACAGCATCATCAGGAAACCAGCCAAAAATAGTCTACCGCACGGTCATGGAAACAACTGCATTCCGTCTTGGGATGCAGAGTGTAAATCTCTCAATACAATTTTTGCGGTCCTCTGAGGGACACGACATAAATTTGGCTACTTTCACTTTATTTGCCAGCCTTAATAGGAAACGAAGGGATCGATGGTCTGAAGGAAATCAAAGTATCAATGTTTCCCACTTTAATCGTAAGGCATGGATCTTATTGAACAATCTCATTGGAAGGCTACAACACTATCCCGTTTCAGCTAATTCTTTTGGATCTGTTGACCGCAAGTCATCTTTACTTGTCTCTCAAAAGGTGTCTGACCTTTGAAGGGCTGCAACACTAGACCCAGTAAATAAATCTGAGAATTTCTGACAGACAATTATTATTGCCTTCAAACATTTAAAAAGCAGGTAAAGCTTTGGGCTCCTATTCCATCTGCCTGAAGCTTATAGTCCATGCTTGAGCTGCTTTGAATTCCTAGTTACGTGCCTTTCTTTTTTCTGTTGGGGCCGAAACAAAATTTCCAAGATTTTGAAAAGAGCGCTTGTAGTCGAAATCCCAAAGTCGTTAAAACTTGAAGGGGACTTCTGCTTCAGATTGAGATGTTCTAAATTTTCTTGAATTTTTATAAAATGTAATTTACTATCTGATACAGTGTTGCACAAATTTCTGATATTTTCAAGAGATCATTGCGTTTTTTTGATTTTTTACCCTAAAATATTTCAATGCTTTAGAAGAGATCAAAAAATATTTTAGACTGTATCGGCTTATTGAATTTAATTTCAAGTTTAAAATTCTGTTGGTGTCAATAGCTGCTTCTTTAACCCAACGCATTATAACGTGATACTTTGTTTTATTTACCCATGGCAGAAATAGTTTCTCTAATTTACAACATTTGTAAAATTGCAACTGCAAGTCTTTTGTGTTTATCTTTCAGAAATTTTAGTAGCTCATCATTGCGGAAGTGATGATGTTGCTAAAACAATAATCACAAAGATATATTTGATATTTAGTGATAGGTTTAGCTACAAACTATTTCTTAAAAAATTTATTGTTTTACGAGTATTGATAGTAAGGGTATAATATTTTCTTATATTACAAATTAGGTCAACTGCAAAAAATTTTTACTTGTCAATCTCTGCAGCTACAATATGTCTGTAGCTAATGAAGAAATTTTTATAAAATTTTGTTTTCTATATCATAATATTGAGATTGTGAACACGACATGACACAACAGAGAATTTTATCTGACCCATTTCGAGGCACTGAAGAGAAGTTTTCAAGTTATAGACAGAATGCAGTTTCGCAGTTATTATCTTCCATCTCATTTACCACAAGTTCAACAATTGACAGATAAAGTAAGGATAAAAATGAATCAGATGATGAAAGCACGCAAGATGCAACTTCTGATGGTATTGCCGTAGTAACATGTAGAACTCCTGCACACAAAGTCTTCACTACAACTCCAAGAATATAACACGCTTTTACATCCGTACCATTAGCTAAAAAACTGTAACAAACAACTTTTTCTTTGGATAGCACCATAACAATAAATCGAAACAATGGTTCAAAGGTAATAATTGAATCACAAAAAAGATGTGTTAAATCCAGCAATTTTTTTGGCACCAGAAAAGCGCAATGTTTTTAAACTATTTATTAAAATAAAACAAAACATTCCGTACTTTATTTACCATGCATTATACTGTAAAGTTGTTGACACCAACACAGCTGCCAAAAAGCCATGTGTGAAAAAACAGAGAAGCTGTAAAAATCCAACAACATGTACGTGCTCTCAATCTTAAATTCTCTTTATGAAAAGTGTGTAGAAAAATATTTTTATAAAATATAGTGGATCTTGCAATTGACACTTTGATACGCTTTATTTTTCGATGGCCGCAAATATGTTTAGTTATATTTCTTCCACATCTGTAAGCTAATATAAAAACGTATACCATGTGCCACTAAAAAATTATCTTTTATGTTTCTTTGTTCAAAATCATTTTTTTACAATACAAATTTTATTTAAATGTATTTTTAAAAATCTACCTTATAAATGGAGTCTGGCGCCTGACAAACTTACGGCCCGCAAAATTGTTAATTAAGCATGATAAGAATTAAGACATTGGCATTAGAGCAAAAATCTGCATTATAAATGGAGTCTGGCGCCTGACAAACTTGCGGCCAGCAAAATCGTTAAAAAATATTTAATCAGATGCTCAATACGAAATTGAAATATTACTTAATTCAAAGCTACGTTTCGTCTACAATAACGACATGATTTTTTTTAAAAGAACTGATTGGATGCTGATCTTTTTTTTCTCTTTACTTTGATTTCAACATAAAATTTAAAAAAATTTGCACAACTCCCTGCGTGGCCAAAGTTTGTCACCAAATTAAAGCAAAGACCTTCTTTTTTGTCTTTATTTAAATTTTTAACTTAAAATTTAAATAAAAAATAAGCCCGAAAGGCAAATTCTAAAACTTAGTAAAAACCTTGAAATCCAAGTGAATACAAAAAAAGTCATTATTTTGTTTGCTTACCGGATCGTGGCCCGCAGCCAATTTTTGGGGTTAAAATCTTACAGTTGCGGCCAGCATACGCTCATGAGGTTGACATGCCCTTTATATAGGATATCTTGGTAATACCAAGCATAAAAAACCTGATAATTTTAATTGTAAGCAGACGGTGATCTCGGGTTTGGCGTGCGTGGTGCACAATGCCATAGAATGCATTTTTTCAGGTATTGTCCGCACGCCCTTGTTGGTACAGTAATGCATAAATAACAGCTATAAAACTTAAACATTATTCTTTCATTGATTTGCGTATAATAATTGTTTAACTTTCTTTTTCATTGTTTTTGAGAATCAGGTTTTTGTATAAAAACTTTCAGTGACATTTCTTTATTTTGACTTTTAATTTCTGTTGATATTTATATCCAAATTTAGATAGTTAGAAGGAACGAGTCGGTTACGCGGCCCCAAAAAATGAAAAAAACTGAGCAAAAGCAAATTGGCATTTGATGAGCATACGAAACTTAATCTATAGAATAACTTATATATTTTTAGATCAGCTGTATTTACCTTCTAAAAATATAAAATTTCAGAGAGCCTGAAAGTTGCGAGTACAATTCTTTATTGGATTGTCCTCACAGACCAATGGCCCTTCCGCATGAGTCATATTTTAGCTGTGATTGAAGAAGCAGATCAAAGACAAGCTGGGGACAAGCTGGGGACAATAGATGACACGACGTCTTTGTTTAAAATATACGAAACGTAAGTCAGTGCTTGATAATAAAAAGAAAATTTTCACGTAAAATCAAGAAAAATCTAAAAAATTAATTTTTCTTTTGATTCATTAACTTTTCTAATTCAACCCAAGACACAAACACTTTGGAAACAAAAACCCTGAATGATTTTATATTATATTAAATACACAGAGGCCATATAAAATAAACATTTTACTAACTTTTCCGTCTGATTGTGTAACTTTATTTTTTCTCTACTACTTTTTTTGGAAAATTGCAAAAAATTTAAAAAATTAAAACCCTCTATGGTGCAGTGTATGCTTAAACATACTAAAGTTTATCTTGCATAATGGTTTATTGCGTTTCTTTCAAGTAAAAACGAATATTGCGCGTTTAAACGTATCAAAATATCTTTTTTCATTAACCATAAATTAAACGTTTCAGCGCTTTTTTACTGTAATAGTCTTTTTTTTAGTACAACTACTATTTTCGAACAAGAATATGTAGCGTAACTTTTTTTACGAAATATTTCATGGAAAAAATAAACTGACTTTAAAATATTTTCTTAGATTTATCTTTTTTTAAAATTGTTATAAAAGTGTTTTGTTCTTCTAAGTTTGATTTTGTTATCACAACGAACTACGAGTAGTTTGAGTGTGTAGGTTTAAACATATATTTCGTATAAAGTTTAATAGAGAATACAAAACAAAAGCAAACAATATTCTAAACAGGATGAAGTGTATGACAGGGCATCCAAACCATATTCCGTGAGTCACATTTGGCCCGCGTAAAGGCTTTCAAAACTAAATAGGTCAATCAATTTCCAAAATAATTGTTATGCCAATAGAAGACCAGGAAATTTCTTCACTTGTGTTTGAAGTCAAAAAATCTATTATGGAAGTAAAGACTGAAAAAGATTTTCTCCTGTAAAATTGGTTTACTTGATCTGCGAATATTTTTGATAGAGCAAAGTGACTCCACTCTAAAAAGTTTGTTCGGTTCTTGTAAATAAAATGCAACGTAAATTAGTGTTTTGATCTTAATTGAAAATATTTTTATGATTAGCAAAACTATTTTTTCTGCTGCATAAGAATAAATGTTTAAGTATACAAGGAAAAGTATGAAAATAAATAAAGAATTCAACCCAATCGACTACCAATTTATTTTTTATTCTTTCTTGATTAAAGTATACAATGCACCATAATAAATATTTTTCCTATTGCACTTTGCGTGTTTAAACATATAAAAAAAAATACTAACTTTTTTTAAAAAATGTATATATATGCTGCATCAGTAATGTCATATTATGCTCAAAACTAAAAAAAATTAAAACTTTAATAAGCTTTTCAAATCTTGCCCCGCAGAGATATAATTACACATTCTTGCTTAGAATCTAAATAATATTATACGTAGCTTATGATTTTTTTTAACAGCAATTAAATATGCAAAATTGAGCTTATAAGCACGCTTGGCAAATGTATCACACCGCAAAATTTTTTGTCATGGCATTTCACCTTAAACGTTGCATTTAAAAAATTCAAACTCTTAAAAATTCTACTAAGGATTCTTATTCACGACCGAAAATTGATGAAGTAACAATGGCCAAAAACAGCAGTAAGTTGTGACATCACACTATTTGGTCAAAGCAAACTGAAAAACGCAAGCGCTTTAGTCGTTTGTATGCATAAATACATTTATTTTTTGCTGAGTTTGTGTTGGTAAAACTAAAATTAGTTATGTTTTAATATGATTACCATGAATAACAGCATGGCCTGCGCCTGTCATAAAAATTTACAACATAAAGTATATATAATTTTTGGTTACAAACTCTTCTGTATTTGTACAAAAAAATAATACTCAGAAATTTATTTAGATAAAAATTTAATACAAAAATATCTAAGCAATATGCAAAAACAACTCAAAATTATGACAAAAAAACATAGGTTGCGCCGCAAAGCGAAATTGCAAAAACGCCTAAATCTCACATGATACTAATCATCTCAAGATCAAAAGTTTCTTTCTTCTAATTAAATAAAGCACAGTTATTTTCAAAGAATATTATTAACTTGTTAACAAATGTTGTAATAGAAAAAAGTTTACATCTGATTATATTATTGTCATATGTAAATGTATGATAAAAATAACATTAGATGCCAGTATGCCAGTATGCCCTTGCGGCTTAGCGGTGTTCTTCGCAGTTGCGCTGGTGGAACATTGTTTTCATTGAAAAAATATATTGTCAGTAATGACAAAAATTTTTACAAAAGTTGATGGTATTCTGTGATTTAC
Organism: Diplosoma virens; assembly: GCA_963680785.1. Taxonomy (NCBI): domain Eukaryota; kingdom Metazoa; phylum Chordata; class Ascidiacea; order Aplousobranchia; family Didemnidae; genus Diplosoma; species Diplosoma virens. The sequence continues at coordinate 14,572,874 of OY796894.1, read as the reverse complement.
CAATGATTGTACGAATTATTGCAGTCATTTTACTGTATAACAGAGGATCATAAAAACGACTCTTCATAATTAGAATACACACTATTTATCCAGTGATGGCTTTGGCACAAAGCGAATGAAGCGGCCCACTTGGAACCCCAAAAAAAATGTCAAAAAAGTGGCTACTCTAAGCAAGATATTGCTCGATTTTTTCATAGTAGCCCCATGCCGGTGCCCCTTATCTTCACCTTAATTTTAAGACGAAAACAGGCATTGAAGGCGATTATCTTTATTTAGATATTACTTTTTTTGAGCAAAAATGGAGATTTCGAACATCGATTGAAAGTAATGAGCTTTTTTTTTTTAGAGATCACAAAGCTAGGTTACCTTTTATTATCCTTGCAAAGAATTTTAAAAAGTGGGCCCCCGTTTCTCTTGAACCAGGTCCTCCTTTTTGTAAAGCCATCACTGTATTTATCATAAACTCAAAAGTTGATGTTGCAGCATTGGTAAAATTATAAGTATCTTCCGTAAACGCTCCTTCTGCGCCTGTAAAAAAGGCGTATAAATTTATGTACAATTTATTTAATTTTTATGTAAAATATAAAGTTATGATTCGTTTATTGGTTTGATAACAAGTAATACAATAATACAACATTAACAAGAAAAACCAGTAAAAACAGAAATTACACTAAGGTTATTTTTTAACTTGATTTAACGTACCTATCTTCTTAAAGTCTATTGGTTTATGATGAACTTTAAAAAGAAAGATAATATAAAAATAAACTTGATGTAACTTCTTTTTTTACTTGTTTTTCTTGCTGGTGTTAAATTACTTGTTATTTATTTTACATTTTAATTGTTTCCAGAGGGTCATTTCTTAACTTGATCCGGTAATTTTACGAATTGTTATTATCATCATCATCATTCTCAGGAAAAACATTAAATTAGTTTAGTGTACTTCCCTTTGTCCGCTTGTCCTTTTGGCTCTGCGGGAAAAGCAGCTCGAGTTGGGATCTCCAAGCATCCCTATCTTCTGCAAATAGCGGCAATTTTGATAGTGGAATTCCAAAACGTGACCATGCCAGCTCTTCAACATAATTCCTCCAGCGAGTTCTGGGTTACCCTCTAGGCCTTTTGCCATTCGGAAAAGCATCCATTAGTTGCTTTGCTATTTGATTGTGGGGCATTTGTGTTTTATGGCCATACCAGAGCAGTTGAGATCGTTCTATGCGGAGTAGTAGCGGTACGATGTTGAGAGATTGACGAATGCCAGTGCTTTTAACTATGTCAAGTAGGGATAAACCTCTGACTTTTCGCAAAAAAAAACAATTTGGCCGCTTGTACTCGGGATCTCACTCTTTCGGTCATTACCCAACACTCATGACCATAGGTGAGGATAGGAACAAAAACTGATCTGAAAATAGAAAGCTTAGCTTTTGTACACAGCTCTTGTTTCAGTACAACTGATCGATAAAGCTGGCGCTTTACTGTACTTGCTTTTCCAATATATGTGTCCAGTTCGTTGTCTTGTCTACCATCATTCGAGAATGTGACTCCAAGATACTTAAATTTCTCCATTTGCTTAAGAGTTACTCCATTTGTTTGGAAAGAACACTGGAAAGGGTGCCTTGACAAACACATGATTTCAGTTTTAGCCGTACTTATTTTCATTCCAGCATCCAAGCATGCATCAGAAAACCAATCAAGTGCATAGTGGAGATCACTTTTGTTCGAGCTTAACAATGCAAGGTCATCTGCAAACAGCAGGCGCCGAACATTACACTCCACAAATGTGTAGGTCTGTAGACAGGTGATGGTTGGTAGACTGTTCAGTTCCTTTTTTAACACGAACATCGACCACAGAAGAAAACAAGTCCACTGAAACAATACAGAAATAAATGATAGAACGGTGTCCCACCAAATATTTGTACCATGTGTACTTGTGAATCTCCTTTTGCCGTAAAAAGGTGTTTATTATGCAGAGAAAAATTTATTTTCCACTCTTACATAAAAAGAATATCCATTAAATACAAAAGTTTTGAAAAATTCTTGAAAACTTTAACAATTTACTGAAATATAGAAATAAGACTTCATTAATTAATTTGTGCTGCTAAATAATAAAAAGGATAGCAGAACTGAATTTGATTGAACTTGGAAGCATTAGCAAAGTAATAACAAGCTGTAATGTTACATTTATTCTTTTATCAGTAATTTTCAATTCAATTGTCGGCATAGGTCTTATAGTGTCACATACCTCGTAGATTTGATGCAATGTGTTAAAAGTCTTTCTTCCTGATTCAATTTTACCGGTTGCATATACACAATATACAGCAGAGGTGGACAAATTGTTTAGCTCCAGGGCCGGATTTAGAAGATAATTTTGATCAAGGGTCGCAATGTTATTTACATCATGAATTTGTGCCTCAAACTTACTCGAAAACCAAAAGAAAAGATCTTAAATTTACTTTTTTTACACCGTTCACATTGAATGTTTGGGGCGTATTTTACCCTCTACGGCTTTACAGCATATTGTTGGTGATATTGAAGAAACAATCAATGTAAGAGTTTAGTGATCCTTATTTTGTTCCTTTTATGTTTATTTTATGTTACCAGACCCGCTTCAACCAAAAAACAATAGAGACCATGTTTGTTTCTGCCTCCATAATTTTTTCTGATTGTTTTTGGCATACAAGTGAATTTTTAATAATTTATTTGAATAACCGATAGACCTTGAAATGGCAGCCGGAAAACCCAGTAAAGACTAAATACAAAAAATAAAAAAAGATTTTCACTTATTAATAAAAGAAAGAATGTTACAGCCTAAATAAAAAAACAGACCTTGACCTTTATTTTTTTAGTCTTCACTTGGTTTTTAGAGCCGAATTTCATTTTGCCCCGATGTCCCCTCCCACGTCTTGCGTACTGAGACCGGTTCATAAGTTATAAATGGTGAATTTTGTTTTTTGCCTCCAATCGGTAACAGAAGAAATGCTACAATTTTTTGTCTTTTTTTTATATTTTTTGGACTAGTTTAAATAGCTTTTTCCAAATATATTTTTTCTTAGTTTCATATCAAAAATGTCACAATGTAATCTTTTTTATGCACTTGGTGGGGACAAATAGATACAACATATAGGTAATTGCAGGAAAATAAAATTTTGGGCCAAATTAGGCTTTTCTCCATATGTAAAATAAAGAAGTAGGGACGCATATGAAATCATCCTTACATTGAATCAGGACTTAATAATTATTTTTGCTGTTTACTGTTATTTTTAATACATAAGTATAAAAACACATTAAAAATTAACAGCCAGTTATCCTATTAGGAAATCTTTTAACTTACCGTGTTAGTTAGAAGTAGCTAGAAATCTATTTTTTAATAGTATGGTGTCCTCTTTGAGGACATCGACATGCGGCTACTTCAAACAAATTTAAATACTTCCCATTAATATGAGGTGCAATGCAATGCTGTAGCATTTCGATACATATTTAATCTTTGCTTCTTTTGATTGCATATACAGTTTAGAAAAAAATAGCTAAACAATACAAATTTATAATAAAACTTGGGTAAAAAAATGTTGGTTTTCACTCAAGTATGACTACCGAACGGTAATAGTAGATTATTTTATAGTTTTTGTTTGAATAAAGAACGAGAACTATCGGAATCTAATAAGCATCTGCTTTGTCACGACTACGATTCGAATTACTTCTGCAAGTTGCTTTCAAATTGCAAAGACTTTCTGACAAAAGCTGAAGCAAAAAAGCTCCGGAAATACACAATCAACCTTGACAGTAACTTGATGAAGTCAATTTTTCAAATGAGAAATAAGAACAATAATAAAGAAAGTGTATGAAATGCAGATTGTAATTGTATCAAATGTGAATAATTGTACTTTTTATTCTAATTATGCTTCTTGATTCTAAAGTTTTGTACATTTGACAAATATTGAACAACGCTTTATTTGAGTTGCCAATCAAATAAAGTAATATATCTAACAAACAAGATCTAAGAATCTAATAAGCAAGACCGCCAATTAAGCACACAAAAAAAAATGCCTTAAAATTCTTTTCTAAAAAGAATGACGCGAATGGGTTTTGAACGCAAACTGTATCAATACTGTTCGATATCAACACAGTCCTCTCACTCAATTGACCAGGTTGCCAGCATCGGCCAATGTCAACATCGTTTAGTTCGACTACTAGAGTTTAACTTTTATGCCTCGATTTTAAATTGATTTGGTTTAATTCACGATCACTATATTGTAGATCCAAAACGCACTTAAACCATTCATTCTTTCGTGCTCAAAAAAAGTTGATCAAATGAGATTGTTAGTTGCATCTTTGTTGCATTGGTTAGGAATTGAACTCAGGTCTAGGGTAAGGCTAAGATCAGCATACCGACGCAATGGCTCTTTAGGATTAGCGAGCGTACGCTTCTGGCTTCTGGCGAATGCCATCAAATAACTACTGCCAATGATTGAAGCAAAGTTTGGTGTAGGCTAACTTTTGATACATAAATGTGGAGTCAGAAAGAGAACAAAAAAACACGTAATATAAATTAAATAATAAGAATAAATATAAAATAATTGCAAAAATAAAAGCAAAAAAAAAGCTTTGTATCCGGAAGCTAAATATTTTTGTCGTAAACGAACTCAATAAAAATTTTTATTTTTTTTGAAACTTATAAACTACCCATTAAATTTTTTTCAATTCTTTTAAAATGTAATTCCAAATAGTAAAGTTTATGTGCTTAATGGAAAATTGTGTGTTAATAGAATTTTATAGTAAAATGCAATCAAAAGATGCATATAGCCTAGGATCTAGGCTGAATTGACTTCTACAGCACAGCGCGTAACACTCTGACTTGGTAGCAGAAAAGCGCAAGCTTGATTTTCTATCTACCTGAATAATTTTTTATACGCCCTTAAGAAAAGTACTTACTTCAATAAAAAATTTTCCTTGCGGTCAAGCTGTTCATGTACATTAGTGACTTTGTTTAAAACAGATTGCGGCAACCAGGCCAATAAAAACATTAAATATAGGTAATAGATCTGGCCACACGAAGAAACAAACAAAAACAACTTGTCCGGGTTTAGAGTTTTGGGATTGAATTATATTCCATTTCCTCCTATGGTTAGTTTAAACTGACCAAAGAAAAAACTAAGATTTCTTGCTCAATCATCCTTGTAGGTATCCCAATTTTTGGATAAAGCTAATTTTTGACCGTTTTAAGTTATAATTAAAGGTTATCACGATATTTACTACAACAAAAAAATTTTTAAACTTTGTATTGTTAGAAAAACTAACCACCATCAAACGGTGACAGCTGCAACATAACTCGTTGAAAAAGCACCGAGTAAAACAATGAAAACATTCAATCTAGCTGATGCTCCGAGCGGAAGAATGCAGCCCAGTGATATAACAGAAAGCACTAAGTTTGATACTGAGACCGAAACAGGGTAATTTTTTGAGGCCAAGACCGAAAACGAGACGGAAACCGAGACTGAGACCATCAGTAATATAAAATGCTCTTTGAATAATTCAAAATGCAATAATTTTTTTTAATAATATAAGATTGTCTTTTAACAAACAAGTCTTTATTATACATGTCTAACATGTTGGAAGAAAGTCTTGCTTTGTATGGTCGCATCACATCACAAGCCACGCTAAATTCCGCTAAACTTGAGCAGAAGAAAGCCCGAAGTACAAGACACAATTAGCAAAGTTTCAAAAAAAGCAAGATTTTCACCGTATTTTTCGTACCAAAAGTTAAAAACATGGTTAAAACTTTGTCAGTTTTTTCGTACGCTATGCTTGCGGGGTTGCAAGTAATTGGTTTGTTGGTTGTCTTTTGCTCTAGTTTGGATTTATTCATTTATTTTTATTCTTGATTACAAATAAATAGTTCATCAGAAAATCATAAATGTTAAAAACATCAGGAAAGGGAAGAAACGGCACAGCGTCAGACGTTAAAACAATCATAAGATATGTAGAAAATGCAAGAAAAAAACGGTAGCAAATATGGCCGCAACACCTTAATCAAGTAAATATAAGAAATGAGACAAAAAAGAAAAGATATATAATATTACAAGAATATTGTTAAAAAAATTAAATTATATAACCAGTGCATAATTAGTCTGCGTAATGATGATGTGTTGGACAGCTAGTCAAGATAAAAAAATTAACTCAACTGAGCAAGATGAATAAAAAAAAAAGCACCTATAAAAAGAAATCTCACCAGATTCAGATACCTTTTCTAAATGTATCTGGTAACAACTGTATGTAAGAGTATATACAAAAATTAAAGAGATTATAAATCAAATAATAAGCAAACAATTTAGGATATGATGATTGATATTAATGACTATTATGCCCGTCGAAGTTGGAATTGAAAGAAATATATGTATGTATCTATGCATAAAATAACAATTATAAATGACCTGTTTCAAAAAATAAAACATAAAAAAAATGAATAATAATAGTAATAAAAAGAACATGTTTTATTAACCCTTTTCCTGCGTAAAACAAGAATTCTCGTGTTTGGGAATCGCTATCTCATTGCGTAGAACGAAAATTCTTGTTTTGCAATCGGATTTTTTCATACCGCAAGTTTTTCTATTTAGAAGCAATTTGACAGCTTGCCATTCACAATTTGACAGCTTCCCGCTTTGCTTCGTTTGCCATTTAATGAACTCGGAACAAATTAAGTTTTGGTGGTTGGGAAAAATTTTTTCTGCTAAGCATATTTGATTGTATCCCTCTTTTATTTCAAAAATCTTCGGTACGCCACTGAAGTCAAGTAATCAACTTAGATCAAAAATAGAATAATATCTGACATAATGTCAACATTGAAAAATATATGCCAGAGTGTTTTAATGTGCTCATAAGAATAAAAAATATTGGGACATTTTAATTGAAAACAATGACAGCACAATAGTTGGACTATTAAACCTATTCACTTTCAAACAACTGGCTAAATTTTTTCCCAAAAATAAATAAGAAATCTTTTTGTTATACTGGTGGTTAAGGATTTATAACCAAATTTAGGAAAAAAAATTGGTTAAGCAATCAATATACACTATTATTGTAAGCACATTCATGACTTGTCGTTGCATTTACCAAGGAGCTTGAATAAATTTTATCAAGGTTAGTGCTTGTTTCATTGTCAGAGAAAAATTTAAAACTTTTTTATAAACATTAAACAAAAATGTATTGAAAAAGTAAATATTTTGGCATGGGGTCTATTTTAAAGTCAATGGCAACGAAGTCATCATAGCCTCAAATTTTTGGTATTTAACATCTGCACTTGAAAAAGAAATTTTCAAAAGTATTTCTTTTATTGACTTAGCACTAACTGCGCTGATGAAATACACAGCACAGTTGTTTTTTAACAAAGCTAAATTAATACATTTATTTCTCATTGGAAATGCTGGTAAACTTCGGTATTTACCGTTTATAACATTAGCATTTTACAGATATATAAGAAAATAATTTATGCATCAATTTATAAATTAGTTTATTTTGATGCTCTGCATCATTAAAAACTGCTTTGTAGTTTTAAATAAAATAAAATTGGTTTAAATTAAATTTGTTTTTTTGATATTTTGCGTCCTCATTAAAATTTTTAAAACCCAATATTTGGGTTATTTTTTGAAAAAACATTTTTTGTGTGAACATGTTTATTTATGTGAATAGGATATTTTTTTAAGGGCCTCATATAAATTTAAGTTTTAAGCCACCCCCCTAATCAGAGTAAATACCATTACCGTACTTTGAATAAAATTTTGAATAAAAATCAGATTGTTTTTCTTATATTGCTGATAACTTATTTTCTATCTGAGTAGTAAGAAATTATCAAAACTCGGAGTCAGCAGAGAATCCATATTGAAACCATAATGTTTTGATGAAGTTTGTCTTTGTATACAGTAAAAAGACTCCTTCGTGATCTAAACAAAAAAGTTTTATCATGATCTCTCTTTCCATTGGTGTAAAATTGAATTTGATCCTGTGATCTTTTAAGTAAATCTACTCAGCAATTACATTAATAGTTTTATCCCAAAAAACATTGGCGAAAAGATACTGAATGTCAAAGTTGACAAGTTTATGCTCCGGTTTAAATTTAAAGTAATTTTTTTTCGAAAAATAGTTCAGTTGAATATACCATGCAAATTCACATTGCGGGGAGCCAATTATTGATATAACTGGTCTTGCTGGGCTATCATTTTTGTGGACTTTGATGCGCCGTACATTTTTCTCGAAGTCTTTTTACGGTTCAGTTATTTACCGTTTCACTTCCATATAATTTCAAATAATTGTTCACTTATTAAGTAATGGACTTTCTTGAATGGATTTTGGTGTTTTGATTAATTTCATGAAATTTGAGTTATCATTGATTATATGGGGATAGGACCAATTGCCGCACCGATTGGCGGCCGACAGTTAGCCACGACCAATTTGTCGCAATGGATTATTCGCGGCCGCATTAAAATAAACAAAAGAATGAAAAAAAATTGTTTTCAATTACAAGAGACGCTTTAGTTTAGCTCATCTATTAGTGCTTTGGTTTATGTTGGTTGTCAAATGTATTGTTTGTTTAATTTATATATTGTAGTCGTAAAGCTAAAAACGCCAAAAAATGGAAAGTTGTAGAGAGAAAAAAATATAGTACACAGTTATAGTTATATTTCTGGTGGCGAATAATCCTCGATGGCAAAATGACCCAGATGGCCTAACGTTGGTAAAAACTGGCGGTGCCGAATCGACCGTGGCAAATCATCACCGATCCTGACTATACATAGTTATTGGTGTCTTAAATAAATATACCTTTATTTTTATCAAATTTACTAACTTTTATTCTGAAATCATTGGAAGTTTTTTTTAAATTCTATAAAGACCTACGTTTCTGGCTATAGCCATGGTGGTTGTGTTGATTAGGCGAATGCTTACGGTAGATACAGTGGGTAAGCAAATGATTATTATGATAATTCTGATGAAAATTATTAAACCATTTTAGTTGAAACAAACTGTTGCCGTTTAAGAAATGCTGAGCCGAACTTTACTGCCGAGAGTTATATTAGTTATGATAAAATTTTAAATGTTTTAAACCACTTTTCTGGCGTTTATCCTTTTTTGTTTTTTGTTAACATTTTCTTTTTAAAAACGACATTAGCAAGATTTGTCAAAACTCAATCGATTGCTAACTTAATCTTTTTATTGATATTATAAAAAACAAAGCCATTAAAAACTTTTACAAAACCAAAGTTTTCTGGCAAGGGCCTTTGTGATTACAGCATTTTCCAGATGTACAAATTTTTTTTATGCAGATCTATTCAATAGTAGGTACTGAGAATGTTAAACGCTATGAAATTGGCTTTTCTGAGGGAAGCATTTTACAGTCGTCAAGTGTGCTGTACCTCAATATTAGACGCAATTCTGAAATCTTTATGTTAAGTTACATTGTCCTGTCTTTGAATCCTTAATCCTCATCGAGTAACTAAAGTCGAAATTGCCTGCTGTTCAGTCACGCTGTTAAGTAATAATAATTTGCATTTGGTCGCAAAAAATGGATTCACTTGCAATGTCAATTTTATTGTTTTGCACACTGTCAAACTGAGGTTATGAAAAAGTTTATAAAGTAAGAAATGGGTTAAATCTTCGGTGCTACAAGTAAAAAGCAGATTTATCATATGTCCCTTAAATAATGTTTTGCTGCAGTTTAGATTCCGCAAATTTATGTTTTTCAGATCCAGCTTCGGTTCAGGTTCGACAAACATTATATTTAAAGATTCAGTTCCGGTTCAGCTCCAGTTCGGGTTAAAAAAAAACAATTAGGCGTTATACGATTTTTGAAAACTGTTTGGTTCAATCTTTATAATTTTATAAAATAATTTTTTATCCATTTTTGCAAGCGTATAAACTAAGTGCATGGTTTGTAGATCGTGACCATAGATATACTAGACCAAAGAATTTGAAAACGGTCCGAAACAAATTTGCCGCATCATAGTTTTTCACGATTTTACCAAGAAGGTCAAACGTAACAAATGTAACTGAGCAGAATGCATCAACTTTGTTATGTACCCAAAATCTTCTTGGCATCCAAAAATCAATTTAGTGTTACACGTTGAAATAATCAATTTTATTCTAAAAAAACAATTATATGATTAAATCTGGTGTAGGGCCAACAGCACATGGAAATAAACCATTTTTTGAATTTAAAATAACTTTCATTTTTCCGAGAAACATTTTTGCATGTGCATTTTATGCCTTGAAAAACATACTTATTGCCCGAAAAATTAGATTGATAAATTTTTTATTGGTTAAACAGCTTGAGATGGCGACAATGCCCCTATTTTCTCCCAATTTTGTAAGGCTATGTTTGTAGCCGAATGATATTTCATGGCCGTAACTGGCATGTTTTTTGGAGAATTATGGCAAACAATGGCATACCTAAAGTTTTTTAAGTAGAGGTAATTCTGCTAGGCATATCGGTTTTAAAAAGTTAAACACTAAACCTTTTCACCGGCAAGGTATTTAAGTGTGAATTTCAAGAACAACTTTGTAAGGTTCAACAAAATTGAATGAATTTATTATAATAATTTTGCAAACACTAAAAGTGCAAGGGGAACCCCTTTTGTAATTTTATTTTCTGATATCAAGTTTTTAGATTATTTTACAGAACGCTAATGTCAAGCAAGGGCGTTGAAACTAGGAAGCCAGAGAGCTGAAGACATTAAATCAGGCATCGCTATATCAGTGAGCAGTAATCCCACAACCACAATCTAATCTAAAATAGCGAAGGCTCACGAGGCAATAGTGAGTTACTAAAAAGCACAACTTGAGTCTTAAAATTGCGCGTTTATAGCTATATTGACACGTTGATAGTAGTAGAATGAAACAAGAGAACGTTGGAGTCTGGGACGCTATGCAGTAAACGACGTTGTGCAGGCGTATCGAAATCAGTTTTTATACTGGTTTGTGTAAGCATTTATTAGATTCCTTTTAGACTGGCAACTTACCTGTGAATATGACAACCAAGATGTTGCTATAGCAACCGTGCTCTTCTTCTTATTAACTATTTTCTTTCTATTTTGTCTGCATGCTATATTGTTATAACTTGGGCCGCTAAAGTGAATAAAGTTATTTTTTAGAGCTTAATGGCCTACTTCATGAAACCTACACAACCTAATAGTTTCGGTTGTTTAGGAGTCTTTTTACTAAGCTTTATAAGTTAAAATTTGTCAAATTTTACATACGAAGCTCATTTTTTGCAATTTCTCTAGCAGCTCATTTTATAGTAGGCCTAATTATTCCAAAATGTTTGGGACAGCAACCTCTTAGCATCAAATTTTTTTTCTTTTTTCTTTATAATTTCTGAATCAGCAATACATGTTTTACAATGTTCTATCAACTTCAAAACTCTCTGCAATTTTTTAGTATTCCTACCCTGGGGTGTGCAATTTTAGTTTAAAAACCTTTTACATACATGTTAAAAATGTTTACCAATTTTAAATTTGGTTAAAATTCAGTATTATTTGCCTGTAGGAGAAAAGAATATGTGTCTTTACACGTGCAGATAACGTTGTGCCTCATAAATTAATTGGCACCGTTGCCAAGTATTTAATTTTTCGCCTAGGCTTTAAAAAGTCGTTTATGATGTCTCTATTTTTTTACACAGCAAGTCGGTGACCAAAAAATTGTAAAAATTTTAAATACGAAATTGTGATTCATCAAGTCCTACATAAAATTAAAATCAAAGCGGATCCGTTTAAAATAAAGTTCCGAAACAGGTTCAGGTGCAGCAAATTAAATACTTTCGGGTTCAGTTCCGATTTACAGTAGGTTTAAAGAATAATAATGGTTCAGACAGGTTTACGGATCCGGTTTCGGTTCGGTTCGACGCCCTGCTCAAACCCTTTAAAAAACCGGGAAAGAGTAGTTAGCGGAGAAATTGTCAACCTAGCTCTGATTTGCATACGATGATGATTTTCTAATAAATACTTCCTTTTTGGGTTGAACACAAATTTTCTTACTGGCACTAATAAATTTCTATTGTTGTACGGTTAAAGAAAATTACTACTTTGCTCAAACTCTACTTTAAAGTATTTTATATTTAGTTGGCTAGGAAATTATAAGATAAAAACATTTAGTCAAACGTTGTTTGCACGTATTACCGGAATTCAAAGTTTAGTGTAGTGTAAAAATCACGTACCTACATATTGTTTTGCGTAATTTTCCGTTTGAATGCGTCATCTTTCCTTTTCCTCCTTTTATTATTGAACTGGTGATTACAGTTACGATTGCTTTTTTATTTGTTAAAATTTCAGATTGATGTCAGTGCTATAGTTTGTTTAAACCAAATATTAATAAATTAGTCGAAGTCTTAAAACATTTGTTAAAACTTGTAATCATTAGTATTTAGCAGGAACATATTAAAGTAATGTCAAGAATTTCAATTGTTTTAAGAAAAAAAATTTATCCAATCAACTCTTCCCCTAGGTAATGTGAACCAAAGCAAGCGTTTTGTACTTTCAAGGAAAGTTTATTGCATACAAAAAATAAATAAATTAAAGAATGAGATAAAAAACAGAATCTTTCCGGGTATTATCTTGGTAACATCACCGGACAACTTTACTTTGTTATTATTTAAGTGTTTTTTTGCGTACTTACATTGTTTTTCAAAAGTTTTCTTTTTTAAACGTTGGTGGGTTTGTTTTTTATTTAGATTAGATTAATTGCAGTCTATTATTATTAGGCTACATGCACTTCTAGTATTATAACTTTATTTTGATTAAAAAAAATATTGTACGAGTATTTATATTATAAAACGTATAAAAGACAATGGTACTTATAGAATCAACACTTTTACATTCAATATTTTTTTAATAGAAATACCTCATTACAAAAATGAATTATTGGTATAAGATTGACTAATAATTGAATTAGCTTAATTCAAAATAATTATTTCAAAACATAAAAAATTGTAAACACTCTATATTCTAAGCCACAAAACATATGGGCCTATAAATACTGTATACCCGCAGAACAATATAACTAACTTATTTATTGTTAAATATAGACCGAAGTTTTTTACTTATTTTAGATATGTGAAGTTGTATAATTGTCATAAACTTTACTTGGGAATACAAAAGGAGCAGTTGAACAAGGTAACCCGAATATCTACGCTGAAGTAAAGCTTGCCTATTTTTTTATTTATTCGACTCAAGTAATAGTTTGCCGTCGGACTGAAGCTTTGTATACTGTTAGTTACGGCTATGTTCGAGTTGATTCTTTTAAAAACTTCTCTCCGCGGACAGACAGGGACCACTGTTTCTAACTATAAAGAATATATATACAAAATTCACGAAACTTGACCGGTTCACAAAAACTTGGCCCCCACGCTTCACCAAACTTCAAAGCGATTCCGGCGCCACAACTTAATAATTCGTCCGCTACCCAATTCTATCTATTTATAGAATTAATCTCCAAAAGCACTGGCATAAAATAATTCCAATACTTATCAATCAAGTTTAACTAGACTGTGAAATAAGGACTTGTTTCCACTACCAGCGTAGAATGGAGTATTCTTTGTTTGTTTTATTAATTTTTTGCTTTGTCTAGCGCTCGCTTAGATTTTAAAAGCGGAAAGATCAATAAAAAAATAAAGAATGCTCAATTCCACGCTCGCTGAGAAAACGAGCCGTAACCGAAATAATTATAATTTAAACTGAAATAAGATGCTAACAAAACTTCATGCTTATAAAGATCACCCCACATGATAAACGAATTTTCCTAAATAAGATTAAATTTACGTAAAGGGCGAAATCAAGAATTACTAAAGAGTTTATCTATGGTTATCATTTGTATTTAACAAAAACAGCCAGTCAGAGAATAGTTACGCAACCGAATTAAATAATTGGGAGTATGATTAGTAATACCAGAACAATTGAGGAAGTCTTATAGGTGCTACAGGTCATGTGCTCTTAAGTTTCTATTGCGAATGAAGTGTACAATGAATAACAACATCATCCTCATTTCCTTCAAAATTCGTTAAGTTCCTATTTTTATTTTACGTTAGTTAATTTAAAATACCTTTGTTTACTTGATATGAACTGAGAAGATTAAAATATATTCGATTACTTTTTCATTAATAAACATTTGGTGGTACAGAATTTGAAGATTGCGTGAAGTAAAAGATTTTTCTTCCCAAAGCTTTTCATCTGACACTCTTCAGGGGAAATCGTCAGAATGAAGCAGAATTGAAACCGAACTAATTTATAAAGGAAGAAAGTAGAGTTCTCATTGGCTGAAAAAGTCAACCAATGAGAGAAAAGACTAAGAAATTTTCAAAGAGTAGACGAATTCTTTTTGTTTACACAGAAGGGGATTGAGAGATTTAATGAAAGTCGCTTCAAGAGCAGAAAGGTGAAAGGAAGAGCGACCTCGAGCGAGAATAGAAAATTTTTCGTTGCTGTAATGAAGGGCACATTGGGCGTTGTCAAGAAGATGTTGACCAATGGCGGATTATAAATTAGTTCGGTTTCAATTCTGCTTCATTCTGACGATTTCCCCTGAAGAGTGTCAGATGAAAAGCTTTGGGAAGAAAAATCTTTTACTTCACGCAATTTTTCATTAATCTTTTACGGATGTTCTCTAGAGACAAAATCCAGATTACATAAAGGCTCAATTAAGCGCTTTGATTCCTGAAAGTGCGGTTACAAGCAGTGATGGCTTTACAAAAAAAAAAGCCTGGTGCAAAAAAGGAGGCCACTTTTTAAAATTTATTTTGTAATAACAATAAAAAAGCTAATTTTGGATATACCTATGTTTAATTTTAAAACTTATTATAAACAAAGTTGATTTTTTTGTTATTTATTGAACATCTATGTTTAATTTTTAAAATAGTTCTTCATACAAACTTAATTATCGTTATACCTTTATTTAATTAAAAAAAATTTTCTAATCAACCTTGATTTTTCTTGTAAGATGTCTATCTTTAATTTTTTCTAGACAAGCTTGATTTTTGTTATACGTTTGTTCAATTTTGCAAAAATATTTCTAAACAAATTTGATTTTCGTTATACCTATATTTAATTTAAAAAAACTTTCTTGGCAACCTTGGTTTTAGATAGCTATCTTCAATTTATTTCTAAACAAACTTAATTTTTGTTATACCTGTGTTTCATTTTTTAAAATTTTTTTCTAAGAAAGTTTGATTTTTAGATGCCTATATTCAATTTCAAAACTTTTCTGAGCAACCTTGGTTTTTGTTACACTTATGTTTAATTTCAAAATTTTTTCTTGGCAACCTTGATCATAGTCAGTTTTAAAGTAGTTTTAAAAAGTTTTTAGACAAGCTCGCTTTTTATTTATAGAATATTTGTGTTCAAACTTAAAAGATGTTTCATAATTAAAAAGTTTGAGTTTTTTCCATTTTTGTTATTTAGTAAACCAACCAAATTCAAACATAGTTATTATTTTTATTTTATGCTGTATGAATTCGCTTTTTGTTTTAACATTTTGATTGTTTCAAAAATGAATTCAGTTCTAACTATGTTTAAAAACATTTGGTCATTTTTATAAACTTTTAATAAGGAAAACTACTTGTAATCACTGTAAGCGTGACAATGTGTATAAGTGTGTCAAGATCTCTCTCTTACACAGAAGCTTGCGGTTCATACCGTATCGCGTTTCCTGTTCAAAGTTTGACATATTCATGATTAGAGTGTGAAAATCTGGTTACTTTAATTTAATTTTTAGTGTAAAAAAGAAGAAGCAAAAATATTTTTAGAATCCACCTTGATTTATATAGTTTTTCAAAAACAATTTGTAAAAGGAAAATTTATTTTATTACAAACATGACCAAAAACTTTGATTTCAAAACACCGACTTCATCTTAATGCTCAGTCAAATCTAACAAGCGTTTATGTTAAAACGTTTTACATTTTTTCACTTTTACTAACAAAATTCATCATAATGCTAAACATTTTATTGCATTTTATCAACTAAATTTTTTAAAACTAACATTTCTTTAAAATTTGAAGTCAAAGAAGGCCAACGTAAATAAAATCAATTTCAAGAAAAGTCGATCGTATTTTGAAAATATTGTAATAAGAATTATTCTATCAAGTCTTATCACAGTTAGTTGTTATATCCAAATGAAAACAAACCAAGCTGAAATTTGCTGTTTTTCAATCAAAACGGTTTCAACTTGAGAAAATTTTGTGAAATTTTGTGATGCTAAACACCTTTTTAATGCAAAGTAGATTCAAAACACTTAGGTTACAAGGTAAAAATAAAAGGTCTTTAAGTCAAAAATTGATATCTTTTGATGAAGAGATGAGTCTCAGAAGCCTTGAGTAGTCATTTTTTGAAAATAACCTTTGAAATGTTTGTATTGTTGTTCAGTACGAATAATTTAAAAACAAACGAATCGATATTTAGTTAAACAATGTTGTTTTAAAATTTTGATGCGTCTCTTTTAACTTTGGGAAAAACAAGCTAAGAAAAATAAGAACTTTTGAATTGTACGAAAGTCGAATATTTGCCTCGGTGCAAGATTTATACAAAGAGTTTTATTTTTAAACTCCCAACGTTTGATAAAATTACAACATTCGCGAAATTAAAAAAACAATTTTTACAAATATTTTGAGATTGATTTGTTGCAATGCATTGAAAAAAATATTCATAAACAGCAAAAATCTAAAATAAAACACAAATTTTAGGATTTTGTTCCAAAAACTAACAAACTTCTGCAGCACTTGGAAAAAATGTACACTTTTGAGGAAAAAATTTTTAGATTTTTTAAGCAAGCTAGTGTTTTCGTATTAAAAACTTTAAAATGTAACACACTTGAAGGAAAGGTATGCCTTTTAAATAAAGTTAAATATTTTTACGTGAAAGGAATCTAGTGTTTCCAAGTAAAAAGTTTTAAAATGTAAGACTCTTGAGAGAATTTTTAAATAGTGACAATTAGGCTTAAAGTTTTTACACAGTAATTTTAAGAATCTGACCACAAAACCTCGGTGTGAAAAATGTATAAAATTCTATTCATTGATCAATATTTTATATTAATTGATGAAGCTTTTGGTTAAAAAGTTTATTTGGTGAAAGAAAAACTGAAGTTATTTTTGGTTTAACTAGTGAAAAGCCGCCGTTTCTATTTTTTTAATTGATTGTTTGAAGGTTTATTAAGCTAGTAAAAAAACAAAAAGTTAATAATTTAATTTAACTTGAATCAGTTTTACTCGGTTTGTCTCAAGAAGTATGATTATCGTAAAGTTTGAGGAAGAATAACTGATCTTAAGAGATTGGTTGGTAATCAACGTGCACCTGTCTAATTTTTATTACAATCATTTCAAAATTTTTTCTTGGAGGGAACCGATAAGTTTCGAAAAATAAATTAAAAATATAGTTTAAAAGCATCATGAATTTTTTTTTAAAATATAAAAACATTTAAGTTAATATTGTTGACTGGAAATAGAGTTAAAATTAAGTCAGCCTGTAAAAAGTCTTACATTTTTTGAATATTTTACATTTTCGACTAAAAACTTTTGAGAGAATTGTTAAACACAATAAAAGTTTTTCTACAATAATTTAAAACTTGAACACAAACTTTTGGTATGGAAAATAAAATCAAAAAGTCTAGTTTTTAATATCCTTTGAGGTTTCTTTTACAAGGTCACTGTCAAAATCTTTTTTCTCAGAGGTTAACAACGTTCAATATAAAAGACTGAATTTATTGGTCTATTACTTTATTTGTGTTTGTTGTTCCGAGCAAAGCGTGTTTTGAAAAAAAGTTTTGCTTGTTTTTTTAAAAACCCTGCTTTTTCAAAAGTTTATTGTTAGATTTCGAGCTAGTCACAAAGATAAAAATTTGTTAAATATTTTCAGCTTGTTTTGTTTTCATCTGGATATTGTAGGACTTGATAGAATAAATCTTATTACAAGATTTTCAATATACAACTGACTTTTTTTGGAATTGATCTTATTTATGTTGGCCTTTTTTGACTTCAAATTTTAAAGAAATGTTAGTTTTAGAAAATTTAGTTAATAAAATGCATTAAAATGTTTAGTTTTAAGATGAATTTCGTTAGTAAAAGTGAAAGAATGTAAAACTGTTTAACATAAACGCTTGTTAGATTTGACTGGGCATCGAACTGACAGTTAAGATGAAGTCGGTGTTTTGAAATCAAAGTTTTTGGTCAAGTTTGTAATAAAATAAATTTTTTAAAACAAGCCGCTTAGAAATGAGAAGCACCAGACTCGAGTTTCGCTCTTGTTAGAACTTGTCAATGATGCTTATTTCACTGCAAAGCGAACCAAGTACCTATATTCTTTCACGTAGGTTACTATACCACTAGACCACACAACTCGGCTGATCGATCGACTCAAAGCAGCTATAAGTTATAAGTTATTCCCGGATTTACTGAATAAGGAATACATAGAATCCACTATGTTGTAATTCCAAGGCCGTACCTCATGACCGGAACTTACCCGACAAGTGTTAACCAATGCGCTTACTCTCTTAGAACTTGACGAGAGAAGGAAGAATTTTATATTTGAAGAAATTTGAAGAAACTCGAGTCTGATGCTTCTCATCTTTAAGCGGCTTGTTTTAAATTAATTCTAAATCCTCATAATTCTTCAAATATAAAATAAATTTTCCTTTTACAAATTGTTTTTGAAAAACTATATAAATCAAGGTGGATTCTAAAAATATTTTTGCTTCTTCTTTTTTACACTAAAAATTAAATTAAAGTAACCAGATTTTCACACTCTAATCATGAATATGTCAAACTTTGAACAGGAAACGCGATACGGTATGAACCGCAAGCTTCTGTGTAAGAGAGAGATCTTGACACACTTATACACATTGTCACGCTT
Source organism: Diplosoma virens (assembly GCA_963680785.1). Taxonomy (NCBI): domain Eukaryota; kingdom Metazoa; phylum Chordata; class Ascidiacea; order Aplousobranchia; family Didemnidae; genus Diplosoma; species Diplosoma virens. The sequence goes on along the minus strand of OY796894.1, from coordinate 14,554,010 downwards.
ACAGTGATTACAAGTAGTTTTCCTTATTAAAAGTTTATAAAAATGACCAAATGTTTTTAAACATAGTTAGAACTGAATTCATTTTTGAAACAATCAAAATGTTAAAACAAAAAGCGAATTCATACAGCATAAAATAAAAATAATAACTATGTTTGAATTTGGTTGGTTTACTAAATAACAAAAATGGAAAAAACTCAAACTTTTTAATTATGAAACATCTTTTAAGTTTGAACACAAATATTCTATAAATAAAAAGCGAGCTTGTCTAAAAACTTTTTAAAACTACTTTAAAACTGACTATGATCAAGGTTGCCAAGAAAAAATTTTGAAATTAAACATAAGTGTGACAAAAACCAAGGTTGCTCAGAAAAGTTTTGAAATTGAATATAGGCATCTAAAAATCAAACTTTCTTAGAAAAAAATTTTAAAAAATGAAACACAGGTATAACAAAAATTAAGTTTGTTTAGAAATAAATTGAAGATAGCTATCTAAAACCAAGGTTGCCAAGAAAGTTTTTTTAAATTAAATATAGGTATAACGAAAATCAAGTTTGTTTAGAAATATTTTTGCAAAATTGAACAAACGTATAACAAAAATCAAGCTTGTCTAGAAAAAATTAAAGATAGACATCTTACAAGAAAAATCAAGGTTGATTAGAAAATTTTTTTTAATTAAATAAAGGTATAACGATAATTAAGTTTGTATAGAGAACTACTTTTAGAAATAAATAAAGGCGTCTAAACATCAAGCTTTTTAGAAAAAAATATTTTTATTTTGAACAAAGGCATAACAAAAAATAATTTTGTTTAGAAAAAAATTGAAGGTAGATATCTGAAAATCAAGTTTGCCAAGAAAATTTTTTTAAATTAAATATACTGTAGGTAAACAAAAATCAAGTTTGTTTAGCAAAATGTTTGAAAAATTGAACAAAAGTATGAAAAATGTAGTTTGTCATGTAAACTTTTCAAATTGATGATAGACGTCTTACAAATAAAATTAAGGTTGACTAGGAAATTTTTTAAAATTAAATATAGGTTTAAGGAAAATCAAATTTGTTTAAAAAAATGAAGATAGATATTTAAAAATCAAGTTTGCCAAAATAATTTTTTAAATTAAACAAAGGTATAACAAAAATCAAGCTTACCTAGGAAAAGTTTTTTTGAAAAATTAAGTATAGTTATTCTATAAATAGCAAAAAATCAAATTTGTTTAGGAAACAGTTTTAAAACTAAACATACGTAGATATAACAAAAATTAAGGTTGCCCAGAGAAAATTTTTTTAAATTAAACATAAAAATCAGGTTTGTTTAGAAAAATTTTTGAAAAATAAAAAAGGTATAACAAAAGTCAAGTTTACCTAGAAAACTATTAAAAATTGATGTCTTACAAATAAAAATCAACTAGCAAAATTTTTTAACTTAAATATAAGTATATAACGAAAATCAAGTTCGTTTAGAAAAATTTTTTAAATTAAACACAGACTTTTCCAACGTGCGCGTAAAGTCAGGAAATATTTTAAAAATTAATTACAGACTTTTTATTGCGCGCCTAAAAACAGAAAACTGATTGACTTTATTGTTTTGAAATCTTGCACAATGTTTTGAAATAAAGTCTTATATTACGCCTCGTACGTTTCGAAATCTTGTTTCTGTCTTGGGTTGGAATCAAACTCAAGACCGCTGTTGTTTTTCTTAGGGTTAGGGTTGAAATCTTACACTTGTCTTGGTTGGGAGTTAAACTCAGAACCACTGTCTTTCTTAGGGTTAAAATCACTGTCTTTCTTAGGGTTAGAATTAGAGTTGAAATCTTGCTTCTGTCTTAGATGGAAATTAAATTCGTGACTATGGTATCAGCTAGGGTTAGTAAACTTGTCTGTCAACTGTCTTATGTGGGAATCAAATTCAAGAGCACTGACTTTCTCAGGGTTAGGTTTTACAACTTTTTTCCACTGTCTTGGATGGGAATTAAACTTAGGACCACTGACTTTCTTAGAGTTAGAATTGAAATTTTGCACCTGTTTTGGTAATGAAACAAACTCAGGACTACTGTTTTTCTTGGGATAAGGATTTACAGGTTCGCTGTTCATAATCTTGGATGGAAATCAAACTCAGGACCACTGGCTTTCTTGGGGTAAATATTGAAATCTTGCACCTGTCTTGGGTGGAAATCAAACTCAGGACCAGAAACTTTCTTAGGGTTAAGGGTAGGATTTTCAGTTGTCTTGGATGGGAAACAAACTCAGGACTACTGTTTTTCTTAAGGATAGGATTGAAATCTTGCAGCGGTCTTGGGTGGGAACCGAACTCAGAACTACTGTTTTTTTTAGGGTTAGGATTTACAATTATTTTATCAACTGTCTTGGGCGGGAATCAAACTCAGGACCACTGTTTTTCTTAAAGTTAGGATTGAAATCTTGCACCTGTGTTGGGCGAGAATCAAACTCAGGACCACTGATTTTTTTAGGGGCAGGATTGAAATTTGCAGTTGTCTTGGGAGGGAATCAAACTCAGGATAAGTTTTTCTTAGGGTTAGGTTTGAAATCTTGCAACTGTCTTGGGTGGGAATCAAGCTCAGAATTACTGTTTTTCTTAGAGTTAGAGGTAGAGTTGGGATTGCAACTGACTTGGGTGAGAATCAAACTCTGGACCACAGTTTTTTAGGGTTAGAACTAGGGTTGGGATTTGCAGCTGTCTTGGATGGGAATCAAACTCAGGACCACCAACTTTCTTAGGGTTACAGTTGGGGTTAAGATTTGCAACTGTCTTGAGTTGGAATCAAAGTCAGGACCACCAACTTTCTTCTCGTTAGGGTTAGGGCTAGGTCAGGATCTGCAACAAAGTCAGAACCACGCCCTGGTGCTACTATAAAGAAATAGGGCAACATCTTGTGTAAGGGGGCCACTTTTTGATGCATTTTAAAGGGGCCCGGTGCGGCCGCACCATTCGCACCCTATTAAAGCCATGACTGGATGCGTACTACATCGCTAGAAGAAACACTCGGTTTTAATCGCGTGGCAATAACATCACAGTCACTCACTGCGTTTTAGTCGGTGCGAATGGACTCAACAGTGCAGTCGGGCACCGGTCCTACACTTGAGAGCTTATCGGATGAGGACCCCACTGTCCATCAGACTCAGCAGAGAATCCTTGTTCGGGAGACTCGGCAGCGGCTTCTACGGATGCCATTGGTCTCAAACATTGCCAATTTTGACAATATACGCCAGTGGTTCCCAAACTTTTTTTCCGTAACCCTAATTTTTGTAAAAACAAAATTTACGTACACTCGTGACCCCACAAAAAGAAAGCTTCAGCCCCAGTATCAGGTGTTGCCAGAAAAGTTCCAATTGGTGCTCGACACGTGAAAGAGCTTAGCTTTATTTATATTTAAGGTGCTGCATCAGTGTTAGCGTCTCCAACTGCTTTTTGCGACACCTTCTTGACTTGCCCTGTGCATTTGCTTCTACTGCTTTGTGGTTGGCTGGATTCACTGTTGCTTGAAAAGCATACAACAGCAAAGTGCTCTTTTTTGCTGCACAGTAAGCAAATTTTTTTAGTGCTGACAAGTGTCCTGCCCTTGGGAGGGCATATCTGGTTGCTATATCTCGTACAGGCAGGTTTACGAGGCTCTGATGTGGAGCGACCGCATTTGATGAATTTTTTATTATCGATTTATGCTTTATCTAACCGTGCTGGTTCCTTGGATTGGCATATAGCTATTATGGTTTCTAAATTTGGGAGTGGCAAAATTGCTAAAAGTTTGATCCGCGTTTGTTTATTGCAGATATCTGATATTGTTTAAGTTACGAATTGGCGGTCGATTTATGCTTTACAGAGATGAGATCTCTTGCTAGCGTTTTAACAGCAATCAGAAACGAATCGAAAGACTCACAAACAGCTTGTTTGCTATCTTCGAATGCAACACAATAGAGAGCGATGTTTCTTTGACTTCATATGTAATTGTGAACTTTTTTTAACATCGCGCTGGTGTCTAATTCCGTGTCATCAGGAACAAGTAAGATGTATTCAACCGAATCTTGTAGTTTTAAGAACGACCGAAACAATATAATTTGACTTGCTCGAGGCTGTTCATGTGCTTCTGACACGGTCACGTAAATGTTGTACAACTTTTTCCATTTAAAAAATTTAGCCACAGAAATATCTACATTTAAGTGAAGTGGCTTAGGAGCATCTGCTTTGGCCTTCCTCGCATTGCTTGCATTTTGCTCATTATTTCAAGTAGATTTTTGAGCTTTCGTGTTCTTGATTAAGGGAGTCGTGCCTTGCTTGAATTATAGCTGGGTGAATAACTGGTTTATTTGTTTCAGGTAAGCCTGCTGCCCTTAATGAGCTTCAGCTTTCATTTGCTCCATTTAGATTTGCTTCATAGCCTAGTATATGCAACTGCTGAAGCCATGCCGAAGACTCAACTACATAATGCGCCGTGCACTGGGTCAAGTTTTTTGTTTTATTTTCAGTGCTTACTGCTAAATTTTTTCTATCTTTCGGCATTTTTAAAAGTAAGTTTTTACTTAAAAGAGGGATTGTTAGCCAGCAGTTTGAAGTCACACAGTTGTTTGCAATTATCTGACTTTGCTTTAATAACTTCTCTTTAAACAATTTTAGAGCTTTTTTTAGTTAGCCGACGACGCCATATTATGTTCGATTGTAAAGGCAAACTTCAATCTTTCTCTTACTTCAATCAATCACGTCAATTTATTTAAATTAAACATCTTTTACATTTATTTCTTACGTAACGCGAGACAGATATGATACTATCGAATAAACCAAGAGACTATCAGTATTTCAAAGAAAAACAAAATGACGTCTATTTCTTGAGCGTTATGCGCGACTTACTTCAGTGATGACATTAGATATATTTACAACATTTCACAACTTCCAGCATATAAAACAAGTATAGCAAACCTTTTTTACAGCTCGGGTAAAAAATGGAAATGTAATCAATAATTTAATTAAGTGGTCATTGGCTAAAATAATTTTGAAACATATCTGAATTTTTTTCTTTTTTTTTCTTATCAACAAGTAAAGACTTTTTTGGTCTTCATTAATATGATGGAGCAAATTTTGGGAATTCCAAGGAGCACAAAATTAATAAATATACATAAATTTAAACCAAAGATAAAAAAGTACTTTTTAGCCATTGCGAAAATGCCTATGAAGATAATTGTAAACATGGCCCCCTATAACTATTTCGGAAAAAAACTAACTCGCCCTTATACAGAAATTTTGGAACACCAGATGGGTTATTAAATTTCAATGGGTGGGTCACGCTGTGACTTGCAAATTGGCGGTTTTTCATCCCTGATATTAAGTATTCAAACATATTCAAACCTTTTTGTGGTCATTTAGTTTAGCTTAATATCAATCTTTAAACAAACTTAATATAAGTGCCTAGTTTTGACTTGCACAAAAAGTAATTTATTTTACATCATAAAATGTTATTATTTGCAAATTACGACTTTGCAGAATAAAAACAACTCAAAGTAAAAACGTAAATATAACCCAGCGTTTAAAAATAACTATTTCAAGCAAATATTTAAGATCGTAAACCTTGCAAACTAAAAACGTTTGCCTCCAGTCGAGAGGGAGGGTTGTGGGTTGGTAAAACCAATTGTTATAGTACGCCATGCTAGCAAAGCAAAGCCAAATTTGGTTTCTCAGATATCTAATCATAAATTGGTATTGATCTAAACCAGTTTTTCTCAAAGTGAGCCACTTGGCTTCCTAAGGAGAAATTTGACATTTCCAAGGAGGAAAAATCACTGGGGGAGGAATTAGGAAAGATTTTGAAAATTTCACTACAATGTAAGTGAGGCAAAAAAATTGGTACTTCAAAGTAAAAAGTTTTTTGGAATTATTACTTTTTGGGGATGAAAATATCAGCAGTGTGGTCAAGTGGTTAAAGCACTGTAATTGTGATCAACATGGTCTCAGTTCAAAACCTACTTCCGCTATTCTGTTGTGTTTTTAGAAAAGACACTTTACGGCATTTTCCTTTGCTTGGCAGTTTTGGCAAGCAAATCCAAATTTCAGTCATATCTCTATAAGCCTATAACTGAAAAAACAAACAAAAAATTTTAACCAGATAGCAATATCTGGGCATCTCCAGAAGCAGGTTGAGTTAATTGCTTGCTCTATCTATTGTGTTGTGATGAGAATAAACCTCACTCTAAAGAGAATAAACCTCACAGCATTGGTGAAGCCATTGATTAAACCGTGCATGTTAAAAGAGACCACATGAAGAGCAAATGGTGCATTTAAATTTCTCTCCACATTTATTGCAAGGTTTGGGATTTTCCGGTTCTGAAAAAAATCCGGAAATTCGGGTAGTGTCTGATCTAATCTCGGGATCCCGGGAAAAAACCGGGAATCATATACACAAACAACAAAAGCTAAATGCAACCACTATTATAATACTTGTCTGTTATAATTTACACTGGGCACATAATTTTGCAATAGAACCATATGCACAAAAAATAAATAAATGGTAAAAAGACAAATGTACGAAAATTTAACAATATAAACGCAGTAGTGAGAGCATAACGAAGATATGTATATGAAAAGAAGAAATCAAATACACAATACTTTTAATTGTAACTTACAGTAACCCTTAAAAAAGCAAAAACAGCAACTATTATGCTTTATTTATTTTTCATATAATGACTGCGTAAAAAACACAGTGCATTGACAGATTTGTCACTTAATCGTGAGCATAGTTTTGTGGTAAACAATCCAGCAGCAGAAAAAGCTCTTTCAGCTTCGACTGACGTTGGTGGAATGCTCAATAAAGCTTTGAACAACTGCTCCAATTTGCCTGGCCTTTTTTTAGTAGCTTCTAATAGTTTCATTTCCTGCTTAATTACGATTTGAGTTGGCTGACTTGGTGTCGATCATCAACAATTGTTTTCAAACCTGCTGGGTGGAAGTGGAGTTAGTGGAATGCTCAATGTGGGTCTGAAGTCTTTTGAAAAGACTTTCATCTTTCTGATTGTTGCTAGCCAGCTCTATTACTTCGTTCTCATCTTGACTTTTTGTTTTATTGCTGTCACTTTCCCAAAACAAACGGCAAAATAAGGTGGTAGCAGTTTTCACAAAACCTTCTTCGCTGTTACTACAAGACGGTATTTCATCAGCATAATGTTCATTATAAATCAATGAATTTGGATTTTGAAGATAACGTAACAAATTAACCACTACATGTTGTCGTTTTTGTTGTATACAGTTTTTACGGCACAAAGTAAATCTTCCGCAAGGCTCGACTTCCTCTTCTCCAACTCCACAAATAAAAATTAAAAAACCTCTTCGGTAGTCAAAAGCGTTTCATCTTTACGACGCAAGCTTCGACCGCAAGTTTTATTGGTTCAAGAGAGCGCATTTTAGGTCATTGAGAAATAAAAATTCAGTTGTAGATATGCCATGTTTAATTGAAAAATCGAGTAAAGCCTTTGATATTCACTTTTTAAGACATATAAACTTTTCAATCATTTCATACATGGAATTCCAGCAAGTTTTGCAATCTAGAACAAATGACAACTCCTTGTTTTGTTCCAACAACACATATTTTTGCAAGACTTTGTTTTTCACGGGACTTTTCCGAAATATTTTCACCACTTTCTGCATCTTCTTGAGTACATTTTTTATTTCTAGATTAAAAACTGGTACTTCGTTTGATGCTATTGTGGGGGTCACTATGCCAAAACTTCTTCATACCTTTCTTCGTCTTGATCATCGTCGTAATCTTCACCTGCAATATGAGTCACACTTCTGTTTTTGTATAACACATCACATACAACCAGGTGCACACCATGTCCGTAGCAGAGTTGGTGATCAAGTTGAGAAATTTTACCAAGTTTTTTCATTACTGAGGCGCCATCAGAAACAATGCTGACAATAGATGTCTGCGTGTTTGTAATTCCAAAATGAGCCAACCGTTTTTCCAACAAATGAAAAATTTTTTCAGCACCACATAAATCACGCATTCTTATTATGCCCAAGTTTATAACATCATTTTGGCAATAAATATTGATGTTCATGTACCTTCGGCGACGAACTGAAGTAAACTCGTCTACAGTCACACTGAAACGGAAATTGCCTTTAAGTTTTATTTCAATTTCAGTTTTTATTTGTTTTTGAATGTCGTTGTATTTATGATATATTATTATCATAATATCAGAGTCCCAAGATGGAAGACGTAAGCCTTTGGCACTAAGTGAATCACGAATAAACTTACTTTTGCTAATAGAATGTATAAAAAAACTATCCACAGCTGCCAGTTGAAAAACAATACCTTGCAAACTTTCTTTTTTAACACCTGCAAACGGTAAGATCAATTTCTGCTGAACTTTTACTTTCTTGGAACAAGGTTGATCTTCGCTTTCTAAGCTATTAAGGTTATACTTGCTTTTCAAGCCACGAAAAAGACCACTAGTTGATCCACCTTTACACGTCATATTTTGTAAACAATGTATGCACTTAGCTTTGTCATCATTATAATTTCGAGTGAAATTTTTCCGAAATTTAGACTGATTAACGCGCTCCATAACTAAATACACTGCATTTGAATTTCAACTACTTACTCGAGAGCAATGACAGTACTGAATTGACTCAAATCTGTTTATCTCATAATCAACAGGAAACAGCTTAAAAAATGGGACAAGAAGCATTGTGTCGTCACAATCGGAACAAACAGGATGATTTTGCTTTGGACACATCACACGGCTGTCGTAGTGATATTACGTACAAAAGCTAACAAAACCGGAAATTTTTAGTCATAAAAAACCGGGAAACCTGAAATATTGCAAAATCCCGGGAATTCCCGAAACCCGGTTCCCAAACCCTAATTGCAACAATAACATACCTTGGAAAAAATTCACGGTCTGATAATATTTTGGTCTCAAAGTGAATTTATCGCAAAGAAAATATGGAAAACCCTCAATGCTGTTGGATCTCTTTGCGTAATTCACCAAAAGGCTCTAAGCTCCAATACTTTACCTATTCCCATGAAAGATAAGCTTGCAACAACAATACAAGCCTTTAACTTGTGGTTGGCAGCGTGGTCGAGTGGTTAGAGCGCCGGGCTTGTGAACAACACGGTCTTGGTTCAAAACCTACTCGAGCCATTCTGTTGTGTCCTTGGAAAAGAGACTTTACGGCACATTCCCCTGCTTGGTGGTCTTGGCAAGCAGTTCTAAATTATAGTCATATCTCTATTAATTTACAAGCGGACAGCAATATCGTGGTATCTCCGGAAGCAGGTCGGGGTAATTGCTTACCCTATGTATTAGCGCCGCCATCGCTTTCCTGCGAGTCAGGAAGATAAATATAGAGATAAAATAAAATAAATAAATAAAACTACGATAAAGAAATTGATTTCGATACAAAACTTTGGAAATTTATCAAAAATCAATTTAAATCTCGAAAGATCTTCCTAGACGTCAATGTAAATCTGCATAAAACTGCACCTATTTGGGATTCGGCTATTGGTCAAAATTGGTTAGATAACAGAATTTGCGCAGAAAAATTCCACATCAATTGGTTTTCAATTTTAGCTACAGGACAATCATATTTTCATCCGGAAACGCTCGAAGCCACCTTCATAGAATATCTTGAACCCTCTTTTTGTCGCCAGAAAAAGTTCGTCTGTGGCCAGAAGCTTTCTCGCTTGCGGCGTAAATGAACGCGCAGCCAATCGCGTGCTCTCTTTCTCTAATCAACCATAGACGCCATTATTTTTGATGTCTTGCAATTTTATTTAAACCACGTGTTTTATGCAGTTCGTCAATTGTCAACGAATTCTTCTGACAAGAGTTGGCGCAAAAAATTTTCCAGAAAAATAGTCTTTTTAAAGACAACCGAAAATTGAAAGAGTTAATGGTTCCGTCAATACCATTGGTCATTTTTAAATATCCTTTGATACGCCGAAGACAAGTAAAAATTTTTTCAACTTTCTTGATAACAACTAAAAATTTTGTAAATGTAAAATTGTGTAACCACTTTAACAAGTTATACCTTAAGGAAGAATGTTACAGTCATATGCTAAAATGTAATTGCTAAAGATAATTTTTATAAGGTAAGGAATAAAATGAAATTTTTAAAAGGAAGTTATTTTAAAAATTATATTACAGATGAAGAAAAAGTTATTCCCAATTACTGTAGGCTATTTGTGATTTTTACGTTAATAGAGGAAAGAGTGAAATTTCATATAACTCTGTTTAAGAAAAATAACTTTAAGAAGAGGAAGAGCCGACAGAAAGTAGAAAAAGACTGCAAATTATTCAGACTTGTTTTTTTGAATTCTACTATAGTTTTCAACTGTATATTTGCTTATCTCTCCGTGATCAGTTCCATAAGTGTATCCTTGTAATCAAGCAAAAGCTTTTTTTGCTGGAAATTTTCAAACAAAAAGTTACAAGAACCAACAACGAATGACAAATTTTAAAATGTTTGCATGATTTGTTTTTATAGATAATAACAGTATTTTAGATTTTTTGATAAGTATTTAAAAGTTTATTTTTCTTGTTTTTAAAACGCATTGGAAATGACGACTACTGTTCCAATGGAGCTGGAAAGAAAATATGTCAAATCTTTTCTTTCTCAAGGTAATTTTTGTAATAGCTAAAACAAAGGTTTTTAGTCGTAAAATAAAGACTATTGAATAGAAAGATATGGCGCTGCTTAATAAAAATTAAGATTTTTTATTTTTGATTCAAAAAAAAATTCTTTGCAATATTAAAATTTTCAAACGATAAAACGCCAAAGAATTATTTTTGTTTTAGAATTTAATTATCTCATTTCATTATAGGTGAAATTTTAAGCGACACTGTTGAAGATGTCGATCATCTGGATTATAATGTTTATGCAAACGCACTTGCTCAGCAAATAGAAAAACTCAAGCCTCCTTTTACCGTTGGAATATTTGGAAGATGGGGAAGCGGAAAGTCTTTCCTGATGAAATATGTTCAAAGTAAATGATTTGTTTGGGGAAGAAGTTTGATTGGGTTCAACTAACCGACGAACCTGATTGGACCGAAAAACTAAGCGTTTAATTGGTCAATTAAAAGCATAAACCTTTTATCAGTAATGACCGATTTTCAATATAGTAGGCATTTTTTTGAAAAGGTTAGAAATTAAGCAAATTAAAGTGTTTCATTCGTTGATCTCTTAACCATAAATTTGAAATATGTTTTTGTAAATTTGTTTTTCTAATTAAAAAAGCTTGTTTTAATGAGGATCGCCCATTTCTAACGTGCACGAGAATTAAATTCAGTATAACATACTATTTGCTGGCTAGTGAAACTTTTTCGTTAGAGTTAATAGAGACGTAAGGTTTTACAGAAGACAAAAAATTAACTTCGTATTTGGAATATCGTTAAAATATTCTGCATTATGTTGCCCTAATTTCTAAAAGTATTGCTAGTCAAAAAATACGTTGATATAGTATTCTTAAATTATTTCCATTTTTCTTTTTCTAGAGTGCTTACTTTTTAAATGAATACATGTAGTTTCAAAATACTATTTTAAGTTTTATAAAAAATAAATTATGACAAATGATTATTTGACAAGTTGTTTTTACAAACTTTTTTAGTCAAATAAAGTATTTAAAATTTTGTTTAGGCATATTGAGAAACAAAAAAAAAAAAAAATTGAAAACTACAGTAACAAAGAGCTTGGTTTAATGATTTTTTCAATCATTTGTGTGGTCGCACTTATTGGGATTTGGGTGGCGTCGATATTTTCCATACTTACAGGTATTAGCTTCCTGGTGGGAACACTCATACTTTATATTTTGATTGCGATGGGATTTTTGGCCTTCTTTTTCTCAACAAAATCCATAGAGAAATTTTGCAAATACTTTAAAGTGGTTTGGTACATTTTACTTACACAGCTTCCAATTAAAAAAAGTTCCTCCCCACACATTAGTACAAGGCTCCCAACTATGTATAAACCTACCCTACGAGAAAATAGAGAAGAACACAAAAAGAAGCAAAGGTAATTATTCGAATAATGTTTCATTCGAACAGGAAATACAAAATAATCAATTTTTGTCAAATACAGTAAAACTTGGTTAATTAGGATTTAGTTAATGCGGAATTTTGCTAAACTTGAATTAAACTGAAAGTACAAATGATTTCCTGTATAGGATGATGCTGTAATTCCTAATAAAAAGCTTTGGGTTATCCAAACGTTTACTTAATTTGGATGATTTTTTTTGTCAAATCGAATTCGGATTAACCGAGGTCAACTGTATTTCGTTTTATACTTCAAAAATTTTGAGCAAGTTTCAGTTTGGGGATGCTCCCAATAACCAATAAGCAAATATTGGTGTTGATTTGTATTTGTTATCTAACTTTACTTATTCTAAAATTATGTAGATATAAAATCTTTTTTTGCTATGCTGAAAAACAACTGAAATCTGAAAAGCAGATTGAAATACACTTGTTTATCCGCGAGAAAGCGCTATTAAAACTGATTGATTCTGCTTTCTTGCATTATTATTCCTAATCATATCACATCGAATGAGTTCAAGAAAACAATTTACTAGTTTGACTGAAGCATTTTTCAAATGTTTTCAAGCGATGCTTCAAAAATATATCTTAGAAACAAAAAAAACTTTCTGTTTTAGTGCATCTTTCTTTTCGTGCATTATCACTGTACACAGGTTTTTAATGTCTATTTTTCTTTGTTTTAGATTTATTTTTGTTAATTACAATGCATGGCAATATTCTGGGTCTAATGAATTATGTGCTGGAATGGTAGCAAGCCTTAACGAAAAAATTGAAGATGAATTCGGTGCTTTCGTTACAAGGATATTTCGAACACTCTCGTTAGATCTGGTTGAAAAATCAACTTCAAATTTTACAAGCTTGTTCATACAGTTTGAAAACAACCAACCAACCAAAAACGAATTGCATAAAATAAAAACACTTAAAAAAATATTGGGTGAAAATTTCAAATTCTCAAAGCTGCAAGATTGGGAAACTCGTAATAATTGCATTGTTGATATTTCCAACAAAGAAAAATGCTGGGTTATAAAATGCTATGGTGAAAAATTAGCTAAAGAAGCTCACGATAGGCTTCAAAGTTACAGCGATCTAAAAGTCTCCTTTCTAGAAACTTCTGCCTCTCTTCAGACAGCAAATTCAGCACTCGAATTTTGGAAACACATTAAAAATTATCCTCGAATGAATTTCATATTTGCGTTGTCTATTTGGTTTCTCCTCATTCTTGTGATTATCGGGTTGCTTATATTTATATTTATTATGGTGAGAAAATTATTTTTATCTAGTTTAAGCAAAAGTAATGCGCTGGCTGCAACAATTAACACCAGGGATACATGCCTGGTTTAGGTTATTTTAAGACATTTTCACGAATTTAAAAACGTACAAGCAAAATATAACTGTTGTAGGACAATATATATCAAATGTAGTCTTAGAATTAAAAATAAAAAAATAATGTTTTCTGGGACTGGAAATTTGATTGTGATATAATTTAAGCTTGTTGTTAGGCATAGTTGACTTTATCTCACTTGCTTTAAAGCAGGTTTTTTCTAGTAGTATACGTAACAATAAAACTGTAAAACGACGGTTTTCATGAAATTACTGGGAATTTTATGAAATCGCTGAAATAATGGTGCAGTGCTTTTACGAAATCTCTAAAATTTTCAGGGATTTTATCAAATCCTACGTACACTAAAAACGCTTTAACAGTTTGTGTGTCAGACCAAAGAAAGACCAAATAAAGGTCTTCACTATGGTTTGTCGCACTCTTTAAATTGAATACTTGGCGGGCTGTAGTTTGCCCACCACTGGTCTAAACCGACTTTATACTTCGTTTCTTGCTTTGAGAATGCTTCCATGTTTAACCATAAAGTCTTTTTTCAGCAAACACAACTTTATTTTCTAGAACTTGTGTGGTTACATGAAGCATAATGAAAAGATATGGTGGAATGGCCACTTGATAGTCAGATTTGTCTTTTCTGGACTATTTTTAGTCGCAAATATCTCCGCATACCCGAATTTTCCACTAACTTTTGATGATTTGTAGGATTCAATAAAGTTTTTCTGCCAAAGCATCACCCCTAAAACCCTAAAGAGAGAAAAGCACAGTTAATGTAAATAATTTAATCTGTGTTTTTTCGAGAGAGTGCATAATATAAGGATTTATGCTGATTTAGTCATATCAATAGCGATGATTACAAAAAAAATATTTTTAATTGAATCACAACTTCAAAATGACTCTTAAACACAATTTTTTTAAACATTATTGTTGAATCTAAATTTTCCAGAGATTAGATCGACATACACTGACAACTTATCTATCATAATTCCCCCTGCACGCGACGCACTATCACTGCACGCGATATCAAAGCATTAAGTGGGCTAAAACGAAATACGATAAAGTATACAAATTCTGATTACATTAACATAAAAAATAAAAAAAAAGAGATCGATAATGATGGTTGGACGACGGTTACGCGATTACGCGATTTAAAAGATAAGGCAGATTTGGCTTTTTAGTAGATATAACCGCATTTCGCCCATTAGCGGATCGGTGATGCAAAACGTTTTTGCTAAAGTACCTTTTGACCAAGATTCAATTCAACAAATGATCTGGAGCGGCGGGTTACGAAGACTTGAATTTTACTAAGCTAAGAATGACCATTTGGCGATCGCTAGAGCCGCATAGCAAAAAAAAAGAAAAAAGGCAAAAGAAGCAAATCGAGCATAATTAAAAAAGAAAGAAAAGTAATGATAACAAATTAAGTAGCGTTTCTGAACCTGTTTAACCTTTTGTACCCCTGAAAATAAATTGCATGTTTTAAGAAAACCCTTTGAAAAAAAGGTCAGATATATGTTGTGCGTGTTTCATAATATTACTTTAGTAATATATGAAATTGAAAAAATTAAAAGTACATTTGACTAAATCACTTGTTCTCGCGGAACCATCAGAGACTTTTTGCGGAACTTTAAGGTTCCGGGAATCCTGGTTGAAAAACCCTGAAATAGATCATGGAAGATTGAAATTAAAAAGAGAAAGTAATTTGGATATAAAAAATATTTATAAAGCTTTAATACAAATGCTTTTTACTTCCTAAAAATAAAATTGGCTATCTGTATTCGTTAAGAAATCAACCTCTTATCATAATACGCAATGGTGGATATTCAAATTCAGGGGCTCGAGGCAAGAATTTCACAAAATTGATGTTCCATAGAAAAAAAGAGCTTTGATTTTATCTTTTACTTTTTTCTCCCAACATCATGTTGATCTCTAAAAAAAAGGTCTTCACCTTGAATCGATCTTCTACTTACCACTTTTCGTCCCAAATACATAATAATCTCTAAAAAAAATCTGCAGCAAACTCAAACTATACGTGCTATTTTTAAGAAAAGGTCCCTAAAATCGAGGGAACCCTTAAAAAAAGGGGGGCCTGAGGCCTTATTTGTCTCATCCAATATCCACCACTGATAATACGTATTGGTTAAAAAAGTAATTTTCACTATATATTTTGCAGTTATAAAACAAATTTAGTTTAAATCAACTTAACTTAGAAAAACTAATAAAAAATTATTTTCAGGTTTATTTACGTCAACTATAATGCTTGGCAGTATGCGGGATGCGACACCTTGTGGGCAGGAATCGTCACAGCTTTAGCGCAGAAAATTGAGCAAGAATTTGGTGTTTACACTACGCGAGTGTTTCGATCGCTTTCGTTAAAATTAATTGAAAGACCGCTCTTCAAACGTCACTTCAACGTTAAGTATTTACTCATCAAGTTTAAAAAAAATGCAAACAGTTGTTGTTCACTACAGGACATAAAAAGAAGTTTTGAAGAACGCAATATTCCCGTAGGTAAAGAGCTAACAGAGTGGATCAAGGGAAAAGATTTTGAGGTTGAAATTGCTGATAAAGAAAATTGCTGGGTTGTGGAGTTTGTCGACATGACAAAAGCCGAAGAAGTATACGAAGAATTGCAAAGGTACGAGGACTTAGAGGTTTCTATCCTTGAAACCCCCGATCGCTCATTGGAGACAAAGAAAACCTGTGGAAAAACGGGGAGGTTTTACAAACATTTTCAAAGCTATAAAAGACTTGGCTATATTTTATCATTGTTCGGAATGACTCTGGTGATTTTTACGTCAGCAGGATTATTTACTAATGCAATAATTCAAGATTCCCAGACTAACTCCTCGAAATTGGTAAGTGCTGTGAATCTCTTTTGTTTTGTTGCTTAAATATTTGAAAATTACGATAAACCTTCGGTAAGAATATTTTGAGTTGGCGATATTAAATAAAATATTAACACATTTAATGTCTTGGAGAAGGATAACGAGAGCATTGTATCTGTTGGCCAGATGGTTGACAGCGCCGATCTTATTTGCCCCCAAACCTCCTATGTTGAGCAGTAGGGTACTAGGCAAACTCAAGCGTTTGCTGTTTGGCCTGCAATTGGTATCTTCTCTTTTGCTTCCGGAGCCGAGGGTCTATCTTTTTACCACCCTGGAAGCTCTCTGATATTGTCATTTTTCGCCCAAAGGACTTCATCGCTTCAGTTACCAGGAATCACTGTAAGGAGGTCAATGACATTGCCTAAGCTGGTGACTTGGCAATTGTGTACTCAACATCCAATTGGCAGACATTAGAGGTACTCCAAGTCAGGACATGGCAATGTTATCTTCGTACCTTCAAAATGGACATTGAAGTTCAGTACAGCCAAAACGATGTCGGCTGACTTCCACCTTAATTCCAAAGAGGCACGACGCGAGCTTTCCATCAGCGTCGAAGGACGAGTCTTACCATACTGTGCCGAGCCTAAACAGCACGCGTTGGGGTTTTGACTTTGAGGCAATTGGCGGGGCCGACCTGGGGTGCTGGCGCCACAATATTGCGCACAACTACTTTGGCCCTGGCGCACTCAGCCGCAGAGTACGCTGTGTGCTCATCTGTCTGGTGTCGTAGCGACCATACTCGTCTCCTTTAACAAGCCTATCAATGACGCTTTGCGCATTGTGACTGGATGCCTAATATTATGGAAACTATATTATAGAAACCTAATTATGGAGACTATATACATCGTGGAGACCTAATTATGGAGACCTAATATTGTGGTGACCCATTACAGAGACCCTATATTATCAAATATATTGACTCTATATTATCAAATATATAAATATATAATATAGGGTCTTTGTATTAGGTCATCACAATATTAGGTCTCCATAATTAGGTCTCCACGATGTATATAGTTTCCATAGTTAGGTTTCTATAATATAGTTTCCATAATATTAGGTCTTCAAAATTAGGTTTCTATAATTTAGTCTCTATAATAGATACTGTATTAGGTCTCCATAATATGATCTCCATAATATAGTCCCCATAATATTGGGTCTCCATAAAGGATCTCCGATAGGTATATATACTTATTTATATGAACATTATGGAGACTATATTATAGAAACATAATTATAGAAACTATAGATTATGGAGACCTAATACAGAGACCCCATATTATTTATATATGTATATAGACCCTATCAGGAGACCCTATACAAAGATACTGTATATATATAAAAGTTTTTGCAAAACGAAATTGATTGCAAAAAAAAGAAGTTGATTGCAAAAAGAACGAATTTGATTGCAAAAAGAACGAATTCGATTGCAAAAACAACGAATTAGATCGAAAAACCCTATAAATTCTTTAAGGTATTCTAGAAAATTATGATATTCTTACAGTATTTGTTTTTGAAAATGCAATAGTTGTTTAATTAACAAAATTAATTAACAAAAAAACTTATAGTAAAAATTATATCTCAAAATTGTTTACATGTATTTACCAATAAAAATAAAGTTTGTCGACATAACTATTTTTGGTCGGTACACGATTAAAATTGATCGACACAAGATTAAATTTGATCGGTACATGACTAAAATTGGTCGACACAGAACTAAATTTGATCGGTAGTGACTAAAATTGATCGACACATGATTAAAATTGATCGGTAGAGAACTAAAGTAAATCGAAAAACACTGTAAATGCTATGCTGTTACTATTTCGTTTATTATTCACTATGTACTTGTTTTTTGTTTTTATTTTTTATTCTCTGCTGGGTAATGTTTGATGGTAAAATAAACTGATGTCTATGACTATGTCTTTGTCATGTCAAATTTAAGGAATCCAAACGGAATAAACTTCCGCTTGCATCCACGCATTTGTTTCATATTTTCTTTCGCTCTACTCTAATTTAATTCGATATGTTAAGCATAATTACCCAAACCTTGATATTAAAGGCCAGTTTTCACTGAGCGTTGGTAGGATTATTCTTTATTTGTTCATTATTTTTTTTCAACATTTAAGCATAAATGTTGAGTCAGGCTAAACCACCTACGAACTGGCGTCTGACGGTTTCGTTCAAATTTGTACAAATGAGGTTTAGCTCATTTTGCGGCCTGTGAGTGTGGCAAAGAGCAGACTGCAGACCACATCATTAACAACTTCCCATCTACAACCCTCCAAATGGAGAACGTAGTCTTACAATACTGGAAGGCGAGATCCTGGCTGCTCACCATCTGCTCTGACATTTAGCCTGGGGTGAGGAAACACCATCAATAACAACATCTTGCTTAAACAAAGAAGAAGAAGAAGCGTAAAAAAAAATAAATCAGCAAAGAGTAGTCCCGCCAACGCTCGTAGTAGAAACGGGTCTTAGCTCTTATCCGTACCCAATTTAAGTATTTCAGGAAAAGTTAATGGCGACTAAATATTTACATATCAAGTTTAGGAAACCGAAATTATTTCATGTCAAATTTGTGAAACCATGGTAATGCTGTATCCCTAAATATTGACTGGATTTTAAAATCATATAGGACATAGCCATTTATAATTTATACAAAATTAAAGTAAAGCATGGTTATAATAAAAAGTTATTTGCGCACGCGAAAAAGGGAGAATTTGACGTCAAACTTGTAATGAATGAAGGAGTGAAGTGCACGGCTGCACAAATTATTGTCCAAGGCCGCAAGTTATGCATTGTTTGTTTAAACTCAATAATAATTTTTTAGTATTTTTTTAAAACGAAAGCGACTTTTTTACATTTTGTGTGGCATTTTTTTCAGGAAACTAACCAATCACAATTGACTACAATCGCAGAGGAAATTCTAATTCTTATTCCTGCCGGAGTTACTTTGTTTTGGAGCATTTTAAAGTTTCTTTATGCCTTGTATAACTCTCATCGTAGCCAAGTGATCAAAGCATTACAAGGAGCAAAAAAAGACCTAGCTAACGAACTTGGATTTATGGAAAAGATCAAAAAAGAGGTGAAAAAAGATTTTTTAGTGTGTAAATTATCAGAAGAATAAGAGTTGATATAGATCAGTGGTTCCTAAAGTGGGAGCTACCGCCCCCCAGTGAGCGTTTTCGAGACTTAGGGGGGCGGTAAGAAGAAAGGGAGAAGTGAGAGGGCGGTAAGAAGACAAGGGTCGATAGGAAACAATAAGAAGAAATATAGATGAAGGACGATTAATGACTTTTTATAGATGACCTTACTGGGTGTTAAACATTGAAAAATTAAATACCTTTATCTTTAAATTATAAGTTGATTTTAGAAAACAAAATTTTTTAAAAATAAATTCTTTCAGAAAATGAAAAATCTAGCTACTTTTCTCAATCTAGCCATTTGTGAAAACTGACGCCATTGTTTTTAATATTAAATTACCAGTCATTTGAGCTGAGATGCAGGCAGCGGCTGTATAGCGGCTGTACTGCAGGCTGAGATTGTACTGGCATTCATATCCAAGTTGGAACTTTACAAGCGCAACTTAGGTCGTCATGAGCTTTTTCAATTTCCAAACCTGGCTGAGCTTGACAAAGAAATCGTCGTACTAGATAATGACCTGCAAGAATACTGGTCACACCTAGATCAGTTCCACAAGGATATGACCAGTAGATTTTAAGACATTTTTTTCCTTGGAGGTGCCTGATTGGGTGATAGATCCACAGCATGATTCGAGTCTGGAAGGGACAGGTGTCTTAGAAGAAAAACTAATATTACTTCGAACTGATATTGAATTGAGACCAAAGCTTTCAAACTCCTACCAGGATTTCTGGCTGCATATAGCTGTCTGTGAACGTTACCCAGCAGTGTGAAACAAAGTGAAGCTGTACTTTATAGCTTTTCCAACATCCTATCTGGTTGAGAAAGGGTTCAGTGGAGTTTTCCAGGTTCTTTGCAAGCAAAGAAATAGACTAGCTGTCACAAATCGGGGAGACTTAAGGCTTTTCCTCATTGCACTGAAGCCAGAAACTGACAAGTTGGTATCATTGCTTCAGGCGCATCCATCTCATTAAGATGTGAGTATATGGTGTGTTGATTACGTATGCTAACAGAATAAATGTATTTTTGTGTTTCATGTGTGTTCATTATTTACATGTAAGTTGCGTAAATTTATTGTATATATCAAACGCTATAGTAAAGCGTAACTGTACGCAAAAAATAGGGGGCGTTATCAAATTTTTGGCGACCCTAAGTGGGCGGTTGGTAAATAAAGTTTGGGAAACACTGATGTAGATAGTGCATCTTTTAAAAAATACTTATATTTTATTCTTGGATTAATTTTCAAGAATATTGTTAACTTTTTATGTTTTCTCAGGTTCAGTCTATGACAGACTTGATCAACACAGTAGAGTTGAGCCATAACATCGAATACAAAGTGATAATTTCAATTGATGACTTAGATAGAGTTCCTTTGTCAAAAGTAAATTTAATTTTTTATGTGAAACTCATTTTAATGTATTTACTTATTTAAAAGTTTTTTTTGAAAAAATATTGTTTAAAATGAAGATTGTACCAAAATTTAATTTAAGATTTTTTAGAATTATTTCATAAATTGATTTTATCAGTAAATCTGATTTAATTTTTTTAAATTTTAGGTTAAATCAGTGTTGGAAGCTGTCAACATTTTACTGAGTGATCGAGATTCTCCTTTTATTTGTTTGATCGCGATTGACTCCAGAATTGCAAATGACTGTTTTATCGCATCAGAAGAAAACCGAGATGTTCCACCCACTGTCAACGGACACGAATATTTGAAGAAAATTATTAATCTTCCATTTTGCCTACCAGAAGTACGTTGATTGTATTAGCTTTGCAAAATAATATTTGTTAGTTTATTGGTACATTTGATTTACTTTTTAGAAAACTAAGGATAAGCAACGGTTTCAGGCAGAGGTTCTCAAACTTATTTCATTATGACATCTCTAAAAAAAGTTTGCTGGATTCGTGACGTTTTAGCAATAGTATTTAGGCATAGATACATTTTATAAAAGTTGCATTTATTTATGAAACATAACAAAACAAAAAACGAAATATGATTTCATGTGATGTGTTGGTTTGCTTATGTTTACAAAGTTTGTCCAATCTAGGAAGGATTTATGAAATTAACATTGGAATTTTTTCCTTAAGACTTTCAATGTCAAGCTGGTTTTGGGTAAAGGTTCAAAATTTTTCAAAAATTTTTGTTGGCCTATAATTTATTATTAAATATATCCACAATAGTGGAGACAAAGCTACTTTTGCAGATTTCTACTTTCTCCACTTTAGTGGCCCCGCGGCATTCAAAGTGTTAAGGATTATTCTTGATTTTTTCTTTAATTGCAGCCATGGCATATATCCTGCTTCGCATTTGTTCTTTGTAAAAAGAGGAAAAACCACTAGGCAGCGGTTTTTTGTCTAGCCTGGGTACATCCTATTTATTCAAACTCAAAAATTTATTCGATTAATCAAATTTACACTATTTTTTCGAGAAACCATCAGAGACCAGGTTTATATTGCCTTTTTTTGTTTAGTAAAGAAAGAAAAATAGATTGAACATAAAGAATGTAAATCAATTGATAGCAGTGGTGGATATTCCAATTTAGGGTCCCGACGCAAGAATTTTCGAAAATTGATGTTGTCTGAAAAAAAAAGAGGTCTGATCTTGGCTTGCATATTTTCTCCCGAAATCAGGGTGTTCTCTAAAAAAAAAAAAAAAAAGGTTTTCACTCAGAATCGTTCTCTGAACAAACATCTGCAGCGGATTCGAAACTGTATGTGCTATTTTCGAGGGGGGCCCCAAAAAAAAAGGGGGCCTGAGGCGACTGCCTCATTCGCCTCACCCAATATCCATCACTGATTGATAGCTTGGCAAAATTTTCAAAATGTACTGAATGCATTTCGACTCTAGAGTAGATAGATAGATGTCGATAGATGTTTACAATAATGCCCTTTGTAAATGTAAAGGTAACCTATAGTCTTCTTTTCAAGTGTATTAAACAAAAAAGTATTAAGCATCAAAAACTTCTTTTCACAAAGATAGCTTTTAGATAAACACCGAAATTATATTAAAAACCCCAAGCAAAGTTGTTAAGTTAAAAATTTTGTTCCAAGCTAAGCAATTACTGTAGAAAGTTAATTATTTGCTTATAAAAAAAATAAAGTTTTTCCACCAGTTTAAAAACCCGTTCGAAGTTTCGAAGTATTTAACCAAAGGTATGCAGCTTTGCAATTCTGTGCACAACTTGGTAGGATGCTGAAAAACCTTAGTTGCAAGTTGCGTGAATTGTGAAATAGTGGACAGTCTCTTTTTCAGATTAGTTTTGTTACCGAAATAAAACTCCCTAGGTTTACTAACAAATTGCAAATGTGATGACATTGAAAGAAGTTTAAATTACATGTATTTGGTAACATGTTTTTATTGATAATACCTTGTGCGATGTGGATGCAATAAATTGACAAGATATATGTAAATCTAAAGGCTAAATCACCTTCGTTAGACAAGTTTTTTTTTTAACACGTTAGCCGCCATATGTACTACTGGGGGTAGATAACAAACTTTCAATAACCGCCATATGTACCACCGGTAGTACATTTAAAAGTTTTTTAAAAATGTCTTTTGTCCACAGTTGGTGGATAGAAGGATGAAAAATCAAGTTAACAAAAGTGTACATCCTTATGTACCACATGCGTCCCATACTTTTTACTGTCTAAGAAGAAATTAGACAGCAGAGGTTAACACACATACAGCTTTAATTGTCGCTGTTGTCATAGAACTGAAACGTTTTTGCTCGGGGGAAATCTTGGCGGGGAAATTTGTAAGTGAAAAATCTGCTGGCCCTTAATGTGTTAAGGCAATCATTTTCACTTGCAGATTTACGCTACGGTTGCAACATTAACTTTCTGTTTAGACTTATATCAATGTATAACTAACTGCTGGTCTAGCCTTTATTTGTTTAATGCCAAAGTGAATTGTAATTCATTTACATTGATTAGGAAAAATGATTAGAATTACATCTTCATTGGAAAGATGATTAGAATTAGATAATAAATAGTCTATCCTTAGTTGGTATGTTTGCCTTCGAAATAGACTTATGGGAGGCATTTTAGATATGTAAATGACATTTTTGCAATATTTAGCAACGAAGCAGCCAGTATAAAATTTTTATATGTACAAAGTTCACAACATGAAAAATTGAAATGTCGCAGGCGGTGTATTATGAGACTGAGCTATCTCACTGTCAAATTGTGCTGATGAAGAAGTTTAAATAAACGCTGTCCAAAATTTTTTGAAGATTCAATTTATCTGTTTCAAAATTCTATATCTTACCAAAACCTTGTTCCAGCGGCAGACGGACCCGCCAAATTGTCTAGGCGCGGTCGCCTAATTAAACTGCCATTCCGATACCGCGACTGATAGAAAACAATTCGTTATTAAACTCTGTTCTAATTTTCTTTTTTCGCCTTTACGTTTTTCTTACGTTTAGCATTTGAAACATTATAGTGACGTAACAATTCATTGTATTCTGATTTTTCATTCGTTTAACGAGGTCGTTTAGTTTAGCTTAGCTTAGGGCAGGGGTTTTCAACCTATGGGCCATGGCCCAGTAGTGGGCCACAGTGATTTTTTAGTGGGCCATGGAGCATAAATCAAAATGAAAGCAATATGTATAATATATATGTATAATTAGGTTTGCCATCCGTCCCATTTTTTAGGCACTTTTCTGGCGTCCTGTGCAGTCAACCACATGAAGACTTTTTTTTTTTAGAGAACACTATGATTTTGGGACAAAAATAGGAAAAATTGACAGCAATTCCAAGTGAAGACCTTTTTTTTTTTTTCGAGAACACTATGATTTTGGGACAAAAATAGGGAAAATTGACAGCAATTCCAAGTGAAGACCTTTTTTTTTTTTTTTTAGAGAACACTATGATTTTGGGATGGGAATTTAATTTTGTTGACCAAAGTGGGTTGTGAAGTTAACTTGGGTTGAAAAATAGGCCACGGTACAGAAAAGGTTGAAAACCACTGTGTTGACCGAAGTGGGTCGTTAAGTTATCTTGGGTTGGAAAGTGGGCCACGGTATGAAAAAGGTTGAAAACCACTGGCTTAGGGTTAGGTTAGCGTTTTACTCGTTTATATGTTAATTCAGTTAGAGTAGGGTTAGGTATGTTTTGTAATGAGTATTTGTTTGTGATAGCTATGTTTATCAATTAATTTTTTATTATTTTATTTGTTTCTATTATATTTGAATAAGAAAATAATAAAACTTTTTGATTGAATTCTATTTGAATAAGAATTCGGATAGTTTAAGTAGCATAAATAATGGTTTATTTGTTTCTATTTGAACAAGTTTAACACCACGCCAAGGTTTCTGTGCCTCGAAATTGGCTAATTTATGCCGCACAGAAATAACCCTAGAATTTGTTAAACAGCAAGGTAATTTTTGGATTATAAATTTCTTTTCCTTTTTCTTGCATAGCAATTCGTTTTAAACTTAAGGTATCAAAAATTAGTTTATTCTTATTAATGATGAAAAATAATAAAAAAATACTTTCTTTACTCATTTTTGTGATAACAGCTACAGTTTTTAATTTCTCATATAGATGGATGACAATGCAAAATCTTGCTACATTAATGGTCTGATAGATGAAGCGGACGTCACGAACAAGAGTTATAATCAAGTTACGCTTAGAAGTCAGAAATGTTCTATATTATAAAGACAAGCTTAATTGGGTTAAAAATTAAATTACTGCCACTTGGCTAACTTAAAATAAAGTTTTTAAAAGTATTTTTTATTTATTTTGTGCTATTATTTGCCACAGTGGTTGATTAAAAAATATTATAAAAAACTATTCTAAAATTTGCTGTTTTGTTTTTCATAAAACCAAAACAATCGAATTTGTTTTTTAAAAATAAGTTGTTATTTAAACAGACGTTTAAATGAGACAAACTTTTCTCAAATTATTTATTTATGCCACATCAATGAATTGTTGTAATACTCTCAAAAAATACTTTTTTGAGACTTCATGATAGTATTAAGCAAGATAATTCACCAAAATTTTATAGCTAGCACCCACAATTTTGGTTCTTTGACACAAACTTATTTTTATTTACTTTTCCAGCTCGACCGAGCGATAAACACAAAATATCAACTAGTGGAACATATAGCAAGCCGGCAGGTGATTTTTTATGAATAAAAATTTCTTATTAGTCTGTTGTTATTATAAAACATAACTTTTCTACTACCGATACAGACATTGCATTCTGAAGCGTAATTACTTAATTATGACACGTAATCTATTTTTTATAGTTAGCAGGCTCCAACTTAAGTCTGAATTAGTGGAACGGTTCACACTTAAGGTTGTTGATAAGCCCTGGCTACTTAACTTATTACAACACATTTTAAGCAAAATTACGTTAAAAATTTACATTTAACATTTTTTTCACAAAATAGTCCAAAGCTTCGTAAACCAGGACCAAACTTGAGTGGTAGATCCATTGTAGGATGCGTAAACAGAAAAAATTAATTAAAAAAATTTTCTTGACAAAAAATCCAAGCTAAATATCACGTTTATCGGCTTTCGTATATAACAATTTCTTCAGATACTTATTCAACTAGAATATTTAAAATTTTTTTTCCGATACTTATTCAAATAGAACTTTTTCAAAAACAATTTTAGGCTATATTTGAGCAATTCGGGCGCTCTTCCGCGCTTTTAGATAAACAAGCCTCAGCTACGCTTAACCATTCTCTAAGAATCCATATTGGCGACAGGCTCGTTAAACTTCCTTTAAAATTTATAAACCGACAATACGTTTTACATTTGCTCATTCAGTAGTGTCATTCAGCTTACGCCTACCCTGACCAGTGTTAAGTCTTTTCACTCTCGCATTACTTCGTGTTTTTTTTATTTCTTTAAGTTCATTTAAGTCTCATCAGTTCATTTAATGTCGCAAACATTTAAGGAATAAAGAAGAGCTCGCGTAAATTTAAACTCTCTGGTTTCGTTAAATACTTGCATTACTCTTTTCATAAACTTATAAACTCTCAGTTTTTCATAACTTTTCGTAAATTCTCTGGTTTCATTAAAAGCCTTTCTCGTCCCAGGTAGATCCTTCCTTGCTTCGTTTTAGTAAACAAATTTCTTTAGTTCAGGGATTCTCAACTGATGCGTCATTTTAAAACTATGAGGCGTCGAAAAAGGCGACGTAAATTCGCTTAAAAAGCTCCTCTTGGCACAGGAGGCCGGTGAAACCGAACTATTTTAAGTAAAATTTTAACCTCAACTATCGCAAAATTTGCTGTAAAAAAAGTTGAAGTCTAAAAAAAACTGAATATGCTTTAAGGTTTCACAACCTGAATATGCTTTTCCCCAAGTATAAAGACTTTTTTTTGGTCTTCATTTTGCTTTTTTGTTTTAATTACAAGATTTGAGGACAAACTTTATCAAAAATCAGGTGTAAAAAAATTTTCTTTTGACTTCCGAAATAAATTATGTATAGAATCGGTCAAATATTGTTGTTCGTATAAATCTAAGACTTTTAAGAATCGACAATTTATATAAGTTGTGAACCCTTGGTGTACAGTTGAAACAACAATCGTGTTATGTATTTCAATGGTGTTAAATTATACGATGACTGATTTTAGAAACTTGAGCAAAAAAAGCTTACTTGACATTTGTTCATGTAGAATCAACTGATGCAACAGTAATATCTGAGCAAGAAACTGGAACAGTATCGATTGAGTTTTCACAATTTCTATTTGATTGCAGGTACGAAATAACTATTTTTTATTAGGTTGTTAAATTGAATCAGTGAATAAATTGTGGTTTTTGCATTTTGTTAGGATAATCAATAATGAATTATTTTGGAAAATGATGTTTTCGCTAAAAAGCTTAAATTAAATTGTACTTTTTAATGTTAAATCTCAACGAAGTTTGGCACTTTAAGCTGAGTTGTTATTCTTAGATTACTTAAAAAAATATTACCTCACGACTATTTACGTCGAGTTGCATTACACGTAAGCAGTAAAATATTTCTTGTCTTTGCTGTATTTTTTGTAGAAATTTTATCATATTTCATCGTTGTATACAGTTCAGTGCTTTTTTTAGACATCATATGTATCACAACAAGAAGTTGATCAAACAGATGTCGGGAAATCCGCGCAATCTCAAACGAATCTTCAACGTCATTTCCATCACGGCTTCGCTCATTAGTTCAATGCAAGAGCGGGTACTCGGATAAGTCTTAATATGGCAATTAATTAAAGCTTTCCGATTGAGGTTGTCGGTACGCGGCACCCTATGTATTACAGGAAGCTGTTACAGCGAATCCAGGGGCACTAAAACTAATTGCACAAACACTACGATTCAAAATAGGCTGTTCAAAGTGGGCTTGATTAATAGCAAATGTGCGGGATAAAACAAATAGGGAAACGGCTTCTTAATACTAGTTTTAAACTCGTTGCATTATAACTCGTTGCGAGCTGAAGTGCCATTTTGTTTCTCTTTTTTCTCAACTCGCATATCTTTTTGCACCAGGGCTGCAAACTTGAACTTAAACTCGATCTTTTTTGCCGAGCTTGAACTTAATAAATAAAAAGTCCTAAATTCAAACTTTTAACAAAATAAAAGTCCATTGGATTTGAATGTATAAGGAAACGGAGACTATAAAAAGGTTTCCATCTGGTATTACGCCGCTAAAGCATATGCGTATTTGGACAAAAAACGTAGTAATCATACAACTAAAATTTAAAGCGAAGACTTTTTTTTTTTTTTATAGATAAATTATCGAACTCAATGGATTAAAAATGGGGAACTCGAATTAGATGAATTGAAAACGGTTGACTTGAACTCGATGAATTAAAATTGGTCAATCAAACTCTAAACTTGATGAATTGAAAATCGTCAATTTTAACTCGAACTCGAACACAGACAAGCATATGCATATATCATCAAGAAAAGTAACCTTACAACTAAAATCTGAAGCAAAGACTTTTTTGGTCTTTTATTTATTGATAAATTATTGAAATCGATGAATTAAAAATGGTGAATTGAACTCGAACTCGGGACTTGTAATTTTTTTGTTAACCCGAACTTGAACTCGGCTAAAAATAACTTGTAGATCTGGTTTGCGCTTACGATAATATAATGATATTTCTTTTTTGAAACTCCAGAAAATGGTATGAAGGTCAAATTAACTATCAAATTCGCTGACAAGCATGCAAAGAGATTACTTTTCTGCTTTCATTTTTCTTATCTTTTCTTAACTTCTATAAAATTTAGATTTACATGCTCGGAAAATGTTGGTATTTTTATTTTGTAAAAGAAAAATACACAAGTTATCTGGATCAGCAATGAACTTTCGATTCTTCATATAAAAATCCATTGTGCATAATCATCAAGGTACCCTTCACACTTGTACCATCTTTCAAGCAAAAAACAAATTTCAATTATTTAATAAATTATAAAGTAATTAAAGCTGTAATGTTTAAAAACCTTTGTTTGTTTCAATTTTTCAATTCAGAAAGGTAAGGCCGTCACCATGTCACATATTTTGTTGGGGAATTCTAAGGGATCAGTTGAAAAAGGTAACACGAATACCTGCGCTGAAACAAAGCTGTGTCTAATTTTATTTTATTCCGGCTCAAGAAGTAGTTTGCTATGAGCCTAAAGCTTCTATACAGTTGGTTTCGGCTAAGTTCTGATTGATTCGTCGAAGACTTTTCTCAGCAAACAAACAGAGACCACTGTCTCGAACTAAAACGAATGTATTATAAAATTTACGACTCACGACTGACGAAAATTCTCTTCCGCGCTCTGCCAGTGCAAAGCGAAAATCGGCGCTGCGACTTAATTCGATCAACACAAATGATTCTACCTTCGTAGAACAAAACTCCAACACACTGGCGTAAAATAAATTCAACACTCATCTATACAATACGATCAAAGAATCCTTCGCCGCACTCCACGCCAAACCAACGCTTAACTCTCTTCTCTCGTCGTCACATGCCTTCAATCGAGCGAGCGTACATATACATTATATAGACAAAAGGTCACATGATGCAAATCGGCTGGATTTATCTCGAAAACGCTTCGGTCACGCGCATTAAAATTAAAACGCATTTTCCATGGTAAGTGAGAACATTCCAGACTGCACTTAACTCGTTCATATGATACAGACAAATCGCATTTCGTCATCACTGTCTGGCGAAAGGAAAAAAAGTTGCATTCAAACATTTGCAAGCAGATAATTAAAAAAACACAGTACAAAAGCGATTACCCCTTGCCCAAGCGATTTCTGCGTTATAAAAAACTTTGAATTATTTTAAGAGGAAAATAAGCTATATCGCCATGATTAAAATTATTAGGAATGAAGTATGACACACCACCTATTGCGTGTACTGTTCTTTTTTTTCTAGCTGTCCAAATAATCATAAGTCAAGCAAAATCTTGTACCAGTTACTATTGTACTTCGCTTGTTCTGACTGTTCTAATTAAATTTGTGTTATAAAAGTAAAAAGCTAAACTGAACGTTTTAAGCAAAATTAAAACTGAAAGAAAAAAGAGCGTTGCAAAAACGCTGTAATAATAATTTCTAAAGAACACAAGATAAAGGAAAAAAACGGTTTTAAATCTCGCTGTCGTCACAAATCTGCGATGCATTTATTACTTATCTATTGTCAAAGATAAATTGCAGATTTGTGATGACAGCGAGATTCGAAACCGCTTTTTTTGCTTTCTCTTGTGTTCTTTAATAAATAAATCTGTGATTCATCTATTATTTACCTATTATAATAGGTAAATCGCAGATTGATTTCTTTTTTTATTTATTGTATTCTACAACAGCCTGATCCAAATTGTTCACTTCTATGTACCACATTTCAAAACCGTAAGTGCTCGTTATGCACATGATCTAAAACTCTCCAAATTTATCAGTGAAAAAGTTGAAACTACACTGTAAATACGCTTTTAAAGTGATTCTGTTTTTAATTATTGGCAAACAAAAGCGCTTAAAAATTTGAAAAGTTTAGTTTGTAAAGTGGCCGAGTAAGTAGTTCGTTGCTTTACATGTGATCGTAATCAAGATGGTTCTAGTTCAATTCTTACTCTCGTCATTTTGTTTATTTTTGAGAAAGGCACTTTAACGCACTATCCTTCGCTTTTTGGTCTCACAAGCAACTTTGAATTTCAATCATATCACTAAACAAAAACTAAATAAAAATTTTCAACTGGGTCTTGGCATCTCCAAAAGCAGATAGGGTAATTGCTTGACGATGCCCTGAGTATAAATTGATCGTCATTGAGCTGCGTGTCAAAATAAAATTTAGATTTATGATATGACTGCTTATGTCAACCAATGGTTACAAAAAAACGTCATGCACTAGACCATGCTGATCAAAACTTTTCGATAAGGTTTGTATTAAATAAAAAAAGTGTAATGGCAAAATAAAAATGTTTGTCGTTGTTCATCGGGCCCTGGAAAATCACGTCAAGAGCTGCAAGTGGCTTCTGAGCCACGATTTAGACTATCACAAAATTAATCGTTTTTCTCTTTTGTATGAATGTTTTCACGTTTTCTCGTTAATTCTTGTTTCATTCCTGCTGTTTTACATTTTTTCAGGAAAACCGGTGTTTCATCAAAAAATGCCGTGAAATTGATTCAAATAATGAAAATAGAAATGGTTTGTTGTTTTTTGTAATGCCTGGCTTAAAAAATTTTATAAATATTTTAATTAGACATAAGCTTTGTTTAATTTTTAAAAATTATATAAAAAAAGGTATGAAATACATATAATTGAGAAATTAACAAGTTGCTCGTCAAAATTACTAACCATTGCTTTTCTTTTGCAAATACTAATTTTCCAAGCTTTTTCGAACATGAGTATCCGAAACGTGATCAAATAAACATTAAGTTTTTTGCTCTAGAAAAGTACCTTAAAAAAATTTAAATTTTAGAAAGCAAGAAGTTTGCAGAAAAGGTTCTTTATTGGATTGTCCTCACTGACCAATGGCCCTTCCGCATGAGTTATATTCTAGTTGTGATTGAAGATGCGGATCAAAGGTCGGATGGGAAAAGACGCAATCAAGCCTTAGATGATTCGATGTCTTTGTTTGAAATATACAAAACGTAAGTTGATAGTATTAAAAATTTGAAAAGTGAATTTTTAGTGATACAAGCCAAATCTAAAACAATCGCATCTTTGATGAGCTCATAAAATTTTTGCAACTTGAGCTGAGATTTAAACTGTTTGTGAACGAAAGTAAAATTATTTATAAGCTTATTTATTGTTTTGGAGCCGTTCTACCACATTTTTCCACCAGAAATGCTTTACCCGTAATTCTAAAGATGCATTTTCCACTTTCTCGTAAAATATGACGTAATTCTACACGCCTTCTTTTCATGAGCCATTAAAGAACATTAATTATACGAAACTAAATACGTCTGACTCACAACAAAGAGAACCAGTTTTGTACTGTATTCATTCACCATGTAGTGATATCTGGGTTTGATTTAGCTGCTTTGGAACCAATTTTATACAATTCTGTCAAGGCGTAAACCCATATTATGTCGACAGATTAAGTTGTTTACAGACTTAAATAATTATTAATAGAGAATAAATATTTTTTTGGTTCAAAATCTTAGTAAAAACTTTTTAAAATTATGTTCTTTTTGAAGTGTTAATTTTATTTTAGATCTTTGTGACAACTTAATCAATTAATAGATTTTTATTTTCGGAAAGAAAACAAACCAAAAAAACAAGAAAAAACAAAAAATAACACATAATTGCATAAAAAATAATTTGTCGACCTAAGACATACGACTCGTATTATACTGTTTGTAATAATGCCGCAGGAAAATTGCTAATTGACCTTTCGGTCTTTAGTCAACAACCAAACTTGTCGCAAAATTGCGCACGATCAATTATCTTTAAATCTCTTTAAAAGTCGATTATTAACTAGATTTTTAGCCAATCAAACAAGTGTCAGTTTGTAAAAAAATTACAATGCAGTTAAACGTAACCTCCCGAAAAGAGCTAAACAAAAATCTTCTAATTTTTAAAAACAGTTTTTTCTAGGGTACCTGTTAAACAAAAGAGTTTCTCGATGCGACCTTTAAATTTCAGAGAAGTTTTAAAATTTTGTACTAGCAAAAAATTTTAAATTGTTTTGTATCCCATTTGATACGTCTTATGCGTTAATTAATACAGCTTCTAAAACACTTTATTGACCTTCACATTTAAAATCTTTTTTGTTTTTCTTGTTATATATGTAATAATTAGGGGTGTAAATGTTTTTTACTCGGGGCCAATTTAATTTTATTTGGTAAAATAATATTATTTAGTTTTAAAATAAAAGATTTCGTTCATTCCATTCATGAACATAAATAATAGCATGAAGTTATAAACTTGTTTAGTAGCATAATTATTCCATCATTGGAATATTACATTACTTGTATCAAATATCATATACTTTTTAAAAATAAAATGTTACAATTTATTGGTGATGCAGTCGATTGCCGAAAAATATTCTCAATTAACTATTATTCGTAAATAATACGAACAACTTAATAAAAATCTTTAAATCAGAGAAGTATGCGGATTTACACTAGCTTATAAAAACTTGTTTCGGCATTTTTTTGTAGTTACGTCTTCGGTAAAGAACGAAAAGTAATGGAGTCACATGATCGTTTACTCTGTCTCGATTACGATCCCGATGTTTTATACAACTTGCTTTTATCCTGCAAACACTTTTTGACAAAAGGAGAAGCGAAAAAACTCCACAAATACACGACCAACCTTGACAGTAACTTGATGAAGTCGATTTCGTTGACGAGAGACAAGATCGATCAAAGTACAATGGCAACCGACGACGATGACGACTCCGTCGATGAAGAGAAGGACGAGCTGGATGGCAATAAAGAACACGTTAACAACCAGGGGTCACTGCAAGAAGCTATTGATAAAAATGTTCCTGAATCATCCAATGCTCCTCCAATATCATGGATACATCAAAGCAGTGTTAAAACAGTGAACATTGAAAGAAAAGTCTTATCAGCCGGTGAAGTTCTTTCTAAATAGTTTCATTTATTATTGTTTAAAAAAGGGCAAAATTGTGGCTTAAAAATTACATATAAATTAAGAATTGCTCGTTTATTAATATAGTACATTATGCTTTAATCTGAATCTTGTAAATTTGCTTTTATATTGTGCAGAATTTCAGTTTCTATTTTTGTGACCCAATACATAAGAAATTCAAACAAAAAATAAATAAATTTTGTGAAGTAGTAATCATTCAAAAAGTTGTAAATGGCAAAGAAAATAAGCCGATAGTTAAAGCAAAAAAATGTCAAAGTATGACTGCCTCAGCAAACAAACACAATCTGTCGGAGTTTAAAGCTCTACGTTTGAATTAAGAGTCTAGTCTCTCTCACTAAAAGCTCTTTAGTACTGTCGTAACCCCCTCTTCAATTACTCTAACAGAAGAATAAGCTGTCTGGTCATTACAGCTATGATAGTCATTAAGACACGCAATCTTTCTACAGCAATCAAATCAACAGTAGTGTGCAGGATGAAGTTTAAAACTTTAATATTTAAAGTAATTAAATGACGATTCGCTTTTTCTTTCAATTAAAAAATCTCAGTTTCGATTTTCAGTTTTAAGTTTGATTGATTCTCATGAGATTCTAATTTGATTTTTATAAGGTTTAAGTTTGAGTTTGATTTTCATGAGATATCAATTTTGAATTTTATTAATTGATTAAGTTAGATTGATTCACGGTTTCTTTACGTTTCTCAATTTTGTTTTGATTAAAAAATCTTAGTTTTGATTTTTTGGTTTAATTTTTTAGATTTTGATATGAAACTAAAATAGTTTTGGAAAGTTCCTGCAAGCTTTGTTTGCAAACATATACAAGAAGAATCCTTTGAAATGACCTAAATTAACCAGAGCTTCTTTGTTTTCCTAAATTAACTTTTTTGCACGTCGACCCCAATTCATGTATAATGTTTTCTGTCGACGGCTTAATTCGGAGTTTTTAACCTTTTTGCAACGGTACATATCAAACTAAAAAAAACATGTGCACTCACATCTAAATCACGCTTTAAAAGGCCCCAAAATAAATAACTAAAATAAAGAGAGACCTTTGTTTGGTTTTCACTTTATGCTTTTTTAAATTTTACATACATTTTACCGCAATTAATAACTTAAATATTCATAACGAAAAAAAAGTTGTGTCTTTTAAATAGACAGTTTTTTAGGCTTTAAAGCATAACTTAGAACTACAGTGTACAGTTTTTTAGTTTAGTATTGTAGAAAAAAAGGTAAAAAGCACCAATTATTGCTCGAGTAGATCCCAACATTTTTTTATTGACCCCGCGGCCATGTTTCGACTCCCTTTCGATGACTTGACTATTTATCGACACCTTGAGTGGTGCAATTGACCCTTGAAGTCGATTGATACAGACCACTTTGAGAACTAATGGTCAGAATGACAAGAATAATCTTGATTTGAATTGCTTGGGACTTCATCGCATAGAAACGAAAGGATGATATAAGTTTCTTTCATGTGTAGCGGCTTCATTTTGAACTGTTACTTCTGCGATTGCATCGGACAAAGCGGTTGAAGAAAAAATACAAGAGAATTACAGGGTGGGGCAAAAGTCCTGTTACAAAATTTTATGTCAATTTTAGTACTAATAAATTTAACTAAAAAGCTAAACTAGCTTTATCAATTTATTTAAATATATACCCAGTTCTTATTTTTCAGAAAATTTTTAAGTATACACTGTGCAATGTTGCTAGAATTAAAAAGAAAATTCATTATTGAGCACCACAAAAAAGGATTTAGCCCCACAGAAATTTTTAAACTAGGAAAAAAATTGAAATCAACCAAATGCTGATCAAATGAATGATTGATCGATTTGAGAAAATACCCTCAATCACAGACAGACCTCAATCAGGACGCCCTCGCAACAAGAACACCTAATCTGATTAAAAGTGTAAAAGAAAAAATCAGACGTAATCTGAGGAAATCGATAAGAAAAATGGCAAAGGAATCAAAAATATCACCAAGAACTATGCGCAGAATTTGTCACGATGATCTTAAGATGTCACCCTAAAAGCTGCAAAAGAGACAGCTCATTTCAGAGGCCACAATTGAAAAGAGACTGGCAAGAAGCAAACTATTGTCGAAACGACTCAAAAATGGCATGCTGTAAAATCTTATCTTTACTGATGAAAAGTTATTCACTGTGCAACAGGTGCACAATCACCAAAATGATCGAGTTTTGGCAAAAACCTTAGATTCAATCCCTGCCAATACAAGGAAAGTCTTCACAACACAAAAACCTGCTTCAGTAATGGTGTTGACAGCAATTTTTGAAAAGGGGAAATCCCCTCTGGTTTTTGTACCCTCGGGGGTTAAAATTAACAAAGAACTTTACATAAAGAATATTTTAGAGGGGCTTTAATACCATGGTGCAAATCTCTATATGGTGAAGACAATTGGACACTACAAGATGGAGCAACAAGTCACACAGCTTGGGTGACTCAAGTGTGGTGTGAAAACAATTGCCCCACCTGGATTAGTAAAGAGGAATGGCTTCTTTCTTCACCAGATCTCAACCCTCTAGATTATTTTTTATGGTCAATTCTTGAGAGTGAAGCCTGCTCTAAACCCAGCCCTAGTATCGAAGCTCTGAAGTTAAAATTGATGAAAACATGGGAGAAAATTCCCATGAAAATAGTGCGTGCCTCCATCAATGATTTCTCCAGAAGACTCCGCGCTGTAGTAAAGGCTAAAGGAAAGCATTTTGAATAAAGTTTGTGTGAAATTGTTTGTTGGTATGAGTCTTGAATGTTTGCAAATTTAAATATTGAAATAAAAGCTTTTTTCAAAATATGTTTGTATTTTATCTTGTAACAGTATTTATGCCCCACCCTGTACAAAAGAAAGCTGATTTTTGGTAAAACATCTTGGACTCGTACAAATTAGAACTTTTAAAAAATAAAGAAAATTTGTAGATGGCTCCGAGAAGAAAAATCAGTTACAGTATAAAGACTTACTGTACATAAAGTAAGGCTTTCGTTTGTCACTACCAAAATATGTAAATTTGCACAAAAACTTCTTCACATTAATTTTCAGTTTTAAATTATTTCATCTTTAATATACGTAAGCAGGAGAAAACAGCATTTTAGCATTGGATACCGGGCACTGGCCAGGTATCCAATGCTAAAATGCTGTTTTCTCCTGCTTATGCCCTGGATACTGGGCAGCAGCATACCTGGACACTTTGGTATGGGCACATTTGACACGTTTTTCCGGATCATAAATTCAACGATGATATTGGTTTAACTCTCTTACTCTCTCTAAATTCAATCTCTTAGATTTGATCGTTGATTTTATGATGTAAGTAGTCTAACAATATTATTCTATGACGTCGCATTAAAGTGTATTTTATTTCTAGTTAGATAAAGTTTATGACAAAACTGTTAAATATTTGCAATGTTCTATTAAAATTAAATTCTCATGTCTCTCAAAAAAAGTTCGTCTTAAAAGGTTTTTATCAAAAACCAACATTTTCTGCTTGAGTAATTTAAAAGCATTAGTTTTTTTTGTAAAGTAATTTTTAATGTTTATCAAGAAAAAAAGAAAATACTGTACTATAAATCCGATCTGGCTGTTGTTTGTTATTGTTGCATGGTTAAAAAAGCAACCTCTTTATCGAAAGAGAAAAATCTTAAAGGTTCTTATTAACAAAAGTTGCGAAACATGAGAAAACTTAAGTTGCTATTAAATAAAATTACTACAAACATTACTCAAAATAGCGGAAAATTACTGGAAAAAGTTCTGCTGTCTAAAGTAATACTATTTTGCTAAAACTTATATATGGTTTTTTTATTTTATATGTGAGAAGTATGAATTTAATTCAGAGCTGTTTGAAAAATCAGAAAAGCAGAGTTAATTGACCTTAAAAAGTCCAACATTTTTCAAATGCATAACACGCTAGAACAGAAGTTTAATTGATTGTCCCGATCAGGTTTGTCGGACTTGGCATCCGCGCTTCTGAGTGGACAAACTATAGATGGAACGCGGAGTATTGTGAGAATAAATCCAGGATCCGCGTTTTTGTACCCAGGACTAGTGCTAGGCCTGTTGGAGTGAGCTTGTCTCAAACAGCTTGGGTTCAGCTCAATCGCCTGCGGACTGGTTTTATGCGTTTCCATTCGTCCATGCATAAATTGGGGTCTCACTCTTTCACCGAATCGCGAGTGCGGCGCCGCTGAACAAATCGTAGACCACGTTCTAATAGCGTGCTCCATACATCGGGCACGACACGGAGCACGAGGTCTGACTTTTTGGATAACGAAAATCGATGCTGGCATAACAGCATCACTGCCAACATCTGATCCAGGCAGTACAGCAACCTAGGTAGTAAAAGGATAAATCATCGGTTCCAGTCCTGTTTGTGTCTGACCTAGAGTGGATGTCTTTTCAAACGACGACCACGAAGTTTGTGTTAAAAAAATCTCTTTATATAGTTTAACCAATAAATGCGTCCGCCGTTGCGACTGATTTAATAAACATAAAAGACCCCAAAATCAGTGATACCGATCCTACTTCAGTAGCATTGGGTTTTTGTCTTCTTTATAAAAAATCAAACCAAAAACAGGTTATTAGTTTATTTACAATTACAAATTCAAATTTTCAAATGAATATTATTGCTTATTTTCATACTTTTTATCTGGAAAATAACTGCGGCTAATTTTGTAAATTGTGTCACATGATTATATCTAAATTAGCAATAAAACCGTAAGTAAATAAATATGACGTCATTGTCGCTATTTTCAAAAGAACTTATGTATTCAAGTGTCGATAAAACTTTGAGGCTTCAGCATCCAAATTACAAGAACACAAAGTCATGCACTTGGGCTTATAATAAAGTTTGGATTTTATTTTACATGCAGTTAAGAATTAATATGCAGAAGTAACATACTGTACAATTGTTAAAAAAACTTGGTTACAATTGTTATTACTAATATACAAAAATGCGATTACCGGTAATGATAATTAATGCAATTACAAATAGATTTTGTGATCGATCTTGTCCTTGTCAACTATTTTTGTTTCGTCAACGAAATCGACTTCATCAAGTTACAGTCGA
The DNA here is from genome assembly GCA_963680785.1 of Diplosoma virens. Taxonomy (NCBI): domain Eukaryota; kingdom Metazoa; phylum Chordata; class Ascidiacea; order Aplousobranchia; family Didemnidae; genus Diplosoma; species Diplosoma virens. Next base: position 14,515,519 of record OY796894.1, on the reverse strand, counting down.
GGTTGATCGTGTATTTCCGGAGCTTTTTTGCTTCTCTCTTTGTAAGGAAGTCTTTGCAGGATGAAAGCAAATTTTTGAAACAATTGGGATTATAATCAAGACATAGCAAGCGCTCATAAGATTTCACTAGATCTCGTTCTTTTTCGAAATAACTAAACAAAAAATAAAGTATAGACAATCTCTAAAACCAGTAAATTCAAACCATTTGCTTCTAGATTTCAGATTTTGGTGAAGCATGCCTAATCTTTTTTATCAACATATAAAACAGATTTAACAAACTGATATCAATTGCAGCTCTAATTTTTGTATTTAGATTTTGGATTTAAAAGTTTTCGACTGTATTATAATAAGAAGCTTATCGTTCATTGCAAGTGGTTCTAATCTTAATTAAATTGGCCTATATTTTAATGCTGTGGTCAAAAAGAACTTTTTGGGTTTACGATATTATTTATGTTTGTAAATACATATACAGTAAAGTTTCGGTAAAGAGGTTGTTTTTTTTAACCAGACAACAATTGTGAAAAGCAGCCATAATGGATTCAGCATTTTCATTTTATTACACAGACATTAAAAATTATTTATAAAGACGAACGTTTTCGGCTTACTTCAGCCCTCATCAGGTTTCTACAATTTTAGCAATGTTAATTAACTTTAAATTTACACACAAACGTAAAAAAACAACAGCAAAAAACAATATATACTTTTAAAAACACAGGCTTTACTTTTGACTAACTAGGCTAATTTTAAGTCAAAACGAGTGAAAGACTAAATTGATACAAATTGAATTCCAGATTATGATGTTTTTTTCTTCGATGACAACATAATCTGGAATTTAATTTGTATCAATTTAGTCTTTCACTCGTTTTGACTTAAAATTAGCCTAGTTAGTCAAAAGTAAAGCCTGTGTTTTTAAAAGTATACATTGTTTTTTGCTGTTGTTTTTTTGCGTGTGTGTGTAAATTTAAAGTTAATTACCGAATTTGCCCAAAAAAGTAGCTGAGAGAAAAGGACAACTAGCAAACCAATTGCTGTATTTATTACAATTAAATGGAAAACTTATTAAAATGATGATTTTTACGGCTTCTGTGTAGGAGACAAAGTTATATGGAATTTAAAAATATTCAGGCGTTATTATTTACAAAATGTTCGAATCTCGGCTCAAACCAGAAAGCAATTCACGAATTATAAAATAATTTAATATTTTGGATTGTTTTCTATTTTATATGAAAATTTGATTTTCAATTGTCCAATACTTACGTTTCGTATATGTCAAGCAAAGATGTCGTGTCACTTGTATCTTTATTTTCATCTTCAATCACAACTAGAATATAACTCATGCGGAAGGGCCATTGGTCAGTGAGGACAATCCAATAAAGAACCTTTTTTGCAAACTCCTGGCTTTCTAAAATTTAAATTTTTTTAAGGTACTTTTCTAGAGCAAAAAACTTAATGTTTATTTGATCACGTTTCGCATACTCATGTTTAAAAAGGAAGGAGAAAAGCTTAAGAAGTCAGTATTTCGCAAAAGAAAAGCAATGGTTAGTAATTTTGACGAGCAACTTGTTGTTAATTTATCAATTATACGCATTTCATATCTTTTTTAAATGATTTTTAAAAAATTAAAAAAAAGCTTATATCTAATTAAAATATTTATAAAATTTTCTAAGCCAGGTACTTCACAAAAAAAAAGAAACAACAAACCTTTTTCATTTTCATTATTTGAATCATCTTCACGGGATTTTTTGATGAAACACCGGTTTTCCTAAAAAAAATGTAAAACTAAATACTGTAAAACAGCAGGAATGAAATGAGAATTAACGAGAAAACATGAAAACATTCATACAAAAGAGAAGAGCGATTGATTTTGTGATAAATAATTGTCCAAATCGGGGCTCGGAAGCCACTTGTAGCTCTTGACGTGATTTTCCAGGGCCCGATAAACAATGACAAACATTTTTATTTTGCCATTACACTTTTTTTATTTAATATAAACCTTATCGAAAAGTTTCGAACAGCATTGTCTAGTCCATGACGTTCTTTTTGTAACCATTGGTTGACATAAGCAGTCATATCATAAATCTAAATTTTATTTTGACACGCAGCTCAATGTCGATCAATTTATACTCAGGGCAACGCCAAGCAATTACCCTATCTGCTTTTAGAGAAGCCAAGAACCTGTTTTTTGATTGAAATTTTTATTTAGTTTTTGTTTAGTGATATGATTGAAATTCAAAGCTGCTTGCTGAGACCAAAAAGCAAAAAGTAGTACGTTAAAGTGTCATTCTCAAAGTACAACAAAATGACGAGAGTAAGAATTGAACTGGAACCATTTTGATCGCAATCACATGTAAAGCAACGAACTACTTACTCGGCCACCTTACAAAATAAACTTTTTAAATTTTTAAACGCTTTTGTTTGCCTCTGATTAAAAAAAGCATCACTTCAAAAGCGTATTTACCGCAGCAGTTTCGACTTTTTTACTGATGAATTCAGAGAGTTTTAGATCATCAACGAGCACTTACAGTTTTGAAATGTGGTACACAGAAGTGAACAATTCAGATCAGGCTGTTGTAGAATGCAATAAATAAAAAATACATGAATCTGCAATATATCTGTACATAAATTGCATATTTGTCACGACAGCAAGATTCGGAACCATTTTTTCATTTATATTGTGTTCTTTAATAATTATTTTTATTGGGCTTTTGCAACGTTTATTTCCCTTCAGTTTTAATTCTGCTTAAAACGTCCAGTTTAGCTTTTTAATTTTATAGTATCGATTTAATTAGCACAGACAGAACAAGTTAATTACAAAAGCAACATGCTACCCGCTCTTGTATAAAACTGATAAGCGAAGCCGTGACGGAAATGATGTTGAAGATGCGCTTGAGATTGCGGGATTTCCCAAAATTTATTTAATCAGCTCCTCTTCTTCATGCATAAGATACCTGAGAAAAATAGGCCTTATAAGACGGTTTTTTTCATACAAGAGATATATCAGAGTAGCAGTTGTATACATTTTTATGACGGCAAAATATGAATGAAGACTAAAATAATCACAATAAAAATGAAAAAGACTTTTCCGTTCAAATGTCAAGCGACTCGGTGTAAAAATATCATGTGGTCCGTATTTTTTTCAGTATCAAAATAATAATAATTCTTCTAAACATTGTCAGGATTTTGGATTTAAATCAAAATGCTAGTTAATTAAAATTTTTTAAAGGAAGAAAAAAATAATTGCGACTGATCATATTCTTGACCCCGGGTTTTTAGACTGATGGGCACGCTCCCTTGTGGGGCGTGAAAGGTTTACCTACATTTTGGCCATATAGATAAGTTTTTATTTTTTTCAAAGCAAGAAAGACTGTCCGAAGAAATTAAAAATTGTAATAAGTGCTTTCGCTAATCTTCGTCTCCAAAAAAGAAGAAGCATTATTCGAAATCGCTCATATGATTGCTGAAGAGATGACATTTCATAACATTGGTAAAACATTGATTAATCCGTGTATGTCAAAAACGCCGGCTGGCCTTGTGTTGGGAAAACCATACAGCAAGAAGAGGGCAAAGATTTTACTCTCGAATTGTATGATTAAAACACCCATTGATGAGCTCGCAAAAGACATGAAGTGTCAAGTTCTCAAAAATTTTCAAGCCTCACTTTTGTTCAATTCAAAGTCGTAAAACAACTAATACTGCTCAAATATTGCAGTTGTTAGTCTATGTTCGTTTCAATTAAAGAGTATTTGCTGTTTTGCATACCTCTAGAGACCACATGTAGAGCAAAAATTGTATTAAAGTTGTATCCACGTTTATTGCAACAATAATATAGGCTACCTTGGAAAAAATTTGTGGGTGTCTACACAGATGGTAATCTGACAATATTTAGATTTCAAAGTGATTTAATCGCGAAGATTAAAAAAGAGCCTTCAATGGGGTTAGATCTCATTGCGTAATTCACCGAGAGGCTTTGTGTTATAGTATGTAACTTCATAGCGCACGGCTTTACTGCCTTCTTCTCTATGCTTTGATAAGTGTGGTTAACTGTGTGATAAACACTCATTCTTACGTATAGAAGTTCAGTCATATAACATTCGTGTTACTCCGTTTAAATAAAAGAGCTAACTTCAGATACTAGTGAAACTTGCAACACTCTAAGCTTTACGTATTGTTATGAAAGTTAAACTTGCAACCAATAGCAACTCCAGGGCTTTGTCGCTACTCGGGCTTGTGTTTGATACTGATGCAACAAGTTGCAAATGCCCTACAACATACATCCTTTTCGTCTGGACAAAGATATTCTTTCCGAAGATGTGCAACAAAAGTTTTTGGAAATGAAACGTAACTTTGCTGCAAAAAACACTTTTAAAGCTATGGCCACTGACTGATTTCTGGGCGAAATATGTGCACATGTACAAGAGTGTAGGTGCTGTAGCTATACTTTCACTCCTTCCGTTTTCATCAACTCGCACAAGCGAAAATGTTTTTCTTTCTAGGTATAAAGACAAAGCACAATAACAAACTTGATTGTGAAGCCGATCAGCACCACTGAGAGTCACAACACCGCGTTGTCTGATACAAAGTCACGAATTAAACTTTTGGTTTCCAAAAAACAGTTAAAACCTTATTATTAACAAAATTTAGCGATTGTTGTTCTGTTCAATGCTGTTAGATTTTTGATATGGGAGGGCTTGAGTTTTGTTGGTATTATCAAGGGGGAGGGCCCGAGTTTTGTTTGCATGATGAAAGGGGGACGCGTCTCAAAAAGTTTAAGGACACCTGTTTTAGGTTATAAGCAAGTATTTGAGTTACAGATCTGTGTTTAGTTTTCTAATTATAGTAAAAATCATTTTTCTTACCTGCAATGATAAAGAAAGACTTTTATTATAATAGTTCTTGTCTCTGGAACACGTGGTGATACTTGATTTGCATCGATTGATCTTTTGTTTGTCGTTTGATCCTTCTCACAGAGAATACTATCTGATGCTATAATAGATAACAAAATGATAGTGTAGATCAGGGATGTGCAAACTGCGGCCCGCGTCCAGAAATTGTGCGGACCGCGGAGGGTTGCGGATTTTGAATAGAGTGCGGCCCGCGAACGTTTCACACGTTTTTTGAGGTGCTTGATAAAATCAATGTCACCAATAAAGCATTTTGGTTTGGATTAGAATGAATATAATAATTAACTTTATAAGTTAATGTTATAAATACAGCGCTCTTGATTTGAATATTCAATAAATTTAGTAATACTTAAGATTTCTTTAAGTTATTGCAGTGAATATAGCGCTTATAATTTGATGAGTAAGTGTTAAATCGATACAGTTAAATAATTTAAAGTTAACCGCTTTGCAAGAATATATTTCAATTGAATGCTGCTCGCTGCGCAGCAAAAATAATAAAGAAACAAGTTTTTTAGCTAAATGTGCGCTTGTGACGTTATAGACAAATACTATTGTGTGTGTTTTGCTAGAACGTTCCATGTATTGTAATTGCTTAATTTTGCTCTATTTTTGTTTGTCTCGCCTCTTGGGAAAAATTCCAGAATCTAGCAAAATTTGTATAAATACGATAAAAAAAATTATTAGTTAATCGGAGAAATTTGTCTTTTTGACGATTTGCTAATCTTTAGTTTAGATTCATTCATTCGTGACTTGAGGAATTAACGCGTAGCTAATTTGTGGTTGATAGTTGTGCTAGCGAATCAAGTGGTAGCTAATTTTTTAAACTTCATGAATTTTGGTTTCAGCATATCTGTTGATTTTGTCTAATTCTAATCAACCTACATACGAGAGTTTAGCAAATTTAAAACTTGGTTTCAATTGATTCATCACTCCGCAATGGCAAGTTCCGCAAATTCGAAAGAGACAAGAAAGAAGAAAGTAGAGGAAGAGATGCAAAAATTTAATAAAAAATGGACTTCCAAATATTTTTTCATCGAAAATGCAGACAGTAGACCCTTGTGTTTGATTTGCAATCAAAATGTAAATGTTAATAAAGAGTACAACATTAAACGACATTATGACTCAAAACATGCTGACGGTGTTTATGGAAAGCTAAAAGGACGTGACATAGAGCTGAAAGTTAAGCAATTAAATGAACAATTGAAGAGCCAGCGTTTCATGTTTCAAAAAATGCATATTGATTATGAAAAAACAGTTCGATGCAGTTTCTTAATTGCACGGAGAATAGCTCAAATTATGAAGCCGTATTCTAAAAGTGATTTTGTGAAAAAGTGCCTTACTGATGTCGCAGAAGAAATGTGTCCTAAAATGGTACAGGAGTTTGAGAAAATAAGTTTATCGCGTTGGACGATAGCAAGGCGCATCGATGAACCTGCTGGTGATATTTGAAAAGACAAAGTAAACAATTTTGTATCATGGAGCGCAATCGATGAAAAGCACAGATGTGAAGGACGCGGCACAGTTGGCTATACTTATAAAAGGAATGGACAAGGAGTTGAACGAAACCGAAGAACTTCTGTCACTACAGAGTATGAAGGATATTACAACTGGTGTTAATATCTTTTATGAAGTTCTCAATGTTTTTGATAAGTTTGGTTTGGACCTATTCACTTTATGCGGAATCGCAACTGATGGTGCTCGAGCCATGTCTGGAACTGGCATTGGATTTGTAGGTCTCTTGAAATCTGCTTTGAAAGAGAAAAATATCAGTGACAATATAGCAATTTTTCACTGTATCATTCATCAACAAAATCTATGGGCAAAACCCTTGAAATTCAAACATGTCATGGGCCCGGTCATCAAGGCAGTAAATTTTATTTTAGCTCGAGGACTTAACCAACGGCAGTTCCAGAAATTTTGGATGATCTCGACACCGAACATCAAGATCTAGCTTACTTTTCCGAGGTGCGTTGGTTAATCAAGGGTAGGATGTTGCGACGATTTTATGAACTGCAAAAAGAAGTCGCACTATTTTTAAAAAATAAAGGGCGACCAATGGCTGAAATGGAAGACAAAAGTTGGTTGTGTGATCTAGCTTTCTTGGTCGATATTACTACTCGTATAAATGAACTCAATACAAGGCTGCAACGAAAAGCCCAGTATGCGAGTGAAATATACGGACACATAAAAGGCTTTATAAACAAGTTAAGACTTTGGCACACATATATACAGAATGCAAATCTCTCTCACTTTCCAACTTTGAAAGAAATGGGAATGCACCCAGAGAAGAAGACCGATTTTGCAAATCAACTTGAAAAATTGTTCAATGAATTTTCGGCTCGTTTCAAAGATTTCAAATCCCATGGATATTTACTTGAAATATTTTCTTCACCATCTCACACAGACATTGACAAAGCCCCCACTGACATCCAAATGGAAGTGATTGATCTTCAAGAAAGTAATGACCTGAAGGCCAATTGTGTAGAAATGATTCTTGGTGATTTTTACCGGAAATATCTTGACAAAGATAAGTTCCAAATTTAAAAAAGTTTATGGCTTCTAAAATGGCACTTTTTGGCTCAATTTATTTGTGTGAACAATATTTTTCTGAAATGGGTTTCATGAAATCTCCTTATCGATCAGTAATGACAGACGAACACTTGAAAAATGAATTGCCAGCATCTCAATTAAAGTAAATTTGAATAGAGTGGTTCAGAAAAAAAGCCAGCTGCATATTTCTCACTAAATTGTTTCTACAAAGATTAAATTGTATTGCTATGCTCTGATTATACAGTTACGTCTTTTTTTTTTTAATTAAACGATTTTTTTTCCGAATAATAATGGTATCGGAAAAATACCATTATTTTTCCGAATATATCATGGCAGTTTTATTTTTATCGCTGACACTATCAATAGTCGGTAAAGTATTATCCTATTTAAAGGTGTGGCCCGCAGAAATTGTGCTTATTGGTATTTGGCCCGCCATTAAAAAAGATTGCACACCCCTGGTGTAGATTATTATTTATTTATAAATAAATTGTTAAATCAATCAAAATAAAAGTTAAATCAACTACATTTTAATGCAAGACACACTAAAATTGTTATTTAAATGGCAGAAAAACTAATTAAAAAATTAAAAAATAATATAACCAATTTTTTACAATTAGATAAAATTATCAAGTGCATCCATGCCAATAGTAGAAATTCATGTTTTACACAACAAACAAAAATTAGAATTTTAGCAGCAAAAAATCACCTGGAACATAGTCGTCTTCGTTCTGTTCGCTGCTGCTGCATGATGTCTTATTGGATTCGTTTTTCTGTCGTTGAACTGAAAAAGTTACTCTTGCAGTTGGGTAGTTGTTGCTGGATAATATTTTTAACAAAAATTTTACTCAATAAAATTAATTTTATTCAATATCAAAATATTTCCTCAATTTCTATTAGAGCATTACAATAAATCTGTAGGGTTAATACAAAGAAAGATTAAGAAACAACTTTTTCGTTTGATTCTTAGAGAATTGTATAAATTATAAGGCTAAATAGACAGCTTACATTTTTTGACAACACATCAACCTAATATCGTAATACACCGCCTTGCATTGTTACTGGAAGCGTGGGTTTCATTCCAAGATACTACCTACCAATTTTTTAATTGACACTTGCCTTAGCTATCATTATCACTCTGGATTTGAACTCTATACTGTATGTTCTATTAAGTTTATTTTCAAATACCTGCCAGGATAACTGATATCTAGACGTCAGTTTGCTTTAGCTTTAACTTTAAACAAACTCACCAAACTAGGCATTCGAGGTGTTTGGAACAAGTTATAGAGTACTGTAAAAGTAAGCTACATTCAGGCTCTTTACTTTTTTTCCCACGAACCCAACTAAGATTATTGTAATCGTGTTGTCTTGAACAGCTTATGTCAAGCTTAATCGCCTACGAACTAATGTTAGGCGCTTTTGTTTTTTAATGGGGTCTAATGCTTTCATTGTAATGTATGTGCGGCGCCACCGAATAAACTACAGGCCACGTCGTATAAGCATGCTACATACATCGGGCACAACAGGGAGCACAAGGTCTGATGATATTGGATGACAAAACCCTAATGCTTGCTCAATACTAGTGTTTTTAGCACTTGCTATTGCATTACAACAGACTAAGGTAGTTAAAGGACAACCTCTGGGCGCCAGTTCATCAGCGTCTGTTCCGGAAGGATGTTTTTCTACATGACAAGAACGAATTGGTATTGCTCGAAAAGCATCAAATATTTTATCCACAAAGGCCTGATATTTACTCGTAATATTTGGGAGCATACCTTTTAAAGTAAACTTATTATTCTGTTCTTCAATAACCTTTCAAATTAAGTCTGTTCAAACCACGGTTCGTGATGCCTGCTGCAGCGGTTCGCAACAAAATATTAAAATTAATTGCTCAATTACTTTTACTTTACTGCTTTGTAAAATGAATTGAGATCCAAGCATGGTTTTGTTTTTTTTAAAAGTGCCGAAATTTTGTGTTGTTTTGCAAACTAAAACAAATTACTTCGTGTTATAGGTGAAAAAAAATACGGTGCGAGAATTTTGGCTGAGAACTCGGTAAACAAGAATTTAGCGCTGACGTTTGTATCAGTCCAACGAATACACAAATTTCTTCGTCTTTGGTTATATGCAAGATCAAGTGATGACCAGACGATAGTCAAATATTGGCGCCGATCTTTTGATCATATTGCCGAAAATGAGTATAGGAAAAGCCAACATTCCACTTAGCTTAAATGTTTGAATAAACATTTGGTGGTACAGAAATTGAAGATTGCATGAAGTAAAAGATTTTTCTTCCCAAAGCTTTTCGTCTGACACTCTTCAGGGGAAATTGTCAGAATGAAGCAGAATTGAAACCGAACTAAGTTATAAAGGGGGAAAGCAGAGTTCTCATTGGCTGAAAGAAGTTAGCCAATGAGAGAAAAGATTAAGAAATTTTCAATAAGTAGACGAATTCTTTTTGCTTACACAGAAGGGGATTGAGAGATTTAATGAAAGTCGCTTCAAGAGCAGAAAGGTGAAAAGAAGAGCGACCTCGAGCGAGAATAGAAATTTTTTCGTTGCTGTAATGAAGGACGCATTGGGCGTTGTTAAGAAGATGTTGACCAATGGAGGATTCGTGAAATTGTTGTGGGCGTGTGTTGGTCTTGCAAGAGCGGGAAAGACTTTGGCGGTTGACCGAGGCAGAAGGATTGGCGATAGATCTAGAAAATTGGCGATGGATCTTCCTAGATCCATCGCCAATCCTTCTGCCTCGGTCAACCGCCAAAGTCTTTCCCACTCTTGCAAGACCAACACACGCCCACAACAATTTCACGAATCCTCCATTGGTCAACATCTTCTTGACAACGCCCAATGCGTCCTTCATTACAGCAACGAAAAATTTTCTATTCTCGCTCGAGGTCGCTCTTCTTTTCGCCTTTCTGCTCTTGAAGCGACTTTCATTAAATCTCTCAATCCCCTTCTGTGTAAGCAAAAAGAATTCGTCTACTTATTGAAAATTTCTTAATCTTTTCTCTCATTGGCTAACTTCTTTCAGCCAATGAGAACTCTGCTTTCCCCCTTTATAACTTAGTTCGGTTTCAATTCTGCTTCATTCTGACGATTTCCCCTGAAGAATGTCAGATGAAAAGCTTTGGGAAGAAAAATCTTTTACTTCACGCTAGCTTAAATGTGTAAAAAACTCATCTGAAAAATTCCCTAAATTCAAGCAGCTGTACCACACCTTTCTTGTACAATTTTTTTAAAGTGCTTTCAACATAGTTTAAATAGAAACAAACAAATTAAAAAATTCGTTCGCTGTTAACCAGCAGTCATCAAATAGTCTACCCGTGAATGTTCATTTTTAATCGCAAAAAATTTAGTAAAAAATTCAACTTAAAGTGTAAAAATAAATACAAATAACTGTAATTGTGATTAAGTGTACAAGATGAATCGTAGCCAACCACAAGTTAATCGTCAAACAATCGAAAATTAATTATAATTATTAACTTTTATCTCCGTTCTTGAATCATGGGTCAACCTTACAAACTAACCACAACAACAAATTTTACACTAGGCTGAGTAACAATCAAAAGTCAAACATCGGATTCTCATGGGCCAAAGTTTGTGCCCTTTGATTTCTGGTTTATCGAGATCTGCACCAAAATTTCGTGAACAAAATATACAAGATCGTTATTTAATTCGAAGTTTTTAATTTTATCTCATTATAAATCTTTGCAATTCTTTTAAAAATTTAAAAGTTTCCAATGAACAAGAACGTGATATGTTTACGTTGCTAAGCGTTTGCTTAAAGAAATCTTGTATCAATATCTGCTTCACAAGTTTAGAAAAGAAAAAGCTCTTAATAAAAAAATGCCAGTAGTAAGAAATGGCTCTTTTGGTGACCTCCTCAATCAGAAGCCCAGGAGCACAGGTGCACTGACGTCATCAGTGCCCCTACGGTTCCAAACCCTAGGTTTCATGAGTCAGCAAACCTAAAAGGTCGAAACCCTGTGTCTCTTACTTTCTAGTGTTTATTTGTTTCGAATCTATTTAGTTTTAAAAAATTACTTTTTAGTCTTACCTGGTTTTATGCAGCTTTAAGATTGATAAGATTTATTGAAAACAATTTTGTAAAGTTTACCATGCGGTAGTAGACAATTACCACGTATTTCCTGAAGCGTGAACGTTGTTTCAGAAGCTAAATTGTATTTTTTTTTTATTTATTTTGATTTTTACTCAAAATCAACTTGAAATTAATCATAGTGCATGTAGAAATAAAGATTGTGAATAAGGAAGCAGCGACTAAACGAAGTACGTTATTACATGTACAACCTCATGTAATATTCATAGTATTGATGGTAGTATCACCTTTAGTAACAATCTTTAAAAAAAATCGATTTACTATGTATTTTCGGTAACTTTTGATTAATATTTATGTACCTCGTACATACTATTAATAAATATTAATATTTATGTACTATTAATATTAATATTTATGTACATACAAAAAGAACTACTGCCAAGTTTAAAGCGAGAAACCGTATGGAACAATACTTCAACGTCAATTTAAAGAATTTAGAATTCAATTTGTGAAAAGAAAAATTGGATATACAGTAGTGAGGAAGCTATCTCTACAGACTTCTTGATGAAATGTTGCAGAACTCTATTTTTTTAACTATGGTTTTTCCCGTGGGGATTTTCCTAGGTGCTTTCAGGGTATTAGGAGAATTTAGGGAGAGAGTATAATGTTTTCTTCATCCATACCACGACCACATATAACAGCATAAATACATTCATCCTAACATAAAATTACTAACGAAATATAAAAAAAAAACAAAAAAACAAAAGAAATCATAATGAACGTTTTCGGCTTCCGTCAGCCCTCTTCAGATGAATAAAATGATTTGAAAAAATAAGTACTGTAATTTAAACAAAAACGAAGTCAATGAGTGAGGTGGATGAACACTTAAGTTTCCAGTTGAAGACTGAGAGCTCCGTCAAGGAACATATCATGTCGTGTGATATTTGCTTCAATATTAAATTCTATGTAAATTCGTTTAAAATAATTAAAAAATGTAATTCCAATTTTAAAATCAAAATTTATGAAGCTTTATTGATATAAAAGCATAACCCCAAACTCAACCGACAATTATTTGCAAATGGGTCATCATTTTTATTAAATATATTTTAGATTATTATTTTGCGTCAGTTGGATTTACTCGGTGTATCGACGTTGTTGTTGTCATTTTGGCGATTGCATTTTAAATTTAAATTACCATAAAACCTTTAATTTAGCGCCACCCTGTCTCTTTAAGAAGTCGCCTTAAGCGATTTTTTTGCCGTGAAACTAACCCGAAATCCCTCTTTCAGCATCAGCATTAGCATGGAATAAAAAAAAAAACAAGAGAAAATGGATCTCTGAAGAAGCGATAGTAACCGCAGGGGAATCCGGGTTAGTAAATCGCTTACGGCGATTTTTGAAAAAACAGGGTTGCGCTCAATTAGAGCTTTTACGGTAATTTCCTTTATGAGAAAAAAACGCATGCGAGAAAAAAGATTTGTTGAACAATTGTGTAATTCAGATCATTGACTTCGTTTTTGTTTAAATTACAGTACTTATTTCTTCAAATCATTTTATTCATCTGAAGAGGGCTGATGCAAGCCGAAAACCTTCATTATGGTTTCTTTTTTTTAATATTTTGTTAGTAATTTTATGTTAGGATGAATGTATTTATGCTGTTATATGTGGTCGTGGTATTAGGAGAACATTGCGAAAATCTGGTGTAATCCATTACTACATGTAAAAATACCACAGACTGGTCAGGACACGCCTAAAGGTGTTGTTGCGCAACAACATTCCACAGATATGTAACCAGATGGTTCTGGTGAATTGATTATTCTAATTTAAAGTCATTGAAGAAAAAAGAACTGTTCAAGATGTTCAAGTGTGATATTTGTGAAAATACTTTTACAACAGAGCGCAATATGCGCCGTCATAAAAAAACATTCGTGAAAAGTCAACTGGAGTTCGTTGTAACAAATGCAACAAATCTTTTACTAGAGCTGATAGTTAAAAAAACACCAAAAAGTTGATGACATTGGTAGGGGAGACCGGGGCAAGTTGTAACATGGGGTAAGTTGTAACATTCGTATTTGTCGAAATCTAACATCAACTAGCAAAATTTTAAATAGCCCTAAATAACAATCATATTAAGACCGATTGCTAGCAAATAACATTGTTTAGTTCCGATGACTAAAAATAGGCTTACTGTTAAAACAAGCTTTTTGAGTAGCAAAGTAAATTTTTCGAAATTTAATTTTTGTCTTCTGGGGAGATAGCGGGTGCAATTTTATTGAAATGTTTTATATAAGTCGAAACACAAAACAATAAGCTATTAAATGCCTAACAAGGTTTAGCCACTAAAACGTAACTCTTTGAGATATTAACAAAAACTTGACTAAGTGTGAGATGGGGTAAGTTGTAACATAGGCTGATGGGGTAAGTTGTAACACATATTTTTGTGCATAGATTTAACTAGCTCATATTAAAAGTAATTTAGGCAACAACATTTGTGAATGATATAAGAATTTACAAAAGAAAGTCTAACAGGAACACCAGCTCATCATCACAAGACAACTTAGAAGCTGCTACAACAGTTACTATAATTGAAAAAAGAGATCAATAAGGGGAGTAGCAAAACATTGGTGTTTACCATGTAAAATTCTACAGATTGCTAAAAAAACTTAAAGATAGGCCAAGCCCTTGGTGCAAAACAAGAAAAGGTCTAAAAAATGTGCCATGTTAACAGACACACTAGAAAAGGACAATCTGTTACAGCTCCAAGCAAAGAAAAACTAATTTTTGAAAAAACACTAAAAGAAAAAGAGTAGTTTTGCATTACATTTCTTGAGCCCTATTTTAACAGTCGTCCTGATGAGGAGTGGGTGGTACAGTGCTATGGTTACCTAAAGAGGTCACTTTCAGCTTGTGCCGAAGATTTGAATACATATTTTTGTCACAAATGTGATTCTGAAATTTATGATTAGGCTAATCCAGCAGTGAAAAAAACTATTTTAACATTTTTAGACAACGACCAAATACCTTATTTTTTGTGCTTGATACTCATGTCTATGACTAAGCTATGTGGGATTTCGTTGTGTTTACTTTTTCATATTGTTATTTTCTTCAAGTTACATTTATATTTAAACATTTATTAGTGATTTTTGTTGATGTTACAACTTACCCCAACTGGTGTTACAACTTACCCCATTGACGGGGCACATTGTAACGCTTTTTTTAAATATTTAAATCATAATTTTAACCACTAAGCTTTGAAAATTATTAATTTATTTTTTTGATATTAATTAAACAGTGACCTAAATTTTTCATATTAAACAAGAATTTTGAAAAAAAACATTTATTATGAGAGTAATAACAAAAAGAAAAAAAAGTGTTACTACGTGCCCCGGTCTCCCCTACACCAGACGTTGTTAGACCATATTCTTTTGTTTCAAATTTGGGGCGAAAAAGGATGTAAGGAAGATTTCCCATTATCACATTAACGACTTGAACAAGTTGATCCATCAAAAACATGACTTTTCCTCTTATGACACTAATAGTTGCTTTTCTCAATAACGATGAAAAGGGTATCGGCAGTCCAGGTGTAACAATTTCTTGAAACTTTTTTCGAATGTCTCTTGCTGCACTTTCCACTTCTCTTGCTTTGGTGATAATCTCTTCAAACACCAACAAATTTTTGTAACAACTTGTATAAGGAGGAATCTAGTTGGGGTACTTGATTTCGTTTGCTTCTTGATATAAATCGTCTGCTTGACTCGTATACGTTTGCATAATGTAAGGATTTGCAAATACATCTCTTTTTGTATACCTGTGCAAAGATGTTGAACAACAAATCCTTTCGGGCGTGTCCTGACCTGTCCGTGGTATTTTTTAGTAATGGATTGCGCCAAAATTTTGCAATGTTCTCCTAATACCCTGAAAGCACCTAGGGAAATCCCCACGGGAAAAACCGTAGTTAAAAAAATAGAGTTCTGCAATACTTCAACAGGAAATCTGTAAAGATAGCTTCCTCACTATATTTAATTTTTCTTTTCACATATTGTTTTCTAAATCTTTAAACAGACGTTGAAGTATTGTTCCATACGGTTGCTCGCTTTAAATTTGGCTGTAGTTCTTTTTGTATGTACATAAATATTGATTAAAAGTTAGCGAAAATACATAGTAAATCGATTCTTTTTAAAGATTGTTACTAAAGGTGATGCTACCAACAACACGATTTAGCTTCTGAAACGACGTACCACGGTTCTCTGCGAAAATACAGGAAATACGTGGTTATTGTCTACTGCATAGTAAACTTCACAAAATTGTTTTCAATAAATTGTATCACTCTTAAAGTTGCATGAAACCTTTATCAGATAAGACTGAAAGTTGATTTTTTATATTTGAAACTAAATTGATTTGAAACAAATAAACACTAGAAAGTTAAAATTAATGGTCTACAATGGAAATCAAGACTACTGTCTTCAGGAGATAGGGTTTCGACCAAAGTTTGGATAAAGCTTGAGATTACAAGTTAGCAAAAATAGATATTTGTCACACTTCATTCATAATTTTAATCGTAACGATATATTTATCCCCGTTAATAGTAATTCGTAGTGTTATTATAAGAAAATAAATGCGGCTCTTTGAGCGCTGTTTGCGATATACGTCTAATTTGTTCTATTGCTTGATACATGTATCTTTTTTTCTCTTTCGCTCGACAGTATGACGTAATATGTTTTGTTCAAGCTTTGCTATCTCGAACGTAGTAGATTATTCGCGTAACGATCTCTCCAGGGAGTCCTGGCTGAATCTCGAATTTACGAAAAAGTTTACGTCACGTGATTTTGGTTTCTATATAAAGCCGATGCGTAGCGAATTATTAAGATTAGATGTGATTTTAAGACGACTTAAGTGGAAGTAATTTGGTCGGGCACGGGAGGCTCGTTAATTTTTGTATTGGTCGTCGAGTATTGAATTTATTTTGCGCCAGTGGTTGGTAGTTGTATTCTACAAAGGTAGAATTATTTGTGTTAATTGAGTCGAGTTATAGTGTTGATTTCGCTTTGCAGTTTGGCAAAGCGTGAAATAGAAGTCTGGTCGGACGTGATTTTTGCAATACATTCGTTCTTATTAGAGACTGTGGTCTCTGTTTGTTGTGAAGAAGAGTCTTCAACGGAACCAATCCGAGCTTTCGTTAAACCAACTGTATAAATTGTCAGGCTCATAGCAAGACTACTTCTTGGGCCGGAATAAAATAAAATTTAGACACAGCTTTGTTTCAGCTTAGGTATTCGGGTTACCTAGCTCAACTGGTCCTTTGGGATTCCCGAACAAAGTTTGTGACAATATTAAACCACTTTTTTTGGAAACAGTTAGAGTTTACTTAAGGTCAAACACAACCATCAATACGGTTCAGCTTTTGAAACGGCGTTCACACTTCACTGCGAAAATACAGGGAATATGTGGCAGTTATCTACCGCATGATAAACTGTATAAAATCGTGTTTAATAAATCTTATCAATCTTAAAGCTGCATAACACAAGGTAAGACTAAAAAGTGATTTTTTAAATTTAAAACTAAATAAATTTGAAACAAATAAACACTAGAAAGTAAAAATTAATAGTCTACTGTCTTCTACTGTCATTTTTATAAACACAAAAAGTAAAATTAAGACGTCTTCGGGTTAGAAGATAAGATTTAGACAAAAGTTTCGACAGACTTTGAGATTACGAGCTAGCAACATAATAAATTGATTTTTTTAAATGGTTACTTAAACTCATGCTACCATCAATACGATTTAGCTTCTGAACAGGAAACGACGTTCACGCTTCTCTTACAAAAATACAGAAAATACTTTGTCTTAGTAATTATATCTACCGCATGATAAACACTATAAAACGTTTTAAATAAATCTTATCAATCTTACAGCTGCATAAAACCAGACAAGACTAAAAACAATTTTTTAAATTTGAAACTAAATAGGTTTGAAACAAATCATTTTTATAAACACTAGAAAGTACAAGATAGGGTTTTAAAGTTTTAGGTTTGGGATCTAGGGTTCGCGCACTGATGACTCAGTGCTCCATCGCTCCAGCGCCTCCACCGGAGATCAACCAAACCAGCCATTACATACTACTAATGCCATTGGAAAATTACAATGTATATTGATGGTCACAAATGTAAACTGATGTAACAAATTGCTGCTTTTTGTCAACATTGTCTTTTGTAGATATTTTTTATAAAAGATTATTTTGTCACTTGATTACTTTCACTTGTATTATTCTGTTTGTACGAGCAGGTCAACTACCCGTAAGATTCTATTTGATTAAGTGAGAGGTCGGGCAATAAATGCGCACTTAAGCAGCCTACAAACTCACCCTATTAACACCAGCCACCTGATCCACCAGGGAAAGTATAATTCGAATAATAAAATGAAAGGCAGAACACACCAGAATAAGATTATGAATAAACAAATTGCTACAGATCACATAGGGCTACTTAAGATGACGATTTAATTGAAAAGTTGACCATAAATCTATAAAATACAAAACAAGAGTTAAACGACGAATTACCTTTGAGTACCAGTTCCCGAAAGCTCCTGCCACGCGCTTGACTGCGACAACATCAAACAACCAGTCACAATCGCTGGTTGAAGTAAGTCCACAACCCGGATGTAAAAATTTCAACAAACAAAATGGGGACAACGAAATTAAGTGCAGATTAGCCCTAACAATGTTTGCCCTATTTGTTTTACTTTTTAGCCTATAATGCTATGTGTAACTTTAACTTAGCTAATGGCTTTTCAAACGTTAGGGCTTAAAACAGTGTATCAATTGCTGTCAAAACTTTTTTTAATCCACAGTCTTTTATTGAAAATTTTGATGTTACAAACGGTAATTTGTAGAAATCTTTGACCGACAACTTTTAGTCTCGTAATTTAACGCTGAAGATTGAACAATACCAACTCTTCATTTTAATTCTAAATATTTAGATCCCTGTGTAGGAATTTAAATAATCTGATTCCCGATCTTTTGCACTAATTTACGTATTCTTCAAACAATATTTGTCTAACTAAAAATAAATTTAAAAATCTTTGATTAATTAATGTTTTTTTTTTCCAAATTATGAACCAATGATACGCGCAAACTTTTCTACGGATGCTAGTAAAGTTGAGGTATACGAGGTGTGTTTGAAAAGTATCGGGACTGTATGCTTTCCACAAACAACACTTGCAACAGTGATAAAAGCTTTGTTTTTTAAGATGGCGCAATGTCTTGTGGTTGTAAAAATGTAGTTTCAGCATTCTGTAACAACCATATGCTTGTTTACAGGCTTTTCTTGAAAGGTGCTTTACTGTAGTTCGTTTTGGGATAATTTATTTAGTAAATATTTTTTTCTTTTTTTTCTTCTTTTGTTAACAAATAATGAGCATTGAACAAAGAATCAACTTGAAGTTTCTCGTTCGACTTGGAAAAACTCCAACTGAAACATTCAATTTGCTCCAAGAAGTTTACGGAGATGCTACGATGTCAAGAACTCGGATTTTTAAGTGGCACAAGAGGTTCAGAGAGGGAAGAGAGGACGTGGAAGGCCAACAACAAGCAGAACAAACGAAAATGTTGAGCGTGTGAGAGAAAAAGTGCGCAGTGACCGCCGCCTTACTGTTAGAATGATAGCAGATGAGTTGAGCATGAATAGTGAGAGGGTGTGGAGGATCATTACAGAAGATCTGGGGATGAGGAAGGTTTGTGCGAAAATGGTACCAAGGTTGCTGAATGATGGGCAAAAGGAAAATCGTGTGCAAGTGTGTCAAGACATCCTGAAACAATTTGAAATTACACCAGATCTGCTGAGTAGAGTTGTTACCGGTGATGAGTCGTGGATCTTCGAGTACGATCCACTCACCAAACGGCAGAGCCTTGAATGGAAGAGTGCATCCTCAGCAAGACCCAAGAAAGCAAGGCTGTTCAAGTCCAAAATTAAGGTAATGCTGATTGTTTTCTTTGATGTTCATGGAATTGTTCATCTAGAATTCTTGCCACAGGGCCAAACCATTAACCAGAATGTTTACAAAGACATCTTGCGACGTTTGATGCGTTCGGTAAGGGAGAAAAGAAGAGAATTGTGGGAGACAAAGTCATGGCTGCTTCATCATGACAATGCTCCTGCTCACAATGCCTTAAGCATACAACAATTTCTTGCAGAAAATAACATTGCCGTGCTGGAGCAACCACCTTACTCGCCAGATCTGGCTCCCTGTGATTTTTTCTTGTTTCCTAAGCTCAAGGGAATCATTAAAGGAACCCGTTTTCAAGACTCAAAAGCCATAACAACAGCCGTAACGAAGGAACTACGAGCGATCCCAATGGAATCTTTCCAGAAGTGCATAGAAGCATAGCAGCAGAGATTAGAAAAGTGCATTCGAGCTCAAGGAGATTACTTTGAAGGGGACAAGTTGTAATTTTTACGTGGCATTTCAAATAAAATAATTATTTACACAGTCCCGTTACTTTTCAAACAGCCCTCGTATATGCTGAAAAAATTTCAACTTTTTAAAGGTTACTCACACCTTACAATGTAGTTATGAAGATATACGGGCTTCAACTTTTAATGATATAAATGCCAAAATCTTTACTTTAGATGTAATTTATTGTCATCCATAAAACGATGTTGGTAATTTTCTTTACGCCTTTAACAAAAAATTAGTTAAATATAACTTAAGGTTGGAAGTCATTTCTTTTTGTTGTCCTGTGTTTATTTTTCAAGAGTTTTTTTAACATTAGTTATTATTTTCTTGTGTTGCTCTCAAAATGTCAAGCTTTGGTATCTAATCTGAAAAATTAATCATGAACAAAAAAAGCATTGAAAAATGTTTGCATTGATTGTCTATTTTATTTAAAAAAATCAAGCATTAGAACACCTTAGAGAGAAACGCCCATGGCGCTTTCAAAATTAATTGGTTAATAATGTACGTAAACCTAAAACAATACAATTCAAATGAAAAGTTTTATTTAGTTTTGGATCTTAATATTAGTTAAAATTTACAAAGATCATAGCAATAATAGCAGCGATGTTTTCTCTTATTGATAAACCAAATTGTACGAGTATATCGGATATCTTATTCCACTTTTGATTATATTATGACTATTGTTTTTTCAAATGTAATAATGCCTGACCTCTTTTTGGTTTGGAACCTTTTGGTAACAGATTTTGTTGTCTCTTTCACTAATGATTATCCAACATTTTCTTCATATGGCTTGGGCTTGTAAATGTTTATGTATTTAAATATAATTGCAAATTGGTGGTGCTCTTTAGAAGAGTAATCAATGATCCTTCAGTAATCAGAGCGATAATTCATACTTATCAAAACATAAATTAAAAAAAACGTTTTATTAAAGTTGTCTGTCACACTTCAATTAGTCTTGGAAATTAATTCTATAATGCGATAAAATTGTTTTAGCTTGAGTGGAGGACAAACTATTAAGTTTAATATTAGCCATCAGTGTGCTAATTTATTCTTGTAGTTTGTCAGTTTAAAGTTGTTGGCGCTGTGAATTGCTTTGAAGTTTGCCGAAGCTTGAAAGTCAAGTTTTATCAGAATTAATCGTTTCTTTTCATCCTGTAAATACATTCTTTATAGTCAGAAACCGTGGTTACTTTCATTTTGTAGAGACAAGTTTTTCTAAAAAATTTATTTGTTTAGTCAGAACTAACTGATTAAAAAAGTTCAGTCTCGCGGGAGACTATTTCTAAAGCCTATGTAAATAAACACAGCGGAGCTATTTAAGTTACTTAGTTCAACCGGTCCTTTCGGATTCCTGAGTAAAGTTTTGGCGTTGTCTCAAGGCCTCTGGGCTCTTCAAGGGACACAACATCTTATTCAAAAGTCTCAGGGTTAAAAAAAAATAGTGATGCTAAATGCAATGTTTGAGACTGGTCTTTCTCCGAGAAACTGGACTGGTTGTCAGTGGTCTTGGTTTATCTTAGGTTTCTCAGTTCTGCCTACGACGCTACGTTTTTTTGTGAAATATTATTTGCAATTAGTCGTAAATTTTTTGTTTGTTTGATTTAGCTTTTTATTTCTGATTATGTATTTGGTAGATATTATCTGTTTTTGTTTTACTTTTTTAAGTTTTTGTATTTTTTTTTATTGAAAGATTAAAAGTACAGTTGATAGGACTTTTTGGCAAAAATATTGTACTTAAAAGAATTAATACAACCATCCAACTATTTCAGCTGAAAATAAATTAAACTTATTAAAACTCCCACATATTTAAAGTTTATTGCTAATAGGCCAATTGTAACCCCAAAATATAAAACTTTTGTATTAAATGAAAAAGAATAAAAATTAGATGTAATGAAACAATTTTAATTATGCAGTATAAAACCAGTGTAAAACCGAACAATTTCTAACAAAACGCCAAAAAAAATTTGTATGATGATTAGTTGAAAGTTGTTGAAACAAGAGAAGATTATTCGCGTATAAGTTATACTTGCAACTTCGTGGCACCAAAATTGGTTAGAGAGAGAGATCTGTTTATTTGCATCAAATCTTTTCAATAAATTACCGCTTAAAACACAAAAAAAACAATAATTTTACATTTTGAAATTAAAACAAACTGATAATTATCCATATATATCAAATCAAGAGCACTATTAAGATGTAATGCAGGGGTAGGAAGGGACAAAAGTCATTTAATCACTACCCCCAGCTTATTTAAAAGTTTCATTACAAGCAATTTAATAAATTAAGTTTTTGGTATGTAAAATTGATTATTAACTTAGAAAAACATTTGCATAAGACATTTTACATCATAAATTAAAATAAAATTATAAATCACTTTACAAACATGATGAAAACAAAACAGACAACAAGAAAAACAAAGGCCGCATATATGTAGATAAAATTAAACGACAGAAAATAACTCGGCATAAATTCGATTTGAAATAAAGGCAAATAGTGTAAAAAACGACAGCACGACGATGAAAAAAAAAAAAAACAAACAATCAAACCGGGAATAAAGGGACAAAAAAAAACAACAAAAAACAAAAGCTTATATGATTAAATTAAACAACAGAAATAGATCTTACCATAAATTAAATTGAAAATAAAGGTAGTAGCATAAAACAAACAACATAACAGATTTCAGAGTAGATACAAATAGCACAAATCCAACAGCACAATAATGAAAAGGAGCATAAAAAAAACAAAGAAAAATACAAAAACAAAACAAAACAAAGGCCAATAAGATTAAGTCAAACAACAGAATAGGTCTCAACATAAAATTTACTGAAATAAGGCAGTTAGCATAAAATAAAAAACAATAGATTTCATCAGGCAATTAAGGATTAAAGAGGTGCACAAAGAGCAAAACAAAACATAATATTTCTTAAAGTAAAACCTTAAAACGTTAAATTAATATGCATGTAGTTCAGGGGTCTCAAACTCGAGGCAAGAAAGGGGCCAATATGTGATAAGTAGGCGATCCAGGGGCCACACAAAATTCGGTCCTCTTTAGAAGAGTAAAATTTAAGAAAATAAAATATATTAATTATAACTTTATTAAAATTCTCCTGTTTTTAAGTTTATTTCAGTTGTAAGTTGATAGGCAATTGTTTCTTTGAACTTTGAGTGTCAGATGGAAGACTTCTGGATACGCTTAGAATTTACTAATGAGTCTATATCTGGCTTCAGGCTTGCATCTTTGATAGTAGCAAGTCTTAATACAGATTGCAAGTGTTCATCAGTCAGCCTTGATCTGATGGCAGACTTGTTCACCTTCATGGTGGAAAAGAACTGTTCACACACATATGTACTGCCAAACATTGCCAGAATTCGCAAAGCAAAGGCACACAATTTGGGAAACTTGTCGAATGGTAGGAACTTGTAGAATTCCGGAATACCAACCTCCGCATACTTCTGCCTGAGCAGGGTGTCACACTGAAGCTCCATTAACTCCATCTGAAGGTCCTCTCTCACAGTTTCAACATCCACTACTAGTGGTGTAGCAAAGAGCACAAATTGTTTTTCTAAAGCCTGAAAGTCTTGAAATCGGCGCTCAAATTCTGTATGTAAATTTGCAATCATTTCCACATACTCAGTCAGACATTCAGCATCAACCTTTCCCAGTGACTGCAAAGTCTTGAAGTGTGCAAAGTTTCCATTTTCAAGCTGCTTTCTCCACAATAAAAGCTTGCACTTGAAAGCTTTCACACAGTCATACATGATAGTTATAACTTGTTTTGGACCCTGTAGACTCCGGTTCAGCATATTTAAGTGGTCTGTCAAATCTGTGAGAAATGCAAGGTTGGATATGAAAGTGGGATTGCAGAGTTCAGGAATATCATTTTTTTTCATTGCCATAAATAATCCAATTTCTTCTCTCAAAGCAAAGAACCTCCTCAGGACATTTTCACGAGTGAGCCACCTCACTTCTGTATGATAGAGCAACTCTCCATATTCACTCTCCATGCTAGACAAAAAAGAAGTAAACTGCCTGTGATTCAGAGACCTTGCACGTATGAAGTTCACAGTCTTCACAACTACATCCATAACATTTTTCATCTGGATCTTTTTTCCACAAAGTGCCTCCTGATGAATAATACAATGTATAGCGGAGATATATTCTCCAAGTTTTTTTACTTTGTCTTTTAGAAGGCCAACTAAGCCCACCCTTTCAGAACACATTGCAGGGGCCCCATCTGTAGCTACTGCCACAAGCTTTGACCAATCTAACCCTGCACGTTCAATGCACATTTCCAGTTCATTAAACACGTTTTGTCCAGTACAACTTCCCTTCAATGGTAGCAAGTCCAACAATTCCTCAGTGATATTAAAATCTTTGTCAACACCTCGGATAAATACAGCACAGTAAGAAACGTCTGTAACACCTGTACTTTCATCAAGGGCAAGTGAAAATGTTTCAAAATTTTTAGCAGCAGCAGTAAGTTTTTGATATGAATTACTTGCTAACTCTGTGATTCGACTGGCAACAGTATTTGCTGACAAGCTAATACTCTCAAAAAGTTTCTTTTTCTCAGGACAAAGAATATCACTGGCTGTTAGAAGACACTCCTTTATAAAAGTACCTTCAGTAAATGGTCGTGAGGATTGTGCAATCTTTTCACTCAAAGCAAAACTAGCTCGTACAGCATTTTTACTTGTTTCGTTCAATTTAGAAAAAACATTTTGTTGCTTTGACAGGGCCGAATTCAGTTGTGTAATTTTTTCCTCTCGCATTTTCCCACTAAAAACGTCATATTGTTTTTTATGTTTCGTCTCGTAATGCCTTTTAATGTTATACTCCTTTCGTACTGCCACAGTTTCCAGGCAAATCAAGCATTGTACTTTGTCTCTGGCTTCTATTACAAAATACTTATTTTGCCACTTTTCTTGAAAATTTCTGTTCTCTTTTTCAACTTTTCTTTTCTTTAGCTTTGACAACGACATTTTCAATGTTACACAGCCCTACAAAAAATTAAAATTTGGCCTGAAGCAAAAGCTTAAACAATATTATTTTCTAACGTGCAATACTGTATGGTAAAATGGCGGTTGCGCACGTCCAAAATGGACATGCGGCTGCGTCCGCGTCATTCTTATAATAAACAAACAAAAAAAATTTTAATAAAAAGTTTATACAGCCGTACTGTTTGTTTGGTCCTACATATCTACATCAAAAATTTTTAAATATTATCTTTTAAAACAGTTAAATAAGCTAGCAGCAATTAACCTATTAAAAATGTCCTAAAAAACTTTCAGTCAAATGCCGTAACTTTGTTGGCAAATCGCTTACGTAATTAAATTCGAAACCGATTTTTTGCTTAGTAATAACCTCACATGACTGCCTCTTAGTCTCATAAAAAAGAAACCAATACTTATTCTCTTTTAAACTGGTTTGGGTTACCGGACGCATTCGGCTGTTAAATACAATAGTACAAAACACGCTTGCGCACCACAAGGTTGTTTGTTACGCGTGAGTGATTGAATTGCTCGAAAGAGAAAATATAAAGAAAACAGACAAGATTTGGCGCGAAATGAGAAAAGAAAGAAAAAAAGGATTATTGCACATGGTATTTTTTTAAGCTATGGCCATGTAGTGTTTTTCAACTCGGTATGTACTATTAACACGAAGGTATTATATTTGTAGGACAATTTAGTATATATGTGTCAGATTGCTTGAGGGCCATAAATTTTTGGTCGGCGGGCCACATGCGGCCCGCGGGCCGCATGTTTGAGACCACTGATGTAGTTCATTTTGCATTAATACTAAGAATTAATAATTTATATGGGTAAAATTTGAATGTTGATTAAATTTCATAGGTATCTAGCAGGTATTTGTACAGTAATCTATTAAATGGTTTAATTCTTTGTTCGGTTCTTATATTAATTGGCAGCTTGTTCCACATTTTCATACAATTTACTATAAGACTATTAGATGATTTACAAGCCAAAAAATGTGAAATAAAGATGTTGTTATTGCTTGATTGCCGTGTGTTATAAGCATGAATTTCATTTACTAAAGGGATTTTATCTTTAAACTCTCTGTCATTGTATAATCGAAACATGAATTTCATTGCAGAATATTGGTACAATTCATTTACCTTTAATAATTTAGAAAAGGCATACAATTTATTTAATCTTGTTCTATATGGTTGCATACTAATGTATCGTATAGCTCTATTATGCAGTTTATTAAGGTTTTTTAGTGCTGATTGATTTGCATTTCCCCACAGAACTATGCCATATTGCAATCTGCTTTTTATAAGTGCATGGTACACGAGCTTTAGATTATTAAAGGAAAGGTATTTTTTTAAATGATACAGCATTCCCACAGATTGAGATATTTGGGTAGTTAATTTATCTATATGTGGTTTCCATTTTAGGTTTTTATCAATTACAATTCCCAGGTATTTAACTTCGTCTTTTTGGCAAATTTGACTGTTATTTATATGAATGTTTATCATGTTATTTTCAGCTTTCTTTTCTCCAAACATTATAGTGCTTGATTTTTGGGTGTTTAAAGTAAGCTTGTTTTTAAGCAACCAATTTTCAATTTTTTTAAGTTCTTCATTGACCACTTTTTCTACTGAAGATGAGTTATTACCAGAGGCAAAAAGTGCTGTATCATCAGCAAAAAGAAGAGTTTTTACGCTTGAAACATTTGGAAGATCATTTATGTATAGGAGAAATAAAATAGGGCCAAGGACACTACCTTGTGGGACACCATGATTTATTAAATTTTTTTTTGATTTAGTTGAATTTATACATGTAAATTGGTATCTGTTTGTTAGATATGAAGAAATTAAATCAAAAGATAGCCCCCTAATACCCATTGCAATTAATTTTTGTTTTAAAACAGTGTGGTCTACTGTATCAAAAGCTTTTTTCAAATCAAGAAAAATTCCACAAGTAATTTTATTGTTTGCCTGCTGATAACGCAAGTAATTTTCTAGTTCAATAAGTGCATCACTAGTGCTTTTGTTTTCCTGAAAACCATATTGATTTTCTGATATGATATTGTACTTACTAATAAAATCAATTAAATTATGTTTAAGAATTTTTTCAAAAATTTTTGAAAAGTGGGGTAAAATGGAAATTGGCCTATAATTTGAAGCAATGTCTCTATCACCACCTTTATAAATTGGTAATACTTTGGCAATTTTTAATGCACTTGGGAAAACACCTTTATTAATACAATTGTTGATTAAATAACATAATGTAGGTGCTATTACGTTTTTGCTTAATTTAAGAATTTTTACAGGTATATCATATGTATCATCACATTTACAGTTGTCTAATAAATTAATTTCTCTTATGATATCTTCATCAATTACTGGTTTAATAAACAATGAAGAGCAAGTGGAAACAGTATTTAATGGTTTTGAAGGACTTGTTTTTGGAAGAGAATTTGCCAATTTTGCTGCTATTGATGTAAAATAGTTGTTTAGACATGAAGATATGTCTTTAGGTGAAAATAAGTCTTTATTAGACTCTGGACACTTAATGTTTGTAATTAAATTATCACTGGCAGGTTTTCGTATTATGTTTTTAATCATTTTCCATATATTTTTACTATTGTTTTTGTTAAGTTCCAACTGGTACTGAAAAAAATTTTGTTTTGATTGTTGTTTTACATGTGTTAGTATGTTATTGTATTGTTTGTATTTTTTGTAATGGATATATGTATGCGAATGTTTACAAGAAATTTGATAAAGTTTATTTTTCTCTTTTATACTTTTTTGAATACTTTTTGTCAGCCAAGGTTTAAAATAAAATTTGATTTTCTTTCTAGAAAGTTTTTGTTTTGGAGCATGAGTCTCAAGACATTCTAGAAATATATTCAAAAATTCTGAAAATTCTGCTTCTGGGTCTGAAAAGTTATTACCTAGGTTGCTTTTGTCTAAGCCTTTTGTTAAAGAATCTAAAAAATCAACTTCAGAAAAATTTGAAAAATCTCGTTTCAATATTTCAAATGGTGGTCTACTTGCTGGTGAAACTTTATTTTTGGGTATCATCACAAAAACTGGATTATGATCACTTATATCATAAAATATTGAGCCAGAAATAATATTACTTTTGGAATTATTACAGTATATATGATCTAATAATGATGGAGTTTGCATGTTCATGTACCTTGTAGGACAATTTATAAGATTAATTACACCAAATGATTCAAGAGATTCTTTATATTGAATGATTAAGGGAGCATCACTTAATAAATTTATGTTAAATCACCCAGTATAAAATAGTTTAATCCTTCTAAATTTATTTTTTTTATGACAGATTCTAATTTAAGTTGAAAGTTAGATATTGACGAATGAGGATGGAAGTAAATTTCCCCCACGACATAAGCTTTATTACAATTATTAGATTTAATTTCAACCCAAATATCTTCAACTAAGTCTTCATTCAAGCATAAGTCAGGACGAATTTTATAATTTAATGGTGTTTTTAAATATATGCCAATACCTCCACTGTTTGTTGGAGAATTTGATGAATGAAAATGATAATTTTCAATAGATGTAATATTATAGTTTATGTTTTTAAGTTTTGTTTCACTAATTACCATCACTTCTGGAGAGCAGGGTAACAACCCAAGCAGTTCATCAATTTTATTTATGTTTTTATTAAGACTCCTTACATTCATATGAAGAAAAAATTATGTTTTGTGTAACTTGTTTCACAGAGTAATTTACAAAATTCAGAGATACTCAAATTTGGTTTGCATACAGATTCATGTATGTTGAACATTTAAAAAGAAAAAAAACAACAACTAAACACATGTTTATATTACATTAAGAAATTAGTGACTTACAGAAGTTGATCGATATCAGATTTGCAGGTGATTTTGATTCTTTCACTAGTGATGTTTTTTCTGATAAATATATCACCATTGTATGTCCAAAGAAATTGATATTTTGAGTTAATTTTTTTTTTATATGCTAAGGAGAACAGCTTTTTTCTTCTTGGAGTTAAATTTTCGTTGATGAATAGTTTTGTCATGCCATCAATGCCATAGTCTCATACTCCAATTAAATTTTTTCTTTTTTGAAATATTAAATTCCTTATGTCTCTGTTTGTAAATCTGGCAATTATAATTGGAGGATTATTTGACGAAGATTTTGGAAGCCGATGGGAGGTTGAAATATCATTTTCTTTTAAATCGATGTTTAATTTTTTTGCCATGGTTTTGATGATATGGTTAGTATTTTCATTTGGATTTAGGGGGATACCATGAAATTCTAAATTTTCTCTTCTGTTGTACTGGTCCAAATCATCTCTCATTTTTTCTTCTTCAATTAATTGATTTTTGAGACATTGCTTTTCTTTCATTAAATCATCAGTTTTTTTTGCAGGTCAAGTTTCATTAATTTTGATACATTATTTTTTAAGTATTCAAATTCATCGTTCAAAAACTTCTGACTTTTTATTACATCTTCAATTTTTTTTTCTTGATCTTTTAGTTTTGAAAATACTTCATCAATTTTATTATTAAATTTTATTTCCTGTCTCTTCAGTGCTTCTTCGATTGTTTCTTGAATATGTGTCTTTATATTATTTTCCATTTCTTTCATCATGTTGATAATTTCCCTGGTTGGAGCCATAACTTCACAATTTTTAAATAAAATTTATACAATATTATACAACAAAGAAATTTTAATTAATAACCAAAACCTTATTCAAATAGAATCTTATTCAAATAGGTTAAACATCAAAAGCAATGCTGGGGCCAAATGATTAGTTAAGGCGTGTTGTAAAAGAACACTGTTGGATGCTTGAAGTACCGGTTGCATGCTGGCATATTGTCGATAGTAACGGTCTGCTCAATTCATTGTTTTTTTATTGGCATTTTGTTTCTGCGACAATAAGAATTTATTATACAGAGGCAAAAATTTCTAATTGGGTTGTGTTACTAATTTCTCAACAGACTTGCGCTTGTGACGTAACAGACTTGCGATTGCGCTTGCGGCGCGAGCTTTTTTTAAGATTACATTTGCGCCGCCTTTGTTACGAGTTGCATATTAAATTAAAATAATGTTATTATATTTAGCTCAATAAAAATAAAGGGCAACTTTTTAAGTCATTTAATTTTACCTAGCAACAGGGTTGCTCATATTTACTGGGAGATTTCGGGATTGTTTATCTTAACATGGATCTTTTAGGGCTGCTTATCTTTACCAGCTCCAAAAGACTATTCAGCCTCTTAAACTAAATTCATTTTGTTTTATTATCTTAAATGACACTGAAATAAAAATTTTTGTTAAAATTGCTGATTGGTTCAATAAACAAAAACACTTGCTGACAAAGTTGATTCTTTTAATCAACAAAATTTTTTAATTATCTGGTTAGCCCATCTCTTATTTTGTTTCTTTGCCCCAATTGTTTAAATGAAATTATCTGCATTATTAATCATCTCAATTCTAATAAAGATAGCGAACCTAATGAGATAATCACAAAATTTGTTAAGGCTTTTGTTTTGGTTATATCCCCATTTTAACTGCATTTTGTAAACGTTGTATAGAAATGGGTTTATTTTCCAGGTGTTTAAAAATCGATAAGATAATTCCAATTTCTAAAGTAGGTTACAAAAATTTTATACTGTACATAACTATTGCAATTTTATCGACTTGAATATCAAATGGAGCGAATTTTTAATTACTTCAACGAAACGAAACGAAACCAAAACGTATTTCTATCCACTATAAAACTGTCTCAATTGCTCTTAATTCTGTCCAAATTTGAATATCTTTTTAAAAAATGTTGGTTTAAGCACCGGTTGATTTTTTTGAAAATTAAAAATGAACGTCTTCTGTACTTGCAGCGCAAAACTTTTTAAAGCAAAGGAAATACAAGAAGCATCTGACTTTTAGTTGAGATTCAAACAACGCTAAGTTTTTTAAAAATCCGTGGATGGTTCAGTGAGAATACCACTAAAGCTATCTTTTTCCTTAAAGCTTTAATTAAAATTATTCATATGAGATGTTATGTCGACCAAAAATGACATACTTGACATTCAAACAGGTTCATTTTTGAAACGATCGGTTTCAGTACTCAAGAAATATTCAAATGTGCTTGCTGTTGTATAATACATTAAAAAAATGGGTTTCTGGAGTTGAATATTTTTTATGTTTGAAATGATTTGGAGGTATAGTTATCGGTTTCTACAAAAAATACTTATCTCCACGTTTTGCATAGAATAAGCAACACTCAGCATCTATTTTTTTTCTTAGTTGTTATTCAAAAAGTATTAAGAAAAACCTAAATATTAAGATATGTTGTAATAACAAATTTTGTTCCATAATCTGTATAATTTTAATGTGCGTGTCAACAATACTATGAGCTTCTGTAACCGTTCTATCCGAGCTACTGGGCTATCTTTGCTTTGATACCGTGCTGTCAGTGACAAACTGAAGCGTTATTGAATTAAAAATACAATAATTTCTGATGTCAAAGGAATCGAAAGCAAAAAGAAAATATGACTTTTACTTTTTGTGCACAACAACCAAATTTTTAACTTCTTTCAGCGGGCTAAAAAGTTTACTTCTTAGACCGCATCCAACCTGCGGGCTGTAGTTTGGTGACCCCTGGTCTAAAATAAAGGTTTTTAACTGAGGTTCTCAACTGGTGAAGTTCAGCGGAAAAAAGATTGAATTCACTTTTCAATCTGTGGTCTATGATATAATTTTGGTGGTCCTCAAGACAACATGGTCAACAAAAAGATCTAAATTTTACCTCGTTTAGAAATAAAATTTGCACCCCTAATTTAGATAAAGACTAAAAAAAGATCATAACTTTTCTTTGAAAAGCAATTGCGGCGGTTGGA
The DNA here is from genome assembly GCA_963680785.1 of Diplosoma virens. NCBI lineage: Eukaryota > Metazoa > Chordata > Ascidiacea > Aplousobranchia > Didemnidae > Diplosoma > Diplosoma virens. The sequence continues at coordinate 14,483,702 of OY796894.1, read as the reverse complement.
TTACAGTGATGACCTTTTTCATGGGTCTTCGCTAAAATTGCATTGTAATACCTTTTACTTCACTACGCTGGAAATTAGAACTTGGATCCTGAATTCAGTTAAAGGCCAAAAAAAAGTTTTCACTGAGGTTTCTGCAAAATAAAATCCTGTATATTTTTGTAAAGAGATCTACCAAATAATTTTTAGAGCAAAAGGATTCCATGAGTTTACTGAAATTGAAAACCCCTGGTCTAGATTTTAAAGCAAAACCGAAATATGCGATTATAATAACCTTGCTTATCAGGCGCGGCGGGGGTACTATAGAGATATCCCTTATGCCTATTTTGTCATATAAAATAACAAATATAACTTAATATAAAACTTTTAGCCGGGTGCGTAAAAGCATTTGTCGGGTCGTAGTTGTCCCACTCCTCTTTTTGACAATAGGCAAACCAACTTTTCCCGACCACATAAATTTTGTTGTATTCAAATTAGCACAATCAAAAAGCATTTCATCTAAACTTAAGTATTTATTGCATTCTCGTTAACTCTTATATTATTATAATTTTCTTGTTTGTAATAATACTAATTTCTCCTATCGTTTCAATTTATCAAAATTAAAAAACAAAAACAATTAATATACCACAACCCTCTATTATGGTAATATATGCCCTACAACATGGAATTCTACTGTATAGCGAATGAAATAAAAAAACTTGTTTTGTCAAATTTAAAAAAATATTTGTATGTTTGTGCTCGTTTTTGTATGTTTGTATTTGTTCTTGTCATATTTGTGACAAAAAAGAAACAGAAACTTAGTCTTTAATCGTACAAGAACAACAATATTTTGTTTGTTTTTATTTAAATACCTTTCTGACATAGAAACTTTCAAAAAAAATTATTTTTTCCCAGCGCATTCATGCAGGTCAATAAGACACGCAAACTTTTAACGACGATAAGGTAACAGTTCACGAGAAAATAATCAAAATACGCAATAAAAAATTTATTAGCTTTGAATTGCTAAAATGATGGAGAAAAAGAGTGCTCTATAAAATAAAACAACTAGTACCTTCGACGTAATTGTAATTATTCTCTGTGACGTCAGCTTCGTCCATAAAACCGGAAATGTAGCGAGGTTTTAAATTCTCATTCATCTATCATATAAATTGAATATTTTATTGCACTTGTTACGAGCGGTCTAGTGCAGTGTTTTCCAAACATTTTATGTTGCGAACCAATTTTTTTAAAAAATTTTGTGACATTCCATGTCAACTCACACCCTTTTAGGCATTTTTTTGATGACCATCTCCAATTTTGCTAAAGTTTGGCATATTTGTAGATTTGGATAAGATAATGTCTCACATCAAATTTCAAGTTTTTAAATCAAATAGTTTTCTATATATCAGGGGTCGGGAACTTATAGCTCGCGAGCCAGATGTGGTTCTTTCGATAACAACATCTGGCTCTTTTGTTGCCAAGCATAAATTACCGCACATAAAAGAAAAAGATTTGCGCACACAAGATTTTAAAAGTGAAGACCCCTTTTTATGAGATCATTACGGTTTTAATACGAAAATTGAGAAATCAGAGTCAAATTCAAGGTGAAGCCCCCCCCTTTTTTAGTGATCACTACGTTCTTGAGCCGAAAATCAAGAAATCAAGATAAGTTTGCTTACGAACAAATTCCTGCCAACACACATACAACTAAAAATTAGAGGAAGATTGTTGGCTTTCATGGAAATTCAATTAAAAATATATAGCCTTTATGACTCTCTTACCCAAAAAGGTTCCTGACCTCTGCTATGTATGAAGGTTGAAAGTTAGACACAAAATGGCCGCTTGAACGTTCATCTTGCTTGCAGTGATTCCATTCGTCCATGCAAAAATGGGGTCTCGCTCCTTCACCGAATTGCGAGTGTGGCGCCTCTGAACAAACCGCAAACCACGTTCTAACAGCGTGCCCGATACATCGGGCACCACATTGAGCACGAGGTCTGACGATGTCGGATGACAAAACTCGATGCTGGCTTAACAACATCAATGCCAACATCTGATTCAGGCAGTACAGCAGCCTGGGGTAGTAAAAGGATAAACCCTCGGCCCCAGTTCTGTTTGTGTCTGACCTGGAGTGGATACCATGCCAAACAACGACGACGCCGCTTAAACGCCCCTGATCGAGAAATGTAGCCCTTCTGTATTTATTTATTGTTCGATTTCAAAGATGTTGATATCATTGGAAAGCTCTTTCCATCAGCTTTTTGATAGCATTGGAAAGCCCTTTCTATCATTTCTTTCCATCAGCTTTTATTCACCATGACAACGGTCATTTTTGGTTAATAGGGATAAAATGGTGCCCAGAATCAATCTACAAATGATATTTTAAGGCAAACTAATTCCAGTTTTATAGAAAGATTTTTTTTACAATTTGTATAATTTTTACAATTTTTTACAATTTTTTTTACAATCAATCTACAAATGATAATTTAAAGCAAACTAATTCCAGTTTTATAGAAAGATTACTCGTATACTGTATAATGATGTACTAGTTTATAAAATTTAAATTTTATTTATTGAAAACAGTTACCAGTGGCAGGATTGGAACCTACATGCGCAATGACCAGCAGATCTAGTGCCAGCTTCTAAGGTTGCAGTACAACCTAATCGGCATTGTAGCGTTAACTCAATTCGCCAGCCTATTCTGCTGTTTGTTAAACTAATTTGAGCTATTCATGTAAACTGTAATGCTCTGACTGTTTTAACTGTCAGTCTTTTTCGATATTGTGTTGAGCCAATGTTGATTGCTATGAATTAATGAGGTTGCTATCATTTATAGCAGTTTTGTTTTCATAAGGTAAAGGTTGTGAGTAAAGAGAAATAAAAGTTGCAATTAAAAGATATAAAATTGATTTAAGGGGATTTAAGTTAAAAATGTTTTTTATAAGCCACAACTTTAAAGTTTTTTTGAATAACAAATTAGCTTGTGATTGATAAATGAATTAGATTTGTAAAAGCGTTTGGCCAGTGACAAGATAAAATTCTTAAAAAGCGCAAGTGATAAAGCAAAATTTAAATAAGTGAACCCTAAGTTTATGATAGAAAGTGGTTTCTAAACTTAAGTTATAGTCTAAACATTTATTTAAAAACGGCTTAAACAAAAAAATTATCTCAATAATTATTTTTTAGGAAACGGATAAAAAAATCATTTTCAAAATTATAGCGACAAAATGTAAATTTTTATACTTATTTCTATAGATCTTTATACAAAATATAGATTACTGAAGTACGTCAATCCGATGTTTTAAATAAAATATTTATTTCTAAACCTCCTTCTCTTTACAGTAGCAACTTCAATTCTAGAAAGTTTCTCTTCTAAAAATTTAAGTCATTTTTTTTATTTCAAATTTTTAACTAAAGGGTTATTTATTATATTTGCGATTCAAAATATTGTAAATTAATAAAAGTTTTTTCTTTAGACTTGAATTGAAATTTTGAATTGAATTGAAACTAAAGTTTTTTAACCCTTAATTCATATCAAGGATAAAATTTGCCCTTAAACATTTTGTGCATTATCATACATCAGGTTTTCAGAATTTGAAAAAACTCATATTCTAGTTATTCTCAGTTGAAGTCAAAGTGTTATAGGTGGTAGATGCCATTTGTCTCTACAAGTGAGTATTTAAATTTTGGAGGGTAAAATTTACCCATAATATTATATACTTTTTATTTTGGGTAAATTTTACCCATTTTATGATACATGGAATTTTTTGGGGGTTATTTTTATCCGCCAAATGATTTAACATATCTCATTTTTGTTAGGTAAATTTTATCAGTTTTATTACAATTATTTTTTATTTTTGCCCGTATGTGTATAAGTTTTATTGTAAGCATCTCATAACCTCTTTATTTATTTAAACATTCAATTTTATTTATTACTTATTTCATTTTATTTTTTTATTTGCTAAAAAGAATAAATATTTACTTATTTTTTCAGAAATTATATAAAATGACTTAAAGTAGACCTCTAAGGGTTGATGAAATTCCAGCCTTATTAGAAGAACATGCTTATTTTAGTGAACATTTAAGCGATTATTTAAGCATAGAAATTGGTGATGTGAAGATTTTAAATGATGAATCAGATTATAATTATGACTGCAATTCAAATAATGATCAAGTTTATAATTCACAACCAGATAAAAAGAAATCCAGAATAGAAGCCATGCAAAGTCTTGGACCTGAAAAAATGTTTGAATTTAACAGGAATGACATTTATGGTAAAAATAAATTTGGATGAAAAACAACAAAAAATACTGCTATAGGAAAAACTCCAGCAAGAAGCATCATAAAATTCAAAAGTGCCCTAACATTTCAAGTAGAAATTGCTCAAGAAACTCCTCATAACAGACACTACCCTAGATATTACAGTCCAGAATACGAATAGCAAAATTGAATGAATGCGTACCACCTAAAAGAAATAACACTTTACAACATTGAAACGTTCATTGATGAAATAAAAGCTTTATTTGGAATTCTAATAAAAGCAGCTGGGTCGCAAGATAATCATCTCACAACTCTTGAAATGTGAAATACTAAAAATGGACGTATGTGGTATAGATGTTAAATGAGCAGAGACAGATTTAGCTTTTTCCTTATTTGTTTTAGATTTGACGGAAAAAGAACAAGAATGGACAAAAAAAAAAACAGGTTTATTTGTTCCTATTGGAAAAATTTGGAACAATTTTATCCTAAATTGCAATCATAATTACTGCCCTTCACAGAATTACACTTTAAATGTGCAATTATTAGCTTTTAGAGGTCGCTGGTCTTTCAAACTGTGTATTCCAAAAAAATCAGCTAAATATGGAGTAAAAATAGTTATGCTATGTAATAATGAGTTTAAATATATGTTCAATCCTGAGTCGTACCTGGACAAATCTACAAATACCCAAGGTCTACCCTCACGTGAGTATTTTACAACAAATCTGACTACCCCAATATTTGGGAGCAATCGTAACGTAAAAATGGACATTTGGTTTACCTCAATACCCATTGCAAAGAAATTGCTTCAAAGTTCATATAAAATAATATTGGTTAGCACAGTGAGGAAATAAAAGCTGTAATTTCATCTGAAATGCTAAGCTTAAAATAATTCGAGATTGGAAAAGCAAAATTTTGTTTTTCTTATGAATTAACTCTTTCATATTCACCAAAATCTGGCCCAGATGGTAGGTGCTTTCTCGCAGCCTGGGCCGTGAGTAAGTCTGTTCATTGCTGTTTAAATGACAGACCGAAACCGAACCTATCAAAACGGAAGGGTATCCACCCACTTCGATGTTCAGTGTGGGTCTGCTAGTCGGCAAACATCCTTTTCAGGACGGGGCAATGTCAGGATAAAACCGCCCTTTTCAGGGTACATTGCCAACAATTTCCAAAGACCCATTATTCTTCAGCTGAACATCGAAGGGCTCGTTGCAAGCAAGATGAACGTTCTTCATCACCTTGCTATGCAGTCTGAGCCACTCGTCATCCTACTGCAGGAGACCCAGTGTATTGATGCAGAGAAGTTGGTACTACCGAACTACCAACTAGCTGGGTCTTCTTTAAGCAGAAAGCATGGCCTTGCCACGTTTGTCCACGAGCGACTGAGATACACGCTTTTGGACCAATCTCCACCGACATCGGAGATTCAGTGGCTGTGTGTGGACGTTGATGGTTATAAAATAGTCAATGTCTACAAACCACCGCCAACGCGATTGCGAACCCTGGATCTCCCAGTGTTTCCTCACCCCTGTCTGTACGCTGGCGATTTTAACTGTCGTCATGCTGACTGGGGTTACAATGACAACAGTCCGGACGGTGAGTGCTTGGCTGGCTGGGCAAGTATTAATTGTCTTGCCCTCCTATAAAATGCCAAAGACGCTGTTAGTTTTTATTCCGGCCGCTGGAACACTGGCACCAATCCAGATCTAGCTTTCGCCAGCGTAGGTCCAAACAGTCGCTTACCGGATAGACGTGTTCTTGAAAAGTTCCCCAGATCACAACATCGACCTTCGCTTATTACACCACCAAGGTTTGCTATGGCAGTGCCAAGCATGCCTGTTAAGCGATGGAACTTCCGCAAGGCCAAATGGAGTCACTACATTGCTTTGACGAATAAATTAGCAAAGACTTTGTTGCCGCCTGATTCACTTGATGTGGATGCGGCTTACCAAAACTTCTGTAACACCATTAAGAAATCAGCCAAAAAGACTATCCCACGCGGGTATCGAAATAACTATATTCCGTGTTGGGATGCAGAGTGTGAATTCCTCTATAAAACCTTTCTGCAGTCTCCACAGGGAGACGACTCGAGCTTGGCTGCGACAGCTCTGCTTGCCAAGCTTGACAGAAAGCGGAGGGATCGATGGTCCGAGGCAGTTCGAAGCATTGACTTCTCACACTCTAGTCGAAAAGCGTGGAGTATTTTGAACAACCTTACTGGTAGGTCACGACACTCTCCTCGTCACTGTCCCATTTCAGCCGATGCTATTGCATCTCAGCTGGTTAGAAATGGGAAATACGAGGCTGTTAACCGCAAGTCATCTCGACTTGTCTTTCAAGAAATGTCTGACCTTTGGAGAGCCACAACACCAGACGCAGTAAATATCTCTGACACTTTTTCACAGAGAGAATGTAAATTGCTGCCCTCCAATATTTAAAACCAGGAAAAGCTCCGGGTCCTGATTCCATCTGCCCCGAGCTTATACTCCATGCCGGAGCTGCTTTGAAGTCCTGGTTACGTGACTTCCTTTCTTCCTGTTTGCGCCGACTCAAAATTCCCAAGATCTGGACAAGAGCGCTTGTGGTCGCGATCCCAAAACCAGGAAAGCACGTGGGGGACCCAAAGAGTTATCGACCGATATCTCTGCTCTGTGTCCCCTACAAGATCCTCGAGAGGCTTATCTACGCCCGCGTTGAGCCATTAGTCAATCCACTGCTCCTTAAAGAGCAGGCTGGGTTCCGACGCGAAAAGTCAACAATAGATCAAGTTGTTCTGCTAACCCAAAACATCGAGGATTCTTTCGAGGCTAAAAAGAAGGTCGGTGCCGTATTTGTTGATCTGACAGCTGCTTATGACACTGTCTGTCTGGCACCGTGGCCTTACCTGCAAGCTGCTGAGACTACTTCCGGATAAGCACATGGTCAAAATGATTATGGAGCTTGTCCGAAATTGACGTTTTACCCTTACCACTGGTGACAGCAAGCAAAGTAGGCTACGCCGTCTTAAAAACGGTGTTCCTCAGGGATCGGTCTTGGCTCCCCTCCTATTTATCATCTATACGTACGATCTTCCTTCCATGATTTCCATAAAGTTTGCTTATGCTGATGATCTAGCATTGTTGCATTCGTCTGGAAACTGGAAGGACTTGGAGGGGACTTTAAGCCAAGACATGTCCACACTTTCAGCGTATCTCCAGACTTGGAGGTTGAAGCTCAGTCACACTAAGACGGTGACGGCAGCCTTTCACTTAAATAACCGAGAGGCCAAACGTGAGCTAAAGGTTACAACAATGGTAAACTTTTACCGTTCTGTCCAACCCCTACTTATCTTGGGGTAAAACTGGACAGATCCCTCACGTTTCGTCACCATTTAGTGGCATTGCGCAAAAAACTATCCTCGCGCGTCACACTGCTGAGGCGACTCGTGGGCTCGGGATGGGGTGCTGGTGCTAAAAAACTACGCATAGTCATCTTATCTGTAGTCCACTCAACAGCTGAGTACTGTGCGCCAGTCTGGTGTTGCAGTGCTCACACTCGCCTCATTGACAGTGTCTTGAATGACGCCTTGCGCATAGTTACTGGATGCCTGCGTCCCACTCCAACGGATCACCTACCTGTACTCTCAGGCATCCAGCCAGCTGAGCTTCGTCGAATGGGAGCGACACTCTCCTTGGCTTACCGTGGATCTCTGGACCCCGATCATATCTTGTATGGTCTCTTAAGTGACTCCTTAGTTACTCGCCAAATGAGACTAAGATCCAGACGCCTGTTTGTGCCAGCTGCGCGGAATCTTTTGGACAACCTTGCCAGACTTGGCATCCGCGCCTCTGAATGGACAAATCACAAATGGAACGCGGAGTACTGTGAAAATGCTTCCAGGCTCCGTGCCTTTGTGCCCGAGACCGGTGCCAGGCCTGTTGGGATGGGCTTACCCCGAGCAGCTTGGGTTAAGCTCAACCGCCTGCGGACTGGTGTAGGGCGATTCCATTCGTCCATGCACAAATGGGGTCTCGCTCCTTCACCGAATTGCGAGTGTGGCGCCTCTGAACAAACCGCAGACCATGTACTAACAGCGTGCCCTATACATCGGGCACCACATGGAGTACGAGGTCTGACGGTTTTGGATGATGAAACTCGATGCTGGCTTAATGACATCACTGCCAGCATCTGATTCAGGCAGTACAGCAGTCTGGGGTAGTAAAAGGATAAACCCTCGGCCCCAGTTCTGCTTGTGTCTGACCTGGAGTGGATGCCCTTCAAACGACGACGACGACAACAACACACATAGGTAATAATGAGACTTTTTTTTGAATAAACATTTTTTGTCCGTAGTAAATTTTAAAATACGTCAAATATTTAATTGAATTAAAAAGCACTAAAAAAAGTAGTTAACCCTATCTTTTTTCATTGTTTGAAGCAAAAATAAAGAAAAATTTAAAAAATTAGTACTGTTTGAAGCAAAGTCAAAAAAATTAAAGTAAGAAAATGAGTTGAAGATCTAGAACAGTGTTTCTCAAAGGGGTCCGTACCGCCCCCTTAGGGGGCGTTGAAAAAGTGTAAAAGGGCGGTAGGAAGTTCTGCCTTACATGGGAAACGTTGAACGTACAGATGAGAGCGTTAAATCTATTTAAGAATACGGCCAAAGATGTAACATTTTGTAGCAAAAATTATCTGGCTGAGGTTCCTCGTTATAGTAAAGTCCAAACAAGCACGAGCAATTGTGCTTTGCTTTCGCGTGTCTTAAATTAAATACTCGCGCGCGATCAAACAGTAACCCACGCGCAACATTGTAGTAGCTGTCTGAATTGTAATTGTAAATTGCTTGCTTTAAGACAGTTAGAACTTGAAGATAATAAAAAGCTATTGTTTTTCTTGTTTTAATAAAGGACTTTTTTTACTTGTCGTAGAAGAAGTATTGCGTACAGTAGTACATCATAGTTCTCCTCATGCCATCACTAAATCTATTCCTATTAGTGATGATACTGTTTGAAGAAGAATTAATGAAATGGCCAAAGATATTAAAAAAAATTTGTGTGACTTTCTAAAAAAGCATAGATTTGGCCTGCAACTGGATGAATCCAGGCTGCCAGGCAATTAAGCACTGCTCTTAAGTTATGCTCGTTTTATTAAAAACAATAAATTAATGCAAAAAATATTGTTTGCTAAAAAGTTGGAACAGACACTGGAGGTGTGTCTATTTTTACGGCAGTTGAGCAATTTTTCAAACAACATGATATATTAATAAAAAAACATTATTGCTTGTGTTACAGATGGAGCTCCCGCATTAACAGGAAAAACCAAGGGATTTCTTTCTTATTTAAAAAAGGCAGTACCAGACGTTTTTACGATACATTGCGTAATTCACCGACAGCATTCATTTTCCAAAAACTAGAGCTGTCGTCTTCATAAGTCCCTCAGCACTGTTGTAAAATGAGTGAATAAAATTAAAAACCAACCTCTCAATTCTCGAGGGTCGGGTACGCTTCGATGCCGCCGACTCGATGCCGCCCACTTGATGCCAGCCCAACTCGATGCCAAGCCAACTTTTGACAGTTTAACTTTCAAATTGTTGTTTACTAACCCTAACCCTAACCCTAACCAGTTGCCTGGCATCGAGTCGGCAGCATCGAGTTGGCGGCATCGAGTTGGGCCATTTCCATTCTCGGATATTGCGTCAATAGTGTGTTGAGAATAACGAAGAATTTGACCGTCTCTTTCGACATACTGGGGTGAGATGGTATCCAAAGGAAACTGTTTTAAACGATTTTATTCTCTGTTCGACACAGTTGTGCAATTTTTACAGGAAAATAAATGCAGTGATTTGAGTGATGATCTTTTGGCATGTAAAACAGATATTGCGCATCTAACTGATTTATTCTGTATATTTAATGATTTAAATCTGCAATTACAAGGTGATGGTATAAGCCTCATTAAGGCAAAATCTATAATTTGTAATTTTATAGAAAAGTTGTGCTTCTATCCGAGAAAACATTGGTCGCCTGAATTTCTGTCATTTTCCAAGTCTTAAACTACAAATGGCGGACACTGATTGTAACACTTCATTCATACTGATTTTATCATGGCGATGTAGTTTATTCCCGTTAAAAGTAATTCGTAGTTTTATTATAAGATAATAATCGCGCCGCCGTTGAGCTCTGCTCTCGTATTATGCGATGTAACGTCCAATTGGCTTTTTCTCTTTACACCCGACGGTATTGACGTAATATATTTTTAATCAGCATCACTGTAGTAGAATATTCGCGTATATACTAGGTGGTTCTAGCATAAGCGTATTCTCTAGGGAGTTGTAGAATGATCTGGTTTATTTTGAGTGAGTTCGCCGTCACGCGGTGTTTGTCTATTTATACGCTCGCTAAATCGCACTCACAGAGACGAAAAAGAGAAAGCGGACGACGAGAAACGGTTAAAGCGAAAAGGTCGCTTTGAGATAAAGTTAAATATTGGGGCGAGTGTTAGATTTATTTTGCGCCAGTTTCTTTTGGAGTTGTGTTCTACAGAGGTAGAATCATTTGTGTTGATTGAATCAAGTTATAATCTTGATTTCGCTTTGCATTTTGGCAAAGCGTGGAATAGAAATTTTCTCGGTTGTGAATTTTGTAATACATCCATTCTTATTAGAGACAGTGATCTCTTTCTGTCTGTGAAGAATAGTCTTCAACGAACCAATCCGAGCTTTCGTTTAAATCAACTGTATAAAGGCTTCAGGCTTATAGTAAGACTACTTCTTGAGTCGGAATAAACTAAAATTAGACACAGCTTTGTTTCAGCGCAGGTATTCGGGTTACCTAGCTCAACTGGTCCTTTAGGATTCTCGAACAAAGTCTGTGACACTGACACTTCTATAATAGATGACTATCTCTTGATTTTTTTGATCATTTGAAATCTTTGCAGGAGAACATGATTGAAAGATACCAAGAGATAAAGATGGAAATCCCGGACTGGGTATTAAATCCATTTACTTATGTTTGTGCAAGTGACACTTCTTTTGTAATTCAAGAAGAGTTAATTGCTGTAAAAAACGACTTTGAATTGAAAGCTTCTCTTCAAAAAATTGTATGTAGATTTTTGCTTACAGAAATCAAGAAATTTCTGAAAGCTATCCAAAGTTATGGGAGGCAATTAAACTTTATTTCTTTGCTGATGATTGATCATCTCACATGGCTGAACGCGGATTTAGTGCAGTTTCTAAACTTCTTATCAAGCAAAGAAATTGTCTGAAAATTGTAAAAAGGGGAGATTTGAGACTACTTCTAAGCAACATCGGTTCTAGAGTGAGTGAATTTGTTGCGAAACAGCACTTCATCCACCTCATTAAAAGTACTTAAAAAAATTTCAGTTTATCAGACATTGTTCTACACCAGGGGTGTCCAAACTTTTTTCCAGGAGGGCCAGATTGAAAATGTGAAAGTGACCTAGGGCCAGTATCGATCTCAAAAAAAAGGTCTTCACTTCGATTTGATCCCGAATTTCGCTATGTTCCTTGCAGAATTGTTGTGATCTCTAAAAAAAAAAGGTCTTCACTTCGATTTGATCTCTAATTTCGCTATGTTCCTCCCAGAATCGTTGTGATCTCTAAAAAAAAAAAAAAAGTTCTTCACTTCGATTTGATCTCTAATTTCATTATTTTTCTCCCATAATTATATTGATCTCTAAAAAGAAGTAATTAACATGGTAAATGGATTATTTCGGACATAATTCTATCCAACTATGGTTCAAAGTACTGTGAGTGCATATCACCACATTTAGTCCACGGGCCGTAGTTTTCCCACCCTTGGATTAGTGTTTGTGTCTGCAGGCAAAAAATAACACATTGTGCGACCACAGGCGCGGGCCGTAGGAAAACTCATTGCGGGCCGCAATTGGCCCGCGGGCCGGACTTTGGACACCCCTGTTCTACACCATCAGTAGTAGGTAAAGGCTGGTTTGGCGAGTTTTTACGCTAGGGGCGCTAGAGAGCAGGTGGCGCAGTGGCGCATATGACGTCATCAGTGGCGCGGTGGTGGAGGGTGGCGCTAGAGAGCGGTGGCGGAGGGTGGCGCTAGAGAGGCGGATCCGAATCCTATTTCGGATCCTAATCCTACTCCTATTCCTAATCCTACTCCTATTTCTAATCCTACTCCTAATTTCTAATCCTACTCCTATTCCTAATCCTACTCCTATTTCTAATCCTGCTCCTATTCCTAATCCTACTCCTAATCCTACTCCTATTCCTAATCCTACTCCTATTCCTAATCCTACTCCTATTCCTAATCCTACTCCTATTCCTAATCCTACTCCTATTCCTAATCCTAATCCTAATCCTATTCCTATTCCTAATCCTAATCCTAATCCTAATCCTATTTCTAATCCTACTCCTATTTCTAATCCTACTCCTATTCCTAATCCTATTTCTATTCTTATTTATATTCCTAAGAAAGACGATGATCCTGAGTTCAATTCTTAACCAAGACAATATAAAAACTAAACCTAAGACAGACAGTAGTCCTGAGTTTGACTCCCACCCAAGACAGTAGAAATCCTAATCCTAACAAAGGTCCTGAGCTCGATTCCTACCCAAGACAATATAAATCCTAACCCTAAGAAAATTAGTAGTCCTGAGTTGGATTCCTTCCCTAGATAATATAAAACCAAACTTTAAGAAAGACAGAAGTCTTGAGTTTGATCCCCAACCAAGACAGCGAAGCTGTAAATCCTAACCCTAAGAAAACCAGTAGTCTTGAGTTTGATCCCCAACCAAGACAGCGAAGCTGTAAATCCTAATCCTAAGAAAGGTCCTGAGTTAGATTCCCACCCAAGACAGTATAAACTCTAACCTTAAGAAAATTAATAGGTCTGAGTTGGATTCCTTCCCTAGATAATATATATTTAAATCTTAAGAAAGGCAGAAGTCCTGAGTTAGATTCCCACCCAAGACAGTATAAACTCTAACCTTAAGAAAGTCAGTAGTCCTGGGTTTGATCCCCAACCAAGATAAAAGAAATCTTAATGCTAAGAAAGGTCCTGAGTTGGATTCCTACCAAGACAATACAATCTCTAAGCCTAAGAGAGACGGTGGTCCTAAGTTTGACTCCTACTCAAGATAATATTAAACCAAACCCTAAGAACAGCAGTAGTCCTGAGTTCGTTTCTGGTTCAATACTTCAAAACATAAGGTTATTTCAAGACATTCTGCAAGATTTTAAAGCAATAAAACAAAGTTTTTCCTGTTTTTAAGTGCACAATAGAAAAGTCTCTCAATTGGTTTCCTGTTTTTAAGCACTCTGTAGAAAAAGCTGTCAAAGCTTTTGAAGCGCACAATAGAAAATTTCTTTAACCAATTTCCTGTTTTTTAAGTGCACAATAGAAAAGTCTCTCAATTGGTTTCCTGTTTTTTAAGCACTCTGTAGAAAAACCTGTCAAAGCTTTTGAAGCGCACAATAGAAAATTTCTTTAACCAATTTCCTGTTTTTAAGCACTCTCTTTTCTGCAAAGGGCAAGTCAGGACACATCAAGTCGGTTTTTCCATGGGGATTTTCCTAGGGTATCAGAACGCTGTAAAATACTGACGCAATCTGTTACTAAAAATAGCACAGCAGGTTTGTTGCGCAATAAATTTCCACAGGTATATAAACAGGTGGTTCAGGTGAACTATTCATTCTACTTTAAAGTCATTCAAGAAAGAAGAACTAGTCAAAATGTTTAAGTGCGATATTTGCGAGAGTGTTTTTACAAGAGAGCGTGATATGCGCCGTCACAAGAAAACCGTTCACGGGAAATCAATTGGAGTTTGTTGTAACGAATGCAACAAAACTTTTAGTAGAGTTGATAGCTTAAAAAGACATCAAAAAGTGTGTAGTAAGTATTTCTTTTTTAATTTATTTGATTTTGAAATAAAATATTTTATTCAAATGTAAATCTTCAGTTAAAATTCTTAATTTAAAATTAATTTTGTTTTTGTTAGAACGGTCACAGACCCCGGAAATTTTATCAGAAATTCCGGTTAAAAATTCGGTCGAGGTCGCAAATAGTAAGTTTATTTATTTCAACGGTTTAATTTTGAATTAACACAATCGTTTCTCTTAGATAGCGCACCCCCAACCAAAAAGGTGAAAATTGTTTCTCAGAATACCAATGGTAAGTTTTATGAAAAGTGAGTTAATTTTGAAATAATTCTTGTTTTTGTTGTAGAACCCCAGAATTCTGCTAAAAATTTACTTGAAGTTGGAGAGCTAAACTCAAATGGTACGTTTGGATAAAAATTTTTTATTTTACAGCTAATGTTGGTTTTTCTTAGATCGGTCACAAACTAGTGCCTCGCCGGAAAACTCATCAAAAATTCTGGCTAAAAATTCGGTTTCACACGGTAAGTCTATTTTCACAGTTTGATTTTGAGATACTATAAAATTTTATTTTTGCAGAAATCATAGAGGAACCCCCAAAAATGAAATCTGTGGTAACTAACAACGGTACGTTTTTTATATAAAAGAGTTTGATTTGAAATTAATGTTGTTTTTTTTCTTAGAAATGGAAGATGAGGAGATCAACACCCTCATGAAAAAACATCGAACTAGCATCCGGACTTTTTACAAAAAAGGCAAAGTGCAATCCATATTTAATTTTTGTTACAATCAAAATTTAACAGTGTTAATTCCAAAAATTATTCATCAAATTCTACAATTTCAATTCCACCGTTTTAAAATTAATTACAGTTTTGGCTATATTCTAAAAAATATTCATGATAACGAATTACGATACTACCACGCATCGTTCAACAACAGTGTGATGATGGAAACTGCGCGTTTAATTAGCAACCGCCAAGAATTAATCGAGTTTTTGAATACATTATCTGAAGAATCCTTTTTTGAAAAAATGAACCGCCCTGATAGCAAATGGAAAGTGGTAGACATCCCCAACATCACCTTTTATATCAATCACTTAAAAGATGCCCCTCTTGGTGCCCCAATTTCTCTTCCGGATTACATAAAAAATAACCATGGTTTACGAAATGTCAGTGCTGAGGATCACTTATGTTTTTTTCGTTGTTTGGCAGTGCACCGAGGTGCAGACCCTCGCTGGTGTGAGAAGACTGCCAAAAATTTATTTTATAAATACTGTACTCGTTTTGACGTGGCGCCTGCAGATTTTGCAGGCGTTCAACTTTTTGATTTTGTCCACTTAGAGGATTTTTTTGAACTGAATCTCATTGCATATGAGCTCGACGGTAAGGTTGCCAAACTGGTTCAACGGAGCCGCGAGTTCTACAAGGAGACAATGCGATTGAACGTTTACGAAAATCATCTAAGTATCATTGTAAATTTTGAGAGCTATTGCGGTGTGTACCAATGCGTACACTGTGATAAGTTGTGGAATGACATCAGTCATTATTACCGTCATACCAAAATTTGTACTACCACGGTGCGTGAGGTTTTTCCTGGTGGCATTCACAAAAATCCTACCACTATTTTTGAGAAATTGGAGGAAATAGGGATTGTTGTGCCTCACTGTGATCGTTATTTTCCTTTCTTTGCGTGTTACGATTTCGAAGCCTATTTTTCCAAAAAACAGATTTCTAATAGTTCCATGTTAACTTTGGATGCTTGTCACATCCCTTTGAGCGTTGCAGTAGCGAGCAACATCCCTGGCTACGAATCGGGTGTTTGTTTTGTCACAGAGGGCAGTGAAGAAGAGTTGGTACAAAAGTTAGTTGATTACTTGGAGACCCTGTCAGAAGTTTCTTATAAGTTTCTTTTAGAAAAATTCAATTACGTGTTTGAGCAATTGGAGAGGAGTGAAAATGTTAGAAAAGAAAAAATTTTAAACGACTTTAACTGTTATTGTAAGGAATTGGTTGTGCTCGGTTTCAATTCGGCTTCCTATGATTTAAACCTTATTAAACCAACATTAATTCAAATTCTTTTAAAAGACATCCAATTTGTTATAAAAAGAACTAACAGTTATCTTTGTTTAAAAACATCCAAATTAAGGTTTTTAGACATCAAAAATTTTTTGGCCCCCGGTTTTAGTTACCGCAAATTTTTGGTAGCTTATGGGGCAGAGCTCAGAAAATTTTATTTTCCGTATGAATTTGTGACTGATCTCGATAAATTAAATAGTGGGTTACCCGTACACAACGTTTTTTATTCTTCTCTTTCCAAATCGAACATCACCCAAGAAGAATACAATCTGGTGGTAAAAACTTGGACGGAAAAAGGATGGAGCTCCCTACGTGAGATGCTCATTTACTATAATATTCTGGATTGCGTCCCGTTTGTTCAAGCCGTTCAAAACTTGCTCCGACCTTATCTTGAACAAGGTTTGGATATATTTAAAACCTCTTTTTCAGTTAGCGGAGTGGCCAAACTACAGATGATGAAAAAAATCGAAAAAAATGCTTTCTTTTGTTTGTTTCCCAAGCGGCATGGGGATTTGTACAAAACCCTTCGATCTCAATTGACAGGTGGGTTAAGTTTGATTTTCTGCCGCCTTGCAATTTCGGGAGAAACCAAAATCCGCTCCCACGAAATAGATAATCCTGAAACCGTCAAAAAGGTGCTTGGTTTGGACGCCAATTCTCTTTACCTTTACGCTATTGCTCAGAATAACCCTACTGGCTATTTTTGTCGTTACAAGGAAGAAGAAGATTTTCGGCCTGACCCCTGCTCCAAATTTGGTTTCCAATCTTATCAATGGTTAAGTTATGTAGCTTACAAAGAAAACACATTTTTGCAAACACGTTTCAATATGGGGGAAAGAAGAGTCAGCAAGTATAGTTTGCCAGTGGACGGTTATTCTGAGCAACAAAACACCGTATATCAATTTCTTGGTTGTTTCTTCCATTCTTGTGATCGATGCAATACCAATCGAAACTCTGACGGAAGTTTGGAAGAGACACACCCCCTGAAAAACATTCCTCATGAAGATATTCGGAAAGAAACAGCAGACAACAGAAAAAAGTTGGAAGAAGAAGGGTTTCGCGTGGTGGAGATGAGGGAGTGTGAGTGGTTGAAGGTAAGAAAACAACCAGAAGTTTCTCGTTTTCTAAAAACACTAAAATCGATAACACCCAAACGAAAACTAACTTTTGAAAAAATAATAGAAGGCATTCGAAACGAGAGCTTGTACGGTTTTCTTATCGTTGACATTCACACTCCCAACGAATTAAAAGAAAAATTTAAAGATTTCCCTTTAATCATAAAGAACAGTTTTATTTCTCGAAAAGACATTGGTGACTATATGCAAAACGTGGCAGAGGAGCATAAACTTTTAAAAAAAGAACAAAAATATTTAATCAGTAGTTACTTTGCAGAAAAATTTTTAATTAACTCGGAAATGGCCAAATTTTATCTAGAAATGGGATTAAAAATTACCAAAATTTATGAATTTATCGAATTTTTTCCACAAAAATGTTTTGCTCCTCTGGCACAAGAAATTGTAAATTCCAGAAGATTGGCCGACACAGATAAATCCAAAGCGGTGATAGCTCTTACCAATAAACTAACTGGGAATTCTCTCTATTCCGCTAGTTTATTAAATAAAGAAAAGCATAGGAACATTACATACCATTCCGAGGAAACAGTCAACAAAACTATCAACGATCCTCGTTTTGTTCATTTAGATGAAATTAAAAAGAATGTTTATGAAGTGAAAAGTTTAAAAAATAAAATTGTTAATGATCTTCCCATCCAAATTGGTCTCAACGTCTATTTAAATTCCAAACTCCACATGTTAAAGTTTTTTTATTTGTTTCTCAAAAAATATATTCCAGATCGTCATTTTGAGTTGTTAGAAACTGATACAGACTCCATTTATTTTAGCATTAGTAGAGAAAATCTAGATGACTGTGTTCCTTCGCATTTAAAACCTAATTATTTTCGTGATAAGTTAAAATGGTTGACCTCCGAAGTGTGCCCTAACCACGAGGAAGCCTTCATCCAATGTAAAATTGAAAACAAAGCGTGGGACGCGCAACCTTGTTGCTCTTCCTTTGAAGCCTTCGACAAAAGAACGTTAGGTAAAATGAAGGTGGAATATGAAGGAAAAAACCAAGTTTGCCTTGCTTCCAAATCTTATTTTTGCCAAGGAGAAACGAACAAACAAGTTTGTAAAGGGGTGTCTATTGCCCAAAACCCTCTCACCTTTGATGAATATTTGAATGTTTTAGAGACCAACAAACCGCTTCTTGTAGAAAACCGTGGCTTTCGAAGCAAAAATCATCAAATTTTTAGTTATGTACAAAAGAAAAAAGGTTTAAGTAATTTTTATCCCAAGAGGAAAGTGTTGAGTGACGGGGTTCACACCGAGCCGTTAGATTTGTAAAAAATTTTCCAAATTTTTAGTTAGCAAAAAGTCCTCACGCACCGTGGGTTTTTTTTCCGTGAATTTTTCCTCCATGTATTTAATTATCCAAGTTTGTGTTTTCACCCATGTTTTCCGTGAATTTTTCAACTATTGAAGTTTGTGTATTTTTTGTGAATTTTTCCTAACTATCGAAGTTTTATTTTTTTGTGAATTTTGTGTGTTTTTTGTGAATTTTTTTAACTATCGAAGTTTGTGCATTCATTACAAAAGGGTTATGTTACAACGTTTGCTTTCATTTTGTTCCACGACCAGCTAGCGTAATGTCTTTGCGATTTCAAAATCCAACTAGTTTTGTGGTAAGCGGACCTTCCGGAGTTGGAAAGTCTTATTGGGTCCTACGGTTTATAGACAGTCTTAAACAACTCTGCCCTGAAATCAAACAAGTTATTTATCATTACGAGGTATGGCAAGCAATGTTTGATCGTTATACGGATAAAATAAACTTTAAACAAGGCATGCCGAGTCTTGAAGATCTAAAAGAAAGTCGAGATGCCTTTTTAGTACTAGACGATTTGATGTTTGCCAATTCTGAATTTTTATCCAAAATCTATAGCGTCTACTCCCATCACTTTCATTTCAGTGTTCTCATGACCGTACAAAATTTGTTTCATAAAGGTTTGCGTGAAATAAGTCTCAACGCACAAATTATGGTACTCTTTAAAAGTTGTAGGGACGTAAACCAAATTGCACAATTTTTACGACAGATCTACCCCAAAACCTATAAAAACGCACTGGAAGCATATAAAAACGCTGTATCTTTCGAACGAGGTTATTTGGTGATTGACTTACGCTGCGAAACACACGATAACCAACGTCTGCGTTCAGGTATTTTTCCAGAAGACACGCATTATCTTTATCAATGAACCGCTTGCGAAAAAACGGACCCACCTTGCGTTTGCTACAAAAAGCCCCTGCACCTTTGCAAAAGCGTATTCTAGACAAAGCGTCGTCCGAGTTAATACGTTGTCTTTGTGATTGCGCTCACAACGTGCTGCAAGGAAACGTCAACATATTGCGTCATCACAAGCAGAAATTAAAACCGCACAAGACCAAACTTCGAAAGTTGGCTGATCGTAAGGTAGCGTTAAAAACAAAACAAAGAATTATACAAAAAGGTGGATTTTTACCCATCTTGTTGTCTGCACTCGCTCCAGTCATTAGTGGTGTGTTGGGTACTCTTATAAAATGAGAAAATTAATCGCGTTGGAACCTGAAGTGTACGAAAAACTCAAAAACAAACATCAAGTCACGGATAAAAAAGTACTTTCTGAACTGGATGCTAAAATGCAAGAAATCTTAACTTCCAACCGACCCGACAGCGAGAAAGTGACTCTATATAATGAGGCGTTGCAGAAATCAAAGTTATTTTTGAAAAAGTTTCAACCGAAAACACCAGTGAAAAAACCCTTGTCTGAAAGTGCAGTGCTAAAGCGTTTTAAAAAACGAACCAAAGCCAAAAAACTATTTAAAGACGCCACTAGCAAAAAGAATTTAGATTGGAACGAAGACGGTCAAATGCTTTTAGACGATCGAGTGGTACCTGGATCTCATATCGACGATTTGTTTCAATCCAACCTAAAGAAACGAGACCCTACTTTACCCGATGCACGCGAGTTTGAATCGATGCTATGGGAGAGCGTTTAAATTATTACAATCCTAAAAAAGAAGCTTCTTTCTCGGGAGCACATCGTTTTCCAAAAGCAACCCAACAATGGTTGCAATCACAAGACACTTATACGCTTCACAAACCCGTACGAAAAAATTTCAAGCGCAGAAAAACAATTGTACCTGGCGCCAACTTTCAAATGCAAGCCGATCTCATTGATTTTTCTTTGCTCAAGTCGTACAACGATCATTATAAATACATTTTGGTGGTTATTGACGTGTTTTCGAAAAAAGCTTTTACCGCTTACTTGAAAACCAAAACCAGCTCGGACATGATCCAGGCTTTTGAGCAGTTGATGTCTGAAATTGGCAAGTTTCAAAAATTGCAGACGGATATGGGACGTGAGTTTCTGAATCGACCCTTTCAAACCTGGTTAAAACAACATCACGTGGAGCACTTTTACACTCAAAATTTTGACACCAAAGCATCCATTGCTGAACGATTTATACGCACTTTAAAGGAGAAACTATGGCGTTATTTTACCTACACCAACAGCCGAAGATACGTGGAAGTGTTGCCTGCTCTGGTTGAATCTTACAACAACACCTATCACCGATCCATTCGACGTGCTCCAAATTCAGTCAACTCTGAAAACCAAGAAACGGTTTGGCTCACACTCTATGCCGACCCCGAGTTAAGAAAACCAAAATTGAAAGTAGGTGATCAAGTCAGACTGTCCATGACTCGAATGCGGTTCCGCAAAGGTTACTTACCCGGTTGGACGGATGAGTTGTTTCAAGTTGCTCAAGTGTTTCGAGACAATCCTCCCTATTACAAGATCAAAGATTTACAAGACGAGTGGTTGGAGGGAACTTTTTACGAAGAAGAGTTGCAAAAAATCTATAAAAAGGATGACGTGTTTCGAATCGAGCGTATTCTCCAACAACGCAAGCGCAAGAAGGGTGTTGAGTTTTTAGTAAAGTGGTTTGGATATCCTGCTTCTTTTAATTCTTGGGTGTCAGAAAAAGATATTGTATGAAAATAACCTTTGACATCGTTTTGTTTGGTGCACAAGTTTTGGTGATTTACATTGTGGTTTCCATCAGTTTGTATAATTTATCACAAAACAACGACAACAAAGAACTCTGGATTAGTCTGCTTAGTAGCTCTGTAGGTTATTTGCTCCCGTCACCCTTTCTCAGCAAAAATGTTCCTCACGCTCCCCAGTAACTCGTCCATGGACATTTATCCTGAAAACAAACTTTCGGATTACATGGTTCACTTGCCGAAAGAAATCAATTTGTCTGGATCGTGGGAGTTGGGTTTGTCCGAGATTCTGTACCCCAACACTTGGTATAACATTGACACCAACCAATTTTACATTTTCTACCAACGCGGTGCTTTGGAATTTGTAGCAGTGCTTCCAGCAGGTTATTATCAACAACCTCAATATATCGTGCGTCAGATACTTCAAGAAATGAGACGAGAGTTTCAAAATAGAAACAAAACGTTGGTCAGCGAAGGAGTGTTGACGCAACCAATCGACTTTCTCTTTGATCTCACTTACAATCCTCAAACACAACTAACCACCATGTCCATCCAACACAAAAAAGGAGCACCTACAACCGACCGTAATGGTACCACACAACCAGATGTGGTGGTGACGCTTTCGAATGAGTTGGCTTCTATTTTGGGTTTTCGAAAGGTTTGGTATCGGGAAATCGGAGAGTACACTTCGGCAAGCGTTGCCAACGTAGACACCGTGAACGCCATTTATGTCTATTGCGATGTTATTGAACACAGAACGGTTGGTCACACGCTCGCACCCTTGCTTGCTGTCCTTCCTGTAACAGGGAAGCCGGGTGCTTATGTCTCCAAAAGATACGACAAAATACAATACCATCCTGTCTTGAAGAAAAATCTTAGTGACATCCACATCTCGCTTCGTGACGATCAAGGAAAACGAATTCGTTTTCGCAAGGGAAAAGTGATTGTGACTTTGCATTTACGACCCAAAAAGCTAAATTCGTTATAAAAAACAGATACAAAGGAAAATGGGCTTATTGTAAGAAATCAACGGTAGTAGAAACATGCGTGTTAAATATTGTTGTGACGCAAAGGCTTACGAAAACTATTATTTGTCTCAAGTCGGTCATGGAATGCCTTATTTTGCGGGGGCACGAGTGCAACAAGGTTATGGACTAGGTAATCTGTTTAGCTCCATTGCCAAAAGTGTCCTTCCTTTGGTCAAAAAAGGTGCCAAAACCCTGGGAAAACAAGTTTTACAAAGCGGTGTCGAGTTTGCTTCCGATGTTTTACACGGTAAAAACGCCAAACAAGCTGCCATTGATCAAGCAAGAGCTGCCGGTTCCAATCTCTTACAAGTAGCTAAACAACAAGTAGGAAAGCGAAAAGCAGCTCAACAAAAAATAGGAAAACGAAAAGCAGCACCGAGAAAAGTACAAAAGAAGAAACGCAAGAGACATCACGACATTTTCTCGTAAACCATGGCGACGTTAGTACACCCCAGTTCGGCAGAATCCACCACCTCTCAACTGGATTTGTTTTCGGTGCCACCAAGTCAAACTAGTTTGGAGGAAGGAAGTTTCACCGAATACCATCCTGTATCTGTATTGACCTCCACAGGTCCTATTGAATTTACAATTAGTGCTGAAAACTCCAACTACATTGATCTTGCCAATAGCTTTCTTTATGTGCGTGCAAGCGTAACTACTGCCGCCGGAGCTGATTTGGCAAAGAATGTGGAAATTGCACCTGAATGTAATTTTTTACATACACTATGGACACAAGTGGATGTTTATTTGAACGGTTCGCTTGTGACACAATCCAACAACAATTACCCTTATCGAGCTTATATTGAAAACTTGCTTAGTTTTGGACAAGATGCAAAAAATTCCCAACTTTCTGCTCTGTTGTGGCACCGTAACACGTCAGAACATTTCGATAGTCGTGGAGCTACCAACCTAGGTTATACCAAACGAAAAGCTTTGGCTGCAGAAAGCAAAGAAATGGATATGATGGGGAAATTGCATCTTGATTTGTTTTTTCAAAATCGATATTTGTTGAATGGTGTCGAAGTACGTTTGCGATTGATTCGTTCCAACGATCTTTTTTGCTTGCATGGAAACGCAAACCAAGCAGATAACAAAGTGTCTTTGAAAGAAGTGACCTTGTTTGTTCGCAAAGTAAAACCCAATCCCGCCGTACAGCTTGCTCATGTCAAAGCCTTGCAACACGGCACTGCAAAATACCCGCTTCGACGTGTGGAAGTCAAGAGCTTTACTGTGCCAACCGGGAATCGAAGTATCACCAAAGAAAATTTATTTTTGGGACAATTGCCCACACGAATGGTGGTCGGTGTAGTGGACAATGACGCTTACAACGGTGTCATCACCAAATCTCCTTTTAATTTCAAACACAACAGCATCAATTTCATGACGATTTACCGTGACGGAGTTCAAATCCCTTCCAAACCACTGCAACCAGATTTCACCAACGATCGTTTTGTTCGAAGTTATGTTCGTTTGTTTACGCAAACGGGTCAATATTATCGTGACACAGGAAATGCTATTTCGCGAGAACAGTACAAAGACGGTTGTGCTTTGTTTGCTTTTGATCTCACACCCCAAATGGATTCCAGTGAAGTTGGTTTTGAATTGATAAAGCATGGCAACATACGCATCGAAATTCATTTTGCTATTGCTACTGCACGTACTCTTACGGTCATTGTGTTTGCCGAACACGACAACCTGCTGGAGATTGATCAAGACAGAAACGTTGCTTTTGACTATACAGCATGAACACGTTGCAAATCGAACGCTTGCTCAAGAAGGATTTGAAAAGCAAAACCATCTTTAAAAAAGTCTGTGCTTTGGATCAGTTGGAAAAACCTACTTTTCCGTCTGCTTACGTCATCAACTCGGACCCGAGTAGTAAACCTGGAGAACATTGGGTTGCGGTTTATTTCGACAAACGCGGTCGAGGAGAATATTTTGATAGTTATGGACTACCCCCTACCTTGGTCGGTCTCGACTCTTACATGGATGCCTACTCCTTATCGGGATGGATTTACAATTGCAAAACTTTACAAGCGTCCTTTTCCAGTTTTTGTGGTCATTATTGTGTCTATTTTATTTTATTTCGTTGTCGTGGTGTACCTTTGCATGCTATTGTATCTGATTTTACGTCAAACCTAACAGAAAACGATCGCTCTATTTCTCGCTTTATACGTAATATATCACAATATTGATTGTACACATATCGTTTATTAATAAAATAATACACATCAAGGCGTGCTTGCAATAATATCTACTTTTCGCTTTTTCATCGGTTCAGGATTAGTCAAGAGTTTGACAAAGGTTTCCAGTTGTTCATGGTTGTCTGGTGGTAGGTGGCAGACATCGTCTTTTTGCACTTTTAAAAAGATGTAGTTATTGAGCAGATAGAGGAATTGACGTCTTGCAGTTGGTACGTTTTCCACCACACAACGCAATTGGAACTGATCCACTGCTACTTCTCGCTTAACGATTTCCATATTTTTTTGCACTTCACACGCAGCATCGTCCATGTTGGTAGACCAGAATAGTAAAACTACATACTCTTTTGTTTCGGATTTGGGACGAAAAAGAATGTAAGGAAGATTCCCCATTATCACATCAACGACTTGAACAAGTTGATCCATCGAAAACATGACTTTTCCTCTTTTGACGCTAATAATTGCTTTTCTCAATAGCGATGAAGAGGGTATCGGTAGTCCGGATGTGGCAATTTCTTGAAACTTTTTTCGAATGTCTCTTGCTGCACTTTCCATTTCTCTTGCTCTGGTGATAATCTCTTCAAACTCCAACAAACTTTCGTAACAACTTGTATAAGGAGGAATGTAGTCGGGGTACTCGATTTCGTTTGCTTCTTGATATAGATCGTCTGCTTGACTCGTATACGTTTCCATAATGTGAGGTTTCGCAAACGGGTCTCCTTTTATAACCACTAAACCGGATATTGCGCAACGTTTTGAAATAGTCTTACGTCACACTAATATTGCGCAACGTTTTGAAATAGTCTTACGTCACACTAATCTTGCGCAATCAACATTGAAAGACGCGAATTTTTTCAGAGATGCATTGGGAACACAACCAACAAGAAGGGGTGTCTTGAATGCATTCCCAACAAAGCACCATGTGCCCACATGGCATGCATACTGCATTTTTTTCTGTATTTTTACACTTTAAACATTTGTCGTCTTTTTTTAAATCTAAAACAGCATTTAATAATTCTTGACGATTGGAGAAATTGCAGTGATTTTTTTCCATTTGCTTCCATAGTGCATAACGGATCTTGGTGTCCTCCACCCCAATACTTTTTGCGTATTTGACATGAGGATCAAACAGCATAAGATCCTCTAATCTTTGACTCCTTTGCTTTGCTACCGCATTGTTTCGCATTTGGTGAAACAATATACTACGTAAGCGGTTCGCTGCAACAGATCCAGTTGGATTTTTTATGCTTGGTCGATGCAAATCCGAATGTTTCTGACATACTTTCTCCACATAGTTGACTCCTTGCTTTTTCAAAACAAATTCACACATAGGGAACCACTTTGCATGTTCATACCAAGGATTATCATGCGGTTTCCAGTGAAACAAACCTCCACCACAATAAAAACAAAGAACACGATCGCCAGAACCTTTATAATAAAAACCTGCATCCACCACTTCGCGTGGTGTTGGGCGCTCCTCATCACACCAAGAGGCAGGAAAGGTTCTCATGCGATCCTCTTCATCACACATGAGCGGATTTTGCGGAGACAAACAACGAAACATTTGCGCTTCCCATTCTCTTTTGATAGCTTCATCAGACGTCACTGCAGCATCAACACAATCTTGATCCATATTTCTTAGAATGATAAAAATAAAAACAATTCTGCTTTATATACCTACCGTTATGGATTGCATCATAGTTTTCCAAAGAAACCTATACAAACAATGCGGGTAAAAACCTAGGGGATTCCCCATGGGAGAACTAAGTATTGTGCAACAAACCTGCTGTGCTATTTTTAGTAACAGATTGCGTCAGTATTTTACAGCGTTCTGATACCCTAGGGAAATCCCCATGGAAAAACCGACTTGATGTGTCCTGACTTGCCCTTTGCAGAAAATAGAGCGCTTAAAAACAGGAAATTGGTTAAAGAAATTTTCTATTGTGCGCTTCAAAAGTTTTGACAGGTTTTTCTACAGACTGCTTAAAAAACAGGAAACCAATTGAGAGACTTTTCTATTGTGCGCTTAAAAACAGGAAACTGGTTAAAGAAATTTTCTATTGTGCGCTTCAAAAGCTTTGACAGCTTTTTCTACAGAGTGCTTAAAAACAGGAAACCAATTGAGAGACTTTTCTATTGTGCACTTAAAAACAGGAAAAACTTTGTTTTATTGCTTTAAAATCTTGCAGAATGTCTTGAAATAACCTTATGTTTTGAAGTCTTGGACCAGAAACGAACTCAGGACTACTGCTGTTCTTAGGGTTTGGTTTAATATTATCTTGGGTAGGAGTCAAACTTAGGACCACCGTCTCTCTTAGGCTTAGAGATTGTATTGTCTTGGTAGGAATCCAACTCAGGACAACAGTTTTTCTTAAGATTTAAATTGATATTATCTTGGTTGGGGATTAAACTCAAGACTACTGGTTTTCTTAGGGTTAGGGTTTACAGCTTCGCTGTTTTGGTTGGGAATCTAACTCAGGACTTCTGCCTTTCTTAAGATTTAAATTGATATTATCTTGGTTGGGGATCAAACCCAGGACTACTGGTTTTCTTAGGGTTAGGATTTACATTGTTTTGAACAAGAAACGAACTCAAGACCACTGACTTTCTTAAGGTTAGAGTTTATACTGTCTTGGGTGGGAATCTAACTCAGGACTTCTGCCTTTCTTAAGATTTAAATATATATTATCTAGGGAAGGAATCCAACTCAGGCCTATTAATTTTCTTAAGGTTAGAGTTTATACTGTCTTGGGTGGGAATCTAACTCAGAACCTTTCTTAGGATTAGAGTTTATACTGTCTTGGTTGGGGATCAAACTCAAGACCTTTCTTAGGGTTAGGATTTACAGCTTCGCTGTCTTGGTTGGGGATCAAACTCAAGACTACTGGTTTTCTTAGGGTTAGGATTTACAGCTTCGCTGTCTTGGTTGGGGATCAAACTCAAGACTTCTGTCTTTCTTAAAGTTTGGTTTTATATTATCTAGGGAAGGAATCCAACTCAGGCCTATTAATTTTCTTAAGGTTAGAGTTTATACTGTCTTGGGTGGGAATCTAACTCAGAACCTTTCTTAGGATTAGAGTTTATACTGTCTTGGTTGGGGATCAAACTCAAGACCTTTCTTAGGGTTAGGATTTACAGCTTCGCTGTCTTGGTTGGGGATCAAACTCAAGACTACTGGTTTTCTTAGGGTTAGGATTTACAGCTTCGCTGTCTTGGTTGGGGATCAAACTCAAGACTTCTGTCTTTCTTAAAGTTTGGTTTTATATTATCTAGGGAAGGAATCCAACTCAGGACTACTAATTTTCTTAGGGTTAGGATTTATATTGTCTTGGGTAGGAATCGAGCTCAGGACCTTTGTTAGGATTAGGATTTCTACTGTCTTGGGTGGGAGTCAAACTCAGGACTACTGTCTGTCTTAGGTTTAGTTTTTATATTGTCTTGGTTAAGAATTGAACTCAGGATCATCGTCTTTCTTAGGAATATAAATAAGAATAGAAATAGGATTAGGAATAGGAGTAGGATTAGAAATAGGAGTAGGATTAGAAATAGGATTAGGATTAGGATTAGGATTAGGAATAGGATTAGGATTAGGATTAGGAATAGGAGTAGGATTAGGAATAGGAGTAGGATTAGGAATAGGAGTAGGATTAGGAATAGGAGTAGGATTAGGAATAGGAGTAGGATTAGGAATAGGAGTAGGATTAGGAGTAGGATTAGGAATAGGAGCAGGATTAGGAATAGGATTAGGAATAGGAGTAGGATTAGAAATAGGAGTAGGATTAGAAATAGGAGTAGGATTAGGAATAGGAGTAGGATTAGGATCCGGAATAGGATTCGGATCCGCCTCTCTAGCGCCACCCTCCGGCACCGCTCTCTAGCGCCACCCTCCACCACCGCGCCACTGATGACGTCATATGCGCCACTGCGCCACCTGCTCTCTAGCGCCCCTAGCGTAAAAACTCGCCAAACCAGCCTTTACCTACTACTACCATCAATATTATTTATATGTAATACATCTTGCAATAAATAAATCTTGTATATTATACAATTAAATAATCTTTCGGGGGGCGGTGGCAAATGAAATTGTGTCTTAAGGGAGCGATGGTTGAAAAAACCTTGAGAAACACTGATCTAGAACAAAGACAAGAAAATAATGACAAGAAATTTACTGGATGGACCAACAGCCGCTGGAACGTTGGAAGCTTGGTTCGATTTTGAGGACAACTCTGGCAATCAAAACATTGCTGAGAGAGCAAAGATTTGAAGATGACCAACCATAGCTTCAAAAGTATAAAGTCACTTTTTCTATTATTTTCAATAGGCAAAATATAAATGCAGATATTAAATTTTCTAGCAACGATGATAGAAGAGCGATAGTGAAAACTCTTTTGTTTCTGACGATGAAATTTTATGCTGTTGGCGCCAGTGTACCTGTAGTTAAACAGCTGATAACATTTTGAAGTTCTTATAGTTTCAGACAGTATGTTTGCAACAAGCCAGAAAAATATGGGATAAAGCTGTTTTGTTAGGTGATTATCTCACTAAATTCACTATCACTGGAATGCTGCATAGTGAACGTAAATGAAATCAGAAAAACGTTGGGTTGTTATCGAATGTTTGAAAATCTTCTCTACCTCACTACACTTTTGTGGAGTCAATTTAGCAACTGAATTGTTTACCAGTTTTTAGCTTTCTGCTGACTTAGTCCCGAAACAAATCACTTTTCTAGACACGATGCGAAAAAAGCAGCAAGCACTTCTTAATGAATTTACAACAGGATAGCCAAGAAAGTTTGGGTCAAGGTAGTTTGGCTTTAGTGACAGGCAAACTTTAGTATCGTATGCACCTAGGAAAAACAAAACTATGCACAATGACAACAAAAGTGATTGCTGTACAGGTTTTCCTGAAAAGATACTGGACAATAATGCTAATCAAAGCATTGGTTGAAGGATATATCAATATTGTTATCATTGCTGAGTGCAAAAAAAATTGAGTGCTATCCTTTTGCCTACTTCTACAATAGCCTCAATTATTGCGGGTATCAATAGCATGGTGATCGTCCGAGCAAAATTTTTACAAAGCAAAAAAAGAAGCTGGTCATCGACGTCGAATAATTTTGGAAAACTTAGGCATGAGTTTGCTTCATTCATGACTACAGCAATAAGTGCAAGTCAAGCAAGTTGCAAGAGCTACTAACTATTGTTACGAAAATGTGGATACAAAATTAACATAGTCTCTTCTCAGCTTCATATCAACTAAAAAAACGCAAAAGTCGGCGCTCCTCTATCATTCTCATTGATCGATACAATATATCATTTTTATTGGATCGCAAAATAGTTGACGCGTGCGGGGATCGAGATGAGCCATATTGTATCGATCAAAAACAAGTCACGGATTTTTGCTCCAATTGTACCGCTTGATTCTTGTGTTTTAGTATTATCATGTCTGCTGCATTTGAGGATAGAGAACTATAATTATTTTTATTGTTTTTTGTTTCGTTTGTTTTTCATTTTTGACGTTATTTGTTATTTTAATATTTGTTAATTTGTAGTGCGAATTGTTCATCATAACTTTGTTAGTTTTGTTAGATTTGCATCTATGGTTAGATAAGTTTTCCACAAAATGGATATGTCACACTTGCATCTGTTGCAAATTTTGTTAGTTGTTTTCGAACTATTAAATTTTGCTGTGAATAATAATGTGCTTGCAGCACTTTAATTCGTTTATTAACCATTTTTGAGAAAGATGTATAAACTAAAAGCTAGAGCAAACTCCTTTAACATGTCGGGTCACTAGCAGCCAACATAAGTAATTATGGTTGACAAAACATTTAGGCATTTAAAGGTTAAATGAGCTATCATTCAGTTAAATATGTACAATTTAAAGCTGTGCTTCCATACGTTTATACTGCGTTCCTTTCCTTAAAACTTTATTTTTGTCATTTTTCCCCAGTAATATCAAAGATGATATTTCAAAAAATCTTATTTTGTTCCAGAATGTTTTTCAACTAAAAAATATTGAAATAAAACTATTGGTCGCGGTTGTTTGGGTGCCAGCTGACAGTTAGTTTCACCTGTAGGGAGGATTACGAGTTAGTTTAACCAAAAAATTGCTTACGTTGACTTGTTGAAGAGACCAGTTTTTTCTTGTGGAGACTTCTTGAAGAGATCCGAAATAGGCTGATAGCCAAATCAGCTGACGCCAAAACGGCCGCGCCTAAACGGCTGTGCCAAAATGTACCCTACCCAAAAAAAAACTAAATATGCAAAAAACAAATTATATAAACTAGGCATTTTCAGTAATTTATAAGTCCGTAACTTGTATTTCATTCATCTAAGTTAGCTGAGATCAAAATATTATTTAGACAAGCTATTTTCAAGTATAACCGTCATTGCAATGCAAAGAAGACCAATTTTTTTCATTTAGAGCTACTTTTATAAAATACTGAAGTATACGAAAACTTTTTAGCTAGACGTGATCTTTAGAAAATATTCGCTTACTTTTCCTTTAATTATATGCATTATTTATAAAAAAGTATCGCTATTACTTGAGCAAATTGGAGCAATTAATTCGTTCTTATGGCAACCTGGTTCCAGCAACCACGAAGTTGGTGACCATTGTTATTACGGATAGTAAAAAGTAAACTTTGGTTCAGAAATGTATTATAAATTGCAAACAAATTGAGCTTACAATGATAATGTATAATTTTAAATAATTTGCATTTTATTTAAATTCTCCCCAATACCTGCCTCCGTGACTCGACAATTGATCAAACGACACTTCATCGAAAAGACATTTGATCAAAACGACATTTGATTGAATATTGAAAGAGAAAATCTATAACAAAACATTGCATGGCCACTTGATTTTCTTTGCAACAAACAATCTTTGTTTTGTAAATAGTAGCCACGGGTAAATTTAAATTTCTATCGGACCAGAGAAAAGAGCGATAGCATGGATAAAAATTTACATTTTACACAAGAAGATGAATGAAAACTATAGATGAAAATTACATTTTACGCAACAAAAAACAAAAAAGAACAGCAAAAAGCAAGAATAGGCAAAGTTTAATTAAAAACTGCTTAATGTGGTGTACAGAACTATGATTTATCTTATACTGCTTTCAAAACATTAAAATTTTTATAACTACAATCAGTGAAGTACAAAAGGTTTTTGAAGGGGGGGTGTCATACAACTACAATAAGTTATGCTTAGTGGAAATTTTTTTAAAGTGGTAGCTAAAAAAAAATCTTCACTTTGAATCTGTTTCGATTTTGTCAATTTTTCGTCCAAAACCACAGTGATCTCTTAAAAAAGATCTTTACTTGGAATCTACTACAATTTTTGTGTCAGAAAAAATAGTAGTCTAATGACTAATAACAAGGTCTTCCCTTCAAATCTGTCTTTGATTTCTCCAAAATGTCTCCAAGGGTAGGGCCATGGCACCATGCTTCCCCTTAATTACGCTACTGACTACAATGTAAAAAGAATTCAAACAATGGCAGAAATAGGCATTTAAGGAAACATAAGCATGCTATGAAAGCTATCTGTTTCCCTCTAAAAATGCTTTGCCCAGGAACCTTGTTAAGAAACTCCTTGATCTTGGCATTGGCAAAAAATTATAAAAATAAAACTAAACTGTCTTCTTACTGATGGCCTCTGCTTTTTATGAATCTAATTTACAGTAACAAAGAGATTGTTTAATTGCAGAAACAAATAAAAGTAAATCTTTTTTTTTTTTTTTTTTTTTATCAACTGTCATTTTGATAAAATGTCGTTTCGATCAAATGTCGCTTCGATCATGTATCGTTTTGATGAAGTGTCGTTTAATCAACTGTCGTAGTACTACTTCCCTCAACGAGTATTTTTTCCTTCAGATTATTAATTTCTCTTTAGAGAGTCGAGCGGTTTTTTTGAGAATTATTGATTTTAAGCGCACTTGGTCAACTTAGGTTTTTGACATGTAGAAACTTTGATTGTTTAAATCAACGATATGTATTTCCCACACTTACCGACTTTGAGGAGTTATTTTTAGAATCTTGAAATAGTTCATAAGTAAATAATGATACCGACGTAAGAAAAACAGAGGCTATTCCAAGCAGTGATGAAACATAGCCAACTCTCTTAAAGTTTCGAAAATGTTCGCAAAACCCACGTTTGTTTCGATAATTTTTCTGTTTTTCCGATGAACAATCCGAGATTTTATGAATAGAAACTTCTATCTCCTTACAGTTTTTGTAGCTTTCGTATGCTTCTTCGATTTTCTTCTTGGCGTCGAACTTGACAACCCAGCACTTTTCTTTATTGGCGATATTAATCTTATAACTATTTTTTTTAAGCCATTCTGTCAGATCTTCAACTTCAGGAAATTCTTTTTTTATGTACTTTGTTAAATCTTCTGTTAAGTTGTTTTTGTTATTTTCAATGAGCAAATATTGGTCCTTTTCGGAAATGCGTCTTTCAATTACGTCCAACGACAACGATCGAAACACTCGCGTAGTGAAAACACTGAACTCTTGCTCAATTTTCTTAGCTAAAGCTGTGACAATGCCCGCCCACAAGGTGTCGCACCCCGCGTACTGCCAAGCATTGTAGTTGACGTAAATAAACCTGAAAAACATGTTTGATTGGTTTATCTAAAAAAAATGAATTTAAATTAAACTGTTTTATAAGTAATAAAACTACAATAATACAGGTCTTTGGTATGACATTACACGACATCCGATGGGAAGGCTTCAGTTCGGGGAGTTCTGAAATTATAAGGAAAGTGGAGTTACCCTTTCATTCCCATTACTCTCAGGCTCACTCTGATCGAAGTGGGAGCACCAGTTAAAATTCAAACTATGGATTAAATAGATCAACCTGTTGCCTCGCAGGTACTGTCTTTTTAGGCAAAGACTCCACAGCAGACAACTTGTGGTTAGTGTCAGCAGGGGCATTTGCTCGAAAATTTGCTCAAAAAACTTATGAAAAAGAAACTTAATAAAATGGCCTCAGATCCAGCAGCTCTTGATAGGGAATGGGCGGGGGGTGCAAAGAATCTCTGGATATAAATTCAAAAATAAGAAAAAGTCTCAGATTGGAATTTGACTGGGAACCTGCCCAGTCATAAATATCCTGGATAAATTTAGAATATATCCTTGTAAAGTTTCCTCGATTTTAGCTTGACTCATTGATAAAGCCTAGGATTTGCCGATGATTTTTTCTCGATTTATGTCTCGAAATGTTACAGGCCATGGATAAATACAAGGATAAAAACATGGTTGTTGAAAGGTTAAAACGCGGATATATTCTTGTACGAAAAACTTGGCTATCAATAAATCCTTGCTTATATAAAGAATAAAACAGGGATATATTTTTGCAGAATTGAGTTGGCCGCTGATGAAATCATTTTCAAATCAATGATAAAACAGGGATACATTCTCGTCCCCTAAATTGGCCATCAGTAAATCCTTGTTTATGCAAGAATAAAACATGGATGTATTATTACAGGGTTGAGTTGGCCGTTGATGAAACTTTTAAATCAATGATACCCAGCAAACATTGGCCTATTGGCACTGTACAAGCACGTTATCATCTTGTACAGGCACTTAGTACAGTTGCACATGGGCTATGAAGCGGCCCAATACAGTCTTAACTGTATTCAAACTACAGTTTCCTGTACTCACCCAGTACTCTGCGTGTACATTATACATATTGGGCGAGTACGATTTGTTTATAGGCTGAGCAAAGGCATACTGAAAGTTTTCTGTTATGACCTTATACTTTCCGATACATTTTTAAGCATAAGCAGAGTGCGAAATAATTACAAAATTTGCAGTATTTCTATTCTACATTTGAATAGCAGTCAAGACCCAAAAATTCCTCCTGTTTAAGGGTATTTAGTTGTTTACTTAGATTTTATTACTTACTCAATCTATCAATCTGTATCAAACTGCACATAATCACTTTCAATGACATATTTTATTTTATAAAAGCAACGACAAATTGACAAACGATCTTAAAAGTCTTTGGTAACACTTCTAATTTTTTTTCCACAAGCACGGTCCCGCTAATTCCTCATCCAGGTGCTAATCTCCTTTTCAATGCTTTTTTCTGTGACCGCCCCGACTAGCACAGGGTTTGTCATCACAGCTCCTGTAACAAACATAAAATTAGTTAGAGTTGTTGTTGCCCCTCCTCCAAGGATATCTTGGAGTAGCCATCCCTTAATCTTTCCAAGAAGCCAATCAAGATTCCCACTCTTGGATTACCTATCTGCTGCTTCTAAAGGCTTTTTCCAGACTAGTGGTGTTGTGTTGGTAGTTGACTGCAGTTAAAGAGGTGATTAGTGTCATGTGTCTGAACAAGTATAGTGGGCATTGTGGCGTGTAAGTATTAGGGTTCACTATATGTAGGCAACTTTGCAAGAGTAGTGATTTGTCAGCTCTGAGCTGTGCCAGTTTTGTACGCATATGACGTGGTAATGTTTGTTCTGATGAATGTCATTGGGTGTGGTGTGAGTAACTTCATTGTTTTTTCCAGAACTAAGGTATTGTCAGGTGATGGTAGTGTGAATGTGTTTGAGGTTTTCTCTACATTTCTCAGGTGTTAAGTCTGATTTTGAGATGACGATGATGTTAGTGTGCTCATTGCTATAAAAGATTGTGCCTTTCATATTTCTGGGAGAATTTAAGTATGCATTAAAATCATGTAAAAAGTGTGTTCGTGTTTGAGTCAGTTGTTTAAGTTGAGTAGCATGAAATTTGAGATGGGTGTCCATTGCAAGGACCAGTTAGAGTAAAACATAGAATACAATGCTGTAGCTATAGTATCTAAAAAGCATTCATACCAGGGCATAAATTTAAACCTTCCTCGAATAGTAAAAATGCTTGTGTTAACGCTATAAAAAATTTCGTATCTTATATTAATATTAAAAATGCTTGTGTTAACGCATTAAAAAATAGTCAGCAGCGTGGTCGAATGGCTAAAACGCCATGCTCATAATCAACATGGTCTTGGTTGAAAACCTACTCGCGCCATTCTGATGTGTCCTTGGGAAAGACACATTACGGCACTTTCCCCTGCTTGGTGGTCTTGGCAAGCAGTTCCAAATTTCAGTCATATTTCTAGTAAATTACAAGCGGACAGCAATATCTTGGCTCTCCGTAAGCAGGTCGGGGTAATTGCTTACCCTTAGTATTAGTGCCTCCGTCGCTTTCCTGCGAGTCAAGAGGAGAAATATAGAGATAAAATAAAAATAAATAGAATAAATTTATTATCTTCATTTGGCGTTCAAATTTTCGCAAAAGGCTTAAAGGGAGATACTCAAAGTTCCAATCGCACTTTGTCGAGGTAAGATTGGACCCAATATGCGCTAAATACTGGATCTAGAAAATTTTTTTAATCTAACTTCAAAAAAGAAAAACGATAGTTAAAAATATTTTTATAAGTTGCAATAATAATTTAAAAAAGTATACATTGTAATTTAGTTGAATTAGAATTTATAGAGTGCTTGGTATCCACAGCTTAATGCAATTGTATCGGAATATTGTAATTAATGCATATTATCAACTCAACCAACATGTTAAAAATTGCACTGAGATAAATCAATTCATGAAATGTTTGCTTAATTATATAAAGTCCACACAGACAAGGGTAATTATCAAAACAAATTGTCACGGGTTTGTAGTCACACATGGAACAAGTCCGTTGGAGCTTCGTGGCGTATTTACATCTCCGTCAATAGACTACTTATAGAAGAAAAAAGCCTTCATTGAATGAACAATGAAAATATAAAAGCTTAAGAAAAATAGTGAAATTTGACCTTAATTTCTTCAGGCATAAGTTGTGGTGGTGGTGGGTTTACCGACCCATTCCTTGGGATGGGGGCGCGGATCAACTCCGCGGAGTCCCAGTAATCAGGCGACTCCCCGGACGGCACCAGAGGTCCAGAAGTGGTAGGGAATGGTCGAATATGGCCCGACGCAGATGGTCCAGTACAGGGCAGTCTAGCACGAGATGTGAAAGACCCTGTGATTCAGAACCACAGTTGCTGCATGAAGGAGTCTCGGCTCAACCAACCCTGTGGAGATAAGTGTTAAGGCCCGTTGCAGCGTAAACGGGAATGAGCACAGCGAGCGGAGCGAGGGAGAGTAAGCTCCTCGGGAGATACTGGAGGGAATTGGTGTTGAAAGAGACCAGATTGAACACTGCGTCTCCAACTGGTGTAGAGGGATAGTCGTTGAGAGGAAATAAGGGGTGCGAAGGACACTGATATTTTGGAGGGATCAAGAGAGGCTCCGGCTCAGCTAAGTCGTTGCCTGGAAGGGAAGAGTAACCAGGTATCCATTGCAAACGGACTACCTTGGATTTAGATGGCATAATTTGTCGGCAGCATGGTCGAGTGGTTAAAGCGCCGGGCTCGTGACCAACACGGTCTCGGTTCAAAACCCACTAGCGCCATTCTGTTGTGTCCTTGAGAAAGACACATTACGGCACATTCCCCTGCTTGGTGGTTCTGGCAAGCAGCTCTAAATTAAAGTCATATCTCTATTAAATTACAAGCGGACACCAATATCTTGGTATCTCCGGAAGCAGGTCGGGGTAATTGCCTTGCCTATATGTTAGCGCCTCTGTCGCTTTCCTGAGAGTCAGGAGGATAAATATAGAGATAAAATAAAAAATAATACTTACGGAATAAAGGGCAGAAAATGCATGTTTCTTGTGGCCGTCCGATTTGGCTTTCCACCCGCTTTTGCCTGACCAATTATAATACTGGCAGACTTCATTTTTTATGAGAGCTGACATCACCAGCCAACAAGTTTCTTTCACGGATGACCCACCAATCGCAGAAAAACGAGATATCTGCAATTTACTATTTATTAAAAATAGGGCAAATGGAAGATTGTTTTTTTCCGCTTTAAGTAGTAATACCGTAACTCATTATATTAGTATCTGTGCTTTGACCATTTCCTTAACTCTTATCATTAATTGTTAAAAATATTCAAGCAAAAACACTATTGTCCGCTGTCACTAAACTTGACACGATGTAAACTCATTACTGTAATTGCTGCTTACCAAGGCTTTCTTGATCGCCTCACAACCAAGTTTTGCTTCGACATATTCAACTTCTTCTTTTGAAGAGAGAGGAAGTTGAATGTCATCAGGCAGTTCATTACAAGCAAAACTATCTGCTTCTTGGGTGTTGCGTAAAAGCGTAAGGTTTTGAGCGTGAAGTTTTTCAATTTCCTTTGACTGTGTCCGAAGAAGAACTTTAATTTCAGCAAGTTCTCGCAAAATATCATGACCTAAATAAACAAAACAACTTTAACAATATCAAAGTTATTGCAAAAATTTATGTCATCAAAAGAGATAAAAGGTTTCAACAAAGTTTAAAATTGTTTCGCTCCAAAGTTCAGAACACAAAGTAGACACGGCGACACTACAGTGCTGGCCTTCGGGGCTACTTTGTTCTTGTATTACATATACTTGAAGATGTCTCATCAGGCTATATTAATTTGATGTTGCGCCGGTTCTTGGCTATTAATGTTTATATTGTAGTTGAGAGAAGCAATGTTACTTTTGTTTTATCACCGGTTTATGAATCTGACTGCATATCGATATTAAGTCCCACTAAGGATTGATCGCTGTCAATGGTGATGGGTGGGCCCTGTATTTTTACAGGGATCAGAATGACCATCAACTTCCATGGTCATTCTATGTCAGTGGTATTTTGCTGAGCATGATTGGGTGTGTCCTGGGATTGGCATTTTGTTCAAGAAATTGGGGGAGATGTTTGTGTCTAGCTATTTTTAGGTGTTGCACCAGCATCTTGTTTAGTGCTCATGTACCACGAATGATTCTCTTGCATTCTGTTGAGGAATGCAAGAGGTGTGATCCCTAGGTGTGAGCCAGATAAACACAACAACAACAACATATTACAGTGCTTCATCCGCATTTCTTTAAATCACTTTTCTTCATATAAAAAATAATCACTTTCTATTGTCTGAAAAGAAAGAGAAATAGGTGTGGATGATGATAGTGTGCGTGGCAGCAAATTTTCACAAGCAGACGAGAGAGACTCATATACCTGAAAAAATACACAGACAAAAGTGGTGATTTTATAGTTTTTACACAATTTAATATCAGTCACATAATCCTGAAATTTTAAGTGACAAAAAATACTGTACCTGTAAATTCTTTTGGGGATCAATGTCTGATTGGGTTGGCTAATGATCTTTCAAACCAAAAAAAACTTATGTACAATATAACAAGTCTAAAGCCTACTGTTGTTGCAACATAAATAACGATTATCTCACCATCACAAAATTGTCCTAATAGAGTCGAT
Source organism: Diplosoma virens (assembly GCA_963680785.1). NCBI lineage: Eukaryota > Metazoa > Chordata > Ascidiacea > Aplousobranchia > Didemnidae > Diplosoma > Diplosoma virens. The sequence goes on along the minus strand of OY796894.1, from coordinate 14,444,897 downwards.
CTTTCCTGGATTCTTTTCAACTCTTTATTAACTTTACGACGTTTTGTCCAGTATGACATGATGATTAGGAATTGAGCTATTACACACCAGTAACAATGTAAAACCTTATAATACGCAATTTACAATGCTTCAAACAAGACAAATAAACATAAATGTTAATACTTAAAACTATAAAAGCTTTCAGATTAAAACAATTTTACTGCTAATTGAATACAAGAGAGCTGGTCTCAATTTTTGATTATCACTTTTGCATATGGCAGGTTTATGTATTTGAACAGCTTTATATAAACAGTAGGTTTAGAATTAGTTTTATAGTAAACTAGATAAATTATTACACTGATTCTTATTCAAATAGTACATAAACATAATGTTAAAATTTTGACTTTACCTGGTTGCACTACAAAAAAATGCTATCAAAAATAAAAAAAAATTATTTTCTAAAGTTAAAAACTGAGCTTTTAAAACTTCACTACAGCTAAGCACAAAAACACCAGGCATTCCCGCCAGAGAAACGTCACGAAGGAAACCAAATCAAAATTGAGAAAAATAACAAACCCAAGAGACTTACGTCATACAAGAAATAAACTTAACACAGTCAAGAAAGAAAGTGCAAAAAAAAATTCAATTTTTAACGCAGTCCTTTTTAACACGTGCGCTGTAGAATGCTCAAAGGCAATAGCCAAGCAGCTAAGAAAAGAAAGACAATGACGTCACAATCATAGCACAAACAAAACATTGGTGCGAACCAACCGTCTGGAACAATTACTGTCCATTGAAAGTTAACTTAAATAAATTCTTTTACTATCGCCTGAGAGTTGACTACTTGTACAATTGAAGTGCAAGATAAGTTTTGTTTACATAGACTATTAGTTTTTTTTGAAAATAGCGTAAGCATCTATTGCTGAACTACAGTCTGGCCTGGCTGAATATACAAATAAATGCAATTATATGTTTATCATGTATTCCTTTTAGAATTAAAGAAAAGATTAAAAATTGGTAAATCAGTTTTCTCAAACTGAAAAAAAGTTAAAACCAATTCGAAACAAATGGCCAGCAGAATATTGGCTCGATATCGGCTCGTTATTTTCTAAAGATTCCAAGATAAAAAACAATTACCAAAAATTTTAATTTCGGTTGGTCTAAACTCTAAAGCGTAAGAATCTTTAAAATCTTATATGTTGAACAAAAACAAAAAAACTACCTAGTTTTTTACCCGAACATTATAGTTTTGAAAAGGCCCAATATGAGACCAATACTGGGATTCATTGACACTTAAACACTTAAGAGATAAGAAAAAATAGTCAAAATTTTAATTTTAGTCGGCCTACTGCCTAAAAACATTATATTCTTCAAAAAATAAAAACATTCTATTTTTTTGCTTAAACGTTATAGTATCGAAAAACAGTACTGGTCCAATACAATACCTATACCGGGAAAATTATTTTGATACAGCCGATACCTGCCTTTACAAAGCCTGTATTGGGCCAATAAGTGTATGTTTGCTGGGAACAGGGATGTATTCTCGTCCCCTAAATTGGCCTTCAGTGAATCCATGTTTATGCAACAAATAAATAAATAAATGAATATATTATTGCAGGATTGAGTTGGCCGTTGATAAAATCATTTTTAAATTGATGATGAAACAGGGATGTATTCTCGTCCCCTAAATTGGCCTTCAGTAAATCCTTGTTTATGCAAGGAATAAAACATTTTTATTATCTCTATATTTATCCTCCTGACTCTCAGGTAAGTGACGGAGGCGCTATACATAGGGTAAGCAATTACCCCGACATGGTTCCGGAGTTGCCAAGATATTGCTGTCCGCTAGTAATTTAGTAGAGATATTACTGTAATTTAGAACTGTTTGCCAAGAGCACCAAGCAGGAAAATGTGCCGTAAAGTGTCTTTCCCCAAGGACACAACAGAATGGCGCAAGTGGATTTTGAACCCAGACCATGTTGATCATCAGTCCGGTGCTTCAACCACTCGACCACGCTGCCGTATATTCTTGCAAAATTAAGTCGGCCGTTAGTAATGTCATTCTTAAAGCAATGATAGAACAGGGATATATTCTTGTACTAAAGTGGGCCATTTAATAAATCCTTGTTTATATAAATAAAGGATAAAGTCCAGTATGAATAAATTCTTGTGCAATAGATTTACGGATGACTAAATATTGTAGTTTAAAATACTTTTAAATTTATAAATATTACATATTTATTTAAAGTGATTAATTTTAAAATTTTTGTTTTTCAACTTTATTTTGTGTTAACAGTGCATCTGACAAATACAACAAAATGATTTACATACACCTTAATCGCAACCTATGGTTTGATATTAAGAGTGGCTGACAGTTGAAATAATTAAAAAGTTTTCAGTGAACTGGGACATTCAGTAAATGTTAACGATTTTTATTAAAAGCGAAGCGAACAATTACTTCAGCCAGCCGCCACCAATTGCTGCTGGTCGCCTCACAAAATTGAGAAGAGTATACAAGAACCTAAAAAAGCCAGCTCTAAAATGAACGCGCTGCAGACACGAACTATGCTACGAGATGAGATTAACTAAATTAAGGCGTAAAACAAAAAAGGCGCTGGCAGCGAGTGCACGCGCAAATTATCATTAGAAACTCAAAGGAATTAAAGCAAACACGTGCGTTGGTAATTTTCTACACCAATAATAGTCCATGCAATATCTCTTTGATAAAATAAGACTAGTATACTTGGTCTAGCCGTAAATGGCCGAGCCAAGTATATTACTATGATAAATCAATGAACACATCAGTGACATTACCAATAATGGCCCATGCAAGGATATCTCTTTGATAAAAGATGATTAGTATACTCATAGGCGTACCAGCCCAAAAAATTTTAGGGGGCAATGAAGTTTTGCCCAAATCATGATTTTCTAGTACTTTATGGATAGGACAAAAAAATTGTCTGAGATTCTCGGACGGAGAAGAAATTTCGTCCTAAAATCATGGTGATCTCTAAAAAAAAAAGAGAGGTCAGCACTTGGATTCAGTCGCATATTTTTCAATTTTTGTCCCAAAATCAAGGTGTTCTCTAAAAAAAAAAAAAAAGGTCTTCACCTAAAAACCCCTGACTTTGCCCAAATTTTTCTTACCGCTGCCCAAAAAATTATGCTCTTGCCCAAATATTTTTTGTCACTGCCCGAAAAATTTCAATTTTGCCCAAATTTTGAAAACTTGGGGGGCAATTGCCCCCTGCCCCCCCGGAAGGTACGGCTATAAGTATACTTGGTCTAGCCATAAATGGCCGAGCCAAGTATATTACTATAATAAATCAATGAATACATCATCGACATTACCAATAATGGCCCATGCATGGATATCTCTTTGATAAAACAAGAAAGTATTCTCGATTTTGCCATGTTTGGCCGAGTCAAGAATATTTCTTCCATGAAACAAGATTAATATCCTTGGTAATTCCAAGTACGGGAGACCCTTTGATATATCTTGGATAAAACGAGAAAAACATACAATGGCCAAGGATAAATCGCAAAAAAATTCTGCTTGGGTGGAACATCGGTAGTCTGTGTGGTAGAGGGACAGAGGTGGTAGAGGAATTGAGGAAGAGGAAGGTGGATATTTGTGGTCTACAAGATGTACGATGGAGTGGCCAAGGAGCTTGTTTTATTGGAGTTAAAGAAAAAAGATGCAAGTTATGGTGGTCTGGAAATGATACTGGTAAGGGTAGTGTGGGAATATTAATCAAGGAAGAGCGTGTGAGAGTGTTGTAGAGATACGTAGAAGGATTAATAGAATGATGAAAATGTGCCTTATATTTGGGGAAGAAATGATACGGGTGATATGTGCCTATGCACCGCAAAGTGGAAAGCCAGATATACAGAAGGATAAATTTTACGATGAACTGATTTAAGAATGGGATATGAAAGGTACAAAAGAATTGACTTTGGGATTAGAGACTTTAATAGTCATGTTGGAAAAAAGTTAGATGGATTAGAGGGTGTACATGAAGGAAATGGAATTGAGGAGCAAAATTTTGAAGATAGAATGGTGTTGAAATTCTGCGATAAGAAGGATTTATGTGTGCGAATACATGGTTTAAGAAGAAGGAGAAAAGGAAAGTGACATATAATTCAAATGGTAGTGAAACTAAGATTAATTTTGTTTTGATTGAAAAAGACAGCAGAAAATTTTTGAAAGATGTCTAGGTGATTTCTTGGGAACTGCAACATACGTAGGTTAATGGTTCTTAATGTAAAGAAGGAAAACCTGTTCAAACACATAAAATGAAACGGAACATGCTATGGAGGGTATAGAAATTAAAAGAAAAAGAAACAAGGGAAAAATTTAAGGACAAGATAAAAGATTTATTAATACTGAAGCAAAAGATTTGTGGGTTTCATTTAAATATGGGGTTTTGGAGACTTGTGAAGAACTTTGTGGAAGAAGAAAACAAAGGAGAAAGCGAGGAAGCACATGGTGGTGGAATGAGGAAATACAAGAAGCAATAAAAAGAAAAAAGAACGTATTTAGAGAGATGTGAAAGATCCGATCAGAGGAAAATAAAGATAATCACTCAAGAAAAAAAATCAAACAAGAAAAATTGTCAGTAGAGCGATGGGGAGAGAGGCTGAGCAAGAGATGAATAATTTATGTGACAAACCAAACAATGTGTTTAGGCTTGTAAAGTTTTTAAAAAAAGAAGGACAAGACGTAAATGATGGACGATATTTGAGAGGAATAAATGGCAGATTTGTGTTCAGTGAGAACGATCGAAAGAGAGTGTGGAAAGAACCGTGACCAGACAGTTGATCAAACAACACTTGAACGAAATGACATTTCATCGAAACGACACTTGATCGAATAATGAAGGAAAAAATTTCCAACTTTAAATCTGTACCAATTTTGTCAATTTTTTTGTCAAAAAAAACATAGTGATCTCTAAAAAAATAGGTCTTCGTTTGAATCTGTCTCTGATTTCTGCAAGGGGTCTGCAAGGGTGGGCCATGGTACAAGGCTCGCTCCTAAATAACTGGCTACAATCTTAAAAAAATGCAAAAAATGGCAGCAATAGGCATCTAACGAAACATAATTATGACAAGAAATCTACTTGTTGCACCCCCAAAAATGCTTTGCCCAGGGATCTTGTTAAAAAACCTTGACCTTGACATTAAAAAAATAATAAGAAATAAAAACAAACACACTTCTTACTGATGGCCTCTGCTTTTTTCTGAATTCAATTTACAGTAACAAAGATATTGTTTAATTGCAGAAACATACAAAAGTAAATATTTTTTTTATCAACTCTCATTTCGATCAAATGTCGTTTCGATCAAATGTTGTTTCGATCAAATGTCGTTTCGATCAAATGTCGTTTCGATCAAGTGTCGTTTCGATCAACTGTTGTTCAATCAACTGTCAGTCTATCAACTGTCGTAGCACCGGAAAGAACATATGGAAAAGACGATAAATAAAGTGAAAGCATGGGATTAAAAGACGGAGATTGTATAGTGGAAGGTCTCGTGAAAAAGATTTTCTTAGAAGAAATACAATTGCAATGAAGAAAATAAAATTAGGGAAAGTATCTGGACGTTTAGAGGTGAGCATGGAAATGATAAATGCAAGTGGGAAAGTTGGAATTGACGTGATTATGAAACTGTGTCAGAAAGTACTTGATAAGAGAGGAATGCCGGAAAATTGGAAGACTAGTGTGATGGTACCAATCTACAAGGGAAAAGGAGATATGACAAACTGCGGTGCATATAGAGGAGTGAAGTTATTAGAACATGGAATGAAGATCGTTGAAAGAGTATTGGAGAAAAGGATTGGAGCATTGGTGAAGGTAAATGGTATGCAATTTGACTTTATCCCAAGAAGAGAGACAACAAATGCTCTTTTTATAGTGAGAAGAATGCAAGAGGAATACAGGAAGAAACATAAAAAGTTGTACATGTGTTTCATAGATTTAGAAAAGGCCTTTGACAGAGTTCCAAGAAGAGTAATGCAATGAGCACTGAGGAAGAAAGAACTATCTGTTATCTTGGTGAACAGTGATGAGTCTGTATGAGGGTTTAAATACGAAAGTTAAAATTAGATCTAAATTCTCAGAACAATTTTATGTAGCGGTTGGTGTACATCGGGGATCTGTTTTGTCACCTTTGTTGTTTGCACTTGTGGATGATGCTGTGACAGAGAATGCAAGAAAAGGCTCAATGAAAGAGGTTTTGTTGCAGATGACTTAGTACTGATGAATGAAACGATGGAGGGTCTGAAGAAAAGGTTTCTAAAATGAAGAATTGCATTGGAAAGCAAGAGACTGAAAGTGAATCTTGTAAAGACGAAAGTTGATGGTATGTGGGTCAGAAGATGAAGTCATGCAAAGTAGAATAGACCCATATGGAATATGTGGCAAAAGGGTGACAGTCAACTTAGTAGTATGCACAAAATGTGACCAGTGGATTCATGGACGCTGTTCTAAGTTGAAAAAAGTAACTCCAAGTGCGGCAAGATTTTTTGTTTATAGCAAAACCGATTAAGCGACAAATGGTGTGGGAGAAATGCAGTAAGAGGTAATGTGTGATGAAGTGGAAACTGTGAGGGGATTTTGCTATCATGGTGATAGGTTGAATTCCAGTGGGGGATGTGAAGCTGCAGTAACTGCAAAAACAAGAGTGGGATGGAAGAAATAAAGAGAGGGTGGTGAGATACTTTTTTGGAAAAAGTTTCTCTTTGCGGATGAAAGGAAAGATATACAGGGGTGCCCATAAGTAACCTTTCACTTGTCACAATGATGAACTCATGTGTATCACACAATTACACAATTACAATGTCGAATTTACTTATTTATCTCACAGTTACACAATTTTCAATCCATTTGAATTAACAGTTACAATAAATCACTGTATTACATTAAATGTTTGAAATGTTTACCTTCTTTACCCATACATTTCAATCAATCAACATACTTTTATTTGCGAGAAAAAATAATACACATAACGAAAATGAAACACTAAAATAGAATAAAAAATTTAGCCGCAGGGAGACTGCGATTTGACCTTTCGGTCTTCTAGTCAGCAGCCACCCTTGATAGCAAAACTACAGGTACAACTACTTGTAAAATTTAAGTGTTGCAGAGAAGAGGGTTTTTTCATTTTAAATAAGAAGGTTTTTTTATTTTAAATATAAGGTTTCAATAAGTACTTTTTAAATTCATATTTAAAAACACTGTAAGAAGCATTTTGAATTTGAATGGGAATTTCATTTCGTTTTAGAAATCTGTAAGTTTTAGAATCTTAAGGCGTTTTTAATAAGGTGAGGAACTATCACAAAATTTAACGGCTTTATTTTGAAGAGCTATCAATTTTTTTAAGATACGTGGGAAGGTAGGTCCCCAGAAAATAAGGCCGTATAATAAATGGGAATGTATCAAGAAAATCTAAACCAGTGTATTGATTAGAATTTATATTGTCATAGGAGTGTGTAATAATTTGTAGGTTTATCACGTTCTCTTTTTTTTTTAAAATTAAAATGATCCTTGCAATTGTACAATTTTCGGGAAAAGCGCCTTCTGTGAAACAAAACTCAATAAAAACTTGAAGATACGGAATAATAACTGAAGAGGCGATTCGAAGAAAAAAAGCTGGAATGTCGTCATGGCCAACTGCTTTATTATTTTTTAGAGAATAAATAGCGTTAAAGATTTCTGTGGGGTTGGGTATGTTGAGATAGATAGAAGAAGAAACTCGTTTGTTTGGATAGGTAGAAAAAGACTTAAAGGACGTATTTAAAAAATTATTTGCTAAATTTGAGCCAATTGAGTAAAAAAATTTATTAAATTCATCAGCTTTATTTTGATAATCTGAGATTGTGCCACGGTCAGTTATTAATAAATCAGGAGTATTTTTAATTGGTTTAGAGTTCGGAAGCGTAGAACGAATTACATTCCATACTTTACGAGCATCCTTCTGGCATTCATCAAATTTAGAACTATAATATAATATTTTAGACAAAGTCTTTAGTTTAGTTAATTTATTAGAATAAACTTTATAAAATGATTTTTTCCTTCACCACTTAAAAAATGAGATTTAAACATCCGTCTCTTTTTCTTAATTGAAGTTAGTAAGCCTTTGGTAATCCAGAGTTTTTGTAAGAGTTTTCTCATTCTTCTTGAAATTGGCCTCAAAGGCGCATGGGTGTCAATAGAATGTGATATAATGTGGACAAAATTATTAAATAGTTCATTAAAATTTTCATTAGACAGGGTAGGCCGATGACTAAAATAATTGTCTAAATCAGTTTGAAGGTCTTTACAAAACGGTTTTAAACAAAACTTTGTTTTATCACGATAAAACAATTGCTCTATATTTTTTTATTGTTACTGAAATTTTTAATAATAACGCAAAAAATTGGGTAGTGGTCAGTCCAGTCAGATTTAACTATAAAAGATTGCAATTCATGCTTTGAATCATTAGTTATAACATGATCGATTATGGTTGATGAATTATTAGATATTCTTGTTGGCTTAGTAATTAAGAATATAGTACCATGACTTAAAATTGAAGTAATATATAAGTTGGCACTATTCATACGCTTATCTCTATGTAAATTAATATTAAAATCTCCTAGGATATAATAAACTTTTTTTTTGTGAGAGAGGTCTGATAAGGAATTTGAAAATTCTTCAATAAATTCAATTATCTTAGTTTGGTCTGGATGACGGTAAACTGTAAGCTCAGTCTTGAAAAGTCTTGAAAATGTTTTCAGAAATATCTAACCATAAGCATTCAGATTTTGAAAAGTTATATTGCGTGATAGGTTTCTTTACCTGAAACTTATTTAAAACGTAAATTCACACACCGTCAGCGTTAGTTGTAGAATCAGTATGAAAAAAGTATTCAAGCACCTATCCTTTGTCATGTGGCAAATGTTTTGTAGAGTTGCTTGTTCCTATTGATTTTCTGAATTTCTTCTCTGATTTTGACTCAGTCATCTTACGTAGAACTGATTCGTCTTATATACGGGTCACTATTGAAAAGGTGGTTTTAAACATCCAAAAGAAGGTGCGGCTTACACACGGGGGTGGCTAATACACGGATATATACGGTAAGTAGATAGCAAACCGAGTGAATAAAGTCTTTTAACATTGATTTATTGAAGTCAGCAGTAACATTGCATTGTGCATTATGCTGAACTTTTACATGTTCAAATATTGACGTAATCAATAATAATTAATTATAAATTACCAATTTTACTCTTTGGTGATATCAAGTCTAAGGTTACTTATGGGCACCCCTGTATAAGAGCTATGTAAGATCAGCTATGTTCTATGGAAGCGAAACATGGTGTTTGAGAAAAAATGAGGTAGCTACTTTGAGAAGAGCAGAAAGATCTATGGTGAGGGCGACGTGCGGTGTAAAGGAGGAGATGATGGACATGTTGGGATTGAAAGAAGCAGCAGATAAGCTGGCAAGGTAAATGGTGTGAGGTGGTATGGTCATATGGTCATTTTAAGACGACCTGAGGAAGATGTTTTGATAAAGGCAATGGTACATGAAGTGGATGGAAAACATAAACAGTGTCGACCGAGGATAAAATAAAGGGAACAAGTTGAAGGAAAAATGAGAAGAATCGGTTTAAAGAAATAAGATGCGGCAGATCGATGCAAGTGCAGAGAAGGTGTAAGAAGAGTTGCAGAAATAGTGGGATGCATCCGGCCACCTCCAGTCACTGCGGATTAAATTGAATTAAAACTAGATTGATCATATAAAACGTATTGTTGTAAAGGTTTTTGAAGTTTTATTATCCAATTGAATTGATGGCAGAATTGAAATTTTCTTTTTGTAAAAGTGTAAGACTGTGTGCTTCATCTTGATAGTATGTAAAAATTCAAGGGCCTGATTGCGGCAGAGATGATAACTTTTCCACGAAAATTTGAGCGTTTATAGCTCTCAATAAAAACATTGTTTATATTTCAAAATATTTACGATAATCAGATAATTAAAAAGTTTGTACCAATCTTGAGTTCGGTAAAATTTATAACTATTAAAGCTGATATAGCTTACAGTTTACTTACTGCACTAATGGCTATGTCTTCAAACTAACGCAAACTTCTTTTCTCTAAACATTACCTTATATTTGTATATTTTGGTTTTTTATTACCAAACCTGTAATGTTTGTTTTTTATTTCATGACTGCACTGACTATGAACAGGTAATTTGTAGTTTGTTACTATTTATGGGTTAAGTCGCAGTTGAATTTCGAATCAGTTAAGCTTAAACTATTTTTAAGCAACAGCAGGCTGACCAGACTCTCAAATCAATAAGATCTACTTTATATAAAACAACACGTATTATACTTTGCTTAGTTGTAGCCATGCTTGATTACTTGTAAATGTGGTGATAAAAAGCTATCCCGGCCTTTATTTTAATTGAAAAATGGTTTGTTTAGTGTCGCCACATCTAAAAAAAGTTAAAATTATAAAGGCATAAAAAATTAAATTTTTATTGGAATTATTTTTTTAATAAATACAAAATCATTTGTAACCTTGAGCAGTGAAAAAACAATTTTATTCATAAAAAGACGCTTTGCAACAAATTCATGGATTCATCAGATCTGTAATAATTCAAACAAAATCTTTTTCGAAAACTGTAAGGCTAGAAAATAGAAGACATACAAAATCTTATTCAGTACATGAAATGCTATCATCAATCACAAGTTCAACTATTTCCCCGATGACTGCCACAAAAACACTTTCTTATCAGCTTTTGTTACGCATGACAAGGCCTATCTGGTGCTAAATCTATATGAAAGACAGATCTGGTTATGAGAAGGCCTCTTCACAGTACGTCTCGTTTCAATCTAAAAGTCTTAATGACACTTTTTGTAAAAATAAAACGCTTTTCTCGTTGAAAAATAATAATATCCTTAAAAACATAATAAAACAAGGCACTCCAATAAAGCTCCAGTTAAGTCTCACTAATTATAGTAGAATTGTTAAAAAAGCAAGAGCCAATGATATCTTTTTCTTACTGAAAACCCGACCGCAGGCCCGTTAGTTAGTGGTTTTCTTGCTCTTTTCGACTTTTTTAAAATTTTTGACTAATGCGCTTTGTACCGGTTCAACTTAACCATAATGAAAAATTGCTTCAACTCTTAAAAATTCTATTGATTTAAACTATTCTATTGAATTGATTTAAACTTTAATTGCCTATCTGTTTCATAACAACGCTAGCTTTGCCAAAATTGCTATTTATAAGATAAAGGTTTGTAAGTCATGAGATACAATACATCGAAAATTTTTTAATTTAAAACTAAAGGCTAATGCTCCTAATTTATTGAACAAAATTTTTATACCGCTTAATTTTTAGATACCTTCTCTTAGAGTGTAATTATGAAGCGTGTCGCTTCCAATTTGTGACAATTCTGCAAATAATGCAGGCCATGTTCACGTCATGTGCAATTGCAACAAAAAACGAGACTTTTCCGTTTTCTCACAGAAGAGATCGTTATAGCTTCGGAAACGTAAGATTTTAATCATCTTTAAAAAGCTTACTGAGATTCAGACGGATTAACTTTAAAAATATTAATTTTCCGCTAATTGCGATGTAAAAGAAATGCAGTTTCAACTCTTTTTAGACCAGGGTGGAAAACATTTTTGGTGTGAAGGCCACATAAGCATCACCTTTCCCTCTTCCAAAATGCGGCAAACAATAAATATACAAGCTCCAATAAAATAGTTATTTTGCAGCTATTCATCTCATAATTACGTTATTGAATTTTCATGAAAATGAAAATCAAATTACAAAGAAAGCATAAAAAAATTTGCTAATTATTTAAGTGTTTATTTTTCGGACATTAAATATTAAGCTATAATGTTTGAGCTTTAATTTATTTTAAAAATGCAAATTAGTTGTCTGAGCCCTCAAATGATTCATGATTTGTCTCGTGTAAAAGAATGTTGATCCACAAAGACATGCATCAATCGACCAACATGTTTCCGGATGCGGGTATAGTCTACTGCGGCAGGCTTCCACAATTTTCTGGGATCTTTATTATTTTCGAATTGCGATTTAACATTTTATTTTCAAATAACTCTTTAAGTTCTATTTCAAATTTTTCTAGTAGTTCAGAAAAGTTACGTTTGTCATCTAGAAAACCTAGCTTTTCAAATCTTTGAGTCTTTCATCATATTTTTTGATCAGTGATTTAAAAACTGTTTAGCATCCTTCAAAAATTCAGTTTCTTTTTTCTAATCATTATCTTTGTTCACTTGAAAAAATGATTTTCCCAAAGCTTTGATTTTTTAACTACTGACTGAACAAAACGACGTCTTCCTAAATGCAGGAATATTTTCCCCATGTTGTGTTTCTTGCAAAATAGTCATAATAAGCCCTTACTATACCTTAAATAAATCAATAGCATCCTTCTGTTATAGACACACGGATAAGAATTACTGCGATTTCACAAAGATTTCAACTTGGAGAATCACCACATTGATATTACAATAAACCACTCGGCTGAGAAAGTTAATTTCTTGGACACTACTATAAGACTTAAAAACAACACAGTCCATACTTCATCATATAAAAAACCTACCCATTACCAAGCCTATTAACACCCCGTCAGCTCTCATTCCCTCACACTTTTGCCTCCATAGTATATAGCCATGCTCTATGCTACAAGCGGATTTGTTTTGATGCCAAAGAGTTAAATTTACAATTAACAGCATTAAAAACTGCGTTTACCGCACTTGGTTACAAACCTAAAATTGTCAAGAACAAAATAACTAAGGCTATGTCTATTCCCCGAGAAGCCTTATTAAATACCAAACTAAATCAGAATCAGATCGTATATTCCTAGTCCTTACTTATCACCCTTATCTTAGACCAATCAACAAAATCGCCACAAGTCTGCAATCTTTACTAAACAAAGACGCCCATCTTGACCAAAGCTTCCTTACTCTCCTACTTATATCATATCATAAACCTCCAAATCTCAAACTTTTACTCACCTCTGCCTCTTTACCAAATACAATTTTCATCACCGCCATTTTTCCCTAAAAACCTCTCAAATGTCATCTCTGTCCTGCCATACTAATTCAATTATAACCGATTCAAACGAAGTCTCTACAAAAATCTCTAGAAATTTTAATTGACACTTATTTAATGCTATCAATGCAATTTTGTGTAATCTCTGCGCAAAAGCAATCTACATCGGAGAAACCAGCAATTCAGTATGGCAACTGATGAATGGATACAAGAGCCACATTAAACATAATGAAAACAAACCTGTAGCCAAGCATTTTAATAAACCGGGTCACTCATTGGAAAATCTCAGATTAGCAGTAATCAAAAAAGTCAAAGGTACCATAAAAGAACCACGGGAAGTCGAAGAACAAAAAATTATTTTCAAATTCAATAGCGTCAATAAAAGTTTAAACAGAGATTACTCGTTCATGTCCTATTATGCATAATGTCTATTTCCATAAACGTGCGCGCACGCATGATTTTTTTCTGTACTTCGCACGGTTTTATGTTTGCATGCCTTTTTCTCAGACTTGTATCTTTTTGAATTATTGTGATCTACCGTACTGCCGTATTCTACAAACCTCAGTCTTTTTTAAGCAATATTTTTGCATTTCATTACGTCACATGTGTCTCTTTATTACGTTAAATACCGTTGGTGCATTTAGGATATCAAGAAAGATTGAAAAACAAATTGGTAGTCAATATAGTAATACCCCAGAACCAAATAGCCAATAGCACCGATAGCTAAATTCGTATCATGATTTGGTAAAGAAAAAGTACAAAAATCAAGAAATCAGCAGCTAATTATTCAGAGGAATGGTGAGAGATATTCTTTAACTGTATTTAAGACAGTTATCGGTAAAGCTCAAGCAGCGAGAGACAAGAATTCCATGAAGCAACTTTTTTGTAAATTCGGGATTCTAACCAAAAATCTGCAATTCCAAGCTTAAAAGAGCATTGAACATCGAAAACGAACCAATTTTATTAAAATAGTTATAATTTCAGACTTCGTCGAATCAAATGGAATAAATTTCGTCGAAAAGAACTTTGAAGCAACATTGAAAAGTGCTGACAAAATTTAAATTTCGGATTTTATCGAGTCAGATGGATAAATTACATTGAAAATATCTTGAGACAACATCGAAAAGCACATCGAAAAAGAATCAATCCGAGAAGAGTTGATAAAAAAGAATTTCAGACCAAGCAAAACAAATGTAGAAATTGAAAAAAAGCTTAACCATGAAAAATAAAGATTTTGGTTAAAAATATGAAAATAAAAATGCGTAGACAAAAAATATCTACATGGGAAATCTTCTGCCAGACAAGCTGTTTTGATTATTAAAATGTCGTTAGTGACAGCTTGATCTTGCAAAAAAAATATAAGAATACAAGCGAAAATATAAATTGATCTTTTCGAAAAGAAAAGATAAATCGATCTGTGCCTTAAATAGAACAATAAAAGAATCTTCAAGAACAACTTATAGACAAAATAAATTAAGTAAGATGGTTTACCGATTGCAATCGCTACATAACAATAGAAAAGATGACGTCACATTCAAATGCTTAACAATTACTGCAAAAGATTGGAAATCAACTATAGATTTTGTGTTTCTGTAAATCTTGAGGTTTGGTGCTTTGAATTTAAGGAATTGTGGACAAATGTCCAGATTAGCGCAAGTTTCAAAAAATTTTACGTCTAATTTTAATTTTACTATTTTAAACCATACCTTTCAATCTGCCGAAGATCTTTTACAGGTGTACCTCTTTTGCTGCTAATTCTAAAGTAAAGTTTCAATTGAATTGCTGAATCCATTATGGCTGCTTTTTTCAATTGTTGTCTGGTTGAAAAAAAACAACCTCTTTACCGAAACTTTACTTTAGAATTAGCAGCAAAAGAGGTACACCAGTAAAAGATCTTCGGCAGATCGAAAGGTATGGTTTAAAAATAGTGAAATTAAAATTAGACGTAAAATTTTTTGAAACTTGCGCTAATTTTCACATCTGCCCACAATTCCTTAAATTCAAAGCACCAAACCTCAAGATTTACAGGAACACAAAAGATTTGTATTGTGTAATCGTTCTTAAAAAGTTAAAAAAAACTATAGATTTATAAATTAAGATCAGAATTACAAATGAAGTGTGACATGGACAAATTAATGTGGTACAGAAAAATTTGGTTGTAGCAAGCTGCGATTGTCTTAAATTTTGTTTAATTGTCTTATTCGTTACTAATCGAGCTGCTTTAAAATTGAGAGGCACCAGACTCGAGTTTTGCTCTAGCTCGTCAGTGATGCTTATCTCACTGCGAATTGAACCGAGGACCTGTAGTCTTCCACGCAGGTTACTATACCACTAGATCACAGGACCCAGAAGATGGATGGACTCAAAGCAGCTACAGTATAAGTATTTCTCGGATTTGCAGCTCAAGGCGACCTCATCACCGAGAATAACCCGACAAGCGGTTAAGCAAATGCTTACTCTCTTAGAACTTGCCAAGCGAATGAAGAATTTCATTTTTTTTTATTATATAGTCAAACAATAGTAATTAAAAATAAATCCTCATGTTTGTCTTATTCATGTTTCAGCTAAGCAAAAAGTTCATAAAATTAGCCAAATTCACGGTAAAATTTTTTTTACTGTTGCAATTTCTTGTAATTTGTGAGCGACTGAGCCAGTTTTCCGAAAGACTGTTATCAAAACGCAAACAGTGAAATGGTTCACTAGTTATATTTGCGCCTTATGTGATCAATGTAACTGGTTGATTAAACTTATTTGCTTTATATTGTATATACCGTAGTCAATCTCAGATTTAGCAACTTACCGGCGAGCCTTTTTGCTTCCTTCGTCATTATCTTTTGTCTCTTGATTGGATTCGCTTTTAGTGCAATCTTTTTGTACAAGATAATCTCGAATGGGAACGGTCGAGCTGATGTACGGAGCTTGGTTTTCTCGAATAGGAAGTTGTGTAAAAAATCCATAACTTATTACTTTTGAAAAGAGAGGTTTTGTACAGCAGCCATCTTTTGCAATACAAGGATATAACAAAAAGAACAAAATAAGCAATATAACAATTCCCATAACTTTCCATGTGTTTAACACAAATGTCATTATTACGCCTATCAAAAGCACAATTGTGAAAATGGATAGAATTATGTTGATGTTCGTGCAAGATCTTCTTTTGTTGTTAATTCCTTTTTGTCTTTGATTTTGCACCAAAATACCTGCAAAAATATTTTATCAAATTTTCAAATTGTTGATTATAAATTTATAAAACTGATAATTCGACAGTTAATTACAAAGAATATAGCTTCGGGAGAGAGGTTCCTTTCTTACAACATAAAATTGCTATTGAAAGCAACCATATTGAATTCTAGCATTTCTGAATTTATTCATCTACATTGTTGCTTTAAAAAGCAAAAGAAGGTAAGAAAGCAAAGCAAAAAAGCAAAAAAGCAAAGCAACAAAAAACAAGACAAATTACGAGTACTTAAGGTCTCATCAAGATGTATATTAATACCCTTTCATGACTTTTGTTTTAAACAGGGATAAAAATATTATAAATGCTGCCTAAATACGTTTATTCGGGTTAAATATAATTAATGACGACGATGACGACGAAGATGATAATTTCTTTCCAAATTCAGCAAACACATTACTTGAAAATTATATTACATAAAACATAAAGGCAGGTAATTTTAATTACATTAAAGGAGTTAAATTAAATTACATGAAACATAAATAGAAAAACTATCAGATTTTTAAAAAATGTTTAGTAAAAACGATGTTTCATTAGCATATACAGTAACTAACGATTGAAATTTAGATTTAACTTTCTTATTAATAAAGCTTCGTGTATTCTAGTGTGAAATTTTGAGTTACATTTGCGCAATATCGAAAAATTATTTAAATCAAATTTAACTTTTGAACAAAAACCACATGATAAAATATAATTTTCTATGTCACTCTCTTGAAAACTCCTGAAATTTAAATGTTTTCAAGCTCTTGTGATCAAATGTCTCGATGACATTATCAATGTATGTCATGTTCGTGTCACACGAACCTGTGAATTTAAAGATGACGTTTGAACACAAAGTCTTAAAAGTTCTAGATTTCAACGAAAAATAATTTTTCTCTTTAAAAGTTTTAAAAATTGGTGACAATTTTAGGTTAAATTGATTACTAATTAAAGACGAAATTATCTTAGCAAAGCGATGCGATTCTTTTTCGATTTACGGGATGGTAATGCAGTTTAATAAGTTGTGTCATCATATTGTGCCGATCGTTGATCGGAAAATAGAAATTGTTTCAAAACTTTATCAAAAAAACAATTAAGATAGCCGTTATTTAAAACACACTTTTCAGCGATTCGACTTCTTTGTCAAACAAAAAATTAGATAAGCAAATACGTTAGAATTATTAACTAAACAAAAAATTAAACCAGACTTTTACTTAACTATTTACCAGACATTTAATTAAACCAGTGGTTCTTACATTGTACATCGCACGCTCTGGTGCGTTGCAAGAAAGTAAACTCGAATAAGCAAATAACAGTAGTATTTGGGCAGTTTTATAACTTTATTAAAAAACCGTAACTATTCAAATTTACGCATAACTGACAGTAAATAGCCTTGTATATATTATTATCTATTGATACGAAATAAAAATTACTGCTTTGTAATAAACGCAGCACACATTTTAGATTTATTTTTCCACAAGACAAATGAAGGGTACAATGTTTAGGTGAAAAATTTATGTAAATAAAAAACTAGTGTTGCACTCCAAAAGTAAATCTTTAATTGAAAATGACGGGCCTAAAAAAAAATTGCAAGCATGTCGAGAGTTAAATAGATTTTGAATTAGAGTAAAATTTTGTTACTTTACAGAACATTTGGGCTTTTTTTGCCCGCAAAATATTAGTTATTAGAAATAGTTACCGAGTAAACTTCAAACGTCAGTTAATATTTTTACGTCAAATTTATGAATAAACCTTGTTTTTTTTTTAGTACGTGATATTTAAAGAAGCAAGCATCCACCATTTTACACTTTATGCAACTTCTAGCAAAAGATTCTATTTTCCAAACACAGTTTATTAATAGGAAATGCAAATATCTTAGATTTAAATTTATTTTGAATTCACTAAAATCTAAAAAATTGGTTTTTTCTTCATTGCGTGACAAGTACAGATGTGGTGAAAAAAACGTCAGAAAGTTATTTCTTTTGCTAAATTGTCTTTAGGCGAAACAAAAATTCTCTGCATTTCAGCCATTTAAGATTTAGGAAAACTTTGCCATGTTTAAAGCAAAATAACGATTAAGCATAAAGTTTATGAAAGAAATGCGGGCAAGTTTCATAAATTTTTTCAAGATTCAAGGAATTTTGCAAACATACCCAATCCCACACATTACATCAAATTATTTTTTTTTATTAATAAATTCACCTTTATTATACCTTTATCAAATTTTAATGCAGAGACCTAGCAAGTTTAGAAAACACTTTTAAAGGCGTCATAACGAAAAAACTTGAAAACCACAGAGTTTAATCTAAATTTTATCATATTATACATATCATTTTTTAATTTTTTATCGTCCTTTTTGGTCTTTGATCAAGCTTCTTTTAGAAGCTTTTTAGCTTAGTGGTTCTCAACCTGTGGTACGCAAGTAGTTTTTGAATTCAAATAAAATTCAATACTTGAATTAAATTGTATTTTTTAGATATTCATTGGTGCTGTAGTAATAAATATATTTAAGCTAAATTTTCAGTTAATTTATTACAATGAACTAAATTAATTGCGTGATCAATACAATAATTAGAGGGAATATTTTTAGCAGCTGGTGTACACGCAAGAACAGTTCTACTAGCAGAATATTTAAAAAAATTGAAAAAACGCTTGCACCCCGATTACTTTTGGCTATTTTCGAAGCACAAGTACAAATTTGGTACATAAAAGACCTTTTAAAAAATCTCTGTGTGTCATAAAATTGCTTCGTTTCTATTATATATGTTTTGAACGTACAATGATGTTGTGAATGTTTTATAGAGCAAATGTTTTCTTTTCTGTAGAAATCTACGTTCGCTCTTACAAGGAAATATGCTAGGACGAGTTTTTGAATTAAAGAAAAATTTATTTAAATTTTAAACGAAAAATATCACGATTGAAATAACCTAAAGTTTTTATCAAGATTTGTAGCTACTTGTCGCACATTTTTGATGATGAGAGTATCAAAAATATCCCACAAGTAGCTATAAGTCGTGATAGAAAATCTGGGTTATTCAAATCATGACTATTTAATAATTTTAAGTAAGTTTTTTCTATTTCACAAATTTTTCTGACAATGTTTTCTTGTTACAGTAAACAGTGAATCAGACTCAAAAGCTATTTTGCAATTGCTAATATTTTCTAGATTATGGGAATGTAAGCAGGACTTTTCTGCAATGATGACTATTAAAACAAAAAGCCAATATCGTCTTACATGGCCTTCTCATGACTTCCGATGTGCCGTGAGTGCAATGGGTCCGCGCAAAGAGCAAACTTGGGCAAGTAAACAGATAAAGTACTACTGTAGGTAAATATATTATCATTTTTATTTAAGCAGTTTGTGCTTAAATGAAAATGGTGCAATAAGTGCAATAAACAATTTTTATTTAAGGTTTTAAGGAATTTTGCGGTACTTTGTGTAATAAAAAAACTACTTAGATGGTACGTGGTAACAAAAAAGATTGAGAACCACTATTAGTTGCTTAACACTTGTTTTGCCTTTCGTAGATCAAGCTCGCATCTCACTGACAGGGCTTGTGATAAAACAACTGATATCAAAAAGCAAAGCATATAAACTTCAATTAATATTTAATTAAAAAAAGTAGTTTAGGCTTGGAAGGTTTACTCACAGGTGGCAGTTGTACACACAACGTAACTTTGACGCAATTTGGTTGATAGCAAAAACCAATGCCACTTACCAAGTTTAAAAATGCCTAAGTGAGTTGAAAATAAAAATTTATATCATACGGTTGTAGCCACGTGTTGCTGATATTTTGTTATGTATAAGTGCTCAGCTCTGAACATCATTCTTCACGGAGAGTTTTGACTTTCAATCACCACGTGGTGCACGTATGATTATACGAGGTAATTAAATGTCAGAAGTGTTCACATGGAAAAATTTAATAAAAAAAAGCGATGTAAGGATATGAAACAATTGAGCATGTACAAAATTTGAAAACTATTGAGATAAAAAATAATGAGCTTATTTCTTAGACCAGTGGTCACCAAACTACGGCCCGCTAAGGTTTTTTATCCGGCCCGCGGAGCTTTTTTCAAAAATATATGCACTCACTTTGAGCCACAGTTGGATAGAATTATATCGGGAACACCCTAGTTTCACGTTTTTACCTTGTTCTTTCCGTTGGAGAACACGCCAAGATTTTAGGAGAAAAATAGGGAAACTAGAGCTCGAATCGAAGTGAAGACCTTTTTTTTTTAGAGATCACTACAATTTTGGAAGAAAAAATAGCGAAATCAGAGATCGAATCGAAGTAAAGACCTTTTTTTTCTCGCTTTGGCCCGGGGAGGTCCAAGAAATTTGAATCCGGCCCCCGGCTCGAAAAGTTTGGGGACCACTGATTTAGACCTATGCGCTGCTAGAAGTTTAAGTAAAAGTGAATTTTAGGCAAATGGAAATAATATGCACCAGTCAAAAAATATGTGAAAATGTCATATGTGAAAAGTTTTCTTGGTAGTTTAAAAAATTAGACTGCGGGTCCTATAAATTCTCTCTGTACTGTGTTGATCATTAGTCTATCTTTGAACTCTCATGGAGCTGGCGGTAAAACAAATTTCATTTCCTATTTCAACATGGTTGGTGCAAACAAGTCACAAATCAAAGTTTGTCAATCGAACAAACAAGTCACTAACATGGTTGGCGCCCATGAGCACCAGGTTTCTTTAAGAACCGCACATGCTCCCTACAGAGTGCTTTTGAGTAAAGAAACAAACAAACTGTACTTTGAACGTGTTTGAGAAGAAACGATTTTCCAGTTTTCCATCTGGCAAACACTCCAATAGTAACAGGAGTTTTGATTCTTTCTATTTGTTGAGCGAGCGTTTTAGCATAAACCACGCGACCAAGATAATCCGCGTCTACTCCGTTATCATTAAGAACATCTCCTGCGTTGAATAAAATTACTTTTTAGCTTTTATTTTTGAATTTTTTTATTTATACTTTTATAAAATTTTGTTGGCAGTGCAGCATGCACAATTAAGTATAAGAAAGCTAATACAGTCACTCTACTAAATAAAAGATTTTTGGATGCAACATTAAAAATTAGCAAACAAGTAATTTTTATGACTTGTCGAGAAGTTGTTTGATAAACAGAAAATTTATGTAAAAGCCAAACTTTTACCTTTTGGATCAACTATTTTAACATGATCGTTTCTTGCGGAGGTCTGCTGGTCTGTCATCTCAATGCTGGATTCCTCCATTGCAAATCGAAATATGTCTTGCCAATTAGCTTAGACAGTGAGTATAGTAAAAATGAAAATTCTATAGTTAAAAAAGTAATTAAACTATCTTATTAGATTTCTGAAGATTTTAAAAGATACTTTTGATAATGACTTTAAAATTTCTTTTTAAATACTGTTGATAGTTTACATAATTCATTAAATTTTTTGCTTTAACGTTATAAGATTTGACCAATTTAATTTAATAATTCGTTGTTTCAAAAAAAAAAAAAAAAAAAAAACTGTCCTTTGATTTGAATGTTACTGTAAAGTTGGCTATTTTAAAACTACTTTTAAAAAATATTGATTGAAGAATTAACGTAACCGTTTTATGGTGACAAAGAAAAAAATGAGAAAAAACGTTGGCATAACAAAATTTTTGTGCAAATCTCTCCTTAGCATACCTCGGTCCAAAACTGACTTTTTATTGTCTTATATGCCACAAATAGGAAGTTTTGTTGACTGGTCAAATATTTCATCTAAAGAAAGAGTCAACATCAAGCTATGGCAGCCAACAAATCCCAAACTTAATGGTTAAATAGTTCTTTCCTCATTGAGACAAAAGCTTGTGTACCTTTATTAAGAATTTATATATCTTCTTCAATCTTTAAACCGAAATCGTCAATTCTTTATGACGTACGCGGTCTGTAAACTCGGTACAAAAATAGGTTTTCTTGCCCTGACTTCTCCACCGACCCACCTTAACTGACATTTGCAAAAAACCTTATTACTTGTAACCAAAATTAACATTTCTCCTGTCTTTTCCAAATCTTTTGTTCAACACATTTTTTTCCTTAATTGGATCCTTACCAAATACTTAATATCATTGACATTATGTACTAAAAAATCAGCCCACAAATAGCTTTGTCTAACTCTCTTAAAACCGTCTCCTTTTTCTAACTTTCAAGGAAAGTAGCTTACAGGATATTATATAAAAGCTATGCGTGAGTTTGTTGCTTTTTCAAGCATCATATTAAACCAGGTAACCCCAATGACTTTCTTTGTAAACAACTTCTATTTTGTGATTGTCCTGCAACTATGCAATCAACTTCATCCCTTGAACCCCTACTAACTAAAATCCTACAAAACCTACTACTCTATCCAAAAATGTCTTACAGTATTTTTAAGTCAAATGGCATTAACTGAAATTCCGCATAAAATCATAACAAATTTGTTTTGATTGGTAACTCCGGAAAATTTTAAATCAAATTCTTTCTTATACTGTAATACCTTCATTTTTCCCTCACCCAAACCTAAACAAAATACATTGTAAGATAAAAACTAATTTCAAAGTTTTTCTCGAAAACTTTTTTCGTACCTTTAACACTTTTTTACCTGCCAAATTAGTTATTTTTCTTTGTTGTATTGTACTTTGTAACCCAGCCATCGGAGACACATTTCAGTGTTTTCTGATGCCGGTCCCAAGCCCGGATAAATGGGGAGGATTACGACAGGAAAGGCATCCGGCGTAAACTTTTTTGCCAGATTATGCAAATGCGTTATGTTGATAAATCCATACCTGATTGATCGCGGTCCAGTTTACCAAAAACCGCCTCAGGTGTCATACGGCAGGGCACCTCTGGAAATTATGCTACCGCTGGGCTTAGTGAAAACAATAGGAAAAGGAGTGGAGGAAGGCGAGTAAAAAGGCAGCAGGAAGTGTAGAAGGGAAGACGTACTCTCATAAAGGTTGATACTTTAAATATAGAAACAATGACTGAAAGGGGGAGAGAGCTGGCAGACATTGTGCCTACAGGAAACAAAGTGGAAACGGAGTAAAGCTAAGAACATTGGAGGTGAATGCAAACTATTCTACGACGGAGCTGATAAACATAGGGATGAGGAAATAATGGGAAGGTACAGTGATGGAACAAAAAATAAGGATCGATGGTTGTGGTTTTTGCCAAGAGGATGGATTTGGCGATTGTCAATACTTATTTCAAGAAGAAAGACAAACACAGGGTGACGTATAAGAGTGGCGGAAAAAGTACTCAAATAGATTATGTGATGTGCAAAAGGAGGAACCTGAAAGAAATGTGCGATTGTAAGATAATAGCAAATGAGTGCGTCGCAAAGCAGCACCGTATGGTGGTATGCAAAATGGTTCTTATGGTGAAAAAGAAAAAAGAAGAGAAAGTAAAGCCAAAGATACGATAGTGGAAACTGAAGGAGACAAGCTGCCATGAAGCGTTTAGAGAAGAGGTGACCAGGACTCTGGGAGGCAAGGATGGGTTACTTGATGAATAGAACAAAACAGCGGAAATGCTAAAAAATAGCCGAAACTGTGTTGGGAGTGACATTTGGGAAACGAAAAGGAGACAAGAAGACATGGTGGTGGAATGAGGAAGTACAGGAGAGCATAAAAGAAAAGAAAGAGGCAAAGAAAGTATGGGACAAAATAAGTGATGAAAATACTAAAAAGATCTACAAAGAAAAGGAGAGTAAGGCAAAGAAGGCAGTTGCGATGGCAAAGACCGTGCGTATGACGATTGGTATGCTAGATTGGAAACAAAAGGTGAAAAGGAGTTGTACACATTGGCTAGGCAGAAAGACAGAGCAGGAAAAGATGTACAGCACGTGAGGATTATAAAAGATTATATAAACGGTAATGTGATGGTAAATTCGGAGGCAGTGTTAAAGATATGGAAGGAATACTTTGAGAAACTGATGAGCGAGGAAAATAACAGAGACCCTAGGACAGAGGAAGCAGAAGTGGTTAACGAAGAGGTAAATTGTGTCAGTAGAGAAGAAGTGTCGGCAGCGTGGTCGAGTGGTTAACGCACCGGACTGATGATCAACATGGTCTCGGTTCAAAACCCACTTGCGCCATTCTGTTGTGTTCTTGGGAAAGACACTTTACGGCACTTTCCCCTGCTTGGTGGTCTTGACAAGCAGTTCTAAATTACAGTAATATCTCTACTAAATTACTAGCGGACAGCAATATCTTGGCATCTCCGGAAGCAGGTCGGGGTAATTGCTTACCCTATGTATAGCGCCTCCGTCGCTTTCCTGCGAGTCAGGAGGATAAATATAGAGATAAAAATAAAAAAATAAAAAAAAAAAAAAAAAAAAGTGAAGAGTGCACTGAGAAGGATGAAAACAGGTAAAGCGGTTGGGCCAGATGAGTTGCCAGTAGAAGTTTGGAAGTGCATGGGAAAAATGGGGATAAAGTTTTTGACCAGACTGTTCAACAAACTATTATTGGGTGAACAAATTCCAGAAGAATGGAGAAGGAGTGTGCTTATCCCAATCAATAAAAACGAAGGGGACTCACAGTGCTGTAGGAGCTACCGAGGAATAAAGCTGATGAGCTACACAGTGAAGATATGGAAAAGAATAATTGAAGTCTGGCTAAGGGATAGAGTAGAAATCAGTAAACAGCAATATTGATTTATGCCTGGAAAAGGAACTTCCGATGCCATGTTTATTTAAGAATGTTAATGGAAAAATACAGGGAAGGTGAAAGAGAGCTTTATTGTGTATACGTGGACCTAGAGAAAGCTTACGACAGGGTTTCGAGAGAAGAGTTGTGGTACTGTATGAGAAAATCAGGAACGGCGGAAAAGTATGTACGACTTGTAAAAGATATGTTTGAGAGAAGCAAAACAGTGGTGGGGTGTGCATTAGGAACTACAGAAAGTTTCAAGGTCAAGTTCGGACTGCACCAGGGATCAGCGTCAAGTCCGTTCCTGTTTGCAGTGATTATGGATAGCGTAATGGACGAAGTAAGAGGAGAACCACCGTGGACGATGCTGTTTGCTGATGATATTGTGATTTGCGAAGAAACCAGGGAGGAGTAGAGCGGAGACTAGAATGCTGGAGGTATGCGTTGGAAAGAGGATGAAAGTAAGTAGGTCGAAAACCAAATATCTGTGCGTAAATGGAGGAAATGACGACGAAACAGTGAAGAAGAAGGACACAAAAGTACCAAGAGTAAAGAAATATAAGTGTTAGAAATCAACGGTGCAAGAAAGTGGTAGTTGTGAGAGGGAGGTAAAGAGGAGAGTGCAGGCAGGATGGAACGGATGGAGAAAAGTATCAGGAGTAATCTGTGACAAGAGGTTAAAAGCTAGAGTAAAAGGAAAAGTGTAAAGTTCAGTGGTGAGACCAGCAATGGTGTATGAACTTCAGACGGTGGCGGTCACAAAGAAACAGGTAGAAGAGATGGATGCTGCAGAGATGAAAATATTGAGGTTTGCTATGGGAGCGACAAGATAAGATAACATGACAAATGAGAGTACATCAGGGGTACAGTTAAGATAGAACGGTTAGGAATGAAGATGAGGGAGGGCAGGCTGAGATGGTATGGACATGTCATGAGAAGAAACCAGGAGTACGTAGGAAGAAGGGTGATGGAAATGGAGTTACAGCGAAAGAGGAAAAGAAAGAGGCCGAAGAGAAGATTTCTGGATGTAGTGAAAGAAGATATGGGAAAAGTTGGCTCAAGGGAGAAGGACATTGAAAACAGAACGCTTTGGAGAAAGATGATACGCTGTGGCGAGCCCTGATCAAAGGGAATGGCCGAAAGAAGAAGAAGTATTGTACTTTGTAATAGCATATTGTAAACTTTTTAAATTAATATTATTGTTAGTTTGGCCCACGAAATGAATTAAACTTGAACAGAGAATACTAATGTATTCCAGTCTTTACGCTTATTCAAATAGAATACACCAAATTTAGGTTATAACGAATTTGTTCCACACCGAACTTCTGCCAATAGGCTATTCAAATTTCCAAGAGGATATATATGAGAAAGCGGCCAGCAGGCTCTACAAGTAACCTTCGTCTACAAAGGCAGAACCAAAAAGAAGTACCTCCTGTGCTAACTATTACCATGAAAGAGATTGCCAAAAGGCAGGTAACAGCAGCGCGCACAAATCACCAGGTGCCAGTGCATACGTAATTAGCGCGTGAAGAGAGATTTGGTTCGCGTCTTGGCGACGCTACAATTATAATTTTACTACATTTATATATATGCAATATATGCCTATTTTCATTACTTAAAAAAAATTCACTTTGCTTTCAATGGTGTGTTATGTTTGAATTTCATAAAAAACAATAATAATAAGAATGAAACAGGACTCTTGGTGCTTGTTTGCTGTAAAATCTTGACTGACAACCATAAACATCAAACAAATATTTGTGATTTTTTTATTAATAATTAATTCTTTAACTTTGGTAACATTTATTAAAGTACTGTGTCACACTGCTTTTTATTCTTGCGAGAAAAAGGCAAATGACTAACTTGCTGAAGGGCACTTATCGAAAGAATAAAGTAATGCGATCCATAAGGCAAGCAATGATTTAGATGCTAAGCGGTTGCTTGACTAAAAATATCAAAAAAGACTCAACTTTGCTCACAATTGCTTCAAGTTCTTTCAAAAAGTATGATTTATAATAATTAATTGCATTAAAGAAATGCAGAAGCGTTAAACAATTCCACGCAATACGATTTTCAACGTCAACACTCCCGTTGGTCTTGGCCACCGCCGCCGCAATTTCCGAATCTTTCTTGCGTCTCTAACAGTATCTCTCTTCCGCCCTTTGTCTGATCTCAAATTGTAACTCTGCCTGTGTATCTATATATGCCACGAGTTGCAGCAAAATATACAGTATATACTTTCCCGGCGGGGACATGTTGCTTACTTTGACCATTCATACATTCTTCTATGTTTACATAGAGCAGCAGGAATATGTTTTTCATTTCGTGTTCAGTTTTAGCAAACTCGATATTCTCTGCACCTCAAAGCAACTGTCAGTTAGTTTTTAGAACTTAGTGGTATGTTTAACGTAAATACGTTGGCTATACATTATTTTTATTGAAATCTGCAGTCATACATGATCGAATGTAAACATTTCTTTACCCATTTAAAACAACTAGAATTATCTTTGGCTTGCTATGACTTTATGTTCGCCATCTTTAAAGTGTATTTGTTTATCCCTAAAGAGTTATCAAGGGCTATTTATAATTATCTACATTGTGCTATGGGCTTCATCTCCAATCACCTATGTTCATATATAACATTCACGCATATAGATAATAATTAATCGGCGTTGTTATTTCCTATCTATTGGTCAGCAGCAACTTTTAAACAAAGATGCTGGTAAACTTTTCTTGGAGGATTTTCGACGCTGATTCCAAAAATGTTTTTACTTTTTTTCCACCACATCACGTATTTGAGATATTTTTGTTTTTATAATTTTAAACTAATATTTCTTACTAACCATTTTACAGTCAAAATACAGAAAAACATTGCATTTTGACGCTATAGAATAACATTCTTCAGTGGTAAAACAACATTAATAAAAGCGCTGAGTGGCATCTAAAGGCTGGAAGTAGATAGTTTTTCAAGTTATTATTTAAGTAGAGAATATGAAAAATGTTTTAGCATAGGCCGGCACAAAGGAGGAAGTAATAGACGTTTCTATTCCTCGCTCGCAATGGCGTTTAGGCTAGGGTTGTCATATCTGAATAGGCACAATCCCTGACAGACATAGGTATACCAGCCAAAAAAATTTGGAGGGGCGATGAAGTTTTAACCAAATTTTGGGACGTTTGCCCATATCAAGATTTTTTATTACTTTACGGATAGGACAAAATATTGTCTGAGATTCTAAGATTAAGAACAAAAAAAAATTTTTCGCTTAGAATCAGTCTCAAAATTTTCAATTTTTGTCCCAGAACCAGAGTGTTCATAAAAAAAAGGTCTCCAGCCAAAGGCAAGAAACATACGAGTTTCAAGTCCAGTTGCATAAAGTTAATTTACTGGATTCTATAATTCCGGACATTTGAGTCCCTTTTAAAATGTTATTGTAAAATTCCGAATATTTAGGAATTTAATATCCAATTCCGGACATGTCCGGAATTTTTCAGACGGTATGGCAGGGGTGCACAATTCAGGGCCCGCGGGCCCAAATGGGCCGGTTATAAACTTGTCTACGACGTCTATAGGAGAATTGATTGTATAGAATGTGACTCGAAAGGTTAATGTAAAACGTGCTAATATGTAATAAAAAAGTGATTATGTTAACAATGCTGTTTCAAGTTTAGCTTGAGTCTAAAAAATATTACAAAAACTCTACCGGAATTTCTCTAATGAAGCTTAGATATTTTTCTGTTACATTTTCGTATGTCTGCAACAAAGATAAAAAAATTTTCATTTTTATAGTCGGTGCATAATAATGTGTTAGCTTTTATCGGATTTTTTTGCATTAAAACACTTTACTTGTGAACCCTGTGCGCAGTCAGTTGCTTTATATCACTATATTTATTCATTTTTGCAGATTTTGTTGCATTTGATAACATGAGCAAAAGAAAATATGTTGCACATGAACGTCCATTTCAAGATTCATGGACTAATGACTACCTTTTTTTGAACAGTTGGGAAAGCCACTCTGCCTTGTGTGTCGACAAACAGTTGCCCTTTCAAAAGCTTACAACGTAAAAAGACATTATGAGAGTTTTTACAAAGAAAAGTATGTTAAATTAAATGGAACCATGAGAGAAGATTTAATAATTTTTTGTGGAATTCAAGAAATCGGCCAGAATATATCAGATCAACTCTCTTTAAAAAGCAAAATCATTCATGTGTTTCTCACTTGCGTTCTACGAGAGTAGTGACATAAAGGACATTGCATAGTTAGCAGTGTTTATTCGTGGTGTTTCATCTGAATTAAGCGTTCACAAGGATTTGCTTGGCTTGGTTTCACTTCGTGGTGGCACACGAGGTGTAGATATAAAGAAGACCGTATCACTAAACAAATTATGCGGATCGATCACTGATGGTTGCCCATCTATAACAGGCAAAGAAAATGGGGCTGTGGCCCTCTTGAAGAAAGATGCCCAACAATCGTTTCCTCTTCAAGACATCCTCAATGTTTATTGCATCATACATCAAGAATCTCTATGTGCAAAAACTTTGAAAATGGACCACGTCATAGATGTTGTCATAAAGTGTGTCAATGAAATCAAGACTAAAGCTTTGAAACATCGACAGTTTCAATCCTTTTTAGAAGAGGTTGGTGCCGAATATGGGGATTTAATCTACCATTGCAATCTCGAGCAGAGGCAAGATTTTGGAAAGGTTTCAAAACCTTCTGGAAGAATTTCGCCAATTTTTGCGTAAAAAGCAATCAGCTTTAAAAACAATGAACGGAAAAGTAGTTCTTGATATTCTTTTTGAAGAAGGTTGGTTATTGGACTTGTCTTTTCTGGTTGACATCACTCATCACCTCAATAACTAGTGTAGCAAAATTCAAGGACGTTCGCAACTAATAACTAATTTGGTTTGTGCAACTGATGCATTTCGAAACAAACTCAGTTTGTTTCAAAAGCAAGTATCATCTGGTAACATTATGCACTTTCAAAGCATGTCTTCTTTTGTAAGCAATTGCAATTCGAATTTTATTCCAGATTTTAAGAAATATGCTCACTATTGTCAAGACCTCGGGGAAAGTTTTTCAAAAAAGTTTTAAAATCTGAATGGAATGGAGGTAGAGCTTTCGTTTTTTCAGCAACCGTTTTGTGTGAATGTTGAAGACATAACCCATGCTGAAATTCAATTGAAAGTGGTGGATCTTTAACACTAGAACGACCAAGCGTGTCAATTGACGCATTTCAGGTATTCAATTTCCCGTATCTCCGCCGAATATCACTCTTTTCTGTTGAAACTTCTTGACAATTATTTTTTGTGCAACGCTTAGTTTTGTGTGACTTTTGAAGTTTTTACTAATAAAACGACAAATTTAGTTATATATTTACCTAGAACGACCAAGCGCGTCAATTGACGCACACACCTAAAAATTTTACATAGAGTCTACAGAAAGTGTGATTTCAGCCTGCAGAACCACTACAACGTGAAAAATAAAACAAGGTGATATTCTGCTTTGTCTGAGCGGTAATGAAGCATTGTGATGTCACAGTAGGATAGGATAATTTCTCTGCAACATCCTAATGCGTTGTAGAAATTCGGGCTTTCTTAGTGATTTTATTCGAGACTAACACGTACTTGTGAACTGTGGACATTTAGAAGGAAGAAAAGCAGGTACTAGCGTTGTCTAGTAAAGCGTTTAAATCCTGTTTTTTTAACTTTTGAATTTGAAATGTGTTTTGCTAGTCATAGTGTATCCAATATGCTAAGACGTGTAACTGCGCGGCAGGCTTTGCTGCGATTACAGGCATTTCAGCAGACTGCTCAGATGGTGAATACTTTGACAGCGAGCTAGATGACGCACAAGCGGAGCTTGATTCAAGTGGGGAAAAATCAGACGTCGATAGTTGTAGCGAAGACGATGACAGCGATTTACAGAATCAGGTGCAGGTAAATCAAGACTTGATCGGAAAAGACGGAACAGCTTGGCAAGTTTTGGCTATTTCCCATGTGCCATGAGGGCGCTTGCAACGACAAAACATACTGAGCTTCAAACCTGGCTCAACTGCATTTGCAACAAGCAGAATCACTAAAATCAGTCCACTGTCATTGTTTTGCGTTGTGTTTGACGAGGCAATGCTCAAAAATATAAGAAAATGCACTGTAGCTAAAGCCCATCGCGTTTTTGGCAGAATGAACTGGGATACGACACTTGATGATTTGGACAAATTTATTAGACTGGTTATTGCAAGAGCAATTTTAGTCTGCGAGTAAAATGTTTGTGGATTACAACCTGGGGGTGTTTAATGTTCAACAAAACTCTATCAAGAAGCAGATTCAAAGAAATAATGCGTTTTTTATGTTTTTACGTGAAGAGTGAAAGGCGGCAAAGGGTGATACTTAACAAGTTTTGCTTGGGTTCCTCGTTGTGGAAACCTTTTATTGAAAACTCTCAGAAGGCGTATGTGCCTAGAACTTACATTACAATAGATGAACAATTATTTCCATGTAAGGCTAAGTGCACGTTTATTCAATACATGCTGAATAAACCTGACAAGTTTGGAATCAAGTTCAGGATGGCAGTTGATGTGGAGACGAAATACCTCTACAATAGCTTTCCGTATCAGGGGAAAGATGAAAGTTGGGATACTTCTGTAAGCCTGCCATCATACGTTGTGACAAAGCTGATGCAACGGATTTTCAAACGTGGCTATAATGTCACTTGTGAAAATTTTTTCACAAGTCTTGATGTTGCTCTGCGTCTGGCAGAATAAAAATGTAGTATTGTTGGCACAGTTCGACAGAATCGAAAAGAACTACCACAAGCTGCAAAAAGACAGCAGCAACAGTACGAAATTTCTTTGTTTGCATTTACTCAAACAGCTCTTGTTACTTTGACTTCATACCAGTGTGAAAAACAGAAATCGGTAGTAATAATGAGCACGTTACATCCTGATGTAGAGATTTTTTCTCACAACAATCCTAAGAAAAACCAGACACAGTTTTATTTTATAATAAAATAAAGCGAGGGTTGACGTCATTGATCAGATGGCCGGGAAATACTCTGTAAAGGCTGCGAGCAGAAGGTGGCCCATTCACGTATTTTACAATGTTATTGATCTAGCACTGACCAATAGCTGGATTCTCTTCCAAGATATTTACAAGTCTGGAATCAGTCGCCAGAAGTTTATACAACGGGTGGTTAAAGAACTTACCAAAACACTCCAGGGGAAAATACTGGAAAAAATGCAGTTACACAAAGAAACCTCATCAAAACTGACAAACCTTCTGAAAAAAAGTGAAAAACATAAGCAACAATAAAATGCCGTAATAGAACAACGAATTTGTGCAACAGCTTCCGGGCCATGGTATGTGGGAAATGCACTATAAAAATTTTCCCAAACAGCGTTGATTAAATGTAACGACAAGTCGCTTACCTTCGTAAACTGTTGCAGTTATTATTTTACAAACACTAACTTGTTTTTATATTTTTTCTCCTTCAAACGCCACTAAAGTACAAATTTTTTGGTTTATACCTGACAGGTTCAATTTTTAATTGTTCTATTTCTTCTTCCAAAAAAAGTATCATATAGGTGTTCGTTATTTTTAAGAGTGCAATGAATAATGTTTAATGCTATTTCCACTTTAAAACTGTTTTTTGACCAAATAAATGAAGAAATCGCAGCTTTTGTGCATTATGCGTCAATTGACGCACTTGGTCGTTTTGGGTAGTTTGAAAGCGCGGTCGTTCTAGTGTTAAGCAAACACTGATTTGAAGGCTGCATTTATTGACCACGGACTTATTGAATTCTACTGTCGTTTGGATGAGGAAAGCTACCCAATGATTCTACAAAAGGCAAGTTTTTGGATTTGGCAGTTTGGCAGCACCTCTGCTGTAAACTGGATTTCTCTGTTATGAAGTCACAGGCACGGGTGCAGGCTCAACTCACTGATGAACACCTGGACGCAAGTATGAGAGTTGCTATTTCTCCTCTAAAGCCGAACTTGCAGAATTTGGTAGAAGTTTGCAAAGCAGTGATTTCATTGAGAAAAAATAAATGCCATTTGATTGTGAAAACTTTATGTTCGTATTACTTTGTAACTGAATAAAATACATTTTATTCTTTGATATTTTGAGTGTTATATGTTAGGCTTTTCATTTAAAAAAAGGGGTATATGCACATGTAAACATGATGTTTATGTATGCATGCATGGATTCAATTTTATGTGGGCCCGCACGTTATACGCACCTATAAGATTGGCCCAATACCAGTTTTGAGTTGTGCACCCCTGCCATATGGCAACCCTAGTCTAGAAAAAGTTATTAAGGTGCTCGCCGACGAACACGGCTTAGTGCGCCAAGTCGTAGTAAAAACGCGTAGTTCAGAAGTACGGCGGCCCGTTCATAAACTTTGCTATGTAGTTCCCGCAAATCTTTATTTTGTGATGATCCTGCAACTGTTGTAGAGTAAAGTTGATATGTTCCATGTTATTGTTTGTATATTTGTGCAACGTTGGTAATTTTTTTTCTTTGTTTTATAGTTTTTAAGGCGTTGGGTATGTCAAAAATTACAAGTGCACGTGCTTGTTTTATTTTTTTTGCTTTTCGGATCATTACAGCCGGCGACAAAAGTTTAAGGACAAGTTTTGTTTTTGGCAATTCTGTGTGCAAACCGCCATAACTTTTGTTTCATTCGCTACTTTCACACAATTTTGATTATTTATTAGTTACGTAATTAAAAACGTAACAAACTTTTACAGAATTGAAGCAAAGTTTACAATTAATATTTTGTGGTACTGCTCTTGTTTCTGATGACTTCTTGCATGCGACGTGGCATGCTGTTTACAGGAATAATCTGGAGATATTTCTCTCTCCTAAACTTCCGTAACTGCTGCTTGAAGTGCTTTTCTAAAGGCTTGAAGTATGATTTTCTGAAACTTTTTTCTTCATGAGGTTTTATGAGTTTTCTATCGGATTCAAATCCGGACTGTTTCCTAGCCACTCCAACATTTGGATACCTTTTTACTTCAACGAATTCTTTACCACCTTTTTGATTGACATGGAGCACCATCATGTATAAAAATCTCACAGCTGTGAGTTCTTATGAGAAGCTCAAGTTTGCTATTTTACAAGTCAAACGTATTTTTCACCATTTATAGTGGTTCGGGGCGGCAGAAAACCCAGCAGCCCTTATGAAGGACATTGCTTGCAAAATCATTTGGCTAGGCGGGTATTTTATAACTGGGGTAGTGTACTTTTCCTCGTGGCGTGCTCCAACAGGACTTAAAGCTCAATATTTTTTAACAGAAAACTGCAGTACAGAAGAATCGTCTGAAAAAAGATTTTTTTTGTTCATGTCTATGTCTCAAATAGAATGTCTCTTGGCGAAGTCCAGACCGTTTTTCTTTATCGCCCGAGTCAAACGTGGTTTTCGGGCTGGCTTGCATGATTAGAGGCCAAATTCCAGAGACAACCTGCGTTAAATTGTTTTTATACTGACAGCTGTGCTAGTTTCCATCAACTTAGCTTGGATTTTTTAAAGGTACTCATTGAAGAGTAACTGCCTTACGCATAAGGCGATCTTCTCTGCTGGTGGTACCCTTGGTCGGCCAGACCTTTTTCTGTCTATGAAAACACCCTTATTTTGGTATTTCATAATTGTATTGTGCACAGCTGTTTTGCTAACCTTCATCTTCGCGTTTTGACATACAGTAAACTTGAAAATGTTTAAAATTTCGATTTAAGCATCTTTTTCTGAACTTTTTGCCCATTTTTTCAACCAATAAATTAAACTGATTTTAACTAAAACGCAATCTTGAAAACAATTTATTGAGCAGAAAATAAAAAATACAGTGTCATTCAGACATACAGAGATAATCATACAGATATATTAACACAATAACACAATTATGAATTATGGCACAATAATACCGATTACTCATCAAAATATGAGCATTTAAAAGCTACTTTTTTGGGTAATGTTCCTTAACTTTTGTCGCAGATTGTATTTACGCGTCCACTCACTACCGGCGCCTTTTGCTTTACACTTTAATTATTAGTTAATTCGTTCCCCGAGCATAGTTCTTTTCTGCTGCGTATTCATTTACTGCTGGCTCTTTCGCATTTCTTGTCACTCTTCAATTTTTAAGGCAACTAGCAGCAATAACTGTGGCTTCTGATTAAAATCTGAGAGACGTAGTGCTGTTTCTATAATCTTGAAGTCTGAAAGACTTAGTGTGGTGTTACGCTATCGTGATTGATATTGTGCTTTAACCTTTTGTGTTCCCCGTTTCCGTTTCCCGTGAGTCAGCACTCAAGAAGTCGCCATAAGCGATTTCTTTTTGCGGTGAAACAAACCCGAAATCCCTCATTCAGCATCAGCATGGAATAAAAAAAAAAAAAAAAAAAAACAAGAGAAAATGGATCTCTGAAGAAGCGATAGCAACCGCAAGGGAATCCGGGTTAGTTGCACAAACAAAAATCGCTTTAGGTGATTTTTGAAAAAACAGGGCATGTATTTTCTTTGCTTGATCTTTCCCGTGAGTCAGCACCAACATGAACTGCTCGCTATGGCAACTATGCATTTTTACCGCTTCGTTTCACATCATCTTTTGAATAATTTTTCTCGCCGTTTACTGCTTAGCGTCTTTCTTTCTTGCACTCAAAAACCAGATAGTCAATGTTGAACTTCCAAGCTTGTGCTTGTATTTTTATGGTTTTTTCCATCTGTCTGTTATTTTGCAGAAAAATATATAGAAAAGAACACAAAAGGCTTTAGGGCGATTACAAACACGAGACAAGAAAATAATTACAAAGAAAATAGTGCGGCACAAATGATGAAGATGAATAAAAGCAAGACAAACAAAAAAGTTGGCTCGAACCTCGCACTAGCCAGCCCCCAGATGAAACGTGCACTGGAAGGACCGTTGAGATTGGTTGATCCAAAGTTTCGTGTGACGTGCTGCGAGTGCAAAAATTCTTGATTCCGTCCTAATATTGCGCCATTTCTCCGGGAGCATCCTTGTTTTGTCTCCAAGCGATAACTTATTCACTTGAGTGGGAGTTTGAAATGCCAGGATTTGCCATTTTTTTTTGTGAACTTGTTTGGCAATTGGCATTTCCCCCACTGCTAGAGAACAAAACCGCTCCCAGGAGTATCCAATGGTTAGGACATACTGGAATGCAATCGACGAGTTCTGGAAGGTTCACGTCTGGCGAAATGAGGCTTTTTCTTCTTCTTCACTCTTCTTTCTTCGTACAAGATTGTTCTTTCTTCTTGACAAGAGGCGTTGTCGTGGGTCACCAATGTAGCATTTTGTTATATAGGGCCACTACTGCCTAGCGTGTTCTGTTCCTTTCTTCTTGCACTCAAAAACCAGATAGTCAATGTTGAACTTCCAAGCTTGTATTTTCATCGTTTTTTCCATCTGTCTGTTATTTTGCAGCAAATATATAGAAAGAACACAGAAGGCTTTAGGGCGATTACAAACACGAGACAAGAAAATAATTACAAAGAAAATAATGCGGCACAAATGAAAATGAACAAAAGCAAGACAAACAAAAAAGTTGGCTCGAACCTCGCAGTCGTTACATATGTATGTATGTATACGAGCAATCCTAAGCCTACAATCTCTCAAAAACTTAGGTCTACTTAATATTTTGAAGATAAATCACTTTTATGACTGCATCATCGCATCTAGAAATTACTAAACTCGTAAATATAAAATATTAATCAATCAAACTCCCATACACTATCAACCTCGAAAATGTTATAATTATTTCATAGATCTACTCTTAATCAACTTATTTGGCATAAAAATACACTGCATAATTCATACAAAACTAAATTCTCATATTGCGGTCGCTCATATGAAACCACACAGGTTGCTAATACATTAAGCTTAACTATTACGCGACCGCCGATTACAATGCGATAGGTTTATTACAATATAGACCGCGTACAAAACCAGAAGAAATATATCTACGTATTCAGTAATCATATCTACTTAAATTACATACATAAACTGCGTTAAGATCTATAAGGAATGTATAGTTATAAATGATTATTTAAAATCACAAAATGCATACACCGATATAGATCTTTCTAAAATTCTAACTTACATGCGATGTTGATTAAAATTTGTGTGCGAATCTCTATAGAAGTATAGATCTATTTATATTGGCGTATAAGATACTACACAAACAAAAAACAATACTAATATACTGTAAAAACTGACCACGCTAACAAAACGAACCTATTAATTCAGAGCCAAAAACTGAACTAATACTGATCAGCAAAGCTACATGTACAAGAAGAACTAGTAGCGGCTAGCAAGTAAAAAACAACAAAATGCTGCAATCAGAGGTGCCAGAAAATTTTTCGTGGCCATGGGGGCTATTATGGGCGAGCCGCTATTGAGTAGAACTGAAGGCTAATGAAATGCCACAAGCCACAACCTGAAGCTACTGGTTTTACTTAAATAATGAAGAATAATACAAAATATAAATTGGCCTATCTCGGCAATAATGCAGTACTTGCACTCATACGCATTTATTTTAATTATATCTTTTTTTTCAGTGACAATACTAGTAAAATACAGTTACTATACATACTATTTAATTTCACATGATGTATCACACACCCGCCTGGATGCTTTGTACACAAATTTCCCGACAATACCTCGGCAACCACACCGACCCCAAGACTGTTTTTGACCCCATATATTAACTATTCCGACCCCACTTGGGGTCTCGACCGGGATTTTGAAACACTTGGAAACACATAGAAAGAGAATTAAATTTTTTCGAAAACGGCTAAAATGCATTCCATTTCTACCTACATCCGAGGCTTTCAATCAATCTAACTGCAATGCTATACTTTCTGCTTAAGGAAAACCAGCTTCTTTAAAACTAGAAAATACTAGTTTTCTGCACAAGTGGCTGTGGGTTTTTTGTATTAATAGAAGTGTCTTAAGCTTTAAAGCTAAATGATAAAACGTTAATCTTGCTTGCAGTATCTTCTTTGATATTTAGGTTGGGTTTGGTCTGTCATGTAGAGCAGTAACAGAAATTTACTAACTTCCTAGGCTGTAAAAAAATATCTCTTAACCGGAATTTTGTTTACGTTAAACATATAAAAACTTCTTAACACGACCTACTCTCTCTCGATTGAAGGATGCATTTAAGCTTAAAATTTACAATCCACTCTTTGCAAATGGCATTCATGTGTTAGTGACTCCACAGTGCAATTACTTTTATAGACACATGGTAATGAAGTACCCGGAATGGGACTATCTGGCGAAGCCGTTTTGGCGCGGCCGTTTTGGCGCCAGCCATTGCGGCACTGTGTCGCTTTTTTATTTTAGAGTTTAGGGTTTAGGGGTTAGGTTCGGGTTAGGGTGATTGATTATACTGTTTCATTCAAACCTTCCTGCTAGTTTGAAAAAGAATGGCGCCAAAACGGCCTCGCCAAAACGGCTTCGCTAAATATTTCCTACTCTGAAGTAACAGCCCAAGCAATAATAACCAATTCGGATAGGTAAATTTTAACATTAATAACAGTGGTAATATTCTAAAACTGTAGCAAAAAAATAAAATTATTCGTTGTCGGCATTGATGTGACAGATAGAACTAGATCACAAATAAAAAGTTTTGTAAGCTTGTTTTATAGTATTTTACTTGACTGGTTTTCAGATCAACATCAAGCTGAGACATTCTGATAAATCTTAATGAGGACAAAACAGGCCTGTCGATGCTCGTTTTAGATTTTGACCGACCACTCTGGATTACTAAGATGGATATTGTCAATTAATGTTTTTGCAAAGTAATGGGCATGCGTTATTTTTATCGCAATGTGTTCGATATGAATAATACTGGATGTAACACAATACGATTGAATCATGTAATAACAGCAAACTCTTTATCAAAGCTTTGGCATCCGATTTAAGTTAGATAACTAGCTTGCAACAGGTTTGTACCAGTGTTGCAGAAAAACACTTAAACAATTTCGAAACGGCTTGAAGATGGCGCTGTTTTGTTTTGATCGTTGATTTCTGTGGCAAAAATCAAAGCGGTCTAAAAATATCAAGATCAAATAATATCGTACAATTATACACATAATATTGTATCATAGAGGTGATTTTAACCCGAAACTCTCAAAAGGAGAGACTTTTATTTGTTTTTTTAAATTATAGCTTTCTCTGATTTTTTAATTTCGTACTTTATTGAGTCGCACGTGTCGCAATAAAAGCAATTAAGCAAAAAGTTTCAACAAGTTGTTTTGTGTTCTCTGGTTTACTCAAAGTGAAAACTCGCAGTTGGACAACATTAATTGGCTTCACCTTTGTTCTTTGTTCACTGATAGTTTTATTGTTATTACTTTTCTAGTTCAAATATCATTGCAATATTGAAAAGCGCCTGGGCAGACTAGGAAAATTTCCATCCAAAGTGCAAAAAGAAAAGGCGTAACTTAATGATTGCTGCCACAGTTAAGTTTAAAAAATTTGCTAAAAGCGAATTATAACAAGTCGTATTCCACTCAAAGTAGTGCCTTGCGAAATTTTTGTTTTGTGGGAAGACTACAGCAACTTATAAACAGAGGTTGATATCTCGAGACATCGAGACGTCTCGAGACATGTTTTTCAAAGTCTCGGTCTCGTCTCGGTCTCGTAAGCACAAAGTCTCGTCTCAGTCTCGCTCCACTTTGTCTCGAATCCAGGTCGAGACATTGCAGCGAGGTAGACAAAGCTCACAGATGTTGTAAATATCTCATTATCATTGGTAAAAATAGATTATTTGTACGTTATTTCAGCCATCGCAGTGCAGTAATGCATCCTAGAGAAGCCCACAAGTCTTAAAAAAATTATAAAAAATTTCAATTGGACAGTAAAATTCTAGCATTTTTGGAAGCAAGTAGGGTGAAGTGCTTGCAGTAGATGGGATCCAAAGTTTCACAGTGAGGCAAGGACAATTCCACTTTTAGTTTGCAAAGTTTAGCTGGCCGGATGCTTGAAAGAATTGGTAAATGGTATTTTGGAGTGGGACGCAGGCATTCAAATGTTTAAAGCGTCATGCAAGACACTATTCATGAGGCAAGAATATGCTGCTATCTAGTAGACCGAATGCAGGGAACAGTGTGACTTGGTAAGATATTTTTTGCGCAATGCCACAAGTTAATGACAAAACGTGGACAATTTTTCTAGTATTACTCCAAAATATGTAGGGATCAAACAGAAATGTTTTACCCCAAGATATGTACAGCGATCAAAGTAAAAAAGTTCTGGTCAGTTGCTTCCTCATCAGGTAAATTCAGCAGCAACAAAATCTTTTCAAATTGGTATTAGAGAAATGTAATCACTTCGCTTCACACTGCGAAAATTCCGTCGTTTAACCGGCATGCCTAGCACTGGCAAAGCAAAACTCGTTGATGTAAGGCTAATAGGCAAGGGGTCAATGTTTTAACTTGGAAAACTTTTTTGTGATTGAAGTTGAAGATTTTTGAAGTGGAAAAAATCCTTGAAGATCATGTATTTTTTGTACTTATAGATTAAACCACAATTGCGGAGTCGGATAAATTATTTTTCAATTTCACCAATTTAAAGTTTCTGACTCCAACTTCACTACATGTAATTATGGAGTCTAACTCCATTTTTACATGTACGCATTTGCTCTTTGTAAAAAAATGAAAAACCACTAGGCAGCACTTTTTTGTCAAGCCTGGGTATATCCTATTTACTGAAACTCAAAAATTTTTTCGATTCATTAAATTTACACTATTTTTTTGAGAAACCATCAGAGACCAGATTTATATTGTCTTTTTTTTTGTTCAGTAAAGAAAGAAAAATAAGTTGGATATAAAGATTGTAAATCAGTTGATAGCTTGGTAAATTTTTTAGAATGTACTGAGTGCATTTCGACTCAAGCGTAGATACATAGATGTCGATAGATTTTTACAAGAATACGCTTTGTAAATGTAAAGGCAGCCCCATACTCTTCTTTTCAAGTGAATTAGACAGGAAGGTAATAAGCATCGAAAAGTTCCTTGCAAAAATAAAGCTTTTAGATAAACATCGAAATTTCATCTAAAAAACGTCAAACAAAGTTGTTATGTCAAAAATTTTGTTCCAAGCTAAGTAATTAAAAAGTTCATTAATTGCTTATAAAAAAAATAAAGTTTTTCCACCAGTTTAAAGACCGGTTCGAAGTATTCTTTCCTCACCAATATTATGCAGCTTCGCAATTCTGTTCACAACTTGGTAGGATGCTAAAAAAACCTTAATTGGAAGTCGCGTGAATTGTGAAATGGTGGTTAGTTTCTTTTTCAAGTTATTTTTGTTACAAAATTAAAATTTTCTAGGTTTAGTAACAAACTGCAAATGTAATAACATTGAAGAAAATTTAAAATTACTTCGTAACAAGTTTTTATTGTTAATACCTTGTGCGATGTGCCAGCAACAAACTGATGTTTTTCCTTGTCCTTCTGCGAGATGCATGTAAATTCAAAAGCTAAATCACAAGATTTTTTTAAGGCGAAGATATTCACTTGCAAATTTACAATTAAGTTGCAACATTAGTTTCCTGTTTAGGCCTACATCCATTTATAACTAACTGCTGTTGTAGCCTTTATCTATAGAATAAAAAGTGAATTATAATTGATTTAAGTTGATTACGAAAAATACTTGGAATTACGTGATTGAGAAATAATAAATAAGCTGTTTTTAATACGTAGTAATACGTATTAATGAGTCTCATCATTAAGCTATTTGTAGTTGGTATGTTTGCACTCGAACTGCAGTGAATTATACTCCTATAAAATTGCAGTGAGTTTTACAGATATTGCCTTATTACGTATATTTATTTTTGTGCGAGGCCCTTTAAAAATACAAACGACACACAGTTTGGGAATCACTGGATTAAGGTAAAATCCCAGAATAAAAACACAAGTTTTAACAAGATTTTATATTATTCTTAAGAAGGCTTTTTCCAATATTAGTTTTTTGGAAAATATAAACTAAAATTTGATATACATCAAAAAAGTAAAAAAAAATAAAATTTAAGCTTTACATTAATATAAAAATGTTTTCGATAACAATAGTAAGTGAAAATATCGTAACGCAAGGAAAAGATTTCAAACTTTTATAAAATAAAAGCGTATGGTCTTATTGAATGGTCAATTAAATTCAAATAGTTGCTTTTAAGAAAAAAATTTGTACAGAAATATTTTTATTTACCATCTGATTAATATTCAATGAAAAACATAAAAAAATAAACATTGCCTATGAAACTCGATAATCACGTAATCAACTCGAGATCATTCAAGAGCTACAACAATTTTCAACAAAAAATGTACATAACATATATTATATTATACATGTGTATATTAATTTTAATTAAACTCTTCATTTTTTTATTTTTTTGTCTTTACTTAATAATTGTCTTACTAAAACCACTACTTCACCCTTTATTTGTTTCGAAAAGGGCCAAAAGACCTAACTAAATTTTTTAATTTTTTTGTAGTCGTTTTGGTCAGGATATGGCTATCTGTATAAAGCTGAATCACTATTGTAGTTAGCGTAGGACCCCATTAAAAATTTTTTCATGAAGTGCCGTTCTCAAAAGCATAACCGAAATCAATTAGGTAGACCGAGCAATGAATTCATGAACTAATTTTCTATCCTAACAAACCCCAGACCTCGTTAAACAGCAAGGCGATTTTTTGATTGTAAATCTCTTCCCTCTATTCTTGCATGAATATTCTTGACTTACGACAATAAAAATTAGTTTATTCTTTTTATGGTAAAAAAGTAATAAAAAAATACTTTTATTACTCTTTTTTGTGATAACAACTATAATATTCAATTTCTTAAAAAGATGGATGAAAATGCAAAACCTTGCTTAAAACAAAGTTTTTAAAAGTATCTTTTATTTATTCTACGTTATTTATACAACATTTATAAATTTTAAAAAATTATAAGAAACTATTCCAAAATTATATGTTTTGTTTTTTATAAGTAAAGCCGAAACAACTAAATTTGTTTTTCATAAATAAATTGGTTTCGGTTCAACGTTTTATGTATTTAACAAATAAAACAAACGTTCAAATGAGACAAACTTTTCTCAGATTATATGTTTGTGCCACATCAATGAATTTCTGAAATAAATATTTTTTAAGAATTCATAATAACTGTATTACTCAAATAATTTACCAAAATTTTATAGTCAGTAACTTTAATTTTGGTTCTATAACCCTAACTCCTTTTTGTATACTTTACCAGCTCTACGAACATGAAGCAACAATGAGAAGAAAATCTAAAAAACTGCTAGGTGATTTTTTATCGATAAAAATTTCTTATTTGTTTCTTGCTAGCAAAAAAACATAACTTTCTAACTACCAGTCGTCGTCGTCATCGTTTGAAGGGTATCTACTCCAGGTCAGACACAAGCAGAACTGGGGCCGAGGATTTATCCTTTTACACCCCAGACTGCTGTACTGCCTGAATCAGATGCTGGCAGTGGTGTTATTAAGCCAGCATCGAGTTTTGTCATCCAAAACCGTCAGACCTCGTGCTCCATGTGGTGCCCGATGTATAGGGCACGCTGTTAGTACATGGTCTGCGGTTTGCTCAAAGGCGCCAGACTCGCAATTCGGTGAAGGAGCGAGACCACATTTGTGCATGGACGAATGGAATCGCCCAACACCAGTCCGCAGGCGGTTGAGCTTAACCCAAGCTGCTCGGGGTAAGCCCATTCAATAGGCCTGGCACGGGGCCGGTGCACAAAAGCAAGGAGCCTGGAAGCATTTTTACAATACTCCGCGTTCCAT
Organism: Diplosoma virens; assembly: GCA_963680785.1. Lineage (NCBI taxonomy): Eukaryota > Metazoa > Chordata > Ascidiacea > Aplousobranchia > Didemnidae > Diplosoma > Diplosoma virens. The sequence goes on along the minus strand of OY796894.1, from coordinate 14,401,200 downwards.
TTGTGATTTGTAGATTCAGAAGCGCGGATGCCAAGTCTGGCGGGTTGTCCAAAAAATTCCGCGCAGCTGGCACAAACGGGCGTCTGGATCTTAGTCTCATTTAGCGAGTATCTGTGGATCCAGTTAAAAGACCATACAAGATATGATCGGGGTCCAGAGATCCACGGTAAGCCAAGGAGAGTGTCGCTCCCATTCGACGAAGCTCAGCTGGCTGGATGCCTGAGAGTACAGGTAGGTGGTCCGTTGGAGTAAGACGCAGGCATCCAGTAACTATGCGCAAGGCGTCGTTCAAGACACTGTCGATGAGGCGAGTGTGAGCACTGCGACACCAGAATGACGCACAGTACTCAGCTGTTGAGTAGACTAGAGACAAGGTGACTATGCGTAGTGTTTTAGCACCAACACCCCATCCCGAGCCCACGAGTCGCCTCAACAGTGTGACGCGCGAGGATAGTTTTTTGCGCAATGCCACTAAATGGTGACGAAACGTGAGCGATCTGTCCAGTTTTACCCCAAGATAAGTAGAGGTTGGACAGAACGGTAAAAGTCTACCACTGTGGTAGACCTTTGGCTCACGTTTGGGCTCTCGGTTATTTAAGTGAAAGGCTGCCGTCACCGTCTTAGTGTGACTGAGCTTCAACCTCCAAGTTTGGAGATACGCTGAAAGTGTAGACATGTCTTGTCTTAAAGTTTCCTCCAAGTCCTTCCAGTTTCCAGACGAATGCAACAATGCTAAATCATCAGCATAAGCAAACTTTCTGGAAATCATGGAAGGAAGATCGTACGTATAGATGTTAAATAGGAGGGGAGCCAAGACCGATCCCTGAGGAACGCCGTTTTTAAGACGGCGTAGCCTACTTTGCTTGCTGCGGTAAGGGTGAAACTTCGATTTCGGACAAGCTCCATGATCATTTTGACCATGTGCTTATCCGGAAGAAGTCTCAGCAGCTTTCAGGTAAGGCCACGGTGCCAGACAGTGTCATAAGCAGCTGTCAGATCGATAAATACGGCACCGGCATTCTTTTTAGCCACAAAAGAATCCTCAATCTTCTGGGTTAGCAGAACAACTTGATCTATGGTTGACCTCCCGCGTCGGAACCTTGTCTGCTCTTTAAGGAGCAGTGAATTGACTAATGGCTCAACGCGGGCGTAGATAAGCCTCTCGAGGATCTTGTAGGGAACACAGAGCAGAGATATCGGTTGATAACTCTTTGGGTCCCCTACGGGCTTTGCTGATTTGGGATCGCGACCACAAGCGCTCTTCTCCAGATCTTGGGAATTTTGAGTCGGCGCGAACAGAAAGAAAGGAAGTCACGTAACCAGGATTTCAAAGCAGCTCCGGCATGGAGTATAAGCTCAGGGCAGATGGAATCAGGACCCGAAGCTTTACCTGGTTTTAAATGTTGTAGGGCAGTAGTAAATTCTCTCTGTGAAAAATTGTCAGAGATATTTGCTGTGTCTGGTGTTGTGGCTCTCCAAAGGTCAGACACTTCTTGAGAGACAAGTCGAGATGACTTGCGATCAACATCCTCGTATTTCCCATTTCTAACCAGCTGAGATGCAATAGCATCGGCTGAAACGGGACAGTGACGAGGAGAGTGTCGTGACCTACCAGTAGGTTGTTCAAAATACTCCACGCTTTTCGACTAGAATGTGAGAAGTCAATGCTTCGAACTGCCTCGGACCATCGATCCCTCCGCTTTCTGTCAAGCTTGGCAAGCAGAGCTGTAGCAGCCAAGCTCAAGTCGTCTCCCTGTGGAGACTGCAGAAAGGTTTTTATAGAGGAATTCACACTCTGCATCCCAACACGGAATATAGTTATTTCGATACCCGCGTGGGATAGTCTTTTTGGCTGATTTCTTAATGATGTTACAGAAGTCCTGGTAAGCCGCATCCACATCAAGTGAATCAGGCGGCAACAAAGTCTTTGCAAATTAAAAAAGTCAAAGCAATGTAGTGACTCCATTTGGCCTTGCGGAAGTTCCCTCGCTTAACAAGCATGCTTGGCACTGTAATAGCAAACCTTGGTGGTGTAATAAGCGAAGGTCGATGTTGGGGCCTGGGGAACTTTTTAAGGACACGTCTATCCGGTAAGCAACTATTTGGATCTACGCTAGCGAAAGCTAGATCTGGATTGGTGCCAGTGTTGCAGCAGCCAGAATAAAAACTGGCAGCGTCCTTGACATTATATAGGACGGCAAGACAATTAATACTTGCCCAGCCAGCCAAGCACTCACCGTCCGGACTGTTGTCGTCGTAACCCCAATCAGAATGACGACAGTTAAAATCGCCAGCGTAAAGATAGGGGTGAGGAAACACTGGGAGATCCAGGGTTCGCAATCGCGTTGGCGGTGGCTTGTAGACGTTGACTATTTTATATCAATCAACGTCCACACAGCCACTCGATCTCCGATGTCTGTGGAGATTGGTCGAAAAGCGTGTATTTCAGTCGCTCGTGGACAAACGTGGCAAGGCCATATTTCCTGCTTAAAGAAGACCCGCTAGTTGGTAGTTCGGTAGTACCAACTTCTCTGCATCAGTACACTGGGTCTCCTGCAGTAGGATGACGAGTGCCTCAACTGCATAGCGAGGTGATGAAGAACGTTCATCTTACTTCAGTGAGGCCTTCGATGTTCAGCTGAAGAATAGTTAAACAAGTTCCGAACACCCACACTGAATAGTGTTCAGTGTGGGTCTTCGGAACTTGTTGGCAATGTGCCCTGAAAAGGGCAGTTTTATCCTAGCATTGCCCCATCCTGAAAAGGACGTTTGCCGACTAGCAGACCCACACTGAACATTGTAATGGGTGGATACCCTTTCGTTTTGGTAGGTTCGGTTTCGGTCTGTCATTTAAACAGCAATGAACAGACTTACTCACGGCCCAGGCTGCAAGAAAGCACCTACCATATGGGCCTAACTACTGGTACAGACAATGCATTATAAAGCTTAATTACTTAATCATGACATGTAATCTATTTTTCATTTTAGCAAGCTCCAACCAAGTCGAAATTAAGGGAGCGTTTTATACGTAAGGTACGTATTATGTAAGCCTAGGCTACTTATTACAATACAGTTTACATAAAATTACGTTAAAAAGTTTACAAATGACATTTTTTTGACCGAAATTGAGCAATTCGGGCGCTTTTCCACATTTTATGTAAACCATCCGGAGTTCCGATGTAAGCACCCTCCAAACATGAGAATTGGGGTCACACCCTTTGAAATTCCTATAATATATATAAACCGACAATAATTTTTACATTTGCTTATTAAGTTGTATCATTCAGCTTACCCGACTATAAATATTTTTATTCTTGCATTACTTTGTTTAAACCCAAACGTTTAAGGAATAAAAAAGAGCTTGCGCAAGTTTCAACTTTTTGGCATCTTTAAATGCCTGTATTACTTCCTGCATATTTTGGGTGAAATACCAGCCTCAACCATTGCAAACTTTGCAATAAAAGAAGTTTGAAGTATAAAAAAAAGAGTTTCCTTACCTAAATGTACTTTTTCCCAAGTATAAAGACCTTTTTTTGGTCTTGATTTTGTTTATTTGTTTTATGGGATGCTTTGGGAATAAACTTTTTGAAAAATCTTGTAAAAAGCAAAAAAAATATCTTCATTTTACTTTTGAAGTGAATTATTCAAAGAATTTATTAAATGTTTTTATTTGTGTAAATCTAAGACTTTTGGGCATCGAGAATTTATATAAGTTGCACACAGCTGCCTATTGTGTTTACTTTTTCTTTTTCTGACTTTCAAAACGACAATAACTAAGCATAATTTTGCACCATGTTGCTTTTGTAATTAACTTGTTCTGTTTGTTTTGATAAACCTATGCTATGAAATTAAAAAGCTTAACTAAACATTTTATGCAGAATTAAAACTAAAGAAAAAAAGCGTTGCAAAAACGCAGTAAAAATAATTATTAAAGAACCGAGCTGTCGTCATAATTATAATAGACAAACAATAAACGAAAAAAATTGGTCTATTAGATAGATCACAGGTTCATTTTATTTTTATTCATTGTATTCTACGTGTACAACAGCTTGATCCCTATTGTTCACCTCTGTGTACCACATTTCAAAACCGTAAGTACTGATTGATGCAGATGATCTACTGTAAAACTCTTAAAATTCATCAGTGAAAAATTCGAAACTACTAGTGTAAATACTCTTTTGAAATAATGCTTTTTTTTATCAGTGTCAAACAAAAGCGCTCAAAAATATGAGAAGTTTATTTTGCAACGTGGCCGAGTAAGTAGTAGCTTTGTTTTACTTGTGACCGTGATCAAAATGGTTCAAGTTCAATTCTTACTCTCATCATTTTGTTATATTTTTAAGAAAGACACTTTAAAGCACTATCCTTTGCTGTTTTGTCTCAGCAAGCAGCTTTAAATTTCAATCATATCACTAAACAAAAACCAAAAAAAATTTCAACCAGAGAACAGGGTCTTGGCATCTTCCAAAGCAGGTAGGGTAATTGCTTGACATTGCCCTAAGTATAAATTGATCGTCATTGAGCTGCGTGTCAAAAAGAAATTTAGATTTATGATATGACTGTTTATGCCAACCAGTTGTACAAAAAGAAAGTCATGCACTAGACCATGCTGTTCGAAACTTTCGATAAGGTTTGTATTGACTAAAAAAATTTAATGGCAAAATAGAAATGTTTGGCATTGTTTATGTGTCCCTGGAAAATCACGTCAAGAGCAGCAAGTAGCTTCCGAGCGACGGTTTAGACGGTGCTACGACAGTTGATCAAACGACACTAGATCGAACGACAGTTGATTGAACGACACTTGATCGAAACGACAGTTGATCAACACGACAGTTGATCAAAACGACACTTGATCGAAACAACATTTGATCGAAACGACATTGATCGAAACGACATTTGATTGAAACGACACTTGATCGAATGACAGTCGACAAAAAACATTTACTTTTACATGTTTCTGCAATTAAACAATCTCTTTGTTACTGTAATTTTTTGTTAATGTTAAGTTCAGGGCTTTTTAACAAGGTCCCTGGGAAAAGCATTTTTAGGGGGGCAACAAGTAGATTTCTTGTCATAAGTATCTTTTGTTAGATGCCTATTGCTGCCATTTTTTATATTTTTTTTAGATTGTAGCCAGTTATTTAGGGGGGGGACACTGTGCCATGGCCCCACCCTTGCAGACCCCTTGCAGAAATCAAAGACAGATTCAAAGGGAAGACCTAATTATTTTAGAGATTGCTATGTTTTTGGAAGAAAAAATTGAGAAAACCGGGACAGATTCAAAGTGAAGACATTTTTTTTAGAGATCAACATGTTTTTGAAACAGAAAATTGAAAAAATTGGGACAGATTTAAAGTTGTAAAGTTTCTCTTTCACTATTCGATCAAGTGCCGTTTGGATCAAATGTCGCTTCGATCAAACGTCATTTCAATCAAGTGTCGTTTCGATCAAATGTCGTTTCGATCAAGTGTCGTTTTGATCAAGTGCTGTTTCGATCAAGTGTCGTTTGATCAACTGTCGTTCGATCAACTGTCAGGTCACGAGTTTAGACCAGTGCTTTTTAAACTTTTTTTCACTACGGCACACTAATAAATTCTGAGTTTGCATTCGGCACACTTACTTTATAAAGACGAAAGCCTACTTAATACACTCTTCAAGTTTACATACAGAAATTATATTTAATATATGATAGCAGCAACACCTAATGAAAGGGTGTGCCTACAAAATTGTCTTTGACACTGGCAGTGGTGGATATTGGGTGAGGCGAATGAGACAGTTGCCTCGGGCCTTCCCTTGAAAATACAGCAAATATTTCATTTTGCTGTATATGTTTTTTTAGAGATCACCATGATTTTGGGAGAAAAATAGCGAATTGAGATCAAATCGAAGTGAAGACTTTTTTTTTAGAGATCACCATGATTTCGGAAAAAATAAGGGAAATACGAAATCAAAGCCTTTTTTATTTTTAGAGAACACTAATCTTTGGGAATCCTTGCCTCGGGCCCCTAACGTTGAATATCCCAAAAAACAAACAATTTTGCATTTATGCAAATGGCCTCTTTCCTTTTACATTTTAACTGAAGCAGCCTATATTTAAGATTTTTAGCAATACTAAAATTACATGAAACACATAAGTCATCTACAGACCAAGACTCTATGGCTTTTTATCAAAACACGAAAATTTTGCGGCACACTTTAATCCTTTTCACGGCACACAGTTTGGGAAACCCTGGTTTAGACAACTATTTATTACAAAATCAATTGCTCTGTACTTTTTATGAATGTTTGCATGTTTTCTGATTAATTCACGTTTGATTTTTGCTGTTTTACAGTATTTATTTTTACATTTTTTAGGAAAACCGGCGTTTCATCGAAAAACGCTTTGAAGTTGATTCAAATAACAAAAATAAAAATGGTTTGTTTTGTTTGTAGTACCTGGCTTAGAAAATTTTATAGATATTTTAATTAGAGATAAGCTTTTTATAAAAGTTTTTAAAAATCATTTAAAAAAGTTATGTAATACGTATAATTGATAACTTAACAACAAGCTGCTTATCAAATTTACTAACCATATCCTTTCTTTTGCAAGTAAATTTCTTAAGCTTTTCTCGAACCTTTTTAAACATGAGTATCCGAAACGAGAACAAATAAGCATGAAGTTTTTTTCAAAGAAAAATTTTCTGTTTTGCAAAAAAATTCTTTATTGAATTGTCTTCATTGACCAATGGCCGTTCTGCATAAGTTATTTACGTATATTCGTATATTACGTATATTTACGTATATTCTAGTTGTGATTGAAGATGCAGATCAAAGATCGGATGCAAAAAGACGCGATCAAGCCTTAGATGATTCGATATCTTTGTTTGAAATATAAAAACGTAAGTTGATAGTGTTACAAAATTAAAAAGCAAATTTTTAGTGATACAAGCCAAATCCAAACAAATAGCATTTTTGATGAGCTCATAAAGTTTTCGCAACTTGAGCCGTGATTCAAACTATTTGTGAACAAAGGTAAAATTATTTATAGGCTTACTTTATGTTTTGGAGCCGTTCAAACACATTTTTCCACCAGAAATGCTTTACTCGTAATTCTAAAGATGCTTTTTCGACTTTCTAGCAAAATATGACGTAATTCTATATGTCTTCTTTTTTCATCAGTCGTTAAAAAACATTAATTATACGAAACTAAATACGTTTGTCTCACAACAAAGAAAAACAATTTTGTGCTCTATTCTTTCACCATGCGGTAACATCTGACTTTTATTTAGCTGCTTTGGAACCAATTTTATCTCATTCCATCAAGCGTAAACCCATATTATGTCGACAGATTAAGTTTGTTTACAGACTTAAATAATTATTAATAGAGATGTGAATATTTGTTTTACTTCAAAATCTTAGTACAAACTTTTTAAAATTATGTTCTTTTTGAACTGTTAATTTTATTTTAGATTTCAATGTCAACTCAATCAATTAATAGATTTTTATTTTTAGAAAGAAAACAAAGCAAAAAAACAAGAAAAAACAAAATAAAATATAATTGAATAAAAAACAATCTGTCGACCTAAAATATATTATACTGTTTGTAATAATGCCGCAGGGAGACTGCAAATTGATCTTTTTGTCTTTTAGTCAGTAGCCACTCTTGTCGCAAAATTGCGCACGATCAATGATCTTTAAATCTCTTTAAAAGTCTATTAGTAACTAGATTTTTTAGCCAATCAAACAAGTGTTCAGTTTGTAAAAAATTACAATGCAGTTAAACGTAACCTCCCGAAAAGAGCTAAACAAAAATCTTCAAGTTTTTAAAAACAGTTTTTACTAGGCTACTTGTTAAACAAAAGAGTTTCTCAATGCGACCTTTTGATTTTAGAAAAGTTTTAAAATTTTGTACTAGAAAAAATTTTTAAATTGTTTTGAATCCAATTTAATACGTCTCGTGCGTTAATTGATATAGCTTTTAAAACACTTTATTAATCTTCACATTTAAAATATTTCTCTATTATGCGTTTATATATGAATTAATAAGTGGTGTATATGTCTTTTACTCGGGGCTAATTTAATTTTATTTGGTAAAATGATGTTATTTAGTTTTACAATGAACGCTTTCGTTCATCAAATCATGAATGTAAAATAATAGCATGAAGTTATTAAACTTGTTCAACAGCACAAGTATTCTATCATTGGAATATTGCATAAATTTTATCAAATATCATATATTGTACTTTCAAAAAATAAAAAGTTACAATTTATAAGTGATGTAGTCGATTGCCAAAAAATATTCCCATTGACTATGGTTCGTAAATAATACGAACAACTTAATAAAAATCTTTAAATCAGAGAAGTATGCGGATTTACACTAGTTTCTAAAAACTTGTTTCGGCATTTTTTTGTAGTTACGTCTTCGATAAAGAAAGAAAAGTAATTGAGTCACATGATCGTTTACTCTGTCTTGATTATGATTCCGATGTTTTATACAACTTGCTTTTATCGAGCAAGGACTTCCTGACAAAAGGAGAAGCGAAAGAGCTCCACAAGTACACGATCAACCTCGACAGTAACTTGATGAAGTCGATTTCGTTGACGAGAGAGAAGATCGATCAAAGTACCACAGCAACTGGCGACGATGACGACTCTGTCGATGAAGAAAATAAACACGAGCCGGATGTCAGTGGAAATCAATTACCTGGGGACATTGCAAGAAGAAAATGTTGAGGAAGTCACTTACTCTTCCAACACTTCTCGAAGATCACCGCGGCATCAGAACAATATTATAGTAAAATTGGAAACGAGACAATCACTGCACCACCCGCCGGAACCGCTCATCAGCAATCAAATTAGCAGTAATGTGCAGGATGAAGTTTGCAACTCTAATATTCAAAGTAATCAAATGACCATTCGCTTTTTCTTTTAATTAAAAAATCTCAGTTTCAAGTTTTTGTTTTGATTCTCAATTTTGAGTTTGATTGATTCTTATGAGATTTGAGTTTGACTCTTGTAAGATATCAGTTTTGAGTTTGATTAATTATCATAAGTTAGATTGATTCACGGTTTTTTCACGTTTCTCAATTTTATTCTCGATTCAATTCTGCGTACAAATCAAACTAAAAAAAAGATGTGCGCTCAAGATCTAAATCAGAGGTGACGAACCAGCGGATCGCGATGGAATTTCGTGCGGCCCACAAATCGGTTTGACGAAATCAATCCCTAGATTTCAGGATATCAAAAACCAACAGTTGGACTTAGATGACTTTTCTATCCCCTTCAATGTTACACCTACTTTTGCACTCCCTAAGCTCCAACTCAAACTCATAAAACTACAGAGTGATGACACACTGAAAGCGATGTATCTGAACAAACCGTTGCTTGAATTCTATCATGTTTATGTATCAAAGGAAAAGCTTCTTAACTTGAGAGTTTACGCTCTGAAATGGTCATCAGTTTTTAAAGCACATATCTATGCGAGCAATTCTTTTCTACAGTGAACATCACAAAAAGTCGTTACAGTTTCAGGTTGATCGACGAAAACCTTAGTATGACGTTGAGAGTTGCCACATCTTCAGCTTGACCTAATGTTAAGCGCTTAGTAAAGCAAAAAGGTTTTCAAAAATTTCACTAAGGGTTTTATTGGTGAAGCTGGTTTAATTTGTTGTCAAATGTTTTTTTGTTACTTTTATTATTTCATGCTTCCATACCGCGTTAAATAATTTTATTTGTATGGTTCGCATTGATTTGTTGACTATTCCGCGTATATTTTTGTAATTTTGATTTTATGCTTTTATTTAAAAAAATTTGTAACATATCCACGCTAGAGTCTTCGTAGAGTAACAGTTTAAAGGTTCGTTTCCACTGCAAGCGTTGACAGGAATATTTTTTGTTTTTTTATTGTTTTTTACTTTTTTTCGCGCTAAGAGAAGCAATAAAACAAAGAAAGAATACTCGCTCGCAGTGAAAAATTATATAAATAAAACAAAGAAAGAATAACGCTCGTAGTGGAAACGGCGCTTTAGGTGACCAACTAGGTTTTTATTATTTTCGTTGGTCATTCATTACTGTTGTTGAACAATTTATTTTTTCCTTTCTAAAAAAATTATAATTTTGTGTTACAAATTATTTGTTGATTGGGTTCTTTGCTTTTTAACGTTTAAGTTTTAATAAAAATTAAACTTCAATCTGGAAATTTGATAGGCTAAAGTTTTTATTAAGATTGTTTTATTTTATTTCATGCCTTGTTACTTTCAGCTAGTGCTACAAATTTGATAAGTTTTTATTTGACTTTAAGTTCGAGTTCATAAAATATTTGCCAGTCCGAATTCGAGTTTTATTCTATGCTGTAAAAATTGAAAGCTCGATTAAGCTTATCTGCACAATAACTTTAACCTCTTTAAAAAATTGGAAGGAAATCACAAAAAGATAAAAAAATAAAAAAATATTGAACGAACTAAAACAAATTTATTTAATGGGTTCAACTTAATTAGGGAGCAAATATTAATTAACAACGCAATTGTTCAGTCGAAAGTAAATGTGCAATTCAGTTGTTTCAAAATGTGGAATTTAATGTTAAAAGTAAAACCCAAAATGTTATTTGTTCTCCTTTAAAATTCTTCATTATCGAACTCAAAATCAATCACACATTTTTGGAATTCAAGTTTAAGGTCGAGTTTAGCAATTATCACTTTTCGAGTTCAAGTTTGAGTTTGGCAAAAAAACCCGGAATTTTCAAGCTCGTGTTTGGAGCCGTGCTTTTAACATAAACTAAAAGGGGCTTTTTTGCTTTTTAAATTATAGAAAAAAGATTTTTATTGCATGACTTAAACTTGTGCGGCCCGCAACAGCGAATAGGTTTGTTACTCTTGATTTAAATCATGCTTTAAAAACCCCCAAAATTTTTAATTAAAGTGAAAATCTTTGTTTTTTTTTCACTTTATGCTTTTTTAAAAATTTTACGTGCGTTTTAACGTAATTGATAATTTAATACGTATGCTCATAACAAAAAACAAAGATTGTTTCAACTACATATACAATTTTTTAGGCTTCAAGGCATAACATAGAACTAGAGTCTACAGTTTTTAACTTAGTATCATTGTAAAAAAGGTAAAAAGCACCAATGGTTTCTCGAATAGACCCCAACTGTTTTTTATCGACCCCTTGAGATTTTGTCTCTCTTTTAACGGCTTGACTATTTAGCCATACCTTGAGTGTAGCAATTGACACCTGAGGGCCGAACCGACCACTTTGAGAACTACTGGTCAGAATGATCAGAATAATCTTGATTGCTTGGGATTTTATTGCAGTAAAATAAAGGAGGTGATTTAACTTTCTTTTATACGTAGCGGCTTCATTTTGAACTCTTACTTCCGCGATTGTATCGGACAAAGCGGTAGATGAAAAAAATAGAAGAGAGTTTCAACAGAAAGCTGATTTCTGGTAAAACATCTTATAGTCGTACGGATAAGAATTTTCAAAAAAATAAAAAAAATTTGTAGATGGCTCCGAGAAGAAAAAATCAGTTATAACTACTTGCATAAAAGTAAAGATTTCGTTTCTCAATTTTGCAAATCAACTAGTATTCAGCTACCAAAATATCTAGATTTGCACAAAAATTTCTTCACATTAATTTTCAGTTTTTAAATTACTTTACCTTTAATATACATAAGTAGAAGAAAACAGCATTTTAGCATTGGATACCTGGCAGCAGCATACCTGAACATTTTGGTATTGGCTCATTTGACGCGTTTTCCCAGATTAATTTCCAACACTAGTTTCAGTTTATTCTGTTTCGTGGTTCAAAACGAAAAATATATTAACTGATAAATGTAGCAATTAAATTATCTAGAGCCAGTAAGGCAGCAAAATGAACATACGATCTTCTGGTCAACTTCCCCCAATATATAACCAATTTGGTTCATTACGTGCTACACAATAACGAAATGTCGTAGTGGTATTAGTTTTCTTTACGATGGAAGACACGTCATGACCTTGTTAAAAGTAGCGAAAAAACTTTTTCATGACGCCTTTTGTTAAGTTAAAGCTTATAAAGTTAAAAGATAATAATTTAAGTATCATTTTTTAAACGCCTATCCTTCTTTGGACTTAATATTGAAATATAAAGTACAAAGATTATTATCTGCCAAATGGTGATCTTATCTGCTAAACAATATTTTTAAGTAAGATGGTTGCCCAGATAATAAGCACAAATGTAGCGAACATATTGGTTTAACTCTTTTACTCTCTTTAAATTAAATCTCTTACATTTGATCGTTGATTTTATGACATATTTAGCCTACCAATATTGTTCTATGACTTCGCAAAACACTATTAAAGTCTGTTTTATTTCTAGTTAAATAAAATTTATGACAAAGCTGTCAAACATTTGCAATGTTGTCTTAAAATTAAATTCTTATGTCTCTCAAAAAAATTTTGTGTTTTTTAACCCTATTCTCCTCAACGGTCGTGCTTCTGAAGCCCGGCCCTTGCAAAAACGTTTGTAATTACTTCATCTTTTTAGATAAAATTCTGGAATTTCTTGACTTTTCCTAATTTGAAATGCTGAATAAGATGGTACTATTTTTAGGTGCCCCTGAACAAGGGTTAACGGTTAAAATAGACGTTTTTTAGCAAATTTGTGAATTTTTGCTGGTTTTCGCAAGCAGAGCGTGGAATTTCAATTTCACGCTTTTATTAAGTGACATGAATTTTACCAATAATCGGCTTTGCGTGTCGAAGCGAATTACGTCGTTTCCGGACGTCAATATGCCTTAGGCGATGTAGAACTTATTTCATGTAAATCGCATTTTTTTTTTTTGAGCTTTTGGCGATTGCTTGGAAACATTTTACACATATACAATATTTTTCGTAAAACAATTGCCGTTGGGCTGCTTGAATACCAATCAAGCGGACAAAATTCAATCTTTACAATAAGCATTTTTATAAAACTTTCTTTTTATTATTTATTTGTAAGAGAAAAAATTAAATTAACTAGTTCACATTTAACTCTTATGCTGACGCCTTCTTATAATTAAACAACACCTGACTTTTTACAATTGCATTTTACGTTGCATTTGAAGTAACAGGCCGTTTTTATGTTGAAATTTCCCTAACAATGAAAAATCCGACGTATTTTTTATATACAAGTATACCTGTTTCAAAAAGTTTTGTGAAAAAGTTTATAGCTTTTCGATGTGGGTTTTCCAAACAGAAAGCATAGAATAAAAAAAAGACGTTTGATACGATTGAATTTTAATAAAACAGAGGTTTCTAACTTGTATAAATTCATGGCGGTTCTAAAGTCTGAGATTTACACAAATGACTTTTTCCTCCCAAAATTTTTTCAAGCCAAAGTTTAAAAAAGTGTCCTTACTTATTGCAAACTGTTTAATAAATTTATTTCGAAAGTTAAAAAAAAACCTAAAAAAACTCCATTCTGGAAATTTAAAAAGAACTTTTTATGTAAACATGAAGACCATATTTGGTCTTCATTTGCCTTTCACCATAAATTTTATGTTTGAACTTAATAAGTCATTTAAAAAAAGTTTGTTATAATTCCTGGTCTAATATGATTATCCTATTATATTCCGACGTCTTTTTAGTTTTAAAACGACCCACTAATTCGAAACCTCTGAATAAAATCAACTTAGATATCTTAGTTACGGAAGACCTGGGCTGTTTACAAGGATTTTTCCACGTAAAACCAGATAAAGCTTCGGGCCCCAATTTTATGTGCATGTTGTATAAATTCATTAGGGCTCTAACCTCTTAGATTTACACAAATGACTTCTTTCCTCCCAAAAAATTTTCAAGCCAAACTATAAAAAAATGGTCCTTACTTATTGCAAACTGTTTAATAAATTTATTGCAAAAATTAAATAAAAACCTAAAAAAGCTCAACTTTGGAAATTCGAAAAAAATTTTTTTGTAAACGTAAAGACTATTTTTTGGTCTTCATTTGCCTTTCGCAATAAATTTTATGTTTGGACTCAAATTGTAATTTTTAAAAAAGTTTGATATAACTCTTGATCTAATATGATTATCCAATTATATTTTGACGTCTTCGTAGTTTTAAAATGATCCACTAATTAGAAACCTCTGAATAAAATCAACTTAAAATTTTACTTACACCTGACCTAGGCTGTTTACAAGGGCTCTTCCACGTAAAACCAGATAAAACCCCCGGCCCCAGTTTTATGTGCACAGATCTTATTATCCATGTCAGAGCTATTTCAAAATCTTGATTAAATCATTTTCCGTTTTCCTGCTGGCGTCAATTCTAATTTGGAAAATCTACGGAAGAGCGCTTCTAGTCGCGATTTGAAAGACAAAGAAGGCTGTAGAGATCCAAAAAATTATTAACAAATTTATCAACTTTATGTCCCGTAGGAGAAATTTGAGACGTTTACGTACGCTCGCAACGAGCTAATTGATGATTTTGACGCAAAAAGTCAACCGCGGATCAAGTCGTTCTGTTATCATAGAAATCATCGACGATTTTCTCAAGACTAAGAAAAATGCCAGTATTATTTGTCAATCTGACACCTGCATATGACACTGTTATTTCATACAAACTTGATTTTAACTGCAAGTTACTGAGTTTTCTGCTGGATAAGAACATGGTTTAAATGATTATGAAACTAGTTCACAACAAAAGTTTTACTCTAACGGCGACAGTAAGCAAAACAGTCTCGGTTGTCAGAGAAACAGTGTTCCTCCAAAATCAATCACAACTGATTCTTTTTTTAACATCTGGAAGTATAATCTGCGTTCCACAATCGTCAGGTTAAAAATATTGTGAGCTAAAAGTTTACAATAATCAACATTCATCATTGCGTTTAATTTCGACTTATCTTGAGGTAAAACTAAATAAATCACCCAAGTTTCGTCATCACCGTTTGCATTGCGCAAAAATTTTTCTTTGTGTGTCCCGGCGCTGAAGTAACTTGCGGTTTTAGGGCGGGAGCTGGTGTCAAAACCAGTGGTAGATATTGGGTGAGGCGAATGAGGCAGTTAACTCGGGCCCTTCCTTGAAAATATTGCATATAGTTTTATTTTGCTGTATAGAGATCATCATTATTTTGGGAGAAAAATAGCGAAATATGAGATCAAATTGAAGTGAAGACCTTCTTTTTTTTAGAGATCACTATGATTTTGGGAGAAAAATAGAAAAATGAGAGACCAAATTGAAGTGAAGACCTTTTTTTTTAGAGATCACCATGAGTTTGGGAAAAATAAGGGAAATACGAGATCAAAGCCCTTTTTTTTAGAGAACATCATTTTTTGCAAATCCTTGCTTCGCGGCCCTAATTTTGAATATCCGTCACTGGCCGAAACATCAGAAATAACTTTTTTATTTTTGTCTATTCAATACCCGAGTACTGGATCTTGTTTGTTTTTGCAGCGCACGTACTTGATGTATATATAGTGTCTTGAATAATGCTTTGTGCGTAGTCACTAAATGCCTCCGTCCCTCTCCAACAAACCACTTACCAGTTTTTGCAGACATCCAGCCATCTAAGCTTTGAAAACAAGAAGCGATACTCTTTTTGGCTAGAGATAGTACTCTAGACATGCTCTGCTATTTTTTCAAACCTGTGGCACACTTTGTAAGGTTTCAAAAATTGCAGAGCATCTGGACGAGGTGAAGAACTAAATTTTCACCGCTTTCCGTTACCTGAAGTTTCCTTTGGCTGCCATAGAAAGCCTAAAAATTTTAATCTGAACTCTAAAAATAAAGTGATGACTTTTTTTCATCTGAAGTTATCAATTTGCGCATATCAAACACAATCCAGCCTGGGAGAAAATTGATCAAAAACAAGTTACCAATTTATTTGTAAAGAGTTTTTATGTTCACTAAATAAAGTTTCATTTGAAAAAAAGCGTTTAAATGTAGTAAAGACCAAAAAAGTCATGACATTTCACGATGAGATGTACTGTACAATGAATTTTTTAAGTTTATTGGTTGCTACTTCAAAAAAACATAACTTTTTATCTATTCGAAAGATTATGTTTGCCGTTTTTCCACAGCTTACGATTTACAAAGCATTTCTGTAGATCCTGACTATGGTTTATTCATCGGTTATCAAAAGCCTACCGATAAACACGAAGGTCTAAAAGCTTGTATAAACCTGCTTTGCAAAGACTTGAACAATCTTGCCGAATTAGGTACCCTGCTGCCCAGTACATGAATCATACATAGAACACAGAGTACTGTGGTTGTACATTCCGGCTCCATGCTTTTATACCAGCGCTTTGACTGTATGTTCGAAATAGCGTTTTCAGAACAGTTTGAGTTATGCTTAAATGCCTGTGGACGGGTTTCGAATAACTGGCCTCAGCCGACTGGCCGCAGTTTAACTAACCAGTCAGCTGCGTCTAGCTGGATTGCACCCAATCGGTTGCGACCAGTTGACCCATTCTGCCTGCAAACCAAAATTGCGTGTTTTCGTTTGTGCATAAACAAATAGGGTCTCTTTACTTTCTCCCATTGCAAATGCGGCGTCATTGCACAAAACAGAGAAAAAGTTGTATAGGAGTGTCATATGAATTAGGCATTATAAGGAGCACAAATTTGGACAGTTGTAGATAAAAAAAAACGGTTGTGGCCTGGTGCATCACTAACAGTACTTAATCCAAGCAATACAATAGCAATTCGCAGTAAATAAATAAACCATGGGGGCCAGTCCTATTTATTTGCTTTACTTGAAGTGGATACTTTAAATGCTGGAACAATTTCGGCATAGAATTCCCCTGTTTTATGTGAAGTTAAAAAAAAGGGTTTTATAGCTTAACGTTTTTTTCTCCTTTCTTTCTCCAAGCTATCTTGGAGAGGTTTTGTGGTGATTAGCATCTTTTGAAGGTAATCAATCTAATCTTCCAAAGTGTAAAACAAAAAAACGCGCTTTTAAATTAAATATATTGGAACCAAAATGTGTTATTTTATCCCGTATTCCATCCGAAATTTTTCATATTGCAAAATAAAAAAATAAATTTACCTTTGTTATCCAGATTTGCTTATTTTCTAGTTTTGCTTTTAGGTTTTTATTTGTTAATTACTTTTTTGCCTTATCGCAACTTGTTTTCAAATGGTTATTTTATTTTAATTTTTTTGTTATTTTAAATTATGCAATAAAAGTAACTGCTTGACCAAGACACCTTATGGTTATTTGCCAGTCACGTTGTCCTATATATGTTATGCGAATATTTGTAATAGTTTAGTGACAAAATAAACAAATGGGAATTTCGAATCTTTATACACGCCACAATATTATTGTTCAAAAATTTTTTTATTGGACACTCTAATTTTTATTAACTGATATAATTGTAATTTAGAGTTTCTAACAAAGACTTTTAAGCAGGGAAAGTGCCGTAAAATGTTTTTCAAATAAAATGTATCAAAAACGAACGTATACGATCCTGATCCGTTCCCATCAAATCGCCACTCCCAACCTCTTGCTATACTGTCGACAAATATATTATAAAATTGATTTTTTCCTTAATTTTATAGAAAGCAAACAAAGTTTTTGTTAAATTTTATTGCCAAAAGATTTGGAAAATTTCTCACGTGCTGGCATGAATAAACACACTGTTCTATAAGATCACTATTTCTAAGAAATTATTAATTAAAATCGCCCAAGTTGCGGCACTGCTTACAAATTTGCACTTCATGCTTTGAACGATGCCGAGATATGTTCCACAATTAATAGTCACAATTATATAGAGTAATATTGTTTTTCTCAAGTGTTTTTTTTTAAGTAATGCAACGGTGTACTTCTATTTCAATAAATAAAAAAATCTTTTTGTGGCGGTGAAATACATAGCGAAAAAACAAAACAAGTGCATACAAACGATGATAATTATATAAAAGATAAAGGTTTGTTGGTTTTACAGCATTGGTATGTCGATATTTTAATGCTGCTAAATATTAAAATATAGCCTATTTCAAATTCTTTTATGTAAAAAAAAAATTATTTTTTTATTATTTTATACTTTTTTTTAAAAAAAAGGCAATAACTATTGGTAACTAAAAAAACATGTGGACAAATATGTGAACCAGTAATTGAAACCAAACTAAAATAATTTCTATACTTCGACCAAAACAATGAAGCAAGCTTCTATAGCTTTTTCATTGTTTGTAATTGTCGTGCGCCTTGACTTTACTCATTACGTCCAATCTTTAATTAAGATTATGACTGTTACTATAGCGAATCCGTTACAATCGCATTTCACGCTAGTTAAATGAGTTTCTAAACGTAAAAATTGAAATGACCTTGATAAATTACAATTTTGCATACTTCATCAAATAATTAAAAAAACTTTTTTGCTCTAACAAAAGTTCAATAAATAATCTTCACTCTGCTTAAATTTCAAAAAGATAGCTTCAGTAGTTTTGGAATTATAAATCGTTAAATTGGTGGGCTTCTGAAGCCCGGCCGTTGAGGAATCAATAGCTCGAAAAAGGTTGAGGAGAATAGGGTTAATATGGAGAAGTAACGTACAGTTGTTATTACTAATATACAAAAATGCGATTACCGATAATGATAATTAATGCAATTACAAATTAATTTTTTGATCGATCTTATAGTTGTCAACTATTTTTTTTTGTCTCTCGTCAACGAAATCGACTTCATCAAGTTACAGTCGAGGTTGATCGTGTATTTCCGGAGCTTTTTTGCTTCTCCTTTTGTAAGGAAGTCTTTGCAGAATGAAAGCAAATTTTTGAAACAATCGGGATTATAATCAAGACATAGCAAGCGCTCATGAGATTCCATTAGATCTCGTTCTTTTTCAAAATAACTAAAAAAAATAAAGTATAGACAATCTTTAAAACCAGTAAATTCGAACTATTTGCTTCTAGATTTAAGAGAACCATTTGCTTCTAGATTTAAGATTTTAATGAAGCTACGCCAAATTTTTTTGATCAACATATAAAACAGATTTAACTAAGTGATATCAATTGCAGCTCTAATTTTTGTATTTAGATTTTGGATTTAAAAGTTTTCGACTGCATTACAGTATAATAAAAAGTTTATCATTCGTTGCGAGTAATTTTAAGTTTAATTGAATCGGCCTTTATTTTAATGCTGTGGTCAAAAAGAACTTTATGAGTTTACGATATTATTATATTTATGTTTGTAAATACATGTACAGTACTACGTTTAAAACGAGTGTGCGTTTTAAAATTAAATCACCGAATTTGCCAAAAAAAGTAACTGAGAAAAGAAGACAACTAGCACGCAAATTGCTGTATTTATTACGATCAAATGGAAAAATTATTAAAATAATGATTTGAACGACTTTTGTCGATGAGACAAAGTCATATGGAATTTAAAATCATTCAGACGTTATTGTTTATAAAATGTTCGAATCTCGGCTCAAACAGAAAACACGTCACGAATTGTAAAATAATTTAATATTTTGGATAATTATTTTTTATTTTATATGAAAATTTGATTTTTAATTTTCCAATACTTACGTTTTGTATATGTCAAGCAAAGATGTCATGTCACTTGTATCTTGATTTTCATCTTCAATCACAACTAGAATATAACTCATGCGGAAGGGCCATTGGTCAGTGAGGACAATCCAATAAAGAACCTTTTTTGCAAACGCCTCACTTTCTAAAACTAAAAATTTTTAAAAGATAAGTTTTTATAAACCAAAAGCATAGTGTTCTCTTTTGATAACGTAATAAGATTAATACAGGAATGTCAAAAAACCATGCTATTTGTTGTAGATGAAAAAGTTAAATAATTAGTAATAACTCAAAAAATTTTATTTAGTAAGATAAGCTCGAGAAATTTATCAAACAATGTGTTACATAATTATCATTATTAAATTTTAAAAGAAAAAGCTTTTCTGCAGTTAATTAAAAAACTTCTTAGATGCCAATAAAAAAATTGTCAAACTTTTTATACCTTCATTGTCTTGATCAATTTGAGAAATACTGTTTTCCTGTTAAGAAATATAAACAAAATCAAATAAAACGCTAAAATTATAGCAATGAAACGAAAAAGAATACGTAAAATTTCCACATAACCAACACTATTCCGGAAGTAATGTTGGTTATGTGAAAACTTGCTCAATGGAAGTGGTAAAGCAAATAAACTAAAAGAATAGCAACGTCAAGAAAAACTGAAATATGTATCGTTGAAAATAAGAAACAAACAGCATTATTGCTTGCAACAAGTTCTATTACAAAAACGTGCTGCTGTAAAAACTTTTTCTTGGTTGCAGAGCGTATGTATATCATTACAGCGGTTCCCAGTTTTTTTCATCCCCTACTCATGCAATCAATCAAGTTCATTTGGCACCCCTTGTTTTGAATCGTATAAGTTCTAAAAATGGTGCCGTTCAACATATTGGACAGAGTTTTCGCCCCCTCTTCAACATTTATTTGCCACCGAGAAGGTGCAGGCAACCAAAATTTGGAAAGCTCCGGCATTCCAGTATTAACTGGGATATTGAGACTTATCTAAGTACCCGCTCTTGTATCAAGCTGATGAGCGAAGCCGTGATAGAAATGACGTTGAAGACGCGCTTGAGATTGCGGGGATTCCCCGATAGCTGTTTGATCAAGACCTTGTCTTCGTACATAAGACGTCTGAGAAAAGTAGACCTTATAAGACAGTTTTGTTCATATAAAAGATGTCTGAGAAAAGCACTTGAATACTTTTTTAGGAGGGTGAAATAGGAATTAAAACTGAAATAGTCACAATAAAAAAAACAGCTTTTCTCATTCAAGCGCCAAGCAACCAACGTAAACGTCACGTGGTCCGCATTTTTTTCAATACTAAAAGAATAAAATTCTGCTAAGCGTTGCCAAGATTTTGGATTTAAATTAAATTAAAATTAAAGTTAATCAGTTTTTTTTGAAGGAAGAAAAAGATAATAGTCACTAATTCCACATGAGGCTATAAGCAAGTATTCGACTTACAGATCTATGTCTAGTTTTCTAATTATAATAAAAATTGTTTTTCTTACCTGCAATTAAAAAGAAAGTCTTTTTTTATAATTCTTTTCTCTGTTTTACGTGGTGATACTTTATTTGTATCGTTTGATTTTTTGTTTTTTGTTTGATTCTGCTCAGAGGGAATAGAATCTGCTACTATAATAGATAAAAAATAATAGTATAGATTG
The DNA here is from genome assembly GCA_963680785.1 of Diplosoma virens. Taxonomy (NCBI): domain Eukaryota; kingdom Metazoa; phylum Chordata; class Ascidiacea; order Aplousobranchia; family Didemnidae; genus Diplosoma; species Diplosoma virens. The sequence continues at coordinate 14,380,074 of OY796894.1, read as the reverse complement.
TTTGTTTATAGATAAATTGTTAAATCAATCAAAATAAAAGTTAAATCAACTACATCTTAATGCAAGACATACTAAAATTGTTATTTAAAGGACACAAAAACTAATAAAAAAAATTTAAAAATAATACAATTAATTTCTTATAATTAGATAAAATTATCAAGTGCATCTATGTGAATAGTAAAAATTCATGTTTTATACAACAAAAACAAACAAGAATTTTGCTGCAAAAAATTACCTGGAGCATTGTGTTCGCTGCTTGTGCTTGATGCTGTGTTTCTCTTGTTACTCTGTGGCTGAACTGAATAAGTTAGACTTACAATTAAATAGTTGTTGCTGGATTAGATTTTTAACAAAGATTTTACTCAATAAATTTAATTTTATTCAGTATTAAAATATTCCCTCAATTTCTATTAGAGCATTACAATAAAATCTGTAGGATTAATACAAAAAAAACAAAAAAAAACGACTTTTTTCTTTTTTTCTTAGAGAATTGTATAAAACTGCTAAATTTCAATTATAAGGCTAAAAAGATGGCTCAAATTTTTTGAAGACTCGACAACTAAGTACGGCGTACCAACCTAGTGTTGCAACACACATACTCGCCTCGTAAACAGTATATCGAATGACGCCTTGCATTGTTACTGGATGCCTGGCTTTCATTCCAAGATACTACTTAACAATTTTTTTAATCGACACTTGCCTTAGCTATCATTATCACTCTGGATTTGTACTCTATACTGTATATTCTATTAAATTTATTTTCAAAAACCTGCCAAAATAACCGATATCTAGACGTCAGTTTGCGTTAGCTCTAACTTCAAACAAACTCATCGAACTAGGCATTCAAGCTGATCAGGAAAAAGTTATTGAGAACTGCATAAGTAAGTTACATCCAGGCTCTTTACTTTTTTTCCCATGACCCCAACTAAGCTTATTGTAATTGTATTGGCTAGAACAGCTTATGTCAAGCTCAATCGCCTACGAACTAATGTTGGGTGCTTTTGTTTTTTGATGGGGTTTATATATTTCATTGAAATGTGCGTGCGGCGCCACCGAATAAACCATAAACCACGTCGTATAAGCATGCTACATACATTGGGAAGAGCATGGAGCACAAGGTCTGATGGTATTAGATGACGAAACCCAGATACTGGCTGAATACCAATGCTTCCAGCATTTGATATTGGCGGTATAGCAGAGTGGGCAGGCTTGTCTATGGCACATACATATTTTTCTGTCCCATCCCATCCCATCCCATGGCAATTTATGCCTGTCCCATCCCATCTTGGTGTCCCACCACAAAATAAATAAATAGATACAAGTATATAAAGAAAAAAGGAGAGTAAAAAGTTCTTAAAAGGTAAAAAGTATAAAAACTAAGGGTAGCTCTGACGTAATGAACTTGCTATGACATGGCTACTGTCTCATGGTAAATACAAATGTGTACTGTTCCATCCCATCCCATCCTATGGGAATTCATCCATCTCATTCCCATAGGAATGACATTTCTATGGACAAGACTGAGAGTGGGGTAGTTAAAGGACAACCTCTGGGCGCCAGGTCATCAGTATCTGTTCAGGAGGGATGTTTTTTTATATGACAAGAACGAATTGGTATTGCTCGCAAAAAAGCATCAAATATTTCATCTACATAGGCCTGATAACATTTGGGAGCATACACTTGAAGTAAACATATTACTATGTACTTCAATAACTTTTTAAATTAATTTAGAAAGAGAGGTAATTTTTTCAATCTATTTGTACATAATAGCAAGCAAAATCCAACATTTCATTAGTTTGCAAAATTTATTAAAAAAGCTGAACATTTTTGACTATCATCAGTCCTTATCAAAGCATTTAAAATTTTTAGGACAATTTAACAATTAACCATAAACAACAAATACATTCAATTAAAATATAAACAACAATTTTCTCAAGTTTATGCTGTCACTGTTATTACTAATTCAATTTAAAAGCAATGACAATTACACAAAAACAACGTCAGAAATCACAGAGGAAAAAAAAGAGAAAAAATAGAAAACAATACGAATCGATCGTGCCTAAAATATTGGTTCCAATTGCCAGCTATTCCAAAATAAAGTAGAGAAATTAAGATTAATGTTCTGTAATAATGGATACCCAAACTATTTTTTCGATTAATTCTTTACCAATTTATGAATAGTAGACAAACAAATTTAAATCAGACGAAACCTACAAATATACTGTAAAAGAAAAAGAAACTATTACAGTTGAAATTCCATATGTGGCGAAACAGTCTCACATATTCTCAACAGACATTTCGAAACTTATTTTAAAATTTTCCGCCGTGCATTCAACACCTATATATATAAAACTTGCAAAGTTGGACACTATTTCAATTTAAAATCTAACACACCTGCGCTTTTGTTGTCAAACGTTGTTTATCGCTTTTCGTGCCCGTGCTATGCGGGTATAACTTACATCGGTAAGTCAACACGTCATGTGGTAACAAGAGCAAAGGAACACTTAAATTTAGGTTCTTCGGTCAAAAGTAAAATAAAAGAACATATTATTGAATGCAATTTATGTAATAAAAAAGATGTGGATAATTTAATACATCGTTTTAACTGTTATAAAGAAATGTTCATCAGATTACTACTGTAAAATTCATGAAGCGTTACTGATTAAAAACATTAACCAAAATTCACTCTTTGAAGACACAAGGGGTGAAAATTTCAGTTTCACACTTCTTCATCACACTTCTCTTACACGCTGTATTTAGAAATGAATTCGGAAGTTGAAAGACTCAGTGACTATCAGTCCTTCAGCGAGTTTTTTTAGAGACGTGCGATATATCGGCTTTGCGTCTTTACGGCGTTTTCTTTTCCGAGCCGAAAAATCGGCTTTGCGTAGCAAAAGGGTTAATTAAGTTTACGACTGTTACAACATCAAATCCGTTGCAATCACATTTCACGCTAGTTAAATGAGTGTTATAAACGTAGAAATTTAAGTGACCTAGCTAAATTGCAATTTTGCATACTTTATCAAATGAATTTAAAAAAATTTTTTTATTCTAGCAAAAGTTAAATAAATGATCTTCAATTTGCTTAAATTTTACAAAGATAGCTTAAGTAGTTTTGGAGTTATAAATTGTTAAGTTTGTTGAGCTTCTGAAGCCCGGCCGTTGAGGAGTCAATAGCTCGAAAAAGGTTGGGAAGAATAGGGTTAAGGGTCAATATTGACGCCTTGGAAATCAATTCCTTGAGATAGATTGTTTTAGTTTTAGTGGAGGACAAAGTATTAAGTTTAATATTAGCCATCAGTGCGCTAATTCATTCTTGTTGTTAGTCAGTACAAAGTTGTTGAGTGATTATTTACAGTTATTGGCGCTGTGAATTGATTCGAAATTTGCCGAAGCTTAAAAGTCAAGTTTTAGGAGAATTGATCAAGTTCTTTTGATTCTGTAAATACATTCTTTATAGGCTAGTCAGAAACCGTGGTTTCTTTCAATTTGTAGCGATAAGTTTTTCTACAAGATCCATTCGTACCTAGCTAAAACCAACTGTTTTAAGAAGTTCAGTCTCGAGGCAAGCTATTTCTAATGTCTATAAAAATAAACACAGCTTTACTTCAGCGAAGGTATTTGAGTTACCTAGTTCAACCGGTCTTTCGGATTCCTGAGTAAAGTTTTGGCTTTGCTCTAAGGCCTGTGAGGCTCATCAAGAGACATAGCATCTTATTCAAAAGTCTCAGGGTTAATAAAAAAAAAATATTAATGCGAAATACAATGTGTAGGCTCCAGATTACCTACAGGGGGAAGTCGAATGGCCAACTACTGCTGCCCGAAAACCTAAGATACTCTGATAATTCCAAATGCGCGAAACAAGTACACCGGCGAGAATAAATGACTAAAATAGTTTATCTAAGGTCCAGAAGTGCGAAGCGCTACGTAGCCTGCTCCAGCACACCAACACCAAGCAAGCGAAGTCACACGCTACTGCATTATTTACGATTCAAAAAATTTTTCAGGTAATCAAATTATTTAAGGCAGCGGGAATCTTCACTAAACGAGCGAGCGAGCGAGTGAGCGAGCAAACCAAAACTTTCGTGCGTAATCTAACTTGCATATTTATCAAAACGAAAATAATTACTTGCATTGAGAAAAACGTGGTCTGGATTACGATGACGTGTACCGTTCAGCCAGTGAAGCATAATAATTAGATCGCAAAACTAGGTCAGATGAGAAAAAGAATTTGATTTGGTCGCAACATAATGTTTGAGACTGGTGTTTCTCCAAGAAATTGAACTTGTAGTCAGACATCTTGGTTTATTTAAGGTTTCTTAGGTCTGGCTACGATGATACGTTTTTTTTTTGGTTAATTATTATTTGCTTTTAGTGGCAGATTTTTTGGTTTATTTACTGTAATTTAACTTTTCATTTCTGACCATGTATTTGGTAAATGCTATCTGCTTTGTTTTACTTTTTCAGCTTTTTGTGTTTTTTCCTAAATGTCATTGCGTTTTCAAAAAAATTAAAAGTACAGTCAAAGCGACGTTTTTGCAAAAATATTGTACTTAAGAGAATTGATACAACCATCTAACTATATCAGTAGAAAATGAATGGATTTTGTTAAAATTGCTACATAATTAAAGTTTATTGCGAATAGGTCGATTGTAACCCCAAAACATAGAACTTTTATATTAAATGAAAAAGAATTAAGATTTAATTTAATGAAACCATCTTGATTATATGGTATACAACCAATTTAGAACCGAACAATTCCCAACAAATCCCAAAAACAATTTGTATAGACGATTAATTGACAGTTGTTGGAACATGGAAGGCTTATTAGCGTATACGTTATACTTGCAACTTGGTGGCACCAAAGTTGGTTTAATATCGGAAGTTACTGGGGCTGGTGTCAAATGTCTAATTACACAGGCGTATAGTAAAAGAACATTATAAAAGAACATTGTTGGATGCTTGAAGAACTGGTTGCATGCTAGCATATTGTCGCTAGTAACGGTCTGCTCAATTCAGTGTTTTTTTTTTATTGGCGTTTTGTTTATGCGAAAATAAGAGTGTGTTAACAGAGGCAAAAATTTCTGATTAGATTGCGTCCAAGTTTTTCGCCGCCATTGTTGCGAGTTGCGCTACCCATTTTTGCTATTTTTAATTGTTTTTCTTGATTCATTAAATAAAAATGCACCTTTAATAATGGCATCTTCTGAAAAGCTGAAACTACTAAACAAACCTTGTATAACTAAAGAAATCTATCAACTCGGCATAGGCAATAATATGTATAATACTACTTCAATCATTTAAAAGGTCCCAAGGCACAAAAAATTATTTATAAACAATGCGCCAATAAACTGATAAAAATAAAGACCAGGTTAAAAAAACTGGAGCTGTTAAAGATAACGAGCCCTTTCATTTTTAGGGTTGATTATCTTTACCTGGACTTAACACGTTTATCTAACTTACAGATATTGTTGAGTTAACTAACCCTAAATATGTGTTTTCAATTTAAACATTAAATAAAATTAATGTTATTAATTTACTCAACAAGAATAAAAACAACTTTTTAAGTCATTTAACTTTACTTAGCCAACAGGGTAGCTCACCTTTACCTGGTAAAGATTGGGTTTACTTATATTTACCAGGAAGATTTCGGGATTGTATGTCTTTACATGGATCTTTCAGGATTGCTTATCTATACGAGCTCCAAAAAACTCTACATTAGTACTGAGTTTCAAAATTCAAAAAATAAAATGGCTAAATTTTGGTCCCTTACTCAACCTTTTAAACTAAGTTTATAGTCTTAAATGACATAAAATACAAATTCTTGTTGAAATTGCTGATTGTTTCAATAAACATTTTTGTATAATCGCAAAACACTTGCAGACAAAATTAATTTTTTTAATCAACAAAATTTTTTAATTACCTAATTAGCCCATCATTTATTTTGTTTCTTTCCCTTATTGTTTAAATAAAATTATTTGCATTATCAATTATCTCAATTCCGATGAAGATAGCAAACCAATGAGATAATGGCAAAATTCGTTAAAACTTTTGTTTTGGTTATACTGTACACGTATTTCCCGGTTTTAACTGCATTGTGTAATGTTTGTCTAAAATTTGATTTATTTTCCAGCTGTTTAAAAATTGCTAAAATAATTTCAATTTTTAAAGCGGGTAACAAAAATCTTATACAAAACTATTGCAGTTTTATCGACTTGAATATTGAACGGAGCAAAATATCATTTACTTCAATGAAACGAAACCAAAACATATTTCTCTATCCACTATAAAACTGTATCAATTGCTCTTAATTCTGTTCAGAATAGAAAATCTTTTTAAAAAATTTTACTTCAGGCAGCGTTTGATTTTTTTTTTTGAAAATTGAAAATAAACGTACGTCTTCTGCTCTAGCAGCGCAAAACTCTTTAAAGCAGGGGAAATGCGAAAAGTAACTGGCTTTTAATTGAAATTCAAACAACGCTCAAAGTTTTTTAAAAATCCGTTGATGATTTAGTAAAGAATGCAAGTAAAGCTATCTTTTTCTTGAAGTTTTAAATCAAAATCATTCATGTGTGTAATGTCGACCAAAAATGACATATTTGACATTCAAACAGGTTCATTACTAAAACGACCGGCTTCAATACGTAAGAAATATTCAAATGCTTTGCTCAGAGTGCTTGCTGATGTATAATACAGTAAAAAATTGGTTTCCGGAGTTTAATATCCTCCAAGTTAGACATGATTTGGAGGTTTGATAATCGTTTTTCAAAAAAAAACAACTTATTTCCCCGTTTTGCATAGAGTAAGCAACACTCAACATTTACTTTTTTTCTTAGGTGTATTAAAAGAGTATTAAAAAGAAACCTAAATATTAAAATATATTGTAGCAACAAACTGATTTAATATATTTTAGCAAAACTATGAGCTTCTGCTGGGCTATCTTTACTTTGAATACCGTGCTATCAATGACTAACTGAAGCGTTATTGAATTGAAAATACAATCATTTTTGATGTCAAAAGAATCAAAGGCAGAAACTAAAAACGAATATCACATTTTGTGTACAACAATCAAATTTTCAACTTCTTCGGGCGGGCAAAAAATTTGCTTCTCGGACCCCATCCGCCCCACGGACCGTAGTTTGGTGACCCTTATGGTCTAGAATTAAGGTTTTTAACTGGGGTCCTTAACTGCAGAAATTCAGCGGAAAAAATATTCAATTCAATATTCAACTTTGGTCGATGCTATTATTTTGGTGCTCCACAGGACAACATAGTCAACAGAAGGCTTTAAATTTCACCTTACTAAGAACTAAAATTCCAATCTAAATTTAGTTGAAAACCAAAAAAAGATGATAACTTTTTTTTAAAGCAATTGCAGCAAAACATACCGGTTGGATCACAGTGAATACGTTTTTTGGTCTTCACTTAAGTTTCATTTAATACTTTTGACTTCACTTCGCTGGGAATAATTTGGATCCTGATTTCAGTTAAAAGCCAAAAAAATCTTTTCTTTAGTTTCTGCAATAAAAAAATCCCGTGTATTCCATGAGTTCAAAGAGATTAACACTAGAACGGCCGGTACGGTCATTTTAACCGTTTTGGAATTTTAAGGTAGGATATTTTTTTACGAAAATCGCATTGGCGTAAAATTTCTTGACTTTTTCTAATTAATTGGCAGGAACTGTGATGCTGAGTATCAAGCCGAAAACTGTTTTTACAAATATTTTAGAAGGTGGTTTACCTCCAACGGCCATTAACGGTCATTATGACCGCCAACGAAAACTATTATTTCTAAACCTCCTGCAGTACTTTATGAGACCGTGTCGTCTCTATGACACGTATGACTCATCTTCAAACATCGTCTTTCTATTTTCTGATAAATTGATTTTATTTGTGGCATCATAGAGTCACCAGAAAGAAGTGCAGAATTCAGAAAGCAGTTATAAAAATTTTTCCAGTTATCAGTTAGCATTGGAAATAGACTGACTTCAGATTGTAAAAGAGTTTGTGAAACAAAAATAGGCTATTCTATTTTGCTGACAACTACTGGCTTTCATCGACATTCATCCCACGGGTATGGTCGGATATTCTTCCCAAATAGCACCCAGCCCACTTACTCAGACAGAAAAAGCAGCGAAACACACAGGCAATTAGTGTTTGGCATAAATTAGTAAGTTGATCATAATCTTTTGTAATAAAAATATGGTGTCATGCCCAATTAGTGCTAACCTATTCTGATATTACAGGTGAAGTAAGCTACTTGACTAACAAATAGTGAATCTATTACATCATGTCTGAAAGACCAAGACGTTTTACTGAAGTTTTTGTTGTGCTCACATCTATAGACAAAGATGATTCTGAAGGAGAAAGTGAAACCAAAGAAGGCGACGTGTTAGATTGTCAACTATGTTCCTCAGATGAGATGAGCGACAATGAAGAAACTGAGCGATTCGATGATGCACAACCCATTGTTCATATAGGTGATTTACAAAATTTTAATACTAACATTGAAATCCATTCTGCTACATGTTATGATAATGATTCTGATTCGGGTCCTGCTGAAAGTTCGAGCACAAACGAGACAGCAAGAGATGGCACAAAATGGGAATTTATGGAATTTGGTGTGAAGCACGAGGAAGGCTTGCAGCTCAGAATGTCCCAACTGAGCAATCTTGTTTATCAAGCTTTGCCCTTAGAATGGCAGACTTCCCTGTTGGTACTTTTCAAGTTATATTTGATAACCATATGCTCAAACACATTTAACAATGTACCAATGTAGAAACTCGAAGAGTCTTAGGCAGTGAAGAATGGCAGGTTTCACTTTGTGAGCTCAATGCGATTATTGCTCTGCTATATATACGAACAGCGTATGGTGGCAAAAACTTTGCCCTTTATAATTTTTGGAATAAAGAATGGGGCGTATCATTTTTTCAACAAACCATGTCAAGAAATCATTGTCGTGAAATTATGCGTTTTCTACGGTTCGACTTGCGTAGCACAAAGTCAGCACGCTTGCAAACTGACAAATTTTTCAGATAATTGGAATAGGTTTGTAGATAACAGTATCAGTTGTTACCAACCTGGAGAAAATACGATTTATGAGCAGTTGTTTCCGCAAAATCTCGTTGTAGGTTTATCCAGTATATGCCAAACAAACCAGATAAGTTTAGCATGAAGTTCTGGTTAGTGGTTGACGTGGAATCCAAGTATATCCTAAATGGCATTCCATATCTGGGCAAAGACAAGTCATGTGCATCCACCCAAAGGCTTAGTTAGTGACAAGGTTGTCATGACTCTCATGGAACCATTTATAAGTAAAGGTAGAAATGTTACCATCGATAACTTTTTCACATTGTTTTTACTTGCTAAAGAACTGAAAAAAAGAAAGCCAGCCTTGTTGGAACTATGAACAAGGTTAGACTTTAGCTGCCTGCATCTGCAAAATGCTTGCAACAACGTTATTCTAGTAAGCTCATGAAGGCAGGCGATATGGCAACTTTAACAGTGTATCAGTGTAAGCCCAAGAAAACGTTTTTGATCTCAGTTCTCTGCATATGTCTGTTGAGCTTTGCGATTTTGACAAAAAAAAACCAGAAACAGTGGAATTTTATAACAAGAGCAAATGTGGTGTTGACGTGGCTGATCAAATGGCCAGGCACTATTCAGTCAAAGCAGGCACCCGTCGGTGGCCCGTTGCTGTTTTCTACAACATTCTGGATTTGGCAGACATCAATGCATTTGCGCTCTATAAAAAAAAAACAGGTGACAAGGTTTCAAGACTAGGTTTCTTGTTCAAGTTTGCTACAAAACTACGTGAAGACTGCATCGTTGAAGATCAAACAGAAGCATCACTATTGCTAGACCTTACCAACTATCGACAGCTCCTAAAAACACCAAAGCCGAGAAACGTAAACAATGTCAAGTAGCTGCAAACTGCACTCAAACCAAAACCAGCAAACTTTGTTTTAAATGCAACAAAACTGTATGTGGCAAGTGTACCACCACGGAGCTTTTCGAATTCTTTATACAGTATGTGCAGCAACGCAAATATAATATGAAACATTTTTCAATTTTGTGTCCAGTTTGTGCTCTTTCCTTCAAATAAAACTGTTTTTTATGGATAGATTGATTAAGTTATGTTACCTGAGTATTTGTTCAACACTTAAGTTGCAACCACATCACGCATATAGGGGAAGTGTGGGACCCATGGAAAACCGGATTTATTTGAAAACAGAAAACGGATGTTTTGAAATTTTTGCATTTGGAAACACACTTTTGTAAGACATGCTTATTCCAAAATTAAAATTCGTGGAACTGCTGGTTTAGAAGGCAGTAAAGCTGTTTTTTAATTTTTGGGGTAAAAAAATGTCCTTTTTAAGTTAATCTTTGTAAGAATTTTATAGTTTCTTGAAGTTACTAAAACTATTAGTGTTGATTTTTTTGAAAAGACTACTTATCTAGCTATCAGTTGATCAAAAGTTTTGGTTGTCAAAGTGTAGTGTGTATGAACTAAAAGCTATTTTCCATCAATTATAACTATGTGGGACCTTTGAAACATGGCGTTCCATAGGTCCCTTTATTTCAGATCATGCCAACATTTAAATCTAGATTATTGAATAAGGGTTTGTTTAGTGAAGAGGACCTAAATAAAGCTTTGAAAGGCGTTCTTACTAATGAACTCAGTTTTAGAAAAGCTTCGAAAGTTTATGGAATACCTATAGGTACTTTGCACCGTTATAAGAAAAAGATGCATATAGGAAACACTGAAGTTAAGAAAATGTCTATGACTACAGCTCAAGTAAGTAAATTTTTGTTGGGCTAAGTTTTATGCTTCTAAGCTAGGCCTATATACTGACAAAAAGGCTAACAGATTTTGTCAGTTAGGCTAATGGTTTGATCTAAGCCTAATTAAGATTTAAGAATAAAATCTATCTTAATAAAAAACTAGTCCTTATTTAAAAACCTAGTTAGTTTTTAATAACTTAACTAGGTTATTAAATAAGGAATTTATTAACCTAACTTTTCATATCCAGTTAATAGGCTAATTGCTGTTTGTATTTGTATAGATTTTTACTGAAGATGAAGAACATGCATTAAAGGATTACATCATTAAACTTTCAAAGCTGTTTTATGGCCTTGACAAAATTAAAGTCAAAAAACTTGCTTATGAATATGCAAAAATAAAAAACAAAAAATTCCTAATTCATGGAATGAAAAAAGAATTGCTGGTGAAGATTAGCTAAAAGGCTTTCGTAAGCGAATGGGAGATTTAAGTTTGAGAAAACCTGAAAGTACAAGCCTTGCCAGAGCCATGGCATTCAATCCTTTCAATGTTCATGCTATTTTTGACAACCTCAAAAGTATTCTTAGCAATTCAAACATCCCTCCAACCAGAATTTGGAATCTTGATGAGACTAGAATTAACACAGTTCCTAATTCCAGGAATATTTTATGTAGAACTGGTACCAAGCAAGTTGGCCAAATAAGATCAGGGGAACGTGGCTTAAACATTACAATGTGTTGCTGTGTCAGTGCTACTGGAATGGCTGTACCGCCAGCATTCATATTTCCCAGGGTTCGATTTGCAAGCCACATGTTGCGCGGTGCTCCTGCTGGTAGTCTTGATTTGGCCAATCCATCAGGATGGATGAAACAAGACATTTTCCCACAAGTCTTGAAACATTTTATTGACAATATGACAGCATCCAAAGATCAACCGGGAGTGCTGATTATGGACAATTATAACAGTCATATAACTTTAGAGGATGTTGAGCTAGCTAAAGACCATGGCTTAGATTTGCTTTCCCTGCCGCCTCATTGCAGCCATAAACTGCAACCTTTAGATGTGGGTGTATTTGGAGCCTTCTAAAAATTCTACAGCTCATTTTGTAATGAATGGCATCTGTCACATCCTGGGGAAACACTGTCTTTATATTATATTGCTGGATTGTCTAATAAAGCTTTTGTTAAATCCTGCACCTTGGAAAATATTACTTCTTCATTCAGGCGAACTGGAATATTTTCCTTCAATTCAGAACTTTTTACAGAGGATGAATTTTTACCTTCCACAGTAACTGATCAGATGCAAAACTTTTATTCAGACGAGACAAATATCGACGCAATTGTGCTTGACACCACTGAGGCTGCTGTTCAATCTACATCTACCCCAGCGTCATCAAACCCAGGCTGTAGCCTGGAAGCAGTTCCTGAAACCTCTTTAATTGAATCAATCGCCCCACTACCGAAAGCAAGGCCACAAAAAATTCGGCGTCGCAAGAGAGTTTTTTCTCCCATCATCACACGCACACCTGTGATAAAAAGACTTTTCCCTCAGCAATCAGGAGATTGTTTAACAGATGAAGAAGAGGTATTTGCTGATTCACAAAGTAATGCCAGTCTGTCTGATGGTGATTCCAGCCTTGCTCCACAAACTGACGAGCTTGTCATACTCAAATGTGGTGATTTTGTTATTGCTAATGTGCACACTGCAGCTGGAAAATGTAAAAAGTTTATTGGAAAGCTGGTTAGTGGACCAGATGAAGATGAAGACTTTGAAATTAGTTTTCTGGAGAGGTCAAGAAAAATTAAAAATGGATTTGTATTTCCAGAAATGGAATACCTAGCCTCCATTGGCAAAAGAGATATTGAAAATATTTTGCCTCCACCTCATGCAGCTGCTCAAACTAAACGGTTATGTGGGGTGATGAAATTTAACGTTGATTTATCATATGTGTAATCTTTTTGTGTGGGCATGTTTTTTTATGTATATTTTTGTGTTTATTTGAAGTTAATGTGAAAAAAACAACGTTTGATGGCTTTGTAAGAAGTGTTCCATAGATCCCAGACGGTGTTCCAAAGGTCTTACAGAGGTGGGACCTATGAAACGAAATGTAAAAATTTAATAATTGCTTGTAACTTGGCAACCAATTACCACACAGCTAAACCATTTTATCCCAATGCAGAGCTACCTAATCACAACATGCAGACCAATTTTCAAGCAATTTTTAGTTAAAATATAAAAGTTACGACCGTTTAAAAAAAATTGTTCCATAGGTCCTACATTTCCCCTACTAGTAAAAACGCGTTTTCGGAAAAGCAGTCAAAATGACCGCTGCTGGCCGTTGGAGACTTATCGCAACTCCGGCGGATCTAGTGTTAAAACCCCTGATCTAGATTTGAAAGTAAAAAGAGAATATGCAATAGCAGGCTGCGTAAAAGCACTTGTCGAATCGTAGTTGTGCCACCCTTCTTTTTGACAATAGGTTTAAAATAACTTTTCGTGACCACATAAATTTTGTTGTATTTAAATTAGCAAAATCAGATAGGATTTCATCTAAACTTAAGTATTGTATATTTAAATCAATTGTCTTTATTGCATTCTCGTTAACTCTTATATTATTATATTGAATTAAACTCTCGATTCTATAAACTGTTTTATTTATTTATTTATTTATTATTTTATAATTTTCTTGTTTGGGATAATACTAATTTCTTCTATCTTTTTTATATTTATCAAATCTAGAAAGCAAAGAAATTAAACAACCCTTTATTATGTTAATACATAGCAAATGGATTAAAAAAATTATTTTGTCAAATTTCAAAAAAATATTTGTATGTTTGTACGCATTTTTGTATGTTTGTACTTGTTATTTTCATATTTGTGACAGAAAACGACAGAAGAAACAGAAACTTGAAACTTAGTCTTTAATCGTATGAGATTAACAATATTTTGTTTGTTTTCATTTAAATACCTTTCTGACGTGAAAACTTTTAGAAAAATTTATTTCCCGCCAGCGCATTCATGCAGATCAATGAGACACGCAAATTTTTTTCGACGATAAGGTAACAGCTTACGAAAAAGTAATCAAAATTCTTACCAAAAAATTTCTTAGGTATTTGAAAGTTAAAGTGAAAAAAAGTTCTACGTATATAAAATGAAACAAGTACGTACCTTTGAAGTAATTGTAAATATTCTTGGTAACGTCAGCTTCGTCCATTAGACCGGCAATATAGCGAGGTTTTAAATTCTCATCCATCTATCATATTAAATGAATATTTATTACACTTGTTACGATCGGTCTAGTGGTATTGTAATGCGAGGAAATGGTCTTTTTACAATGATTTTCATATGATATCAACATTCCAAAATTGCTTTTACAATGTTGTTGCAAACAAGTGTTGCGTAGCATAACCTTCTGATATAAGATAAAAGTAATGCTATCAAATGAGGTAATACGTAATTAAGATAAATTGTTTTGCAGGCCGGATTAGAAAAGAAAAGGGCCGTAAATGGCTCGCGGGCCGCGGTTTAAAAAACACTGATCTAGTTTACTGTAGTGGTCTAGTTGTAAAGTGAGGGTATGGTCTTTTCAAAATGATTTTCATATGATATCCATATTTCCTGAATTCTTTTGCAATGTTCTTGCAAACAAGTACTGTGTAGCATTACCTTATGATATACGAGTAGAATAAGAAACGATATTTGCAAGAGTACTTTTACAAGAGAGCGTAACATGCGCCGTGACAAGAAAAATGTTCATGAAAATCAACTGGAGTTTCCTGTAACAAATGCAACAAAACTTTTACCAGACCCGACAGTTTGAGAGCACATCAGAAAGTGTGTAGTAAGTATTTCTTTTTTAATTTATTTGATATTGAAATAAAATATTTTATTCGAATGCAAATCTTCAGTTTATAAGAAAATTTTTAATTTAAAATTAATTTTGTTTTTGTTAGAACGGTCACAGACTCCGGAAAATTTATCACAAATTCCAGTTGAAAATTCGGTCGAGGTCGCAAATAGTAAGTTTATTTATTTCAACGGTTTAATATTGAATGAACACAATTGTTTCTCATAGATAGCAGAGAAGCACCCCCAACCAAAAAAGACAAAAATTGCTTCTCAGAATACTAATGGTAAGTTTTTATGAAAAGTGAGTTAATTTTGAAATAATTCTTGTTCTTGTTGTAGAACCTCAGAATTGTGCTAAAAGTTTACTTGAAGTCGGAGAGCTAAACTCAAACGGTACGTTTTGATAAAAAAATTTTTGTTTTACAGCTAATGTTGGTTTTTCTTAGATCGGTCACAAACTGATGCCTCGCCGGAAACTTTATCAAAAATTCCGGCTGAAAATTCGGTCGAGGTTTCACATGGCAAGTCTATTTTCGCAGTTTCATTTTAAGATACCATAAATTTTTATTTTTGCAGAAATCATAGAGGAACCCCCAAAAAAGAAAACCAAACCTGTAGCAACTATCAATGGTACGTTTTTATATAAAAAAGTTTGATTTGAAATTAATTTTGTTTTTCTTAGAAATGGAAGACCTCCCAGATGAGGAGATCAACACCCTCATGAAAAAACATCGAACCAGCATTCGGACTTTTTACAAAAAAGGCAAAGTGCAATTCATCTTTAATTTTTGTTACAATCAAAATTTAAAAGTGTTAATGCCAAAAATTGTTTATCAAATTCTACAACTACAATTCCACCGTTTTAAAATTAATTACAGTTTTGGTTATATTTCAAAAAATATTAATGATAATGAATTACGGTATTACCACTCATCGTACAATAATGGTTTAATGATGGAAACTGCGCGTTTGATTAGTAATCGCCACGAATTAATAGAGTTTTTAAATACGTTATCCGAAAAATCCTTTTTTGATAAAATTAACCGTCCTGACAGCAAGTGGAAAATAGTAGACATCCCCAACATTACCTTTTATATAAATCACATAAAAGATGCCCCTCTTGGTGCCCAATTTCTCTTCCCGATTACACAAAAAATAACCGTGGTTTACGAAATGTAAGTTCTAGCGACAATTTGTGCTTTTTTCGTTGTTTGGCAGTGCACCAAGGTGCAGACCCTCACTGGTGCGAACAACCTGCCAAAAATTTATTTCGTGCATACTGTGACTACTTTGACGTGGCGCCTGCAGATTTTGCTGGCGTTCAACTTTTTGATTTTATCCACTTAGAGGATTTTTTTGAACTGAATTTCATTGCATATGAGCTTGACGGTAAGGTTGCCAAACTGGTCCAGCGGAGCCGCGAGTTCTACAAGGAGACAATGCGATTGAACGTTTACGAAAATCATCTAAGTGTGATCGTAAATTTTGAAAGCTATTGCGGTGTGTACCAATGCGTACACTGTGATAAGTTGTGGAATGACATCAGTAATTATTATCGTTATACCAAAATTTGTACCACCACGGTGCGTGAGGTTTTTCCTGGTGGCATTCACAAAAATCCTGCCACTATTTTTGAGAAATTGGAGGAAATAGGGATTGTTGTGCCTCACTGTGACCGTTATTTTCCTTTCTTTGCGTGTTATGATTTAGAAGCGTATTTTTCCAAAAAACATATTTCTAACAGTTCCATGTTAACTTTGGATAATTGTCACATCCCTTTGAGCGTTGCAGTAGCAAGCAACATCCCTGGCTACGAATCGGGTGTTTGTTTTGTCACGGAAGGGAGTGAAAAAGAGTTGGTGCAAAAGTTAGTTAACTATCTGGAGACCCTGTCAGAAGTTTCTTATAAGTCGCTTCTAGAAAAATTTGATTACATGTTTGAGCATTGGAAAGGAGTGAAAATGTCAGAAAAGAAAAAATTTTAAACGAATTTAACTGTTATTGTAAGGAATTGGTTGTACTCGATTTCGATTCGGCTTCCTATGATTTAAACCTCATTAAACCCACATTAATTCAAATTCTTTTAAAAGACATCCAATTTGTTATAAAAAGAACCAACAGTTATCTTTGTTTAAAAACATCCAAATTAAGGTTTTTAGACATCAAAAATTTTTTGGCCCCCGGTTTTAGTTACCGCAAATTTTTAGTAGCTTATGGGGCAGAACTCAGAAAATTTTATTTTCCGTATGAATTTGTGACTGATCTCGATAAATTAAATAGTGGATTGCCCGAACACAATGTTTTTTATTCTTCTCTTTCCAAATCGAACATCACCCAAGAAGAATACTTGGACGGAAAAAGGATGGAGCTCCCTACGTGAGATGCTCATTTACTATAATGTTCTGGATTGCGTCCCGTTTGTTCAAGCCGTTCAAAACTTGCTCCGACCTTATCTGTAACAAGGTTTGGATATATTTAAAACATCTTTTTCGGTTAGCGGAGTGGCCAAACTACAGATGATGAAACAAATTGAAAAAAATATACTTTCTTTTGTTTGTTTCCCAAGCGGCATGGGGATCTGTACAAAACCCTTTGATCTCAATTGACAGGTGGGTTAAGCTTGATTTTCTGCCGCCTGGCAATTTCGGGAGAAACCAAAATTCGCTCCCACGAAATAGATAATCCTGAAACTGTCAAAAAAGTGCTCGGTTTGGACGCCAATTCTCTTTACCTTTACGCTATTGCTCAGAATAACCCTACTGGCTATTTTTGTCGTTACAAAGAAGAAGAAGATTTTCGGTCTGACCCCTGCTCCAAATTCGGTTTTTAATCTTATCAGTGGTTCAGTTATGTAGCTTACAAAGAAAACACATTTTTGCAAACACGTTTCAATATGGGGGAAAGAAGAGTCAGCAAGTATAGTTTACCAGTGGACGGTTATTCTGAGCAACAAAACACCATATATCAATTTCTTGGTTGTTTCTTTCATTCTTGCGATCGATGCAATACCAATCGAAACTCTGACGAAAGTTTGAAAGAGACACACCCCCTGAAAAACATTCCTCATGAGGATATTCGGAAAGAAACAGCAGACAACAGAAAAAAGTTGGAAGAAGAAAGGTTTCGAGTGTTGGAGGTGAGGGAGTGTGAGTAGTTGAAGATAAGAAAACAACCAGAAGTTTCTCGTTTTCTAAAAACACTAAAATCGATAACGCCCAAACGAAAACTAACTTTTGAAAAAATAATAGAAGGCATTCGAAACGAGAGCTTGTACCATTTTCTTATCGTTGACATTCACACTCCCAACGAATTAAAAGAAAAATTCAAAGATTTTCCTTTAATTATAAAGAACAGTTTTATTTCTCGAAAAGACATTGGTGACTATATGCAAAACGTGGCAGAGGAGCATAACCTTTTAAATAAAGAACAAAAATATTTAATCAGTAGTTACTTTGCAGAAAAATTTTTAAATAACTCGGAAATGGCCAAATTTTATCTAGAAATGGGATTAAAAATTACAAATTTATGAATTCATCGAACTTTTTCCACAAAAATGTTTTGCTCCTCTGGCACAAGAAATTGTAAACTCCAGAAGATTAGCCGACACAGATAAATCCAAAGCGGTGATAGCTCTTACTAATAAACTAACTGGGAATTCTCTCTATTCCGCTAGTTTATTAAATAAAGAAAAGCACAGAAATATTACATACCATTCCGAGGAAACAGTCAACAAAACCATCAACGATCCTCGTTTTGTTCATTTGGATGAAATTAAAAAGGATGTTTATGAAGTAAAAAGTTTAAAGAACAAAATTGTGAATGATCTTCCAATCCAAATTGGTCTCAATGTATATTTAAATTCCAAACTCCACATGTTAAAATTTTTTTATTTGTTTCTCAAAAAATATATTCCAGATCGTCATTTTGAGTTGTTAAAAACCGATACCGACTCCATTTATTTTAGCATTAGTAGAGAAAATCTAGATGAGTGCGTTCCTTCGCATTTAAAACCCAATTATTTTCGTGACAAGTTAAAATGGTTGACCTCCGAAGTGTGCCCTAACCGCATGAGGAAGCCTTCATCCAGTGTAAAATTGAAAACAAAGAGTGGGACGCGCAACCTTGTTGCTCTTCCTTTGAAGCCTTCGACAAAAGAACGTTAGGTAAAATGAAGGTGGAATATGAAGGAAAAAACTAAGTTTGCCTTGCTTCCAATTCTTATTTTTGCCAAGGAGAAACGAACAAACAAGTTTGTAAAGGGGTGTCTATTACCCAAAACCCTCTCACTTTTGATGAATATGTAAATGTTTTAGAGACCAACAAACCGCTTCTTGTAGAAAACCGTGGTTTTCGAAGCAAAAATCATCAAATTTTTAGTTATGTACAGAAGAAAAAAGGTTTAAGTAATTTTTATCCCAAGAGGAAAGTGTTGAGTGACGGGGTTCACACCGAGCCGTTAGATTTGTAAGAGGTTTTCATTTTTACACGCACCGTGGGTTTTTTTTCCGTGAATTTTTTCAACCAGCAAAGTTTTTTTTTTTTTTGAATTTTGTGTATTTTTTATCCATGTTTTTCTGTGTTTTTTCGTCAGTGTGTTTTTTTTCGTCCATGTATTTTTCCTAACTATCCAAGTTTGTGTATTTTTCATCCATGTATTTTTCCTAACTATCGAAGTTTGTGTTTTTTCGTGCACGCTTTTTCATTACAAAAGGGCTATGTTACAACGTTTGCTTTCATTTTGTTCCACGACCAGCTAGCGTAATGTCTTTGCGATTTCAAAATCTAACTAGTTTTGTGGTAAGCGGACGTTTCGGAGTTGGAAAGTCTTATTGGGTCCTACGTTTTATAGACAGTCTTAAACAACTCTGCCCTGAAATCAAACAAGTTGTTTATCACTACGAGGTATGGCAAGCAATGTTTGATCGTTATACGGATAAAATAAACTTTAAACAAGGCATGCCGAGTCTTGAAGACCTAAAAGAAAGTCGAGATGCGTTTTTAGTACTAGACGATTTGATGTTTGCCAATTCTGAATTTTTATCCAAAATCTATAGCGTCTACTCCCATCACTTTCATTTCAGTGTTCTCATGACCGTGCAAAATTTGTTTTATAAAGGTTTGCGTGAAATAAGTCTCAACGCACAAATTATGGTACTCTTTAAAAGTTGTAGGGACGTAAACCAAATTGCACAATTTTTACGACAGATCTACCCCAAAACCTATAAAAACACACTGGAGGTATATAAAAACGCTGTATCTTTCGAAAGAGGTTATTTGGTGATTGACTTACGCTGCGAAACACCGGATAACCAACGTCTGCGTTCAGGGATTTTTCCAGAAGACACGCATTATCTTTATCAATGAACCGCTTGCGAAAAAACGGACCCACCTTGCGTTTGCTACAAAAAGCCCCTGCACCTTTGCAAAAGCGTATTCTAGACAAAGCGTCGTCCGAGTTAATACGTTGTCTTTGTGACTGCGCTCACAACGTGCTGCAAGGAAACGTCAACATATCGCGTCATCACAAACAGAAATTAAAACCGCACAAGATCAAACTTCGACAGTTGGCTGACCGTAAGGTAGCGTTAAAAACAAAACAAAGAATTATACAAAAAGGTGGATTTTTACCCATCTTGTTGCCTGCACTTGCTCCAGTCATTAGTAGTGTGGTAGGGAGTCTTATAAAATGAGAAAATTAATCGCGTTGGAACTTGAAGTGTACGAAAAACTCAAAAACAAACATCAAGTCACGGATAAAAAAGTACTTTCTGAACTGGATGCTAAAATGCAAGAAATCTTAACTTCCAACCGACCCGACAGCGAGAAAGTGACTCTATATAATGAGGCGTTGCAAAAATCAAAGTTATTTCTGAAAAAGTTTCAACCGAAAACACCAGTGAAAAAACCCTTGTCTGAAAGTGCAGTGCTAAAGCGTTTTAAAAAACGAACCAAAGCCAAAAAACTATTTAAAGACGCCACTAGCAAAAAGAATTTAGATTGGGATGAAGACGGTCAAATGCTTTTAGACGATCGAGTGGTACCTGGATCTTATATCGACGATTTGTTTCAATCCACCCTAAAAAAACGAAACCCTACTTTACCCGGTGCACGCGAGTTTGAATCGATGCTATGGGAGAGCGTTTACATTATTACAATCCTAAAAAAGAAGCTTCTTTCTCGGGAGCACATCGTTTTCCAAAAGCAACCCAACAATGGTTGTAATCACAAGACAATTATACGCTTCACAAACCCGTACGAAAAAATTTCAAGCGCAGAAAAACAATTGTACCTGGCGCCAACTTTCAAATGCAAGCCGATCTCATTGATTTTTCTTTGGTCAAGTCGTACAACGACCATTATAAATACATTTTGGTGGTTATTGACGTGTTTTCGAAAAAAGCCTTTACCGCTTACTTGAAAACCAAATCAAGCTCGGACATGATCCAGGTTTTTGAGCAGTTGATGCCTGAAATTGGCAAGTTTCAAAAATTGCAGACGGATATGGGACGCGAGTTTCTGAATCGTCCCTTTCAAACCTGGTTAAAACAACATCACGTGGAGCACTTTTACACTCAAAATTTTGACACCAAAGCATCCATTGCTGAACGATTTATACGCACTTTGAAGGAGAAACTATGGCGTTATTTTACCTACACCAACAGCCGAAGATATGTGGAAGTGCTTCCTGCTCTGGTTGAATCTTACAACAACACCTATCACCGATCCATTCGACGTGCTCCAAATTCAGTCAACTCTGAAAACCAAGAAACAGTTTGGCTCACACTCTATGCCGACCCCGAGTTAAGGAAACCAAAATTGAAAGTAGGTGATCAAGTCAGACTGTCCATGACTCGAATGCGGTTCCGCAAAGGCTACTTACCCGGTTGGACGGATGAGTTATTTCAAGTTGCTCAAGTGTTTCGAGACAATCCTCCCTATTACAAGATCAAAGATTTACAAGACGAATGGTTGGAGGGAACTTTTTACAAAGAAGAGTTGCAGAAAATCTATAAAAAGGATGACGTGTTTCGAATCGAGCGTATTCTCCAACAACGCAAGCGCAAGAAGGGTGTTGAATTTTTGGTTTGGATATCCTGCTTCTTTTAATTCTTGGGTGTCAGAAAAAGATATTGTATGAAAATAACCTTTGACATTGTTTTGTTTGGTGCACAAGTTTTGGTGATTTACATTGTGGTTTCCATCAACTTGTACAATTTATCACAAAGCAACGACAACAAAGAACTCTGGATTAGTCTGCTTAGTAGTTCTGTCGGTTATTTGCTCCCGTCGCCTTTTCTTAGCAAAAATGTTCCTCACCCTCCCCAGTAACTCGTCCATAGATATTTATCCTGAAAACAAACTTTCGGATTATATGGTTCACTTGCCGAAAGAAATCAATTTGTCTCGATCGTGGGAGTTGGGTTTGTCCGAGATTCTGTACCCCAACACTTGGTACAACATCGACAACAACCAATGTTACATTTTGTACCAATGCGGTGCTTTGGAATTTGTAGCAGTGCTTCCAGCAGGTTATTATCAACAACCTCAATATATTGTGCGTCAGATACTTCAAGAAATGAGACGAGAGTTTCAAGATAGAAACAAAGCGCTTGTAAGTGAAGGAGTTTTGACACAACAAATCGACTTTCTCTTTGATCTCACTTACAATCCTCAAACACAACTAACCACCATGTCCATCCAACACAAAAACGGAGCACCTACGGCCGACCGTAATGGTACCACGCAACCGGATGTGACGGTGACTTTTTCCGAGCAGTTGGCTTCTATTTTGGGTT
Organism: Diplosoma virens; assembly: GCA_963680785.1. Taxonomy (NCBI): domain Eukaryota; kingdom Metazoa; phylum Chordata; class Ascidiacea; order Aplousobranchia; family Didemnidae; genus Diplosoma; species Diplosoma virens. Next base: position 14,357,646 of record OY796894.1, on the reverse strand, counting down.
TTTGAAAGGTTTGGTCTCGGGAAATCGGAGAGTACACTTCGGCAAGCGTTGCCAACGTAGACACCGTGAACGCCTTCTATGTCTATTGCGATGTTATCAAACACAGAACGGTTGGTCATACTCTTGCACCCTTGATTGGTGTTCTTCCTGTAACAGGGAAGCCGTTTGCCTATGTTTCCAAAAGATACGACAAAATACAATACCAACCCCTCTTAAAGAAAAATCTTAGTGACATCCACATCTCGCTTTGTGACGATCAAGCAAAACGAATTCGTTTTCGCAAGGGAAAAGTGATTGTGACTTTGCATTTACGACCCAAAAAGCTAAATTCGTTATAAAAACCAGATGCAAAGGAAAATGTGGTTATTGTAAGAAATCAACGGTAGTAGAAACATGCGTGTCAAATATTGTTGTGACGCAAAAGCTTACGAAAACTATTATTTGTCTCAAGTCGGTCATGGAATGCCTTATTTTGCGGGGGCACGAGTGCAACAAGGTTATGGACTAGGTAATCTGTTTAGTTCCATTGCCAAAAGTGTTCTTCCTTTGGTCAAAAAAGGTGCCAAAACCCTGGGAAAACAAGTTTTACAAAGCGGTGTCGAGTTTGCTTCCGATGTCTTACACGGTAAAAACGCCAAACAAGCTGCCATTGATCAAGCAAGAGCTGCCGGTTCCAATCTCTTACAAGCGGCTCAACAAAAAATAGGAAAGCGAAAAGCAGCACCGAAAAAAGTTCAAAAGAAGAAAAGCAAGAGACATCACGACATTTTCTCGTAAACCATGGCGACGTTAGTACACCCCAGTTCGGCAGAATCTACCACCTCTCAACTGGACTTGTTTTCGGTGCCACCAAGTCAAACTAGTTTGGAGGAAGGAAGTTTCACCGAATACCACCCTGTATCTGTATTGACCTCCACAGGTCCTATTGAATTTACGATTACTGCTGAAAACTCCAACTACATTGATCTTGCCAATAGCTTTCTTTATGTGCGTGCAAGCGTAACTACTGCAGCCGGAGCTGATTTGGCAAAGAATGTGGAAATTGCGCATGAATGTAATTTTTTACATACACTATGGACGCAAGTGGATGTTTATTTGAACGGCTCGCTCGTGACACAATCCAACAACAATTACTCCTATCGAGCTTATATTGAAAACGTGCTTAGTTTTGGACAAGAAGCAAAAAATTCCCAACTTTCTGCTCTGTTGTGGCACCGCAACACGTCACAACATTTCGATACTCGTGGAGCTACCAACCTAGGTTATACAAAACGAAAAGCTTTGGCTGCAGAAAGCAAAGAAATGGATATGATGGGAAAATTGCATCTTGATTTGTTCTTTCAAAATCGATATTTGTTGAATGGTGTCGAAGTACGTTTGCGATTGATTCGTTCCAACGATCTTTTTTGCTTGCATGAAAACGCAAACCAAGTACGTAGATAACAAAGTGTCTTTGAAAGAAGTGACCTTGTTTGTTCGCAAAGTAAAACCCAATCCCGCCGTACAGCTTGCTCATGTCAAAGCCTTGCAACACGGCACTGCAAAATACCCGCTTCGACGTGTAGAAGTCAAGAGCTTTACTGTGCCAACCGGGAATCAAAGCATCACCAAAGAAAATTTATTTTTGGGTCAATTGCCCACACGAATGGTGGTCTGTGTAGTGGATAATGACGCTTACAACGGTGTCATCACCAAATCTCCTTTTAATTTCAAACACAACAGCATCAATTTCATGACGATTTACCGTGACGGAGTTCAAATCCCTTCCAAAACACTGCAACCAGATTTTACCAACGATCGTTTTGTTCGAAGTTACGTTCGTTTGTTTACGCAAACGGGTCAATATTATCGTGACACAGGAAATGCTATTTCGCGAGATCAGTACAAAGACGGTTGTGCTTTGTTTGCTTTTGATCTCACACCCCAAATGGATTCCAGCGAAGTTGGTTTTGAATTGATAAAGCATGGCAACATACGCATCGAAATTCATTTTGCTATTGCTGCTGCACGTACTCTTACGGTCATTGTGTTTGCCAAACACGACAACCTGCTGGAGATTGATCAAAACAGAAATGTTGCTTTTGACTATACAGCATGAACACGTTGCAAATCGAACGCTTGCTCAAGAAGGATTTGAAAAGCCAAACCATCTTTAAAAAAGTCTGTGCTTTGGATCAGTTGGAAAAACCTACTTTTCCGTCTGCTTACGTCATCAACTCGGACCCGAGTAGTGAACCTGGAGAACATTGGGTTGCGGTTTATTTCGACAAACGCGGTCGAGGAGAATATTTTGACCGTTATGGGTTATCCCCTGCATTGATCGGTCTCGACTCTTACATGGATACCTACTCCTTATCGGGATGGATTTACAATCGCAAAACCTTACAAGGATACTTTTCCAGTTTTTGTGGTCATTATTGTGTCTATTTAATTTTATTTCGTTGTCGTGGTGTACCTTTGCATGCTACGAGTATTTTATCTGATTTTACGTCAAACCTAAATGAAAACGATCGCTCTATTTTTCACTTTATTCGTAATGTATCACAACATTGATTGTACACATATCGTTTATTAAATACAAAAAAATCAAAATCTCTTTGGGTTAGAAGGTGTTGATAAAACTTGAGATTAAGAGCTAGCAACAATTCTTTTTAAAGACGATAAGGTTGTGTTACCATTCAGAACAAAACGACGCAGCTTCAGGAAATACGTCATAACTGTTCTAGAACTTAAAATCGTTTTCAATCTTATTATTAATATTAATTTGAAGTTAAATTGATTTAAAACATATAGTAAATGAATGGTCTACTGTCACAAACACCAGAAAGTAAAAATGAATGGTCTACTGTCATAAATACTAGAAAGTAAAAATAAATGGTCTACAACAAAAATCATGGTCGACAAAGAAAAATTCAACAAGGGTATAGCAAAAATCAAACTTGTTTAGAAAAAAATTTAAATATAGAAATCTAAAAATCAAGGTTTTAAAGAAAAAAAATTAGGCAATCCAAAAATCGAGTTTGTCAAGAAAAAAATCAAACAAAAGTATAGCAAAAATCAAACTTGTTTAGAAAAAAATTAAATATAGGTATCTAAAAATCAAGGTTTTCAAGAAAAAATTCAACAAGGGTGTAACAAAAATCAAGATTGACAAAGAAAAATTTTTGAAAAATTCAACAAGGGTGTAACAAAAATCAAGGTTATCAAGAAAAAAATTAAACCTAGATATAAGAAAATCAAGATCGCCGAGAAAAAAATTGAAGATAATTATAAAAATTAAGTTTTTCAAGAAAAAATTAAACAAAGTTATGGCAAAAATAGAGGTTGTTAAGAAAAAATTGAAGGTAGTTATGACAAAAATTAAGGTTTTCAAGAAAAAATTAAACAAAGGTGTTACAAAAATCAAGGTTGTTAAGAAAAAATTGAGTTTAGGTATGACAAAAATTAAGGTTTTCAAGAAAAAATTAAACAAAGGTCTAACAAAAATATACGCTTAAACGTGCACAAGTATTGCCTTTGAGATTAAAAAATATATTAAATCACTTTTTGGACGTAGTTAGAGTGTACTTAAGGTCAAATCAATACGATTCAGAACAGGAAATGACGCAGCTTCAGGAAATACGTCGTAACTGTCTAGAACTTAAAATCGTTTTCAATAGAACTTATTAATCTTATTTTTTCTTTTAGAACTTATTAATCTTATTATTAATATTAACTTGAAACTAAATTGATTTGAAACATATAAACATTAGAAAGTAAAAGATAGGGTTTGGACTTTTTGCTGACTCACAAAACCTAGGGTTCGTGCACGGATGACATCAGCGCTGGAGTGCGCTTCAGCGCCTGCTCCAGCGCTCCAGCTCCAGCTCCATCGGACGCAACACAAACCAGTCCTTACATACTACTAACATTATTACGCATATGTAATGTACAGTACTATGAAGCATGAAAAGTAAACGCGACACAACGACGAACGTTAAACATGCAGAAAGTATTGAGAGAGTTGAGAAAGAGAAAAAATAAGAAGCACAGCCGCGTTACCTAATTCAAACTAAATATTATTATTTAAAAAGACAAAAAGACAAAAAAATGACAAAAAATGTCCAGTGCAGGAACGTTTATGTAAATTACATTGCAATTATTTATAAAACTCTAACTTTTGTCCTTGGTTTTAATATATTTTTGAAGGCTATCACATGTTCTAACATTATACCGTATATTGGAGTTGGATAACTGGTGAAATTATCCCAAATCGTTTTTTTTTTTATGAAAGAAATGAAATCCGTTCATTATCCGAGAGATTTCAAATCATTTTTTTACTTTGTTTTTGTTTATCTTCCTGACATACAGGAAAACAACGGAGGCATTATATTTCTGGCAACAGTCAAGCGATTGTCTCAACGTGCTTGTGAAGATGCTTAAAAATTGCTGTCTTGTTAAAACTTGTTTATTTGCTTTTTTCTTTCGAGAGATGGCTGAAATTTGAAGCTGCTTGCTAAAACCTGTAAACATAGGAAGTGCCATATTATTTCTTTCCCAAGGACACAACCGAATGATGATAGTATGTTTTAAACCACAATGCGGTTCGCGGTCTGAACAATGCTCCTACCTATTCAGCCAAGCTGCCGACCTTTTCAAGAAGAATCCGACGCTTCAGAATCGTTTAGATAAAGTGTGAAACAACTTTCAAACAATCTCAAACGGTTATTTAATGGTTCAAAAGTTATTGTTTGTAGTTCTTCAAAGTGTAAAAAGATTTTAGCAAAATTTGATACTCTTTATATAGACAAAACTCTTTGATAAAAGAGGGAGTAGCCTTGAAAAAGGCTGTTTAGGAAAACTCTAACGTTTTCGTGTAGCTCTCATCAGGAGAAATCGCTACAATGAGTAAAGAACTGAAAATTCAAAATTTAATTGCATAAGATTGTCGTTTCGCCGAGTAAGAAATTATACAAAAGCGCAGTTAATTTAGAAGCACCAGCCACCAAGCGGTCGAAAAGTAAAAATTTTTGTTTCGCCGTAAGAAATTATACAGAAGCGCAGTTGATTTAGAAGCATCAGCTACCAAGCGGTCGAAAAGTAAAAAATTTTGTCCTTTCGTCGAGTTAGAAATAGAACAATTTTTATTGGACAGAATTTGGATGTTTAACTTGACAAAATTATAGTTGCAATTTAAAGTCTGAAAAAGAATAAAATAAAACCAATATAATTATGTTGATAATTTAAGCCTATAAACGAACTCTTTTTGACGGCACAATGCAGGTTTGCTTGAGGTTATCTGGATGGATTCCAATACAGCAAGATGAAATTCAGATCTGGCTTTGGATAGAATTGAAAATTGATTATCATTGTAGTGAAGGGCGCAATTTGGATGTTTCAGAAGATAAGTGCCAATAGCCGAATCACAATTGGGTGTGGAGGAGTTTATTTTACTTTTTCGCGTTGGCTGAATTCTTTTTTGATTGGTTTTGTTGCGAATAATTTTTGGGACATGTTGGCGGATTCTGTCCTGCAGACGTTGAGAAGCTCTGCCCACGTACCGGCATTCACAGCGGTACACGTATTGGTATATGACCATGCTTAGTTGAGAAGCAGGCAGAACGTCTTTGTGAATTGCAGGAAGAATTTGTTTGGTGGTGAAAATAACTCGCGGTTGAACTGTTGAAAAACAATTTAGAATGTTACTCTTAATTTTCTTTTCAAATATAACAGAAGTTTCACCAATCCACGGTAACTTTAAGTAAACGGGGCATTGTTGAGGACTTTCTATCGGATGTTTTTGAAACTGTAGGATTTTTTTTGAAATTCTTGCATTGATCACCAATTCTGGGTAACCATTTTTAAGAAATAAAGATCTAATAGTGTCCAGTTCTTGTTGGAGGGAAGATTTTGAACAGATTTGAATGCACGGTGTGTTAAAGTTGCGATCAGGTTAGTTTTGCGTGTCTTTGGACCAAACGATTTCCATCCAATATATTCATCAGTAAATGTCGCTTTCCTGTAAATAGATGTACTAAAATTGTTGGTTGATTTGGTGACCAATACATCTAAAAACGGTAGTGATTGGTTAACTTCATTTTCATTTGTAAATTTGAGCGAGGTATGCAAAGAATTCAAATTAGTTAAAAATGTTTCAGAATCCACTTTATCTTGGAAGAGAGCAAATGTGTCGTCGACGTAACGATAATAGATTTGAGGTTTGGAAATTTTGTCGAAAAGCTTAGATTCGTAAAATCCAACAAAAATATTTGCCAAGGCCGGACCAAGCGGACTGCCCATAGCGACTCCGTCAATTTGCCTGTACATACAATTATTAAAACTAAATTCAACGGAAGATGTTGCAATTTTCATTAAATCAGTAAAAACGTGTTTTGGAATGATTGGCTCAGGAAGATCACCATTGTAGAGAGCTTGACTGCAAATTTCGATCGTTTCAGCTAAAGGAACATTAGTAAATAAACTGCAAATATCATATGAGCAAAGAAAACACTTATTAGGATTGACGCTGAGTTTTTTTATTTGAATAAACATTTGGTGGTACAGAATTTGAAGATTGCTTGAAGTAAAAGATTTTTCTTCCCAAAGCTTTTCATCTGACACTCTTCAGGGGAAATCGTCAGAATGAAGTAGAATTGAAACCGAACTAATTTATAAAGGAAGAAAGTAGAGTTCTCATTGGCTGAAAGAGTCAACCAATGAGAGAAAAGATTAAGAAATTTTAAGAAATTTAAGAAAAAATTAAGAAATTTTAAGAAATTTTAAGAAATTTAAGAAATTTAAGAAATTTTCAAAGAGTAAAAATTTCTTAATCTTTTCTCTCATTGGTTGACTCTTTCAGCCAATGAGAACTCTACTGTCTTCCTTTATAAATTAGTTCGGTTTCAATTCTACTTCATTCTGACGATTTCCCCTGAAGAGTGTCAGATGAAAAGCTTTGGGAAGAAAAATCTTTTACTTCAAGTTTTTTTATTCTTTCAGCGATGGTGAAAGAATCTTGAATGCAATTGATTGAGTAACGATTTAAAACAGGTTAAAGTAGAGCAGCAAGGAATTTAGCCAATTCGTGTTGAGCAGAACCGATGATGAAAGAATGGGGCGACATGGAGCATTTTGTTTATGAATTTTGGGTAGTCCATTCATTCTAGGCCTTTGTGACCCAGTGGGTCTGATGACTTGGTAAACATTTTGAGGTAATTTATCAGCTTTAATGAGTTTTAGCAAATGTCTTTGGAGCTTTGCTTTATTTTTTCCAGTTTTGTCGAATTCACTGACAGGATCAAGAAGTTTAAATTTATTTGTGTCCGATAAAATGCACTCCATTTTATTCACGTAGTCAGATTTATTAAGAAGCACAACTCCGGAGCCTTTGTCGGGTTTAGTAATTAGGATTGCTTTGTTAGACCTGAGTGATTTAATTGCTTGAAGACAGCTATTACCCATAAAAAATTTAGATGTGTCAATCGGTAAACCACAAAATGAATGTGCTACCTCATTGAGCTTGGCTTTTAGTAAAATTAATTCATCGCTAAACAGTTAAAAGAACTGAATAATGTAGTTAAAATTCGAGGAAAAATTCATTTATGGGTGAAACAGTCTGTTGGGTTTTAGCTTTGTTTTTATTTCTGTGATTTCGCCAGTGTTAATTTTATTTTAAGCTCTAACTTTGTTATCGAGAACTTTAGAAGAACTGATTTTCCAACATTGTTAAAAAACTATGTCTGTGGATTCTGTGCCTGTCACGAATCACATCTTATCAGATCACAAATCTCTGCTTCACCAAAGAAGAAAATTGATGAATCTTTCCTGATTCTAGAGTAAAATGATTATGATTAACATACCTCTGGGATGCAAAAGGGCAGATTGATAATTTTCTTCAAATATTCGTGTCCGTTGACGGTGGGTGGAAGATCTTTGTCTTTTTCTGAGTCGGTGAAACAGTCGTTAGCGATTCTGGAGTCCATTGCGATCAAACAAATGAAAGGAGAATCTCGACCACTCAGTAGAATGTTGACAGCTTCCAATACTAATTTAACCTTAAATTTTAAAGAATAAATCCGTTAACTGATAAAAATAATTTGTTTTAATAATTTTACAGAATTTTGAATCAAGTTTAGCCATAATCTTAGGTTTAGCTTGAAATTCGAAAAAACAACAGCAAAACTGATTAAATAAGGAAACACGTTAAAACAATTTCTTTATTTACTTTTGACAAAGGAACTCTATCCAATTCATCGATTGTGATTATCACTTTGTACTCGATGTTATAACTCAGTTCTACGGTGTTGATCAAGTCTGTCATTGATTGAATCTTCCAAAACATAAAGAGCAATCAATATTTTTTACTTGATTTAAATTTATTTAAATAAAATATTCGAGCTATATAAAAAATTTTGTTTATTTTCTACTTTTAAATTTTTTACCTCTTTTTTGATCTTATCCATGAGACCAAGTTCATTAGCTAAATCTTTTTTTATTCCTTGTAATGCTTTGATTACTTGTCTACCATGGGAATTACCCAAGGCCTGAATAAGCTTCGTAATGGTAAAAAACAAAGTAATTGCTGCAGGAACAAAAAGTAGAATATTTTTGGCAATTATCGTCGATTGCAATTGGTCAATTTCCTGAAAAACGATTAACAAATATGCTTTAAAAAAAATAAACAAAAGATTAATTATTTAGCAGAAGCTATATAAAAATTGACTAAGGGTTTAAAAAATCTTTAAAAAATTATTTTTTAATTTTAGTACATTAAAAAGCATAAAAGCTTTTAGGCTATTATCTCCAACAAAACCCGACAATAGATTAACTTCTTCAAATTGTGCAATGCAAATACACAAAAGTTTAAAAAAGTCAGATCAGGAGCTTTTATCGGTTTAAGCATCATATCTGTACTTTTTTAAAAGCTTCTTAGAAATTTGTGGAACACTTTTGCTTTCAAATCATAAATATATTCAAAATAAATTTTTCGGCTTTTTTTGTAAACCTGGAGATATCCTTATTTTAAAATCTGTTTGTGAGGTAAATTTAACATTAGAAGACTAAAAAATCTTCACCTTAAATCAAAGTTATCAAAAAGTACCTTTCAAGTAGTGGTTCTTAACCTATTTTTTGGTCACGGTCTCTGACTGACTTATAATTTTGCAAAGTTTTAAAATTCCATCCACTTCCAGTGCACTCGCAGACCTTCATAGCCTTTTCACCGACCAACAAAGGGTCTGTGGATTCCCGGCTGGGCTGCTTGATTTTTCCGCTTGATTATTAACACAATTTTGCTGTGATTCTTACTTTAAACTTTAAAACCAATATTGTAGTTTTAATTTACAGAAATTTTAGGAAATTTAGCTGTAATTGTAATAGTTATTAAAACAAAATTAAATAATTTTTCAACCTTAATGATAGCTAACAGAAAACGTACAAAACGATTGTGAAGTGATAAAAAAGATTCTTTCGGGTCTTACTTAATTCTATTTAAAACTTTTAATCACTTATTTATTTTTAGTTTTTCGGACGAAAGGTACGTTAGGCTTGCGGTTTAAAGTGTATACTTTCTTTTACTCTTTATTAGTACACTTTTAAAAAATACATACGGTTGAAATATTTGACTACATTTGCTCTGTAAAAACCAACTCAAGACGAAAAAATGACACGTCTGTCAAGACTAATCTTAAGTAAATTAAAATACAACAATTCTTGGGAACCTCAAACTTCTGAAAACATCGGTTGGGAAATACTGGCTGAGACTATGAAGTTCGTAAAGTATATTTTTTATAAAATTGTCTGTTAATTTTTTTAAAATGAGCTATCATTTAGTTACGTATCTACAATTTAAAGCAGTAATTCTATACGTTTATACCGTGTTCTTTTCTTGAAAACCTCGTTATTGTCATTTTTCCTCAGTATGTAATATCAAAAATGATATTTTCCAAAAAAAATGTCATTTTGTTCCAAGATGTTTTTTGAATTAAAAAGTATCGAAATAGAACTATTAGACGCGGTCATTTGAGCGGCGCCTTTACAACACGGCTGCTTGGGCGCCAGCTGACAGTTAGTTTCAATGTAGGAAGGATTCCGAGTTAATTTCAGCAAAAAATTGCTTACGGTGACTTCTTGAAAGAGATCTGGTCTAGAGTTTTTTGTTGAAGAGCCTTCTTGAAAAGATCCAAAATAGGCTGACAACCAAATCAGCTGACGCCAAAACGGCCGTGCCCAAACGGCTGTGCCAAAATGTATCCTACCCAAAAAATAGCTGAATATGCAAAAAAACAAATTATGTAAACTAGGCATTTCAATAAGTTATAAGTAACTGCAATGTTTTTATAAACCGTAGACTTGTATTTCATTCGTCTAAGTTAGCTGAGAGCCAAATATTATTTGAAAAAGCTATTATCAATACAACTGTCATTGTAATGCAAGAAATAGCAATTTTTTTGACTTAGAGATACTTTATAGGATAATGAGTTAAACGAAAACATTTTAGCTAGATGTGATCTTTTGAAAAATATTTGCTTATTTTTCCTTTAATTATATGCATTATTTACAAATAAGTAGCGCTATTATGTATTTGAGCAGATTGGAGCAATTAGTTTGTCATTAATGCCTCTCTCCTTGATACAACAGTTGATCGAACGACATTTGATCGAACAATACTTAATTGAAACACTTGATCGAAATGACGATTGATCGAAACGACAACGAATCAAATAATGACAGAGAAAATTTACAACAAAATATTGCAAAAACATCTTGATTTTTACCGCAAAAAACAACCTTCGTTTTGTAGTTTTTGTTAATCGTTGCGACTGGAAAATTGAAATCTCTAACAGATTAGCCAAAAGAGCAATAGCACGGATGAGAATCTACACTTTACACAGAAAGTCAGTAGCGTGGTCGAGTGGTTGAAGTATCGGGCTGATGATCAACATGATCTCGGTTCAAAACCCACTTTCGCCCTTCTTTTGTGTATTTGGGAAAGACACTTTACGGCACTTTCCCCTGCTTGGTGGTCTTGGCAAGCAGTTCTAAATTACAGTAATATCTCTATTGAATTACTAGCGGACAGCAATATCTTGGAATCTCCGGAAGCAGGTCGGGGTAATTGCTTACCCTATGTACAGCGCCTCTGTCACTTTCCTGCGAGTCAGGAGGATAAATATGGAAATAAAAATAAAAATAAAAAAAATAAAAAAATAAAGCAGGCTAAACAAAAAAAACAACATTTAAAACAAAAAAGGCAAAGTTTAATTAAAAATACTTAATGTGCTATACAGAACAATAATTAATTTTATGTCTGCTCTCAAACCTATAAAATCTTTATAACTAAAATCAGTGGCATACCAAAGATTTTTAAATGGTGGGGGAGGGTGGGGCATAAGAGGTAGCTAAAGAACAAAAAAGATCTTTACTTTGAATCTGTCCCGGTTTTTTTGATTTTTCGTGCAAAAATATAGTAATCTTTAAAAAAAGATCTTCCCTTTGAATCTGTCTCTGATTTCTCCAAAAAGTCTCCAAGGGTCGGGCCATGGCACATGCCCCCTGAATACGCTACGGACTACAATGTAAAATAAATGCAAAAAACGGCAACAATAGGCATCTAACGAAATATAACAATGACAAGAGACCTACTTGTTATCCCCTAAAAACACTTTGGCTAAAGACCTTGTTGGGAAACCTTGATTTTGGCGTTGGAAAAAAATTGTAAAAAATAAAAACAAACCGTCTTTTTACTGATAGCCTCTGCTTTTTATGAATCTAATTTACAGTAACAAAGAGATTGTTTAATCGCAAAAACATACAAAAGTAAATATTTTTTCATCCCTCATTTCGATCAAGTGTCGTTTTAATCAAATGTCGTTTCGGTCAAGTGTCGTTTTAATCAAGTGTCGTTTCAATCAAGTGTCGTTTCGATCAAGTGTCGTTTTGATCAAGAGTCGCTTCGATCAAGTGTCGTTTGATCAAATGTCGTAGTACCACTTTCCTCAACGAGTATTGTTTCCTTCAGATTATTAATTTTTCTTTAGAGAGCCAAGGGACTCTTTGAAAAACATTGATTTTAAGCGTGTTTGGTCAATTCTTGCCTTAGGTTTTTACATAAAAAAATTTGATTATTTGAATCAATTGTATATATTTTTCAAACTCACCGACTTTGAGGAGATATTTTTAAAATCTCGATATAGGTCATAGGTAAATAATGATGCCGAAGTAAAAAAAACAAAGGCTATTTCAAGTAATGATAAAACATAGCCAACTTTCAAAAAGTTTTTAAAATGTTCACAAAATCCGTGTTTGTTTTCACAATTTTTCTTTTTTTTTGATGAACAATCCAAAATCTCAATCATAGAAATCGTTCTCTTCTTGCAGTTTTGGCTTTTTTCGTAGGCTTCTTTAACTTTCTTCTCGAATTCGAACTCCGCAACCCAGTACTTTTTTTCATTTGTTTTAGTAAGATTATTAATCGTATAATCATTTTTATCAAGCCACTTTTTTAGCTCTATAGCTGTAGGAAATTCTTCTTTTATATCCTCTGTTGAGTCGTCTTTTTTACTCTCAATGAGGAAATATTGGACGCTTTTTGAAACCGGTCTTTCAATCACATCCAACGACAACGATCGAAACACTCGCGTAGTGAAAACACCAAACTCTTGCTCGATTTTTTCAGCTAAAGCTATAATAATTCCCGCCCACAAGGTGTCGCACCCCGTGTAGTGCCAAGCGTTGTAGTTGACGTAAATAAACCTGAAAAACATGTTTGATTGGTTTTTCTAAAAAAAAAAATTAATCTAAACTGTTTTATAAGTGATAAATTTTTATACAAAACGTATTATTGTAAAAGTTTTCAAAGTTTTATTAACCAATTACATTGGTGAAAAAATCGAAATTTTCTTGGTGTAAAAAATCAAGGCTGTGTGCTTTATCTTGATGATATTTAGAAATTTAAGGGCCTGATAGCGGCAGAGATGACAACTTTTCCTCGTCAATTTAAGCTTTTATGGCTCTCAATAAAAAATTTTTTTACATTTTTAAATATTTATGATAATCAGATTATTAAAAAGTTTTTACCAATCTTGAATTCGGCAAAAATTATAACTACTGAAGTTGATATGGCTTACAGTTTACTTACTGCCCTAATGGTTATGCCTTTTTGTTGCTTATAGTACTAATTTCTTTTACTATGAGGTGAAGCAGACTCGGCGACCGAGTGGCCATCAGGCTACTAATAATGGTCTTTCGCTTCAGCTCGTCGCTTTTTCTGTTAGTGTATTTTCATTCCGTTGATTCCTTCATGATAACGCAAAGTTCTATTTTCTAAGCATTATCTTATAGTTGTATGTTTTAGTTTTTGTTACCAGATTCTGTACTGTTTGTTTTTTATTTCATCACTGCACTGACTTTTAACAGGTAATTAATAAGTTGTTACTATTCATGAATCAAGTTGCAGTTGAATTTCGAATCAGTTAAGCTCAAACTATTTTTAAGCAATAGCAGACTGACCAGACTCTCAAATCAATAAGATCTACTTAATATAAAACAACACGTATAATGTTTTGCTTAGTTGTAGCCATGCTTGATTACTTGTACCGTAGATGTTGTGTTAAAAAGCTATCGCGGCTTCTTTTGATTGAAAAAGGGTCTGTTTAATGTTGCCGCAACTAAAAAAGTTAAAATCACAGAGACATAAAAAATTAGATCTTTTCTTGGCATTATTTTTATAATAAATACAAATTGTTTGTAATTTCAAGTAGTGAAAAAACAATTTTATTAAAAAAAAAAGGACACTTTGCAACAAATTCATGGATTCATCTGCAATAATTTAAACAAATTTTTTTCAAAAACTGTACAGCTTAGAAATGGAAGACATAAAAAATCTTATTCATTTCATAAAATACTATCATCAATCACAAGTTCAGCTATTTCCCCGATGACTGCCACAAAAACACTTTTTTAGCAGCTTTTGCTAAGCGTAACAAGGGTTATCTAATGCCCAATCTATACGAAAGCCAGATCTGGTTATGAAAAGGACTCTTTACAGTACGTCTCGTCTCAATCTAAAAGTCTTAATAAGACAGGAAAGTTACCAAGTACTTTATAAAAATAAAACGCTTTTCTCGTGGACAAATGATAATATTCTTAAGAAATAATAAAACAAGACGCTCTATTAAAGCTGCTGCTAAGTCTCACAAATGACAATAGAATTATGAAAAAAGTAAAAGCCAATGATGTCTTCTTACTGAAAACCGGACCGCAGGCCCGTTAGTTGATCGTTTTCTTGCTCTTTTTCGATTATTGTTAAATTTTTGACGGATGGGCTTTGTGCCGGTTCACTTAACTATAATGAAAGATTGCTTCAATATAAAAAGTAAAAATATTAAATTTGATGACGCATTGATTTAAACTTTAATTGCCTACCTGTTTTATAACAACATCAACTTTGCGAGAAATGCTATTTATAAAACAAAGGTTAGTGAGTCATGAAATACGATGCATGGAAAATTTTTTAATTCTAAGCTTAAGGCTTATACTCTTGATTCATTTAACAAATTTTTAAACCGCTTCTCTTGGTGTGTAATTATAAAACGTGTCGCTTCCAATTTATAACGATCCTTAATTAATTTTGCAAATAATGCAGTCCACGTCCACGCCATGTGCAATTGCAACAAAAAAACGAGGCTTTTCCGTTTACTCACAGAAGAGAGCGTTATAGCTGCTGAAAAATAAAATTTTAATCATTTTTGAAAAGCTTACTAAGATCCAGACGGATTAGCTTAAAAAAATTAATTTAATTTGTTGCAGTTCCAATCCTTTCTAGACCACGGGTGAAAAGCCTTTTTGGTGTGAAGGCCACGTAAGCACCATCTCTTCTTCCAAAATGCCGCAAACAATAAATATACAAGCTCCAATAAAATAATTACTTTGCAGCTATTCATCTCATAATTACGTTATTGAATTTTCATGAAAAATCTAAATCAAATTACAAAGAAAGCATAAAAAAATCATGAAACATTGAATTTTTTAGTGACTTTTTTACTTTTAGGAGACTAGTATTGAGTTGATTTAATTTGAGCTATTACTTAATTTTCAAGATGTACATCATTTGTCTCAGTTTTCAAAGATTCATGATTTGTCTCGTGTAAAAGAATGTTGATTCACAAAGACAAGCATCAATTGACCAGCACATTCATGGACTCGGGTATAGTCTACAGCGGCTGGCTTCCACAATTTTCTGGGATCTTTATTATTATAAAATTGCGATTTAACATTTTATTTTCAAATGACTCTTTAAGTTCTATTTCAAATTCTTCTGGTGGTTCAGAAAAGTCAAGTTTGAGCTCTAGCAAACCTAGCTTTTTAAATCTTTGGGTCTTTTATCATTGTCACACTTTATTCGTAATAATTTTAAGTTATGGTGATATAGTTTGTTCTCCGTCTTAAGATACTTTAAGGTTTTATTATGACTTAGAAATCGCTTGGGCAAGATATAATGGCTCTTGTGCTGTGTCATTTAAATGTCTTCGATTTGCTTACAATAGTTCAATGTATCTTCCCATTTTTTTTTCTTTCGCCAGACAGTAATGACGCAATACGCTTTGTCACGATATTTTCCTTTAACGCATGACCGAGTATGAACTTGTTATCAAACGTTCTCGTATACTATGGAAAAAAACGTTTTGATTTTGGCGCATTCGAGCGTAGCGTTTCCCCCAGAGGGTTCGAGTTGAGTCCAGCGTTTTCTAGTTGATTCGTCGTCATGTGACATTTGTCTATATATATATATGCGCTAGCTCGATCGCATTTAGAGAGAGAGATGATTTGAAACGACTCGAGAGAGAGATAATTTGAGAGACGACTCGAATAAAAGTAATTTCAGAGAGTGTTGGTTTGAGAGCAGGGTGCCAGTGTTTGGAGATTGGTTCTACGGAGGTAGAATTATTTGTATTGGAGGAATTAAGTTGTAGCGCTGATTTTCGCTTTGCAGTGGCAGAGCGTGGAATGGAAGTTTTGTCGGTTGTGAGTTGTGAATTGTATAATAAATTCATTTTAGTAAGAGACAGTGGTCTCTGTTTGTTTGTGGAGAAGAGTCTCCAATGAATCAATCCGAGTTTGGTTTAAGCCAACTGTATAAAAGCTTCAGGCTCATAGCAAACAACTTCTTGAGCCGGAATTAAATAGAATTAGATACAGCTTTGTTTCAGCGCAGGTATTCGGGTTATCTTGTTCAACTGGTCCTTTAGGATTCCCAAACAAAGTCTGTGACAATCATATTCCTTGATCAGTGATTTAAAAATTGTTTGGTATCCTTCAAAGATTAAGTGTCTATTTTTTTTCAATCACTGCCTTCAAACTTGGAAAAATGATTTTC
Source organism: Diplosoma virens (assembly GCA_963680785.1). Taxonomy (NCBI): domain Eukaryota; kingdom Metazoa; phylum Chordata; class Ascidiacea; order Aplousobranchia; family Didemnidae; genus Diplosoma; species Diplosoma virens. The sequence continues at coordinate 14,341,292 of OY796894.1, read as the reverse complement.
TCAAAGCTTTGACTTTTCAACTACTGACTAAACAAAAAGACTTTTTTTCTGAATGCAAAAATATTTTGCCCCATATCATAAATAGTTTTATTTTTACCAGGCAGCAAAACATTTAACTCTTTCTAAACTTGAAACATCACTGATATATATATATATATATGTGCATGGAAAGGGATACTTTTCTTTTCTTCTTCTGCATTTTGTCACTATTATCATCAGTATGAGCTTAATAATCATCATCATCTGTTTCCCTTTCGTTAGATAAATCTTTAACTTCGTTGAGAGTGAGACCATTAAACTCCTCTAATACTTTTAATGCTTCTTTTAGAGCGAGTTTTCTTCTTTTAGACATGATAAATAAACGGTTTGCATTGATTATAATTTTTTTCTTAATATTACCAAATGCTCAAAATATGTTATATTAGTGATCTATAACACAAACGACTTCCAAAAAATAAAAATAGGAGTTATACTACATTGTTAAATTGTTGCCTTTTTAGAACAATAGGGTTTATAAGACTCTAATTGTTATAATTCTCAAATAGAAAAAAAAAGAAAGTTTATAAAGCATGCCAAATTTCAATGATCATTAATAAAAAAATGCATTAAGGATAATTTAGAATTTGCAAAAAGTCATAAAAGATGTAGCAATTTTAAATTATTCTGGGGTCCAATAGACCCCATGGTACCTCCTAAGGGTTAAAAAAAAGATTTTCTCACTTCAATGGCTATATAATCTTAATTTCATAAATCTGTAGTTCGTTTTTTGTCTTTTTTTGGTAGCTTTAAATTTCAGTATGACATAATCTTTTCAATTCCAAATAATTATTGCATAATAAGTAAACCCCCAATCAATATAATTTATTTAATTTATTTGTAAGCTGTTTTATATTATAATTGTTCAAATTGTTCGTTTTATCAATTGTAATTACCACCACGTGTTAAGCAGATAAAGAGCACGTGATTTTTAAGTGCTTAACCGCTAGCGTTTTTTTTTCTCTTTGGAATGATCAAGAAATGGATAATTGAAATTTTTTTAGCTAACGAGACTTCTAATTACTTAATCCGTTCGCCGTTGCAATTCTATAATTGGCTGTTTTTGGTAAACTCTATTTTAATCTTTATTTTTCACTTTCTCCTAATTTCTACCGTAATCTAGAGTCACATGACGTGATCTCGTATAAGCTCAAAGTTTGTTTTTATTTTATTCCACTTGAGATTCCTGTCCAGTCAATTATTTCAGGCCAATTTGATTTGTTGCATTGCATTTGAATCGTTCGTGTTTTTGTGGCTGTATGGCCGCAGTTGTCCTATAAAGAGATAGAATTGTTAAGCTTGGGTAGCATACAAACTATTAAGATTAATATTAGCCATTCGGATGCTTATGCATTCTTATAGTTTGCTAGCACAAAGTTGTTAAAGTAATTCGTCGCCGTTGTAGCGCTGGAATCGTTTTCAAGTTGGATGAAGTTGGAAGCCAAGTTTTCGTGGTTTGATCAAGTTTTGCAAAATTCGTAAATATATTCTTTATATAGTCGAACACGAGGATTTAGTTGATTACAAATCGAGCTGCTTTGAAAACGAGAAGCACCAGACTCGAATTTCGCTCTTGTTAGAGCTCGTCAGTGATGCTTATTTCACTGCGAATCTAACCGACTACCTGTGGTCTTCTAAGCAGAAAACATCACCACTAGACCACACAAGCCAGACGACAATTCGCCTCAAAGCAGCTATAAGTATTTTTCCGATTTGCAGCTCAAGGCGCACCTCATGACCAAGTATAATAATAATCAAATAAATCCTCGTGTTTAACTATATAAAATTGAAATTCTTTATTCGCTTGGCAAGTTTTAAGAGATTAAGCACTTGCTTACCCACTTGTCGGGTTATTCTCAGTTATGAGGTAAATTTTTTTTGTTGTTGTTTTATAGACTTTTGTTTCGTTGAAAATTTCCTCTTTTTTATTTTTTGTTGTTATTTTTTTTTTCTATTAGTCGCACTAACACAATTGCTATCAGTGATTGTACGTAATTTAATCGGGAAGCATCTTGACTAATAAACCTTAGGGTTGTTCGATGCTTCCTTGCCTTTTTTTCTTGTATTATATTTTTTTGTTATTGTTTTATACGGTTTGGGAAAAAATAAATTTTGTGTGTCTGTGTGTCTGTCTAATTAATCACCTCGAAAAGATTTAAAATAATGAAAAATTATCCAAACGAGTAAAAACTGTTTGACGACTCGCTTTTTTTCGGTATTTCTCCTGTTATTTTCTGCTTATTTTTGGGTAGGTTACACGAAGTAGTTTTTAAGGTTTAGTGACAATTGTTCAAAAACAATTGTTCGAATTACAATTGTTTGCATTAACAATTGTTCGAAAAATACCTTAAATGCATTTGTCTGAAAATATTTATTTTATAAACGATCATTTTGCTTCTCTTGATGAATACCTAACCTTAACCCTAATCCTTTTTGTTTGTAAAATGTTGGTTTTTGTTTTCGAATAATGGTCAATTTAAACAACTGTTTTTGAACAATTGTCCCGATTCGAGTTTTCAAAACATTAAGGTCCTTTGCTACCAAGGCATGTTACACTTTTTTACCTTAACTTTAAAACAATTTTATATTTGTTTTAAGCAATTAAATTTACAGAGTGCGTATGCAGAAATTTGTTATAAGGGGAGAAGCAGTTGAGAGCTAAAAGCACGATCGCTATAATTCGTAATGTCGTTTACAAAAAAATGGTGTCTCTTTTAAAGATTCATTTAAAGAAGCAATTAAAATCATATTTATTTTTAATATCAACATTTAATTTATATTTATTTTTATCCTCCTGACTCTTTGAGTCACCGGAAAGGCGTATCTGTCAAGCTATTACGTTGATTTGTTTCTGGAGATGTCAATTAAGATATTGCTGTCCGGTTAAATGTTTTATTTTGTTTTCTTAGTTTATATTTAAAGGTATGACCGAAATTTAGTACTGCTTGCTAAGACAGCCAAGTAGGGAAAATGCCGTAAAATGTTTTTCCCAAGGACACCACAGAATGTTAAAAGTAAGCTTTAAACCACGACGATGTCGATCGCGTTCGTCTTCAATCACAGCGTTCTTAACCAATCAAACACCTTGCCGACAATTGTATAATAAAAGTGAAAACGTTTTTTGGTCTTCACTTTCTTTAAGCCCTATTTCTCTTCTGATTGAAAAAAGGCTTTACTTTATTTTAATAAGTTTTACCCTTAGTGTTAATATGAATTTTTAAAGATTATTCTTTATGAACTTTTTTAACCTTTATTCCTCCCCTTTTGTGCATACATCCATGAACTCATAAATCACAACTTTTTAATGGGTGGTTAAACGGGTTTTGTGCAGCGTGCTCGAGTGTTTAGAGGACTGTGACTGTGATCAAAACGGTCCCGTTTCAAAACCTGCTTAAGATATTTGGTTGTGTCTTTGGGAAAAACATTTCAGGGCACTTTCTCTTGCTTCGAATCCCAACTGTTAGGGATTGAAAAATTGCATCATCTTCTGTAACTAAACTCCTTCCATATCGATACTTTATTACGACTCAACAAAATTGACATAGAAATTTTATCAATGGTGATGCGGGCCATATTCTTGGCATTCTTGACATTGGTCCAAAAGCGTGTATCTCAGTCGCTCGTGGACAAACGTGGCAAGGCCATGCTTCCTGCTTAAAGAAGACCCAGCTAGTTGGTAGTTCGGAAATACCAACTTCTCTGCATCAGTGCAGTGGGTCTCCTGCAGTAGGATGACGAGTGCCTCAGACTGCATAGCGAGGTGATGAAGAACATTCATCTTGCTTGCAGTGAGGTCTTCGATGTTCAGCTGAAGAATAATGGGTCTTCGGAACTTGTTGGCAATGTACCCTGAAAAGGGCTGTTTTATCCTGGCATTGCCCTGTCCTGAAAAGGACGTTTGCCGACTAGCAGACCCACACTGAACATTGGAATGGGTGGATATCCTTTCGTTTTGGTAGGTTCGGTTTCGGTCTGTCATCTTTAACACCAATGAACAGACTTACTCACGGCCCAGGCTGCGAGAAAACACCTACCATCGTAGGCTATTATTAATATGAATCAAAACTTTTCAATAAAATTTAAAAACCTACCGTGTACTGTTGTTACGTTGATGACACCTTCTCTCTTTTTTACAAAGAAATTGACTTCCAAAATTTTTAACTTGTCTTAACTCACTTCACCTTTCTTTAAAATTCACCAGTAAAATTGAAGCTAAATTCTCTTTCTTTTTTGGATGTATTTGTTACCAAATCTAATAATAAATTCATCACTTCAGTCTACCGAAAGCCCACTTTCACAGTCAATACATTTATTGGAATTCTTTTGGACCAAAACAACGTAAAACAAATCTTATTGATACTTTAACACATCGAGCCTTAAAACTTTGCTCTAAATTTACCCAAAAATATAAATTAGACAATATTCACTCCATCCTCGTAGAAAATGGTTATCCAGAATTCCTTATTGATTCGAGAATTTTCAAAAAGTTTTTACGTTTCCAACGAAACGCTAAAGAAGGCCCCAAAAATGTCCTGTCTATATAAAATTACCTTGAGTTGATGAAAATTCCTTAAAATTTGAGAGAAAAATAAATTTGTCTATTTCTAATTGCTTTGGAGCGGTCCAACCACGAGTGGTCTTTTTTACCAGACGAATTTCACCTGCAATACATAAAGACGTTCTTCCCACTTTTCAACAAAGTAAAGTCGTATATGAATACGTGTACCACTGCGATAGTCGGTACGTGGGTCGAACGTCCCAATGTATGCACGACAAAATCCGCCAGTATGTGCCGAAGTCTACTAGGAACAGAATCGGTAAAGATGAAAAAACGACAAAACGCCAAGGTAAATCTGCAAATTTTGTTCCTCATTGTGACTCGATAATTAGAAAGCATTTGTTATACAACCAAAAATGTGGATCTCACTACGAGGACAATCAATTTTTTATTCTTTCTAAAGCACGATTCGATTTCCATTTATCAGTCTTAGAATCGATTTTTATCACTCTTCGTAAACCTAATTTGTGTAGACAGAAATGGTTTATTTACAAACATAAATTATTAGTGTAAGTGTACAAAATCTTTTTAGTTCCAAATTTTAACACAAAACTTGCATAATTTTGTTTCTTTTTTTGCCAAAAATTTTTTACCCCGACAAAACGTGGTTTTACTTTATTAAATATTTTCAATTATTATGATAACTGTTACTAACCTTAATTTTTAGCCAATTAGAATCAATCTTAAAACTTTTGAAATACTACATTCAGTTCTTCAATTCATTCTATCAAAATCTTCTGAAGAGAGCTAGACAAAAAGTTCGAGTTTTCCAAAATAGCCTTTTCTAAGGCTACTTATTTAACAAAAAGAGTTTCAAATAAAACACTATTTTAAAGTTTTGTACGAGCAAAAAACTTTTTAAATTGTACCGTAGAACCTCGATTATCGGACTAATGCAAATTTATTAAGTTAAGTGTGCCAGACTTTCAAAAACAAGCAAAAAAGATATACCACCGAGCTATCGAAAGCCTTCTGGGAAGCCATAGACAATGGGAGAGAACCTCATGTTGAATGGAGCATTTCGGCCAGGTCTAGTACCTATCAACCCCGTGCCGCCAGGTGTAATCTCTGTCTCCATAAAAAGCTGGCCATTCTCCTGGCAGACCCACCTAGCACACTTAACAAAAGAACGGAACTCATCAGCAAGTGTCGCCATAAAAGCAAATTTAAACTAAAAAACTTCACGTAATTTTCACAAAGCAGCGAACTCGATTTTTTATCATTTGTAACTTTTTTCATTTTTGATTAGTCACGATTTCTGTAAATTTATACCGCGTCGCTTGTCAATGACTAAAAATCCTTTTACGTTTGCACCGTTGCGTTTATTATTATTTTATTTGGATACGGTATAGCTATTTATAGTTTTTTAAGTGGTACGAAATTTGTATAATTTCCCATTTTTTATTTTATTTTTTATTTTTATTCTATTAGTATTTATTCCGGGTTATTTATTTTGGTTATTGTATTTATTTTTGTTTTTGCTTTTAATTTTAAATAATCGCCTGATGAGCCGTTTTTACGGTGAAACAGACTGTCGCGAATTTTAATAAATAAATTTTATCTGTAGTGTTTATACTTATTTTGATAATTTTGCTCTGATCTTCAAATCATTGAGCACTGTCCCGTGTGTGCATGCGTGCGTGCGTGCGTGCGTGCGTGTAACTGCAGACAGTACTGTTTTGACCTTTCGGGTTTCGTCAGTGCAGTGAAGTTATGCTGGGAAAGAACAAGGCTAACCGATTTGAACTTTGTGGCTAATCTTCCACTTGTGGTTTTTAAACCACACTAGAGTCAAAGCTCAGTGATGCCAAGAGAGCTCAAATCATATGAAATGATGAGCCTTGCATAGCGCGGCAGTATCACTGTCTTCCCAGCCAAAGAGCTAAAAAATAGAAAATTTACAAACTGATTTTTTAGATATCACCCTAAATTTAATTACAGGTAAATACTGGCCATACCGCAAACCCGGAGACATACCCCTTTATATCAATGCAAAATCGAATCACCCTCCCAATATAAAAAAACAATTACCCAAAATGATCTCGTCACGCTTATTAAAAAATTCATACAGCTTACAAGAATTCAATAAAACAATCCCGGAATATCAACTAGCCCTTGAAAAAAGCAGATACAGAGAAAAATTAACTTATGTAAAAGAAGAATCAAAACAAACAGATCAATTCAACTCAACCTCAAAAAACCGATCAAGAAACAGAACAAGAAAGATTATTTGGTTCAACCCTCCTTTCAATGATGAAGTCACCACTAACATTGGCAAAGAATTTTTTACCCTTCTCAATAAACACTTTCCACCCAGCAACAAATACCATAAAATTTTTAACAAAAACAACATAAAACTGAGCTATAGTTGCATGCCAAATGTGAAGTCTATAATAAATAAGCAAAACACTTCACGCGTAAACAACTCGGACAACAAAGTAGACGCCAAACAATGCAACTGCAGTCAGATAAAAATTGCCTACTTAACGGAAAATGTTGCAGAAACTCAATAGTTTACAAAGCCTCCCTAAAAACTGGGAAATTTTATTACGGCAGCTGCGAAACATCATTTAAACTCCGATATAATAACCATAAACAATCCTTTGAAGACAGTAGAAAAATTAACTTCACTGAACTATCCAAAGCCGTTTGGGAATTAAAACAATCAGGACTATCGCCAGAAATAAGATGGAAAATTGTACAACACGCAACTCCATACTAATGTGGTTAAAAAACATGCAACTTATGCTTATCAGAAAAATTGCAAATATTTCAGGCTGACCCAAATAAATTACAGAATAAACGCTCGGAGTTGGTCTCAAAATGTCGACATCGAAGTAAATCTAAATTACGAAGTTTTAATTACGCTGGCAGTTAAAAAATATATTTACAAACTCGGTTTACCTTATTTTTACATCACACCTTTATCCACTTTCTTGATCAGCAAATAAAACAACCCATCTCTACACTACATACTTATCGAACTAAAAATAGTCTTAAATTACACTGTAAAAAAAAAAAAAAAATTTACTGTTTTAATTTTAATTCGTACCCTAATAATTGTCATTTTTAAACGCATTTCTTTAGCATCTTTTTATCGTATTTCCAATGTGCAGACTATTCAATCTAATTTTAATGCATTTTTAATGCAAACTTTTTATATTTACTCATTATTTTCAAACAATAGAGAAAGCTACGTAAAAACGCTTTTTCTTTGGCAATAAAATTCATTTATCGATTATTATTACAACCGTAGTTTTTCTCTTGTTGTTGTTTTACGCTTTTTCGCCGGCATTCAAGCGCTTTGTTTAAACTGTATTTTTATTTATTTATTTTGTTTTTCAGATTTTGAACCGCCCCCTGACGAGCCCAGGCAGGCGAAACAATCTGTTGGGGCAAATAAAATTAATGTTAAATTAAAAAACTTTGTGGTTTGTAAATTAATTATTTAATTATCTAACCGCTCTGACTCGACGTCATTGAGCACTTTCCTGATGAACACCGACCAAAAATTTTGAAAAATTCCTATATATATATATATATATATAAAATAAATCAGCCAAAGCTACCAGATAAAAACTGAAGATACTGGAACGGACAAGAATTCTTAAATAACTTATTTGTCTTATTATTTAGGTTTAACAATTGGACAAAACAGTTTATGACGTCATAATGCAATCATATGTTTAAGTACAAAACTTTTAAAATAGAATTTGCTTAACAATATTAGAAATTACCAAGGTTGGGGTGTTTACAAGACAAATGTAATTGATTACGATTACGATTACTTACCCATTCTTCAATTACGATTAACATCACTCAATATGCTCATGTGTTTTTCGATTGCTACAACAGAAATTCTAAAACGCATTGATGGGAGAATCTTTTCTTTGATCGGTATCACGATTACCATTTAAAAAGTTTGCTACATTTATAAAAATAAGTTTTAAAATCGTTTATTTAACTTTATTTGAATTAAGACGACAACATGTGATGTCACAAATGGGGTTTCCGCGCTTGAACGCTCTTTCAATGTAATTAAATAGATCTAAGTTTTTCTCATTGTAACAGATTACGATTACATGAAAAAGTGTAATCAGTTGTGATCGATTACGATTACTGATTGCGATTACCCCAAGTCTGGAAGATACCAATCTTTACATGAATGATCTAGACAAAATTAGGTCATCGCTGCCGCAATGAACGTCACAATGGTTGAAAATTTCAGTCAATCAATGCCCTTTGAATAAAACTGTAAAACGACTCTTTATAATCACTTATAAGAAAAACTTGTACACAAAATAAATTAAGTAGGAGGATAGTGTACCGATTACGCAATCACTAAGTAAATAACAATTGAAAAGTTGACGTCAAAATCAAATTTTTAAAAATAACTGCGAAAGACTGAAAATCAACTATAAATTTAATATGGTTAAGATTAGAATTATGAATGAAGTGTGACATGGAAAAATTGATGTTGTACAGAAAAATTTCCGCTGTGTGCAGTTGTGATTGTTTTAATAATTCTTGTTTCAGCTAAGCAAAAAGTTTATAAATTAGCCAAAGCATGGTAAAAATTTTTTAACTGGTGTATTTTTTGTCGCTTACAAATCTTGAGTGAATGACTGAGCCAGTTTTCCGGAAGAATGTTATCAAAATGCAAACAGTGAAATGGTTCAGTAGTTATATTTGCATCTTATGTGATCAATATAAGTGGTTGATTAAACTTATTTGTTTATATTGTATATACCGTAGTCAATCTTAGGTTTAGCAACTTACCGGCGAGCCTTTTTGCTTCCTTCGTCGTTATCTTCTTTCTCTTTATCGGAACTACTTTTAGTGCAATTTTTCTGCTTAAGAGAATATCGAATGGGAGCACTCGAGCTGATGTAGGGAGCTTCGTTTTCTCGAATAGGTAGTTGTGTAAAAAGTGCATAGCTTATCACTTTTAAAAAGGAAGATTTTTTTTTTCTACTGCCATTTTTTGCATCACGAGCATATAACAAAAGGAACCAAATAAGCAATATAACAATTCCCATGATTTTCCATGTGTTTAACACAAACGTTGTTATTGCTGCTGTCAAAAGAACCATTGTGAAAATGTATAGAATCATGATGGTGCTCGTGCAAAATCCTGAGTCGCTTTTGTTGTTGATTCTTTGCGCCAAAATACCTGCAAAAAATATCTTTTCAAATTTCCAAATACTTGGTTGTAAATTTATGAAGCTGATAATTTGACACTTAAATATAAAAAATATAGTTTCGGGAGAAAAAAATTTCAATGGGTTATTCAAATCGTAACTTTTTTGCAAAATTCAAGTAAGTTTTTATTAATTCAAAAATTCTTCCGACAATGTTTCCTTGTGACAGTAAACAGTGAATCAGACTTAAAAGTTATTTTCCAATTGCTAGTATTCCCCAGATCATGGGAGTGTGAGCAGGGCTTCTTTGCAGTGATGAATATTAAAAGTAAATGCCAGAATCATCTTACATAGCCCTCATATGCTTCCGATGTGCAGTGAGTATGGTGGGTCCAAGCAAACTTGTGCAGGAAAAAGAGAAGGCTACTGCTGTAGGTAAAGCATGTAAGCGCAACTTGCTTAAATGAAAATAGCGCAATAAGTGCAATAAACAATTTTTATTTAAGCTTTCAATGAATTTTGTGGTACTTCGTGTAACAAAAAAATTCTTAGATGGTACGTGGTAACAAAAAAGTTAAGAAACAATGTTAGCTGCTTAACACTTTTTTTGCTTTTCGTAGCAATGTATAACCCAGAAAGTCAGGCTCGCATCTCACTCTCAGGCATTGTGATAAAACAACTAACATCAAAAAGCGAAGCACAGAAAGCAAAAAGTGGATTTCAGGTAAATGACAGTAATACACACCCGTCAAAAAGTATGTGAAAATGACAGTAAGTTTTATTGGTAGTTTAAAAAATTAGGTTAAGGGTTCTATAAATCCTCTGTGTACTGTGATAATCATTAGTCAACCTTTAAACTCTCATGGGGCTTGCAAAAATACAAATTTCATTTCCTGTTTGAACATGGTTTGTACAAACAAGTCACCAATTAAAGCTTATCAATCGAACAAACAAGTCACCAACATGGTTGATGCACATAACATCAGGTTTCCCTAAGAACCACACATATATCCCACAGGCTATTCTTTGAATAAAAACAAACAAACTGTACTTTGAACTTGTTTGAGAAGAAACGATTTTCCAGTTCCCCATCCGGCAAACACTCCAATAGTAACAGGAGTTTTGATTCTTTTTATTTGTTGAGCGAGCGCTTCAGCATAAACATCCCGACCAATATAATCCACATCTACTCCGTTATCATTAAGAACATCTCCTGCGTTGCATGAAATTGCTTTTTAGTTTTGTTGTACGTTGCTTTTGAATTTTCTCATTTATAATTAAAAAAATTTTGTTGACAGGGCAGCCTGCTCAATTAGGTGATCAAGTCTAATTCGAAAAAAAACCAATTGGAGTGAGAGTAAAAAAGAAACAAAACTAGTTGCTCTAAGAGATAAAAAGAGAAATTTGTTCTCGCGAAAATTGTTCTTGCGGGCCCGATATGGGTTCAAAATTTTTTGACTTTTTTTAATTCGTCAGGTGCTCAAGAAGAACTTAGCTTCTTTTGAAACATCTACTTTCTCTCTAAAACTAACTCTTTTCTCCTTAAAACTAAAACTCACTCCAATCGGTTTTTCTTCGTATTAGTCTCGACCCAATTGGGTGTAGGAAAGCTAATACAGTCAGTTTGCTAAATTATAAAAAAATTTTTCATGCAATATTAAAAATTGGAAAACAAGTAATTTTAATGACTGGTCGAGAAATTTGTTAGATAAATAAAAAGTTTATACAAAAGAGTCGATTGGCGGTACAAAATTTTAAGATAGGTTTAAAAAGCGTGTTCATTCCTCGAAGACTTGTCATCTGACACTCATAGGAAAGATCTTCAGAATGAACTGAGAGCTATCCGATGGTGTTTATATAGAAAAGGAAAAGGAGCTAATTGGTTTAAAAAAGCAACCAATCAGGAAAAGAAAAGAAAACGAGAGTGCGTCTGATTGGTCAATAGAGGCAACCAATCAGGAGCGAAAGTAAAAGAGCCTTAATGAATAAGTTTTAGACTGTAAAGAAATTCTTTGTGTCAGCATAAATTAAGTTAAAAAAATTTGATAAAAGTAGTTTTAAGAGCGAAAAGATAAAAAGAAATACGTTCTCGGGTAAGAATACAGAATTTGGTGTCACTGTATTGGCTAGCACAGGAAGGATTTTCTAAAAGATACTGTCCAATAGCAGAGTCATGAGCGATAATTTGAGAGATGCTGTTTGTCTTGCAGGCACGGGAAGGATTAAAGTAGCCTTATAAAGAATGATGGTTTCTGATTGACCTGGGGACGTGTTGCTTAATGCGTTCTTGCAACCTTTGGGATGTACGTTCTACGTACCGACTATCGCAGTGGCACACAAATTGATAAATAACCTTATATTGGTGATGGGCAGGTAATACATCTTTCATGCGTGCGGAAAGAAGAGGTCTGGTTGTATAGACAATACGTGTTTTAACAGTAAAGTAGCAACGCTGAATGGTTGTGGTAATTTGTTTTTCAAATTTGATTGAAACATTTCTCAGCCATGGAAGATTGAGATAAACTGGACATTTCTTGGTTCATGTTGAGACGACTAGTTGAATTGTCAAATCTTCTTGGTAAATGTGGCTGTAATAATATGGTTTGAGTAGCCAATAGCAACCAAAATAGGTAGAATTTTGTCGAGCTCTGTCTGAAGCCTGTTACTAGAGCAGATGAACATAACTCGGTGAACCAGTGATATCCCATGACTTTGCTATTGAACAGCATCTTTTGGAAGACCCTTCCTGTGACACAAAATTCTCTATCCTTGCCTGCGGACATATTTTATTTTGCACTTTTCCGCTCTTAATGCTACTTTTATCAAATCTTTTTAACCCTAATTTATGTCGACACAAGGAATTTCTTTATAGTCTAAAACTCATTCATTAAGGCACTTTTTCTTTCGCTTTTGATTGCTTGCCTCTATTGACCAATCAGACACACTCTCGTTTTCTTTTCTTTTCTATTCCTGATTGGTTGCCTGTTTTAATCAATCAGATTCCCTTTCTTTTCTTATATAAGCACGATTGGATCGCTCTCAGTTTATTCTAAAGATCCTCCTGATGAGTGTCAGATAAAAAGTCTTCGAGGAATGAACACGCTTCTTAAAGCTATTTTATATAAAAACCAAACTTTACCTTTTGGATCAATTATTTTAACATTATCATTTCTTGCCGAGGTCTGCTCTTCTGTCATCTGAATGATGCTATCGCTCATTGCAAATCTAATTATGCCTTGCTATCAAGCGTAGGCAGTGTGTATAGTAAGAACAAACACAAATGTTTATAATTAACGAAGTAATTAAACTATCTTATCAGATTTCTAAGCATTTTAAAAGATACTTTTAATGATGGCTTCGAAAAATCTATTTTTAAATGTTGTTGTTAATATTTTACATACTGTAATTTATTAAAATATTTTGCTTTATTTTTAAAAATTTGATCAATATTATTTAACAATTCTTCGTTAAAAAAAAAACAAATTTTCAAATGCCAGTACCTCTGCTTTGACTGTTACTGTAAAGTTAGCTATTTTAAAACTGCATTTAAAGATATATTGATTAACAAATTAACGTAATCGTTTCATGTGAAAAAGAAAAGAAACGAGAGAAAACGTTGGCATAACACAATTTTTGTGCAAATCTCTACTTAACGCATCTCGATCTTAAACTGATATTTTATTGTCTTATAAACCACAAATAAGAAGTTTTGTTAACTGGTCAAATGTTTCATTTGAATTGATGATAAAGATTTGGCAGCTATATACATCTAAAACTCAGTGATTAAACAACTCTTCCATAATTTTGGTAAAGGTTTCGGCCATCTTTCTTGGAAAATTTATACGTATATCTTCTTCAATTATGGAACCGCAATTGTCAATTCTGGATGACGTACGCGTTCTATAAACTCGCTACAAAAATTCTTTTTCTTTGCCCTGACTTCTCCCCCGACCCAACCTTAACTCACATTTGAAAAATCCTTACCACTTCTAACCAAAATTAACATTTTTTCTGAATCTTCTCCTAATCTTTCGCTTATACTTTAACACCTATTTTCTTCTTAATTTTGATCCCAATCATATACTTTTATTATCAACGACATTACATACTAAAAAAACAAATTTTAATTCTCTTAAAACCGCCTTTTTCATTTTTTCCAACTTTTAAAGGAAAGTACGTTACAGGATATCTTATAAAGGGTGTGCTTGAGTTTGTTTCTTTTTCAAACATCATATTAAATCACGTAATCCCAATAGCTTTCTTTGTAAACATCATCTCTTTTCTGATTGTCCTCCAACTGTGCAATTAACTTCATCCCTTAACCCTTACTAACTAAAATCCTACAAAAACCTACTACTCTAACTGCCCTATTTTTCAAACACACTGGATTAAATAAAATTCCGCATAGAATCATAACAAAAATTTCTTTTTTGATCCGTAACTCTTGCAAATTTGAAATCAAGTTTTTTCCTATGACACCTCTATTTTTCCTTGCCCCTAATCTAAACGACATATACTGTAAGATTAAAACCAAATTTAAAGTTTTATTGAAAATTTTTTCAGATTTTTAACACCTTCTTAAATATTAAATTGTTTATTTTTTTTGTTGTATAGTACATTACAATTGCATGTTATAATGTAGTTTATTAAGTTCATACTATAATTGCAGTATTTTTTCTAATATATATATATATATAGGAATATTTTTATTTACCTTAAAAAAATTATATTTGTTTTTGTTTTTGACTTTGTTTTCAATGTTGTGTTGTGTTTGAATTTAATAAAAAATAGTAATAATAAATAAGAACGAAACAGTACTCTCGGTGCTTGTTTGTTGTAAAGTCTTGACCGACCACTGGAAACATCAAGAAAGTATTTGTGATTTTTTCTATTGATTCTTTGAGGTTTGGTAATTAAAGTACTGTGTCAAGCTGCTTTTATGCTAAAATCAGCAACTTTATTCTCGCGGGGAAAAAGCAAATAACTAACTTGCTGAAAGGCAATTATGGACAGGAGAAAGTAATTTGATCCTTAAGGGAAATACTGGTTTAGATGCTAAACGGTTGCTTGATCAAAAAAATCAAGAAAGACGTAACTTTGCTCACAATTGCTTCAAGTTCTTTCAAAAAGTATGATTTATTTTAATTAATTGTCATCCCTGCTGCTAGCATTAAAGAAATACAGATGCGTTAAACAATTCCACGTTATACAATTTTCAACTTCAATCCTCCTGTTCGTCTCGGCCACCGCCGCCATGATCTCCGAATCTTTTCTGGGTCTCTAACAGTCTCTCTCCCCATATGTTGTTGTCTGTTCTCAAATTGTAACTCTGTCTGTGTATCTATATATGTCACGAGTTACAGTATATACTTTCCCGCAAAATACCCAGCAAAATATACAGTATATACTTTCCCGTCGGGGACATGTTGCTTACTTTGACCATTCATACATGCTTCTTTATTTGCATGGAGCGGCAGAAATACGTTTTTAATTTCCTGATCAGTTTCAGTAAACTCGATGTTGTCTGCATATCCAGGGCATGCTATGGAATAGAATGGAATGGGAAATGGAGGGAAAATTTTAGTCTGGAATATGGAATTGTTAAAGTATGGAATTAAATAGAAGATTTTATTAATGGATTGGAAAAAAATTTCCATACTTTCATAAATTTTCCATACTTGCTCATTTTAATGTTATTTTAATATTAAGTGCAATCAATAAAGCTGCCTTTGATCAGACGCGCAAAATGATAAAAGAAAAAAGTATTAGTCAAAAGTCTGTTCAAATAAATAGGTTAAAAAAAATAGTACAAGTTACAAGTTATAAATATGTAGCTCCAGCTTATAAATATATAACTCAGCATTTTAAAATATCTGACTCCGACTCCAATTTTTTAAAATATGTGGCTCTGGCTCCGGCTCCAGCTCCAGACCCTAAAATTTCTTCCTGCTACAGGCTCCGGCTTTAAACCCCTGGTTTTTACCAAATGTATGTATCTTCCGATTATAGTAAAAAACGTCAAATTTCAGTGGTGTAAAAATATGGTCTAAAGTTTCTAAAAACATTAACGAAAACTCATTTCATAATTTAAAAATTAATTATAAATCATTTCTCATAAACAACAATATCAGTGATTTTTAAAAATTTATAGAATTCTGTTTCTAAATTGTAATATGTAATGTATTTGAATTGTTTTCAATTGTGTCGGTATGTTGTAATGTTCAACAATTAGTAAATTGTAATGTTTTTGAATTGTTTTCATTTCTATTAGTACATTTTTTCGTGACCTGACAGTCAATCAAACGACACTTGATTGAAACATCATTTGATCAAAATGACATTTGATCGAATAATAAAAAAAAAAATTTACAACTTTGAATCTATTTTAATTTTTCGTCCCGAAAACATAGTGATCAATAAAAAAAGTTTTCACTTTGACTCTGTCCCAGTTTTGTCAATTTTTTGTCTCAAAAACATATTAATCTCTAAAAAAAAGGTCTTTCCTTGTAGTGTGTCTTTTATTTCTGTATGGGTCTGCAAGGGTGGGGCCAGCACACATAGCTCCCCCTAGATAACTGACTACAATGTAAATTGAATGCAAAGGAATGGAAGCAATAGGCATCAAACGAAAAATAACTATGACATGAAATCTACTTGTTGCCCCCTAAAAATGCTTAGCCCAGAAACTTCGTTAGAAAACCCTAACCTTGACATTGAAAAAAAATTAAAAAAATTAACACAAACTGTTCTCTTACTGATGACCTCTGCTTTTTATGAATCTAATCTACAGTAACAAAGACATTGTTTAATCGCAAAAACATACAAAAGTAAATCTTTTTTTTATCAACTGGTAATTTTGATCACGTGTCATTTCGGTCAGATGTTGTTTCGATCAAGTGTCGTTTTGATCAAGTATCGTTTTGATCAAGTGTCGTTTCGATCAAGTGTGTTCAATCAAGTGTCATTCAATCAACTGTCATAACACCATATTTTTTATGATGCTTCTTTCTTCTTCTCATTTCGGCCTTTCCTTTCAATCAGGGTAGCCACAGCGTGTCATCTTTCTCCAAACCGGCCTGTCTTCAACGTCCTTCTCCCTCGCACCAACTTCTTGCATACTTTCTTTCACAACATCTAAAAATATTCTCTTTGGTATCCCTCTTTTTTTCTTTCCCGATACTTTCATTTCGATCATCTTTCTTCCTACATACGCTTGGTCTCTCCTCATGACATGTCCATACCACCTCAGCCTGCCCTCCCTCATCTTCATTCCTAATCGTTCTACCTTAACTGTACTCCTGATGTACTTGTTTCTAATCTTGTCTTTTCTCGTCACTTCCATAGCAAACCTCAACATTTTCATCTCTGCGACTTCCATCTCTTCTACTTGTTTTTTTGTGACTGCCACCGTCCCAAGTCCATACACCATTGCTGGTCTTACCACTGAACTGTACATTTCTCCTTTTACTCTAGCTGGTAACCTCCTTTCGCAGATTACTCCTAATACTTTTCTCCATTTGTTTCATCCTGCCTGCACTCTCTTCTTTATCTCCCTCTCACAACTCACAGCACCGCACCACTCTCACAACTACCATAATTTTTATGATTAACCTTAATAGATATAATTTTTTTATTTGGTTTATTTTGTTTATATTGCAATTTCATTTTTTATATGTATGTATAGCATTTGATTCAAATAGTTAAAGGTGCTAGCTCTAATATGGTAACCTGAAAGGTCTTTTGCTAGTATCTTCTTCTGGCAGCAATTGCATGGTACTATATACGTGATTTTTCATTCTTTTCTATGTGTCTTTTTACTTTGGTTTTGTTGTCAATGAAGAAAGAAATATGAAAAATATATAACTTGTATATGTATTTGTGATGTATAATTCAATTACATTGACAATGGAGTTACGGCTAGTTTTGTTAATGGCTATACAAAGATTTTAATTTTTTACTGTAATACCTATACAGTCATATTTATCAAAGGTATTTATTTTGCACATTCCACAGTGTCACAAACTTTGTTTGGGAATCCCAAAGGACCAGTTGAGCTAGGTAACCCGAATACCTGCGCTGAAACAAAGCTGTGTCTAAATTTTATTTTATTCCGGCTCAAGAAGTAGTTTTGCTATGAGCCTGACGGTTTATACAGTTGGTTAACGAAAGCTCGGATTGATTTCGTTGAAGATTCTTTTTCACAACAAACAGAGACCCTTGTCCCTAATAAAACAGATGTATTACAAAGATATCACGTCCGACGAAACTTCTATTCCACGCTTTGCCAAACTGCAAAGCGAAATCAACACTATAACTCGACTCAATCAACACAAATAATTTTACCTCTGTAGAACAAAACTGCCAACCACTGGCACAAAATAAATTCAACAATTGTCCACCGACACAAAATCTAACGATCCACCTCCTGTGGCCAAACAAAATCACCTTCGCTCGAGACGCCACTCGAGTCGCTTTAAATTACCTCACAACGATAATAATCATAATCGCTACGCAGCGGCTTTATATAGAAAACAAAATCACGTGACGTAAACTTTCTCGTAAATTCGAGATTGAGCCAGAAACCCCTGGAGAGATCGTTACGCGAATCAAGTGGCATATACGCGAACCTTCCAGTACAATGACGTTAGTCAAAAACATATTACGTCAATACAAAGAGAAAAAAAAAGAGAAAAAGATACATGTATCGAGCCATAGAACAAATTGGACGTATACCGCAAACAGCGCTCAAAGAGCCGCATTTATTCTCTTATAATAAAACTACGAATTGCTTTTAACGGGGATACACTACATCGTTATGATTAAAATTATGAATGAAGTGTGACACACAGTATCTGATACCTACCTTAATCCCCATTAAATGTTTTTTTAATATTATAAATTATTTTAAACTATTTAGAATCCAAAATGCCAAGAAAACATTGCCAAGATCCTTAATCTTAAAATTTAGGTATATAGGAAAATCCTTCACATTTTAATTAAATTTTTGGAAATATTTGACCTAAAAATTGCTTAAGTGAATCATTTATATTAAGTGTTAAGCATAATAAACGATATATACCCATTGTTTTATTGCGTATATTTAAGGCTTATGAATCAAAATTTTTTTCAAAAAAATTTTTGTGGGGGCTTTAAAAATTTCTGGGGGGGGTGGTGGAAAAAATATTTAAAAAAAATAAATAACTTTTTTATATTAATATTTATAAGATTTTTGATATTATATTTAAATTCCTTGTTTTGTTCTGATTTCAACCATATATAACATGTTATAATTTAAACATATCTTGAGAAAAATATAAGCGTTTTTTAAAAAGCGCTTTTTGGCTTCCCCAAAACTTTGCCACCTTATAACTAAAAAAACATTAGCTGTAGAAACGTAATATTAGCAACAATGGGTTTTGGCTATAAGATAACCACATACACCAATTTTTATCAAAATCAGAGATGTAGTGGTTAAAAAAAATTTATTTTGTGGTGATTTGTCATAAAATGACCCAACCAAATTAATAATATTTCAGTGGCGTTTGAACAGTTTGTAACTGCAAAGGAATTCGTAAAATTCACATGATTTTTCTTGCTAAAACCGACCCTAACGAGTGTTCGGTTCGTATTATGTTTGGAAAAGCCCAAAAGGAAGTATTGGGTGACGGAATGAAGATATATTACAAATATATCAACTTATATTCTCCTCTTACCTATGTGAAAACAATGAAGAGATCTCTTGACACATATAAATGTATTCGACTTAAAAATGCAAGTGATACCGAAAAAAAGAGACTTTGTAAAAGTTTTTTCACTAAACAACTAAACTTCATTTTTCACTAAACAAAGAGTGACCATTCAAGTCGTGCATTAAAGAATTCTTGCTGTTACCACAAAAAGAGGCAAGAAATTGACTGATTTTACAAAGTCTCTTTTTTTCGGTATCACTTGCATTTTTAAGTCAAATACATTTATATGTGACAAGAGATCTCTTCATTGTTTTCACATAGGTAAGAGGAGAATATAAGTTGATATATTTGTAATATATCTTCATTCCGTCAGCCAATACTTCCTTTTGGGCTTTTCCAAACATAATACGAACCGAACACTCGTTAGGGTCGGTTTTAGCAAGAAAAATCATGTGAATTTTACGAATTCCTTTGCTGTTTTGCTTTTTGAATAGTAGTAGGCACGTTTGAAAAGGTAATAATTTCAATAACACTTCGCGTAACTGCAGATGATCAAAATATTGTTGTGGGTTTTCCACTTCAACAAAGAAAGAAATTTTTCCCAATTTACTATCTGCTTGAGGTTTCTTTTTGTATTTTCGCTTGGACTTTACTGCACAAAACACATTTCGAACTGAAGTTTCATCGTTTGTTGGAGAAGAAAGCGATAACTTGACCCTCTTTAACTTTGGTTCATCGTTCGCAGACATCAGTGCGTTGTAAGGTGCAAAACTAACTATTTATACAAACATTTATAAGGAATTTTTTCTTGAGCAACGATTGCTCAATAGCAACTCTAACTTTTTTCTTCAATTAGTAGCTGACAAGCCTGAACACGCCTACAGATGTCGAAAATTTTTTAAATGTTTTTAACAAACAAGTGTTTTTTATGACTAATATAAATAGTATGTTTTACTTTGTTTCCAATTATTCCTTCAAAAAAAAATACGAATACACTCTACGTTTAGAAATATTATTTTAGTTACTCGAGTGTTTTTGTTTGAAATACTCGTAATAAAAATATGATTTAAAAATTTGAAAAAATGGTTTGAATTTTTTGAAAACATGATTCAAATTTTGAAATTTATTCGTAAAAACTTGCTTTATAGATTTAATTCACAGCTAATGTCTCGACTTGTTTTGCAACGATTTATTGAGAAATATAATTTTTGATCAATCTTTGAGAAAATGTGTTAGTGCTTTTTAAAAGTATGTAAAAACAATTAACGTTGTTATATTAAAGAAAAAAGCAAAAGAGGTGAATGACCCTTTAACAAAAAATAAAAGTAAATATTAAATACTCTACGCTCTGTAATATTAGCTGTATTAGTTTTAGAAACGTTATAACAAAATGATTACATTTTCGTGTTAAATATTATAATTTACAAAATTTTTGATTAAAGTTCGCAAAAATGTTGGCAACATTGGAGCAAATTTGTTTCTTTTGTGTTAAATTTTAATTTGGTTTGAACAAATTGATAAAATGTAAAAACAAAGTTGACCACAAGTTTTCTGTTAAACTTTTTAACCAAAACAGTGAATTAGAACTACAAATGTGATAATTCCATAAACTCAAAAAGGTTTTTCAAATTCAAGTAACGGTTTTTCAACTGTCACTAATAAAAATTTTACTTTTGATGTCTTGACAAATAATGTGTTATAATTATACTAATTTCGAACTGGTATAAGACTATGTAGTCTTTTTAGATAAATATTTGACGAACTGTAGTCAGCAGAAAACTTTTCAAAGATTTTGCATAAACCAACTATGTTATAAAAACAGTAAAATTCGCTACAAAATGTAGTTCAGATAATTTGTGCTTGTTTGTAAATTAAAATTTTTATCTGGTATTTTACCTAAAGACATAATTTTACTTATAAATCTTGATATAAGAAAGCTTTACGTGTCAAACTTTTTGGTCTAAAAAGACGATAAGACAAGAAAATAATTTATTGAAATTTACGGTGCAGTTAAAATTACACCTCTACGGTAATACGCCTGTACCTTTAAAAAATTAGAATCGTAGTTTTAGAATAACAAAGCATTGTTTTTTAAAACAAGAATCAAGTTCATTGACGTATATGCTGAGAGCAAAGTGGGTGACACCATGTACTTTTTTCATCAGACATGATACCGAGAAGTTTGCCTGATATAAACTACACGTTGAAAATTGTTTGAAAAACGTATTGTTTTGCTGATTTTTGAGGTATAATGTTCTAATATAAGATTTACGATGTTAATTTTTTATCACGAAATTAATTCAATAGGTCACAAGCTGAAAAAAGTTGTTGGAAAAGTGATATTGTTTTGCAAATCGACTGATTTTTTGATCAAGAAGGTTTCAACTTTAAAAAATCTTTGCAATGTTTACTGTTTTTCTTTTGCAGTGAAACGCAAAATTAGATGTAAAATCACGTGTGGAACCAGTGCATTCTTAGACATAATTTAATTTTGCAAAATAGGTTTTGAAATAATAAAAAGATTTTCTTACCAAATACTTCTTTTATTAAAAGTTGTAACCACTATTTTCTTGTTTTCAAAGTCGCAAAAATTATAAAAGTTTTACGCTTTGTTAAAGAGTAACTTCTTGACTTGAACAAAATTTTTACTTGAAAAAAGCAACAATGAATCACTTTGAGGTTAGAAAAACTTAAAGGAATTGTGACAATCATTCTGCAACATAAAAAATGCAACTTTTTTGTATTAACAGGCCAGGCGGTTTAAAAATTGTGACAGATGCAATAGTTTTTATGAGACGAGTCTAAATAGTCATGGTTCGTTATTTTTTTGGTGGTATTTTTCAAAAATAATTTTGGAATAAAAAACGTTTTTACTTTGTTTGGCGAATAGAAAGTTTAAAAACAGATTAACCGGTATTAAGAAAAACTATATTGCTTTTCCTCAAAAATCTGCAGCTGACAACGTTCTATGTAGATACGTAGAACAGCAAAAAAATCTAGAATAAAACAAAATTTTTAGGTTTCTGACAGTTTTTGTGTTTGAAGATTCAAAAACTAGTGTATAGTCTAAAATTTTCAAAATAAGAAACGGTAAGTTTACAATTATAAACTTTTTGGAATTATAAGCAACAAAAACTTTTTTAATTTTATCGTTTACTTGCAAATGCTATCCACAGTTGACGTTACAACTTTTTATTTTTATTATTCAGAAATGTTTTTACGGTTTTTTATTTGAATATTTTACAGCCTCGATTAAAAGCTGCAGAATGCGAGTCTTTGGTTGTCAAATAGTTGAACGATTTAATTTTTTACAGAGTACTTTTAAGAACTTGACCACAAATGTCAGTGTGAAAAAAATGTACAAACTTATTTTCATGGATCAGTTTTGAATATAGTTTCTTTTATAGGGTCGCTGTCAAACATTTTTGAAAAAAAAGAACCATAACACTTTAAACTTTTCCGTTTTATTAGAAGCATATTGTTCGAGATACATTTCATTTGTGTACTACATTTTGCGTTGTTTACTCCAAAAACATATCTTTGAAAGTGACTTTTTTAGAAAATTTGATTATTAGTTTGTTTATCTGCATGACGTTGAAGCTGCTTTCCTTCTTTTTTGTTTGTTGTCAGATTGCAAGTTATTAACTAAGATACCTAAAAAATTGGAATTAATTTTAAGAAATTTAGTCCTGTGGTTCAGGAGGATAAATATAGAGATAAAATGAAACAAAATAAAAGTATAGTATGACAGAAAGTTTTAAAAAATCTAGCTCACTTTAGATAAAAGGTAAATTTTAAACTTTGAACTACTAAATTTTCTTTAAAAACAAAATCGTTTGTTATTAACATTATGCAAGCATTTCCAAAAATTCACATAACCTATTTTTAGATATGTTTAAAATGTCAATACGATAAAACTTTGCAACAGATTACTAAGCGCAAGATCTCCCGGTTAATAGATGGATCAAGAATTGAACACAGGACGTTTAAATCTCATGCTCACAAAAAATCAAGATTTGAATACAATTTTTAGTCTTAAGGTTGTACATTATAAATATTGAAATAATTAGAAAAACTGCAAAGCTTTTTTAAAGAAATTAATAAAATAATAAACTTGTCCTTACATTTGATTTCAACTACATATTAGAGAAGACGTAATATTTTTATAGATTGTAGGTTTTTGCTACGGCTTCCTACTTACGTCATTTTCTTAAAAATTCTGATTTATTTTAAAAAAATAATAAAGATTTTTAAGGATTCTTTCAACACGCACGTTGTTTTGTTAACAAAAAAAGGTACCTGACTTCATTGCATTGCTAGAATAAGATCTGAGGCATTTCACTGGCGTGTCTTTGTACTGTTATGACAAAGTCTGTTTTTAAAAACTTCTGAACATGTAGTCTATTGTTGAATTATTTGAGTTAAAACAAGACCTCTACTACATGACTTATAATTTTATGTTTTTCTGATACAAAGTTAATAATATACTGTATAAACATTGTTGTAAGAAAGAAAATACATCAGATTGTCTGCTATTAGAAAAAAGAATTTTTTTTAATTAAAAGACAAAATTCGGTTTAAGATTTTTGAAAAAACTTTAAAAAATTAATTTAATGAATTAATAAACTTGTCCTTTTACTTGACTGCAACTATATTTCAGATAAGATAACTGCAATGTCTATCATTAAAAAAAATCAAAATCATAGATAAGTGCAACTTTGTTGTTCTGAGTGAGGATTGAACTCATACATAAAAGCAACTTCATTGACCAAGAATCAAACTTAACTTGAATTAGCCAGATCTTAGGGTTAATTTATTTGAATAACACGCTTTACAATAAAATCTTAAAAATTGAACAAATATATCTTAGATTTTAAATTAAAATCAAGAATTTAAACTCGTTCGTCTTTGTTAAAATCACTGGTTAGAAATTTAATTATTGTTTTTTAGAGACATGTCTTTCAGGATAATTGCTTATGAACTTGTTAAAAAATCATTGATTAGAAAGCTAATTCCGGTTTAAAAAATATGTGCTTCTACTTATTTTTACAAGACTTCGTTTGTCTTTGCTACAACCGCTGGTTGGAAAGCTAATTGTTTTTACTAACATATGTTTCAAGGTAACTCTTTATACTTGTTTTTTGAACTTTTTATAAGACTCTATTTATACTTGTTTGTAAGTTATAAAATCATTAATTAGAAATTTGCTTTAAAATAACGGATTATAGCTTTACAAGACTTTGAACTCGTTTGACTTTAGATAAGCACAACATTTGTTAGAAGGCTAAGTGTTGTTAGTGACGTGTCTTTCCAGATCCTTGTTTATACTTGTGAACTTGATAAAAATCATTAGAAAGTTGTTTTAAAATAACAAATTATAGTTTTACAAGACTTTGAACTCGTTTGACTTTCGATAAGTAACACTTTGTTGGAAGGTTAACTGTTGTTAGTGACGTGATCCTTGTTTATATTTGTTTGAAAAGAAATTCACTGGTTAGAAATTTAATTGTTTTTTGGAGATAGCTCTTTCAGGATAATTGCTTATGAACTTGTTAAAAAATTGCTGGTTAGAAAGCCAATTCCAGTTTAAAAATATATGCTTCTACTTATTTTTATAAGACTTTGTTTGTCTTTGTTAGAAACTTAATTGTTTTTTTCTAACATGGTCAGTCTTTGTTTTTAAACTTTTATAATACTATAAATTAGTTACAAATTTGTTAGAAGGTTTATTGTTGTTTAGCAACGTGTCTTTAGACATAATTACATCTTTTATAAGACTTTGAAAAATCCATCTGTTAGAAAGCTGTTTTTTACTGTAGTTATAACACACAGTTAAATAATCCCTTACCAGGTTGAGTATAAGGTTAAACGTCATATTAGTATGTTCTTGGTCCATTTCTTTGACTGCTTTTCAACTATATTATCTAATATACTTCCATCGAAAATTAATTGAACAACTCGGATCAGTTCGATTTTAGGTTTTGTTGAACAATATTTGATTCAATGCATTCAGGGACCGAACCTGTTGCAAATTAGGTAATCAAGTTTGATTACCTAATTTCATCTAGATCTTTACCCACTGCTAGCTGATGCTAAGGAGTTATTTAAAAAACAACTTTGATCTTTATCAAGTATATTAATTACAGTCTTCCACTGGATTTAACCTCTTTGGATTTAACCTTCTTGGATTTAACCTCTTTTCATTTAACCTCTTCGGATTTAGCCTCTTTGGATTTAACCTCTTTCAATTTAACCTTCTTAGATTTAACCTACTTGGATTTAACCTTTTTTCATTTAACCTCTTTGGATTTAACCTACTTGGATTTAACCTCTTTAAATTTAAGCTCCTTAGATTTAACCTCTTTAAATTTAACCTCCTTAGATTTAACCTTTTTTCATTTAACCTCTTTGGATTTAGCCTCTTTTCATTTAACCTCTTTGGATTTAACCTTCTTGGATTTAAGCTCTTTAAATTTAACCTTCTTGGATTTAACCTCTTTAAATTTAACCTTCTTGGATTTAACCTCTTTAAATTTAACCTTTTTGGATTTAATCACTTTAAATATAACCTTTTTAAATTTAACCTCCTTAGATTTAACTTTCTTGGATTTAACCTCTTTAAATTTAACCTTCTTAGATTTTACCTTCTTGGATTTAAGCTCTTTAACTTTAACCTCTTTAGATTTAACCTTCTTGGATTTAGCCTCCGCCAAGGATTTAGCCTTCGCCGAGGATTTAGCCTCCGCTAGCCTCCGAGGGGTTTAGCCTCCGCAATTGACGTCAAATGACCCATTTCTAACTACTATCGGACCAAGAAAATAAATGAAAACCTTTTTTTTATTCATTTATTTTTTTTGTAGAACACCTGAGTTTTGCGACGAAACTTAAAAAATCGAAGCAAGATTCTGCGCAAACAGCTTTTTGCGGCTCACTGACTTCGGCTTGATATGAAATTGGGCCCAGCTTTGAAAACGGGTTGGACATCCCTGGCCTAGAGCATATAACAATATATTTCAAACAAAAATATTCAATGGGATTACCGGAAGTAACTTCCAAAATATACCCATATCATGTAAACATACAGTATCTAAGCAATCTATAAGATACATTGGACCGAAAATTTGGAACCAATTGCCCGAAAACATGAAAAAATGTAAGTCATCGATTACCTTTATTAAAAAAGCAAAAATTTGCTTTCTTGAAAAACTACTGGCTTCATCATGCAACTCGTTGCTGGCTTTCTTTTATCTTTTAGAAAATTATTTTCATGTCTGCACAAAAAGAGTGCTTCGACGAATCAACTGCTTAACCTTTATAAATTGGATTAATTTTGCAAGAAATATGTTTTGACTTTAATCACGTTCTATAATTGCATTAATTATTTTTGTATGTGTGTTGTTCTGAGGGCATTTATTCTTTGAAATGATTTTAAGATCTAGTACAGGATTTCTTTCGGTGATTTGTTTGCCTGTTTGCCTGTTGCAGAATACAATCAAGTTACCACTAATTTTGATGCTTAATCATGTTTTATGACCCAAACTCTGCTATGGTCCTACCAATGTACCACCCCCATTGCAGAGTTTTTATCAAATAACCTCAATATAACTTTTTTAATGTTTTTGTGCCTTTTCGTTTTTCTTTTCTTTCTTTACTTTTTCTTTTTATAAAAATAAATTCATATTGAGGTGAGACAACTGCGGTTTTAGTAATACAAACTTTTATTAATAATTCACATCTATCTTTGTAAGTTATAACGTACACTCATTTTATTGCTTCTTCCTTTT
This sequence comes from Diplosoma virens, assembly GCA_963680785.1. Lineage (NCBI taxonomy): Eukaryota > Metazoa > Chordata > Ascidiacea > Aplousobranchia > Didemnidae > Diplosoma > Diplosoma virens. The sequence continues at coordinate 14,314,084 of OY796894.1, read as the reverse complement.
TCTAATCTGCAGTCTTAACTATGTTTATAATCAAAGAAATATAGTGTACTTTTACTATGTGACGGAGCAAAAATAAAAGTAAACTGAATTAAGCTCTCTTTAACTTATTTTAACTTTACAGGAACCAGAAAGGCGTTATTCGGCAATCGGCCAATTTTAGCGTTGTTTTTAACCTAATAGATTAGGCCTACGTAATATTCCAAAAATAAATTACTTTTATGACTGCATAATCGCATTCAAAAACTACTAAACTTGTAAATATAAAATATTGATAAACCAAACGCTAATATAAAATCACCCTCAAACATATGTTATAATTATTTAAAAGATCTACTCTTAATCAACTTAATTAACATAAAAATACATTGCATAATTCATACAAAACTAAATTCTCATATTGCGTTCGCTCATAAGAAATCACACAGGTTGCTAATACATTAAGCTTGACTATTTCGCGCCCGCCGCTTACAATGCGATAGGTCTATTACAATATAGACGGCGTACAAAGCCAAAAGAAATATATCTACATTTACAGTATTCACATGTACTTAAATTACATACATAAATGGCTTAAAGGTCTAAAAGGAAGAGATATTTATATTTGATTATTTAAAATTACAAAATATACACACTAATTGTAGCGGTTAATCTTGTCCCTTTTGTTTTTATAAAGCGTGATTTCCCGATAATAAGACCTAGCGAGATTTTTGAGAACGATTTTAATGTAAACTCTACTCTTAAAGTAAACCCTAGTTGACTGGTGACGACAAAACTTTCCTAACCTCAACCAATCACATTCTTCGACACAAAGCACGTCATTTTTACACATTATGAGGTCATTATTAATGTCCGCACGCAAAACAAGCCACATGAAATTTTCCAACGGGCAAGAGAAGAACTCGTGATGAGGGAGTAAAGCGAAAATCCTGCGGGAAATTGAGTAAAGCAAAAACTCTACTGAATTTTTAAAACCCGATGACTTGCAAGACATTCCAGAGGATGATGATATGATTGCTTTTGAATAAATCTTTGTAACGAGTTTGTTTAGAGTTATTTTTTGGAGTTACAGATAATCTTTTTCTTAAATCGTGATCTTAAAACGTGTACGTGCAACGTAATCTTGTACCATAATCGTGATCGCGCTACTGACTAGTCTTGTATCTAATTCGTTTAACTGCTCTTTAAACGTTTATTTATATAACTGCAAGCTATAATTTCTGCTTAAAAAAGAATGAACTTCTTCAAAACTTGGAAGTATTTGTTTTGGGTAATGAATCATTTGCGAATATTTAGATTGCAATAATGACTCATTTGGATGGGTAAATTTCAGCATTAATTACAGTGGTAATGTTTCAAAACTGTAGCAAAAAGTAAAATTAGTTATTGTCGGCATTTAATACAAAGCTATAATTGCAAAGATATAAATAAACCACAAGCAAGAAGCTTTGTAAGCTTTTTTTATAGTATTTTACTTGACTGGCTTTGAGATCAACATAAACTGAAATATTCTGACAAATCCTAACGAAGACGAAACAGGCCTGTCAGCGCTCGCTTGTTGTCAGATCTTGACCAACCACTTTTAATTACTAAGACAGATATTGTGATTAATGTTTTAGTAAAGTAATATATCTACATTTACGCAAGCATGCATTATTTTTATCGCAATGTTTTCGATATGAATAGTATTGGACTAACAGGATACAATTGAATCATGTAACAACAGCAAACTCTTTATCAAAGCTTTAGTATCCGATTTCAGTAAATTAACTAGCAATAGGTTTGTACTAGTGTTGCAGACTAGAAAAATTTTCATCCAAATTGCAAAAAGAAAAGGCGCCACTCAATTATTGCTGCCAAAGTTTAATTAAAAAATTTGTTAAAAGAGAATTGCACTCAAAGTAGCGTATCCCACTTAAAGTAGGGGCTTGCGAAGTTTTTGTTTTGTGGAAGATTATAGTAACTTATGTAGCGTCGCCAAGACGCGAACCAAGTCCGTGTTCGCGCGCTAATTAAAGTTCGCGCATGGCGCCTGGTGATGCGCCTGCCTGCTGCTGTCTTCCCTTTGGCGGTCTCTGTTATTGTAACCATAGCACGAGATAGTTCTAGTCTTTTTGGTTTGACCTTCGTACAAGAAGGTTACTTAGTAGAGCCTGCTGGCCGCTTATATCTATTCCATTGGAATTTTAAATAGCCTATTGGCTGAAGTGTTCGGAAAGGAACAAATTTGTTAAAATCTAATCTAATTTGGTGAATCTAATTTGGTGTTTTTATATCTAATCTGGAATAAATTAATATTATCTGTCCAAGTTCTATTCATTTCTACTTCCGAACTAACAACAAGCTTTAACAAATTTGTACGAGTTATAACGAATTTGGCGCAAGTTTATAACGAATTTGGGAGAATTTAGAAAATTTAATATTTATTACTTCGATTATCGATTTGATTCGAATAAGATAATTCTAACTAAACAAGAACTTGATAAATTATTTGGTTTGAATAAGAACTTTAAACACATTGCAAGAAGCAGAGTTATTCTCGTTCCATTTGTCTGTGGTGTCAACGAACGCATGTGAATACAAGTCTTGAAGAAATTTCTTTGGAACACTGCAAGGAAAACGGTATTTAAAAATTTAAATTTGTCCGCTACAGTATAGAGCACGGAAAGTGTTGAAACTTTAAGTAACTAATTTACTATTGTTAATTATATATTGTGTCAATTTATATTTGTTTGAACATTTATTACGAATGGAGTCTAATACTCCCGAGATTAACCCGCTTCAAGACGATGTAGAAAATGCTATCGAAAGCTTGCGATCTACACTAAACAATAATTATTTAACCGCCGAAAAATTAATGTCGTTGCGTAATCCGGAAATTAAGTCGTTGAACGAGAGCGTTGCTAAAGTAGAAGATTCATACAATGAATTAATGAAAATAATGTCAAGCAATATGACACCTGCGCGAACCAAAGCCGATGTCGCAACTAATAAACGTGAGTTTGATGAGGGAATAAGTGACTGGTTCACTCGCACAGGGACTATAGGTTCTAATAAAGATTTTGCCCGTTTTAATGCCGCGCCCACTAGCTTGACTAAATCTAATAAAAGCTCACGGTCTTCTTCTCACACGGTTAAGCGACTTCAAGCCACTCTTAATCTTAAATCGGCGCAATTACAAGCTAACCATATGCGAGAACGGGCGGAAGAGCAACAGCGTAAGTTACAACTAGATATGTAAGAGCAACAGCGTAAGTTACAACTAGATATGTAAGAGCAACAGCGTAAGTCACGACTAGAAACGGAGCTGGAAGAAAGGGAGGCTCTACGCAAAATAGCTCTTGCCGAGTTAGAGTGTAAAGTGTGGGAAGAGGCAGAAAGTAAGGAACTCGAGGGTCCCTCCTTTTCTAATCCAAATCCCTCAACTTTATTAACTGCAAGTAGTGTAAAAACTCAATTTCCAACATCTTCCACGGCTACTAAGAGGGTTACTTTTGGTCAAACAGCTGTATCAACTGCTAATACTAGCCGTTCGGGATTCGAGTCGAATCGGGGGGCAGTGCCTTTCAATGAAAGTGCTTCTCGTCCACCTTTAGATACCCCACAACATTTACCTACCCAATCTTATTCACCATTTACTAATACGCCCTACCAACCGTGGCTTTACAACGTCGATTATGATAGTATGTTTTTGCCTAGACCTGAATTTCCTAAGTTTAAAGGAAATCCTCTCGAATTCAAGTCATTTCTTAATAACTTTGAAACACACCTTGAGCCAAGGGTTCATGATGAACGAACCCTGTTTTGCCTCTTGCTTCAGCATTGCAGCGAAGATATACAGGGCCAAATAAATCATTTAGCCGGCCAGGAAGCATACTACCAAAGGGCCAAACAAAAACTTGTTCAAGAGTACGGATCGCCATGGATCATATCTGACGCTTGCTATCAAAAACTTAAGGAATTTCCGGCAATTAAAAGTGGAGCAAGTCGACAATTGAAATCCTTTTGCGAACTACTAGAGAAAACCCTAGAGATAACAAAAGACATTCCCCGACACAAATCTAGACACTTTAGATACTCTAACCGCCTTGGTAGGAAAGTTACCTTATAATTTACGAGGGCGATGGGTGAAAAAGTCAGTAGAGATAGAAAAAACTAGGGGCCTTGTAGCGGAATTTTCCGATTTAGTTGAGTTCGTGAAACAAGAATCTGACGTTGCTAATTCTTTGTTCGGCTTCAGAACTTTGAATAACAAATCTAACCCCAAGTCCAAGCCCTTTAGCTCTAAAGCAACCGTAGCTTTCTTGGAGAAAGAAAATAAAAAGACGGGTTTAGGATCTTGTTGGTACTGCAAAGATACAAGACATAAGTTGCTGAATTGTACCAGTTTCTTAAACTTATCGTTAAATGAACGTTATAAATTCGTAAAATCAGCGAAGTTATGTCACAAGTGCTTGAGTTCTAAGCATCGGACGCCAGCATGCAAAAGGACGAATACATGTAAGGTCGATGGCTGTTCTAGAGCATTTCATCATACCCTCCTTCATCGATCTGTCGATAGCAAAAAACTTCATACCTGCGAAAAATTCACATCGACCTCCGATACGATTGAAAATACTAACGTATCTAGCGCTTTAGTTAGCAATAAAATTCGTGCTGAGAATTCTTCTGGAACTGTCTACCTATGCGTTGTTCCTGTACGCGTAGCTCACAAAAATAAAAGTATTTTGACTTACGCATTTCTCGACCAAGGTTCTACCCACACCTTTTGCGACGAAAACCTGGTTAAGACGTTAAACCTTAACGGTCCCGAAACCAGCATTCAGATTAAAACGATAAATGTGTCCTTCAAAGTCTATAAAAGTATATTGTGCGACTTAGAAGTATCTTCCCTTAATAACGATAACTCGTTTTCTTTAACCAATGTACATTCCATTGAAAGTATTTCTCTGCAACCTAACTCTATCCCACCTAAAAGAGAACTCTCTCAATTTCAACATCTTAAGGATATAAGATTTGACACTATACCAAGCGCTTCGATTCAAATGTTAATAGGTGCTGTCGTTCCAGAAATGTTTTTCGTGGGAAATATACGAAAAGGTCCTAAAGGCACACCTTACGCCATCGAAACCCCTTTAGGTTGGTCTCTATTAGGTCCCTCAATGACGCTTTCTTCCCAAGCAAACTTCCATGTTAACTTTCTAAGTTATAAAGATAATGAGCTGCTGCAAGCAACTGAACGCTTGTGGAAGTCAGATTTTGAAAGGGATACATCGGTATTGAACGTTCCAAACTCAAAGGAGGACAGAGCAGCTTACGACGTGATGGAAACTAGATTATGCCTTGACGGAGGACATTACCAACTGCCATTGCTGTGGAAAAACGAAAGTCAGAAGCAGCTTCCAGATAATCTACCTTTAACTAGAAAACGACTGTTTAATCTGAAGAACCGATTCCTTAAAAACGAGAAGTTGAGAGAGGCATACACAGAAGCGATCGAGTCATACTTAAGTGAAGGATATGCCCAAGAAATTACTGAAGATGATGTTCAAAATGCTTTCACTGTGTGGTACCTTCCCCATCATCCCGTAGTTAATCCGAGTAAATCTGGAAAGCTTAAGAGTAGTTTTTGATCGTGCGGCAAAATTTAATGGAACTTCTTTAAACGACAAACTAATGAAGGGTCCAGATTTGGCCAATAGCTTAGTTGGTGTCCTTAATCGCTTCAGAAAGAATAAAGTCGCCCTAGTAGCAGACGTAAAGGCGATGTTTCAACAAATTAAGGTAGACGCCCGAGACCAAAAAGCGCTCAGATTTTTGTGGTGGAACAAAGGAGACCTATATAAAGAATCGAAAGTCTATAAAATGGTGGTACACCCTTTTGGTGCAACCTCATCTCTGAGTTGTGCCAATTTCTTTTTGAAGCAGACCGCTCGTGAATTTGGTCATTTATATCCATCTATGATGTGCTTCATAATTTCTACGTTGACGACTGCTTGGTTTCAGTTTCAACAGTTAAGGAAGCAGTCGCGATAAAAACTCACAGAACTTTTGGACCGACGCGGTTTTCACTTGACGAAATGGATTTGTAACAATGACAAGGTGTTGGAATCTATCTCCGAATAAGAAAGATCAAATTTAGGCCAGTTTATGTTAGATAACGGTGTGAAGGAAAAGGTCCTGGGCATGCAATGGCATGTAAAAAGCAATTACTTTACTTTCGACATTCATGTCAACAAAAAACCTTTTACAAGACAAGGGTTGCTTTCCATGACAGCAAGTGTTTACGACCCCCTGGGATTCGTAGCGCCAGTAATTTTAGAGGCAAAATTATTGCTTTAAGATTTGTGCAAACAGAAAGCTAATTGGGATAGCGTTATCAGCGAAGAAGAAAGAGTTAGATGGTCTCGCTGGTTCGAGGAATCGCCTTATTTAAGTGAGCTCAAGATTCCCCGGTGTTTTACCCAAATAGTTGCTGCTAGCTATGAGATTCACTGTTTCGCCGACGCATCTTCGTTTGCATACGGCGCATGTTCGTATCTTCGCATAATTGATACAAAAGGTTTTGTCCATTATTCGTTCCTTTTGGAAAAATCTAGATTGGCCCCAATTAAGTCTATATCAATACCTAAATTAGAATTAATAGCCGCTGTCCTAGCCGTACGCTTATCTTGCTTATTGAAGGCGGAGTTAGAATTATTTGTAGTTTTAACTTTCTAGACCGACTCTACAGCCGTACTTCATTGTATAAAAAATAACACCAAACGCTTTCCTGTGTTTGTGGCCAATCGTTTAGCAATCATTGAACAAAATACTGAACTTGATTGTTGGCGCCATGTGCCGCCAAATTTGAATCCTGCTGATCTTGCTTCTCGTGGCATATGAGCTAACTCGAAGTGAAAAAGTGGTTAAAAGGACCAGAGTTTTTGACAAAGCCCCGCACCGAGTGGCCTACAAATAAGTTGTTAAAACCTAACTCCGCCTGAAGAATTTATATCGGCTAAGGAGCAGACTATTTGTTCCGCCTTGGAATCTCGCTTTACAGGTGAGCTAGACTCAATAGATAAACTCATCAATCGCTGCTCTAATTTATACAAACTGAAGCGTTTGACGGCCTGGATTTTGAAATACAAATTCTTCTTGCAGAATCACAACAGTTTTGATTGTAAATTGAAAATCCTTAAACAGATTACTGTCGAGGACTTGCAAAATGCAGAAACTGAACTCGTTAAATACACCCAGAGGCAGCATTTTCCATATTTGTTTACGAAAACATCTTCACATAGATAGCCTTTATTCATGCGAAAGATTAACCCTATTTTTCTTGACGGAGTAGCGCGGGTAGGTGGCAGGTTCGCACAACTTGATATTGACGTAGACATAAAACATCCAATAATTATGCCTTAATGTTCTCATTTGACTGAGTTAGTTATAAGACAGCATTATGATAAACTTGGCCACGCCGGCACCAGTCATACCTGGGCCTCGTTACGACAACGCTTTTGGATTGTCAAAGGTGCAGCTGCTGTTCGCCACTCTATAGGTCAATGCATAAAATATAAAAGACGCAATGCTTAAGTAGGTAAGCAGTTAATGGCTGATCTTCCGCGTTGTAGGGTACAAATAAACAAGCCACCCTTCTATAAAGTAGATGTTGACTATTTTGGCCCTTTTTTGGTTAAGCAGCGAAGAAGCCGGATTAAAAGATACGGATGCATATTTTCATGCTTAACAACAAGAGCAGTGCACATCGAGGTGGCTAGTGACCTATCTACAGGCTCCTTTATAAATGCACTAAGAAGATTTATAGCCAGAAGGGGTCAACCCGATGAGATTTTCAGTAACAATGGCACTAACTTTGTAGGCGCCGAACGTGTTTTGCGCGAATCACTTCAGAGTCTACAACAATCAAAATTGAATAATTTCTGCCTTCAGTTAGAAATTAAATGGCGCTTTAACCCTCCCTATGCCACTCACATGGGTGGGGCATGGGAGCGAATGATACGCTCAGTGCGCCGAATTTTAAATGCTTTAACTCAGATGCAGACATTGACCGAAGAAGGTTTAATGACTTTAATGACTGAGGTGGAGGGGATTTTAAATTCCAGACCTTTGGTCCAATTGCTCCATGATTTTGAAGAGGAGCCTTTAACCCCCAACCATCTGCTACTGCTAAGAAGCAACCCTAATTTATCGCCTGGCACATTTCGACACAAATAGCTGTTACACACGCAGGCGTTGCGCTCTAGTGCAGTTTTTAGCCAATCAATTCTGGCGACGTCGGGCCAAAGAATTTCTTCCCAATCTTTTGCAGCGGCAAATATGGTTCAATCGCAGAAATTTCGAAGTAGGGGATGTAGTATTACTAGTTGAAGACATGCAACATAGATCTAATTGGGTAGTGGGGAGAGTGATTCGAACCTTAACTGATAAGGAAGGTTTTGTGCGAGTGGTCCAAGTCATGGCGCGCAATACCCTATTAACTAGACCCGTTACGAAATTGTGTTTGATTGAAAAAACGGCTCAGTAATTTAAGTGTATTTACGTTGCTTTATTGTTTATTTATGATAATTTTGTTTACGAAGACTACGTTGTTGAATAGCATAATTTATGTGCTTCATAAGAGAAATTTTTGTTTATTCTAAGTTCAATCTCCATTTGTGTTATTAATTTGATGTGTATTTATGTTGGATTTACTTTATTTGTATACTGCTGTTACTGCTGTGTTAACGACGCTTTCGTAATGTTAAAAATGTTACCGTAACATTTTGGGGGGGAGTGTAGCGTCGCCAAGACGCGAACCAGGTCCGTGTTCGTGCGCTAATTAAAGTTCGCGCATGGCGCCTGGTGATTGTTCTCGCTGCTGTTGTCTTCCCTTTGGCGGTCTCTGTTATTATAACGATAGCACGAGATAGTTCTAGTCTTTTTGGTTTGACTTTCGTACAAGAAGGTTACTTAGTAGAGCCTGCTGGCCGCTTATATCTATCCCATTGGAATTTTAAATAGCCTATTGGCTGAAGTGTTCGGAAAGAAACAAATTTTTTAAAATCTAATCTAATTTGGTGAATCTAATTTGGTGTTTTTATATCTAATCTGGAATAAATTAATATTATCTGTCCAAGTTCTATTAATTTCTACTTCCGAACTAACAACTTATAAAATTAGTTTTTTCAAAAACTTGTATTTAGCATTCAGATTAAAATGAATTTAGAAAACGTCTTTTCTTAAAACTGAGGCTGATTAAATATTTTGATTTTGATTTTTTAAAAGTGAAAAGAAGACTTTTTACCCGTATTAGTATTCATTTTGCTTTCGAGGAAATAAAAAAATCTGTTTAGCACAAATTTAATTGCCAATTTAATACATAAAGAAAACAGATCTGAACAAATATAATGAACAAAATAAATTTTCGCTTTATTTAATTTCCAACTTAAGGCTCAATTTAAGAAATCATAAAGACGTTTTATTAGTGTTCATTTTGCTTTCGATGGGTAAAAAAATCTGTTTAGCACGTGAGTTATTTTCCTGAATCGATATATTTCCAGCATCTATTCATTAGCGTGCATGATGCACAATGCCGCTTTAATCAGTGTAGTAATGCGCCTGGTAGAAGCTACAAATCTTAGGTATACGTATGACCACCTCTGCAACAAAACTTGGGTAAGCAGACTGCTCCAAATAAGAGTTTAAAATATCAATGAACTAATGCACCTGGTAGAAGCCACAAATCTTAGTTATTTATTGACCTTTTTAAAATTAAAAATATATTAAAGGCACAATCATGATAAAAATTTCATTCAAAGATTTGATTTAATTCTGTTTTGCTTTTTTTATTTATTTACTTTTTTTGGTTTTATTTTTTTGTTTTGTACTTGGTAATGTTGTTTGATGGCAAAATAAACTGCTGTGTGTGTCTTTGTCCATGATTAGCTTGTCTCTCGATGTTGGTGTGTTGCAGCTGTTGAGTTTGTTTATTTGTCACTTCAAGTAAACTTTAAAAATTTTGATAGTATTTCAATGGATAGTTAGAACGGATTTTGTTGCTGAAGTACAATTTTTGCGAAGAATATTAATTTGATAATGTTTGTTTAGGAGTGTAAAACTATTACTTACTACTGAAGCGACGTGAATTGTCTATGCTTCAATGATTACCAAAGCTGTAAAGATCACTGAAAGTTTGAATCGAATCTGCAACTTAGTTAGTATTAGCTGGACAAAAAGTTCTTTGGGGCTGTAAAGAAGTGAATAAAATAATCAAACGAATTGAAAAAATTAGACAAGGGCAAATTGGACAAATTTTACGGTGTTTAACATAAGTTTTAGGCGGTTTTGGAGTCACAGCGTCGACAGAATAGCTCAGCGTAATAAACTCCGACTTTCGAGCAGAAAGTTTAATTTTAATCTACATAATCGATATCTGTTTGAGTTCGGTCTCGTCTCTTTACAGCAAATTCTTCAAGGCTTCAATTTGGTCTCGCTCCTTTCTTGCCGATGAACACGGCGTAGTGCGCCAAGTCGTAGTAAAAACGCATGGTTCAGAAGTACGGCTGCTCGTTTATAAACTTTGCTATGTAGTTCCCGCAAATTTTAATTTTGTGCCATGAAAAAAGCTGTAATGATCCTGCAACTGCTGTAGAGTAAAGTGGATATGTTCCATGTTATTGTTTGTATATTTGTGCAACGTTGGTAATTCTTTTTTTGTTTTAGTTTTTAGGGCGTTGGGTATGTCAAAAATTACAAGCACTCGTGTTTGTTTCATTTTTTTGCTTTTCTGATCGTTACAGCCGGCGACAAAAGTTTAAAAATACATTTCATTTTTGGCAATTCTGTGTGCAAACCGCCATAACTTTTATTTCATTCGCTACTTTCACACAATTTTGATTATTTATTAGTTACCTAATTAAAAACGTAACAAACTTTAACAGAATTGAAACAAAGTTTAAGATTAATATTTTGTGACACCGCTCTTATTTCTGATGACTTCTTGCATGTGACGTGGCATGCTGTTTACAGCAATAATATGGAGAGATTTCTCTCTTTCAAACTTCTGTAATTGCTGCTTTAAGTGCATCAAGGCTTTAAAAAAGATGATTCTTTGAAACTTTTTTCTTCATGAGACTTAAGTTTTCTATCGGATACAAGTCTGGACTGTTTTTTGATCACTCCAACATTTGGATACCTTTTCCTTCAAGAAATTTTTCACCACCTTTTTGATTGACATGGAGCATCATCATGCATAAAAACCTCACAGCTGTGAGTTCTCATGAAGAGCTCAAGTTTACTATTTAACAAGGCAACGTATTTTTCGCCATTTATAGTGGTTCGGGGCGGCAGAAAATGAAACACAGCAGGCTCCATGAATGATATTGCTCCCAAAATCATTGGGCTAGGCGAGTGTTTTATTGTTGGGGTAGTGTACATTTCTTCGTAGCGTGCTTCAACAGGTCTTTAAACCCGATATTTTTGAATAGAAAACTGCAGTACAGAAAAATCTTCCGAAAAAAGTTTTTTGTTTCTTCATGTCTATGTCTCAAATAGAATGTCTCTTGGCAAAGTCCAGACCGTTTTTCTTCATTGCCCGAGTCAAACGTGGTTTTCGGGCTGGTTTGCATGAATAGAGGCCAAATTCCAGAGACAACCTGCGTTAAATTGTTTTTGTACTGACTGCTGTGCCAGTTTCCATCAACTTAGCTTGGATTTTTTGGAGGTACTCATTGGATAGTAACTGCCTTACGCATAAGGCGATCTTCTCTGCTGGTGGTACCCTTGGTAGGCCAGACCATTTTCTGTCTATGAAAACACCCTTATTTGGTATTTCATGATTTTATTGTGCACAGCTGTTTTGCTAACCTTCATCTTCGCGATTTAAAGTACAAAAAACTTGAAAATTTACAATTTAAGTCAGTTCTTCCGAGCTTTTGCCCATTTTTTCAACCAATAAATTAAACTGATTTTGACTAAAACGCAATCTTGCAAACAATTTATTGAGCAAAAAAAAAAAAACAGTGTCATACGGAGATTATATATTAACACAATTACACAATCATGCATTATGGCACAATTATACCGATTACTTATTGAGATATAAGCATTTAAAACTACGTGTGGCATTTTTTGGTAAGTGTCCCTAAATTTTTGTCTCAGACTGTATTTGCGCGTGCACTTGCTACCGGCGCCTTTTGCTTTACACTTTAATTATTAGTTAATTTGTTCCCCAAGCATAGTTTTTTTCTGCAGCGTATTCATTTAGTGCTGGCTCTTTCGCGTTTCTTGTCACTTTTCAATTTGTAAGGCAACTAGCAGCAATAATTGTGGCTTCTGATTTTAATCAGACTTAGTGCTGTTTTCTATAATCTTGAAATCTGAAAGACTTAATGCGGTGTCACATTATCGTCATTGGTATTGTGCTTTTTAACCTTTTGCGTGTTTCTTCGTTTCCATTTCCGGAGTTTCAGCACCAACATAAACTGCTCGTTAAGGAAACTATGTAATTTTCTCTGTTTGATCTTTAATTTGTTTTATTAATTTTCGGAATACCGCTTCGTGTCGCATGATTGTTTAAATAATTTTTCATTTACGTATATAGAACATCTTTATGGTTATTTTAACTTTTTTTTTACAGAAGCGCGTTATTCGACTATTACCTTTGCGCCAATCCGCCACCTTTAGCGCCGTTTACTGTTACAATGTATCTACAGTACATGTACTGCATGTATATATCAATCAAACCTTAATATACTATTACCCTCGAAAATGTTACAATTATTTAATAGATCTACTTTTAATCTACTTAATCGGCATAAAAATACGTTACATAATTCATCCAAAACTAAATTACGCGCCCGCCGCTTACAATGCGATAGGCCTATTACAATATAGACCGCGTACAAAGCTAAAAGAAATATATCTACGTATTCAGTAATTATATCTACTTCAATTACATACGTAAATTGCGTGAATATATAGTTATAAATGATTATTTCAAATCACAAAATACACACACCGACATAGATCTTTGTAAACTTTTAACTTACATTCAATATTAATTAAAAACTTGTGTATGAATCTACAGATCTATTTACATAGGCGTATAAGATAATACACACACAAAAAACATTACTGATATACTATAAAAACTGACCACACTAACAAAACGAACCTGTCAATCCAAAGCCAAAAACTCAAACTGATACTAATCAGCAAAGCTACATAGTAAGTAAAAAACAACGAGATGCTGCAACCAGAGGTCCCAGAGGTCCCGGAAATTTTTTCGTGGCCCTACAGCTGCTATGGGCTAACCGCTATTGTGTAGAACTGAAGACTAATGAAACGCGTTAAGCCGCAACCAGCCGGTACTGGTTTAGTAAAATAGCCGAGAATAATACGGTACAAAATACATCGGCCTATCTCGGCAATAATGCAGTACTTGCACTCATACGCATTTATTTTAATTATATCTTTTTTCTCAGTGACAGTACTACTAACTACAGTTACTATACGTATTATTTAATTTCACATGATGTGTCACACCCGCGCCTGGATGTTTTTTTTTTTAATTTCCCGACGATTCCTCGGCAACCACGCCAACCCAAAACTCTTTTTAAACCCACTTATCAACTATTCCGACAACACTTGGGGTCTCGACCGGGATTTTGAAACACTTGGTATAGAGAAAAAATTAAATTTTTTCAGAAGTGACTAAAATGCATTCCATTTCTAACTGTATCAGAGGCCTTCACTCAATCTAACTACAAAGTTATATTTTCTGCTTAAGGAAAAACCAGCTTCTTTAAAACTAGGAAATATTTGTTTTCTGCACTAGTGGCTGTGGGTTTTTTGTAGAAGTGTCTCAAGCTTTAAAGCAAGATGATAAAAACGCAAATCTTGCTTGCAGTATATTCTTTGATGTTTTGGTTGGGTTTGGTCTGTCATACAGAAAAGTAGCAGAGATTTACTAACTTTCTAGGCTGCAAAAAACATATCTTATCCGGAATTTCGTTCATGCCAAACATAATAAAAGCTTCTCAACAAGACCTACTCTCTCTCGATTAAAGGATGCACTTAAGCTTAAGACTTACAATTCACTCTTTGCAAATGGCCTTCATAGGTGAGTGACTCCGCAGTGCAATAACTTTTAAAGACACATAGTGATGAAGTAGCAGCCTAAGCAATAATAACCAATATGGATGGGTAAATTTTAACATTAATTACAGTGGTGATATTCTAAAACTGTAGCAAAAAAATAAAATTATTCGTTGTCGTGATTTAATACGGCAGGTATAAATAGATCACAAATAAAACTTTGTAAGCTTGTTTTATAGTATTTTACTTGATTGGTTTTGAAATCAACTTCAAACTGAGACATTTTGATAAGTCTTAATAAGGACGAAACGGGCCTGTCGGTGCTCGGTTTAGATTTGGACCGACCACTCTAAGATGGATATTGTCAATTAATGTTTTTGCAAAGTAATGCGCATGCGTTATTTTTATCGCAATGTGTTCGATATGAGTAATACTGGGTGTAACACAATACGATTGAATCATGTAACAACAGCAAACTCTTTATCAAAGCTTTAGAATCCGATTTAAGTTAGATAACTAGCTTGCAACAGGTTTGTACCAGTGTTGCAGAAAAACGCTTGCACAATTTCGAAACGGTTTGAAGATGGCGCTGTTTAGTTTTGTTTGTTGATTTCTGTGGCAAAAATCAAAGCGGTCTAAAAATATCAAGATCAAATAATATCGTACAATTATACACATAATATTGTATCATAGAGGTGATTTTAACCCGAAACTCCCAAAAGGAGAGACTTTTATTTGTTTTTTTAAATTATAGCTTTCTCTAATTTTTTATTTTACTTTATAGAGTCGCACGTGTTGCAATAAAAACAATTAAGTAAAAAGTTTCAACAAGCCGCTTTGTGTTCCCTGGTTTACTCAAAGTGAAAACTCGCAGTTCAGCGACATTAGTTCGGCTTCATCTTTGTTCGCTGACAGTTTTATTGCTATTACTTTTCTAGTTCAAATGTCATTACAATATTGAAAAGCGCCTGGGCAGACCAGAAAAATTTCCATCCAAATTGCAAAATGAAAAGGCGTAATGATTGCTGCCACAGTTAAATTTAAAAAATCTGCTAAAAGCAAATTACAACAAGTCGTATTCCACTCAAAGTAACGCCTTGCAAAGTTTCTGTTTTGTGGGAAGACTACAGTAACTTAAAAACAGAGGTTGATATCTCGAGACACATTTTTTAAATTCTCTGTCTCGTCTCGGTCTCGTAACCACAAAGTCTCGTCTCAGTCTCGCTCCACTTTGTCTCGAATCCAGGTCGAGACATTGCAGCGAGGTAGACGAAGCTCACAGATGTTGTAAATATAGATTATTTGAACGTTATTTCAGCCATCGCAGTGCAGCAATGCATCTGGTAGAAGCCCAGAAGGCTCAAAAAAATTATAAAAATTTCAATTGGACAGCAAAATTATAAAATTTTTGGAAGCAAGTAAGGTGAATTGCTTGCAGTAGATGGAATTCAAAGTTTTATTGTTAGACAAGGAGAATTCCACTATTAG
Source organism: Diplosoma virens (assembly GCA_963680785.1). Taxonomy (NCBI): domain Eukaryota; kingdom Metazoa; phylum Chordata; class Ascidiacea; order Aplousobranchia; family Didemnidae; genus Diplosoma; species Diplosoma virens. The sequence continues at coordinate 14,298,517 of OY796894.1, read as the reverse complement.
TTTGCAAAGTTTAGCTGGCTGGATGCCTGAAAGAATTGGTAAGTAGTATGTTGGAGTGGGACGCAGGCGTCCAAACGTTTAAAGCGTCATTGAAGACACTAGTTATGAGGCAAGAATGTGCGTTGTAAAATAATCAGCTATCTAGTAGACCGAATGTAGGGGAACAGTGTGACTTGGGAAGATAGTTTTTGCGCAATACCACAAGGCAGTAAAAAAACGTGGAAAATTTTTTCATTTTTTTTTTATTTATTTTTTTAAACAAGCTGCATAAAAATGAGAAACACCAGACTCGAGTTTCGCTCTCATTAGAGCTCATCAATGATGCTTATCTCACCGCGAATCGAATCTGGGAGCATTGTAGTGACTCGAGCATTGTAGTCAGTACAGCTTTGTAGTCAGTACAGCTCAAAAATCGCGTTTTCAAGGGGATAAAAAAATCTGTTTAACACGAACTTAATTGCCAATCGAATATATAAAAAATAACAGATATGAACAAATATAATAAACAAAATAGATTTTCGCTTTATTAAATCTCCAAGTTCAGGCTCAATTGAAGAAATCTTAAAGAAATCTAAATGATGGAAATTAAGCTTTTTTTTAGGTTAGCCAAGCAATGACAAAAAAAGCAATAAAATTTAAGCTTCCTGCATTGCTCTAGTTGTTTTCCCACAATAATTAATTGTAACTTTATATGTCAAATTATCTCACTATGTAGTGGGAGGCAGCTGCAAAAAGTGTACAAATTTTTCCGCAATTTTGCTTGCAATTTTTGGCCATCTAATTTTTGCTGAAACTCGGTTTTGTCAAAATTAATAAACTTACACTAAGGTATTGTCAAAGGTATTTTTGGCAACTGGTAAAGCCGTTATAGGAGAGGCTAAAACTAAATCTTTTTTATCACCCCTAAATGTTAATTAAGCCTTCAAGAGGTACAGCAAAATTGGTGCAATTATTAAAAGAATACAAAGTTCTATAAAAGAATTTTTTTTGTTAATATAGAATTAAGCAACAATGATGCATTCGAGATTGGACAAATTTTTCATGACCAAGATCAAAAATCAAGACAAAATTTTTAAATAAAATATAATGCACTTTCAATAATCCCAAAAGCAATAAATTTTAAATTTTTTAAAATGTAAGATTGCATTTCTAATAAAAAATTACTTTTATCATGTTGTTAGAATGTTTTGCTCTATGTGGTCACATTGTTAAGCAACCTGCAATAAAAGTCTGCTGAGCTTTTGCAAAAGAAAGCTGCAATCCACAAGACATACAAGTTAATAAAGTTAAAAATAACAAGATATTCATTAACTTGTTATAGAATAGCGTCACCCAACAGTTGATCAAACGACATTTGATTAAAACGACACTTCATCGAACGACACTTGATCAAAACGATACTTCATCAAAAGACACTTGATCGAAACGACACTTGACCAAAGCGACATTTAACCGAAACGACACTTGTTCGAAAAGGACACTTGATTAAAACGGCATTTGATCAAAACAACACTTGACCGAAACGACACTTAATCGAAACGACACTTGATCGAAACAGCATTTGAAATTTTGATTTAAGCAGCCGTTTCTTTCTTTCTGTTGTAAGACGATATAATTAGCAAATTTAAGAAAGTTTTAAACTTATCTCATTCAAACTATATTAACAACTGTTAACAATTGTGAAAAATAATATACTTAATGTAAACTTGCAATTTTCAAATTAAAAATAAAGTAACAAAAGTCACTTCAAAAAAAGATCTATAGTCCAAAATAAACAAATAAATTTATCTTATGTCATGTCATTCAAACAAAAAAAACTATATTTTAAAACCTATTTTCTATAAATACACAACTAAATTATTTTTTTATGAATTATCATTTTAATCAAGCGTCGTTTCAATCATGTGTCATTTTGATCAAATGCCGTTTCAATCAAATGTCGTTTCGATCAAGTGTCGTTTCGGTCGTCGTCGTCGTCGTCCTCGTTGTCGGTATCCACTCCAGGTCAGACACAAACAGGACTGGGGCCGAGGGTTTATCCTTTTACTACCCCAGACTGCTTGTAGACGTAGACTATTTTATAACCATCAACGTCCACACACAGCCACTCGATCTCGGTGGAGATTGGTCCAAAAGCGTGCATCTCAGTCGCTCGTGGACAAACGTGACAAGGCCATGCTTCCTGCTTAAAGAAGACCCAGCTAGTTGGTAGTTTGGAAGTACCAACTTCTCTGTATCAGTGCAGTGGGTCTCCTGCAGTAGGATGACGATGCCTCAGACTGCATAGCGAGGTGATGAAGAACGTTTATCTTGCTTGCAGTGAGGCCTTCGATGTTCAGCTGAAGAATAGTGGGTCTTCGGAACTTGTTGGCAATGTGTCCTGAGAAGGGCAGTTTTATCCTGGCATTGCTTTGTCCTGAGAAGGACGTTTGCCGACTAGCAGACCCACACTGAACATCGGAATGGGTGGATATCCTTTCGTTTTGGTAGGTTCGGTTTCGGTCGGTCATTTAAACACCAATGAACAGACTTACTCACGGCCCAGGCTGCAAGAAAGCACCTACCATCTGGGCCGTTGTTTCGGTCAAGTGTCGTTTCGGTCAAGTGTTTTTTCGATCAAGTGTCGTTTGATCAACTGTTGTAATACCATAGAATAGATGGCACTAAAAAGCCATCTGTTTTATAACTTAATATATTTCTAGCATCTGCTCATTGGCGTGTGTGATGCACAATGCCGCTTCTATCAGTGCAGTAATGCGCCTGGTAAAAGCCACAAATTTTAAATATATGACCGACTCTGCGACAAAACCTGGGTAAGCAGGCTGTTTCGAATAAGAGTTTAAAACTCAAAACCATGTTCGGGCAGTGAGCTAGGGTTCAGCGTGCGTGATGCACTATCAGTGCAGTAATGCACCTGATAGAAGCCACAAATCTTAAATATTTATTGATATTTTCAAAACTAAAAAATATTTACTCAAAACTAAAAAATATTTACAGGTACGGTCATGGTTAAAATTTCGTGCCAAGACTTGATTAGCTCGTCTCTCGGTGTCGGCGTGTTGCAGCTGTTGGGTTAGTTGTTGTTTTTTTTGCTCAGATAAAGAACTCATCTATTTTACACCTCAAATAAACTTTTGTTAGCATTTTGATAGTATTTCAATAACTAGTTAGAGCATATTTTTTTTATGTTGCTGAAGTAAAATTTTTTGCAACGTACATAAATTTTATAATGTTTGTTTAGGGGTGTAAAACTATTACTAACTACTGAAGCGACTTAAACTGTCTATGCTGCAGCGATCTCCAAAGATCACTAAAAGTTTGAATCAAATCTGCTAGTTAGTTAGTATTAACTGGACAAAAGTTTCTTTGGGGGTGTAAAAAGGTGAATAAAATAATCAAACGAATCGACAAAATTAGACAAGGGCAAATTAGACAAATTCTATGGTATTTAGCATAAGTTTTAGGCATTTTTGGAGTCACACAGTCGACAGGATAACTCACTGTGATAAGCTCAGATTTTCACGCAGAAAGTTCGATTTTAATCTACCTAAGTGATATCTGCTTGAGTTTGATCTTGTCACTTTCTTCAAACAATTTCTTCAAGGCTTCAATTTGATCTCGCTCCTTTCTAACCATAGTGACTTCTTTATAGCAGAAAGTAGTAAAAAGGGTAATACATCATAGAGAACGAGGCATCAGCTTACATGTTTCGACGTAATTATGCGATAGTCTTTTATTCAAAGATAGCAACTGTTAAACAAACGATTATATTTTATTGCATTTTACCCGCTTAAAGTCGTATTTCTGTTTTTACTTTTTTTTAGAGATTTTATTGCTAACATAGCGTTATCACCGTTGGATTCTACATCTAAATTTACTTTAAGAAGTTTTTAATATGGATATTTAAAAGCTTTTACGATCAAGTTAACTTTAAAGTTATTTAAGAAGAAACCAAAATTGTCTGCTACGCTTTTAAAAATTCACTTTCCCAACCGCTTTCACTTTTTACCACTTCAAATTCTAACAAAGCGGGGCAATTAAGTGTAGTTTAAAGCAAATTGCAAAAATTTATTACTCACATGAAATAATAAAAATAAAAAAAACATTTAAAAAATACTAGACCACTAGACAATTAAGTGTTGTTTAAAGTAAATTGCAAAAAGTCATCACTCACATGAAATAATAAAACTATTAAAAACATTTAAAAACACTAGACCGAGACCAAGATTACAAAAGTCGGTTTTGAAACCTTTGCCACTGTTAATCAATATTGTCCTAAACTCCTTGATCAAATAATATTGATAAGTATAATTTGGTTCATGACGGATGAATTTACTAATTTTCAGAAATATTAAGCATTTTCGTGTAGCGACGTTGTGCTGTACGTGGTTGGCTTGTGACATCAACACAGTTATAATAAAAGCAACACTTCCATTTAACCACCATTCATTAGTAGTCAGTTATTTCGGACATGTTTTGATTAAATAAGATAGATTAAAATATTTTTTATTTTGTTGTAAAGACGTCGGTTTACGACAAATTTTAAGAGTATGAAATTGAATAGTAAAGCAGTGTAGCGACGTCGGACCGACGTTGGAACTTAACTAGTAGTAATTAATGAAAAAATCTTAATAAAAAAAGAAGTTTATTTAATCAACATATTTGAACAATCGATTGCTTTTGTCATATTTCTTAATTAAATAATTTCGATTAGACTTGAATTTTCTTCAAGTCAGAAATATTTTCTTTAAGTCAGAAAGGCGTTGGTTTGCAACTACTTTTCAGATGTTTAAAGTCATGTTGGCACGGCGTTGTCGGGCCAAAGTCGGTACGAAGTTGGGTGATTAACATCTTGTGCATATCACTCTCTTTTTATCAAGAGCTATGAACATTAAAAACATTTCCTGAAAAATTAAAAAAAAATTACGCAAAGACGAAACAATACAAAGTATCAACAGCCAAAAACCAAATAAGAACTTTTGAGAATGCTTATAAAAATATTATATTCCGTTCGGGAATTACGGTACTTAACCTTTGCTTTATTTCAATAGGATTGTTTCTTTATTTAAAACACGCAATTTAATTCTGAATTAAATTCTTAAACTTATAGCAACTTTTATTAGTATCATCTTTTTATTAATATAAACTACATAACAAAACTACCAGTTTTAAAAATTTAATGCTAGAAACGTTTAATGTTTAAGCGATTAGATAAGTGCTTGTCGCCAGTATAATCGAGTTGTTACGTGCGATGTACCGATGGCACAACAATCAAAACGATTGTGGTTCATAACTAACTCGCGTCATTCTGCGTTCTTGGAAAATACATTTGACGGCAATCTTTTCTGTTAGGTGGTTTTGGCAAGCACCAATAAACTTTAGTCATATCTCTAAATAAAACTAAAAAACCAAAATAAAAATTTTAACTGAACAGTATTATTTTGGTATCTGCAATGCCAGCCACGCTTTCCTGTTATTCAAGAGAAAAAATATAGAGGAAAAATATATAATAATGGTTTGGATGGCAATTCTAAAACATTCTATAAAGCAAACAACACATTCTTGTGTAGAAGTAACTTGGATCTTACGATTTTGATTCGACGTTGTTTACAACCGCAGTGGGATCGTATCAAGAAAGAAGACAACTAACAAGCGGAAATTAACTTGAAGAAACAACCAACCTGATTGAGTAAAACCGGAGATTGTCTGGTAAACGGTTTGACAGTTGCTGGAAAACAGGTGGAAGAAAGCCGTTTAATGATCAACAATGTCCTTTGAACACGAGTCTTGATCTCAGTTGTGTTTTTTAAAAATGTATTTTATTTCATTATCTCTACTTGAAGGTTTTATAAACAAGCAGTTCTAAATTACAGCCATATCAATCACACTTAGAATTTCGTATATTTTATTATCAAAGTACGATGTTTCGGAATGATTGGTCAACTAATCACTTGATGGTCACCTTAAATATAATGCCTTAATCAATATTTTGCAAGCAAGAAGATAAACCGTAGATACCGTAGCCTAAAGCACTATACGGTATAATTATAAAGAGTGAAATCATAACAAAAATCTTATTTCAAATGTTTGATGTATGTTGGAATTCTCATTAACATATTTTTACAAAATAAAAAATTTTAATTAATTTGAAAAAAACAAAAATTTAATTTGAAAAGTGGGCAAAATAGTTAAATTCAAGCGATATCTTTAGAGTACAGCAGTTACATTGTAAACTATTGTAGAGCTTGAGTTTCGTGTACTTTGTTTCAAAAAACCAAAAAAATATTAAAATTGTTACTTTTACTGTATTTTTAATTTGTAACAAAAATTCTTCTTACGACGATTAGTTCTATTTAAAAAAAAATTTTAAGAAGAAATATTTCAAAAAAAGTTTTCTCAGAAATGTGTTCTCGCAAGTTACTTCAGAAAAACCGATCAAAAATGTTTTTCAGATGTATTTACGTCAATTGCAATGCTTGGCAGTATGTGGGGTGCGAAACCTTGTGGGCGGAAATCATTAAATCTTTAGTGGAAAAAATTGAGCAAGATTTGGGTGTTTACACTACGCGAGTGTTTCGATTGTTTTCGTTGGACTTGATTGAAAGAATGGTTTTCAAAGTCACTTTAACGCAAAGTACGTATATACTTAATAAGTTTTAAAAAACTACAAGCAGTTGCTGCTCAGAGGAGGAGGACATAAAAAGAAGTTTTGAAGAGCGCGATATCCCCAATCGATAAGGAGCGAACAAAGTTGATCAAGGAAAAAGATTTTGAGGTTGAAATTGCTAACAAAGAAAATTGCTGGGTTGTGGAGTTTGTCGACATGACAATAGCCGAAGATGTATACGAAGAATTGTGAAGGTACGAGGACTTAAATATTTCTATCTTTGAAACCCGTGATTGCTTATTGGAGACAAAGAAAAACTGCGGAAAAACAAGGGGTTTTACAAACATTTTCAAAGCTATAAAGACTTGAAAATGTTTTATCATTGTTCGGAATAACTCTGGTTATTTTTACGTCAGTTTATTCACTGCAGCACTAATTTAAAGTTCCAGGAGTAAGTCTTCAAAATTGGTATCTGTTTCATTTTGTTGCTTAAATATATGAGTACAATAAAAGTGTCTAAAGAAATTTTGATATTGCGATATTAAATAAAATATTAACACATTTAATTTTTTGGAGGAGGATAACGAGGGCGTTATATCTGTTAGCCAGATGGCTGAAAACACAGATCTTATTTATCAAGCCTTCTATATTGAGCTGTAGGTCACTAGGAAAACGTAGCCGTTTGCCGTTTGGCCTGCCATTGACATCAGGTTTTTTCCTTTCCTTCCGAAGCCGAGGGTCTATCTTTTTACCACCCCGGAAGCTCTCCGATATGGTCATTGTTTTCCTAAAGGACTTCATCGCTTGAGTTACCAGGACTGGCTAAGGAGGTCAATGACATTGTCTACGGTGATTACATGGAAATCGTGCACTTAACATCCAACTGGCAGACATTAGATGGACTCTAAGTTAGGACATGACATCTATATTCTTGTATCCAGAAATGGAAACTGAAGCTTAATACAACCAAAACGGTATCGGCTGCCTTCCAACTAAATAACAAAGAGGCACGACAGGAGCTTTTCATCAACGTCAAAGGACGAGTCCTACCACACTATGGCGAGCCTTTGTACCTTGACATAAAATTGGATAGGGTGCTCACGTTTTGCCGACACCTTGAGTCACTGCGCAAAAGATTAACAGTACGCGTTGAGTTTTTGACTTTGAAGCTATTGGCAGGTTTGACCTGAAGTACTGGCGCCACAGTAATGTGCACGGCCACTCTGGCTCTAACGTGGCCTACTCTGCTGCAGAGTACTGTGCTCACCTGTCTGGTGTCGCAGTGCGCATACTCGTCTCATTAACAAGCTTGTCAATGACGCTTTCCGCGTTATAACTGGATGCATGCGTCCTACACTAATGGAAAATTTATTTGTATTGGCAGGTATCCTACAAACTGAGTTTAGCCGTAAACAAGCCATGGTGTCTCTAGCTTGACGAGCATAAGGTGCTGGACACCTACTTCATGAAAGGATGTTCCCCCTAATAATGGACACCTACAGCTCAAACCGAGATATCCATTTGTACCTGCTGGACTGGAATTTTAAAGGACCTTTCTATGTTGAACACCACAGTGGCATGTGGGGTGGAAACTGAATGGAACAGGAAATGGCAAAGCAATACCTCCCGCCTACGTACTTTTATCCCCGACGTCAACTCCAAACAATTGTGAATATATCTACCCAAACCATCCTGGTTCAAGCTTAAACGTCTCCACACCGACGTTGGTTTATTCGGTTCCACAGTATACAGACGGCGTATGACTTTCACAGCTGCCTGTGTGTGCGACGCGGAGGAGCAAACTGCTGACCACATTACAACACTCTGCCCCATCGTCCACCATCCAAGTGAGAGTGGTTGGTCTGGAATCAATTGATAAGGAGACAGCGGGCTGGCTGAGCAATACCCCACTAGTATTTGAATAGTTTCCGGAAAGAAACGTGCATTTCATTCAAAGAAGAAGTAGAACAAATTTAATAAAAAAACAAAGCAATACAGTAATAATGAAAATTAACTTTAGAAAATCGGAATAATTGCTTTATTTAAGCAAATTTGAGCGGTTTGTAATCACCAAATATGTATGATTTCAAGCAAGCTTACGGTACGAAAGTTTGATGAAGTTAAATTTTTCTTTGATTGTTATAATAAGGAATCTATAGTTCTTTAATCTAGATTAGAGCTTGGTGAAATGTTTTGGAATATGAATATTTTTTTGGAATGAAATCGCTTTTCAACCCGATATAGTGGTTCAGGGGTGGCCAAACGGACCCTTGCTGGCGGCTCTTTGAACCTTATGAAAAATTGAAAAATTATATAGAAAATCTGAAAATGATTTCATGCGACAACTTTTTTTTTGTAGAGAATACCATGAGTTTGGGTCTAGAATAGGGAAATATGAGATCGATTCGAGGTGAAGACCATATTTTTTTTTTCTTTAGCGAATACTATAAATTTGGGACGAAAAGTGGGAAATCTGAGGATGATTTCAAGTTAGGACCTTTTTTTTTATCAACAAATAAGTATATAAATTCATGTTTTTAGATTTTTGTGTTGCGGCTCTATAAAATTTGAATTTATTACATGCGGCTCAAATATGGTATAGGTTTGGCCACCTCTGTAATAGTTCATTCAATAATTTTAATTGCTTTTTATAAAGCAGCAAGTCATTCTGGTACAGAAAAAAAAGTTACGTTAAAAGAAAATCAAATTGATTCATTGACAGCAAAATATAGATAGAAAATAAAAAGCCAATAGGTTTTAATCTTATTTTTGTGAAAGTTGGCCCTACGGGCTATAAAACTGAGTTTGGGGTCGGGACAGCTGTGAACCAACTTTTGAGTAAATATCATTGTTTTACTTTCATACTTTTATCTCTGAAAAATAACTGCGGCTAAATTTTGCATATTGTGTCGCAAGATTATATCCAAATTAGCAATAGAACCTTAAAGAAATAAAAGATGACGTTATTGTCGCTATTTTGAATAGAACTTATGTCTTCAAATGTCGATAAAATTTTTGGCTTCAACATCCAAATAGCTTCAGAACATGCCAAGCACTTGGGTTTATAATGAAGTTTGAATTTTATTTTACATGCTGTTAACAGCTAATATGGAAAAGTAACAAACAATTGTTAAAAAAATTTTGATTAAAATTGTTATTACTAATATATAAAAATCCGATTACCAGTAATGATAATTAATGCAATTACAAATTTATTTTTTGATCGATCTTGTCCTTGTCAACTATTTGTTTTTGTCTTTTGTCAACGAAATCGACTTCATCAAGTTACAGTCGAGGTTGATCGTGTATTTCCGGAGCTTTTTTGCTTCTGCTTTTGTAAGGAAGTCTTTGCAGGATGAAAGCAAATTTTTGAAACAATTGGGATTATAATCAAGACATTGCAAACGCTCATGAGATTTCACTGGATCTCGTTCTTTTTCGAAATAACTAAACAAAAAATAAAGTATAGACAATCTTTAAAACCAGTAAATTCGAACCATTTGCTTCTAGATTTAAGATTTTGATGACGCTATGCCTAATTTTTTTGATCAACATATAAAACAGATTTAACTAAGTGATATCGATTGCAGCTCTAATTTTTGTGTTTAGATTTTGGATTTGAAAGTTTTCGACTGCATTATAATAAAAAGTTCATCATTCGTTGCAAGTGATTTTAATTTTAATTGAATTGGCCTATATTTTAATGCTGTGGTCAAAAAGAACTTTATGAGTTTACGATATTATTTATTTTTGTAAATACATATACAGTACTAGCTTTAACACAAGTCTTTCTTTTAAAATGAAATCGCGGAATTTGCCGATAAACGTACTGAGAAAAAAAGACAACTAGCAAACAAATTGCTGTATTTATTACAATCAAATGAAAAAGTTATTAAAATAATGATTTTAACTACTTTTGTATATGGGACGAATTTATATTGAATTTAAAATCATTCAGACGTTATTGTTTAAAAAATGTTCGAATCTCGGCTCAAACAGAAAACACGTCAGGAATCGTACAATAATTTAATGTTTTGGATTATTTTTTATTTTACATGCAAATATGATTTTCAATTTTCCAATACTTACGTTTCGTATATCTCAAACAAAGATGCTGTGTCACTTGTGTCTTGATTTTTATCTTCAATCACAACTAGAATATAACTCATGCGGAAGGGCCATTGGTCAGTGAGGACAATCCAATAAAGAACTTTTTTTGCAAACGCCTCACTTTCTAAAACTTAAGATTTTTAAAAGATAAGTTTTTCTGAACTAAAAACATAGTATTCTCTTTTGATAAAGTAATTAGATTAATACAGGAATGTCAAAAAACCATGCTATTTGTTGTATATGAAAAAGTTAAATAATTACGTAGTAATAACTCAGAAAATTTTATTTATTAAGTTAAGCTCAACAAATTTATCAAAATTATCATCATTAATTTTCAAAAGAAAAAGCTTTTCTGCAGTTTAATTAAAAAACTTCCAAGATGCCAATTAGAAATTGTCAAACTTTTTATACCTTCTTTGTCTTGATCAATTTTAGAAACATTGTTTTCTTGTTAAGAAATATGAATAAAATTAAATAAAACGCTAAAATTACAGCAGTGAAACGCAAAAAAAACGTCCGGAAATGCAATGTTGATTATGTGGAATTCGCTCAATGAAAGTGATAAAATAAAGATACTAAAAAAATAGCAACGTCAGGAAAAATTGAAATATGTGTCATTGAAAATAAGAAACAAACAGCATTGTTGCTTGTTCCGAAAACACGCTGTTGTAAAAACTTTTTCTTGGTTGCGGAGCGTATATACAGTATATTATTACAGCACTTCCCAGTTTTTTTCATCCTGTACTCATACGATCGATCAAGCCCATTTGGAACCCTTTGTTTTGAATCGTATATGTTTCAAAAATGGTGTCATTCAACAGATTAGAGCGATTTTGTGACCCTTTCTTCAACAGTTACTCGTTACCGAGAAGGTGCGGGCTACCAAAATTTAAAAGCTCCGGCATTCGAGCATTAACTGGGATATTAAGACTTATCCAAGTACCCGCTTTTGTATCAAGCTGATGAGCGAAGCCGTGATAGAAATGACATTGAAGATGCGCTTGAGATTGCGGGGATTTCCCGTCAGCTGTTTAATCAAGTCCTTGTCTTCGTACATAAGACGTCTGAGAAAAGTAGACCTTATAAGACAGTTTTGTTCATGTAAAAAATATCTGAGAAAAGCACTTGAATACTTTTTATGAGGACGAAATACGAATAAAAACTGAAATAGTCACAATAAAAAAAACAGCTTTTCTCATTCAAGCGCCAAGCAACCAACGTAAACGTCACGTGGTCCGCATTTTTTTCAATACTAAAAGAATAAAATTCTGCTAAGCGTTGCCAAGATTTTGGATTTAAATTAAATTAAAATTAAAGTTAATCAGTTTTTTTGAAGGAAGAAAAAGATAATAGTCACTAATTCCACATGAGGCTATAAGCAAGTATTTGACTTACAGATCTATGTCTAGTTTTCTAATTATAATAAAAATTGTTTTTCTTACCTGCAATTAAAAAGAAAGTCTTTTTTTATAATTCTTTTCTCTGTTTTACGTGGTGATACTTTATTTGTATCGTTTGATTTTTTGTTTCTCATTTGATTCTGCTCAAAGGGAATAGAATCGTCTACTATAATAGATAAAAAAATAATACTATAGATTATTTATTTATAGATAAATTGTTAAATCAATCAAAGTAAAAGTTAAATCAACTACATCTTAATGCGAGACATACTAAAATTGTTATTTAAAGGACAAAAAAACTAATAAAAAAAATTTGAAAATCATCATGTACATCCATGTCAATAGTAGAAATTCGTGTTTTATACAACAAACAAGAATTTTGCTGCAAAAAATTACCTGGAAAATCGTTGTTCTGTTTGCTACTGCTGCTTGATGGTGCGTTTCTCTTGCTACTCTGTCGTTGAACTGGAAAAGTTACACTTACAGTTAAATAGTTGTTGCTGGATAAGTTTTTTAACAAAGATTTTACTCAATAAAATTAATTTTATTTAGTATCAAAATATTTCCTCAATTTCTATTATAGTATTACAATAAATCTGTAGGGTTAACACAAAAAAACAAAAAAAAAACTTTTTCGTTTGTTTCTTACAGAATATATCCTATGAGCATATAGAGAATATCATAGAGCTATCATTATCACTCTGGATTTGGACCCTATACTATGTGTTCTGTTAAGTTTATTTTCAAATACCTGCCAGGATAACTGATGTTTAAACGTCAGATTGCGTTAGCTCTAACTTCAAACAAACTCATCGAACTAGGCATTCAAGCTGCTCCGGACAAGTTATAGAGTGCTGTAAAAATAACAACATCCGGGTTCTTTACTTTCTTCCCACAACCCCAACTAAGCTTATTGTAATTGTGTTGCCTAGTAACAGCTTATGTCAAGCTTAATGGCCTACAAACTATATAGTATTACACGGTTTTGTTTTTTCATGGGGTCTATATCTTTCATTGAAATGCATGTGCGGCGCCACTGAATAAATTATAAATCACGTCCTATAAGCATGCTACATACATCGGGCACAGCATGAAGCACCAGATTTGTTGATATTGGATGACAAAACCCAAAAGCTGGCTCACTACTAATGCTTTCAGCATTTGATATTGGCGGTACAGCAGACTGAGGTAGTTAAATGACAACCTCTGGGCGCCAGTTCATCAGTGTCTAATTAACTTTTGTACCCCGGAACGGTGCCAGGCCTGTTGGGATGGGCTTACCCCGAGCAGCTTTGGTTAAGCTCAACCGCCTGCGGACTGGTGTTGGGCGATTCCATTCGTCCATGCACAAATGGGGTCTCGCTCCTTCACCGAATTGCGAGTGTGGCGCCTCTGAGCAAACAGTAGACCATGTTCTAACAGCGTGCCCTATACATCGGTCACCACATGGAGCACGAGGTCTGACGGTTTTGGATGACGAAACTCGATGCTGGCTTAATAACACCACGGCCAGCATCTGATTCAGGCAGTACAGCAGTCTGGGGTAGTAAAAGGATAAACCCTCGGCCCCAGTCCTGTTTGTGTCTGACCTAGAGTGGATACCTTTCAAACGATGACAACGACGACGACGACTTATTGTAATCTAAATTGACTGACTGATTGACTGACAGACTGCTGTTCCGGGGGGTTGTTTTTTTATATGACAAAGACGAATTGGTGTTGCTCGCAAAAAGCATCAGATATTTTATTCACAAAGACCTAATATTTACTGGTAACATTTCGTAGCATACATTCGAAGTAAACATTTTACTCTGTACTTCAATGATCTTTAAATTAAGTCTGCTCAAATACCAGGGTTCGTGACGCCTGCCGCAGCGGCCAGCAACAAAATATTAAAATTAATTGCTCAATTAATTTTATTTTGTTGGTTTATAAAATGAATTAAGATGCAATTATGGTTTTGTTTTTTTCAGCATCAAAAGTGCCGAAATTTTGTGCTGTTTTACAAACTTAAACAAATGACTTCGTGTTGAAGGTGAAAAAAGTACGGTGCGAGAACTCTACAAACAAAAATTCAGCGCTGACGATTATATCAGTCAAGCGAATATACAAATTTGTTGGTCTTTGCTTATTTGCAAGATTAGGTGATGACAATAATGAATAATGAAATATTGGCGCCTATCTTTTGATTGCATTTCAGAAATTGAGTATAAGAAAAAGCCAACATTCCACTCAGCTTAAGTGTGTAAAATAATTCAGCTGGAAAACTCACTAAAAGCAAGCAACTGTGCCACACCTTTCTTGTACAGTTCTTTCGCAGTGCCGCAAACATAGTCTAAATCAGCATTTCTTAACCTGGGGTAAATTTACCCCTGGGGGTAAATTTCTTTATTTTGGGGGTTAAATGAGCTATCTATAGTTTTAAATTTGATGGTGGTAACACATAGCCTTAGGTATGGTTTCAGCCTAGAGAAGTTGACGGGACAGAAAAATCGGGGCAGCTGTAGGTATTGGCAGCCTAGTATCTGTGATGTACTACTTTAACGTATGTAATAAAGATAATGGCAACACTTCAGTGCACATTCACGTGATGATCTTTATCGCATGACAATAGCGTACTAGATACTGTAACGTGCTAGTAATTGGAATGTTGATTTGATCGAAATGATAACAAGTGTAGTCACATGGTGATCAGTGAAAGGCAAATTAATTGTTAACGTGCTCTCGAAGACTTCTGTGAGTGTTTGAATTATTGCTGTTTATAATAAATACAATAAATAAAGATTTTTTCTTTAATGAAATAAAAGCATAACAGTATCCTTCTTGGTTTAGAGTAACTGCTAAGGCGAATCCAAAGCTAGCCTATTATTTGGACTTTGTCATAAATTTAATCATAAATATACCATGTCACAAAAGAAGAGAAAGTATCAGGACAATTATTTGGATTTTGAATTTACATGTCTTATTCAGGATGGTGTTCAAATTTCTCAGGGTGTCCTGTGCATGAAAACATTTTCAAACAGTACTATGAAAACTGTTCCGCTAAAACAACACCTAGCAAATGCTCATCCAAGTATGATAAGCAAAATCTGGTCCTTTTTTGAGTTAAAACAGTCCAGTCTGAAAAGACAAAACTGGACAGAACTGGAATGTTTTGGCAGACTAACAATTCCGCTGTACATGCATTATTTGCCATTGCTTTGCATGTGGCAAAAACTAAAAAAGCACATACGATTGGTGAAACCCTTCTGAAACCTTGCATATTGGAAAGTGTGAAGTTGATGCTTGGAGAAAAAGCATCTCAAACAATGAAACAAATCTCACTGTCCAATGACACAATAAAATCGCTAATCCATGAAATGTCTGAAAATATTAAGAGCAAGGTGATATCGAAGATTAATCCCTCTCCTGTTTTTGCTCTTCAGCTAGATGAAACTACTGATGTTTCCAATTTCTCACAGCTACTTGTGTATATCAGATATGTTGCAGATGAAAGGATTAATGAAGAATTTCTTTTCTGCCAACCTTTGGAAGCAACATCAAAAGCAGCCAATGTTTTTCAAGTGTTAATTGATTTTTTTTGACAAAACCGAATTGAGTTGGAGTACGCTTGTTGGACTTTGCATTGATGGTGCTCCAGCCATGATTAGTGCAAAGTCTGGATTGGTTTTTCTGGTAAAGCAGAAAAATCCAGCTATTGAAGGAACGCATTGCATGATTCACAAAGAGGCGCTCGTTTCCAAACCATTCCAAAGAGACTTTGCAAGCATTTG
The DNA here is from genome assembly GCA_963680785.1 of Diplosoma virens. Lineage (NCBI taxonomy): Eukaryota > Metazoa > Chordata > Ascidiacea > Aplousobranchia > Didemnidae > Diplosoma > Diplosoma virens. The sequence goes on along the minus strand of OY796894.1, from coordinate 14,282,627 downwards.
TCTGTTGTGATTAAAGTCGTTAATTATGTGAAAAATTCAGCGCTCAACACTTGACTCTTCAGCAAGCTTTGGAAAGATATGGATGCCAATCATACCGCACTTTTATATCACACTCAATTTCGTTGGCTCTCAAAAGGAAACATGCTCTCTCATATTTTTGAACTAAGAGAAGTCAAGTTGTTTTTGGTTGCAAAACAAAAAAATGATTTAATGTTAGCATTTGGTGGAGACAAATTTTCTACGTACTTAGCTTATCTTGCTGACATATTCGAAACATTAAATCAGCTAAACAAGAAATTGCAAGGTCCAAGAAGTGATATAATTGGGCACACTGATCTATCCATTCGTTTGTGGCAAAGCTCAAGCTTTGGAGCCAACGAGTAAATAATGATAATTTTGCATCATTTTACAACTTGACTGATATAACTGGAGATGATTTTGAACAAAATTTGAAGGAGAACATCATCGGTCACCTACAAAACTTGCAAAATGAGTTTGAACAATATTTTTCCAAGATAAATTATTTGGACATTAATTTGAAGTGCAAACTAAAAATGATTTTGGCTTAATGTAGACGGCCAAATTTGTTTTTTTCTTTGCAAAGTTAAACTAAAGTTTTGGTTTGGGAGTTGTTTTGAAAAATTCAACTAAAGATTAAAAAAAGATTTTTATTCAAAAAAATCGTCGGTATATGCTTAATTATGTTATGTTATGTTATCTTTATATTTATCCTCCTGACTCGCAGGAAAGCGACGGAGGCGTAATATATAGGGTAAGTAATTACCCCGACCTGCTTCCGGAGATGCCAAGATATTGCTTATCGCTTATCGGTTTTGAATGTCAAGTGACGAATAAAAAGAAAATCTTCATTTGAATTCAGCCCTCCCTAAAATATCAAGATTCTTTAAGAATGGGTGGACAGTTGTCTAAAGCTACCGCTTGTAATCTTTTATCATTCCTCATACTTATAATATGCATTAACTTAACAAAAAAGTGCTTTAGTCAGCGGTAAGAATACTTCCCCTGCTTGGTGGTCTTGACAAGCAGTTCTAAATTACAGTCATATCTCTACTAAATTACTATCGGACAGCAATATCTTGGCATCTCCGGAAGCAGGTCGGGGTAATTGCTTACCCTATGCATAGCGCCTCCGTCGCTTTCCTGCGAGTCAGGAGGATAAATATAGAGATAAAAAAAAAAATTTTTTTTCAATTTTAATCTATTCTTAATTGCAGACAAGAAAATGATTATAAAAAGCTAGCTATGAAATTACTATAGGCTACTTTTATGTAAGCGGATGTTACTTCTTGTTTTCTAGATCCTCCCTAGTTGCAAAGTGTAACTTATAAGCAGGGTTGTGAAGCGAAAAAAATTTCTTCCGTTTTTCGTATATAGAGAAAAATTTTTTTCGACTCCGACTCCAGCTCTTTAAAATTTTACGATTTAAACTTTGACTCTAGAATACCCAAAGAAAACGACTCCAATTTCATCCGTAAACCTGGGACTCCAGCGATTCCGATTTCACAACCATGGAGGCCTAATTGTCAAGAGCTTAAAGCGCGTTAAAGCGCCATGATTGTGATTGACATGATATCAGTTAGAAACCTACTCGAGCTATTCTGTTGTGTCCTAAGTAAAGACACTTTTATGATCCTTTCCCCTGCTTGACGGTCATGCAGTTTTAAATTTCAGTCATATCTCGATAAACTAAAAAACAAACTAAAAACTTTCTATCGGATAGCAATATCTTAGCATCTCCGGGAGCTTGTCGGGGTAATTGGTTGATTGCTTGCCTATGCACAGCGCCTCCGTCCCATTCCTACGAGTCAAGGGGGAAAGCATAGAAATAAAATGTAAAAATATAGAATAATTTAGCGTAAATCGAAGTCCCCAAATGCAATAAGGAATCCGATTCCCAACTTTACCAAACAAAAAAAGCAGAATCCTATTTGCGACTCCGACTTCATCAAATCTAAAGAACGTAGTGTACTCCGACTTTGATATAAAGCATGCGACTCCGGGGACTCCGACTCCACAACCTTGCTTACAATTATATTGTTGAATTGGGTTGCCATAGCCGCATAATTTAGGATGGAGTTGACGCCTTTTTTTACATTTGCTGAAGTTCAAATTGTATTATGAGATTTTTTGGAGTCGAATTGAAAAACTTTGAATTGGTGGAGATTAAAAATATTATTTTTGACTCCAAAACCTTGGTTTAAACAATTAGTATAAAAATTATATAAACTCCTTTCCACATGAAAAATCTTCACCATAAATCAAAAAAAGTTTTCCAAGTTAAACATTGACCATCGACTATTAGGCTTCCATTGCCAAGTTTTGCTTTGCCAGTGCTAGGCATGCCAATTAAACGATAGAGTTTTTGCAGTGTCAAGTGGAGTGATTGCATCGCTTTAGCGAACAAATTCAAAAAGACTTTGTTGCTGCTGAATTCATCTAATGTGGAAGCGACTTACCAGGACATTTTCAACGCCATCAGAAAGCAGCCAAAAAGATTATTTCACGCGGTCACCAAAACCACCGTTAGCCCTATTGGTATGCTGAGGGCGAAGCTCTCTATAGAACTTTACTGTAGTGCCTCAAAATAAAATACGACTTGATTTTGGGTGCTACGGCTTAATTGACCAGAATTAATCAAAAATTGAGAGATCAATGTTTTCGATCACAGCATTCACTTTTACTCTCTCGTCAAAAAGCAAAAAGCATGTTAAAATAATCTTATTTTTAGATCACAACACTCTCCTCGCGCGACGACACTCCTCTAGTCGTTTAAAAGCAAAAGATATGAGCCTGTTGACTGCAAGACAACTCGACTTCTTTTCAAAAAAGTGTTTGACTTTTAGAAGGCATTGACGCCAGAATTTGTTGTCGTCTCAAAGAACTCATGTTTTGTCAAAACCTTGTCGTATTGCGCAAAAAATATTTTCTCAAGTCAGACTGCTGCCCTATATTCAGTCTACTCGACAGCTGAATACATTGCGGCGCACATGCTTGCCTCATAGATAGTGTCTTGAACGAGGTCTTAAACATTTGGATGCCTGCGTCCCACTCCGCAGACCACTTACCAAATCTTTTAGGCATCAAGCCAGCTGAACTTTGCTAACTAAAAGTGGAATTCTCCTTGTCCAACAGTGAAGCTCTGAATCCTAACCATCTACTGATAGTTATTTATCCACCTTGCTTCCGGAAATTGCTATTAGCGTATAAGTTATACTTGCAACTTCGTGGCACCAAAGTTGGTTGAATATCGAACTGGGGTCTGAAGTCAAATCTCTAGTTACACAGGCTTATTGTAAAAGAACATACGTGGATGCTTGAAGAACCGGTTGCATGTTAACAAATTAGCAATAGTAACGGTCTGCTCAATTCATTGTTTTTTTTATCGGTGTTTATTTCTGCGGCAATAAGAGTTTACTAGACAGAGGCAAAAATTTCTGATTGGGTCACGGCTGAAGTTTTTCGACAGACTTTCGATTGCGCTTACGGCGCGAGCATTTTTTAAGATTGCATTTGCGCAGCCATTGTTGCGAGTTGCGCTACTCATTTCTGCTATTTTTAATTGTTTTTCTTGATTGATTAAATAAAAATACTCTCGATAATGGCATCTTCTGAAAAGCTAAAACTATTAAACTAATCTTGTATAAATAAAAAAATCCTTTATTGATTTGGCATAAGCAATAATATATACTATTTCAATCATATAAAAAGTTGCCAAGGCACAAAAATTACTTATAAACAGTATGCCAATAAACTGACAAAAATAAAGACCAGCTTAAAAAGACTGGAGCTGGTTAAAATAAGCATCTTTTTTATTTTAAAGGTTGCTTGTGTTTACCTGGACTTAACACGTTTGTCGAACTTACAGGTATTGTTAAATTGACAACACTAATCCCAACTCTATATATGTATTTTCAATTTGAACATTAAATAATACTAATGTTATTAGTTTACTCAATAAAAAAAAACGAACTTTTCAAGTCATTTAACTTTACGTAGCCAATAGGCTTGCTTATTTTCACCTGGGAAAGGTTGGGTTTGCTTATATTTACCCGGAAGATTTTGGGATTGTATGTCTTTACATGGATCTTTTAGGGTTGCTTATCTATACGAGCTTCAAAAGATTCTACATTAATACTGAATTTCAAAATTCAAAAAATAAATTGCTTAAATTTTTGTTTCTCATTTAACCTCTTAAACTAGGTCTATAATCTTGAATGACAATATAATGCAAAATCATGTTAAAGTTGCTAATTGTTTCAATACAAATTTTTATAGTATTGCAAAACATTTGCTGACAAAGTTAATTTTTTAATCAACAACATTTTTTAATCACCTAATTAGCCTATTATTTATTTTGTTTCTTTACCCCAATCGTATAAGTAAAATTGTTTGCATTATCAATTATTTCAATTCCATTAAAGATAGCAACCCATGAAACAAACGCAAGATTCGTCAAGGTTTTTGTTTTGATTGTGTCCCCGTTTCAACTGTATTGTGTAATGTATGTCTAATTTATTTTCCAGCTGTTTAAAAATCGCTAGAATAATTCCAATCTTTTAAGCAGAAAACAAAAATCTTATACAAAACTACTGCAATTTTATTGACTTAAATATTGAACAAAGCAATATCTTAACTACTTCAGCGAAACGAAACCAAAACGTATTTCTATCCACTATAAAACTGTTTCAATCGCGTTTAATTTTGTCCAGAATAGAAAATTTTTTAAAAAATGTTGGTTTAAACAGCGGTTAATTTTTTTGAAAATTGAAAACAAACGTCTTGAACTGCATTAGCAGCTCAAAACTCTTTAAAGCAGAGGAAATTGCAAGAAGCATCTGGCTTTCAGTTGAGATTAAAACAACGCTAAATTTTTTTTAAAATCTATTGATGGTTCAATAAAAAAATGCAAATAAAGATTTCTTTTTCTAGAAGTTTTAAATTAAAATCATTTATGTGAGTTGTAACGTCGACCAAAAATGACATGTTTGACATCCAAACAGGTTCATTACTAAAACAACCGGCTTCAATACATAAGAAATATTCAAATGTTTTGCTCAGAGTCTTGCTGATGTATAATACAATAAAAAATGGTTTTCCGGAGTTTAATATCTTCCAAATTAGACATGATTTGGAGTTATTGTTATCGGTTTTCCCAAAAAATACTTATTCATCATTTTGCATAGAATAAGCAACACTCAGCATTTACTTTTTTTTCTTAGTTGTTATTCAAAAAGTATTTAAAAGAAACCTAAATATTAAAATATATTGTAATAACAAACTGATTTAATATATTTCAACAATACTATGAGCTTGTGTAACCGTTATAAGTCTAGCTGCTGGGCTATTTTTGCTTTGAATACCGTGCTGACAATGACTAACTGAAGCGTTATTAAATAAAAAATACAATGATTTCTGATGTTAAAAGAATCGAAAGCAGGAAGTAAAAACGACTATTACTTTTTGTGCACAACAACCAAATTTTTAACTTCTTCGGGTGGGCTAAAAAGATTTACTTCTCGGAACGCATCCGGCCCGCGGGCCGTAGTTTGGTGACCCCTGGTCTAAAATAAAGGTTTTAACTGGGGTCCTTAACTGGAGAAGTTCATTGGAAAAAACTATTCAATTCAATATTTAATCTTTGGTCGATGCTATTATATTGTTGGTCCACAGAATAACACAATCAACAAAAGGCTTTAAATTTCACCTCACTAAGAACCAAATAAATGTTTAAGATCATAAATTTTCTTTGTTAAGCAATAGCGGCAAAAATACCGGTTGGGTCACAGTGCTAAACATTTTTGGATCTTTATTTAGATTTCATAGTAACATTTTTGACTTCACTAGGCTGGGAATTTAAATTTGGATCCCAATGTCGATTGAAGGCCAAGAATGTCTTTATTTTAGTTTCTGCAAAAGAAAATCCTGTATATTTTTTTATATAGGTATACCAAATAACTTTTAGAGCAAAAAGGTTCCATAAATTTAAAGAGATTAAGAACCTCTAGTATAGATTTGTAAGTAAAAACAAAACATGCGATAGCGGACTGCGTAAAAGCATTTGTCGAATTGTATTTGTCCCACCCCTATTTTTAACAATAGGCCAAAACTAACTTTTTGCGACCACGTAAATTTTATTGTATTCAAAATAGCAAAATCAGATGGGATTTCATCTAAAGTTAAGTATCATTTAAATTTATCGCTTTTATTGCATTCTCTTAACAGTTATATTATTATAAATTATTGTTTGGGGTAATACTAATTTCCCCTATCTTTTCAATCTATTAAAACTACAAAACAAAGAAAATTATTATATCACAACCTCTGTTCTGTTAATATATTTCCTGCTACATGGAATTTTATAGCAAATGAAATTGTTTTGTCAAATTTAAACAAATTGTTTTCTTTATACTTGTTCTTGTCTTGTGACAAAAAAGAAACAGGAACTTGAAACTTAGTTTTTAATCTTTTAAGATTAACAATATTTTGTTTGTTTTTATTTAAATACTTTTCTGACATGGAAACTTTCAGAAAAATTTATTTTTTGCCAGCGCATTCATGCAGGTCAATGAGACACGGAAACTTTTTACAACAATAAGGTTTACGAGAAATAATCAAAATTCTTAGCAAAAAATTTCTAAGGTATTTAAAATAGGAAGTGAAAAAAATCCTTTATAAAATAAAACAAGTACGTACCTTTGACGCAATTGTAAATATTCTCGGTAACGTCAGCTTCGTCTAATAGACCCGCAATGTAGCAAGGTTTTAAATCTTCATCCATCTGTGTTAAAAATCGAATAGTTATTACACTTGTTACGATTGGTCTAGTGCAGTGGTTCTCAACCTTTTTCTCATGGCGGACCCTTTTCGGTACTGTTTGAGCAGTTGCAGACCCCTAACTTTAAACTTTCAATGAAATTTTGTTATTTTCACTGTAAAACACATTTGCAACGCGTCGCATAAAGCTCGCAAGCTACAAGTGTATATCGTCCTATGTAGCTGTTTTCCTACGTTGAAAATTACCGAAATAACATGAAATGAACACAACACATCTATTTATTTCAAAGAAAAACACTTAGTGAGATATTTGCTGTTGCATCTCAGCAGCAAGCATTGCAATACATGGCTGTGTTTTGGAAATTGCTAATCGCATATCATCTTCGACGTTTAGTTGATTACGTGCTTTTGATTTGATGTGAACGAGAGTAGAAAATCCTGATTCGCACAAATAAGTAGATGCGAATGGAACAATTACGCGTAGTGCTGCCATAGATAAAATTGGATACGTTCGAAACATGGTGCACCAGAATTCAGAGAGTAATTTTTTCTTGAATATTTCACGGCCCGCTGAATCATTTCTTAAATCCAGGAGTTCGTCTTCTACTTCATCTGGAACAGTTTCTATATTTAACTTAGACAAAAAAGGATTTCTCGGGAAGGTTTCAACTCCTTCAGCCAAATCTGGAAAATACTTCTAATTCTCTTTCAAGCGATTGTAAATGTTTACTAATATCCAATTGGGTTTGTGCACTGATGCCAGAAGGTTCAAATCTTGAAAGGTTTTCAAACATAGCAAAGTTCCCTTGTTTGACTTTTCGGTTCCAATTTTGTATCTTTTCAACAAGGCCACACAAAACATCTTTAAATTGCAATATGTTTGTGTTAGGCCCCTGAAATCTCAGATTAATATTATTTAGCTGTTCAAAAATATCAGCTAAATATGCCAGGCCGCGTAACCACGATTCGTCGCTGAAAAATTTGAGGAAGGTTGCCTTCTTTTCTATTTCCAAAAACTGCTTGATTTCAGATCTTAGCTCAAAAAAACGGCCAATAACATTACCTTTAGAAAGCCAGCATACTGCTGTATAATACAAAAGAGTCTCGTGGTCGGCGTTCATTTCTTTGCATAACTGTCTGAATAGACGAGAGGTGACAGCACTCTTCTTGATATAATTGACTATTTTTATCACAGAATTCAGCACGTCCTTTAAGAAACTCGGAAGGGTCTTGCAATCGAGCGCGTAGCGATGAATCATGCAATCCACTCCTTTGACTTGAGGAGACTTAAGTTTTACTTTTGTCTGGAAACCAGATTTGGCTCCAAGCATCGCCGGCGCGCCATCAGTGCATACGCCACAAAGCTTTTCCCACTGCAAACCCTCCGTCTCAAAAACGTCGAGATGCTGTCCATAACATCTTCAGCCGTGGTTGTGCTGTCCAAAACTTTGCAATACAAAAATTCTTCCTTTACGTCTTCCGTATGTTCGTATCGTACAAAAACTAAAAGCTGCGAGCATGATGCGACATCAGTTGATTCGTCCAATTGGAGAGAAAACATAGGAGAAGCTTTGATTTCATTTATGACTTGTTGTTTCACGTTTGCTGACATCTGTGAAATTCGCCTTTTAATTGTGTCATTAGATAAAGACACTTGTTGAATTTTTTGAGCGCTTGTTTCACCTAAAATCAACTTGACCATTCTTAAGGTACAAGGTTTTGTAAGCGTTTCTCCTATCGTGTGGGGCTTTTTTTGTTTGGCAATTTGCAAAGCCACTTCAAAAGAAGCCTCGACGCATGCACTGCTTTGCTGGTGAAAATATCCACTGCTATCCAGCTTTTGTCGTTTTAAAGACATTTTTCGTGTTTTGAAGTATGATAAGTTTTTCCCCACGTACTCTGGATGTTTCTTCAGCAAGTGACGCTTCAACTTTGACGGCTTCATTGCTTCATTACTAAGGACAGCATAACATAAAACGCAATGCGGTTTCTCATTGCCGTTATCTATCACTGATGTAAAGCCCATTTTAAGAAAATTTTCTGAGTACTTTCTTAATTTAGCCATATTGGTAAAGTTATCAAAGCAATAAGAGCACTACTTCCTTTCTACACGTTACTCAAAGAAATTATCAAATGAGAAACTAAGTACTTGTCCTTTCAAGTAACTAACATAGCTTGCTGCATTTACCATAAACTACAATTTCGTTTTTGTCATCACAATAGGCTAAAGAACAAAATGCCACACGTTTTTGTTTTGTCACGTCACAATCTCAAGTTTACAATATTGCAATTTATCAAAACGTTTGGCCTATTTAAAAGAGCGATAACAAACAGCACGTTTGCTTTTTAAAAATTATTTTGTATCAATCCATGTACTGCAAATCTAAAGGTTTTCACGGACCCCTTGAAAATGATTCGCGGACCCCTGGTTGATAACCGCTGGTCTAGTGGTATTGGAACGCGAGGAAATGGTCTTTTTAGATTGATTTTTATTTGATATCGATAACCCCTGACTGCTATTGCAATGTTATTGCAAACAATTGCTGTGTAGCATAACCTTCTGATATAGGATTAGAAAAGGTGTTGCAAACGGAACATTGCAATTATTTATAAAGCTCTAACTTTTGTCCCTTGTTTTTATATATTTTCGGAGGTTATCTCATGTTCTAACATTATACCGTATATGGGTTTGATAACTGGTAAAATGATTCTAAATCGTTTTTCTTTTTATGAAAGAAATGAAATCCATTTAATATCTGAGAGATTCAAACTAACCTTTTTACATTATTTTTGTTTATATTCCTATCTTGCAGGAAAACGTCGGAGGCGATATACCTTGTATTTCGGGTAACCGTCAAGCGATTGCCCCCACCTGCTATTGGAGATGCCAAGAAACTGCTGTCCGGTCAAAACTTGTTATTTGCTTTTTGTGTTTTTTTAGAGATATGGCAAAAATTTGAAGTTGCTCGCTAAAACCGATAAACAAAGGAAAGTCTTTCTCAAGGACACAACCGAATGACGAGAGTACGTTTTAAACCAAGAGTTTTAAACTCAAATAGGTCTGTGGACCAAACTAAAAATTGTAAAATATCTGCGGGCCGCAATACACAAAACAAGACCAATACTCAATAAACGAAAATGAGTAGTGACTAAAATAAATGATGTCGGCATTACAGCCAATTATCTTTCTGGATACCTGGATAGCAGCGTTTACCATCAGCAAAACTCCTTGATATTAGGTTTAAATAAATCAGTGGAAATCAACCTCAGTTTTTCTTGCAAATGTTCATCAGTGACACGTGACCTTAGAAGAGACTTGTTATCCCTCATACAGTAGATCCAAAAAAAGGCAGCAGCCTAATCTTTATTAAACTGTTTAAGCCCCTCCATGGGGAATATATGATCCATTTGTTTCATTTTATCTCCATTGTTATCCTCCTGACTCGCAAAAAAGCGACGGAGGCTTTATACATAGGGAAAACAAATACCCTGACTTGCTTGCAGAGATTCCAAGATATTGCTGTCCGGTTGAAACTTTTTATTTTTTATTTTTTTGTTTTATAAAGATATGACTGAAATTTAGAACTGCTTTCCAAGATTACCAAGCAGGGAGAGGGCCGTAAATGTTTTTCTCATAGACACATCAAAATGTATTGAAGAGATTTTCAACCGAGACCATGTTGATCACAATCACGTCGCTCTAACCACTTGACCATGCTGCTGACAAATGCTTAAGATAAAACGTGATCGGTATTTGATAGATAGTTTTGAATCTGATTGGCAGCTAAAAATTTATTAGATATAAGCCTACTACTTTACAGTTTAAAGCGACTAATTTTTTTGGATTTCCTATTCCCGGACTTAGCTATAATTTTTAAAAATGTGCGTTACCACAATGCTTTTTTTAGCATTAGCATCTTTAATTGTTATTCAAATAAAAAAACTTTTTCAACAATTTTGAATTATTGAATAATTTTATTAGTTAAATAAAAATGCTTATAGTTAAAAAAAGAAAATAAAGGTTGCACCTATTACTTATAAAATGAATTTGAAGAGATTTAACTAAAAATGTTTTTTATAAACTACAACTTTACAGTTTTTCGAATAAGAAATTAGCTGGTTATTGATAAATGAATTGAATTTGTGAAAAAGTTTGGCCAGCGACAAGATAAAATTCTTTAAAAAAACAAGTGATGGGGTAAAATTTAAATAAATAAGTGAACCCTAAGTTTATGATAGAAATTAAATGGTTTCTAAACTTTTAAGTTATGGTCTAGGCAATTATTTAAAAACAGCTTATGTGGTTTACGTGTTGCTCTTAATACAGTATTAAAAGAATCGCAATAGTGTTAGAAAAACAATTTTTGAGTAACGGATAAAAAATTATTTCCGTAATTATAGCCAAAAATGTAGATTTTTAAAATAATACAAGCGAATAATAAATAAACTGAAGGCTATACTTTATGTCAAAACTGGAGAACGTTTTTTTGAATTGCTTAATTTGGAAACGTCTAAGTTGCGTAGAGTTTTGAAGTCACTGTCATAAGTTGACCATAAACTAATCTTTTGACCATAAAACAAGTTCAAAAATTCCCAATACGACACCATTTAGTGTCTAATTTTTCTACTGAAGTGCTTTCTACTACGTTTTCTACTATGTTTTCTATATGACTATGCTTTCTACTGGTGTGAATCAATCCAAAGTTTAAATAAAATATTTATTCCAAAATCTCCTTCTTACAGTAGCAACTTCAATTCTAGAAAGTTTCGCTTTTAAAAATTTAAGTCGTTTTTGTTATTTCAATTTTTTAACTAAACGGTCATTTATCATATATGCAATTCCAAATATTTTATATAAATAAAAAGTTTTTTTCCTTGAACTTGCAATCGAAACTAAAGTTTTTTTAAATAAATCGAAATAGATTTCATCAAATTTCAAACAAACTATAAAAATTAATATTTTTAGCAATCCTGACTTGGCAATCAGAAAAAAATAAAATAAACCTTAATAAAAGTTTATGTCTGTGGATTCTGTGCCTGTCATGAATCACATTTTATCCAACCGCAAATCTCTGCTTCACCAAAGAAGAAAATCAATGAATCTTCGCTGATTCTAAAGTAAAATGACTATGATTAACATACCTCTGGGATGCAAAAGGGCAGATTGATAATTTTCTTCAAATACTCGTATCCGTTGAGAGCGGCGGAAACATCTCTGTTTTTTTCTGAATCGGTAAAACAGTCGTTAGCGATTCTGGAGTCAATCGCGATCAAACAAATGAAAGGAGAATTTCGATCACTCAGTAAAATGTTGACAGCTTCCAATACTGATTTAGCCTTGAATGTAAAAAAATAAATACGGCTAACTGATATAAATAATTCATTTAATAATTTTACAGAATTCTGAATCAAGTTTAGCCATAATCTTTGCTTTGTTTGAAATTCGAAAAAAACAACAAAACTGATTAAATAAGGAAACACGTTAAAACAATTTCTTTATTTACTTTTGACAAAGGAATTCTATCCAAGTCATCGATTGTGATTATCACTTTGTACTCGATGTTATAACTCAGTTCTACGGTGTTGATCAAGTCTGTCATAGATTGAATCTTTCAAAACATAAACAGCAATCAATAATTTTTACTTGACTTAAATTTATTACAGTAGAATGAAATATTTGCTTTACTTAGAAAATTTTTGTCTTCTTTCTAATTTTAAATTTTTTACCTCTTTTTTGATCTTATCCATGAGTCCAAGTTCATTAGCTAAATCTTTTTTGATTCCTTGTAATGCCTTGATTACTTGTCTACTATAGGAGTTATACCAGGCATAAATAAGCTTTAAAATGGTCAAAAATAAAGTAATTGCTGCAGGAAGCAAAAGTGGAATATTTTTGACAATTATTGTCGATAGTGATCGGTTAGTTTCCTGAAAAACGATTAACAAATATGCTTTAAAAAAACATAAACAACAGGTTAATTATTCAACAGAAGCTCTACGAAAACTAACCAAGACTTTAATGAATTTAAAAAATTAGACTAAACATTTACAATTTAAAGCTGTGGTTTTATACGTTTATATCCTGTTCTTTTCTTGAGAACCTTATTTTGTTATTTTTTCTCAGTTATCTTAAAAATTATATTTCAAAAAATTTCATTTTGTTTCAGGGTGTTTTTTGAACTAAAAAATATCGAAATAAAACAATCTGAACTAAAAAATATCGAAATAAAACAATCGGGCGCCGCTGTTAAAGCACGGCTGTTGGGCGCCAGCTGACAATTGGCTTCACATATAGGGAGGATTCCGAGTCAATTTCTCAAAAAAATTGCTTACGGTGACCTATTGAAAAAATCAGTTCTTTGTTTAAAAGACTTCTAGAAGAGATCTGAAATAGGCTGACAGCCAAATCAGCTGGCACCAAAACGGCCGCGCCCAAACGGGTCTGGCAAAATGTATTCCATCCAAAAAATAGCTGAATATGCAATAACACAAATTATATAAGCTAGGCATTTCAGTACTTTATAAGAAACAACAATGCTTTTTATAAACCGTAGATTGTACTTCATTCGTCTCAGCTAGCTGAAGGCAAGTTATTATTTCGACAACCTACTTTCAAGTATAACTGTCATTGTAATGGAAAAAATACCAATTTTTTTCATTTAGAGCTACTTTTATAAAATAATGAAATAATGAGTTATACGAAAACCTTTTAGCTAGACGTGACCTTTTGAAAAAATTTGCTTATTTTTCCTTTAATTACAAAGATTATTTACAAAAAAGTATCTCTATTACTTGAGCAGGTTGGAGCGATTAATTTTTCTTTTGGGACAACTGGGTGCCCGCAACCACGAGGCTGGTGATCATTGCTATTATGGGTAGTAAAAGAGTAGACCATGGTCTGGAAACATTTTGAAATCGCAAACAAATGAGGTTTAATGTTGATAAATAATTTTAAACATATTTCCATTTTATTCAAATTCCTTCTCAATACCTCCTTCAATGAATATTTTTTCTTCAAGATTATTACTTTTTCTTGAGAGAGCCAAATAGCTCTTTGAGAAACATTTAATTTAAGCGTGCTTGGTCAGTTCCTAACTGAGGTTTTTTTAACATGTAGAAACTTTAATTGTTTGAATTAACCGTATATGTTTCTTACACTTACCAACTTTGTGGAGTTATTTTTAAAATCTCGATATAGGTCGTAGGTAAATAATGATACCGACGTAAGAAAAACAACGGCTATTCCAAGCACTAATAAAACATAGCCAGCTTTCCAGAACTTTCTAAAATGGCCACAAAACCCGCGTTTGTTTTCACAATTTTCCTCTTTTTCAAACAAACAATCCGAGGTTTTAAGGATAAAAACCTTTATGTTCTCGCGATTTTGCCATATTTTGTATTTTTCTTTGACTTCTTTCTCGGTGTCAAAGTTTGCAACCCAGCAGTTTTTTTTATTATCAATACCATCAATCTTATTGCAATAATTTTCAGGAAGAAACGTTGTCAGTTTTTTAGCTGTAGGAAATTCTTTTTTCATGTCCACTGTTGAGTTGTTTTCGTTAATCTCAATAAGCAAATATTGGACGCTTTTGAAAACCGATCTTTCAATTACATCCAACGACAACGATCGAAACACTCGCGTAGTAAAAACACCAAACTCTTGCTCGATTTTTTCAGCTAAAGCTGTAACAATTCCCGCCCACAAGGTATCGCACCCCGCGTACTGCCAAGCATTGTAGTTGACGTAAATAAACCTGAAAAACATGTCTGATTAGTTTTTCTACAAATAAAGGAATTAAACTAAACAATTTTATAAGTGATAAATCTATATACAGAACGTATTTCTGTAAAAGTTTTCGAAGTTTTATTAACCAATTTCTTTGGTAGCAAGATTAAAATTGTGTAAAAGTGCAAGACTGTGCGCTTCATCTTGATTGTATGTAGAAAATCAAGAGCCTGCTTAGTTGTAGCCATGCTTGATTACTGTAGATGTGGTGTTAAAAAGCTATTCCGACCTTTATTTTAAATGAAAAAGGGTTTGTTTAGTGTTGCTGCATCTAAAAAAAGTTTAAATATAAAGACATAAAAAATTAGATTTTTTTTTGGCATTATTATTGTAATAAATGCAAATTGTATGTAGTCTCAAGTAGTAAAAAAACAATTTTATTTACAAAAATACAATTTGCAACAAATTCATAAATTCATGTGCAATAATTTAAACAAAGTTTTTTTTCAATAACCGTACGGCTTAGAAATAGAATACATACAAAATCTTATTCAGTACAGGAAAAACTGTCAGCAATCACAAGTTTAACTATTTCCTCAATGACTGTCACAAAATTACTTTTCTAGCAGCTTTTTGCTACGCGTAGCAAGTCCTATCTGGTGCTCAATCTATATGAAAACTGCATCCGGTTATTGGAAGGATCCTTCTCTACATGTCTCGCTTTTATTGAAAAGTATCAATCTCACATGAAATTGATCAAGTAAGATGGAACTCCACTTTGAAGAAATAAAAAGCTTTTCTTGTCGGCAAATAATAATATCTTTAAAAAAATAATAGAACAAGACATTCCAATAAAGCTTCAATTCAGTCTCACAAATGACACTAGAAGTGTTAAAAAAGTAAGAGCCAATGATGACTTTTTCTTACTGAAAACCGGACCGCAGGCCCACTAATTAATGGTTTTCTTGCTTTTTTCGACTTTTAAATTTTTGACTGATGCGCTTTGTGCCAGTTCACTTAACTATGATGAAAAATTGCTTCAATATCAAAAAGTAAAAAATTCAATTTGATGACGCATTGATTTAGACTTTATTTGCCCACCCGTTTCATAACAATGTTAACTTTGCAGCTATTCATCTCATAATTACGCTTTTGAATTTTCATGAAAATGTAAATCAAATTACTAAGAAAGCATAAAAAAATTTACTAATCATTTAATCATTTAATGATTTTTTATTTATTTTTGGAGATTAAGTATTAAGATGTAAGGTATAAGCTTTAATTAATTTTCAAAATTTACATCAATTGTCTGAGCTCTCGAAGCACTCATGATTTGTCTCGTGTAAAAAAACATTGATTCAAAAAACAAGCATCAATCGACCAGCATGTCACCGAAGGCGGTTATAGTCTACTGCAGTTGGCATTCCACAATTTTCTGGAATCTTTATTATTATACAATTGCGATTTTATTTTCAAATAACTCTTTAAGTTTAATTTCAAATTCTTCTGGTGGTTCAGAAAAGTCCACGCTTGTGATCTGGGAAACTAGCTTTTCAAATCTTTGAGTCGTTCATCATATTCCTTGACCAGGATTTAAAAAAACTGTTTGGCATCCTTCAAAGATCCAATATCTTTTTATTTTCAATGATTACCTTTGTCAATATGGAAAAATGATTTTCTCAAAGCTTTGACTTTTCAACTACCCACTGAACAAAACACCTTCTTCCTGAATCCAGAAATATTTTGCTTCATATCATAATAATTTTCTTTTTGCCAGGCAGCAAAACATTTAACTCATTCTAAACTTTCTAATTTGCGAAATATATTTTTTAAAGATCTTTGGTTTTATGGCAAGCAAGAAATTTACTATAAAAAGATGAGTATAGGGAATCACTCCTAACTCTGCCACTGCTTTAATGAATATAACCAAAATCACTTTTGGCCTGCAATATATTCAATAGATCGAGAAAATGCACACACAGGGGTAATTTGACCTCTTACCATCGAGGCAAATGACACATTACTGTGCAAAAGTACAAAGACTCATTCGATTTCGACCAATATCACATTGGTACTTCGCTGTTTACGACCGCATTGCGCTAATTTTCAACAGCCAGGACAATTACTGGTGAAAATTGACTTGGTAAAGTGCAAACAATAATCAAGCTAGCTAATTTGAGAAAAAAAAAAAAAAAAATTTTTTTTATCCAGACACAAATATTAGAAGATTGAAAGCATAGTTTGGGGGCCTCAATTTGTAAGAAAGAAAAGGTAATCTTGTCATAAAACAATAGAAAAAAAAATTTTTTTAAAGGTATAGCTTAGCTTAGTGCATATAGCCTAATTAAGAACAGAAAATACTATTGGGTAGCAAAATCTTATTATTTTAATTTATGCAATTTTTTTAATTTATGCAATTTTTAAGGTAACATATTTTTTAAATTTATTCAATTTTTTAAATGTTTAAATAGTTTTTTCAACAGGCGAATAAAAGCCATAGGTTTCTCACCTACTGTATGTTATAGACTGTCACAACTTTACTCGGGAATCCAAAAGGACCAGTTGAACTAAGTAACCCAAATACCTTTTAAAAGCAAATGATTCATACAAAGCTCTTTTGTTTTTAAAAGCTATTTTAAAGTTTTGTACCAACAAAAAACTTTTTAACCCAAATACCTGCGCTAAAGTAAAGCTGTGTTGGTTTTTATTCATGGCAGCTCTAGAAAGATTTTGCGAGACTGAAATTCTTTATATAGTAAGTTCTGGCTAAGTACGATGAATTCTGTATAAAATTTCTCTTATAACAGATAAAAAAACCACAGACTTTAACTATAAAAAACCTATTATTTATAAAATCAAACAAACTTGATCAAATTAACTCTTAAGCTTCACATAACTTCAAAGCACTTTATAGCGCCCACAACTGCAAATAATCACTCAACAACTTTGTACTGACTAACTTTAAAAATAAATCAGCACCTATATGGCTAATAAGAAACTGTTTATTTCTCCAAACAATTCTATGTCGCCATGGAATTCTGTACTATAGAACTTTCAAAGCAGCAACACTGACTCTTAAAGAATTTAGCTACGGTCACAAAGCACAGTAACACCAAACTACTTTAACCACTTGAACTAGAATTACTGAGCTAGAAAGAATGAATGAATAACAAACTGCAAAATTCAATATGTAATGATAATGTAGTTAAGACTAAGGTGTCCGATTCGGGCCTAGATTTTTGAACCCAAATTTCGGGTTTAACAGGTTTCGCATTTTGAAATCCCGGGTTTTCCCGGTTTTTTTGCCTTGTTTAAAAATGGTGCTCTTAGTTTCCAACTACAAAATAAAATAACCAAAATTATTTATCATTTTACTTTACACAGCACATTTATTTCTTATAAAATTGGCTATAAGAACAATCATGGCGTTTAAAATGTCATCATTTAGTCTATTTCTGGTCTTTGTAGCAAAAAGACCCCGAGCAGAAAATGCTCGTTCTGGTTACAGAAGTCTGATGGTAAGGAGAGCATGGTAAAGTTTTTCTAACTTATCCGGTTTCTTTTTGGTTGTTTCTCTGTTTCTTTTTTTTCTTATATTTCGAGGAGATTTTTGCTATACTAACACGTGACACATTTTAAAAAGAAAACATAAGAAACACAATGGTTTGCGGTTAATGCTAGCGATGTGGAAGTTATTTGACTGTCAGAACAAATTTAAGCTTCCTGGTGTGAATTTCAGATACGAAAAAGTTGTTATACAGTAGTTTGCGGTTACCGCCAGCTGTGAGGATGTCTTTGACTGGTGTGGATTTTAAAGTCGAAAAAATTGTTTGCGTTTTACTAGAAAACCCGGGTTTTATTCCAAAAAATACCCAGGTTTTGGGTTTTAGGAATTAGCCAAAAACCCGGGTTTTCGGGTTCGGAAAAACCAGGGGTGGATACCCTCGCCAAGACCACAAACGTCGAGACCGAGATTCTATAATATATCCGAGACTAAGACCGGAAAGTTTTGAGACCTAAGGTACGAGACCGAGACCAGAACAATTGAGACCACGACCGAGACAAAAACTTTTTACAAAAACATACTATATTTTTCTAATATTTTCAAATATTTTAAAAACATTAAATTAAAAAAAGTTTTTTCACACTTCCTTTGCAATATATTTTTAACTTCATGAGTCTATAATTAATTTTCTGTTTCTTTTAAGTAACTTTTAATTCTAATATGACGTAGTTTTTTAATGCCAAGTAATTATTGCGTAGTCGGTATAACCCCACTTTATATAATTTATGTGCAAGCTGTTTTATAATTTTTTCAATTGCTTGTTTTATATCAATTGTAATTATAAGTACGTGTCAAGAAGACTAAGATTGTTTGCCTTAAGTGTCTTCCTTACCTTAACTGTGCCTTAAGTGTCTTAAGCATTTTCTTTTTCTCTCCAGAATTATCGACAAATTGATGAATGGAATTTTTTTAGCTAACGAGACTTGGGCAACAAAAAACTCATTTTTAAACTTTTCGTCGGACACTTGCTAGAAGATAAACATTGAAATGAAGGAAAGAAAAATTTAAGTTTTTTTTATAATAAAGCTGAATGAAGTGATTGGATGTTTGAAAAAGGCGACAAAACGCGTGATTAGGGCAAAATTTTCAAGTTGTAAACAAACTGTTTTTGGCGACATAAATTTAGCTTGCATGACTTGATGTAAACGGCTTCCAAAGCACACAAATGCAAAGACAAACGGCCAAACGAAAAATTAGTAAATTTTTTATACCGAAATTTTTGGCGCACATAGGATTGTCTAAAAGGTGTTGACCAACCGCGGATTCACTAAACATAAGAGAGGTTGAAGATTCGACAAAACAAGTGGATATGTTGCAATAGTTTGAAATTTGCCAGTTACAATAAACTTTGGAACGTTTAGACGAATTCTGTTCAGTAATCGTTGAGGTGTGTGGCCTACGTACCAACTATTGCGGGGCACAAAAAATTATAAACTGTAACATTGATTAAAAGCGAAGCAGGCAACACGTTCTTTTTAATTGCAGGAAGAAGTGGCCGAGATGTAAAAATAACACTATTGTTCTATTAATTACCTATTAATCACTATACGAGATGTTCTATTGCAAAGAAGCATTTTTCTAACTGGCTTTGATTTTAATTTCATGTACATTTTTGTTTCTTTCATTTCGACATTTATTTCCTGACAAATGTCGGACGAAAAGCTTAGAGATGAGTTTTTTTATTGGCTATTTTCAAATTCTGTACATTAACCACTTGTATAACGAGACTTCTGATTATTACATCTATTCGCCGTGGCAATTCTTTGATTAGCTGTTTTTGGTACACTCCCCTTTAATTCTTAATTTCCACTTTTTCGTAATTTCTACCGTAATTTGGGGTCACGTGACGTGATCTTATATAAGCGCACAGTTTATTTTCATTTTATTTTTTTTGATATTCCCGTCCAGTCAATCATTTTAGGCCGATTTGAGTGTTGCACTGCAGTTGAGTTGTTCGTGTTTTTGTGGGTGTGTGCCCGCAGTTGTTTTATAGAGAGATAAAATTGTTAAGCTTGTGTAGCGGTAAACTATTAAGATTAATATTAGCCATTAGGGTGCTAATCTATTCTTATAGCTTGCTACCACAAAGTTCTTGAAGTGATTATTTGCAGTTGTGGCGCTGAAATCGTTCTGAAGTTTGACGAAATTGGGAGCCAAGTTTTTGCAAATCGATCAAATTTTGTGAATTTTGTAAATATACATTTTCCATTGTATTCTATTGTATCTATTCTATTCATCCTATTGTATTTTTAATAAATAGAGACGGTAGTTTCTGTCTGTCTGCAGAGAGAAGTTTTCTAAGGAATCAATTTGAATTTAGCCAGAACTAACTGTACTAATAATTTTAGTCTTGCAGCAAACTCTTTTTTGAGCCGGAATAATTAAGAAAGTAAACCAGCTTTACTTCAGCGCTAGTATTCGGTTTACCTAGTTCAACTGGTCCTATTGGATTCCCAAATAAAGTTTGTGCTATAATCTAAGATTACATTTAAAAAAAAACGAACCTGTCCAACATGTTGGAAAGAGCTTTGCTCTGTGTGGTCGTATCGTACCCGCTCAACTACAGTAGAAGAAAGCCAAAACGCACAAGGCATGTTGGTTAACAAAGTTGAAAAAAGCCAGATCTTCATTAAATTTTTTTTAACTCAAAAATGCTGAGTATCAGAATGGTTAAAACTTTATCCAAGCTTGGTTATCTGTGTTGCTGTGTCGCAGTTGCTACAATTTTTGGCTAATTTTAGCTTACACAGAATAAAAACTGTTTGATTAATCACCCCGAAAAGATTTTAAATAATAACGAATTATGCAAACAAGAAAAAACTGTTACAATCGTTGTTTTTTTTTTGTTATTTTTCCTGCTTATTTTCTGCCAATTTTCGGGTAAATTGTTTGAAGTAATTTTTAAAGTTTGCTGACAATTGTTCGAAAACAGTTGTTGCAATTACAATTGTTCAAATTTACAATTGTTCAAAAAATAACGCTATGCCGTTGTCTTAAAATATTTCTTTTATAAACGCTCATTTTTCTTCTTTTAATGAATACCTAACCCTAACCCTATTGTTTCTAATTTGTTGATTTTTGTTGATTATCGAACAATTGTCCGGAAACGAGTTTTTAAAACATTAAGCTCCTTTGCTACAAAGACGTATTAACATTTTCTTAGTTTAAGTTTAAGGCAAATTCAGATTTTGTTTTAAGCAATTGATTCATAAAGTGGCGTATGCAGAAATTTGTTATGAAGTGGGGGGCAGTTGAGAGCTGAAAGCAATATCGCTATAATCCGTGATGTCTTTTACAAAAGAAGGGCTGGTGCGACAAAAAAGGTGTCACTTTTAAAGATTTACTCAAAGAAACAATTAAAATCATATACAAGGTGCGGCTACTAAATAACGAGAATGATGGCATAAAGTAATTTTATTGAGCAAAAAAATAATGTTGCATTTCGTTCCCCCTTTGATGTATTTCCCCTGAGCATTAACGCATTGTTGCATTCTGATTTTCTACTGATCAAAGCGATGTAAAAGAACTTTTTCTGTAAGGTGTTGTAGTAGCTCCGTCGTTTTTTTCACTTGTGGTACAGAGTCGAATCATATTCCTTTTGGAACATCTTGTAGTTTTGGAAAGAGGAAAAAGTCACACGGCGCTACATCAGGCGAGTATGGGAGAATTACCAAGTATTTCAACTTGTTTAAATTACATTTGATCGGTTACATTAGAATCTCTTTTGAGAATACTTTGTACTTGTTGAGAATTGATTTTTCAAGCATTTTATCCGCTTCGGGCCTGAGTAACTTTTAAATGTTTTTTTACATTAGTTGTGTTGATTTAGTTATATTAGCGTTTCTTGATTCTCATTAAATTCGAAATTATTTTACGCTCTATTGCATCCGGTTCGCCTTGGATTCTTTATCATTATTTTTAATGTTTTGAGTTTACTAGTTACGTAATTTTGCATTTTATATATATAATTGCTTTTTTGTTCCCTCTATCTTTTAATGAATATTGATTTTAGAGAGAAATTTAAGAAGAAAAAAGAAATACCTTGGTGTACGAATATTGAAGTTATGAATTCTATGAATTTTGAAGTTTTTTAATTTTTTTGTTTAGTCAGAAGTTTATTTCTAACTGCTCTTCTCTGATTGATTCTTTTTAGATGTGCTTTTCGATGTTGTCTATGTTAGATATATTTGATGTAACTTATTTCATCTAATTCGACAAAGTCCAAAATTTAAATATTATTAAAATTTTTCAAAGCTATCTCAAGGTTCTTTTTGATGTAATTTATTCCACATGGTTCCATGAAGTCCAAAATTCAATTTTTCAACTCTTTTTCTGATTCGTGTTTTCAATGTTTACTGTTCATATGTAAGCTTAAAATTATAGATTCTTGGTTGGAATTCCTATTTCCAAAAGAGTTACATCTTTGATTTCTTATCTTCATTTTTCGTGCTACCACTCGCCTTGGAGGCTACGACAACTTATGCCTGATAAGGTTCATAAGACCGAAACAGGCCTGTAGCATAATAATCATCCTATTATTGTGATCTCTTTTGAGAATACTTTATATTTGTTAAAACTAAATTAAGTTGGAGTATGGTGTACCGATTACGCAATCACTACGTATGACGTCACAATCAAATGCTTAACAATTACTGCAAAAAAAACTGAAAATCACCTATAGGTTTATGAAATTAAAGTTATAATTGTTAATGAAATGTGACATGGACAATTTAATGCCCTACAAAAAATTTCCGCTTTCCACTGTTTGCAGCTGCGATTGTCTTTAATTATTCTTTTTTAAATAAGCAAAAAGATCATAAAATTAGCCAAAATCACGGTACAAATTTTTTAACTGTTCCGATTTTTTGTTGCTTACAAATGTTTAGTGAGCGACTGAGCCAGTTTTTTGGAAAAATGTCAAAACGCACACAGTGAAATGATTCAGTAGTTATATTTGCGCCTTATGTGATCAATGTAACTGGTTGATTAAACTTATTGGCTTTATAGTGTATAACTGTATATAGTCAATCTCAGGTTTAACAACTCACCGGCGATCCTTTTTGCTTCCTTCGTCATTGTCTTGTTTCTTTTTATTAGAATTGCTTTTAGTGCAATTTTTCTGCTTAAGACAATATTGAATGGGAGCACTCGACCTGATGTAGGTAGTTTCGTTTTCTCGAATAGGAAGTTGTGTGAAAAATGCATAGCTTATCACTTTTAAAAAGCGAGATTTTTTCCTGCTGCCATCCATTGCAACGCAAACATATAACAAAAAGAACAAAATAAGTAATATAACAATTCCCACAACTTTCCATAGGTTGAACACAAATGTCAATATTGCCACTATCAAAAACAAAATTGTGAAGATGGATGGAATTACGATGGTCCTCGTGCAAAATTTTGAGTTGCTTTTGTTGTTGATTTTTTGTGTTTTTTTTTTTTGCACCAAAATATCTGCAAAAAATATTCTTTTAAATTTCCAAATAGTTGATTATAAATTTATGAAGCTAATAATTCGAAGGAAATATAAAGATAGCTTTTAACAGCAAATGCTTCATCTAAAGCTCTTTTGTTAAATAAGTAGCCTTAAAAAAGGCTGTTTTGAAAACTCGAACGTTTTCGTCTAGCTCTCTTCAGGAGGTTACGCTAGAATGAATTGCAGAACTAAACGTTGTATTTCAAAAGTTTTAAGACTGATCCTGATTGGCTAAAAATTAAGGTTAGTAGCAGTTATCATAATAATTAAAAGTATTTAATAAATAAAACCACGTTTCGTCAGCGTAAGAAATTTTTTGGCAAAAAAAGGAACAAAATTATGCAAGTTTTGTGCTAAAATTTCGAACTAAAAAGACAATTTTTTTTTACAATTATACTAACAATTTGTGTTTGTAAACAAATTCTTTCTGTCTACACAAATTAGGTTTTCGAAGAGTGATGAAAATTGATTCCAAGACTGATAAGTGGAAATCGGATCGTGCTTTAGAGAGAATAAAAAATTGATTGTCCTTATAGTGAGATGCACATTTTTGGTTATGTACTGTAATAGATGGTTTCCAATCGCTGAATCACAGTGCGGTATTGAGTTCGCTAGTTTTCCTGGGCGTTTGGTTGTTTACGTTCTTGACTGGTCCTATTCCGAAAAGACTTCGGTACATGCTGGCGGATTCTGTCCTGCAAACGTTGAGACGTTCGACCCACGTACCGACTATCGCAGTGGCACACGTATTCGTATACGACGTTACTTTGTTGAAAAGTGGGAAGAACGTCTTTATGTATAGCAGGTAAAATTCGTCTGGTGGAAAAGATCACTCGTGGTTGAACCGCTCCAAAACAATTATTAATAGATAATTTTATTTTTCTTTCAAATTTCAGGGAATTTTCGCCAATCCAAGGCAATTTTAAATAGACAGGGCATTTTTTTGGGGTTTCTTTAGTGCTTTGTTGGAAACGTAAAAGTTTTTTAGAAATTCTCGATTCAATAAGGAATTCTGGATAACCATTTTTTACAAGAATAGAGCGAATATTGTCTAGTTCATCTTTTAATGTAGATTTAGAGCAGATTTTTAAGGTTCGATGTGTTAAAGTATCAATGAAATTTGTTTTACGGTTGTTTTACGGTTCAACCACGAGTGATCTTTTCCACCAGACGAATTTTACCTGCTATACATAAAGACGTTCTTCCCACTTTTCAACAAAGTAACGTCGTATATGAATACGTGTGCCACTGCGATAGTCGGTACGTGGGTCGAACGTCTCAACGTTTGCAGGACAGAATTTCTTACGCTGACGAAACGTGGTTTTATTTATTAAATACTTTTAATTATTATGATAACTGCTACTAACCTTAATTTTTAGCCAATCAGGATCAGTCTTAAAACTTTTGAAATACAACGTTCAGTTCTGCAATTCATTCTAGCGAAACCTCCTGAAGAGAGCTAGACGAAAACGTTCGAGTTTTCAAAACAGCCTTTTTTAAGGCTACTTATTTAACAAAAGAGCTTTAGATGAAGCATTTGCTGTTAAAAGCTATTTTAAAGTTTTGTACCAATAAAAAACTTTTGAAATATAAAGAATATAGCTTTGGAAGAGAGTTTCCTCTCTTATACTATAAAATGTTTATTTAAAGAAGCCATATTGAATTTAGCATTTCTGAATTCATTTAACTACATCATACAAGATTCTCATTTAACTACATCATACAAGATACATAAGGATGTACTCGTAAAAACAACAAAACACAGTAACGGAATAAAAAGTTTTCGGCTAACTTAAGCCCTCATCAGGTTTCATAATGAATACTCTTTCATGACTTTAGCTTTATTTAAACAGAGATAGAAATATTATAAATGCTAATTAAATAATTTTATACGGGTTAACCAATGCTATTTACAAAGCTTAAAAAGGCCTAAGTGAGTAAAAATAACAAATTATATTATACTGTTGTAGCCACTGGTTGTTAATCTTTTTTTATGTATAAGTGCTCAGCTCTAAACATCATTTTTCACGGGGGCTTTTTGAGTTCAAACCTCCACCGTGCGTACATCTATAGTAATTATAATAAGATGTCGGAACCGTTCACATAGAAAAAATTTAATTAAAAAAAACGATGCAAAGATATGAAACAATTGAGCATGTACAAAATGTGAATGAGATAATTACATTTAGACCTATGCGCTATTAGAAATTCAAGCAAATGACAGTAATACGCACCAATTAAAAAGTATTTCAAAATGTCACTAAGTTTTATTGGTATTTAAAAAAATTAGGCTGCGGGTCCTATAAATCCTCTCTGTACTGTGGTGATCATTAGTCTATCTTTGAACTATCGGGGCAAAACAAATTTTATTCTTTATTTTAACATGGTTGGTGCAAACAAGTCACAAATCAAAGTTTGTCAATCCAACAAAGAAGTCACTAACAAGGTTGGCGCCCATGGCCATCAGGTTTCCTAAAGAACAACAGATGTCCCCTGCAGAATGTTCTTTAAATAAAGAAACAAACAAACTGTACTTTTAACTTGTTTGAGAAGAAACGATTTTCCAGTTCCCCATCTGGCAAACACTCCAATAGTAACAGGAGTTTTGATTCTTTCTATTTGTTGAGCGAGCGCTTTAGCATAAACCACACGACCAAGATAATCCACATTTACTCCGTTATCATTTAGAACATCTCCTGCATTGAATGAAATTACTTTTTCGCTTTGTGTACGTTACTTTTGAATTTCCTTATTTATACTTTTGTAAAAATTTTGTTAACGGTGCCGCGTGCTCATTTAGGTATAGGAAAGCTCATACAGTCACTCTGTTAAATTATAAAAAAAGTTTTGCAGCAACATTAAAAATTAGCAAACAAGTAATTTTTATGACTTGTCGAGAAGTTGTTTGATAAACAGAAAATTTATACAGAAGCCAAACTTTTACCTTTAGGATCAATTATTTTAACAGCATTGTTTCCTGCCGGGTTCTGCTGCTCTGTCATCTCAATGCTGATTTCCGCCATTGCAAATCGAAATATTTCTTGCCAACCAGCGTAGACAGTGTGTACAATAAGAATGAATACAAACTTTTATAGTTAACAAAGTAATTAAACTATTTTATCAGATATCTGAAGATTTTAAAAGATACTTTTAATGATAGCTTTAAAATTTATTTTTAAATGTTGTTGATATTTTACGTAATTTATAAGCGCTGAATTAATGTTAAACGGTAAAAATATTTTTTTTACTATTTTTTATTTAAAAATTATCATACTGTGACAAAGAGCCTAAACTTAAAAATATTATATATTACATAAAAAAAATTTTCTAAGAAAACGAATTTGTCCTCTCAGTCCTACTAGCTGAAAATTTGCCATAATGAAAATGAGGACGATCTTTAAAAAACATATTTTCATATGAAAATACATTTGCATATGCATAAGTACACAAGAAGTAGGCCTAATACAATTTACAGCATTTTTTTAAAACAACTTATTGGGTATGTACGTAGGCAGATGAGTTGTGGGGTCAGAGGAAAATTGTTCCCCCCCCCGATCTCAAAATTTGGAAAAATCAGGATTGTTCAGCCAGTAACCAAGCAATATTTAAGCAAAATCAGAATTTTTCGGGAAGAGCAGAAAATATTTGGCCAAAACCAGAATTTTTAGGCACTCACAAAGAACATATTTGGGAAAACAAAGTTTTTTGTCCACCAAAAACAATCAAGATTTGAGAAGACCTTTTTTTAGAGATCACCATTGTTTTAAGATGAAAATTAAAAAATCAGAGACAGATCCACACATAAAGACTTTTTTTCTTTTTTGATCTTCATCTAAATTTGGTGACAACAGTGGAGGAATTAGGCGAGGTTTTAAACTGAGGGCCTTTTTTAGTCTTCACCTAAATTTTATACAAAATTTTGTGTCATATCGATAAAGTGATTGAAAATCATGATTCGGGCAAACGTCAATAATATTTAAGAAAAACAGTAACATTTTTTTGAATGGTTCGGCTATAGGTACGAGTATTAAAGATTAAAAACAAATTTTTTGTTTTGCCAAACATTTATTGAAACATTTGCTGTTTTTGTCATTGTTTGGAAGGACATCCACTCCAAGTCAGGCACAAACAAGAATGGGGCCGAGTGTTTATATATTTACTACCCCAGGAGGCTGTAGTACCCGTATCAGAAACTTAAAGATGCGACAAGGCGATTGCGAAGGGACCGTAAGGTCTTCGAGTCAAGCAATCACCTTGTAAAATACAGAAATATAGAAGCAAATTGACAATATTAAAATTGAAAAACAAAGATACACATGTAAGAAGAGCAGTAGACAAAAACAATTCATCTTTTACGTTTAAAAACGGATAAGAAAACTTCGCTTTCAGCAATTACTCTATTTCTTCATGGTAGTACCAGGACATCGATAGCATGTCAAAAGAAAAATAAAAAATTTTGAATCGGTGGTTGCAGCATACTAGGCTTCTGTTTGTTATGTTGTTGTCAATCAATCAATCAACATACTTTTATTTGCGGGAAAAAAATAATACACATAACGAAAATGAAACACTAAAATAGAATAAAAAAAAAAAATTAGCCGCAGGGAGACTGCGATCTTCCTATGGTGTTTGTTATGTAAAAGTTTTTGCAGCAGCGTTTCGATCGGTGATTTTGCAAGTTCACCATATATAGTTACGTTGGCTGTACCACTCAGTAGCCCCCCTAAAGTGAACACCTTATTTTTTTAGAGATCAATTTTTTTTGAGACACTAAAAAGTGGCTCTCCATCTCAAATGACAACTTTTTAAGGAAATTACAATGCTTTGAATCACTCAATAGTGACCCCCCTATTTGAAGAGCTTTTTTATATTTTATAGAGATCACTTTGTTTCATACACTAAAAATGGCTTCGGCTACCTTTATTTAGTACTGTAAATAGTGGCCCCCTTTTCGTAAGGCCATGTATGTTTTTTTTTCTACAGGTTATTCATTTAGTGCTAGCTCTTTTGTGTTTCTTCTCACTATTCAATTTGGGAGGCAACTAACAGCAATAAATGTGGCTGCTAATAAAAATCTGAGAAACTCAAAGCTATGTTCTGCTACCCTGAATGGATATTGCGCTTTTTAATTCTTTGTGTGTTTCCAGTTTCCGTTTCCCGTGAGTCAGCAACATAGTGAACTGCTTGGTAAGGCAACTAGATGTTTTTCTTTATGTTTGATCTTTAGTTCGTTTAAATACTTTACGGAATACTGCTTTGCATCATTTTTTACTGTTTTTCATTTATATTAAACATACTTGGTTATTTTTAAGTTTTCTTTTAAAAAACCCAGAAACGCGTTAATCGACTATTCACTTTGTGGCAATCGGATAACTTTAGCGCCGTTTACCATTACAATATATGAACCAGTATGTATGTATGCAAACAATAGTACTTAGGTCTACGTAATATTTTAAAAATAATTCACTTTTATGACTGTATCATCGCATCTAAAAACTACTAAACTCGTAAATATAAAGTGTTAATAAATCAAATGCTAATATACTATCACTCTCTGACATTAGGAATAAGTGCAAAAAACTTTTTTTGGAAATTTAAAAAAAAGGGGTCTAGATCCCTGGAAAATTAACAAAAAACAATAAAAACTTAACTTTAGGTTGTCAAACTCTATGCTTGTAGTGCTACCACCTGTTTTGTGGGGAAAACTCCCAAAAATTCTGAAATTCTATTTAACTTGAAAACCGCTTGGGCTAGAGACATAGTTTTAGTGTCAAATGATGCGAAAAAATAATTTTTAGCTGCTCTAAAAGATTTTACATCTAAATTTTAATATAAAAGAGTTATTGCAGAAAAACATAAATTCAGTAAATTTCAACTACTGTAAAATTACTATTTAACGCATGCTAGTATATGAGAGCAAGCACTTTGATCATATCTTGCTAATAAGTTGAATACTTTTAGTTATTGCAAATGTTCTTTGTTGGGATTTTAACACATAATGAAATGGATAAAACCTATATAAAGAAGAGAAAAGCGAGTCAGGTAATAAGTTTATAACACACTGGTGGCAGGCATTTGATATCAAGTTAAAAGCAAAAACTTTACTTGAAGTTCTTGTAAATTCTATTATAAAAACAATTTTTTCATACTTAGCTGTTCTGCTGTTGCTACTTTTTTAAATTTTAAAATAAAATCCAAAAATGTTAAAATTGATATCTTTTTTACCAAATAATTAAAACTTTGTCTTTATTTATTCACTACACTACAGATGCTGTATTTGAATTCGATTGAGAAGAGACTTTGCCAATTGCTGTTTTGCTAAATATTTATTTACTATGGAAAGTAGAAAAACAGTGAAAAAAGTGTTGCATGGCAATCATATTTTCATCTGCTAAGGAGAATTTTCAAATGTTTAACTTTCAACGGAAAAAGACGTCATTTAACAAATTCTGCATGAAGATAATTGGACAACAAAACCTACCAGAAAAAAATTGCTCAAGAGCTAATCAATCACTGGACATGGTGCAATGTCTTTAGTGCATGACATAGAACTGTGCTAGATAAGTTTTTACTGTTTATAAGAAATTTTTCCAAGCCTTTACGTTGTCCTAAAATTTCATGAAGATTTGAAATACTTTCAACTAATATTTAACCAGCTCTTTGATATTTTTTGTGATAACCCAGTTCAAATGGGCGATTAGAAGTCCATTATTATCTGAGGATGACTGATACAAATTATATGTTCTATGATAATCAAAAAGGCACAATAACTGCACGATGTTCAAAAGCTCTTGAGAAATATAACGAATCAGATAAATTATTTTTAAGAAGTTATGCTAGCATTTAAAAAAAAGTCAATTAACCTAGCTTGCAGTTCTTGGGCCAACATCTTTAGTAACTTCTGAAAGTGAAAGTGAAAGTGACCACAGCACATCTGATCCTGCACATATTAGTTGTAAAGTTAGCATCACCAACAAATACCAAAATCGGATATCGTACAGACATTTGGCTAGAGCATGTAATCACTTTTAAGTTTTGGATTAAGCGGGAGCAACAACAGCAAGCAGTACACTAAAAAATCATGGCTTGATTAGTGGTGATGATTCTTCTTGTGTAATTGATCGCAGCAAGTTAAAACGTCAAAGACAAAACCACCGTAAACTTATCGAGAAAGAAAAAAATTAACTTTAAGGGCTAGTCAACAGTACATACATAGACGGTAAAGAAGATGCTACTCAAGTAATTACAAATATCAATGGAAATTACTGTCAAAATGTTTAGCTTGAAGAACATTATGTTATTGTGGGTGAACTAAGTGGGTTTTATTTATCGCATTTTTCTCCAACTGATGGTACTGGCTTATCTATTGCAAAAAGTGCGCTGCAAGCAATTGCTGGGACCAAACTTAAAAGCAAGTTTTCACATATTGGAATAATGGAACTGCTGCAATGACTGAATCAAAAATGGAGCAATTCGTAAATTAGAAGAGTAGTTTGGAAGACCATTGCAGTGGGCAATATGTTTGTTACACTGCATTGAGTTTCCTCTAAGACACATAGTTACAAATCTAGATGGACAACAAAAAGCTCTTCGTTTTTTCTGGAATAATTGGAAAAGAATTAGGAAGCAGTGTTTCTGCCTGGGAGGTGGTTAATTTTACGTCAATCTCCACTTCTCGATTGTCTAAGTTGCCCAACAATGTTCTTGATAATCTTAGATTTGACCAGTATTATGGGTATAAAATATGTTGAACTGTTATCCTTGGAAATGTTGATAAAAATTTGCAGTTTTTATCAGATAGCTGACACTGGCTTGCAGAATGTTTTGTAAATATGTCGCAGAGACTAATCTATCCAAAAATCTACAGATCTAATAAGAGTATTGCATCAGAGTCTACTTCCCATAATGGTTTGAAATAAAACATCTTAATTCATTATGTGATGCTTCAAACACATTTTTCAACATGCTGCAAAGACATATGTCATTTTCAAACCAGAAAGTTAGAGGTATTTCAAAAAGGTTTTGCATCACAATGCATTTTTGCCCATCCTGAAAATGTTGTTGTGAGTATGCTAGGTTTTTTATTTTTCTATTTTACAGTATTTTAATTTATTATTATGTCGCAAAAAAAGAAAATAAGTACACGTAGTCAGAAATAAATACCATTATAATAACTTAAAGATGCGACAAGGCGATTGCGAAGGGACCGTAAGGTCTTCGAGTCAAGCAATCACCTTGTAAAATACAGAAATATAGAAGCAAATTGACAATATTAAAATTGAAAAACAAAGATACACATGTAAGAAGAGCAGTAGACAAAAACAATTCATCTTTTACGATTCTTTTCCTCTTTTACGATTTTTTTCCATTCGTCTTTCCGGAACTGCCACCGTTTCCATTCCATAAAGCATGGTTGGTCTAACAACGCTCTTGTACATTTTACCCTTAATCTTTGCTGATAACTTCCTGTCGCACAGAAACTACTAAGCAAAGTTTATAAATGGGCTGCCGTACTTCAGAACCATTCGTTGTTACTACAACTTGGCCCAATAAGCCGAGTTCGTCGGGAAGCACCTTCATAACTTTGTCTAAAAGTCATTCCGAGCAAGAAATCGAATCGTCCACGAGAAGAACAACGTCATCTTCATGAAAAGTGTTCTTCTTTTAAAAAATTTCTTTCTTTTCTTTCTTTTTCTTCTTCTTTTTAAAAATTTCTTTTAAACAACTTGAAAAGTGTTCTTCTTTGTAAGGCGTTGTTGTAGACGTTCGGAAGGAAGATAGGCGGGCCATCTGTTGTGCTGTCGGCTTGTCGAAACGTTGTCGACAATGCATGCAGGGTTTAAGCACTCTAAGAACAACAGCCGTACTTTTTTAAAATCTAATAACGCTAAAGTCACTCGATTGGAAAATTTGTATATAATAATTTTAATCGTTTTTCTTTAACTCTATATCTTATCATCTTTGGCTGGAGATTGCTACCATCGATTGGAGATAACATTGCCGTATATAAATGTTATATACGAACATAGATGATTGGAGATGAAGACCCATAGAGCGTCATAGATAATTATAGATAGCCGTTGATACTTCTTTGGAGATAAAGAGATACACTTTAGAGATGGTCTAATATGAAGTTATAGCTAGCCAAAGATAATGGTAGTTGCTTTAAATAGGTAAAGAAACGTTTACAATCAATCAAATATGAAGGCAAATTTCAATGAAAGCAATTATAACCAACGTATTTACGTTAAGCATACCGCCAAGTTCCAAAAACTAATTGACAATTGCTTTGATGTGCAGATAACATCGAGTTTGCTGAAACTGATCAAGAAATAAAAAAATATTCTGCAGCTCCATGCAAACATAGAAGAATGCGTAAATGGTGAAAGTAATCAACATGTCCCCGCCGGGAGAGTATATACTGTATATTTTGCTGCAACTCGTGGCATATATAGATACACAGGCAGAGTCACATTTGAGACCAGACAGAGGGCTGGAGACAGAGACTGCTAGAGACGCAGAAAGGATTCGGAGATCGTAGCGGCAATGGGCGAGACGAACAGGAGTGTTAAAGTTGAAAATAGTATAACGTGGAATTGTTTGACGCATCTGTATTTCTTTAATGCTAGCAGCTGGAATGACACTTAATTATGATAAATTATACTTTTTGAAACAACTTGAGCAATTGTGAGCAAAGTTACGTTATTCTCGATTTTTTTAGTCAAGTGATTGCTTAGCATCCAATTGAGTATTTTCCTTACGGATCACACTACTTTCTCCTGTCGATAAGCGCCCTTCAGCGATTTAGCCATTCGCCTTTTCCCCGCGAAAATAAATTTGCTGATTTTAGCTCAAACGCAGCTTGACACAACACTTTAATAAATGTTACCAAAGTTAAAGATTCAATAATAAAAAATCATAAATGTTCTTTTGATGTTTATAGTGGTTGATCAAGATTTCACAACAAACAAGCACCGAGAGTCCTGTTTTGTCTTTATTATTATTATTATTTTTTATTAAATTCAAACACAATACACCATTGTAAACAAAGTCAAAAAAAAGCGAAGTGAATTTTTTTAAAGTTAACCCTTAAACGACAAAGGTTAACTTGAAGCAACAAACTGAACTTTGAATTTGTTCTCACGTTTTCTTCTAAATTCGTGCGAAAGAGCGGTGTTAACCCAAAACAACATCTGCACTTGCTGTGTTTCTTGAAAGAGTTTTAGTATATTTTTAATTTTTGATCACATTTTATCAAGTTTTTTGTTCGGTAGTCATAGGTATGCGGCTGTAGACTAGAATTTGATTTTCACAAGCAAAACTTGAAAGCTCGGTGGAAAGTACAACTCCAATTTTTTTTCATATGTAGAAAGATTAATTGCTTTTTCAAATTTCACAATAGTTGAACGTTTTTTAGGTGAAATAAACCTTCACTTTGGAATAAAAATTTGTGTTTTTGCTTTGAGTTAACAAACCTAAAAAAATTTTTATGAATATTAATATTCAATTTTTCCTACATTTTGTGCTTCATAGTGTGATTACAGTCTCGCGCAAATAAGCAAAAAATTTTTTTTATCAAAAGAAAAAATTTGGTCCTTTAAGGGTTAATAAATATAGGCATATATCGTATATATATAAATATACTATAATTATAATATTAATTTAATAAGCTATATTTTAACATGCAATTAAAAAGTATCAAACAACAAAGAAGAATAAGTAATTTGGCATGTAAGAAAGTGTTAAAATACGAGAAAAAATGTTTAGCAAAAACTTTTGATTTTGTTTTTATCTTACAGTATATGTTGTTTAGGTTAAGGGGAATGATAAATGGAGATTTTATGGGAAATAGCTTGATCTAAAACCGATCAAAGAAGAGATTTTTGTCATGATAACTGAAAAATAAGGCAATTTTCAATAGAGTTGTAAGTTTGTAGAATTTTAGTTAGTAGAGGTTTAAGGGATGAAGTTAATTGCATGGTTGGAGTACAATCAAAAAGGAAATGACGTTTACAGAGTCATTTTGGTTACCTGATTTTATATGATTTTTGAAAAAGAAACAAACTCAAGCATAGTTTTTTTAGGATATCCTGTAAGCTACTTTTCTTTGAAAATTGGAAAAAGAAGAAGTAGGCGGTTTTAAGAGGGTCAGCCAAAGCCATTTGTTGGTTAATTTTTTTAATATACTGCATAATGTTGTTGATAATTTAAGTATATGGTTGGGATTCAAATTAAGGAAACAAATGTGTTAAAATTTGAATAAAAGATTTGAAAAAGATTGAGAAAAACTTTTCATTTGGGTTAGAAATGATACGATTTTTTTCAAATATGAGTTGGTGTGCGTCAGAGAAGAAGTCAGGTCAAAAAAAAGCAATTTTTGTACCGAGTTTATAGACCGCGTACGTCATACAGAATTCACAATTATGGTTTGAAGATTGAAGAACTTATATAAATTTCCTTAGAAAGGCAGCAGAAGTTTTCATCTAAATGATGAAAGCGCTATTCAACCATCAAGTTTTGAATTTATGTGGCTGCCATATCTTGATGTTGATCTTTTATTCAAATAAAATATTTGACCACCTAGTAGACCTTCCTATTTGTGGCCTGTAAGACCATAAAAAGTCAGTTTTGAATCGATGTACACTAAGTAGAAATTTTCACACAAATATTGTTATGCCAGCTTTTTCTCTCATTTTTTTTCTTTTTTACCAAGAAAAGATTACGTTACTTTTTTAAGCAATACGTTTTCAAACGTAGTTTTAAAATAGTCAACTTTACAGTAACAGTCAAAGCAGAGGTATTGGCATTTGACAGTTTGTTTTATTTTTAACAAAGAATTATTAAATTAAATTGATCTATTCTTATAAATTTTTTATCCTTTAAGGCCTGAGGAGACAAATATGTCCTGTTAGAAAAAACATGTTATTACGTGTCTAATATGACAAAATTTCCATTTCGAAGCCAAATAGGACAATCCCTATTTATTGCAAAGTTTAGAAAAAAATTTGTTTCGCAACTCTGATGAAAGATTGGTTAATTTTTTGTTAACAATGTGGCTCATTTTACACTTTCACGCAATTAATGAGAAGGTCATATTTAAGCTAAAATTTAAACGATTTCTTGAAAAGGTAAGCATTTTATTTGTTTTTATTAAGTGGATTATTGCATTTTCTTGCATGGAAAACCTTCTTCTTCTTCTTTCGGCTTCTCCCTACTCGGAGTCGCCACAGCGCGACAGTCTTCTCCATTTCGCTTGATCTACTTCGTCTTCTTCCCTAGCTCCAACCCTTTTCATGTCTTCTCTCACCAAATCCATCCATCTTCTCCTTGGCTTCCTCTTTTTTTTCTGCCTGGCACCGGCATCTCCATCATCCTTTTCCCCACGTAGTCTTCTCTCCCTTTTACGTGTTCATACCAACGTAGCCTTGTATTCCGAAGTTTGTCTCCCAACTTTGCAATTTTCGCGGTCCCTCTCACGCATTCGTTTCTTATCTTGTCCTTTCTTGTCACTCCCAGTGCCCATATCACCATTTTCAACTTTGCAACTCCCATTTTTTCCATTCGTCTTTCCGGCACTGCCACCGTTTCCATTCCATAAAGCATGGTTGGTCTAACAACGCTCTTGTACATTTTACCCTTAATCTTTGCTGATAACTTCCTGTCGCACAGAACTCCAGACACCTTCCTCCGGCTCATTCATCCTGCTTGGATCCTTTTCCTTACTTTTTCTTCCCATCTTTCATTGCAACTAACTGTTGAACCCAGGTATTTGAAGTTTTTTGCTCTCTTTACCTTTTCTCTTTGCAGGTTCAACTCTTCTCCATCATCCGCACCCCCAACCCTCAAATATTCGGTCTTGCTCCGGCTTACTTTCAGGTCTCTTCTCTCCAATGCATTTCTCCAAATCTCCAGATTCTCCTCTAGCTCCCTATAATTTTTTCGAGACAGGACTATGTAATCTGCAAACGGGATATCCCATGGTGCGTCCTTACTGATGTCCTCCGTCAGCTTGTCTATGATGATGGGAAAAAGAAATGGGCTGTGGGAAATAGGCCCTAGGCATGATGGCAAAAAGAAAATTTTCAATGCGCATGGAAAACCAATTACTTTATTAATTTTCAAATAAAAATAATGTAAAACGTAATTTACCTTAGGAGACCAATTTGTCTACCTGGGCCCATAGCATCAAAAAACGACTTCTTTTTTAAATTTATGGTAGAATATTTATGAGTAATCTTTCAAAATTTTTGGTTTTTATATGGAAAAAAGTTATAAAGAGTTGTAAGAATACTAAATGTGTTATTTTAATTAATAAATTAATAAAATTATGTTTCCAAATATTAAAATCAAAAATATAAATAAATATGTTTTATTAAAATTATTAAGCAAATTGATTTTCATTGCAAAAAAATACTACAATCTACTCAATAGAAATAAATAAAAAGCCTATTTTTGGAAGAAGTCATATAAATTTTAAAGGTATGAATTGCCCAGTTGCAAAGGTAAAGTAAATTACACTGGTCAACAAAAAAAAATTTTTTTATTGGTGCCTCAAATATTAAAGCTGTTTTGGAGTATATTTGGGGCGCTGATTCCGAAAATGACGGCGGTTTTTTCGCATCAGCTCTAGTTTTTGAGATACGGTATACCGCTCATATTTGTTTGCTTGTAAACCTGTGTAGAGCATTTACGTCAGTGGATTAATGGAAAGAGACGAAGTTTACAGTTTGGTGTCACAATGGTTCGGAGGGAACCTAAAAATCCTCACGACGATTGCTATTTTTGTATGGTTAACATTAAGTGAATTAACCGTAACAATAGAAGAAAATGGATATACCCCGACTTAGAATCAGCAAGACGGCCTGTCCCGCATTCAGACGAAGTTCCCATTCCTGTGTTTGACCACCTAACAGAACTAATAGAAAGCTCTGATGAATTAGTTCTGTTGATGCAGCAGTGACCTGTAGCAGTGAAAGTGAGTTTCAGGGCGCAGTTGCTACACCGCTGCGATTTAATCAGTTCGAGCTGAATGACCTGGTCAGAGACCTCAATCTTTCAAAAGAGACATCGGAAATCCTCGCATCCAGGCTAAATGAGAAAAATCTTCTTCAGCCTGGTACTAACATTACGTTTTATCGTAGAAGAGAAAAAGATTTACTGCCCTATTTTTCGAAGGAAAACAATCTGGTTTTCTGCAATGATGTTGGGGGGCTTCTACAAAAAATGGGACTAGCAGAATACAATCCACAAGAATGGCGCCTTTTTATTGACAGTTCTGTAA
Source organism: Diplosoma virens (assembly GCA_963680785.1). Lineage (NCBI taxonomy): Eukaryota > Metazoa > Chordata > Ascidiacea > Aplousobranchia > Didemnidae > Diplosoma > Diplosoma virens. Next base: position 14,244,784 of record OY796894.1, on the reverse strand, counting down.
GAAGTTTAAAATGCGTTCTACTCCATAATGGCAATAAGTATGCTTCCATTCCAATAGGCCATTCAATTAGTATGAGAGAAGAATATGATTCGATTAAACAAATTCTGGAAAAGGTAGCATACCTTGAGTATCAGTGGAAAATATGTGTAGACCTAAAAATGGTAAACTTTCTTCTGGGCCAGCAAAACGGTTATACAAAGTATCCTTGTTTTCTCTGTATGTGGGATAGCAGAGCAAAAAGTGAACACTGGACAAGAAAAGAGTGGCCTTTGAGGAAAGAAATGATTGCAGGCGAGAAAAACATCATTCATCAACCCTTGGTGTCCCACCATCATTCTCATTCTCCCACCGTTGCATATAAAACTTGGTCTTATGAAGCAATTCGTCACGGCATTGAATACAGATGGAGCATGCTTTCGATATTTGTGCAGTGCATTCCCAGGGATGAGTATGGAAAAGATTAAAGCAGGAATTTTAATGGTACACAGATGAGGCAGCTTATAAAAGATTCGCAATTTGCTAGGCATATGACCGAACACGAATCAGCTGCTTGGACCGCATTTGTGCTGATTATTAAAAACTTTTAGGGAAATTACAAGGCAAGCAACTATGTAGAGCTTGTAACCAATATGTTTAGCAGCTTTAAAGATCTTGGCTGCAACATGAGCATCAAAGTCCACTATCTTCATAGCCATTTAGACCATTTTTCAAAAAATCTTGGTGACCTAAGCGAGGAGCATGGTGAAAGGTTTCACCAGGATATAAGAGTAATGGAGGAGCGGTACCAAGGAAGATGAGATGAAACGATGCTAGCTGATTATTGTTGGAGTTTGCAAAGTGTTGTGATATTGTGCAATAGATGACGTAGTGTTTTCTGAAACGCTCTAATCCTAATCAGCGCCTTCTGCTCAAACAATTATTGGACACGCGCATCTCCAAGCATAATTGTTAACAGTTAAATATGCGCCTTTACTTCGGTTCTTCAGTCAGTTCGAAGTATCAAGCTACTACAGCAAACGAACTAAAAAGCATTATATTTCAATACGGTTGTTTTTTGGCTAAGTGATTTTGTGAATTATTTATTATTGTTTTTTTATAAACCTGTGTATTCGTGCAAAGATACAACAGGCAAAAGTGGCGACGAGGATTCAAGGAACTCAACTGCGTCAAGAAAAAAGAAAATTTGTTGAATTTGCATTAAAGCTTGAATTGTCGATATGAGTGAAATTTCTGAACTGATTTTGTTGTTAAATAAGCAACACCAAGAGCAGAACAAGCAACACCAAGAGCAAATGGCAGTTTTCCGCGGCGAGCATCAAGAGCAAATGGCAGTTTTACGCGGCGAGCATCGCGAGCAGATGACAATGCTTCAAGAGCAGCTGAAAATTCTACAAAGCAGCTTGAACAATCCGCGAGAAAATGTTCCAACACCGATGGCAAGTTTTCAACCATTCGATTCCACATCTGAGTTATGGACTGATTATTTGGCAAGGTTCCGAACATTCGTCACTGCTAACTCTATTCCCGACAACAAGCAAGCACAAATTTTTCTTACCAACCAATCTAACTCCGTTTACAAAATGCTTAGCAACTTAGCGGCTCAGCAACAACCTGTCAAAAGCATACATGAGCTAACCATGAATGATATTCAGACGTTTATGGCAGAGCAGTTCGACCCAAAACGGTTTGTTGTCAGAGAACGTTTCAAGTTTTGGTCTGACATGAAACGCAAACCTGGCGAAACTATTCCTGAAATGGCAAGCAGAATACGACAAGATGCAGCTACATGTGATTTTCAATCCATTAAAGATCCTTTAGATGAAGCCTTGCGAACTAAATTCATCTGTTCGGTCGATAACGAAGCAGTTTTGAAGACACTCTTCAAGCTCAAGGACGATGAACTGAAGTTTAGCAACGCCATCAGAGTGGCTCAAGAAGTGGAAGAAGCAGCCAAGGTAGCAAAGGAAACCGTACACGGTCAACCTTCTACGTCGGTGCAGAAAGTTTATCACGCAAAGTCCAAAACTTCCAAAACGCAAGAAAAGAAAACCGCCTGCTTCAGGTGTGGAAATTCTGGACATTTTAGCAAAGCTTGTCCCCATATTAAAGCTATTTGCAGCTTCTGCAAGAAAACAGGTCATCTGCAATCTGTATGCATGTCTCGACTAAGAGATAATAAGCTTGTGAAACAACAGATGAAATTGGTGCACAAAATCCAATGTTCTGTTTCACCCATCTATCAAACTATTAGACTTAATGACCACAGAATTAAGTTTGAAATTGATAGCGGAGCCAGTGACACATTTTGCTGTGAAGCGACGTGGCAAACGCTGGGTAAACCCACTCTACAACCTGTAACAATTCGATATCAAGTTGCTGAAGGTAGCCCGCTACCCGTCGTGGGACAATTCCAATCAACCGCAACTATTGATGGAAAATCACCTGACGTGACTTTCCTGTAATTGTCACTAAGGTGCCCAATCTAAATTTACTAGGTCGTCTGGCGATGATGAAGTTGAAACTCACCAACTTAACTGATCACTTCAGAGAAAACCTAAGTTGTGCTGAATCTACTGCAACGATAGAGCACGTCACTACAAGTGGTCCAGAAAACTCTTTACATGCGGCATGTATTCAATTATGTGGAGAGTTTCCTACTTTATTTGAATCTACATTGGGTTGTCTAAAAGATTTTTCACTGGACATACGGTTTAAACCTGAAGCTAAACCTATTTTCAAGAAGCCAAGACCTGTTCCGTTCTCAATCCTACAAGATTTAAACGAAGCATACGAAGCAGGAATTAAGAGAGGCGTATGGGAGCTTACAGATTTTAACTCGTACGGCACCCCCGTGGTTCCTATTCGAAAGTCTCCTTTGCCAGGTCAAGCAAAAGCAAGCATCCGAGTTTGTGGAGATTATTCGGTGACTGTAAACTCGCAACTGGAAGACCATCGTCAACCAATCCCTCTCCCAGAAGATCTAATGCGCAAGCTAGGACGTGGTTACTGCTTTAGTAAGATTGATCTAGCTAATGCATATAATCAAATCTGTCTTTCTCCTGACAGCCAGAAGAAGCTGGCTCTCAGCACTCACAAAGGAGTTTTACTGCAGAAAAGACTTCCTTTCGGAATTAAATCCGCACCAGGGTATTTCCAAGAAATCATGGAACAGTTAACGCAAAATTTGCGAGGAGTTGCCGTGTATTTCGATGATATTTTGGTAAGTGGTGACAACGCAAAAGATCATTTGATGAACCTGCGAGCTTTGTTCAAAAGACTAGAAGAAAAAGGTCTTCGCTGCAACCGTGAAAAATGTGTTTTCGCCCAAGTATCAATTGATTACCTGGGTCACACTTTATCAAGTCGAGGAATTGCAAAAGGGTCCAAAGTTGATGCCATACTAGAAATGCCTACACCCAAGAACATTTCTACGTTAAAATCTTTTTTAGCATCTGTGCAGTTTTATTCTAAATTCTTACCTCCATATTTTTCGGAAATCACCGAGCCGTTGTACAAGCTTACACGCAAAGGACAACAGTGGAAGTGGGGTGAAGAAGAAGCGACATCTTTCAAAGAAATCAAACGGTTACTATGCACAGAGACTGTACTTGCGCACTATGACCCATCTCTTCCGTTGGGTTTATCTTGTGACGCCTCAGAATGCGGAATTGGAGCGGTATTATTTCATCGCTTTGCAGACGGAAGCGAGCGTCCGATTCTCAATATTTCTAAAATTCTATCGGCAACACAAAGACGCTACAGCCAAATACAGAAAGAAGCACTATCCTTAGTGTACGCTTTGAAGAAATTTCATCAGTTTCTGTACGGTCGTAAGTTCATTGTGGTTACCGATCACAAACCTTTAGTGACCTTGTTTGCTCCTGATAAAGGTACTCCTGCAATGGCCGCGAATCGACTTGCACGATGGGCATTACTAATCCATCAATATGACTACACGGTGGAATACCGTAGAAGCAAGGACCATGGCAATGCCGATGCTCTTAGTCGCTTGCCATTTTCAAATGACACAAGTTTTGATGGGGAGGAGATGGAAGATGATGTCGATAGCGTTTGTTTAGTTCGAACAATCAGTCGTCAAATCAATCCTGACAATCCATTGCTTGTAGTCAGAGAGACTGCCAAGGATCCAATTCTTTCCCAACTAATGCGATTTGTGAAGGAAGGATGGCCGCATGCATTTTCGGAAGAGCTTAAAGACTTCAAAAAGTTGGAAAATTCGTTGTCAACAGAGAATGGTTGCGTTTTTTACGGCTTACGGGTAATAATTCCTTCAACCCTACGTAATCATATTCTTAAATTATTACACCTTGGACATTTCGGCATGCAACGGATGAAACAACTTGCCAGGTCAACTGTCTATTGGCCAAGAATTGACTTTGACATTGAGGATTTATGTCGCAAATGCACTTCCTGTGGCCAATTTCAAAATAAGCCGGATAAACCTTCAATCCATCCGTGGATGATGCCAGAAAAACCATGGTCAAGACTCCACTTGGACCATGCGATCAACTTTCTGGGAAGAAACTGGTTAGTCCTTGTAGACGCTTATTCAAAATATCCTTGCATTCATCCAACAACCTCAACGTCTTCGAAAAGTACCACTGCTATACTTGAACAAGAATTTGCTCATTTCGGATATCCCCACACGTTGGTGACCGATAATGCCACAACATTCATGTCTCAAGAGTTCCAAGCTTGGTGCAAACAACGAGGCATTGTACATCTCACCGGAGCACCTTATCATCCAGCAACAAACGGTGCTGCCGAGCGTTTGATACAATCGTTCAAACAGGCATTGAGAAAATCCTCGTTACCTCCAAAGGAAGCTTTGCAAGAATTTCTAATGCAATATAGAAGAATTCCTTTTGCATCGGGACTGTCACCAAGCGAATTGTTGAATGGAAGAAGAATTCGCACCAAAATTGACACTTTGGTTCCATCCATTCCACATCTCCTGCAGGGAAGACAGTCAAGACAAGCGAGCAAGCATTCAAATGCTAAAGACTCGGGAGTGGTTTCGAAAGTCGAACATCACTACTCACTAGGAGACCCTTGTTACGCACTGTACTTCGGCCCTAGAAGAGATCGTGACCCACGATGGGTGCCTGCGATAGTTACGAAAGTCCATGGTACACGAAGCGTCAATGTACGAGTCATTCCTCGAGGACCATCTTGGAGAAGACATCTTGATCAACTTCGACCTCGATACGGTTCGGATCAAGATGATGATCCCTGTGAAATCCCAACGAGCGTTTTGTCTACAGAAACACTTCCAACCGGGACTGACCACGCATCTAGTTCTTCTTCGATGAACCAACGCAACAATCCGAGATTACCAACCGGAGACGAGTACGGGCGACACAATCTACGACGATCAGCGAGAACAAAGAGACCTCCAAAAAAATATTGTTGCTAATATGTATATATATTTTTTTGTCGTAGTTTATTTGGGGAGGTGTTGTGATATTGTGCAATAGATGACGTAGTGTTTTCTGAAACGCTCTAATCGTAATCAGCGCCTTCTGCTCGAACAATTATTGGACACGCGCATCTCCAAGCATAATTGTTAACAGTTAAATATGCGCCTTTACTTCGGTTCTTCAGTCAGTTCGAAGTATCAAGCTACTACAGCAAACGAACTAAAAAGCATTATATTTCAATACGGTTGTTTTTTGGCTAAGTGATTTTGTGAATTATTTATTATTGTTTTTTTATAAACCTGTGTATTCGTGCAAAGATACAACACAAAGGCACTGTCCTGATTCTAAACACTTCAGAAAGTGCTACAAAAGACACTTTTTAGATGTTATGTAATTACTAGAATAAAGTCTTGTATTTTTCAATGTCTATTGCTTTCATCGGGGTATTTTATTATTTTGTGTTGTTGAAAATACGTCAAACACGTAGTTACTTTGCTATTGCGCATTTGACATACCTTTAAACAATCTTAAACAAATTCTTTGTTGCTTAAGATCCATGTATAACAGATAAAAGTCAAAATTACAGGGGTATGCCGTAACTCAAAAACTAGAGCTGATGCGAAAAAACCGATGTCATTTTTGGAATCAGCGCCCCAAATATACCCCAAAACAGTTTTAATACTTGAGGCACCAAATTGTGTGTTGACCAGTGTTATCTTTGCATCACGTGTTTATAACCATTGCAAATTGACAACTTGCGCATTGTCACTGAATTCCTGTGTCCCATTGCATTGGACCATTTATCCATACTTTCAGGCATCAAGCCAGCTAAGCTTCGCCGATTAAGAGCGAAATTTGCCTTGCCTAATCATGGCACTTTGGATCATGACCATATACTGCATGGTTTTTAAGTGGGTCCTCAGATGGCTGCCTATTGAGACTAAGATTTAGATGATGATTTCTGACAGCTGCATAAAAACACCAAACAACCTTGCAAACTAAGCATCCGCACAGACCAGTAAAAAAAAAATAGAGGGGACACGAAGTATTGTGAGGATACATCCAGGCTTCGTGCTTTTGCACGCATAACCATAGCCAGGCCTGTTGGATAGAGTTTTCTTGAAACAGGTTGGGTTAAGCTCAATCGCCTGCAGACTGGTTTTGGGTGATTTCATTTTTCCATGCACAAATGTGATCTTGCTTCTTCACCGAATAGCAAACGCGATGCCCTTGAACAAAACCGCAGACAAGTTGTATCAACTTGCTCCATATATTGGGCACTACCTGCAGCATGAAGTCTGACAAGTTTGGATGGCGAAACCAGATGCTGGCTCAAAACCATCGCTGCCAGTTTCTGATACGGGTACTACAGCCTCCTGGGGTAGTAAATACATAAACACTCGGCCCCATTCTTGTTTGTGCCTGACTTGGAGTGGATGTCCTTCCAAACAATGACAAAAACAGCAAATGTTTCAATAAATGTTTGGCAAAACAAAAAATTTGTTTTTAATCTTTAATACGAGGGTCAGTCAATAAGTAATGAGACTTTTTTAATAACTCAAGTTTGCAATGACTGGTAATCAAAAAATGCTTTTTTATTTTTCAACATAGTCTCCCTCCTTTGCAACACACTTGTTCCATCTTGATATTAGATTGTCTATTCCTTTGGCATAGAATTCCGTGGACTGGGTCCTTAGCCAGTTGCTCACAGCAGCCTTCACTTCTTCATCAGTCTGGAAGTGAATTCCCCTCATACTCTCTTTGAGTGGGCCGAAGAGGTGAAAATCAGATGGTGCAAGGTCTGGGCTGTAGGGTGGGTGTGTTAGAAGTTTCCAGCCTAAATCTTCAATTTTGGCTAGGGTTCTTGCTGCTGTGTGGGGCCTTGCATTATCCTGAAGGAGAATCACACCTCTTGATTGAAGTCCTCTCCGTTTGTTCTTAATGTCTTTTTTCACTTGAGTTAGCAGCTCACAGTAGTTCTCTGAGTTCACAGTATTGCCCCTTTCCAAGAAACTGATAGTGATCGGCCCATTTCTGTCCCAGAACACAGTGAGCATGACTTTCCTTAAACTTTTCTGAGATTTGAATTTTTTCTTCACTGGGGAAGAAACATGCTTCCACTCCATTGATCGTCGTTTCGATTCAGGTTCATAATGAAAGACCCAGGTCTCATCAGTTGTCACTATTCTCGATAGAAATACATCTCCCTCCTTTCTGTATCTGCGTAGTGATGCTCTGGAAGCCATCAGGCGCTGCATTTTGTGATCATCCGTTAACATCTTTGGAACCCAGCGACAGCTGACTTTTGAAAAACGCAGCTTCTCACGCACAATTGCGTACACTGTGCCATGGGAGATGTCCAAGTTTGTAGCAATTTCATCTAAACTGTTTTGGATAATAAGAAGTATATACACTATATAGATCATGTAAATAATACAGGGTGTCCATAAAGTCCTGCACACGTTTAAAATTTCAACATCTAGAAAACCACATAAGGTAGAAACTTTAAATTTTTCACAGTGAATTATACCACCATAAAATTTTTTTGTTATTTTTTACAGGTTATTTTATTGTTAAAATAAGCAAGAATAAGTCATTTTTAATAAAGGCGTAAGTTTACAACAAAGTATGCAACATGTTAACATATCAACAAAAAGCATAATGTGTTCTTTGGTACCATAAATTGAAATCACCAGCAGTATATAATAATCCATTTGTGTGGTATTGTGACGTCATCACAGGTGCAGGCGCATTGATGTTATCAGTGGTGGAAGGTGGATACGAATCCTATTCCTAATCCTAATCCTAACCTTAATCCTACTCCTATTCCTAATCCTATTTCTAATTCTAATCCTAATCCTATTTCTTATCCTAAGCCTAATTCTATTTCTATTCCTAATCCTATTCCTAATCCTACTCCTAATTCTAATTCTAATCGTAATCCTATTTCTATTTCTTATCTTAATCCTAAACCTAACCCTATTCCTAACCCTATTCCTAATCCTATTCCTAATCCTATTCCTAATCCTAATCCTATTCCTAATCCTATTCCTAATCCTATTCCTAATCCTATTCCTAATCCTAATCCTAATCCTAATCCTTAAACTTGACTAGTCAACTCTTTGTAAGTTTACTTTGAAATGTTTGTATTGTTGCTTAGTATTTAAAACAAACGAATCGATATTTAGTTAAACTAAAACCTTTAATGCGACTCTTTTCACTTTGGGAAAGAAAAAAACAAAATAAAATGAGAACCGTGCAAAAGACGAATATTTGTCTCTGTGTAACAATCATACAAAGAGTTTGACAAAATTACAACATTTGCGCAATTAAGAAAGCAATTGTGACAAAAAATTTGAGATTAAATTGTTGCTATGCATTGAAAAAATAGCAAAAACCTAAAATAAAGGAGAGTTTTTTTATGATTTGGTTCCTAAAACTAACAAGCTTCTGCGACACTTGGAAAAAACGTACACTTTTTAGGATAAATTTTTTAGATTTTTTAAGCAAACTAGTGTTTTTCTTTTTATTAAAAGCTTTAAAATCTAAGACACTTGAAAGAAAGATCGGCCTTTCAAAAAAAGTTAAATTTTTTTACCCACTGTTTTCTATACTAAAACCTTTACAATGTGAGGCTCTTGAGGAAATTTTTAAATAGTGATAATTTTAAGAAACTGACCACAAAGCCTCCGTGTGAAAACTGTATAAAATTATATTCATGGTCATATTGTTAATATCGATTAATGAAGCTTTTGGTTAAAACGTTTATTTCGAGAAAGAAAAACTAAAGTATTTTGGTTTAACTAATGTCAAGCGGTCTTTTTCTAAAACATTGATGTTTCAAAGATTTATTAAGCTAGTAAAAATAAAAAATTTGGTTTAACTTGAATCATTTTTACTCGGTTTGTCCTAATGATTATCGTTAAGTTTGGGATATGATGACTGATCGTAATTGCTTTTTAATCAACGCCCCGTGTCTAATTCAATGATTTTAAATTTTTTTCTTGGAATTAACCAATGAGTTTCTGCATAGCATTTCTTTTTTAAGAAATCGAACAATGTTATGTTGGAATAAATTAAATAAAAAGTTAAAAGAACGAATTAAAAATATTTAAAAGCGAGTTGAATTTTGTTTAAAATGTAAAAACGTTGCTGTTACACCTGACTGAAATCGAGTTGAAATTAAGTCTGAAAGAAGTCTTACGCTTTAGTTTATTGGATGTTTTACATTTTCGATTTTTAAGAGAATCGTTAAAAAGTTTTTCTACATTACATTAAAACGTTGGTGTAGAAAACGGAAAATGAAATTAAAAAGTCTAATCTTTAACATCCATAGTTGGTTTCTTTTACAAGATCACTGTCCAAACCTTTTTCTCAGAGGTTAGCAACGCTCAAGATAAAAGAGTAAATTTGTTGATTTCTTACTTTATTTGTGTTTGTTACCCCAAGCAAAACCGTATCCTGAAAGTAAAATTTTTAGTTATTTTTTAAAAAAATCCTGATTTTTCAAAGGTTTATTTTCAGATTTCGAGCTAGTCAATAAGTTTATTAAATAATTTCAGCTTGGTTTGTTTTCATTTAGACATAAGAACTATCTGTGATAGGACTTGATAGAATAAATCTTATTATATTTTCAAAAAACAACTGACTTTTCTTGGAATTGATCTTACTTACGTTGGCCTTATTTGACTTCAAATTTTATGTTAATTTTAGAAAATTTAGTTGATAAAGTGTATTAAAATGTTCAGTTTTATGATGAATTTTCTTAATAAAAGTGAAAAAAATGTAAAACTTTCAACATAAACGGTTGTTGTACTTGACTGGGGGTCAAACTAAACTTAAGTCGGTGTTTTGAAGTCAAATTTTTTGGGTCAAGCTTGTAATAAAATTTCTTTTTTAGAAAATGTTTTTAAAAAACTATAAAAATCAAGGTGCATTATAAAAATTTTCGCTTACTCTATTTTTACACTGGAAATTAAGGTAACCAGATTTTCAAAATCCGATCATGAATATGTCACAGTTTTAACAGGAAACGCAATACGCTATGAGCAGGATACGTTCCAAGCTTTTGTATAAGAGAGAGAACTTGACACAATTGTCAAAAGCATATTGTCACGATTACAGAGATTACGGGTAGCTTTCTTATTATTAAAAATTTATAAAAATGACCAAAAGAATAAACATATTTAGAACTGAATTCATTTTTAAAACAATTAAAATTTTGACACTAGAAAGCGAATTCATACTGCATAAAAATAATAACTGCGTTTGAATTTGATTTACTAAATAATAAAAGTGGAAAAAAGACTAATTTTGTATTATAAAGCATCTGTTTATTGAACACAAATATCCTATCAATAAAATTTTCCTTTAGAACTTTTAACAAATACTTTAAAATTGACTATGAATAAAAAATGAAGGTCGCCAAGAAAAAGAATTGAGTTTAGGTATAACAAAAATCAAGGTTGCTTAGAGAAAAAGTTGAGGTTAAGTGCAACAAAAACCAAGGCTGTTTAGAGAAAAAAGCTTTAGAATTGAATGCAGGTATCTAAAAATCAAGGTTCACTAAGAAAAATTGAACATAAGTACAACAATAATCAAGGTTGTCAAGAAAAAACTTAAACAGAGGTATGACAAAAATCAAGATTACCAAGAAAAAATTAAACCTAGATATAACAAAACCAAGGTTACCAAGAAAAAAATTGAAGATAGTTTTAAAAAAAATTAAGGTCTTCAAGAAAAAATTAAACAAAGTTATGACAAAAATCGAGGTTGTTAAGAAAAAATTGAAGATAGTTATGACAAAAATCAAGGTTGTTTAGAAAGAAATTGAGTTTAGGTATGACAAAAATCGAGGTTGCCAAGAAAAAATTAAACAAAGTTATGAGAAAAATCAAGGTTACCAAGTAAAAATTAAACGTAGATATAGCAAAATCAAGATTGCCGAGAAAAAAAAATTGAAGATAGAAGTTAAAAAAAAAGGTATAACAAAATCGAGGTTGTTAAGAAAAAATTGAAGATAGCTATAAGAAAAACAAGGTTGTTTAGAAAAAAAAATTGAAGATGGGTGCAACAAAAATCAAGTTTGTCTAGAAGAAATTGAGGTTAGATATGACAAAAATCAAGGTTACTAAGAAAAATTGAAGGTAGATGTGACAAAAATCAAGGTTGCCTAGGAAAAATTAAGCAAAGGTATGACAAAAAACAAGGCTGTTTAGAAAAATTAAGTAAAGTTATAACAAAAATCAAGTTTCTCTAGAAGAAATTGAGGTTAGGAATGACAAAAATCAAGGTTACCAAGAAAACTTAAACAAAAATATGACAAAAACAAGGTTGCCAAGAAAAAATTGAAAATATTTATAAAAAATTAAGGTTGACTAAGAAAAAATTAAACAGAGGTGTGACAAAAATCAAGATTGTTTAGGAAAAAATAAACAAAGGTATAATAAAATCGAGATTTATTAGAAAAAAAAATTGAAGATAGTTATGACAAAAAACAAGGTTGCCAAGAAAAATTTAAAAAAAATTGAACATAAGTATAACAAAAATCAAGCTTGCCTAGAAAAAAATTGAAGATAGCTATAAAAAATTAAGATTGATTAAAAAAAATTAAATAAAGTTATAATAAAATTCAAGGTTTTTTAGAGAAAAAGTTTTAAAATTGAATAAAGTATCTAAAAAACAAACACTTTTTAGGGAAAAATTGAGAAATTGAACATAAATATAACAAAAATCAAGACAAAGTTTGCAATGCACAAAGAAACCTATACAAACAATCCCAATAAAAACACAGGGAATTTTCCATGGGAAAATTGTGTATTGACCTGACGTGTCCAAACTTGCCCTTTGCAGAACATATTTTGACAGGTTCGCTTCGCTTGCACTTGAAAACAGGAAACTGGTTAAAAGACTTTTCTATTGTGTACCTTAAATCAGAAAAAGGTTTGACAGGTTTTTTCTATGAAGTGTTTAAAAACAGAAAACTGGTTGACTTTATTGTTTTAAAATCTTGCAGAATGTCTTGAAATAATCTTATGTTATGTTTTGAATTCTTGTTTCTGTCTTGGGCAGGGAATCAAACTCAAAACCGCTGTTTTTCTTACGGTTAAGATTTATACTGTCTTGGGTGGGAGTCAAACTCAGGACCACTGACTTTCTTAGAGTTAGGGTTTATACTGTCTTGGAAAGAATTGAACTCAGGACCACCGTCTTTTTTAGAAATAGGATTAGGATTAGGATTAGGATTAGGATTAGGATTAGGATTAGGATTAGGATTAGGATTAGGATTAGGATTAGGATTAGGATTAGGATTAGGATTAGGATTAGAATTAGGAATATGATTAGGATTAGGAATAGGATTAGGAATAGGATTAGGAATAGGATTAGGAATAGGATTAGGAATAGGGTTAGGAATAGGGTTAGGTTTAGGATTAAGATAAGAAATAGAAATAGGATTACGATTAGAATTAGAATTAGGAGTAGGATTAGGAATAGGATTAGGAATAGAAATAGAATTAGGCTTAGGATAAGAAATAGGATTAGGATTAGAATTAGAAATAGGATTAGGAATAGGAGTAGGATTAAGGTTAGGATTAGGATTAGGAATAGGATTCGTATCCACCTTCCACCACTGATAACATCAATGCGCCTGCGCCTGTGATGACGTCACAATACCACACAAATGGATTATTATATACTGCTGGTGATTTCAATTTATGGTACCAAAGAACACATTATGCTTTTTGTTGATATGTCAACATGTTGCATACTTTGTTGTAAACTTACGCCTTTATTAAAAATGACTTATTCTTGCTTATTTTAACAATAAAATAACCTGTAAAAAATAACAAAAAAATTTTATGGTGGTATAATTCACTGTGAAAAATTTAAAGTTTCTACCTTATGTGGTTTTCTAGATGTTGAAATTTTAAACGTGTGCAGGACTTTATGGACACCCTGTATTATTTACATGATCTATATAGTGTATATACTTCTTATTATCCAAAACAGTTTGTTGTTTTAAACAACCGTACATATAATTAGATGTAGCCCACAACGTGATAAAGCAGTCTGAAATGCGCTTATTTTGGTTTTACAAAAGGTGTGAATACTGTCCTACTGCAAATACTATTTGTTTATTAAACTGTTTCTTTTGATTGGAAACTGAAATCAGTTTTGCAAAACATTTCTGCCAAGTTTTTATCATAAAATGAGTTTTCATAAACTAGCTTGTGTCTCTAATGTGTGGCGTTGCCTTTCAAAATTGGGTAAATTATATGTTTTTCTGCAATAATGTTTTCTCTTGTGAATTTTAAATGTAAAATTCTCTTTGAGCAGATGGGAAAATTATTCTTCTTCCACATTTAACACAAAAATTACGTCTTTAGCACAAGCATTCAATGCAATTTTCAAATTAAAAATTTGGAGAATTTTTCGCACAAAATGGGGAGTAACACTACCAAAATGAAGTGAAATTTCCTAAATTTTGTTTTTTGGTTTTATGTTAATTTGTCAAGGATCTAGACCCCCTTTTTTAAATTTTAAAAGAAAGTTTTTTTCACTCTACCCTATCAAACATGCTATAATTTTTACTAGGTCTCCTCTCAATCAACTTAATCAGCATAAAAATACATTACATAATTCATGCAAAACTAAATTATCACATTGCGGTTGCTCATAAGAAACCACACAGGTCACCAATACATTAAGCTTGGCTATTACGCGCCCGCCGCTTACAATGTAGGTCTATTACAATATAGACCGTGTTCAAAGCCAAAAGAAATATATCTAGGCATTCAATATTTATATCTACTTAAATTACATATATACGTCGAGTAAAGGTCTACAAGAAATATACTACATATTTATATTTGATTATTTAAAATCTCATAGTGTACACATTGACTTAGATTCATCTACCATTCTAACTTACATGCGATGTTGATTAAAAATCTATATGCAAATATTTATAGAAGTATAGATCTCTTTAAATCTCCACTACGCGCGCATAAAATAATGTACAAACAAAAAACATCATTAATATATCATTAAAATCTGCCACACTAACAAAAAAACGGTTAATCCAACATATAATTCAACTAACAATGATCAGCGAAGCTACATTGCTACAGCGTCAGCCAAATGATCGAAAATGATACGAGTAGAACCTGTGGCACCTGCTAAGTAAAAAACGAAGAAATGTTGCAATCAGAAGCGCAAAACAATTTTAAAACATAAATGGACCACAAATAGGAAGCTTTGTAAGCTTGTTTTATAGCAGGGATAAGTAAACTTTTAAGCTCGAGGGCAGCATTCAGAAGTTGATTTTGTTCAAGGGCCATACCAAAAGCGTACCAGCCAAAGAAAAAATTGAAGAAGAGGGGTCAATACACTTTTTCCCAAATTTTCTACCTTTTGCTTAAATCATAATTTTGTAGTGCTTTGCGGACATGTAAAAAAATTTTGTTTAAATTTAGAATAAAAAGCAACAAATGTTTTCATTTTTGAGCCTGTCACAGATTTCTTGATTTTCATCTCTAAAATGTAATGAACTTTAAAAGAAAAGGTCAAAAAAAAGTCTTTACTTTGAATCTGTTTTGAATTTCATAATTTTTGTCTCTAAAACGTAATGATCTCTAAAAAAATTTTTTTTAAATCATCACTTTTCAAATTTTAGACATTTACATCCTAATTTTGGACATTGATTGAAAGTGATGATCTTTTTTTTAAAAGATTACCACGATTGAATGTGAAGAAGGAGTAAAGTTATTTGTTTGAGGCTTTCGCGGGCCGCACAGAAATTGGTTGCGGGCCGTAGTTTGCCCAGATCTGTTTCATTGTATTTTACGTGTCTAGTTTTGAAATTAACATCAAGTTGAGGCATTTTGATAAGTTTTAATGAGGACAAAACGGGCCTATAGGTGCTGACTTGTTGATAGACCTTGACCGATCACTCTTAATTACTAAAACAGATATTGTCGTTTAATGTTTGAGCAAATAATGCGCGTGCTTTATTTTTATCGCAATGTTTTCGATAAGAACAATACTGAATCTAACACTATACGATTGAATCATGTAACAACAGCAAACAGCAGCCAAAACGTACGTAACAAATCCGGTTTGGCTGCTGTTTGCAATAGTTAGAAAATAGATGTTGCAGCCATGCTTTTTACCGTTTTGTACCGGAACTTTTTAATCATCCTATGCATGTTTTAAAGTCTGACGTTGTGCTGCTTTTTCCTTTTCTCGATCTTTTTTAATATTTATGATCTTTTGTGCAAACTATTAAAGCGATCGAGAGTAAAAAAAAGAAATGAAATGAATAAATGAAAAGCCAATTTAAAATCGAAGCTTTAGAATTCGATTTAAGTTAATCAGCTTGCAAGAGATTTTACCAGTGTTGCAGAAAAACACTTGCACAAGTTTAAATCGGTTTAAAGATGGCGCCGTTTTGTTTTGATTGTAGATTTCTATGGCAAAATTCTAAGCGGTCTAAAAATATTAAAATCAAATAATATCGTACAAGTATACATATTATAGTGTATCACCCAAGTCATTTTCACCCAGAAATCCCAAAAGAAAAGACTTTTATTTATTTTTTACATTTATGGCTTTCAGTGATTTTTACCTTTGTATCTTGAGTCGCACGCGTTGCAAGAAAAACAATTAAGTAAAAGTTTTAAAAGCCGCTTTGTGTTTCCTGGTTTACTCAAAGTGAATACTCGCAGTTGAGCGACATTGCTTCGCCTTCATGTTTGTCGCTGACAGTTTTATTGCTATTTATTTTCTAGTTCAAATGTCATTACAATATTGAAAAGCGCCTGGGCAGACTAGGAAAATTTCCATCCAAATTTCAAAAACCAAAAAAGGCGCAACTCAATCATTGCTGCCACAGATAAATTAAAAAAATTTGCTAAAAGCGAATTTCAAGAAATCGTATTCCACGCAAAGTTGCGGCTTGCGAAGTCTTAGTTTTGTGGGAAGACTACAGTAACTTGTAAAATCAAATTTTGCAAAAACTTGTATTTAGCCTTCAGGAAAAAATAAATTTTGAAAAGTTTGAATAATTTTGAAAATTTTGAAAATATCTTGAAATTGAGACTCATTAATTATATAATTTTTTAAGTTTTAGAAGTAAATAAAGAAGTTTTATTAGTGTTCATTTTGCTTTTAAAGGGATAAAAAAAATCTGTTTAGTGAGAATTTTATTACCAATTGAATATGTAAAGATAACAGATCTGAATAAATAAAATGAACAAAATAAATTTTTGCTTTATTTAATTATCAGTAAACTTAATTTAAGAAATTGAGTTTTTACTTCGAAATTCAAATTTTAAGAAATTGAGTATTTTTTAAGAAATTCCAACATTAACAAATTGCCTTTAAGAAATTGAAACGAAAACTTGTTTTGTTCATTTTAATTGCTCAGATGACTGGAATACAACTTATTGAAATTCGCTTTTAGCAAAGTTTTTTAGTTTAACTGTGGCAGCAATGTCTTAGTTGCGCCTTTTCTTTTTGTTATTTGGATGGAACTTTTCCTAGTCCGCCCAGATACTTTTCAATATTGTAATGACATTTGAACTAGAAAAGTAATAGCAATAAAATTGTCAGCGACAAAGATGAAGCCAAACTAATGTCGCTCAACTGCGAGTTTTCACTTTGAGTAAACCAGGGAACACAAAACGGCTTGTTAAAACTTTTTTCTTAATAGTTTGCACAAAAGATCATAAATATTAAAAAAGATCGAGAAAAGGAAAAAGCAGCACAACGTCAGACTTTAAAACATGCATAGGATGATTAAAAAGTTTCGGTACAAAACGGTAAAAAGCATGGCTGCAACATCTATTTTCTAACTATTGCAAACAGCAGCCAAACCGAATTTGTTACGTACGTTTTGGCTGCTGTTTGCTGTTGTTACATGATTCAATCGTATAGTGTTAGATTCAGTATTGTTCTTATCGAAAACATTGCGATAAAAATAAAGCACGCACATTATTTGCTCAAACATTAAACGACAATATCTGTTTTAGTAATTAAGAACGATCGGTCAAGGTCTATCAACAAGTCAGCACCTATAGGCTCGTTTCGTCCTCATTAGGACTTATCAAAATGCCTCAACTTGATGTTAATCTCAAAACTAGACACGTAAAATACAATGAAACAGATCTGGGCAACTACGGCCCGCAACCAATTTCTGTGCGGCCCGCGAAAGCCTCAAACAAATAACTTTACTCTTTCTTCACATTTAATCGTGGTAAACTTTTAAAAAAAAGATCATCACTTTCAATCAATGTCCAAAATTAGGATGTAAATGTCTAAAATTTGAAAAGTGATGATTTAAAAAAAATTTTTTTAGAGGTCATTACGTTTTATGCTTGAGAACCTTTGATCTACAGTCATGAACAAAAGTTTAAGACCACTTGAAATTATTACGAGTTTCTAAGCACAAGGTAGTATAACACTTTATTTACATTTGGAAAATTGTTTTATTTCGCACCTAATCAATCATAAACACATGGAAGACAGTACGATACGGTCTAAACAATCGTATACAAAAAATTATTCCGATTCTCAATATTTTGTGTGGCCTTCTCTGTTTTTGATCACAGCTTTGATTCTTCTTGGCATACTTTCGATCAAACTTTGGCAGTACTCCCTGGATATTTCTTTTACCCAGACTTCCTTTATCGCTTTTACCAACTCTGCGCCACTTAATGGTTGCTTTTCCGACACTATATTTTTCATGTTGGTCCACAAATTCTCGATGGGATTTAAATCCGGACTGTTTCCTGGCCACTCGAGAAGGCTGATGTTGTTGCTATCCAGAAAATGTTATGCAACTTTGGAACTTGGAACGGCGCCATCCTGCATAAATATTTGACAATTGTGAACTTGCAGGTGAAGTTTTAGTTTCTCTGAGAGCATTTGCACGTATTTTGGCCCATTCATAGTGGTTCCTGGAGGCAGGAAACTGAGAGCAGCAACACCATTTCTGGACATAGCCCCCCAAACCATCTGACTAGGAGGGTGTTTCACTGTTGGTATGGTGTATCTCTCATCAAAACGTTTTCCAGTTGGTCTACGGACATGCCTCTTTCGAACCACAAACTGTTGGAAGGTTGATTCGTCGGAAAAAAGCACTTTTCCCCATTGCTCGGCGGTCCAATGTTGATGATTATTAGCAAACTGTAGACGCTTGGCTTTCATAGCCGCAGTAAGCTTTGGTTTTTTGTCCGGTTTGTATGACTTGAGATTAAACTCTTTGGATAAACGCCTGGAAACGGTCATATGAATAATTCGACGACCTCTGCGCAACAATTCGGCCCTAATTTTCTTCATTGAACTCGTGGGTGACCTCACAACTATTCTCTTTATCACGTTGTCTTCTCGTGCAGTGGTGACACGCGGTCTTCCAGTCCTTTTCTTATCGGTGTAGGAGCCATCCTGTTGATACTTCGCAATCGCTTGATGCACTGCTGTCTTGTTGCACCCCATTTGAGCAGGTATTTGCCTTTCATATAGATTTTGGCCGTGTAAGGCAACTATCTGAGTCCTCTGAACCTTGCTTAGAGACTTTTTCTTGACCATTTTAGGCACCTAAAAAAATCTGTAAATAGCAAAAAAATCAACCAGGAAATGTGGACAGAAGTAAGAATTGGCGTGAAATGAAACACAACGAAGAAAACAAACTTATGATGTAACAATAAAATATGGCTAATGCAATCACATGCTAAATGTTGAAAATCGTCACTTTTGCATAGTGGTCTTAAACTTTTGTTCATGACTGTAAGTTGAAAAAGTAATTAAATTATTTTGCTAATTAGCTTTTGTAACCATAAGGTTAAGCTTTATGCATCTTTTTTTGTTAAGTCATTGCAACATTCGCAGGTTTCGATATTAACACAACTCAGATGAAACTGTTCTGGCAAACGTTAAAACTTTATTCTCGACGTGTCATTTGAAAACCCAATAGAACAACAACAAATTGCATGCAGCAACTTCTATTCACAACACTCAACGTTAACTATTTGAGCAATGTGCATGTTACCCTTCCACATTCTAGTCTGAGGACTTTTCGAATTTTACCCGAAAAATCTTTCAAACAAAAATTGACCCGCTACAATACAATACAAAGTACAACAGCCGGAAAACAAATAAGAAATATTTAGAAAGCTAATGAAAGCATTTCACCCCTTTGAAAATTAACACCAGCGCAATCTTTGCTTTATTCAAACTGTTTCTTCAGTTACACCTGCAACTATAATACAGTACAATGAGCACAACCATCAAACTCTTTTATCTCTAAAGTAATTTTCGAAACTTAGAGCAATTTATAATAATAGCAACTATCGAAACTATGACATCATAAGCAAACAACGCTCAAATTGAATCCTGGAACTTATTCATATGCCAAAAAAAAGTAAAAAATAATAATTTCTTGCTTTTCATATTCAAGCATTCAACAAAATGTTCCAATGGATTGAATGGCAATTTTTATTAAGCCATGGCTGCCCAACCCACAACGCCGAGAGGTCCTAATCCGATCTTAATCCGATGCTCAATCAATTTCAGTCATTGCACTGCCGCTAAACAAAACTCAGTATAAAAAAATTTTAGGTGCATAAAGACGTTTTTGCGCTTTATCTTGTAAAGAGACTCGGTATTTCTTTTTCGGTAATCAAAATGAAAACCTTTTTTTTGGTCTTCTCTGCAATTTGAGCAATAAATTTGTTCAATTAAAATTCCTGAAAACGAGGATTCGAAATTCAGTTGCTAATTAAAAAAAAAAAAAATACACAATACACAATGTATTTTTGACTGCAGTTCAAGTTAATGACTTTCTTCGTCAAAATTAAAATTTGAAATCCTATGCTTAGTTTTTAGACACTTTAATTCAAAAATATCTTGTTCAAATCAAAGTGAAGACCAACAAAAAAGGTTTCCACTTTGATTAATGAGCAATTTTTTGGCCCGCAATAAATTTATAGGCAAAAATTTGGCCCACTATGGGCAAAAAGTTGAGCACCCAGGTAAAAAAAATAACACATACTTATGTAGAACTGCATTAAATATGGGAATTTTGATTTGATGCTATTTACGATCGCATTGGGCTGATTATGTAAACAGGGAATAGCAGAAATTAACTTAAAAGACAACCAACACAATTTGAGTAAAACCAGTGATCATCTGACAAACAGTTTGACGACGTGGCTGGAAAACAGGTCGAAGTTGCCCGTTAAATTATCAACAATGTCCGTTGAACTCAAGTCTTTGTAGTTTCAATTGTATTTTTGAAAATGCATTTTACAGCAGTTTACTCTTCTTGATAGTTGCATAAACAAGCAGTTTCAAATTACAGCCATATCTCTTATGCTTTGAATATGGTACATTTTATTATCGACTTTGATGTTTTGGGATGATTGGTCTGCTAAATAGTGTCATTTACGGTTCCTTTAAACATTACGTCTTAATCAATACTCTGCAAGCTGGAAGATATACATAGATACAGTAGCCTAAAACATGATACAGTGATAAAGGGTAAAATGACAAAAAAAATTGTATTTTAAATTTTAGATGTAGGTTGGAATTCTCATCAACTTATATTCAAAAAATAAAAATTTGCATTAGTTTGAAAAAAAACAAAAATTTATTTGGAATGTGTACAAAATGATTAAATTCAAGCGATATCTTTCAGTACAGCAGTTATATTGTAAACTATTGTAAAGCTTAAATTTTGTACGCTTTGTTTGTTTCAAAAACTAAAAAAACTGTCAAGCTTGCTGAAACCATTATTTTCACTATATTTTTAAGATTAAACTTTCGTGACAAACATTTTTCTTGTGAGGAATAGGTCTATTTAAAAAAAATTTTTAGCAAGAAATGTTTCAAAAAAATTTCTTCAGGTGTGTGTAAAAGTATGTCCTTATATGTTGTAAAGCGATCTGGAAATAGCGCCATTGCATGATCTTATGCAGGGGTTTTTAAAAGTACATTCGAAAGTCAAAATAAACTTTTGTAAAATCAATATGCTTCTTTTTTATTACTAAAATAGCTTATTTTATCTCAAACTGATCTTGTTTGATTTGCAAGCAACTGTCTTTGGTTCGTTAAGCAATTTGGAAATCTTTTTTTCAATGTTGATTATTATTGAATTGCGAAACAAAAAAGAATATTGCTGGATAAAAAGTAATAAGCTTATATTTTTGTTGATTGCCACAGTTTGTTGTCATCATCATCATCATGCCTATTTATCCTCCTAATTCCCAGGACAACGTTTGAAGTGCTCACTTGGAGCTATCGCCAATTAATTATTTCACTGTTTTTTGGCAATGCAAGATGATGCTCGTCGTCGTTGTTTGAAGGGCATCCACTACAGGTCAGACATAAACAGAACTGGAGCCGAGGGTTTATCGTTATACTACCCCAGACTGTTGCACTGCCTGAATCAGATGCTGGCAGTGATGTTATTAAGCCAGCATCGAGTTTCGTCATCCAAAACCGTCAGACCTCGTGCTCCATGTGGTGCCCGATGTATAGGGCACGCTATTAGTACATGGTCTGCCGTTTGCTCAGAGGGGCCACAATCTCAATTCGGTGAAGGAGCGAGACCCCATTTGTGCATGGACGAATGGAATCGCCCAACACCAGTCCGCAGGCGGTTGAGCCTAACCCAAGCTACTCGAGGTAAGCCCATCCCAACAGGCCTGGCACCGGTCTCGGGCACAAAAACACGGAGCCTGGAAACATTTTCACAGTACTCCGTTTTGCATTTGTGATTTATCCATTCAGAAGGGCGGAAGCCAAGTCGGGCAAGGTTGTTCAAAAGATTCCGCGCAGCTGGCACAAACGGGTGTCTGGATCATAGTCTCAATTTGCGAGTATCTGAGGACCTACTTAAAAGGCCATACAAGATATGATCGGGGTTCAGAGATCCACGATGAGCCAAGGAGAGTGACGGTTCCATTCGGCGAAGCTCAGCTGGCTGGATGCTTGAGAGTACATGTATGTGGTTCGTTGAAGTGGGACACAGGCATCCAGTAACTATGCGCAAGGCGTCATTCAAGACACTGTCGATGAGACGAGTGTGAACACTGCGACACCAGACTGGTGCACAGTACTCAGCTACTGAGTAGACTAGAGACAAGGTGGCTATGAGTAGTGTTTTAGCACCAGCACGCCATCCCGAGCCCACGAGTTGCCTCAGCAGTGTGACGCGCGAGGATAGTCTTTTGCGCAATGCCACTAATTGGTGACGAAACGTGAGCGATCTGTCCAGTTTTACCCCAAGGTAAGTAGGGGTTGGACAGAACGGTAAAAGTCTACCGTTGTTGTAGACCTTTAGCTCGCGTTTGGCCTCTCGGTTATTTAAGTGAAAGGCTGCCGTCACCGTCTTAGTGTGACTGAGCTTCAACCTCCAAGTCTGGAGATACGCTGACAGTGTGGACATGTCTTGGCTTAAAGTCTCCTCCAAGTCCTTCCAGTTTCCAGAAGAATGCAACAATGCTAAATCATCAGCATAAGCAAACTTTCTGGAAATCATGGAAGGAAGATCGTACGTGTAGATGTTAAATAGGAGGGGAGCCAAGACCGATCCCTGAGGAACGCCGTTTTTAAGACGGCGTAGCCTGCTTTGTTTGCTGTCACTGGTGGTAAGGGTGAAACTTCGATTTCGGACAAGCTCCATGACCATTCTGACCATGTGCTTATTCGGAAGTAGTCTCAGCAGCTTGCAGGTAAGGCCACGGTGCCAGACAGTGTCATAAGCAGCTGTCAGATCGACAAATACGGCACCGGCCTTCTTTTTAGCCTCGAAAGAATCCTCAATGTTCTGGGTTAGCAGAACAACTTGATCTAGGGTTGACTTCCCGCGTCGGAACCCAGCCTGCTCTTTAGGGAGCAGTGGATCAATTAATGGTTCAACGCGGGCGTAGATAAGCTTTTCGAGGATCTTGTAGGGGACACATAGCAGAGATATCGGTTGATAACTCTTTGGGTCCCCCACGGGCTTTGTTGGTTTTGGGATCGCGACCACAAGCGCTCTTCTCCAGATCTTGGGAATTTTAAGTCGGCGCAAACAGGAAGAGAGGAAGTCACGTAATCAGGACTTAAAAGCAGCTCCAGCATGGAGTATAAGCTCGGAGCAGATGAAATCAGGTCACGGAGCTTTACTTGGTTTTAAATGTTGGAGGGCAACAGTAAATTCTCTCCGTGAAAAATTGTCAGAGATATTTACTGCGTCTGGTGTTGTGGCCCTCCAAAGGTCAGACACTTCTTGAGAGACAAGTCGAGATGACTTGCGGTTAACAGCCTCGTATTTCCCATTTCTAACCGGCTGAGATGCAATAGCATCGGCTGAAACGGGACAGTGACGAGGAGAGTGTTGTGACCTACCAGTAAGGTTGTTCAAAATACTCCATGCTTTTCGACTAGAGCAGGGTGGTCCAACTTTTGCACTCTTGTGGGCCACTTTTCAAAATTATTCGAGTTTGCGGGCCACAACCGGCTAAAAACACTTATTTTTGTCCCAAACTCAGGGTGTTCTCTAAAAAAAAAGGTCTTCAATTGGAATCGATCTCCGAAATTCCTATTTTCGTCCCAAAATCATTGCGTTCTCCAAAAAAAAACGGTTGCCGCTGCTTGTAATCGACAATACTTGTGCAAAAGCCGCATGCGGCCCGCGGGCCCGTAGTTGGACCACGCTGGACTAGAGTGTGAGAAGTTAATGCTCCGAACTGCTTCGGACCATCGATCCCTCCGCTTTCTGTCAAGCTTGCAAGCAGAGCTGTCGCAGCCAAACTTGATTCGTCTCCCTGAGGAGACTGCAGAAAGGTTTTATAGAGGGATTCACACTCTGCATCCCAACACGGAATATAGTTATTTCGATACCCGCGTGGGATAGTCTTTTTGGATGCTTGCTTAATGGCGTTACAGAAGTTCTGGTAAGCCGCATCCACATCAAGTGAATCAGGCGGTAACAAAGTCTTTGCAAATTTATTAGTCAAAGCAATGTAGTGACTCCATTTGGCCTTGCGGAAGTTCCATCGCCTAACAGGCATGCTTGGCACTGCCATAGCAAACCTTGGTGGTGTAATAAGCGAAGGTCGTTGTTGTGACCTGGGGAACTTGTCAAGGACACGTCTATCTGGTAAGCGACTGTTTGGACCTACGCTAGCGAAAGCTAGATTTGGATTGGTGCCAGTGTTCCAGCGGCCGGAATAAAAACTGGCAGCGTCCTTGGCATTATATAGAAGGGCAAGACAATTAATACTTGCCCAGCCAGCCAAGCACTCACCATCCGGACTGTTGTCATCGTAACCCCAGTCAGCATGACGACAATTAAAATCGCCAGCGTAAAGACAGGAGTGAGGAAACACTGGGAGATCCAGGGTTCGCAATCGCGTTGGCGGTGGTTTGTAGACGTTGACTATTTTATAGCCATCAACGTCCACACACAGCCACTCGATCTCCGATGTCGGTGGGGATTGGTCCAAAAGCGTGTATCTCAGTCGCTCGTGGACAAACGTGGCAAGGCCATGCTTCCTGCTTAAAGAAGACCCAGCTAGTTGGTAGTTTGGAAGTACCAACTTCTCTGCATCATGCAGTGGGTCTCCTGCAGTAGGATGACGAGTGCCTCAGACTGCATAGCGAGATAATGAAGAACGTTCATTTTGCTTGCAGTGAAGTCTTCGATTTCAGCTGAAGAATAGTGGGTCCTCGGAACTTGTTGGCAATGTGCCCTGAAAAGAGCAGTTTTATCCTGACATTGCCCCGTCCTGAAAAGGACGTTTGCCGATTAGCAGACCCACACTGAACGTCGGAATGGGTGGATGCCCTTTCGTTTTGGTAGGTTCGGTTTCCGTCTGTCATCTTTGAAATCAATGAACAGACTTACTCACGGTCCAGGCTGCGAGAAAGCACCTACCATCTGGGCCAAGATGATGCTGAATTGTTTAATTAAAATTTATTTTTTTAACATTAGGTTTTCTACATTCTGTTATGACCATGCATAAGACACTTTACGGCACTTTCTTTTGCTTGACGGTCTAAGAAACTAACTCTAATTTTCAGTCATTTCACTTTTTATATATTTCCAAAAAAAGATTTTGCCTTTCTCAAGAGCACCACACAATATATAAGTATTAAAAAGCGGGAATTGGGAAGCAATATTATGGAATCTTCGATAACTAATTACGATAATTGCTTGACTCATGTTTGACGTCGCCGATCCTACCTTGCAAATCAAGAGAATAAATAAGGATGATGAGATACTGCTTTGTGATTAAAAAAAACATCAATGTAAAAATGACAAGATGAAACGATTCTACCTTGGTCGCATTTGTCATAGATACGGCCCTTCAGTTTCTCTGTGTTGTCAAAAAAAATTGCCAATGAAGTAATATCTTCTTGCTTACGACGCAATAACGCGCTACCAACCAATCGCGCGCTATCTATCTGTTAACCAATCAGAAACGTCGTCACTTTCGATATTTGCTATCTCTATACAAACCACGTATTCCTTGCGGTTCGTCATTGCTGATGAGTTTTTGTGATGAGATTTAGCAAAAAAATTTTTTAATTGACAATCTTTTTGAAGAATGCCAAAAAACCAAAACAGTTATATAAAATGGCTCCATCAGCAACATCATCCTAAAGTTCTGTACGACAAAAATTTCATTTAAAGTTTAATTTTATACAGACTGATTAGACATCTTCAAGTACACTAGAAGTAAAAAGAAAAATTCTCAAAAACAGCCTTCGTTTTTAGAGGATTATTTTGTTTCGATTTTTATATTTTAATCCAAAAACATATATACTGCCAACAAGCAAACAAAGATATTTTTTTTGGAAATATGTGGACAAAAATATTTTTGAGAAAAATATTTTTGGTTCTAAAATTAAATTCTCTACCTTTAGGAAATGACATTAAAGCTTTATAGATATTTTTGAAAGATTTTTTCGACCTTTCTCAACCCACTATATTTAGCATCGTATCATCTCGAAGTTTTTCCCTTACACAAATATGGATCTTTGATTGATTATTTGTAAAATTTCAATTCAAAGCCCTTCGGAACAAGAAAAAAATAATTAGAAACTAAAAATAATAAAATGAAAGTGTAAATTGAAAACTTTTTTGTTTTTTACTTTACATTTAAATGATTTTTCCAAAATGAGCGAAGACATACTGCTGAGTTGCCACAGTTGTTTCCCGACTTTTCAATTCGCAATGCTAAAAAGGTTAAAAACCGATCCTACAGTTAAACTGTTTGCTGGCTTATAATTTTTTTGAAGCTATTTTTAATTGTAAATAAATGATAAAAAAATGACAGCAGAGTATGTTAAATTTTAAATATTTTTATTTTCTCTTACAGCAATATTTAATATTGGATCTTCAATTTTTTATTATATTAACGTGGTGTTAACAACTAAAGTTTGACTTAACAAATTTGCAATCTAAAATGTCTATTAACGTACATACGTGTTAGGGATGCAGTAGGCTATTTTACAGGTGTGGATTTACAAGTTTTTTTGTGTTGGAGAGCTAGAAGTTTAATATTAATAGAACAAAAACACGAAGAAAGGAAGAAAATTTAAAACTTTATCAGAAACATATTTCTTATTTTATTCATTAGTTATAAATTTATTACCTGTTAAGTTTAAGTTAACTCATTAATTCCCAAGCTTAGACCAAAAAATATTTTCGTAATTTTTTAGCTTATTTTGTTTCTTTCCCGCAACTGATCACTTTTGACCAAAAAAGTTTTGAATTTTTTGTTTGCATTTTGTAAAATTACTTGTTCCATTTTAGGAAAATGGGAAGTTCTGACTAAAATATTTACTGTGTTTTGCTTGGTAACCCAATATTTATTTATTGTGATATTTCTTGCTTCGGAACATATTGAAACCAATCTAACGTTATCTTTTACTCCGGAATCATCAAAATACCCATTTTATGAAATTTATGTAATCTTCAACAGATAAGAGAAGCGTAGAAACAAATAATGCAGTACAGAGATAGTTTGAAAAGTACATAAAAACAAATGTTTGTAGCTTCGCAAACTGCAGACATGTCTGTCATGGAAAATCACGGAGCACTTTTTGTGAAGCTGAACCTCACACTGGTTGCACATGGCCGTTGTGTTTTTTCACATAGCTTGCAACATCCCTGTCTGCCAGCAAATATGCACAGATCCTGAGAATCTAACACTGTCTACCGGCATTCGGCTGGGTTCGGGTCTATTTGATTTGTCTGGTACTCTCCCAAATAAAGTTCGCATTATTTCCCTTCTAAACTGAAGGTGGATTCATGATCCCACCAATCTCTTTGTGTAGCCTCCGAGCAGCAACAACGGACATGTTTAGAAAGTTTGTAAATAAACACCACCGCTACTTTTTGCTACGCAGTCGGGGTCGGTACTCACTAAGAAAGCGATCAAGGAGATCGACTCCACCCATGTATTTGTTGTAGCTTCCATTATTCGAGGTTGCGTTATATTTATTTTGCTTTTCTTGGCGGCACTCCACCTTCAAACCGTGTTTGTGGGCTCTGTACCTTCAAAATTGCTTACAATGCAGACTGGCCTGTTGTCATTCCATTGACACAAGACCATCTCTCCATTGTTGTAGGTTTCAAATACTTCGCGCTTGTTCTTCTTTATTACCGCTGGAAGAGAGAGGGCAGTTTTGCGTTCTGTTTTGGTGAATAGTTGCGGTACATCGTATGCCCTTTCTTACCAAATCTCTACAAAGGGCTGTTAAACTAAAAAAATGGTGAAAAAAGATTGTATGCTTTGAATTACTTTTGAGTACTTCAGTTACTTTAGTTACAACTCGCTCTCTAAAGGCTCACTTCAAGAAATATCTTTGCCATTGTACACTTCAAAACTGAACGGATTGCCTTGGGAAGATGCAAGAAACCATATCTTCATCCCAAATTTCACTGGCTTATTTCGCATATAGATTTTGGTAGAAAAATGCCCAGAGTAAGAAACATTTGTTCATCAATGGACAAGTGTTCTGAAAAAACTCCAAACCGAAAAAACTTCTTTGCATTAGATTTTGATACGTTCTGATCTTTGCAAGTTTGTCACCCTGCTGTAGGTTATTGTTATCAGCAAGATGAAAATATCGTTTTATTTTTTGCAATCTGTTTTGTGATATTTTTTTCTTCACAAGGTTTACGCCAACATTTTCATTATTGCACCAGTATAGATGCTCCTGAGGAAGGCTGTGATAACCAATTAATAAAACAATGCCAACAGAAGCATCCAAATCAGATTGTAACAAATAAAAAGTGTGATTTAGCTTTTTTTTGCGTATCTTTTGGACTCTATTTTTCCTAGGATATTTACATCTTCATCAAAATATAGCCGAAACAACTAAAAAGCAGAGAGTTCGAGTAATTCTGGGTTGATTTCTTCCAAGCTAATTGGTGTAGGTTGAGGCAGCGATTTAAAGATTTTTGATTTCTTTTTCCTAACAATTTTTTCTTTCTTTTTACGTTTTGCTTTTAATGATGTTCACGTAGCTCTTCTGTGTGAGTATCTTCTAGAGTCTAGAGTCTAGACTAAGATGAAACACTTCTATATTGCCTGCTATTTCTTTTAATCCCCGACATTCATTCAAATCTTTGTTGTCCTCCTCCTCCTCGTCAGTGACTTTGCCCCTGTTGTCTTGTGGTAAAATTGTTAAGGCAATTTCATCTTCGTCGTCACTGATTTCTTGAATTAGATCAACTGTTTCCTCAAGCGTTATGAAACTTTTAGACATATTGCTTTTTAAGGTTTTTTTAATCAATGTTTTAATCCTGTGAAAAATATAGCATTAAATATTATTTGCTTGCTGGCAGTAAAGCAAATTCTAACTATTTTCTGTTTTATCAAGCAACGAAACGCCAGCATATGCTGCTAATTTATTAGAATATAACGGTGTTACCACGAGTTACTTAGTAGTGAAGTTTTTGCCTTCACGTCATCTAAACTGCAGACTGGAAAATATATTTCTTGTACTTACTATTTATTATTGTTTTGTGCCTCTCTCAGGCTTTATGACTTCTTTTTAATCCAAGACTTCTATCAGTTCTTAATGTTTCCAGTCTCATACAAAGGCTTTTGTGACACTTCATTACAATAGAAAGTTTTGTCTATTGTGCATTGCTAGTCATTTAGCAGTTTCGTTTACTGTGCATTGATTGTATGCTTCTTCTTTGTCGGAAGAACTCTGCTATGCATTTTATGTCAATTGTATAGTCGCCATTTTCCAATGTTCCAAAAATGGAATATCACAATACATTATATAAAAAACAGCACTTTGTTTTCATTTGCCTGGCTTCAAAACATTCTTGTTTATTCAGTGACACATACTGAACTAGAAAATGTCTTTGAAATGCATTTTGAATTTGCGTGTGCTTTACGAGACGAAATAAAGTAACACAAGCTAATTAGGTCAATAATACGGCAAACTTTGACCTCTTAATCAACTTACACCTATTATTTCCAAAGAAGCTAAAATGCTTATTATGTTGTACCACTCTTTTAACAAAGACAACTTAAAACTTTAGCTTAAACACGTCAAAATAGCGGTAAAAAAATGTTCCACTTTTGGAACATTGGGAAGTAATGAGTTAAAAGGCTAGAGAGAAATTTTTCCGTTGCATTAGGTTATCCATATCAAAGTGATAACAAATGCAGTATTTCAAAAACACTAGACAAAGAAGAACAAGTAAAGCGTGCAACAAAAGCTATTGTAATAAAATAAATTGGTTTATTTTTTTGTCGTATCTACTGGTTAGACGGGTTTTGTTTGCATGTGCATTTTTAACACAAGTACAATGAGTAAGATTACAAGCAAAAGCCAGTAAAGCCAGAGAACCGAGACATCTTTGTCCACACTATTTATTACCTTCATTTATCTTCCTGGCTCACAAAAAAGTGTCAAATTTTTTTCTTCTTTAGTATCGTTTTTATTATTATTGTTTTGAGCATTGTTGTACTTATATTGAATCGTATGAAATACATTTCTTTGTTCTGTTCTGTTCTGCATGTCGGCAACCGTCAAGCAATCACCCGACCTGCTTTTGGAGATATTGATGTCCGCTTAAAATTTGTTTCTTTACTTTTTTTCTAGCTTTATTAGATTGATAATTAAAAATTTGAGCTTGTTGTTAAGATCGCCAAGCAGAAAAAGATGCAGCAGATTGACGCGATTAAATTTTCAACCACCATCGAATGGTGGTGGTGGTGGGTTTTACCCGACCATTCCTGGGGATGGGGGCGCGGATCAACTCCGCGAAGTCCCAGTAATCAAGCGACTTTCCATGGACGGGACCAGAGGTCCAGAATGGAGAGAAAATGGCCGAATATGGCCCGATGTATATGGTCCAGTACAGGGCAGTTTAGCACTAGATGAGAAAGATCCGGTGATTAAGAACCACAGTTGCTGCATGAAGGAGTCTCGGCTCGACCAACCCTGTGGAGATAAGTGCCCAAGAGAGTGCTGTGCCCGTTGCAGCGTAAACGAGAGAGAGCACAACGAGCGGATCGAGGGAGAGTAAGCTCCTCAGGAGATACTGGAGGGATTTGTTGTTGAAAGAGTCTAGATTGGACACTGCGTCTCCAACTGGTGTAAACGGATAGCCTTTGTGAAGAAATAAGGGGTGAGAGGGACACTGATATTGTGGAGGGGTCAAGAGAGGCTCCAACTTTAGCAAGAGAATCAGCTAAGTCATTACCAGGGAGGGAAAAGTGACCAGGTATCTATTGCAAGTGGACTACGTTAGATTTAGATAAAACATTGAGGAAAGATTGTGTATCAGATAGGGATTTGGGGTTTAACCCGTTCCCTGCGGAAGACGAGAATTCTCGTCTTCGGCAATCGCTATCTTCCTGCGCAAGACGAGAATTCTCGTCTTGCAGTCGCATTTTTTCATGGCGCAAGTTTTCTATTGTATTCTATTTAAAAAGCACTTTAACAGTTTAACAGACACAATTTGAAAGTTTCCTGTGTTTTTGTTTGTAAAGCTGTTAAATAACTCGGAACGGATTAAGATTTGTGGTTCGAAACTTTTATAGTCAACGTTCTCTCGAGCATTTTGCCGAGTTTGAAACATGTTGTAAAAAAAATTAAATAGAAAGTTAATACTTTTTTACATAGACTCATTGTTTGAAACTTGATTTTAATATTTTTTAGTTGAAAAAATCAAGCTCTAGTAACAAAATTCTTTGTTTAATAACAGAATTCCTTGTCTTCCTTAGTTTACTCGTATGAGAGTGCATTAGAAAAATTGATTTCAGGGTTTGAATGACGGTACCTCTTTTTTAAGTTCTATTACGCAATTTTGTATTATTAGGCTTTAGACATTTACTTTGTACAGTATTTTAATTTGCTTTGAATATGAAGTTTGTTTGAAAAATCTACAACTTTTTGAAAATAACGTGATGCGTTAAAATATAATACAATCGAATAAAGCGGCGGTTGACATAAAACAACAATATAAGTTAAATGTATTCACATACAGATCAGCATTTTGTCGTTTTTTTCGAAACTCTAATTTTTTTGAGGTACAATATTAGTTTTTTAATTTTTTGACACGAGAAAGGTGCATAATATACCTTCCACCTTTCTTTCACCATAATTGCTCATCCAGGCTATGTAAATAACGTGATGAGCAGTTAGATCTAAGTCATAAATAAACCGTATGTGTTTTTCAGTGCACATATTTTAGTTGCGTATTAACTATTGTTTGATAAAAGCGAGTTTATACTATATAATAATGCAAGCAAACAAGTGGCTTCGAATATCTGATGAAGACTTGGTATCACGAATCATCGATGCGAGTGATCATGCTTCGTCATTTGAAGATCTTGAAAATTTTAATGATGAAGCTTGTTTACTGAATGCCACTGCTCTAGACAGTGATAATGATGCTGAAGTTCAAAACAATGATCAATGGAACTTGAATGGAAGAAGACGAATTAAATTTCCTTTCACCGGCAATAGTGGAATAAAAGTAGAAATAAAAAATCCTTTAGATCCTTTAGAATTTTTTGAAATTTTTTTTAACGACGATTTAATAAATATAATCGTTACTGAAACTAATCGTTACGCTAGTCAGTTTTTAGAAGAAAGTTTCAGTCAATTAAAAGCTCGGTCACGATCTAAAGAGTGGGTTGAAACTGACCCTGATGAAATAAGGGTTTTCCTTGCCCTCATTCTGCTGCAAGGAGTTTGTCACAAGCCAGAACTCCAGCAATATTTTAGCAAAAGGGCTTCTCTATTGAGTCCTTTTTTTGGAGAAGTTATTGAAAAAGACCCCTTCCTTCTACTGAGCAAATTTTTACATTTCGCAAATAATAAAGATTTTAGTCCCAACAGCAACATACCCAAAAAACTTTATAAACTGTGGCCTGTACTGACTCATATGAAAAAAAAGTTTTCTGAAGTCTACCAACCAGAGCGAGATATGGCGGTGGATAAATCGTTGTTATTGTGGAAAGGTCGTTTAGGCTGGAAGCAATACATCCCGACAAAAAGAGCAAGATTTGGGATAAAATCGTTTGAAATTTGCGAATCGGTTTCGGGTTATATTTGGAACTTTTTTATATACATTGGTAAAGATACGATATATGATGAAAGTATAAACGAAAGTATACCGATGGGAAGCAAAGTTGTTCAAACCCTTTTGAAACCACTGTATGGAAAAGGGTACTGCATTAACATGGACAACTTTATCAGCTCTCCAGAGTTATTTGAAACTCTTTGCGAAAATGCTGTGGGAACAATTAGAGCCAACAGAAAAGGTGTTCCGAAACAACTTATCCAGCACAAGCTGAAAAAAGGAGAGCTAAAAGCATTGTATAATGGAAGATTAATGCTTTTAAAATGGAAGGACAAAAAAAATGTGCATATCATGAGCACCTTTCATGATGCAAGTGTGAAGGAAGTCGGTAGGCAAGATACCCGTAAAATAAAGCCCATAGTTTGCTGTGACTATAACGACACTATGGGTGGTGTTGACCTCAGCGACTGCTTTTTGTCATCGTACCCAAGTGCTAGAAAACGTCTGAAAAAATATTATCAAAAGCAATTTAGGTACATTCTTGATATGGCCGTTTTAAATGCCCATATTTTGTTTAAAAAAAGTGGGGAAAAAGATTCCAGACTTGCTTTATCTTGAACTTAATAGATCGTTTGGTAGAAACCTACAACCGAAAAAAGCAAAAAAGTTTCAGAGGAAGAAGATCACTCACAGATACTCCTCTACGGCTCACTGCTCGTCACTTTCCAGCTTACCTGCCAGCGACACCAAACAAGAAGCGCGCTACGAGGAGATGCAAAGTTTGCATATCGCATGGCATAAGAAAAGAGACTAGTTATTTCTGCGTAAATTGCAATGTGCCTCTGTGTGAAGTACCATGTTTTGAAACATATCACACTGTGCTGCATTATTAAATATTAAATGTCTCTTTAGTTGTTTTATGTCAAATGCTTTGTACTTTTATTCGACTGTATTATGTTTTATCGCATTGCATTGTTTTTGACGTGTTATACGTTTTTTAAAATAAATTTTATTTTACCTGGCTACAAATTATTGTCCAATACTTTATTCAGTAAATATAGTAAAAAAGAACTGATAGACGTAATGATATATAATGATTAAAAACTGATTGTAGTGTCCTCCGAGGGCTGACTTTTATATTTTTTAAAACATACCCCAATAATCTCTGCTAAATAGGGAATTTTGCAACTAAAATAGAATTTTTTCAAAAAATTGCTTTTATCTTGTATTGCCTTTTTATAAGGGCAGATAAAACCGCGCTTATTGAACACATCTAGTAGACTTGTTGGATGTGCAGTTTTTATTTCGTTTTATAGCCTCAAAGTTTTAAAACTTTCTATTGCAAGATTTAAGCCATATTTTGATTTTTTTCGGGGTATATTTCGCAAGATTATAAGCCTCAGAATTAGTGTTTTGTTAATCTCTATATTTATTATCCCAATACACAGGAAAGCAACGGAGGGGCTAATATATATAATAAAAAATTACCCCAACCTGTTTCTAGAGATGTAAAATATTGCTATCCGCTTGAAATTTAATAGAGATATGACTACAATTTAGAAATGATTGCCAAGACCACAAAAGCAGGGAAATTTGCGGTAAGTGTCTTTCCCAAGGACACAACAGAATGGCGCGAATAGGTTTTGAAGCGTGACCATGTCGATCACAATCCCGGCACCATTTGACCACACTGCTGATTATACGAAGGTTAACGTTTTGTGGCTACTGTTCTTACTGTTTTCAAAACTTTAATTTTTTTGAGGTACAATATTAGTTTTTCTAAAAGTTTTGAAATATTTTATTGCAAGATTGAAAATATATTTTAATTTTTCTAAATTCTAATCATCAATTATAGTTAAAAATGCAAGTAATTTTTTTGTATAACTTCTTCATAGGATAACTAAATAAAATGCATCGAAACATCCAGAAATAGTAAATTTGTACGTTAATAAATTTTAAAGTTTTTCTAATGTATCGTATTTATTGCATTAATTATAATCGGCTTTTATTTCAAGAAGGATTAATTTTCCTCTGTGTGACTTTACGGCTTCTAAAACGGATTAATAGCGGAATCCCCACACAATTTGCGACAGCAAGAAAAGATTCATTTTAAACAGCGAGGCGCATTTTAATTACACACTGAGAAACGGTTTGTGAAAATTTAATTCCGCAGTTAACGGGTTAAATATGGTAAGGGAGCAGAAATGGTAGATAGGACAGATATACTGTAGAGTCAGAAAATAAGGTGATAGATTCAAAAGCACATGTCTTGAAGTGAGAGATACACCACTCAAGGGCATGCAGAATGGCGTAAGTCTCGGCACAGTAGCTGGTAGCTCAAATTCCAGTCGAGAAGGAGAGGGACTAGCAGTAACACACTTTATACACATAATGTGAATCCCTGCACCACCCTGCCATAGCTCGTAAGGTACCAAACCGTTGTCCAGGCAGTGATGTCGCTGTAAGATAGGGAGGATAAATGGGAGGTAGCTGTGTTATTGCGAAGGAAGGGAGGCTCATTACGAGATCATGGAGAGGAGATTTGGAGTGAGATAGTGTAAGTAGAAGGGGTAGACCAGGGATGTTTAGGAGGGCAGAGGATTAAAGGTTCACGAGCAAGGTGTATGTTCAGAGTAAGGTTATGTGATCGGGAGAAGAATCTTCATGAACCTTTCTTGAGACGTGTGCGAGGATTAGAATTTGCTAGAGAAGCTAGGGTAAAGGTTGAAGGTAGTCGGAGGTGGGTTAGAAGAGGGCAGGTAATTCGATCAGGGCCTGATAAGGTTGAGGTTGAGAGTTAAGAGAAAACTGTGGAGAGTTCAAGAGAGGAGAAAGATGAGCAGAATGTGGAGTGCAGGGTGTTGCAGTGTGCAGTTCTGATAGTATTTATGTGAATTTTCTTGGTGCTTCGAAAGGGTTTTGGGGTTTGAGTAGAGAAATAGGACTGTAGATGTGAATAGAGTTGGTTAGCACAGTCTACCGGGGTATGACAACTTGATGATGATAAGAGGAAGGGTGAAGGATTTAGGGCGAGAGTCAGAGGAAGAACAGCGATAGGGGGGACATAGACATTGAAAAAGTGTATAGGTGAGACTACTATTATTTTAACTGTGATAGCTAAGTAGTCGGAGCTGGGATCGATGGAGGAGATGAGTTGTGTGGAGAGGGGGGTGCAGATTAGACCATTTTTGACGAGCATGAGTACACCACCTTCTAGGTTTGCCGCAAAGACGGTGGTTCCTCTCCTCGTCATAGAACGGTTCTTTTGGAGAGTTTTGTAGGGGATGTGAAAAGTGGAGTCAGAAGAGAGGTGCAACTCTTGCACGAAGATAAGATCATACTGATTTAGAGAAAGAAATTGTATAAGTTCAGTAAGACGGGGGCGAATACCATTAGCATTCCACTGTAGGATTCGAAGGTTGTTTCGAGAGGGAAAGGAAAGATGGAAAGAAGATTGTGTGAGAGGAGAGATGGTTTGTTGGGTTTGAGGAGAAGGTAGAGATGACGCTGAGGGAGGGTAAGTAAAAATTATTTGGGAGTGACTAGGAGAGTCGGTGGGGTTATTAATGGTGGAGAGTTGTTTTGGGGGAGATTTCATTTTTGAAGATGTGGGTTTGTGGATATTTGTAGATGAAGATGGGGGTTTGGGAGTGTTTGTGGATGAAGATAAAGAATTAGGATGTCAGGGGGAGGAGAAGTTTGGGAAGAGGATTGGCACATTGGACAAGTCCAAGAGTGTTCCGGGGAGATTTTGCAAAAGTCTTGGGGGAGAGACCGGAACAGGAGAGATGTACCCAAAGAGAACAGTTGGTACATTGTACCGATCTGTTTCCCCAGGTGACTTTACGGGAGCAGACGGAGCAGGGGTCTATAGTGCCTGGGTTGGGATGAATTTCATCGCTGATGAGAAGAAGCATAAGGATAAGAAGCAGCGGTGAGTAGGATAGGTAAAGAGGAAGTTTGGGGTGGAAGAAGAGACTAAGGAGAGTTGTCGGACAGATAGTAGAAGAAATGGGGGTTGGTCATTTGGGTTTAATAATGCTATCCATATGTGACCGCGCATTGGACAGCAGGAACAAAAAACGAAGAGAAGAGTTGTCCACGAGAGAATCGCCCAAGGATGAGACCCTTGGGAATTGAAAATCCATTTCAACCCTCCCCAATGCAGGGAAGTGGACTGCACTACCACGTTGAGGTGACTTGTTGTTGGTGCAGACTACCATCGTATCGCATTATTTGCCAGCAATACGACACTTCTACCCACTCGGCCGCGCTGCTGACACGTGGATTTAAGTACGTTTTAAATTGTTAGTGGCACAATAAAGAAAAATTTCTTATGCTTTAGTCGTTTAATTAATGAAAGTGGAATAGGCCTGGTGCTGCTTTGGACAAAGTAAGAAAGTGTGTCTTATTATGAAATGCAGAGACCGTGTTTATGATGGTACAGCTGCCATGAAAATTAAAAAGAAAGGGTGTACAAACATTTCCTTAAATGAAAATCCTTTTGTATGTATGTTATGTGCATTGCTTTAGCTTCAAATTGAAGATAGTTTTGTCAAAATCATGCCAGCTTGCACAGATTTGCAAAATATTTTCAATTTTAACCAAAGCTTGTGACTATATCAAATCATCTTCCATCAAAACTTAAAACTGGAAGAAATTTTAAATCATTCGGTTCGGGCAAAATGACAAGTTCGATTATGTTCTACAAGACTGCAGGACTACAAGACGGACACAACGACATAAATTCGTTAAACTGTTCATATCCCATCTGCTTTATTTTTTTTATATTAGATACAATATCTGACTTATTCCGATCTACTCAGTTTGTCAAAATCTGCGATGCTGTATTGGTTATTGTATATACGTACTTTAGTGAAGTATTGCAAAACTATCAAACAACATTTAAAGGATTCTCACGCAAAGTTTAGCCTTTTTGCATTCTTAAGTTCACTCTGCAAACCCTGCAAGCAGTAGCTGATAAAATGTTTTACAATACTTTGTTTGAGCTTAAGAATTAGCCTAATACAGCAAATAGAGGGAAATGAGTTTTTTATGCCTTAGTTCTATGATCTTGCAGAACAGAGGAAATGTTCAAATAACGATACTGACAAATTTTATGGCATAAATGGTTTTATTTCGTTTTTGAATGGTGCTATAACTCTTGAACCACTGAACCCCTTGAACAATAGTTGACAAATAGTCTGAAGAATGGTATCTTAACCACGTGAAAAATAGTTTGGCTCTGACAATATCACCCCACCATAGTGTTTATAGAGCTGTTGCCATGTTATTAATGTAAACAGGAATGTACAATCTTTCCCGATGCCAGGTCAAGAGCCAATAACAAAATTAAACCGCGGGAAAAACTTGCATTACTCATCGACTAACTGTTTGTTACTATAAAAATAATTTAGTTTTGTTGCAAATCATAAAAAAGTTTTTGGTGTTCGCTTTAACGAGAGGCTAGAAGTTGGTTTGTTTTAGAAATCAAAGAGATAAGTTAAGTTGTAAGGCCAAACAGCTACTCAACAAGATCAAAGTGGCGTGAGCCATCACTCTTTTTCAAAACCACAGCTTTCCGTTGATTAAGCATAACTAATTAAATAATAATTTAATATTACCAAAAAATTTATCAAACTTGCACTCAGATTTGTCCCACCAAATTGCATTGAACATATATTTATAATTCTCACTATATATTGAGAAACGAGCATGGTGCACACCAGTTTTTTTGACTTCAAACTAAGAATGATTATAATCAAAGAGTATAGTTAGCTTAATGCCTTTGGATGAGCGTTAAGTTAGGGGAGCAAAGCAGACACACTGGAGTTACGCGAGAGCATCTAAACCAGCAATGTACAACATTGCCCATTGCAGTATAGCACCATACACTACAAGCATTGAATGTTTGTTTACTGCATGTGTCTGCGGAGCAAGCCAGAGATATCTTGATCACTACTGACTAGGCATACTTTATTTAGTGATTCATATTTCCATTTAGTGGCAGGAATAAAAAAACTGCTAAGTTGTTTTTTTTTTAAAAAAAAACCAAAATTTTGCCAACCCTGGTGACAAGGCACAGAAACTTGTTAAAATATATAGACAGTGTAGCGTGAGCGGTTTGGCACACAAATAAACTTTAACACCTTTTATTAAAAAGGAGCACAATTTGAAATGAACAGACAAAATAACATTAAAACTTCGGAATTAGAAATTAAGCTGAATCTTCGCTTGATGACGTTGTAAGGATGAGTCTCGAGTTAAGTTGCACAGACGCTCATATCAGTCTGGTTGTCTCTCTCTTTGCTCTTTGTCAGTCTGTTTCGCGATTCGGTCCCGCCCGTATATATCGTGGAAGTAATTTTATAGATTTTCTATTATGACTCCTGACCTTTTTTTTTACTTGTAAAATCACGAGGCGGTAGATGACGTGATCAGGCTACATCCTATTTGCAGTGTGTCGATAATAATTACACAAAAGGCGGTTAGCCGTTGATGGCGCGATCAGCCAACGATCAGTTGGGAGGATAGCGGAAAGGCGGTACATAAACAAAATACTAAGAAATGCAAAATTATTGCATAATAGTTGTCATGGAAGTAGATGAACGTTGTGCAGCGAGAGGAAGAGCGTTTTTTCATAAATTTCTCTTATATTTTTTATAGTTGGTTGAATAGGAACATTTGTTATAGCCTACTCATCTAACTATAGTGAAAAATGCAGTAAAAAGCTTGTATAATGATTTTTGTGTAAAATGAAAATAAATTGAAGAATTAAATTGAGGCTGTAATTTTATTTCCATTCTCATGATTATTTATGAAGGTGATTTTATCAATTGGTAGCATATCAATTGGCAACATTGACCAATTATAAAGGTATTCATAGAAAATGTTAGTATATACAAATATTTTTCTACTATTACAAGGTAATATGTTCAGTAATACTATTACTATTAATATAATTAATAAAAATGCTTTTAAATACCTTAAAAAATAAAAATTTAAAACCCCCCAAAAAAACACTTAAAGCCAAGTTTTATTTTTTCTTTGGGTGGGTTTTTCTTTGGATTTTATTGGGAGGGTTTTTTAATGCCAACCCTCGCTTTAAAGCATGAATTAAAACTAGAGTGTACAGTTTTTGTTTAGTATTGTTGCAAGAAAGGTAAAAAGAACCAGTAATTGCTCGAATAGACCCCAACAGCTTTTTGTCGACCCCTAGGGCATATTTTGTCTCTCTTTCGACAGCTTGACTATTTAACGACACCTTGAGTGGTGCAATTAACCCCTAAGGGTCGACGCCGACCACTTTAAAAACTACTGGTTAGAATAATTAGAATAACCTTGATTTGAACTGCTTGGGACTTTATCGCAGTAACATGAGTTGATAAAAGTTTCTTTCATATGTAGCGGCTTAATTTTAAACTGTTACTTCCGCGATTACTTCCGCGAAAGGGGTTGAACAAAAAATAAAAGAGAATTACAGTAGAAAGCTGATTTCTGGTAAAAAATTTTACAATTGTATGGATAAGAACTTTTAAAAAAATTAAAAAAATTGTTGATGGCTCCGAGAAGAAAAATCAGTTAGACTATAACTACTGACATAAAAGTAAGGCTTTTGTTTGTCAAATTTGAAAGTCAAATGGTGTTCAACTATCAAAATGTTTTACTTTGCATAAAAATTTCTTCACTCTAATTTTTAGTTTTAAAAAAATTGACCTTTAATATACATAAGCAGAAGAAAACATCACTGTAGCATTGGATACCTGGCCAGCAGCATAGTAGGACACTTTGGCATTTACACATTCGACGCGTTTTTTCGGATCATAACGACTTGCGTCATTCCGTGCGAAACAATAACGAAACAAAGTCGTAATATTATTTTTCTTTACGAGTTGAAGCACGTCATGGCCTTCTCAAAAGCAGTTTAATGTTTATTAAGA
Organism: Diplosoma virens; assembly: GCA_963680785.1. NCBI lineage: Eukaryota > Metazoa > Chordata > Ascidiacea > Aplousobranchia > Didemnidae > Diplosoma > Diplosoma virens. The sequence continues at coordinate 14,203,847 of OY796894.1, read as the reverse complement.
AAGCAAAAGAATTTTGTAATGCCGTCTTCTCTTAAGTTAAGGTTTACAAAGTTACAAAATAATAATTTAAATATTATTTTTGAAATTTCTGTCCTCCTTTGGAAATAGCATTGAAATACATTGCACAAAGATTGTGATCTGCCAGTGTCGCATCTCAACTGCTAAACAATATTTTTAAGTAAGATGGTTGCCAAGATAAAAAGCACAAATTCAACAACATTGGTTTAACTCTCTTACTCTCTTTAGATTAAATGTCTTAGATTTGATCGTTGATTTTATGATACATGTAGCCAACCACTATTGTTCTATGACGTCGCAAAATACTATCAAAGTCTGTTTTATTTCTAGTTAAATAAAGTTTGTTACAAAACTGTTAAACATTTGTAATGTTGTCTTAAAATTAAATTATCAAGTCTCTCATAAAAAGTTTGTCTTGGATCTTTTTCAAAAACCATTTTCGGCATGAGTCATCTAAACACATTTGTTTTTTTTATGTAAAGTAATTTTTAGTGCTTATTCGGAAAAAAGAAAATAATAAATTCGGTCTGGCTGCCGTTTGTTATTGTTGCACGGTTAAAAGAGTAATTCTTTTGCGAAACTGAAAAATCTTAAAGGTTCTTATCAACAAAAGTTGCGAAACATTTTTAGCCAAACAGAAGTTAACCTTTTTTGATAATGATGAGAAAGCTTTAGTTTGTTATTAAATAAAATTACTACAAACATTACTCTAAATAGCAGTGATTTTCTAGCAAAAGTTCCGCTGTCAGAGTAATGCTATTTTGCTAAAACTTTTATTTGTTTTTTTAGTTTATATGTGAGATAATACGACTTTAATTTGGAACTGTTTGACAAAGCAGACAAGCAGAGTTAACTGACTTAAAAGTTCAACATTTTTTAAATGCATAACACGCTAGAACAGAAGTTAAATTGATTAGCCCGATCAGGCTTATGTTAAAAAAATTTCTTCATACAGTTTGACAATGCTTTTGCTATAGCGACTAATTCAATAAAAAAAGTTCCCAAAGTTAGCAATTCAGTTTTTGTCTTTTTTGTAAAAAATGGGACCAATAACTGGTTATTAGTTTATTTACAATTACAAATTCAAACTTTAAAGTATCGCATTGTGAAAAAAAACAATAAAGTTTATAATTTAAGTTCAATATCAACTTCATCGCTTAATTATTTGTATTTATTGAATTTGGATATATTGGCTATACGTATATAATATAATATATAATATTAATAGTTGATATGATCATAGTGCTATTTAACAATATTTATTTATTTAATCTTTTGATGCCCCTCTGAAAATAAAACAATTTTGTAAAACTTTTTTGTTAATGGACTCAAAAAAAAATTACATAACTTTTTAAAGATGATTTTATGAATGCTGCGCTAATCATTAAATGAGAAAGATTTAAAAATATAAAATAAGCGGAGAGTAATCTAATATCAACAGTAAAAGATAACATAGTTGTGTAATAATGATGAGAATGAAAATAAAAATTACAAAACACTCAATGCAATAAATGATGCAAGATTCCGAACGGCAGGGTTATATACTGTACTTAATACAAACAGGTGTGCGCCGCAAACTCTATGATTTTCAGTAAAAATGTGAAAAATGCTCTCTGAATTTTAAATCAATTTTAATAGATTTTTATTAGCACGAAGAATTAAGTGCTTTTTATTTCATTTTAAACTTCACTTCTCTTTTCATCACAAATCAAATTTTGTGTAATCAAGGTGTTTTTAGTAGATAAACCTACGATACTTTTAGTAGATAAACCTATAATACAATACTTACAAATACTTTAAAATTACCATAATAGTTTAGTGGATAAACCTACAATAAAGTATTGTTGGTTTTTGTCGATATCAACTCGATTAAAGCGTGGTGGAATGTTCTGGAATATGAATATTTTTTTGGAATAAAATAGTTCTTCAACTCGATATAGTAGGTTGATAGTACGTTCAATCATTAATTTTTTATTGCTTTTTATACAGCAGTAAGTCATTCTAACGTTGATAAAAAAAAAGTTACGTCAAAAGTTAAAAGAATATTAAATTTGATTCATTGACAGCAAAAAGTGGACAGAAAATAAAAAGTAAAAAGTTTTAGTTTTATTATTGTGACAGTTGGCTCTAGGGTGCTTTGAATTTAAGTTTAGGGTCGATAGCCGTGAATCAACTTTTGAATAAGTATCATTGTCTTATTTTCCTGCTTTAATCTCTGCAAAATTACTGGGCTAATTTTGAAAATTCTGTCACAAGGTTATGTTCAAATTAGCAAAAAACTATTAAAGAAACAAAATATGACGTTATTGTCGCTATTTTTAAAAAAACTTCTGTGGTCATAGGTCGGTAAAAAATTTAAGCTTCAGTATCTCAATTACAAGAATACAACATCAAGCACTTAGGATTATTATAAAGTTTGAATTTAATTTAACTCTTTAATATCGTTCTGATGCCGCGGTGATCTTGGAGGGGTGTTAGAAGAATTAGAGGGTTTGTCCTCATCATTTGCTTTTTTCAATGTCTCCTGATTATTGACGTGTCTTCCATTGACATCGGACTTGTCGTTGTTTTCTTCATCGTCGCCGGTTTCCGTCGTACTTTGATCGATCTTGTCTCTCGTCAACGAAATCGACTTCATCAAGTTAATGTCGAGATTGATCGTGTACTTGCGGAGCTCTTTTGCTTCTCCTTTTGTCAGGAACTTTTTGCATTTTGAAAGCAAATTGCGGAAGCAATTGGCATTGTAATCAAGGCGCAGCAAGCGCTCATGAGATTCCAGTACATTTTGTTCTTTCTTGAAATAACTATAAAAAATAGGATATAGATAACCTTTAAAACTAGTAAATTTCAACAATTTGCTTTTAAATTTAACATTTTAATGAAATTTTGCCTAATCTTTTTGATCAACTTATAAAAAAAATTTACTAAAGTGATATCAACTCCAGCTCTAATTATTGTATTTAGATTTTAGATTCGAAAGAATTCGACTGTGTTATAATAAAAAGTTTATCATTTGTTGCAAGTCATTGAAAAATTTAATAACTTTTCCAAGATTTTTATGTTATGGTCACAAAAACTTTATGAGCTTACGATATTATACTGTACAGCTGTAACAAGTACTTGTTTTAAAATTAAATCATCGCATTTGCCGAAAAAAAAGTAACTGAGAAAAAAAGACAGCTTGCATTTATTACAATCAAATAGAAAAGTTATTAATATGATAATTTTAACGGGTGCTGTATATGAGTCGAATTATATCGAATTTAAAATCATTTAGGCGTTATTGTTCACAAAGTGCTCGAATCTCGCTCAAACCAGAAAAAATTCACGAATCGTAAGAAAATTTAATGTTTGAGATTATTTTTTATTTTATATGAAGATTTGATTTTTAATTTTCCAATACTTACTCTTCCCAAATATCAAACAAAGACGTCGAGTCAGCTTGTTTGCGTCTTTCATCCGAGCATTGATCTATATCTTGAATCACAACTAGAATATAACTCATACGGAAGGGCCACTGGTCAGTGAGGACAATCCAATATACAATCTTCCTCGCCAACTTCTTAATTTCTAAAATTTTGAAAGATATATTTTTCTAAGGTAAAAACATTATACGCTCTTTCGATAACGTAAAAATACAAATACAGATATGCCAAAGAGCAAAGTTTTTTGTTGTAGATAAAAAAAAGTTGAATCACACTGGTCAAAAGCAAATTTGAACGGATATTCTGGTGAGCGTTTTCAGAAATATTTTTCACGCTGATGCCAAAAAAATTTTTATTTCTCTTGCCATCACGTCTTTGAAATAATTTTGTTTTTATAATTTTAAATTAATTTTTGTCAATAACGATTTTTTAGTCTAAATGCAACGGAATATTGCATTGTGACGTCATAGCATAACATTCTTATGTGCTAAAACAACGTAATGAAAGCGCTGAGTGGCATTGAGAGAATGGAAGTAGATAGTTTTGAAAATTATTATTTATGTAGAGAATATAAAAAATGTTTGAGCATAAGTCGGCGCAAAGAAGGCAATAATATTTAAAAATTCATGACAACATGTTATATTTATTTAGTTCTACCGGTGTAAAATAGTTAGGCCTACGCTAATAGTATTTTCAAAATTTCCAAATATATTCATAATGCCTGGAAAAGTGTCTAACCTTTTTTTATTTAAGTACATTCAACGGGCCGCAAAATTACATATACGCTCTTATATAAAAATTTTTCTTTTTAGTATTTGATGCCATGAACAAATGAGAAATATTAGAATATAAATTTAAATTGATTAACTAATTAAGAATCTAAATGAAATGTGAAACTATTAAAATCTTTACTTATTAGTATTAAAAATGACTACACTGGAGCTGCTTTGAATTCACAATTACGTGAGTTCTTTTCTTCTTTCTTGCATCAACTCAAAATTTTCAAGCTCTGGAGAAGGTTTGTAGTCGCGATTCCAAAGCCGATGAAGCCTAAGGGGGACCCAAACAGTTATCAACCAATATCTCTGCTCTATGTCGAGAGGCTTATCTACGCACGCCTCGAACCAATTATTGATCCATTGGTTTTTAGAGAGCATGCTGAGCCTCCGTATTTCAAATCATTCCACTAACAAAAAGGATTGAGAATTTTTTGTCTATTTATCGATCTGAGGGCGGCATTTGATTAGTGTCTAGCATTGTGGCCTTACATGCAAACTGCTTGAGACTTGTGTCAGATATGCACATGGCCAAAATGATCACGAAGCTTGTCCAAAATCGAAGTTCTACCCTTACTACCGTTGACGGAGCAGGCTCTACGCCGTCTGAAAAACGGCGTTCCTCAGGGATTGGTAGTGGCTTCCCTCTTTTTCAACATTTATTGTATATCTACATTGGCCCTTCTTGATTTCTAGAAAGTTTACCTACGCAGACGATCTATCATTGTTCACTCTTTTGCAAACTGGAAGACCTTTATAAGGATTTTAATTCAAGACATGACTAAACATTTAGTGCATCTTTAGACTTTGAAGCTTATGCTTAGTTGCGCCAATACGGTGATGGCAGCCTTTCATTTTGATAACCAAGAGACAAGGATGGTTTTAGTACGGTGCGAATAGAGCAGCCGCAGTGTCGCCCTTAAAAAATGTCAAAAAGTTGCCCATCTAAGTAGATATTGTTCTATTTCTTCATACTAACACCATGAATGTGACACCCCTAAAATATTGACTATATTTTTAGAGATCATTTTGTTTCGGAACACTAAAAGATGGCCCTCCGATTTTTCTTGCACCAGCGCCCTTTTTTGTAAGGCCATCACTGCCAAGAAGCTCAACCTGATCTAAATGTTTACGACAGCGTTAGACTTAAACCAATGTGTCCAATTTTACTTATTTTGTGGTAAAACTGGACAGATCGCTCATGTTTTGTCACCATCTCTTTGTATTGCGAAAAAAACTATCTTCGCGTGTCACATTGCTGAGGCAACTTGCATGCTCAAAATGTGGTGGCAGTGCCGAAACACTGCGTACGGCTGCACTATTTTTAGTCTACTTAACAGCTGAGTACTGCGCACCATTCTGGTGTCGCAGCGCTCACACTCGCCTTATCGACAGTGTCCTGAATGACGCCTTGCACATAGTCACTGGTTGCCTGCGTCCTACTTCAACGAATCACCTACCCATACTCGCAGGCATCCAGCCAGCTGAGCTTTGCCAACTAAAAGCAACACTCTCCTTGGCTAACAGTGCAACCCTGGACCCTGACCACATGTGTAATTTCTAGATTAAACATATAATCTCAAAAAAGGTCTGGTCATCTTTCCACCCTTCTAATAAATTCCTTTTTCATCACTAGCAGCATCACTCCTTTGACTGAAATCTATTTCTAAGTCACTCCTCATTGGATCAAGGCAATATCTTTACTACCACTAAAGTTACTAACTGTCTATCACTTGATATAGTAAAAAAGGTTTAAAAATAACACAATCAATATTAATTCAATTGCAAAACAATGCGAATACTAAAGATGATGCTTGGGACAAACATTTTATGACAAGCGTCACCGACAAAATTTTTCATAAATCAGTTTATTGTACGTTACTCGATGCAACAATTAACTGACGTATTCACTTTATTGTCCTATACGTTACTATGACAGCAACAATTACAAATTCTAAGCACCTATAAAAATATAACTAAAAAATTGGAGTAAGCATTGGGCCGCAGGTCGGACATTCGTGGATTAAACCATCCAGATCGGTTTGGCTGTGTCTGTGGAAAGTTTACAAGCAAAGAACAACAAAGGAATATTTCTCATGGTATCAAAAAGATTTATATGATATATTTTGTTTGTCCATTAGATGATTAAGATAAGACCGGGGCACCTCACAGAATATGCAAGAAATGCTGTTTAGACTTGCACAACTGGCTAAATAAACGGTCTTTTTCTATGCCATTTGTCGTCTCAATGATTTGGCGTAAGCCCAAAGATCACTGTCAGGATTGCTATTTTTGCCTCACCAAAACAAAGGGCATTTTTTTTAAACAGAGAGATAAAATAGCATATCCCAATTTAAATTTAGGAAGAATACCTGTTTCTCATCATGCGTCAATGCCACCACTAGTGCCTCCTCAATATGGCTTTGATGCTATTGATTGCAGTGCCAATGAAAACGATTCTACGGATTCTTGAATATGATACCAGGATAGATGTTATCTTATTTTCACAGAAACATCTTAATGACTAATTAGAGATTTATGTTTTTCTGAGGAAAAGGCAGAGCTTTTTGCATGAAGGTTGAAAGAAAAACATATGATTGATAATGATGTTGAACAGTTTCTACAGTAAACGCAATAGAGAATTTTCTTCAGCGTTGAAAGTTGAGGGACCTCTTTGTTACTGCCATGATATTGAAAAGCTATTTTGAACTCTAGATATAATTCATATTGTGGGTGAATGGAAGTTTTTATTGATTACTCAAAAAAAACTTGAAAGCAGTTATTCAACTCTTATTTATCTAAGATGCTTTTTTCTGTTGACTACCTAAGGGGGTCCTCGAAAACCCTAGGTTTACATGTCCAATAGTCTTAACAAGCAATAGCTGCGCAGTTGATTTTTTGATATGTTGAAAAAAATTTATTCTAATTTAGTCAAATGTCTTTACTTTTAATATATTTAATTTTGGCAAGGAATAAATTTTCTTCAACCATATTGTAGCGACACTCAGCAGCACAATTAATTTTATAAAACTTTTATTTTCAAACGTTTTCGGCTTCTTAAGCCCTTTTCAAGAAAAACTTAAACTTAAATGAAATTAACAATAATGCGTCAAAACAAAGAAAATTAATTATTTATGCATGAATGATTTACATTATGATGAATAAGTTAAAGCAAATAGAAATACTTTGATAAGCGATTTAAAAAAACGTCTCGAATCAAATACCAAAGTACGGAATTGTAAGATAATAAGTACGGCAATCAGTAGAACGATCAACGGTTATGTTGGACACAAATTTGTTTAAAACTTTATTTTATGTTGGACACAAATTTGTTAAAAATTTTTTAAATCGCTTATCAAAAATTTTCAAATCGAAATTTAATGTGAAAGTTTATCCTGTCTATAAAACATTTAAAATTGGAAACTACTTTCAGTTGAAGTTCACAACTCCTTTGGGTCTTTGCTTAAATGTCATTTATGAATTTACATGTTCGTGTGACGCGAACTTGACATACATCGGTATGTCAACCCGACATTTGAGCACTAGAGCTAAGGAGCATTTCGACTTCAACTCTCAAGTATCAAGTGCAATAAAAAATTATATAATGTGTTGTAATGTTTGTTCCTCTGTCAAATTAAATTTAAACTTCTTTAAAATAATTAAAAAGTGTAAGTCGGAATTTCACACAAAAATACATGAAGCATTATTTATTAAAAAACGTAATCCTGGTTTAAATCGACAACTTTATGCAAAAGGTTTTTCATTTTTATTAAATGTTTTTTAATTTTTATTTAAAATTATTTTTTTGATTTCTTTTCTAATATATTTTAAATTTACTTTCACTTTTAAATAATTTGATGAAACTAAAAATTGGCTTTATAATTCTATTTGCTTTAACTTATTCATCATAATGTAAATCATTCATGCATAAATAATTAATTTTCTTTGTTTTGACGCATTATTGTTAATTTCATTTACGTTTAGGTTTTTCTTGAAAAGGGCTTAAGAAGCCGAAAACGTTTGAAAATAAAAGTTTTATGAATTTAATATATTTGCTATTAGTTTTTTCTTATTTTGCATAAAGTTGAAGATCTCAAATTTTTGTTGATTGTTTTGTTTTGCAACATAATCAGATTAGTCACGGTGTGCTGCAAAAACAAACAACTACTACTTAACGCAGTAATCTTGACATATACAGCAAGACGTTCAAAACGTTTTTTGACTTACCTCATGATTTTTGTACACAAAAAGTGTACGAAAATCATGAGGTAAGTCAAAAAAATAGCCTGTTACTCTAAAGCTATCCATCAGATTTGGTCAAGTAAAATACCAAAATATTTAAGATTAAATTTTAGGAAAAGTCATAAAACTTTAGGTTTTTATCATCCAAACTTTACGAGTTACAACCTTAGGTAAATTACGGTTAAGATGTTGGTAATAAAAAACCCTTCATCTATGTTGTACACTCTGCCTAGTTAAAAGAACTGTACGAAAATATTGAAATTTTGTTGATTGCGATCCACTATTCTGATTACCACTGGAGCTTATGTTGTACACTCTGCCAAGTTATCCACTATTCTGATTACCACTGGAGCTTATGTGGTACATCTATGTTGTACATTCTGCCTAGTTAAAAGAACTGTACGAAAATATTGAAATTTTGTTGATTGCGATCCACTACTCTGATTACTACTGGAGCTTATGTACTTTGAGATCATTGGGATCATTGGAATGTTAATAGGATTGATCATTGAGATCATTGGAATGTTAATGAGATTGCAAAGGAGTTTACTAAACACAGTTTGTTTATGTTTTTGGGACAGTCGTGCCACTGCATAGCAATATGTAACAAAACAATGGCCGACAAAGAATTCATAGGTACCCAAAATGAAAAATATTCAAAACATTTCTTTTGAAAATCTTGATAAATTTTTAATGCCACCATTGTGTATCAAGCTAGTATTAACCCACAGCAGGTACAGTGGGGTCTGTTGGACCCCAGCATAATTTAAAATCACAGTATTTTTTATGAACTTTTTAAAATTCTAAATTATCCTTGATCTATTTTTCTTTTAATAATCACTAAAATTAGGCATGCTTTATAAACTTTCTAATTTTTTTCTATTTGAGAGTTATAGCAATTAGAGTCTCATAGACCCCAAGGTTCCAAATAGAAGACAATTTCACAATGCAGTGTAACCCGTATTTGTATGTTTTAGAAGTCGCTCGTGTTATAGATCACTGATTTAACATATTTTTAGCATTTAGTAACAATAAGAAAAAAATTGTAATCATTGCAAACCTTTATTTATCATGTTTAAAAGAACAAAATTCGTTCTGAAGAAAGCATTAGAAATATTAGAGGAGTTTGATGGTTTCACTCTCAACTAATTTAAAAATTTAGCTTGCGAAAGCGAAACAAATGATGATTATTCTAAAGCTCATACTAATGATAATATTGAAAAAGATGCAGAAGGAGAAGGGGAAAGTATCTCTTTTTTTATAAATATAAAGGAAAAAATGGCTACATTTGGCAAGGTAACCCGCAAAGATCTGGAAAAACTCTTTTGCATAGGGTTGTTTCAGAGAAACCAGGACCAAAAAAGATGGATCTCTTGCACATTTTCCTTAGAGAGCATTTGACCTTTTCATCAATGACAGTCCAATAGCAATAATGATTATGTGTACAAATCAAAAGATCAGATATATGAGAAATCGCTTGAAGAGCAGGCAAGGATTTGCATATGGTACTGAAAGCATTGAGGTGAAAGCCGTTATAGAAATATTAGTCTTTTTAGGTTCAACAAAAATTTCGCATGAATCAACATCAATTATTAGGGCATGTGATGGAATTGGCAAACCGTTGTGCTTAGCTGCTATGAATCAGAAAAGGTTTATATTTCTTTTATACTTTTTAAGGTTTAATGATTATTCTACAAAAAATGACAAAAAATTATGCAATAAATTGGTTCCCGTAAAAAACTTTTTGACAAATTTATTACTGCCTGTGTAAAAAACTATAGTCCTTGTCCTAACTGCACCATTGTTAAGTCTCTCTTGGGATTTAGAGGTAGATGCAGTTTCAAGCAGTACATACCAATAAAACTAACTAAATATGAGATAAAATTTATTAGTCAATCATGATATTCCCTCAAATCAATTGTTTACACTTAAAAAAAAAGCACACTCTAGTCAAAAGAACTTAAATCTCTCCGTACCAACTAAAGTGGTTCTAGATGCAGGGTTAGGGTTAGTAGTATTTCTATCCAATATGCATTCTGCAAACAGTATGCGTGAAGCAACAAGAAGAAGAGACCAATGTTTACTACAATGAGACCAAAGGTGAAGTTGACAGCTATCACCAGAAAACGTTCCCTTTCTACTGCAACTATAAAACAAATTGCTGGCCAATGCAAGCTTTTTACAAAATTTTAAAGAGTTCTATCGTAAATCCTTATGCTATTTTCCTAAGAAATGATCCTAATTTTGATGGAAAGAGAAATGATAAAAAGTGTACTTTATAAAAGAAATTGCAAAATCACTTATTACTCCAAATGCACAACGCAGATTTGAATCAAAACAAACAGCGAAAATATTAAGTTACTTATAGAAAGTTTTGGAACAGTAAAATGCTCTTATGAAACTGTTAAAGAGCCAAGAGAAAGTACAACAAAATACATGTATATAAAGATCTGTAAATGTAAAGATCTAGCTTATTTCCCAGATCAGCTGATTAAAAGACAAAAACAGTTTTAAAAAAATGTCAAATTCACATTTATGATCACCATTCTCTTAGTTATTATGTTACGTAACTGAATGGTATTAGAGATCATATGTATTTGGTTATGAAACAAAAGAACAAAAGGAAATAGTTATTTTTTAAAAATAAGTTTGTTTGTTACAAGTGTCTGTATTTTGTCATTTTTATTTCATAACAGACAATAAAGGTTGTTTTTATTTTTAAAACAAAGATTAGTTTGTTTCGAACAAAATTGCTGCTAGATGTATCTTTAATAAAGTAAAGGAATGCAAAATAGGTATTATTTTTTCAATCAAAGTTTATTAATAATTTGTTTTAACCAAAGTACCACTTGCTACTGACAAAAGGAAAAAATATGTAATATTTTGAAGATATTTGCTTCTCATTAACCTATTGGATGGATAAAAATACATTTATTAAAAAATATTCAACTTGGGGTTTTTTGGACCCTTGGTATCAAATGTATATCAGATTCAAAGGTACCTCCTGAGGGTTGAAGAAGAACTTTGTAAAAGCTATGACCAAATATCGTTTGAATGGCTTTGAATTTCTCTGCAAAAGTTTTCCAAACTAAACCAAACCAAATTAAAAGAATGAATCTTTGTTGGTCCGCAAATTCGGAAAGTTTTTGAAGACCCACAGTTTGTAGCAGCTTTGCATACAAGGAAACTACGAGTTTGGCGTGCATTTAAATGGATTTTCTTGAATTTTCTGGAAAACTTCAAGTAACCTTCATATCAAGAAGATGTCGCAAAGTTGCCTGCGGCATACAAAGAAATGGGGTGCCACATGTCTGAAACATTTTAAAATCTTCAATATTTGAACTGGTATTGATTGCGGTAATAAATAGTGCCCAGGCCGAAAGCAATCATTTTGCCATGTTATTCTAACAGAGCCTTTCTCAAGGATAGCAGTTTTTTCAAGACCATTTAAAAACAGGTTGTTTCAAGGCTTTCAATAAAGTCTTTTTCAAGACTACAAAAGACAAAAATGAGTTGGGCCGCTGCATAATTTTCAGTCTATCAGTAAACACCGACACCGTTACGTTAAACTTGATTGTTTAATCTTTCATTAACCATAACAGCGTGATAATTTGTTTAGTATGTCAAAATCTAAACAACTGCCAATGTAGCAAAGATTTTGCCATTTATAAGATAAAAAATTCCGCACCCTCTCGTATCTTTAAAACTGATGTGCTAGAAAAAACTGATGCTAGATTTGAAATCAGCGCCTCTCTATCACCCAAAAATAAGTTATCTTTTGTTGACCAGTGTAATTAGTAATAACTCACAAATTTTGTTCAGTGCGTATAGCCCGACAGATTTATCAAAAAATTTCATTATTAATTTTTGCAAAAAAAGTTTTTCTGTAGTTTAATTAAAAAAATTTTTAAAAATGAGTAAAATGCCAATTAAAAAAAACTGTCAAAAATTTTTTTCAACTTCTCTGTCTTGATCACCTTTGTCTCGAGCGCTTTCGTCTTGAGCAGTTTCTTTGATAAAACAACAATTGTTCTGTAATTAAATATAAACAAATTTAAATACAAGCAAAAAATATAGTAATGAAACTCGAAACGGATACCTGAATACTTGCCAAAGACTGAAATAATGTTGGTTTTTTAAAACTCGCTAAATAAATCATATAAAATAAAATAAACTAAAAAATAACTACCCCAGGAAAAACTAAAATAAATAAGAAACAAACAGCATTATTGGTTGCAACAATTTCTAATGCGAAAACACGCTGCTGTAAAAACTTTTTCTTGGTTGTAGAATTTACGTAAATTATTTTAGCGCTTTCCAATTTTTTCATCTCGCATCCATGCAATCGACATTCAGGCATTCATCCCCAACCCATTAAAGCCAATATTTAAACCCTTTGTTTTGAATCGTAAAAGTTTTAAAAATGGTATCGTTGGACATAGTAAACAGGTATTTGGCCCCCTCTTCAACAGTTACTCGCCACGAAGCAGGGGTGGGCAACCTTAAATCGGAAAGCTCCGGCATTCGAGCATTAGCTGGTATATTTAGACTTATCTAAGTACCCGCTCTTGCATTAAACTGATGAGTGAAGCCGTGATGGAAATGACGTTAAAGATGCGCTTGAGATTGCGGGGATTTCCCGACAGGTGTTTAATCAACTCTTTGTCTTCGTTCATACGATCTCTGAGAAAAGTAAGCCTTATACGATGGTTTTGTTTATATAGGAAATATTTGAGAAAAACACTTGAATACTTTTTTATAACGGCAAAATATGAATAAAGACTAAAATGGTCAAAATAAAAAAACGGCTTTTCCTGTTCAAGCGCAAAGGGATTCGACATAAATGTCACGTGGTAAGCATTTTTTTCAATATCAAAAAAATATCATATTGTGCTAAGCTTTGTCAAAATTTTGGAGTTAAATTAAAGATGCTAGTTGAACAATTTCTTTTTGCAGAAAAAAAAAGATAATTGTCCACTGATTAAAAACTAGGCTATAAACAAGTATTTGACTTACAGACCTATGTTTTGTATTCTAACTAGGCCTATAATAAAAATTGTGTTTCTTACCTGCATTTATAAAGAAATGGTTTAAAGTCTATTGCTTTAGTTTCAGTCCCTCGTATTAGTTCTCCACAACTATCTGATTCTATAATTGATAACAAAATATTAATGCAGCTTATTTGTTTATAAATAAATTGTTAAATCAATCAAAATATAACTTAACGTAAGTTAAATCAACTGCATTTTAATGCAAGACATACTAAAATTGTTATTTAAACAGAACGAAAACTAATTAAGAAAATTCAAAAATAGTATAACTAATTTTTCACGACTAGATAAAATTATCAGGTGCATCCATGTTAATTGTAAAAAGTTATGTTTTATACAACAAAACAAACAAGAATTTCAGCAGCAAAAAATCACCCGGAGAATCTTCTCTGTTGCTCCTGTTTTTCCGATGAACTGGAAAAGTTACAATAGACTTACAGTTGGCATTGAAAAAATAAATAGGTTGTGACTGAATAAAAATTTAAACAAAGATTTTACACAATAAAATTAATTTTATTCAGTATCAAAATATTTCCGCTATTTCTATTGGAGCATTACGATAAACCTGTGGAATTAATACGAAAAGACTTAAGAAACAATTTTTTTGTTTGTTTCTTAGAGAATTGAATAAAACTGAAAAATATCAATCATCAGCCTAAAAAAATAATTAATAACAAAAAATATCCGCCAAATACTACTTAACACTATAAGCTTTCGTTTATTGAACTTCTTCAGCTAAGTATAAATAGGCATACCATATTTTCGAAGGGGCAAACCGGGACGTTTGCTAACACAAAAAATTCGTCCATAAAAAGTACCGTTCTCTAAAGAAAAGGTCTCTACTTCTTCGAACGACTTTCGGATTTCATGGTTTTTGTCCCAAAAAGAGGTGTTTTCTAAAAAAAAGGTCTTGACTTTAAAGCAGTGTCTGATTTCTTCCTTTTTGTCCCAAAAGAGAAGGGTTTTCTAAAAAAAGAGTCTTCACTTTGAATCTATCTCGGAATTTATGATTTTTGGTCTGAAAACTAGTGATTTCAGAAAAAAAGAGACTGCACATGGAATTTGTTTTTGATTTCTGGTGGAATCTCTGCTGAAATGAGCGGAACAGAACTCTAAAAATTGGGAAGTATAGTAAGCCTAACTACATGTATAAATAAAAAATTATGATCGAAAAAATTTTTGTTATTGAAAGATAATAAGAAGAATAAAACCTGTGACTTCAGCTGTTTAATCAGCTGATAAAATTGTATAGTAACTATCAAACATATAGATTTATGACGTCTTATAATTCACTATAATAATGGAGGGTAATTGTGAATTATTGTGAATCATAAAGCGTTATAAATTTAGTATGTTGGATAGTTACTATATAACTTTATCAGCTGATTAAACAGCTGATAAGTGACAGATTTTATTTTTCTTCTTATCTTTTAATAATAAAAATTTTTTACGTTAGATCGTCATCTGTTTTTTTTTTATTTATAGTTATCTGAAAAAGTTGAATAAATGAAAGCTTATAGAGTTGAGTGCTATTTAGCTGAGATTTTTTACTAAGAATAATTTTTTTTAAATAATTTTTTCAGTCTATGTATCCCACAAGAGATCTACCACTCATTGCAAGTTTGGACCTGGTTTAGTTTTCGACAGTTTTAAATCATTTTTTTACAAAGATAAACTTTAATTTTTTGACTACTCAATAACTGCGCATACAAGGCACCATGCTGGTGACGTAACACACATATTAGCCTCATAGTCATTGTTTCAAATGACGCCTTGCATTGTTACCAAATGCCTTGGTTTCATTCCAAGGCGTACTTATCAATTTTTTTAACTCATTAAAGCCCAAATTTTTTTTCTTTTTCTTTTACTTTCTACTTTTAGAAGAATTTTTCTTGTAAAAGCTCCTATCATTCGGTAATTTTTCTTTTTCTGGTGCAAATAAAAAAACACCACTAACATAGTACACATAGCTGTTGCATATACAGACCTTCTACTTTTGAAGTAAGGGGAATATGGGGTAACATGCGCCTGATTCCAAAATGGGGATCATGGGCGTTAATGGGATAATCGGCATTCGCCTTGGCTATTGTTAGCACTCTCGACTTTGACTCCATACCATACGTGTATTGTACATTAGCACGAATGTTCTATTAAATATTTTAAAATACCTGCCAGGGTAACTGACATTTGGACGTCGGTTTTAGCTCTAACTTCAAACCAACTCATCGAACTAGGCATTCGAGCTGCTTAGGACAAAGTTATAGAGTACAGTAAAAATATGTTAAATCCGGGCTCTTTACTTTTTTTCGTATAACTCCAACTAAGCTCATTGTAATAAAGATGCCTAGAACAGCTTATGTCAAGCTCAACAGCCTACAAACTAGTGTTAGGCGCTTTTGTTCTTCGATGGGGTCTAGCTTTTTCATTAAAATGTGTATGTGGCGCCACCAAATAAACCACAAACCACGTCATATAAGCATGCTACATATATCCGGCACAACATGGAGCACAAGGTCTTGATGATGAAACTGAATGATATTGGATGATGAAACACAGATGTTGGTTCAAGACCATTGTTGCCAGCATTTGATATTCGCAGTACAGCAAAATGAGGTAGTTAAAGGAAAAGCTCTAGGTGCCAGTTCATCAGTGTCTGTTCCGGAAGAATGTTTTTCTATATAACAAGAACGAATGGTACTGCTCGTAAAAAAGCATCAAATACTTCATCCATAAAAACCTGATATTTCCTCTTAACATTTGGGAGCATACATTAGAAGTAAGCATATTACTCTGTATTTATGGTCATCAACATTTTCTGGAAACGGTGGAGTACAAACTTTGTCTTTAACATCCCCTACAAGAAAAAGTCACGCACAGTGAGGTTCGGGGATCTGGCAGGCTGAAAAAAATGCAGATCGAATAACAGCTGCAATCAACACGGTGAACGGCAACATGCTGAGACCCGATCGGAATAAATTCTCATATCGGCTTGATGTCGTCCATGGTACCGCTGGTAGATCCATTGAAAACTTGTAAAACATAATTAGAACTTGAAGGCATGTACAACATAAATGTCCGATTTTTTTTATTGTTTTATATTTTTGACATATTATTGGATAATTTTAGCATATTTTTTTAACCACCCTGTATTAACATTAAATGTTAAATTAACTTTAATTTATTGGTTTGTAAAATGAATTGAGATACAAGCATGGCTACGTTTTTTCAACATCATGGTTAATAAAGAAATACAAGCACGATATGATGAAAAGATACAAGTTTGGTAAATAAGAAAATGCAATTGAAAAATTAAAAATGTATATTGACGCTCGCAAATGCGAACTGACGTAACAAATTTCTCTTTTTTTCAGCATTTTCTTTTGTAAATATTTTTTATTACAGATTATTTTGTCACTCGACTATTTTCACTTGTATTGTATTGTTTGCCCTATTTGTTTCACTATGTATAATGCTATGTATAAGTCTAATTTACCTAATAGCTCTTCAAACGGTGTATCAATTATTGTCAACAGTTGTTTTAATCAGCAGTCTTTCATTAAAAAATTTGTTATTATAAATAGTAATTTGTAAAAATCTTTGACCGACAACTTTTAACCTTATAATTTAACGCTGAAGATTGAACAATAACAACTCTTCATTTTGTATGTTAATATTAGATTTTTGCATAAAAATTTAAAAAATCTAATTTTCGATCTTTTACATAACTCACGTATTCTCCAGACATTATTTGTGTAACTAAAATTAACTTTTAAAAGCTTTGATTAATTAATGTTTTTTTTCCAAATTATGAACCAATATAGCATGCAAACGTTTCTACAAATGGTTTGACCTTATTACAACCCGTATTAAAACTTTGCTCAACTAATAGCATTAATGATTTCTTTTCTTTTGCTAAAATGATAAAAAAACTCAAAGTAAATTCTAATGATTCAATTCTCTGTTCACTTGATATTTGTAGCTTTACTAACTTACCTTTAGCGGAAACCATTGAAATTTGTACTAAAACATTTTACGACGGTCACCTCCCTACTTATTTCTAAACATGTTTTATTGAAATGATGAAAACTGCAACTACTTCAGTTGAATTTAGCTTTAATAATATTATCTACAGGCAAATTGATGGAGTCGCTATGGGTAGTCCCCTTGGTCTCGCTCTGGCAAATATATTAGTTGGCTATTATGAATCAAAGCTTTTTAATGAAATTTCAAAACATATCGTATACTGTCTTTACGTTGATGACACCTTTTCTCTTTTTCACAAAAAAACTGACTTCCAAAAAATTTTAATTTGTCTTTACTCACTTCACCTTTTCCTAAAATTCACCAATGTAATTGAAGCTAATAATTCTGTGCCTTTTTTGGATGTACTTGTTACCAAATCTAATAATAAATTCATCACTTCAGTTTATCGAAAGTCCATTTTCACAGGTCAACATATTCATTGAAATTCGTTTGAACCAAAAATAGTCCATAGTCACAGCGGTATATAGAAAGGCATTTTTAAATAAACATTTGGTGGTACAGAATTTGAAGATTGCGTGAAGTAAAAGATTTTTCTTCCCAAAGCTTTTCATCTGACACTCTTCAGGGGAAATTGTCAGAATGAAGCAGAATTGAAACCGAACTAAGTTATAAAGGGGGAAAGCAGAGTTCTCATTGGCTGAAAGAAGTTAGCCAATGAGAGAAAAGATTAAGAAATTTTCAATAAGTAGACGAATTCTTTTTGCTTACACAGAAGGGGATTGAGAGATTTAATGAAAGTCACTCCAAGAGCAGAAAGGTGAAAGAAAGAGCGACCTCGAGCGAGAATAGAAAATTTTTCGTTGCTGTAATGAAGGGCGCATTGGGCGTTGTCAAGAAAATGTTGACCAATGGCGGATTCGTGAAATTGTTGTGGGCATGTGTTGTTCTTGCAAGAGCGGGAAAGGCTTTGGCGGTTGGCCGAGGCACGAGAATTGGTGATGGATGTAGGAACGTGTTGTTTAATTCGGTCTTCTAGCCGTTGAGACGTGCGACCAACGTACCGACTATCGCAGTGGCACAAAAACTGGTAAATAACATTGCTGTGATGATGGGAAGGCAACATGTCTTTCTTAATCGCTGGAAGGAGCTGTCGGGTGTTGAAAATAACACGTTGTTCGACGGAGAAAAAGCAGCGTTTCACAGCAGACGTAATCTGCTTTTCGAACTTCATCGAGACGTTTCCAATCCATGGGATGTGTAGGTAGACAAGGCACTTTTTTTACTGTGTGGACCGGGTTAGAATTTAGTTGTTGAAGTTTTCGCTTGAAAGCCGAATTGATTACACGTTCCGGATCGCCATTTTCCAAAAGAATTGAACGAATTTTGTCAAGCTCTTGGTCCAGTTTGCTTTTAGAACAAATCATAAAAGCTCTGTGAACGAGATTACCAATTAGATTGATTTTCCGTTTCTGAGGACTAAAAGAGTTCCAACGTAGATATTGGCCGGTGAAGGTGGGTTTCCTGTATACTGAAGTTAGAAATTCTGAATCATGCCTTTCTAACAACCCGTCAAGGAAAGGGAGAGAGTGATTAGATTCCTTTTTATAGGTGAAGCGAAGTGAGGGATGAAGGGAGTTGAGCTGGATGAAAAAAGTGTTGCAGTCTTCTTCATTGTTGAATATGGCGAAAGTATCATCAACGTACCGGAAGCACACTAACGGTCTTTTTGGCGATGTTGAAAAGTTTTGCTTCTTCGTAGCCAACAAAAATGTTTGCTAAAGCTGGACCAAGCGGTGAGCCTATAGCGACGCCGTCGATTTTTCGATGCATGTTGTTATTGAAGCTAAATTCCACACAGGAGGTGGCTAGCTGCATTAATTCGACAAAGATATTGCGTGGAAAAGATGGCGCCATTGAGTCGTCATTGTAAAGGGCATCAGCGCAGATTTCTGTGGTTTCAGCAAGCGGAACATTGGTGAAGAGACTGGAAATATCAAAAGAACAAAGAAAGACAGAGGAAGGAGAAAAGGTAAATTTTCTGACTTCTTTTACAAAGGTGAAAGAATCAGACACACAATTAGAAGAAAGGTTTTGGAGAACAGGTTGAAAAAGAGAAGTAAGCCATTTAGCTAGCTGATGTTGGGCCGATCCGCTCATAGACAAAATTGGACGTAAGGGTACGTCTTTTTTGTGTATATTCTGTAGACAATACATGCGCGGTCGCTGAGAGCCAGTGGGTCGGATTGCTTCGTAAACTTGCTTAGAAATTAGGTACTCTTTCCTCAGCTGTAGAATTCGTCTACTCTTTGAAAATTTCTTAATCTTTTCTCTCATTGGCTAACTTCTTTCAGCCAATGAGAACTCTACTTTCCCCCTTTATAACTTAGTTCGGTTTCAATTCTGCTTCATTCTGACAATTTCCCCTGAAGAGTGTCAGATGAAAAGCTTTGGGAAGAAAAATCTTTTACTTCACGCAAAGGCATGTTTACTCAGTCATGTTACGTAGAACTGATGCGTCTTATATACGGGTCACCATTGAAAGGGAGGTTTTAAACATCTAAAAGAAGGTGCGGCTTATACACGGGTCTATACGGTACGTGGATAGCAAACCGAGTGAACAAAGTCTTCTAATATTGATTTATTGAAGTGAGCAGTAACATTGCATTGTGCATTATGCTGAACTTTTACATGTGCAATTATTGACGTAATCAATAGTAATTAATTATAAATTATCAACTTTACTCTTTGGTGATATCAAGTGTAAGGTTACTTATGGGTACCCCTGTATTTAGATATAACTGCAAATTGGTGTTGGTGTTTAGAAAAGGAATCAGCAACTTCAATAGTCAGAGCGATAATAATTCATACTTATCAAAACATAGATTTAAAAAAATATATTAGATATATTAAAATTTTGTGTCACACTACTGAACATTCATAGCTTTAATCTTAACCTCATAGCTTTGTAGTTGATTTTCAGTTTTTTACAGTAATATTTAAGCTTTTGATTTTGGCGTAATTTTTATCATTGTTACATAACTATTGCATCATGCGCACATTCTTGAGTTAATTCATTTTGTCTGCAAGTTGTTTGTGTAAGAGTACGTGCTAGAAAGATTTGTTTTACCGTTTCAATGCATAGAGGATCAATCTTAGTTTTAAGACATTGTGACGTTTTGTTACAATTTCAGGTAATTTTTTCTGGAACGTTTAAGAAATGATTGACTGGAATTTTTTACAACTATTACGAATTGATCTGACATTTGAGTTACGAAACTTGTTTACTACGGTGTCTTCTGGCTGTATTGTGATGTCATAGACTCCTTTCTCCCATTGCTAAACGTACTATAATACAGGGTGACCAAATAAAAAACAGAGCCCATACAAATTTTACTAAATCTTATCAACATGCCTTCAGTTCATCAATGTTTAAACTAATGGCACTAAATACAGCAAAAAAATTGAGAAATCTTAAAAGAGAGATCAGTTTGAGTAAGTGACAATTTTGAGTAACGTCTGCAAGTTTGCCTCCTGTACTGTTGCACCCATTTGGAGCATATTTTAAACAATACATAACTTTAACACAAAGCAACCGAAATAACTGAAATTTTGATGAATAATGGTACAAAGATTGATATTTAAGTCGACCAAGTTTCTTGCAATTCTATTGATATTGATAAGATTTAATAAAATTTGTATGGCTTCTGTTTTTTTTTTGGTTCACACTGTAATTAATTTAAGAAATCTGACCCCATCCAGTAACTATGTTTGTTATCTCCTAACATTGGAAGATTTATATAACTACGATCTTAAATTTTTATTTCCTTTAGTTAAAGCCATGGGTCGCCAAGACTATGCGGATGGTCGCGAAGGCTTGTAAATTACCACACGTAAAAGAAAAAGATCTGCGCACACAAGATTTCAGAAAAAGGACCTTCTTAAGAGATCATTACAATTTTAAGACAAAAATCAAGAAATCAGAGTCTGATTCAAGGTGAAAACCTTTTTTTTTTAGAGATCCCTACGTTTTTGAGCCGAAAATCAAGAAATCGAAATAAGTTTGCTCACGAGCAAATTTCTGCTCACACATTTACAACTAAAAATTAGACAACCATTGTTGGCTTACATAACAATTTCGTTTTAATCAAAATAAGCGCTTACTCAAATTTATTTGGGTCGCAGTCATATTTGTAAATCGTTGTTTTTAGCGATTTTGGGTCGCAGAAAAAAAGGTTTGAGAAACGCTGAGTTAAAGTGTTGTCCATGTGGCTGTGTTTAAGTTATCTAAGGGTCAGTGTTGACGCCTTGCAAATCAATTTTATAATAAGATAGATTGTTTTAACCTTAGTGGAAGATAAACTATTAAGTTCAGTATTAACCATCAGGGTGCTAATTTATTTTTGTAGTTAGTCAGAATAAAGTTGTTGAATGATTATTCACAGTTGTTGGCGATGTGAATTGCTTTGAAGTTTGCCGAAACTTGAAAGTCAAGTTTTACCAGAATTGATCAAATTCTTTTCATTCTGTGAATATATTGTTTATTGTCAGAAACCGTGGTTTGCTTGAAGTAAAAGATTTTTCTTCCCAAAGCTTTTCATCTGAAACTCTTCAGGGGAAATCGTCAGAATGAAGTAGAATTGAAACCGAACTAATTTATAAAGGAAGAAAGTAGAGTTCTCATTGGCTGAAAGAGTCAACCAATGAGAGAAAAGTTTAAGAAATTTTCTCTCATTGGTTGACTCTTTCAGCCAATGAGAACTCTACTTTCTTCCTTTATAAATTAGTTCGGTTTCAATTCTACTTCATTCTGACGATTTCCCCTAAAGAGTTTCAGATGAAAAGCTTTGGGAAGAAAAATCTTTTACTTCAAGCAATCTTCAAATTCTGTACCACCAAATGTTTATTCAAACCGTGGTTTCTTTCAATTTGAAGAGATAAGTTTTTTTAGGAAATCCACTTGTACTTAGCTAATTGTTTTAAGAAGTTCAGTCTCGCAGCAAACTATTTTATATAAAATTAATATAAAGCCTATGTAAATAAACACAGCTTTACTTCAGCGGAGGTATTTGAGTTACTTAGTTCAACCGGTCTTTCTGATTCCTGAGTAAAGTTTTGGCTTTGCTCTAAGGCCTGTGGGCTCTTCAAGGGACACAACATCTTATTCAAAAGTCTCAGGGTTAACAGAAAAAATAGTGATGCCAAATGCAATGTTTGAAACTGGTCTTTCTCCGAGAAACTGAACTTGTTGTCAGTAATTTTGGTTTATCTGAGGTTTCTTAGGTCTGGCCACGACGCTACGTTTATTTCTTTAATTATTATTTGCATTTAGTCGTAGATTTTTTTGTTTATTTAAATTAGCTTTTTCTTTGTGAATATGTACTTGGTAAATGCCATTTGTTATTGTTTTACTTTTTCATTTTCTTGTGTTTTTTGTTAAATGTCAAGGCAAGTACAGTCAAAGCGACTGTTTGGCAGAAATATTGTACTTACCAAAATTGATAAAATCATCCAACTATATCAGCAGAAAATAGATTGGACTTATTAAAGCTGCCACATAATTAAAGCCTATTGCAAGTAACCCGATTGTAACCTCAAAATATAAAACTTTTATGTTAAATGAAAAAGAATTAAGATTTAATTTAATGAAACAATCTTGATTATGTGGCATACAACCAATTTAAAACCAAAGAATTCCCAACAAAAGGCCAAAACAATTTGTATAGACGATTAATTGACAGTTGTTAAAACATGAAAGGCTTATTAGCGTATAAGTTATACTTGCAACATGGTGGCACCAAAGTTGGTTTAATATCGGAAGTCCCTGGGACTGGGGTCAAATCTCTAGTTACACAGGGGTATTGTAAAAGAACATTGTTGGATGCTTGAAGAACCGGTTGCATGCTAGCAAATTAGCAATAGTAACGATCTGCTCAATTCATTGTTTTTTTATAGGCGTTTTGTTTCTTCGGCAATAAGAGTCTATTAGACAGAGGCAAAATTTTTTTTGAGGTTGCGCCGCAAGTTTTTCGACAGACTTGTGATTGCGCTTGCGGCACGAGTTTTTTAAGATTGCATTTGTGCCGCCATTGTTGCAAGTTGCGCTATCCATTCCTGCTATTTTTAATTATTTTTCTTGATTGATTAAATAAAAATGCATTCTCAACAATAGCATGTTCTAAAAAACTAAAACTACTAACAAACCTTGTGTAACAAAAGAAACCCTCTATTAATTCAGCATAAGCAAAAATATGTACTATTTCAGTTATCTAAAAGGTGCCAAGGCACAAAAACTTACTTTCAAACAATATGCCAATAAACTGACAAAAATAAAAAAAAGGTTAAAAAGACTGGAGCTGGTAAGCCGCCCTTTCATTTTTAGGGTTGCTTATCTTCGCCTGGACCTAACACGTTTATCTAACTTACAAGTATTGTTAAATTAACAACCCTAACCCCAATCCTATATATGTATTTTCAATTCGAAGATTAAATAATACTAATATTATTAATTTAGCTTAATAAAAATAAAATACAACTTGTGCACCACCACGCTACGTGGCACTTGCACAGAATTTTTAAAAACTGGAATGGCCTTATAGTTGTTGAGGATCAGAACGCGTTATCCACCACAAATCGCAAGTCACTAAAAAATTTATTTGACAAATTTTCCAATACGACATCGAGCAGTTGATGAATAACGGTTTTCAACTTTTTGCGGCTAAATTACAAAACAAAACTTCAATATTTCAACAGACCAGTTTTTGCTTCTACTATTGATTCTTCGGAACCAATCTATTCAAGGCGCAGTTGACGAAGCGTTTTTCGTCACATGATTTTGCTCAAAGTAAAAATTTCAAAACAGTTAATCGATTTATCATCAGTTCCGCGCGAATAAGTGCGGACGACGACGTGGTCAAGCCACTTATCAAAACCAATGACGTCGCGCCCGACTTTATCTAAACAAACAAGGCGCGAAATTCGACACAACTTTTCAAGTCATTTAACTTTACTTAGCCAACAGAGTAGCTTATCTTTACCTGAGAAAGTTTGGGTTTACTTATATTTACCAGGAAGATTTTGGACTTGTTTATCTTTGCATGGATATTTTTGGGTTGCTTATCTATCCGAGCTCCAAAAGACTTTAATTAATACTGAATTTCAAAATTTAAAAAATAAATTGCTTAAATTTTTGTTTCTCATTCAACCTCCTAAACTAGGTTTATAATCTTAAATGAGAATAAAATACAAAATCATGTTAAAGTTGCTGATTGTTTCAATTAAAATTTTTGCAGTATTGCAAAACATTTGCTGACAAAGTTAATTTTTTTAAGTTTTAAATTAAAATCATTTATGTGAGATGTAATGTCGACCAAATATAACATATTTGACATCCAAAAAGGTTCATTACTAAATTGACCGGCTTCAATACATACAAAATATTCAAATGTTTTGCTTACAATGCTTGCTGATGTACAATACAGTAAAAAAATGGGTTTCTGGAATTTAATATCCTTTAAGTTAGACATGATTTGGGGTATTGTATTGGTTTTCACAAAACATACTTATTTCCTCGTTTAGCATAGAATAAGCAACACTCAGCATCTACTTTAGTTTCTTAGTTGTTACTCAAAAAGCATTAAAAAGAAACCTATAGATTAAAATATGTTGTAATAACAAATTGATTTAATATACGTATTTCAACAATACTACAATACTACGCTGAAAGTAAAAATGACTATTACTTTTTCTGCACAACAACCAAATTTTTAGCTTCTTCCGGTGGGCTAAAAAAATTTACTTCTCGGACCGCATCCAGCCTGCGGGCCGTAGTTTGGTGACCCCTGGTCTAATATAAAGGTTTTTAATTGAGGTTCTTAACTGGAGAAGTTTATCGGAAAAAACTATTCAATTCAATACTCAATCTGTGGTCGACGCTATTATATCGGTGGTCTACGGGATAACACAGTCAAACAAAAAGCTTTAAATTTCACCTCACTAAGAACTAAATTAATGTTTAAGATCATAAATTTTCTTTGTGAAACAATAGCGGCAAAAATACCGGTTGGGTTACAGTGCTAAACTTTTTTGGGGTCTTCATTTAGATTTCATTGTAATATTTTTGACTTCCCTATGCTGGAAATTAAAATTTGGATCTCGAAGTCAATTAAAGGCCAAAAAAAAGTCTTCATTTTAGTTTCTGCAAATAAAATCCTGTGTATTTTTGTATGTAGGCATACCAAATAACTTTTAAAGCAAAAAGGTTTCATAAGTTTAAAGAGATTGAAAACCGCTGGTCTAGATTTGAAATTAAAAAGAAAACAAGCAATAGCGGGAGGCGTAAAATTATGTGTCGTGTCATAGTTGTCCCACCCCTCTTTTTAACAATAGGCCTAAACTAACTATTTACGACCACGTAAATTTTATTGTGTTCACAATAGTAAAATTAGATAAAATTTCATCTATTGTTAAGTATTATTTAAATTTATCGTTTTTACTGCATTCTCTTAACAGTTATATTATTATAAAGTATTTTTTGGGGTAATATTAATTTCCCCTATCCTTTCAATTTATTAGAACTAAAAAACAAAACAATTAATATATCAGAACTTCTATTATGTTGATATATTCCCTGCTACATGAAATTCTATAGCGAATGAAATAAAAAATATTGTTTTGTCAAATTTAAAAAAATATTTGTTTGCTTGTACTTGTTCTTGTGATATTTGTGACAAAAAAGAAACAGAAACTTAAAACTTAGTCTTTAATTTTTGAGATTAACAATATTTTGTTTGTTTTTATTTAAATACTTTTCTGACATGGAAACTTTCAAAAAAATTTATTTCTTGCCAGCGCATTCATGCAGGTCAATGAGACACGGAAACTTTTTACAACGATAAGGTAACAGTTTACAAGAAATAATCAAAATTTTTAACAAAGAATTTACTAGCTATTAATTTTTAAAGTTAAAGCAAAAAAAGTTTGTTATAAAATGAAACAAGTAGTACGTACCTTTGATGCAATTGTAAGACTTCTTTGTAACGTCAGCTTCGTCTAATAGACCGGCAATGTAGCAAGGTTTTAAATCCTCATTCATCTATCATAAAAAATTGAATAATTATTACACTTGTTACGATCGGTGTTGTGGTATCGTAACGCGAGGAAATGGTCTTTTTAAAATGATTTTTATATGATATCAACATTCTTTGAATGCTTTTGCAATGTTATTGCAAACAAGTGCTGTGTAGCATAACCTTCTGATATAGGATAAGAAAAGGTGTTGCGAAACGGAACATTGCAATTATTTTATAAAGCTCTAACTTTTGTCCCTTGTTTTTATATATATTTTTGGAGGTTATCTCATGTTCTAACATTATACCGTATATTGGAGTTGATACCTAGTGAAATGATTCTAAAACCTTTTTCTTTTTATGAAAAAAATGCAATTCATTTAATATCTGAGAGATTTAAGGTAACCTTTTTACATTATTTTTGTTTATCTTCCTGACTTGCAGGAAAACGTCGGAGGCGATATACCTTGTATTTCGGGCAACCATGAAGCGATTGCCCCCACCTGCTTTTGGAGATGCCAAGAAACTGCTGTCCGGTCAAAACTTGTAATTTGCTTTTTGTTTCTTTTTAGAGATATGGCAGAAATTTGAAGTTGCTCTCTAAAACCGGTAAACAAAGGAAAGTCTTTCTCAAGGACACAACCGAATGACGAGAGTACGTTTTAAACCAAGAGTTTCAAACTTAAATAGGTCTATGGGACAAACTAAAAATTATGAACTATCTGCGGGCCGCAATACACAAACCAAAATCAATAATCCATAAACGAAAATGAGTAGTGACTAAAATAAATGATGTTGGCATTATAGCCAATTATCTTTCTGGATACCTAGCT
Source organism: Diplosoma virens (assembly GCA_963680785.1). Taxonomy (NCBI): domain Eukaryota; kingdom Metazoa; phylum Chordata; class Ascidiacea; order Aplousobranchia; family Didemnidae; genus Diplosoma; species Diplosoma virens. Next base: position 14,176,453 of record OY796894.1, on the reverse strand, counting down.
GGCAGCGTTTACTATCAGCAAACTCCTTGATATTAGGTTTGAATTCATCAGTGGAAATCAACCTCAGTTTTTTTTAGGAATGTTCATCAGTGACACGTGACCTTAGAAGAGAATTGCTATCATTCATAGATACAAAAATTTTTCATTCACGTTTGTGCTTCAAAAGATTGCAATAATTCTTGCAGTAGCAGAGAGCAACTTTGGAAACCTTTTTTGTTAAAAAAACAAGTAAAATTTTGCAAATCTCTACGCCTGCATATTTCTGTTTCAAAATGGTAACACGTTAAAGTTTTGCTAACGCCATTATGTAATTTCTAAGCAAACGGTGTTAAAAGCAGTTGAAAATGGGGTTGTAGCACCTCAAAATCTAAAAACCGCTCAGCAAAATATTAAAGCAAACTTGACAACAAATCTGCGTATTTCTTCAAGCTGGATTGGATTCCAGAATTGAGAAATGACCACTTTGCCCTCATCCAACTGTTTTATCTATAAATCTAATTTTACTTTGAACAATTTATATGACCGTATCTACATCAGTGATTTTTATTTCTATATTGCCTTTGTACCAATCATATTTAGTTCAATGCATTATTCTTGAGTGTTGCCGCATATAATATTCCTTTATAGCAGCTATCTTTTCCTGACAAGTAAGATATTAACTTGTGTTGCCGACAGCAGTAAAAACTATAAATCTTTTCATCTTTTTAAAAAATTCTTCTTTCATCGGCAATTTTTTTTTTTTTTTTAAATGAAAACATTTTGTAAAGGAAAACTTTAGCTTTAAAAATAAAAATATTTACTCAAATTATCAGTAGGTTTTAACTTTGCGAAGAACAATAAAAATTTGCTCTTAAACTTTGAGAGTTAACTTAATTACTTCAACTGAGACTAACTTGCTCTTGACTGGTTACTCTTTCTCAGAAGGCTCAGAATGGAAAACAAAAAACAGAAAGAGCAAAAAAGAAAGTGAGCAGAGTTCCTGGGCTATTGATGTTGTAACAATTATCGTAGTCTGGGCAGGAACACAGCAACAAAAAAGGATGCAATTCAACATTACACAACTGGCGTAGGGTTTTAGCAAGATTTGCCTCAAAAAACCGGCGACAAGTGTTGCTGTACTGTTTTTGGACTCAACGAAAATGCTGCAAAAAGTTAAAAATTTGCTACTTGTCAAAGAATGCTGAAGAAAACAAGAGGCATTAATAGAGATTAATTTTAATTGAAAATTTGAGTTTTACAAATTTAAAATAAATTTAAAACTGAGTTTTACAAGTTGATAATAGAATGAGTTATAATTCCGAAACGTCCTTAATAAACTGTGTTTCAAAATATATTGGCTATACTTTTTATCCTGAAATTATTCCTAGTAATTCTTTGGAGTGTAAATGGTACCACGTACGCGTGTAATAGCAATGTACCAAGCCACAACCCTTTATTTTTTTATCCAAAACTGTCCGATCTAGTGCTCCTTGTAATGCACAATGCATTTGACACTCCGAATGCAACTTTATCTCCGGTTTGTGCAATGGCGCCGCATTTGCAATGAAAGAAAGGAACGAGACCCCATTTTCTATGCACAAATGCAAACGCTTAACTACAGTCCGCAGACAGAATGGGCCAACTGGGGGTAACCGACTGGGCGCAACTCAACAGGACGCAGCTGACTGGTTAGTCAGGCTGCAGCCAGTTGTCCTAAATCCTTTGCAGGCGTTTAAGCATAACTCAAACTGTTCTAGGCACACTATTTTCAACAATCCGGGTACAGGCAAGGCGTTGGTAATGAAAGCACGAGGCTGGAATGTATTCTCACAGTACACTGTGTTCGATCTATGCTTCATGTACTGGGCAGAACGGATGCCTAATTCAGCAAGATTGTTCAAGTTTTTGCGCAGCCGGCACAAACAAGCGTTTAGATCTCGTGTTTATTGGCAGCATTTGATAATCGATGAATTAGCATCGTCACGATCTAGAGCAGTGCTCTGCAACTCGTGCGCTGCGGAAAAACGAGAAACATATGCTTTCAAATAGAGAAAAGTTTTGTTTCTCTAAAATAGCAACCAACAAACTTAAAAAATTCATTATATAGAACATCTCATCGTGTAATGTCAAGACCTTTTTTCAGACTTTACTAAATTTTGAATGCTTTTCTTCATATGAAGCTTTATTTAATGAACATAAAAACTTTCTACAAATAAATTGATAACTTTTTTGGATCAATTTTCACCTGGGCTCGATTGTGCACGACATGCGCAAATTTATAACTTCCGATGAAAAAAAGTCATCATTTTATTTTTAAATTTTAGATTGAAATTTTTAGGTTTTTTATGACAGACAAATGAAACTTCAGGTAACGGAAAGGGTTCACAATTTAGCTCTTCCCTGGTCCAGCTGTTCTGCAAATTTTTGAAATCTTTCAAAGTGTGCCGCAGGATTGAAAAAGTAGCAGAGCAGAGGTTTAAAGTACCACCTTTACCCAAAAAGAGTGTCGTTCCTAATTTTCAAAGCTCAAATGGCTGGATGTTTGAAAAAACTGTTAAGTGGTCCGTTGGAGAGGGACGGAGGCATTGAGTGACTACGTGCAAAGCGTCATTCAAAACACTATTACATAAATCAAGTATGTGCGCTTCCAGAACCAGTAAAATTCCAGTACTCGGCTGTTGAATAGACTAAAAAAAGAAAGCTGTATCTGATATTTTGGCACCCTTGAGGCCGCAAGTTACCTCAGCAGCGGGTTGTTTGTGCAATGTCAAATGGTGGTGACAAAACTTTGGTGATTTGTCTAGCTTTACCTCAAGATAAATTGGAACTAAAAACCCCAAGATAAACATGGTAAATGTTGATCAGTTAAACTTTTAGCTCACATTTTTTCTTAATCTGGAGATTGTGGAAAGCAGATTATAGATTTAGATGTTAAAAAAGTCGTTATGGATTTTGAAGGAACACTGTTTCTCTGACACCCGAGACTATTTTGCTTGCTGTCGCCGTTAGAGTGAAACTTTTGTTGCAAACTAGCTTTATAATCATTCAAACCATGCATTTATCCAGCAGAAACCTCAGCAACTTGTAGTTAATGTCAAGTTTGTATGAAATAACAGTGTTATATGCAGCTGTCAGCTTGACAATTAGACTTAGTCTTGAGAAAATGGTCAGTCATTTGTATAAACAGAGCAACTTGATCCACTGTTAACTTTTTGCATCAAACCATCAATTGGCTTGTTGCGGACGTAGGTAAGCGTCTCAAATTGAAGGCGCTATTTCTAAAGATACCTAAGTCACATTTTCGATAAAATGAGATAAGCTGAAAAAATTGTTTGTTTACTTGCCAGAAATATTCTGACAAAATATCTTTTCAAGATAATGTACGAAAATCACTTTTTGAATAGTCAGAGGTTTGAAATCTTAGCGTATTTTTATTCTAGAAGTACCGAAGTCCAACTGATTTATGTTAAAATTCTTATACACACTTGATAGCTTATTAAACCTTTTGTTTGAAGGCTTGATCTGCAAAGCAGTCTTTCCTGAAAAAATGTTTTTTTACTTTTGTCAATGAAACTTGAAATAGGAGTTTTTGAAAGTTTGTCAAAGGTTAATAATATAAGAGTAATGAAAGCATTATAATGAAGTAACAACTTTCATTTTTATTGTAGGCAAGCTTATTGAAAATAACTTATTTTTGCATTAAATTTACTTGTATTATTATTTTAATCCTTATTTTTAAATTAATTGGAAATCCTAGCGTTTTATTTGTAGCTTTTGATTCCCGTTTGTAACCTAATAATTTAGTTACATAGCATTCTATTAGAGTCACGAAGCATCAACTCATCTATTGACATTTAAAAACATTTTTTTTTTATTTGTAATTAATAGCTTTATATTGATTTAGCTTTTAGTTAATAGATCATAAAAAAGTTTTTTTTAAGTTTTCTTGGTTTGGGTACGCAAATTTTTGGAAAATGAACTTCTCATCACTTGGTTTTTTGATTTCCCTTAGACCCTAATTTTTTTTCTGATACGTCACTCTATAAAAAATAGAATTTAAATTATTATTATTATTACATGTGGTTGACTTTTTCTGCCTAACTACACTGTCAATCTGCTAGAAAAGCGCTTGTAAAACAAAATTTCCAATAAAAGTACCTAAGTTCAATCTGCAAAACAAGCTTTAATTCCTTATGACGTCATAATAAAATTCTAAAAAGTTCTTGAAAAAGGAAGACATAGATAACCAATGTAATAAAAAACCATTTAGGTTTTTTCCATCATTACTTTGATTTTGCCAGGGTTTTTGAAAACTTTAAACCTCATTTTCTCAAAACTAACATTATTTGACTTAGGTACATTTAGAACTAAGCCCTTCAATTTTTTCCAGTAAAGTTGATAAATTTGTCGATAACGTTTTGGGTCTTCAACGGCCTTCTTAGTCTTTCGTATCGCGACTACAAGCGCTCTTCCGTAAATTTTCGAAGTTAAAGTTGACGCAATCAGGAAAAGAGAAAGTTATGCAATCAAGACTTTAAAGTAGCTCTAACATGGAATATAAGCTCTGCTCACAAACAATTAGGGCCCGGAGCTTTATCTGGTTTTACGTAGAAGAAATCTTGTAAACAGCCTAGGTCATCAGTAAATAAGAATCTAAGTTGATTTTATTTCGAGATTTCCAATTAGTGGGTCATTTTAAAACTACAAAGACGTCGGAATATAATAGGATAATCATATTAGACCAGGAGTCATAACAAAATTTTAAAGAATGACACTTTGTGTTCAAACACAAAGTTTATTGCGTAAGGCAAATAAAGATCAAAAATGGTCTTTACTTGGCGTTTATATAAAAAGTTCTTTCCGAATTTCTAGATTGGAGCTTTTTTGGTCTGTATTTAACTTTCAAAATAACTTTATAAAACAGTTTGCAATAAATAAGAACCGTTTTTTTAAACTTTGGATTGAAAATTTTTTTGTAGTAGAAAAGTAATTTTTGTACATCTCAGACTTTAGTGAGTAAAACAAGTAAACTTATATATTAAAAATACGCCGAATTTTTCATTGTAAGGAAAATTTTGACATAAAAATAGCCTGTTACTTTAAATGCAAACTGAAATTCAATTATAAAAAGTAAGTTGTTGTTCAATTTTCTGAAAGCATCAGCATAAGAGCTAACATGTGAACTAGTTAATTTAATTTTTTTTCACGAATGAATAGTTATAAGAAAGTTTTATAAAAAATGCTTAGTGTAAAGATTGAATTTTTTCCGATAGATTGGTATTCAAGCAGTCCAACAGCAATTGTTTTATACAACAGAATTTATATGTGTAAAGTGTTTTCAAGCAATCGCCAAAAACTCAAAAAAAATGCGATTTACATAAAGTAAATTCTGCATCGCCTCAGGCATATTGACGTCTGGCAAACGACATAATTTGCTTCGTCACGCAAAGTCAATAAATTAATAAAATACATGTCACTTAATAAAGGCGTAAAATTGAAATTCCACGCTCTGCTTGCAAAAACAAGCAAAAATTCACAAATTTGCTAAAAAACGTTTATTTTACCCGTTAACCCTTGTTTAGGGGCACCTAAAAACAGTACCATATCATTCAGCAATTCAAATTAAAAAAAGTCAAGAAATTCTAGAATATTATCTAAAAAAATAAAGTAATTACAAACGTTTTCGCAAACGCCAGGCTTCAGAAGCCCGGCCATTAAGGAGAATAGGGTAAAATAAAATATTTGTTCCAAAATCTCCTTCTTCTTACAGTAGCAACTTTAATTTTAAAAAGTTTCGCTTTTAAAAATTCAAGTCGTTTTTGTTATTTTAAATTTTTAACTAAACGGTTATTTATCATGGTTGCAATTCAAAATATTTTAAATTACTGAAAAGTATTTTTCCTTGAACTCGCAATCGAAATTAAAGTTTTTTTTTAATAATTCGAAATCGATTTCATAAAATTCCAAACAAACTGTAAAAATCAATATTTTTTACAATCTTGACTTGGTTATCAGCATTCAACAAAGATGTATTAATCCTTAATAAAAGTCTATGTCTATGGATTCTGTGCTTGTCATGAGTCGCATATTATCGGACTGCAAATTTTTTGCCCAGATGGTAGGTGCTTTCACGCAGCCTGGGCCGTGAGTAAGTCTGTTCATTGATTTCAAAGATGACAGACGGAAACCGAACCTACCAAAACGAAAGGGTATCCACCCATTCCGATGTTCAGTGTGGGTCTGCTAATCGGCAAACGTCCTTTTCAGGACGGGGCAATGCTAGGATAAAACTGCCCTTTTCAGGGCACATTGCCAACAAGTTCCGAAGACCCACTATTCTTCAGCTGAACATCGAAGGCCTCACTGCAAGCAAGATGAATGTTCTTCATCACCTCGCTATGCAGTCTGAGGCACTCGTCATCCTAATGCAGGAGACCCAATGCACTGATGCAGAGAAGTTGGTGCTACCAAACTATTAACTAGCTGGGTCTTCTCTAAGCAGGAAGCATGGCTTTGCCACGTTTGTCCACGAGCGACTGAGATACACGCTTTTGGACCAATCCCCACCGACATCGGAGATCGAGTGGCTGTGTGTGGACGTTGATGGCTATAAAATAGTCAACGTATACAAATCACCACCAACGCGATTGCAAACCCTGGATCTCCCAGTGTTTCCTCACCCCTGTCTGTACGCTGGCGATTTTAACTGTCGTCATGCTGACTGGGCTTATGACGACAACAGTCCGGACGGTGAGTGCTTGGCTGGATGGGTACGTATTAATTGTCTTGCCCTGCTATATAATGCCAAGGACGCTGCCAGTTTTTATTCCGGCCGCTGGAACACTGGCACCAATCCAGATCTAGCTTTCGCTAGCGTAGGTCCAAACAGTCGCTTACCGGATAGACGTGTCCTTGAGAAGTTCACCAGGTCACAACATCGACCCTCGCTTATTACACCACCAAGGTTTGCTATGGCAGTGCCAATCATAACTGTTAAGCGATGGAACTTCCGCAAGGCCAAATGGAGTCACTACATTGCTTTGACGAATAAATTTGCAAAGACTTTGTTGCCGCCTGATGCACTTGATGTGGATGCGGCTTACCAGGATTTCTGTAACACCATTAAGAAAGCAGCCAAAAAGGCCATCCCACGCGGGTATCGAAATAACTACGCGTATATTCCGTGTTGGGATGCAGAGTGTGAATCCCTCTATAAAACCTTTCTGCAGTCTCCTCAGGGAGACGACTCAAGTTTGGCTGCTACAGCTCTGCTTGCCAAGCTTGACAGAAAGCGGAGGGATTGATGGTCCGAAGCAGTTCGGAGCATTGACTTCTCACACTCTAGTCGAAAAGCGTGGAGTATCTTGAACAACCTTACTGGTAGGTCACGACACTCTCCTCGTCACTGTCCCGTTTCAGCCATTGCTATTGCATCTCAGCTGGTTAGAAATGGGAAATACGAGGCTGTTGATCGCAAGTCATCTCGACTTGTCTTTCAAGAAGTGTCTGACCTTTGGAGGGCCACAACATCAGACGCAGTAAATATCTCTGACAATTTTTCACAGAGAGAATTTACTGCTGCCCTTCAACACTTAAAACCAGGTAAAGCTCCGTGACCTGATTCCATCTGCTCCGAGCTTATACTCCATGCCGGAGCTGCTTTGGAGTCCTGGTTACGTGACTTCCTTTCTTCCTGTTTACGCCGACTCAAAATTCCCAAGATCTGGAGAAGAGCGCTTGTGGTCGCGATCCCAAAACCAGGAAAGCCCGTGGGGGATCCAAAGAGTTATCGACCGATATCTCTGCTCTGTGTCCCCTACAAGATCCTCGAGAGGCTTATCTACGCCCGTGTTGAACCATTGATCGATCCACTGCTCCCTAAAGAGCAGGCTGGATTCCGACGCGGGAAGTCAACCGTAGATCAAGTTGTTCTGCTAACTCAGAACATCGAGGATTCTTTCGAGGCTAAAAAGAAGGCCGGTGCCGTATTTATCGATCTGACAGCTGCTTATGACACTATCTGGCACCGTGGCCTTACCTGCAAGCTGCTGAGACTACTTCCGGATAAGCACATGGTCAAAATGATCATGGAGCTTGTCCGAAATCGAAGTTTCACCCTTACCACCGGTGACAGCAAGCAAAGCAGGCTACGTCGTCTTAAAAACGGCGTTCCTCAGGGATCGGTCTTGGCTCCCCTCCTATTTAACATCTATACGTACGATCTTCCTTTCATGATCTCCAGAAAGTTTGCTTTTGCTGATGATTTAGCATTGTTGCACTCTTCTGGAAATTGGAAGGACTTGGAGGGGACATTAAGCCAAGACATGTCCACACTCTCAGCGTATCTCCAGACTTGGAGGTTGAAGCTCAGTCACACTAAGACGGTGACGGCAGCCTTTCACTTAAATAACCGAGAGGCCAAACGTGAGCTAAAGGTTTACAACAATAGTAGACATTTACCGTTCTGTCCAACCCCTACTTATCTTGGGGTAAAACTGGACAGATCGCTCACGTTTCGTCACCATTCAGTGGCAATGCGCAAAAAACTATCATCGCGCGTCACACTGCTGAGGCGACTCGTGGGCTCGGGATGGGGTGCTGGTTTTAAAACACTACGCATAGCCACCTTGTCTCTAGTCTACTCAGCAGCTGAGTACTGTGCGCCAGTCTGGTGTCGCAGTGCTCACACTCGCCTCATCGACAGTGTCTTGAATGACGCCTTGCGCATAGTTACTGGATGCCTGCGTCCCACTCCAACAGACCACCTACCTATACTCTCAGGCATCCAGCCAGCTGAGCTTCGCCGACTGGGAGCGACACTTTGCTTGGCTTACCGTGGATCTCTGGACCCCGATCATATCTTGCGTGGTCTTTTAAGTGGGTCCTCAGATACTGGCCAAATGAGACTAAGATCCAGACGCCCGTTTGTGCCAGGTGCGCGGAATCTCTTGGACAATCTTGCCAGACTTGGCATCCGCGCTTCTGAATGGACAAATCACAAATGGAACGCAGAGTACTGTGAAGGTGCTTCCAGGCTCCGTGCTTTTGTGCCCGAGACCAGTGCCAGGCCTGTTGGGATGGGCTTACCCCGAGCAGCTTGGGTTAAGCTTAACCGCCTGCGGACTGGTGTTGGGCGATTCCATTCGTCCATGCACAAATGGGGTCTCGCTCCTTCATCGAATTGCGAGTGTGGCGCCTCTGAGCAAACCGCAAACCATGTACTAACAGTGTGCCCTATACATTGGGCACCACATGGAGCACGAGGTCTGACGGTTTTGGATGACGAAACTCAATGCTGGCTTAATGACATCACTGCCAGCATCTGATCCAGGCAGTGCAGCAGTCTGGGGTAGTAAAAGGATAAACCCTCGGCCCCAGTCCTGTTTGTGTCTGGCCTGGAGCGGATACCCTTCAAACGACGACGACGACGACGGACCGCAAATCTCTACTTCACCAAAAAAAATCAAATGATTCTTCCCTGATTCTAAAGTAAAGTGATTATGATTAACATACCTCTGGGATGCAAAAGGGTAGGTTGATAATTTTCTTCAAATATTCGTATCCGTTGAGAGCGGCGGAAACATATCCGTTTTTTTCTGAGTCGGTGAAACAGTCGTTAGCAATTCTGGAGTCCATTGCGATCAAACAAATAAAAGGAGAATTTCGATCACTCAATAGAATATTGACAGCTTCCAGTACTGATTTAGCCTTGAATGTAAAAAAATAAATACGGCTAACTGATAAAAATAATTCATTCAATAATTTTACAGAATTTTGAATCAAGTTTAGCCATAATTTTAGTTTTGTTTGAAATTCGAAAAAAACAACAAAACTGATTAAATAAAGAAACACGTTAAAACAATTTCTTTATTTACTTTTGACAAAGGAACTCTATCCAAGTCATCGATTGTGATTATCACTTTGTACTCGATGTTATAACTCAGCTCTACTGTGTTGATCAAGTCTGTCATTGATTGAATCTTTCAAAACATAAACAGCAATCAATATTTTTTACTTGATTTAAATTTATTAGAATAAATATTTTCCGACGTAAAAAATTTTGTTTATTTTCTACTTTCAAATGTTTTACCTCTTGTTTAATCTTATCCATGAGTCCAAGTTCATTAGCTAAATCTTTTTTGATTCCTTGTAATGCTTTGATTACTTGTCTACCATGAGAGTTATACAAGGCGTAAATAAGCTTTAAAATGGTCAAGAACAAAATAATTCCTGCAGGAACCAAAAGTGGAATATTTTTGACGATTATTGTCGATAGTGTTTGGTTAGTTTCCTGAAAAACGATAAACAATTATGCTTTTTAAAAAAAGAAACAACAGGTTAATTATTCAACAGAAACTCTATGAAAACTAATCAAGAATTTAAAAAATCTCTAAAAAACTATTTTTTAATTTCAATACATTAAAAAGCATAAAAGGTTTTAGGCTGTTATTTATAACAAAATCCGACAATAAATTAACTTCTTCAAATTGTGCCATAAAAATGCACGAAAATTAAAAAACCATAGATAAGGGGCACTTATCGGTTTAAGCGTTATATCTGTAATTTTTTTAAATTTGTTAAAAAGTTGTAGCACACTTTTGCTTTCAAATCACAAATATATCCAAAACAAATTTATCGGCTTTTTTTGAAAACCTGTAGATATCCTTATTTTAAAATCTGCTTTTGAGGTAAATTTAACATCAAAGAACCAGAAAAATCTTTATCTCAAATCAAAGTTCTCAAAAAATACCAAAAGCAGTAGTTCTTAACCTTTTTTTTGGTTACGGCCTTTGATTGACGTACAATTTTACAATGTTTTAAAAATTTTGTCCAACTTCAGTGCACTTGCAGACCCTCTGTAGCCTTTTTACCGACGGACAAAGGGTCTGTGACTCTGTGAACTTCCAATTTGGCCGCTTGATTTTCCCCTTGATTATTAACACAATTTTGCTGTGATTCTTATTTTAGACTTGAAAAAACAATGTTGTAGTTTTAATTACAATTGAAGTTTTAGGGAATTTGTTTGTAATTGTAATTGTTAAAAAAACAAAATTAAGAATTTGTTCAACCTTAATAATAACTGTCAAAAAGCGTACAAAACAATTGTAAAATGATGAAAAACATTTTTTCGGGTCTCGCGGATTTTAATTCGAAACTTTATTTTTCGTTTTTCGGACAAAATATACTTTAAGTCTGCGTTGTAAAGTGTATATTTTCTTTTAATCTTTCGTGACATACTTTTAAAAAATGCATCTGTTTGAAATATTTGACTACATCTCTTCCGAAACACCAACTCAAGAATAAAAAACGAGACGTCTTTCAAGACTAATTTTAAGTAAATTATAAAAAAACAATTCTTGGGAATCTCAAAACTTCTGAAAACATTGGTGGAGAAATATTGGTTGAGACTGTGAACTTTGTGCAGTACATTTTTAATTTTATCAATTGACCTTTTTTAAACGAGTTATTATTCAGTTAAACCAGTGTTTTTCAAGCCTTTTTTTCTGCGACCCAAAATCGCTAAAAACAACGATTTGCAAAGATGACTGCGACCCAAATAAATTTGACTGAGCTTAGTGAAAATGTAGTGATCTCTAAAAAAAAAAAATGTCTTCACCTTGAATCTGTTTCTTATTTCTTCATTTTCACCTCAAAAATCTAGTGTTCTCTAAAAAAAAAGAAAAGATCTTCATCTTGAATCTGATTCCGATTTCTTCATTTTGCTCTTAAATTCGTAATGACATCTCAAGAAGGTTCTTTACTTCTCAAATCTTGCGCGCGTAGATTTTTTTCTTTTACGTGTGGTAATTTACAAGCCCTCGCGGCCGATCCGCATAGTCTTGGCGACCCACTTCTGGGAGAAACACTGAGTTAAACATTTACAATTTAAAGCTGTGGTTCTATACGTTTATATCCTTTTCTTAAAACCTTATTTTGTTATTTTTTCATTAATCTCAAAAATGATATTTCAAAAATCTCATTTTGTTTCAGGATGTTTTTTGAACTGAAAAATATCGAAACGAAACTATTGGGCGCCGCCGTTAAAACACGGCTGCTGGGTGCCAGCTGACAATTAGTTTTACCTTTAGGGAGAATTCCGAGTCAGTTTCTCAAAAAAATTGCTTACGGTAACCTCTAGAAAAAACTAGTTTTTTGTTTGAAAGACTTTTTGAAGAGATCCGAAATAGGCTGGCAGCCAAATCAGCTGGCACCAAAACGGCCGCGCCCAAGCGGCTGTACCAAAATGTATCCTACCCAAAAATAGCTGAATATGCAAAGACACAAATTATATAAACCAGCATTTCAGTAATTTATAAGAAGCAGCAATGCTTTTTATAAACTGTAGTTTGTATTTCATTCGTCTCAGCTAGCTGAAGGCAAGATATTATTTGGACAAGCTATTATTAAATATAACTGTCATTGTAATGCAAAAAATATCAGTTTTTTTCATTTAGAGCTATTTTTATAAAATAATGAGTTATGCAAAAGCCTTTTAGCTAGACGTGAACTTTTAAAAAAATTCGCTTATTTTTTTTAATTACATAGATTATTTTTCGAATAAGTATCGTTATTACTTGAGCAAGTTGGAGCAATTAATTTGTTTTTTTTTCGACAACTGGGTGCTTGTAACCACGAGGTTAGTGACCACTGTTATTATGGATAGTAAAAAAGTAGACCGTGAATGTATTTGAAATTGCAAACAAACTGAGGTTAATTGCAAACAAACTGTATTTGAAATTGCAAATAAACTGTTAATAAATAATTTTAAATATATTTTTCTTTTATTTAAATTTCTTCTCAATACCTCCTTCAATGAATATTTTTTCTTCAAGATTATTGCTTTCTCTTTAAAGAGGCAAATAGCTCTTTGAGAAACATTGATTTTAAGCGTGCTTGGTCAGTTCCTAACTGAGATTGTTTTAACATGTGAAAACTTTAATTGTTTGAGTCAACGGTATATATTTCTTACACTTACCAACTTTGTAGTGTCATTTTTGGAATCTCGAAATAGGTCATAGGTAAATAATGATATTGACGTAAGAAAAACAACGGCTATTCCAACCAATAATAAAACATAGCCAGCTCTCCAGAAATTTCTAAAATGGTCACAAAACCCGCGTTTGTTTTCACAATTTTCCTCTTCTTCAAACAAACAATTCGAGATTTTAAGGATAAAAACCTTTATGTTCTCGCAATTTTGCCATTTTTCGTATTTTTCTTTAATTTTCTTCTCGTTGTCAAATTCTGCAACCCAGCAGTTATCTTTATTAACAGTATCATCTATTTTATCAATCTTATAATCATTTTTATCAAGCCATTTTGTCAGTTCTTCAGCTGTAGGAAATTCTTTTTTTATGTCATCTGTTGAGTTGTTTTCGTTATTCTCAATAAGCAAATATTGGACACTTTCCAAAACCGGTCTTTCAATCACATCCAACGACAACGATCGAAACACTCGCGTAGTGAAAACACCAAACTCTTGCTCGATTTTTTCAGCTAAAGCTGTGACGATTCCCGCCCACAAGGTGTCGCACCCCGCGTACTGCCAAGCATTATAGTTGACGTAAATAAACCTGAGAAACATGTTTGATTAGTTTTTTTAAAAATAAAGGAATTGAACTAAATTATTTTATAAGTGATAAATCTATATACAGAACGTATTTCTCGAAGTTTTATTAATCAATTACATCGGTAGCAAGATCAAAATTTTCTTAGTGTAAAAGTGCAAGACTGTGTACTTTATCTTGATGATGACAACTTTTCCGCGACTATTTGAGCATTTATGGCTCTCAATAAAAACATTTTTTACATTTTACAATATTTATGATAATCAGCTAATTAAAGATTTTTTACCAATCTTGAGTTTGGCAAAATTTATTGGTACCAAAGCTGATATGAATTACAGTTTACTTAACTGCACTAATGGCTATGTCTTCATGCTAACGCAAACTTGTTTTCTCTAAACATTATCTTATACTTGTGTGTTTTAGTTTTTTATTACCAAATCTGGTACTGTTTGTTTTTTATTTCATGACTGCACTAGCTATGAACAAGTAATTAGTAATTTGTTACTATTCATGGGTTAAGTCGCAGTTGAATTTCGAATCAGCTAAGCTCAAACTATTTTTAAACAATAGCACACAGAAAAGTCTTTCAAATGAACAAGATCAACTTTATCTAAAACAACACGCAATGTGTTCTGCTTAGTTATAGCCGTGCTTGATTACTAGTAGATGTGGTGTTATGAAGCTATCCAGGCCTTTACTTTAATTGAAAAAGGGTTTGTTTAGTGTTGCTGCATCTAAAAAAAGTTTAAATGTAAAAACATAAAAAATTAGATTTTTTCTTGGCATATTTTTATAATAAATAGAAATTGTTTGTAGTCTCAAGTAGTGAAAAAACAAATTTATTTATAAAAAGACGCTTTGCAACAAATTCGTGGATTCATCTGCAATAATTTAAGCAAAGTTTTTTTATTTACCGTACGGCTTAGAAATATAAGACATACAAAATCTATGGGAAGGACCCTTCACTGTATGTCGCGTTTCAATCTAAAAGTCTCGATTGCACATGAAATTGACCAAGTACGATAGAACTGTACTTTTTAGAAATAAAAAGCTTTACTCGTCGACAAATGATAATACCCTTAAAAACATAATAAAACAAGACACTCCAATAAAGCTCCAATTAAGTCTCATAAATGATATTAGAATTATTAAAAAAGTAAGAGCCAATGACGTCTTTTTCTTACTGAAAACCGGACCGCAGGCTCATTAGTTAATGGTTTCCTTGCTCTTTTCGACTCTTTTTAAATTTTTGACTGATGCGCTTTGTGCCGGTTCACTTACTAAATGAAAAACTGATTTAATATTAAAAAGCAAAAACTTCAATTATATGACGCACTGATTTAAACTTTAATTGCCTACACGTTTGATAACAATGCTAACTTGGCTAAAGGTGCTTTTTATAAGATAAAGGTATGTGGCAAATGTGATACGATGCATTAAAAAATGTTTTAAATCTAAGCTTAAGTCTTATGCTTCTGATTCATTCAATAAAATTTTTATACCGCTTGATTTTTAGAAACCTTCTCTCAGAGTGTAATTATAAAGCGTGTCGCTTCCAATTTGTAACGATTCTTAATTAATTTTGCAAATAATGCAGGCCACGTTTACGTCATGTGTAATTGGAACGAAAAACAAGATTTTTCCGTTTACTCACAGAAGAGAGCGTTATAACTACGGAAACATAAGATTTTAAGCATTTTTAAAAAGCTTACTAAGATCCAGACAAACTAACTTTAAAAGAAATAATTTATCTCTAACCGCTCTGTGAAAAAAAATGCAGTTCTAATCCCTTTTAGATCAGAGATGTTCAATGTACGCACCACCTCTTTCACCAAAACGTTGCAAACAATAAATTTACAAGCTCCAATAAAATAATTATTTGGCAGCTATTCATCTCATAATTACATTGTTGAATTTTCATGAAAATGTAAATCAAATTACAAAGAAAGTATAAAAAAATGTATTAATTATTTAATTATTTAATGATTTTTTTACTTTTTGGAGATTAAGTATTAAGATGTATGGTATAAGCTTTAATTAATTTTCAAGATTTACATCAGTTGTCTGAGCTCTCACATCATTCATGATTTGTCTCGAGTAAAAGAATGTTGATTCACAAAGACGTGCATCAATCGACCAGCATGTTTCCGGAGGCGGGTATAGTCTACTGCGGCTGGCTTCCACAATTTTCTGGATCTTTATTATTATAGAATTGCGATTTAACCTTTTATTTTCAAACAACTTTTTAAGTTCTATTTCAAATTCTTCTGGTGGTCCAAGTTTGTGATCTGGAAAACCTAGCTTTTCAAATCTTTGAGTCTTTCATCATACTTCTTGATCAGAATTTAAAAACTGTTTGGCATTTTTCATAAATTCAATATCTTTTTATTTTTAATGATTACTTTTGTCAACATAGAAAAATGATTTTCTCAAAGCTTTGAATTTTCAACTATAGACTGAACAAAACACCTTCTTCCTGAATCCAGAAATATTTTGCCTCACATCGTAATAATTTTCTTTTTAACAGGCAGTAAAATATTCAACTCATTCTAAACTTTGTAATTTCCGAACTACAGGGTGATTCAGCGAAGTGTGCACAAATAAAAACTCATCTTTCGGACTTATAATTAGGTCAAATGAAACAAGTTATATGCTGCGAAGATAGTAAATTTAATAAGCTTTCAGAAAATATACAAGTTATTCAATATAACCCCCTTTGTTTTTGATTACTTCCCGAAGTCGTGGCAGAACCTGGGCACATGTGGCACGCACCACTTCTGGGTCAATTTCGTCCCATGCCGATGTCAATTTTCGCTTTAGAGAGTCCAGATTTGGATGAGAAGTACGGCAGGCTTTTGTCTCTAAAATAGACCATAACCCAAAATCCATAGAGTTCAAGTCTGGTGAAGACGGCGGCCAAAGCTCTTTCTCTCAAAAACCTTTGAAATTGCATCGAACGTCTATAGGCGAATGCTGGAGGAGAAAGTCCTTCCTTGGGTCCAAGCTTGAACTGAGTTGGCCGTGTGGGAGGTTGCACCGTCCTATTGAAGAGTAACTCCTTGTTCTCCAACTACTTCTTGGACCCAGGGAAGGACTTTCTCCTCCAGCATTCGCCTATAGACGGTCTGGTTTATCTTGACCCCTTCTTCAATGAATATGAGAGGAGTTTTCAGCCCTTTTGATGTTGCGCCTGCCCATACCATTACGGAGGCGGGTTTTTGTCTTCTGAAAGAGCTGCGACGCTCAACTGGGACCATGTTTATGTCTGGAAGCCAAATCCTGTCATTTTGATGGTTATGGACAGCTTGAACAGTGAAAAGTTTTTCGTCTGTCCATAAAACTTGAGGCTGCGTGCCATCGACAAGTTTCTTGACCAAAACCTTTGCTCTATCGAGCCTTTTCTTCTTAGTGGCCTCCGACAAGAGATGTCTTTTGGTGAACTTGTATGGGTAGCGTAAGGTTGTAAGGGTGTAAATAATAAGAAACTGAAATGTTAATAATTGAAAGTTAATAATGGACGAAATACATGTACATAAAACTAAGAAAAGTATTTGTGCACACTTCGCTGAATCACCCTGTATATTTTCTAAATTTATGCAATTTTTTTAAATGTTTATACATTTTTCTCAGCAGGCCAATGAAAGCTACAGGTTTTTTACCCTTGTTATGGACTATCACAACTTTATTCAGAATCCAAAAGAACCAGTAGAACTAGGTAACCCAAATACCTGCGTTACAGTAAAGCTTTGTGTTGATTTTTATTCATGGCGGCTCTGTACGATGAATTCTATATAAAACTTCTCTCAACAGATAGAAAGAAACCACACTATCTAACTATAAAAAATATATTATTTATAAAATCGTACAAACTTGATCAAGTCTAGTAAAATTTAACTCTCAAGCTTTACAAAACTTCAAAGCAATTCACAGCGCCAACAACTGCAAATAATCACTCAACAACTTTGTACTGACTAACTTTAAAAATAAATTAGCACCCCTATGGCTGATAAGAATTTTTTTTTTCAAACAATTCTATGTCACTATGGAATTCTATACTATAGAACTTAGAAGGCAACAACACTGACACTTAAATAATTTAGCTACGGTCACAAAGCACAATAACACCAAACAATTTTGATTCGGCGCAAACAGGAAGAGAGGAAGTCGCGAACCAGGACTTCAAAGCAGCTCCAGCATGGAGTATAAGCCCTGGGAAGATGCAATCAAGTCACGGAGCTTTATCTGGTTTTAAATGTTGGAGGGCAGCAGTAAATTCTCTGTGTGAAAAATTGTCAGGGATATTTACTGCATCTGGTGTTGTGGCTCTCCAAAGGTCAAACACTTCTTGAGAGACAAGTCGAGAAGACTTGCAGTCAGCAGCCTCGTATTTCCCATTTTTAACAAACTGGGATGCAATAGCTTCGGATGAAACGGGACAGTGACGAGAAGAGTGTCGTGACCTACCCGAAAGTTTGTTCAAAATACTCCACGCTTTTTAACTAGAGTGTGAGAAGTCAATGCTCCGAACTGCCTCGGACCATCGATCCTCCGCTTTCTGTCATGCTTGACAGGAAGCGGAGGGATTGATGGTCTGAGGCATTTCGGAGCATTGACTTCTCAAATAGCCATCAACGTCCACACACAACTACTCGATCTCCGATGTCAGTGGAGATTGGTCCAAAAGCGTGTATCTTAGTCGCTCATGGACAAACGTGGTAGTTGGTAGTTTGGAAGTACCAACTTCTCTGCATCAGTGCAGTGGGTCTCCTGCAGTAGGATGACGAGTGCCTCAGACTGCATAGCGAGGTAATGAAGAACGTTCATCTTGCTTGCAATGAGGCCTTCGATGTTCAACTGAAGAATAGTGGGTCTCTGGAACTTGTTGGCAATGAGCACTGAAAAGGGCAGTTTTATACAGGCATTGCCCCGTCCGGAAAAGGACGTTTGCCGATTAGCAGACACACTGAACATCGGAATGGGTGGATACTTTTTTGTTTTGGTAGGTTCGGTTTCGGTCTGTCATTTTTAACACAAATAAACAGATTTACTCACGGCCCAGGCTGCGAGAAAGCACCTACCATCTGAGCCCGACGACGACGACGACCACACAATTTTAACCATTTTAATTAGAATTACTGGGCTGGAATGAATGAATAACAAACTGCAAAATACAGTATGTAGTAATGATGTAGTCACTACTACAAACGTCGAGACCAAGATTCGATAATTTATGTGAGACTAAGACCGAAAAATTTTGAGATCTAAAGTTCGAGACCGAGACCAGAACAATCGAGAGTAAGATCGAGACCAAAAATTTTTACAAAAATATACTATATTTTTCAAATATTTGAAAATATTTCCAAAACATTGAATTAAAAAAAAAATGTTTTACACTTCCTTTGCAATATATTCTTAACTTCATGAGTCTGTAATTAATTTTCTGTCTCTTTTCAGTAACTTTTACTTCTAATATGACGTAGTCTTTTTCATGCCAAGTAATTATTGCATAGTCGGTAAAACTCCACTTTATATAATTTTTGTGCAAGCTGTTTTATAATTTTTTAATTGTTCATTTTATATCAATTGTAATCATAAGCACGTGTCAAGCAGACTAAGAGCACTTGCCTTAAGCGTCTAGCATTTTCTTTTTTTTTTTGTAGAATTATTGAGAAATTGATAAATGGATTTTTTTTAGCTAACGAGATTTTGCGAACAAAAAACTCATTTCTAAGCTTTTCGTTCGACACTCGTCAGAAGATAAATGCCGGAATAAAGAAAAGAAAAATTCAAGTTTTTTTATAATAAAGCTGAATGAAGATGATTGGATGTTTGAGAAAGCCGTCAAAACGCGTAATCAGGGCAAAATTTCAAGTTGTAAACAGATTGTTTTTGGCGACATAAATTTGGCTTCTATGACTTGATGTAAACAGCTTCAAAGCAGACAAATGAAAAGACTAACGGCCAAATGAAAAATTAATAAATTTTTTATCAGTGTAATTTTTGGCGCACATAAGGTTGTCTAAAAGGTGTTGACCAATCGCAGATTCTCTAAACAAACAGGGGTTGAAGATTTGGCAAAACGAGTGAAGATGTTGCCATAGTTTGGAATTTGGCCAGTTCTAATAGACTTTGGCACGTTTAGACGAATTCTGTCCTATAATTGTAGAGATGTGCAGCCTACGTACCGACTTTTATGTGGGCACAAAAAATTATAAACTATATTATTGATTAAAAGCGTAGCAGGCAACACGTCCTTTTTAATTGCAGGAAAAAGTGGGCCAGTTGTAAAAATGACAGTATTATTCTATTAATCACCAATTAATCACTACACGAGATGTTCTATTGCAAAGAAGCATTTTTCCACGCTGACTTTGATTTTAAAATTTCATGTACATTTTTCTTTCTTTCATTCTGACGTTTATCTCCTTACAAATGACGGACGAAAAGCTTAGAGATGAGTTTTTTATTGGCTATTTTCAAATTCTGGACATTAACCACTTGCACGAGATTCCTAATTATGACATCCATTCACCGTCGCAATTCTTTGATTAGCTGTTTTTGGTACACTTTATTTTATTTCTACCGTAATCGGGCGTCACGTGACGTAATCTTATATAAGCGTACAGTTTATTTTCATGTTATTTTTCTTGATATTCCAGTCCAGTCAATCATTTCAGGCCGAATTGAGTTGTTGCACTGCAGTCGAGTTGTTCGTGTTTTTGTGGCTGTGTCGCCGCAGTTGTATTATAGATAGATAAAATCGTTAAGGTTGTGCAGCGGACAAACTATTAAGATTAATATTAGCCATTGGGGTGCTAATTCATTCTTATAGCTTGCAAGCACAAAGTTGTTAAAATGATTATTCGTAGTTGTGGCACTGAAATCGTTTTGAAGTTTGATGAAGTTGGGAGCCATCTTTTCGTGAAGCAATCAAGGTTTGTGAATTTTGTAAATATATTTTTTATAAATAGAGACGGTAGTTTCTGTCTGTCTGCAGAGCGAAGTTTTCTAAGGAATCAATTTGAACTTAGCCAGAACTAACTGTGCTAAGTACTTTAGTCTCGCAGCAAACTCTTTTTTGAGCCGGAATAATCAAGAAAGTAGACCCAGCTTTACTTCAGTGCTAGTATTCGGGTTACCTAGTACAACTGGTCTTATTGGATTCCCAAATAAAGTTTGTGCTATAATCTGAGATTACATTTTAAATAAACGAACCTGTCCAACATGTTGGAACGAGCTTTGCTCTGTGTGGTCGTATTGTTAAAAACCCGCTCAACTACAGTAGAAGAAAGCCAAAGTGCACAAGGCATGTTTGTTAACAATGTTGAAAAAGGCCAGATTTTCATTAAATTTATTTTTTAACTCAAAAATGATGAGTATCAGAATGGTTAAAACTTTATCCAAGTTTGGTTATCTGTGTTGCTGTGTAGCAGTTGCTGGATTTGTCGGCTGATTTTGGCTTACACAGAATAAAAACTGTCTAATTAATCACCTCGAAAAGATTTTAAATAATGACGAATTATGCAAACAAGTAAAAACTGTTTAAATACTCGCTTTTTTTTCTGTATTTTTCCTATTTATTTTTTGCCAATTTTTGGGTAGATTATTTGGTGTAATTTTTAAAGTTTTCGGACAATTGTTCGAAAACAGTTGTTCCAATTACAATTGTTCAAAAAAATAACGCTATGCAGTTGTTTTAAAATATTTCTTTTATAAACGCTCATTTTTCTTCTTTTAATGAATACCTAATGCTGACCCTAACCCTATTGTTTCGAAAATGTTGATTTTGTTGATTTTCGAACAATTGTCCGGAAACGAGTTTTTAAGACATCAAGGTCCTTTGCTACCAAGACGTATTAACATTTTTTTAGTTAAACCTTAAAGCAAATTCAGATTTTGTTTTGAGCAATTAGATTCATGCAGTGGTGTATGCAGAAATTTATTATGAAGTGGGGGGGGCAATTGAGAGCGAAAGCAATATCGCTGTAATCCGTCATGTTTTTACCAAAGAAGGGCTGGTGCGACAAAAAAGGTGCCACTTTTAAGGATTCACTTGAAGAAACAATTAAAATCATACACAAGGTGCGGCTATTAAATAACGAGACATAAAGTCATTTTATTAAACAAAAAAACAACGTTGCATTTCGTTCGCTCTTCGATGTATTTCCCCTGAGCATCAACGCATAGTTCTATTCTGATTTTCCATTAATCAAAGCTGTGCAAAAGATATGTTTTCGTAAGGTGTTGTAGTAGCTCCATCGTTTTTTCTTTCACTTGTAGGACAGAGTCGAATCCTGTTCCTTTGGGAACATCTTGGAGTTTTGGAAAGAGGGAAAAAAGTCACACAGCGATAGATCAGGTGAGTATGGGAAATGATCAAGTATTTCAAGTTGTTTTAAATTACATTTGATCGGTTACATTGGAATCTCTTTTGAGAATACTTTGTGCTTGTTGTAAAGTGATTTTTCACCCATTTTATTTGCTTCGGCCTGGATCACTTTTGAATATTTTTTCACATTAATTATGTTAATTTAGTTATAGTAGCATTTCTTGTTAATATTATTTTTTTAATCTATTTTATGATTATTTATGTTAGATCCAGAAAGAAAATGTAACATTAAATTAGAGCAAATTCGTTGTATTTGTTTTCAGTATCTCGTCGGATTTGTTGCACTTGATATGCTCTCTTAATTTTATGTTCATAAACTAGCCAAGTCATTTGTGTTATGTACATAATTGTAATTATTATTTTATTTTATTAATGTAGATTATCCCAATAATGGCTTCGAAGCGAAAACGAACATTAAACAGAGAAGGAAGAGTATTTAACGAGGAGTGGAGAGTGCAACATTTTCTTGTGCCCAATAATGACAAAATGGGTTGCCCAATATATGATGCCATAATTTCTTGCTTGAAAAAGTATAATGCTAAGCTTCGCTATAAAACACATGCAAAGCACAAGTGCTTTCAACTGGAAAGAGAAGAATGTCAGGTTGATTTTTATAGATTGAAGAATCAAAAAGAGCGTCAGCAGCAAATGGTTAAAAAAATATCTTGACAAAAAAATGATGCCATTGAAGCCACCTACCACGTATCACTTTTACTAGGAAAAAGAGGGAAGCCATTTAGTGATGTAGATATCATAAAAGAGTTAATCAATGCAGTTGTCAGTTGCTTAAAAGAATTAACTCTTTCTAGAAAAATAATAAAAAGTTGCCAACACAAATTAGCATCCAACTTAGAAGAGCAACTCAATTTAACAATTCAAAAAGAAGTGTTTTATTCAATAGCTATAGATGAGTCTACTGACAATACTGATTCTGCACAAGTCTTAATTTTTAATAGTGCAACAATAGAGAATTTTCACTGTTTTGAAGAATTGCTTTCTTTATGTACTTTGAAAGATAAAACTCATGGGATTGATATTTTTAACGCTTTTAAAGAGAAATGCAACGAAGCAGAGCTCAGTTTTGCTAAATTAATAAGTGTATGCACTGATGGTGCTCCTGCTATAAAAGATGTCCAAGAGGGATTTTTTGGCTTACTTAAAAATAATTACCTGATCCAGAATCATCAATTGCCTTTCATTGCATTTTACACCAACAAAATCTTGCTGCTAAATTTATTACTGTAGGACAGTGGTTCTCAAACTGTGCATCGCGACGCCCTGGTGCGTCGTTTTAATTTTCCAAGGGAGTCGCACAATAATTTTATTTGTAGCAATACTCAATTAAGCAAATAGTAGCAAATTTCAATGCAGTTTTATCGCTTCATCAAATAACAGTAATTGTTGTTAGGGTGCAGTTTTATCAATTTACACTGACTGCTGGCACGTGTTTTCGAATTCCTTATTACGTAACTGCAACGATTGATTACTTAGCACGTTTGCCTCGTTGTGTACCACGGGTAGTACATTCGTGGTTTTCACTACACTACGTCTGTATAATTTACGAACATACATGTATAATTTACGAAATAAACTTATGACATCCCAAAATTTAAAATGTGAAAATATATGTCATGTACCACCGGTGACCACTTCAAATATTATACTATCTTTGCCCTAATCCTGCTACTAGTCACGTGCTTTAACTACTGGACCAATGTGTAGAAAACGAAAATCGTATAGAACCATTTACGTCCCAGAGGATGCTTTGGCAAAAAAGCAAACGAGCTGAACGTGTCAATGAACGCATTCCGCAATTTTAATATTCTTTTTGCTCATACAAGCAAAGAATACACCAGTCAGTTATAAAATGGATGTAAACAGCAAGCTAATGTTGCAATTTAAGCGTAAATCTGCAATTGAATATGATAAGCCTAAAAAGAAGTCTCACAAGTACAGCGACAGTTATTTAGATTTTGGATTCACGTTTATTTTTCGGAATGGCGAGGAAAAGCCTCAGTATGTTATTTGCAGCAAGGTATTGGCTAGTGAGAGCATGTTACCTAACAAGCTTAAATGTCATTTAAAAACATCACATCCGCAATTTGTTGATAAACCCAGGGATTTTTTTTCTCGAAAATTAAATGATATAAGAAGCAAGTGTCCACCATTTCAAAATTCACGCAACTCTCATCAAAGGCTTTATTAGCACCTTACCAAGTGGCGCATAGAATTGTTAAGTGTAAAAAACCTCACACCATTGCTGAGGGACTAATACTACCTGTTGCAGTGGATCTTGTAGGTACGATGAAAGAAGGAGCTGCTGAAAAGTTGAAGATGGTGCCGCTCTCAGATGTTACCATGTATCGCCAGATTGGTGACATGGCACAAGACATTCAGGAGCAACTGATTGATGAAATGAAACAGCCAGAATTCGGTTTGCAATTAGATGAAGCAACTGATGGCAGTCGAAATGCACATCTGATTTGTTATGTGCGGTTTGTTGACTTCTCAAACCAAAACTTAGTAGAAGAGCTATTATTTTGTAAACCTATTGAACTTGGATGCCGAGAGATTGATCTTTTTAATATAATCGACAATTTTATTTCGAAAAACAACTTAAACTGGCAAAAGTGTATCCGTTTATGCACAGATGGCACCAAAGCTATGTCTAGTAGCTGCTGTGGACCGCGAAGTCTAATTCAAGAACGTAAACCAATGGCAAAATGAATGCATTGTATGATTCACCGTGAGGCGTTAGTTGCTTGAGAACTCAACCCTGAGCTTGGTGACACAGTTGACATCGTTACCAAAGTTATGAATTTCATTAAAACGCGACCATCAAAGTCAAGAATTTTTCAAGAAATTTGTGCAGAAATGAATGCAGAGCATAGAAGTTTGCTATTTTATTGTTCGTCCAGATGGCTTTCACTGGGAAAATCCTTTGAACAAGTCTACGAGCTGGTGAATGAACTTCAAGCTTTTTTTGCAACAAAATAGTAATAATCTTGTTGATTGCCTAGCTGGGAACAAAATTTTATTAAAATGGCTTACTTGTGTAATATCTTTGCTAAATTGAATAAACTGAATATTTCTATGCAAGGGCCGGATAAAAATATGCTTGTCGTTTCAGATAAAATTTCAGCGTTCATTAAAATGTCTTTGTGGAAGAAAGATGTAGAAAACGTGTATGGAAGTTTTCAGTACTTTACTTTACTGTCAAGTTTGCCGGAAAAGAAAAGTACGATGCTTTCTTCAAATTTAGGAAGCGTATTTTTACAGCATCTACCGAATCTCCAGTTGAAATTCAAAAAGTACTTTCCGGAAAATTTATGCACTTATGAACGGATTCGCCGTCCTTTTGCCCAACCTACCCAGTCGTCCTTTACTGAACAAGAAAAAGAGGACTATCTTGATCTTACCTGTGATAATTCCCTGAAAAGAAAGTTTAATTTAGTAAATCTGACAAATTTTTGGATTTCTTTGAATGACGAATATCCAGCATTGACGAAAAAAGCACTACGAATGTTCTTCTAATTTGCTACGTCCTATCTATGCGAAGCAGGATTATCTGCTATGGCTGTCATTAAAAGCAAATATAGATTACGAATAAATGTTGAAAGAGAAATGCGGGGAGCAGTTTCGAAAATTTTCCCAAGATTCGAAGAACGTTGCAAAAACAAGCAAGCCCACACATCATATCAAATAATATGCCAATCTGTTTCGTTTTGATGTTGTATTAATAAATTGAACTTTGATTATAAGCATCTTTATTATTTTATTTTCAATTATATTTTTACTGGTGCGTCGCATGCCCACCAAACTTTTCCAAATCCGTTGCAACGAAAAAACTTTGAAAACCACTGCTGTTGGAGACACGTTTAACAAAGCTTTAGCGATAGTTAACTTTAATAGAGATAATTCAACTCGTCACCGTCAGTTTCGTGAGTTGCTGATAAATGACAACGAAACTAAAATTGTAGACATGCCATATTGCTGCCAAGTCCGCTGGTTATCTCGAGGAAATATATTTAGAAAAATTTTAAATTTAAAGCAGAAGTTAGTAAGTTTTTATGAGAAAAAAATAAACAATGTGATTTATCGGATGTTGATTTCATTAGGAATTTTGCATTTTTGTGTGATTTAATGTCCAAACAAAATGAACTAAATATTTTTCTTCAAGGTAAAACCAAAATCTATTTATGACATGTGAATCAAAATTTAAGCATTTAGGAAAAAAACTGGAATTTTTGAAGAATATCCTTGCTAAATTCGAATTGCCAGAAGCTGAGAAACATTTTCCTCAATTGGCAAAAAAGTTTAAAACAAACATGAAACAGCCAAATGAGTCATTACAGGAGTTTATATCTGTTCTTGATCCTCTAATTCAGAATTACAATGAAAGATTTAAAGATTTTAAAAAACATGAGATTTCTTTGAAGTTGACTTTTCAGTCTCATATAGTGGACATTCCTACAGCACCTGCGAATTCGCAGATGGAATTGATAGAACTTTCAGAAGACAAAATCATCAAATATTTATTTAAATCTAAAGATGATCCACTCGAAATTTGGAAAAACTCAATTGATTAACCACGTCTCCGTCATCATGCTCATAAAATGCTTTCCTTTTTTCCTACTACTTACTGTTGTAAGTCAACTTTCTCATGCATGACGCAAATTAAAACAAAATTGAAAGCTCAGCTCACTGATGTGCATTTAAATGACCAACTTAGGCTGCGAACTACCATGCAATAACCAAATATTGAACTTCTTATAAAAGATAAGCAATATCAAAAATGCCATTAAAGGTAAGATTAGTTCTTAATTTGGTATTTTTTTAATAAATAAATTTATTAGAAACACAACACGCACCAAGCGTGCCAATGTTCAACAACCCTATCTCCGGTGGTGTACCGCCATCATACGGCTAAGCACGTTGATTCTGGGATTTGTTATTAATATTATTATTTTATTCATAAACTGTAAAAGAACCTGCTCTATCTTTCTTTTTTAAAATATTTTTAATTTTGCGGCCATATGATTAAAAAATAATTTTTAATACGGCCATCTAAGCGTAAAAGGTTGCCCAACCCTGCTCTATTGCATCCGGTTCGTCTTGGATTCTTTATTATCACCTTTAATGTTTTGAGTTTATTAGTTACGTAATTTTGCATTTTATATATAATAGCTTTTTCGTTCACTCTATTTTTCAGTGACTATTGAGTTTAGAGAGAAATTTAAGAAGAAAAAATAAATACCTTGGTGTACGAATATGGAAGTTATGAATTCTATAAATTTTGAAGTTTTTTAATTTTTTTTCTTTTAGTCCGAAGTTTATTTGTAGTTAATCTTCTGATTAGTTCTTTTTCGATGTGCTTTTCAATGTTGTCTATGCTAGATATTTTCGATGTAAATTATTTTATCTAATTCGACAAAGTCCGAAATTCAAATTTTATTAAATTTTTTCAAAGCAACTTCAAGATTCTTTTTGATGTAATTTATTCCACATCGTTCCATAAAGTCCAAAATTCAATTTTTCAACTCTCTTTCTGATAAGTATTTTTCAATGTTCATTATTCATATTTAAGATTGAAATTGTAGATTCTTGTTTAGAATTTCTATTTCCAAAAGAGTTACTTCTTTGAATTCTTATCTTCATTTTCGTGCTACCACTCGCCTTAGAGTCTACGACAACTTATGCCTGATGAGGTTCATAAGACCGAAACAGGCCTGTTGCATAATAATCGTCTTCTTATTGTGATCTCTTTTGAGAATACTTTATAATTATTATAACTAAATGAAATTGGAGGATGGTGTACCAATTACATAATCACTACGTATGACGTCAAAATCAAATGCTTAACAATTACTACAAGAAAAGTGAAATTCAACTACAGTAATCTCCCGGTTAAGTTCGCATCCCAATTAAGTTTGCAAAAAATTTTCAAAAAATCAAGATTCAATTTTTACAAAAATTTATTGATATTTACTGCAAATCAGACAAGTCATAAAAATGTTCACAATTTAAACAAGTCATGAATCGTCAGCTGATGCATATTTCGTTTTCTTTTGCGTTTTGCGTCCAAAAATAACCTGTCTTAATTTTTGCTGAAAAATCTCAAAAAAAATTTTTCAACTCATTATAGTAATTTCCTACTTGAGCTTGCACACCGGGACACAACAACTGATCTTCAACTTCAAAAACTTTATTGTATATGTGTTTAAACCCACCAGATGTGACATAGTTTTCTGTTGGTGCTGGACTATGTGCGCAAGATTCGACCCACAGTGTGTACATTTTCATTTTCTTATCATTTGATGCTTTTATACTTTCCAACACCTCATCAAAGTCATCTAAAATCTCATGTGAAAACTCTTCACTCTTTTCACCATCAACATGCAGAAACCCATCTAGAGTGCTTTCATCTATTGGAATATTTAATGCTTTGAAGCTGCACAATATATCAGCCATCATATCAACTCTTCATGAGCTCCACCTTTCAAAGTCACTAATTTAGCCTTGTTAAACGCATTTTCATGGTAGCATCTGATATCGCATCCCAAGCAAGATTGATATATTAAGCCGCATCTAGCATATGAGCAGGGTTACCATAAGCAACACTTGCTGTTCCTCTAAGAAGTCTTTTTGCTAGCTCTTTTTTGCGAGCTTTTAAATTCTCATCCAGCTCGTAAAAATCCAAAATATCTTTGAGATATAAATATTTATATCTTTATTTAATGCTGCAATAATTCCCATATTGCAAGGCTGTTCCTAGCTTGTGCAGTTGGGTGAAAAAAATCCACTTTGATTTTATTTCTCTCAAAAGCTGGAAAATGACCGGGAGCATTATCCATTAATAGAGCAAATGAACGACCTGTTCTCTTTCTTACTTCAGGATAAAACACCTCTTCAAACCATTTCCAGCATGTGGAGACGTCCATCCATGCATTATTCCGACTTATGTACTTGACAGGCCATTTCCGATTCTTGATGCAAGCCGGAAACTTGGCTTTTCAAATTAATGTGTATGGGATTTTGTGCGTTCCTGTGGCATTTGCATAAACTACAAGTGACACTCTTTCTTTGGCTTTTTTCTTCCCTCGTTTGCTACAAACATCCTCAAACAGCATAAGCAAGGTTTATTTGGGCAGTAGCAAAAAAAATAAACCTATTTCGTCCATGTTATATACATTTTCGGAATTATACTTTGAAATTATGGCATATAACTTATCCAAATCTGCAACAAGATCAGGATTTTCTCGGTCCACTCTACTCCTTCACCGTGAGGAAGAAGCTTTTGTATTTCACGGCGTTCTCTAAATCGGCTGAACCACTGCCACGATGCTTTGAAGTCATCCTGCCATATTAATAGTTCTTTAGCAATTTTTTTACTTTTAAAATGGCGAGGGAAGGTGAAACAGGCAGGTTTGTTCGACGTATGCTATCAATTCACAGATATAACTTATCTTCTAACTCTGTAAACCTACCCACAGACGCTTTGAATGCTTTCTTTTTTACTTCTTTAGACATCAGAGCAGAAGCAGATGACATAGTTCTGTGTAGACAAAATCATAGGGAGCTAGAGGAAGACCTGGAGATTTGGAGAAATGCACTGGAGAGAAGAGGCCTGAAAGTGAGCCGGAGCAAGACAGAATATATGAGGGTTGGGGGTGTGGATGATGGAGAAGAGTTGAAGTTGCAAGAAGAAAAGGTAAAGAAAGCCAAAAACTTCAAATACCTGGGGTCAACAGTTAGTAATGATGGAAGATGTGAAGAAGAAGTAAGGAGAAGGATCCAAGCAGGATGGATGAGTTGGAGGAAGGTATCTGGAGTTCTGTGCGACAGGAAGCTATCAGCAAAGGTTAAGGGTAAAATATACAAGAGTGTTGTTAGACCAGCCATGCTTTATGGAATGGAAACGGTGGCAGTGACTGAACGGCAAATGGGAAAAATGGAAATTGCAGAGTTGAAAATGGTGAGATGGGCACTGGGAGTGACAAGAAAGGACAAGATAAGAAATGAATATGTGAGAGGGACTGCAAAAATTGCAAAGCTGGGAGAAAAACTTCGAAATGTGAGGCTACGTTGGTATGGACATGTAAAAAGGAGAGAAGAAGACTACGTGGGGAAAAGGATGATGGAGATGGCAGTGCCAGGCAGAAGGAAAAGAGGAAGGCCAAGGAGAAGGTGGATGGATTTGGTGAGAGAAGACATGGAAAGGGTTGGAGCTAGGGAAGGAGATGAAGTAGACCGAGTGAAATGGAGATTACTATCGCGCTGTGGCGACCCCGAGTAGGGAGAAGCTGAAAGAAGAAGAAGAAGACATCAGAGCAGAACGCTTACGAATATCTTCACGCTTCAACCCGGCTTTTCTGATAGTAGCCTCACTCACGTCGTGCGATACTTCGCTTACTAGGAGGATTTGGCTGATTCAACTTGGAGATTACTTCCAATCTTTCTGACTCATTCAATCGCTTAACTTTGCCCGACATTATTATGTGAATAATATTAACTTTGCCTACTAAAAATTAATTTTCATCTTAAGTCAATGCAGCAATTAGTCTCAAAACATTAGCTTAAATGACGAGAGTTTTCACTTTAACAGATAATTATACAGGTTCGATGTTACGTAATAATCGCTTAGGTATAAACGTTAAGTTCGCACCTACCAGCTAAGTTCGCACTCGCTCTTCACATTCAACTTCCAAACTTAAACGGGAGATTACTGTATAGGTTTATAAAGTTAAGGTTATAATTATTAATGAAGTGTAACATGGACAATTTAATGTCGTAGAAAAAATTTCCGCTTTCCGCTGTGTGCAGCTGCGATTGTCTTTAATTAGTATTTTTTAAATAAGCAAAAGATCATAGAATTAGCCAAAATCACGGTAAAAACTTTTTAACTGTTCCAATTTTTTTTTGCTCACAAATCTTTAGTGAGCGACTGAGCCAGTTTTGCGGAAGAATGTCAAAACGCAAACAGTGAAATGGTTTATTAGTAATGCTCGTGCGTTAAGTTATTAATGTAACTGGTTGATTAAACTTATTTGCTTCTTAGTGTATATAGTGAATCTCAAGTTTAGCAACTTACCGGCGATCCTTTTTGCTTCCTTTGTCATTATCTTCCTTCTCTTTATTGGAATTGCTTTCAGTGCAATTTTTCTGCGAAAAAGAATATCGAATGGGAGCAGTCGAGCTGATGTAGGGAGCTACGTTTTCTCTAATAGGAAGTTGTGTAAAAATTGCATAAATCATCGCTTTTGGAAAGCGAGGTTTTTTCCTGGAGCCATCTATTGCAACCCAAGCGTATAACAAAAAGAACAAAATAAGTAATATAACAATTCCCATAACTTTCCATAGGTTGAACACAAATGTCAATATTGCCGCTATCAAAAGCAAAATTGTAAAAATAGATGAAATTACGATGGTCCTCGTGCAAAATCTTGAGTTGCTTTTGTTGTTAATATTTGGTGGTTTTTCTTCTTTCTTCTGCACCAAAATACCTGCAAAAAATACCCTTTTAGATTTCCAAATAGTTGCTTATAAATTTATGAAGCTGATAATTCGCAGTTAAATATAAAGAATACAGCTTTGCAAGAGAGTTTCCTTTTTTATACAATAAAATGGTTATTGAAAGAAGCCATATTGAATTTAGCTTTTCTGAATTTATTTATCTACAATATACTCGCAAAAACAACAGAACGCAGGACGGAATAAAAAAAAAGTTTTCAGTTAACTCAACCCCTCATCAGGTTTTAAAATGAAAACTCTTTCATGACTTTAGTTTTAGTTAAACAGAGATAGAAATTTTATAAATGCTAATTAAATAATTTTATACGTGTTATGACATATATAATTATCATGACGACGACGTCCAAGATGATAAATTTTTTCCGAACACAGTAAACACATTGGCAATAAAATAAATTACATGTAAGATAAATGAAAAATCAATTAGAATTTTAAAAAACGTTTACTAAAAAACGATGTTTCATTAGCATATAATTGACAATTTAAATTTGGATTTGACTTTTCTATTAATAAAGCTTCGTGTATTCCAGTGTAAAATTCTAATTTGCATTTGCACAATGTCAAAAAATTATTTAAATTAAATTTAACTTTCGAACAAGAATCACATTATAAAGTTTAATTTTTTATGTCACTCTCTTGAATACTTCTAAAATTTAGATATTCCCAATCTCTCGTGATCAACTGTCTCAATAACATACCAATATTAGTCGTGTTCGTGTCACATGAACCTGTAAATTCATAGATAATCTTCAAACACAGAGCCTTAAGAAATTCTAAATTTTAAAATAATATTTTTCTTTAAAAGTTTTAAAGATAAAGCCGAAATTAGCTCAGCAAGACGATGTAATTATTTTCCAATGTACGGGATGATAATGTAGTTTAATAAATCGTGTCATCGTATTGTGCCGATCAAAGTTTTCTCAAAAAAACAATCAGAATAGGAGTTTTTTAAAACAGGGCTTCTCAAACTGTGGGTCGCGACCCCAATTGGGGTTGCAAAACAAATTGGTTTTTTGTGATTTTGAAATTGTTTTTTTACAATAATATTTATTGACAATTAAAAATTAGAAAAGGTAAAGTGTCGTTACACCATTGTCGCCTCATAAAGTAGTGAGGTGGCGTGATCAGAAGGTGAGTCATGTGGCGTAATCAAGAGAACAGCAAGAAACAAGAGCAAAAAAACTTACTTACTGAGTCTAAAGCCAAGATTGATTTTTATAGATGAATGCGAAAACGTTAAATTATTTATTTGTCTTGATAAGGTTGAAAGAATTTAGAGTAGTTTTTCCATCCTATTAAATGTGCTTGATAATGTTTATTAAATAAAGTCTGTTTTTGTAATTTTGTTCATTCGCTTTAGGTTACTATTTCCATTTCTCCTTATTACATGGTTTTTCATTCACACACATGTGGTTTTCCACAGAAAAAAATTAGTGTAAAATTAGCCTACACATATTGGGGTGGGGCAAAAATCTATTTTTTAAAATTGGGTCGCAGAACAAAAAAGTTTGAGAACACCCTGAACTCGAATAAGCCAATAAAAGTAATATTTGGGCAGTTTTATAACTTTACTAAAAATCAGTGACTATTCGAATGTACGGATACTGACAGTAAATAGCCTTGTATGTGTTATCTGTTGATACAAAACAATAATTACTGCTTTGTAATAAACGTACAACTTATTTTTAATTGACTTTGTCACAAGACAAATGAAGAGTTCAATCTTCAGATGAAAAGTTTATCTAAATAAAAAACTTTTGTTGCAACTCAAAAAAAGTTTATGTAAATAAAAAACTTTTGTTGCAATTCAAAAAGTAAATTTTAAATTGAAAATGACAGACCTAACAAAAATTGCAAACATTTTGAGAGTTAAATAAATTTTGGATTCTGTAAAATAACAAAACTTTACCTTATAAGGTTTGGGCCTCTGTTTTGCCCACAAGATATTAGTTATTAAAAACAGTTACCAATTAAACTTTAAACGTCAGTTAATATCTTTACGTTGAAATTTGTGAATAAACCCTATTTTTTTAAATACATCATATTTGAAGAAGCAAGCATCCACCATTTTACAATTTACGCAACTTCTAGCAAAAGATTCCATTCTCCAAAAATAGTTTATGAATAGAAAATGTAAATATTTTAGATGTAACTTTGTTTTGCATTAAATAAAATCTAAAAATTTGTTTTTTACTTCATTAAAGATAAATAAGGGTGTGGCAAAAAAGCGTTAGAAAGGTTATTTTTTTCTGTAAACCGTCTTCAAGCGAAACAAAAATTTCTGCATTTCAGTTATTTAAGATTTAACAAAACTTTGGCATGTGAATAGCCAACGAACAATTACGCATAAAATTTGAGGAAGAAATGCAGGCGGAAATTTCAATTCAACGAATTTTGCAAACATATGCAAGCCCATACATAACATGAAATTCATTTTTTAATCAGTAAATTCAGCTTGATTATGCCTGTTAATGCAGACACGATTTTTTAGTCAAGGCTAGATTTTTATCTAAAGTTGCTTTTTACTGCCAATATATTTTTTAGATTAGAAGTTCCTGCATTTTTATCGCCTTGCGTAATTGTTTTCGCTAATCACATTATCTAAAATGTTTTTTTTTGCCTATATTTGGTAGACCAAAAGTTATCTTATTTTTATTGCCTTACGTAATTGTTTCCGATAATGACATCATTTAAAGTTTTTTTTCCGGTTTTGCCTTTCTCAATGTTATATCTTAGTATAAATAGTCGGATATCTACTTTCGTTAACCCAAGTTTGGTACAAAAAGACCTTTTAAAAAAATCCCTGTCTGCCATAAAATTGCTTTTTTTCTATTGTTTGTGTTTGGAATGTACAATAATATTGCGAATGTTTTATGAAGCAAATTTAGGTTTGCTCTCGTTAAGAAATATGCTAAAACAAAATTTCAAGTTAAAGAAAAATTTATTCGAATTTTAAACACAGAAAATTGCGATTTGAATAACCCCGAGTTTCTATCGAGACTTTTAGCTACTTGTCACTCATTTTTGATGATGAAAGTACAAAAATACCCGACAAGTAGCTACAAGTTTCGATAGAAACTCCAGATTATTCAAATCGTGACTTTTTTTGTAAAATTCAAATAAGTTTTTTCTTTATTCAAAAATTCTTCTTGCAATATTTTCTTGTGACACTAAACGGTAAATCAGACTCAAAAGCTATTTTGCAACAGTTAGTATTTCTCAAATCATGGGAGTGTGAGCAGGGGTTCTCTGCAATGATGTGCATTAAAACTAAAAGCCAGAATCGTCTCACATGGCCCTTTCATGACTTCTGATATGCAGTGAGTGCAATGAGTAGCCAGAATCGTCTCACATGGCCCTTTCATGACTTCTGATATGCAGTGAGTGCAATGAGTAGCCAGAATCGTCTCACATGGCCCTTTCATGACTTCTGATATGCAGTGAGTGCAATGAGTAGTGCAACTTGTGCAGGAAAAACAGAAGAGCTACTGCCCTAGGTAAATAATACGTATAAGGACAAATCGCTAAATGAAAATAGTGTAGTAAGTGCAATAAGCAATTTTTATTTAAGGTTTCAATAAACTTTCTGGTACTTGGTGTAACAAAAAATACTTAGATGGTACGTGGTAAAAAAAAGGTTAAGAGCCACTGTTAGCTGCTTAACACTTATTATGATTCTCGTAGCAATGTGTAACCCAGTAGGTCAAGCTCGCATCTAACTGGCAGGCATTGTAATAAAACAACAATCATCAAAAAAGCGAAATATAAAAACTTTATTTTATGTTTAATTTTAAAAATACTTTAGGGTTTTGGATATTTTACTCACAGGTGGCAGTTGTACACACAAAGTAACTTTGACGCAATTTGCTTAATATCCAAAACCAATGGGTAGCAAAAACCAATGCAATTTACAAAGCTTAAAAAGGCTTAAGTAAGTTAAAAATAACAAGTTATATTATACTGTTGTAGCCACTTGTTGTTAATTTTTTGCTACGTATAAATGCTCAGCTCTAAAGACTATTTTTCCCGGGGTTTTTTGACTTCCAACCTCCACCGTGCGTACACACATAATTATAATAAAATGTCGGAACTGTCTACATAGAAAAAATTTAATTAAAAAAAAAAACAATGTAAACATATGAAACAATTGAGCATGTACAAATTGGAATGAGATAATTACATTTAGACTTATGCGCTATTAGAAATTCAAGCAAATATGCACCAATCAAAAAATATGTGAAAATGACAGTAAGTTTTATTGGTAGTTTAAAAAATTAGGCTGCAGGTCCTATAAATCCTCTCTGTACTGTGCTGATCAATAGTTGATCTTTCAACTCTCATGGGGCTCGCGGCAAAAAAATTTCATTCTTTATTTTAACATGGTTGGTGCAAACAAGTCACAAATCAAAGTTTGTCAATCGAACAAACAAGTCACCAACAAGGTTGGCGCCCATGGGCATCAGGTTTCCTAAAGAACCACAGATGCCCCCCGCAGAGTGTTCTTTAAATAAAGAAACAAAAAAACTGTACTTTGAACGTGTTTAAGAAGAAACGATTTTCCAGTTCCCCATCTGGCAAACACTCCAACAGTAACAGGAGTTTTGATTCTTTTTATTTGTTGAGCGAGCGCTTCAGCATAAACCACACGACCAAGATAATCCACATTTACTCCGTTATCATTAAGAATATCTCCTGCATTAAATGAAATTGCTTCAGCTTTGTTGTACGTTACTTTTGAATTTCCTTATTTATACTTTTATAAAAATTTTGTTAACGGCGCAGCGTGCTTATTTAGGTATAGAAAAGCTCATACAGTCACTCTTTTAATTATAAAAAAGTTTTGCACGCAACATTAAAAATTGGTAAACAAGTAATTTTTATGACTTGTTGAAAATTTCTTGATAAACAGAAAATTTATACAGAAGTCAAACTTTTACCTTTTGGATCAACTATTTTAATATTATTGTTTCTTGCCGAGGTCTGCTGGTCTGTCATCTCAATGCTGATTTCCGCCGTTGCAAATCTAAATGTGCCTTGCCAACAAGGTAGATAGTGTGTATAATAAGAATGAATAATCTTTATAGTTAACGAAGTAATTAAACTATTTTATAAGATTTCTGAACATTTTAAAAGATAGTTTTAATGATAGCTTTAAAGTTTATTTTTAAATATTGTTGATATTTTACGTAATTTATAAGCGCTGAATTAATGTTAAACGGTAAAAAAAATTTTTTTTACTATTTCTTATTTAAATGTTATCAAACTATGACAAAGGTCCTAAATTTAAAAAAAATTATATATTACATGAAAAAAATTTTCTAAGAGGACGAATTTGTTATCTCAGGCCTACTAGCTGAAAATTTGCCACAACGAAAATGAGGACGATCATTAAAAAATAAATTTTTTACGTAAATAAAGTTGCATATGCATAAGTACACAAGAAGTAGGCCTAATGCAATTTACAGTATTTTTTAAAACAACTTATTGAGTATGTACATAAGCATATGACTCGTGGGGGCAGACTTTTGCCCCCATGTCTCAAAATTTGGAAATATCAGGATTGTTCAGCTAGTAACCAAGCAAAATTTGAGCAAAATCAGAATTTTTCGGGTAGTGCAGAAAATCTTTCGCGGAAATCAGAATTTTTGGGCAGCCACAAGGACATATTTGGGAAAACAAAATTTTTTGTCGCCTAAAAACAATTACGATTTGAGAAGACCGTTTTTTCAGAGATCACCACTGGTTTTTAGAGGTCACCATTCTAACTTACATGCGATCTTGATTAAAAATCTATGTGCAAATATTTATAGAAGTATAGATCTCTTTATATCTCCGCTACGCGCGCATAAAATAATGTACAAACAAAAAGCATCATCAATATATCATTAAAATCTGCCACGCTAACAAAAAACGGTTAATCCAAAGCCTAAAATTCAACTAACAGTGACCAGCGAAGCTACATTGCTACAGCGTCAGCCAAATGATTGAAAATGATATGAGTATAACCTGTGGCACCTGCTAAGTAAAAAACGAAGAAATGTTGCAATCAGAAGCGCAAAACAATTTTAAAATATAAATAGACCACAAATACGAAGCTTTGTAAGCTTGTTTTATAGCAGGGATAGGTAAACTTTTTAGCTCGAGGGCAGCATTCAGAAGTTGATTTTGTTCGAGGGCCACAACATAGGCGTACCAGCCAAAAAAAAAATTGGAGAAGAGGGGTCAATATACTTTTTCCCAAATTTTCTAACGTATGCTTAAATCATAATTTTGTAGCGCTTTGCGGACATGTAAAAAAATTTTGTTTAAGTTTAGAATAAAAAGCAACAAATGTTTTTAGTTTTGAGCCTGTCACAGATTTCTTGATTTTCATCTCTAAACTGTAATGACCTTTAAAAGAAAAGGTCAAAAAAAAGTCTTTACTTTGAATCTATTTTGTATTTCATAATATTTGTCACTAAAACGTAATGATCTCTAAAAAAATTTTTTTAAAGTCATCACTTTTCAAATTTTAGACATTGATTGAAAGTGATGATCTTTTTTTTGAGAGATTATCACGATTAAATGTGAAGAAAGAGTACAGTTATTTGCATGTGGTTTTCGCGGGCTGCACAGTAATTGGGTGCGGGCCGTAGTTTGCCCAGTCCTGTTTCATTGTATTTTACGTGTCTAGTTTTGAGATTAACATCAAGCTGAGGCATTTTGATAAGTCCTAATGAGGATGAAACGAACCTATAGGTGCTGACTTGCTGATAGACCTTGACCGATCATTCTTAATAACTAAAACAGATAAGTAAACTTTTTTATATTTTGTATTATAACATATAATTTTATAAGCTTGCTTTATAGCAGGTATGGAATTTTACCTAGTCTGCCCAGGTACTTTTCAATATTGTAATGACATTTAAACTAGAAAAGTAATAGCAATAAAACTGTCGGCGACAAAGATGAAGCCGAACTAATGTCGCCCAACTGCTAGTTTTCACTTTGAGTAAACCAGGGAACACAAAGTGGCTTGTTAAAACTTTTTCTTCATAGTTCGCACAAAAGATCATAAATATTAAAAAAGATCAAGAAAAAGAAAAAGCAGCACAATGTCAGACTTTAAAACATGCATAGCACGATTAAAAAGTTTCGGTACAAAACGGCAGAAACCATGACAGCAACATCTATTTTCTAACTATTGCAAACAGCAGCCAAACCGGATTTGTTAAGTACGTTTTGGCTGCTGTTTGCTGTTGTTACATGATTCAATCATATTGTGTTAGATTCAGTATTGTTCTTATCGAAAACATTGCGATAAAAATAACGCACGCGCATTATTTGCTCAAACATTAAACAACAACATCTGTTTTAGTTATTAAGAATGATCGGTCAAGGTCTTTCAGCAAGTCAGCACCTATAGGCTCGTTTCGTCCTCATTAGGACTTATCAAAATGCCTCAGCTTGATGTTAATCTCAAAACTAGACACGTAAAATACAATGAAACAGGGCTGGACAAATTGCGGCCCGCAACCAATTTCTGTGCGGCCCGCAAAAGCCTCAAGCAAATAACTGTACCCTTTCTTCACATTTAATCGTGATAATCTCTCAAAAAAAAGATCATTACTTTCAATCAATGTCCAAAATTTGGATGTAAATGTCTAAAATTTGAAAAGTGATGATTTAAAAAAAATTTTTTTAGATATCATTACGTTTTATGTTTGAGAACCTTTGATCTAAGTTGAAAAAGTAATTAAATCATTTTGCTAATTAGCTTTTGCAACCATTAGGTCAAGCTTTATGCGTTTTTTGTTTTTTTTGTTAAGTCATTGCAACATTCGCAGGTTTCTTTGATATTAACCACAACTCAGATGAAACTGTTCTGGCAAACGTTTAAAACTTCATTCTCGACGTGTCATTTGAAAACCCAATAGAACAATAACAACTTGCACTTCTATTCACAACACTCAACGTTAATTATTTGTGCAATGTGCATGTTACCCTTCCACATCCTAGTCTGAGGACTGTTCGAATTTTACCCGAAAAATCTTTCAAACAAAAATTGACCGACTATAATACAATACAAAGTACAACAGCCGGAAAACAAATAAGAAATATTTAGAAAGCTAATGAAAACATTGCAAACCTTTGAAAATTAACCCAGCTCAACCTTTGCTTTATTCAAATACTATTGTTTCTTCAATTACACCTGCAACTAATACAATGAGCACAACCATCAAACTGTTTTTATCTCTAAAGTAATTTTCAAAACTTAGAGCAATTTATAATAATAGCAACTATCGAAACTATGACATCATAAGCAAACAACGCTCAAATTGAATTCTGGAACTTATTCATATGCCAAAAAAGTAAAAAAATAATAATTTCTTGCGTTTCATATTCAAGCATTCAACAAAATGTTCCAATGGATTGAATGGCAATTTCTATTAAACCATGGCTGCCCAACCCACAACGCCAAAAGGAATTTTTAATCCGATGCTCAATCAATTTCAATCATTGCACTGCCGCTGAACAAAACTCAGTATAAAAAAATTTTAGGAGCATAAAGACCTTTTTGCTCTTTATCTTGTAAAGAGACTCGGTATTTCTTTTTCGGTAATCAAAACGAAAACCTTTTTTTTGGTCTTCTCTGCAATTTGAGCAATACATTTGTTTAATTGAAGTTCCTGAAAACTAGAATTCGAAATTCAGTTGCTGATCAAAAAAAATAATACACAGGGTATTTTTGAAAATAGACAGGCTATACACAGGGTATTCTTGACTGCAGTTCAAGTTAATGACTTTCTTCGTCAAAATTAAAATTTGAGATCCTACGCTTAGTTTTCAGACACTTTAATTCAAAAATGTCTTGTTTAAATCAAAGTGAAGACAAACAAAAAAGGTTTCCACTTTGATTACTAAACAATTTTTTGGCCTGCAATAAATTTATAGGCAAAACTTCGGCTCACTATGGGCAAAAGGTTGGGCACCCAGGCAAAAAAAATAACACATACTTATGTAGAAGTGCATTAAATTTGGGAATTTTGATTTGATGCTATTTACGATCGCGTTGGACTGATTATGTAAACAGGGAATAGCAGAAATTAACTTAAAAGACAACCAACACAATTTGAGTAAAACCAGTGATCATCTGACAAACAGACAGCCTTTTTCACGGACAGCCTTTTGAATCTTTTGGTTGTGGAAACTAACCGCTATGCTTCGCAGTTTTTGGCGAAAACATCGCTTGTACCAAAATCAAGAGCCAGAAACATTTGTGAAATGAATAAATGTCATATGAATCAATGCTATATTACATATATGAACGACTAATAAAGTTATAGCAGTGCTTTTATTGAACAACGAATAAAATACAAATAACAAATGATATAAAGTAAAACGGATTACAAACTGCCTAGTCGCATTACGTGCGATGTTCATCGCGGTGAAATCAGACAGCGAAAACAACGCCGCCCCGCAGAGCCGTATAACAGGCAATGCTTATCGCATCGAAAGTGTTAAAAGACAACCAACATAATTTGAGTAAAACCAGTGATCATCTGACAAACGTGGCTGGTAAACAAATCGAAGTTATCTCCAATCGATGGTACAATCTCCAGCCAAAGATGATAAGATATAGAGTTAAAGAAAAACGATTAAAATTATTATATACAAATTTTCCAATCGAGTGACTTTAGCGTTATTAGATTTTAAAAAAGTACGGCTGTTGTTCTTAGAGTGCTTAAACCCTGCATGCATTGTCGACAACGTTTCGACAAGCCGACAGCACAACAGATGGCCCGCCTATCTTCCTTCCGAACGTCTACAACAACGCCTTACAAAGAAGAACACTTTTCAAGTTGTTTAAAAGAAATTTTTAAAAAGAAGAAGAAAAAGAAAGAAAAGAAAGAAATTTTTTAAAAGAAGAACACTTTTCATGAAGATGACGTTGTTCTTCTCGTGGACGATTCGATTTCTTGCTCGGAATGACTTTTAGACAAAGTTATAAAGGTGCTTCCCGACGAACTCGGCTTATTGGGCCAAGTTGTAGTAACAACGAATGGTTCTGAAGTACGGCAGCCCATTTATAAACTTTGCTTAGTAGTTTCACCAAATCTTATTTTTGTGCCACGAAAAGACAATGATGATCCCTCAACTGCTGTAGAGTGAAGTGAATATGCTCCCTGTTTGTGCAGTTAATATGTTTGTGCAACGTTGGTAATCTTTATTTTTTTTTTGTGTTTTAGTTTTTCGGACATTTGGAGTGTAGAAGATTACCAACGCTCATCTTTACATTATTTTTTTTTTTTTGAATCATAATTTACGTGTGCACTTGCTGCTGGCGTCTTTTGCTTTATACTTTAATCATTATTTAAGTCGTTCCCCGAGCATAGTTTTTTTCTACAGGTTATTCATTTAGTGCTAGCTCTTTTGTGTTTCTTCTCACTATTCAATTTGGGAGGCAACTAACAGCAATAAATGTGGCTGCTAATAAAAATCTGAGAAACTCAAAGCTATGTTCTGCTACCCTGAATGGATATTGCGCTTTTTAATTCTTTGTGTGTTTCCAGTTTCCGTTTCCCGTGAGTCAGCAACATCGTGAACTGCTTGGTAAGGCAACTAGATGTTTTTCTTTATGTTTAATCTTTAGTTCGTTTAAATACTTTACGGAATACTGCTTTGCATCATTTTTTACTGTTTTTCATTTATATTAAACATACTTGGTTATTTTTAAGTTTTCTTTTAAAAAACCCAGAAACGCGTTAATCGACTATTCACTTTGTGGCAATCGGATAACTTTAGCGCCGTTTACCATTACAATATATGAACCAGTATGTATGTATGCAAACAATAGTACTTAGGTCTACGTAATATTTTAAAAATAATTCACTTTTATGACTGTATCATTGCATCTAAAAACTACTAAACTCGTAAATATAAAGTGTTAATAAATCAAATGCTAATATACTATCACTCTCTGACATTAGGAATAAGTGCAAAAAAACTTTTTTTGGAAATTTAAAAAAAGGGGGTCTAGATCCCTGGAAAATTAACAAAAAACAATAAAAACTTAACTTTAGGTTGTCAAACTCTATGTTTGTAGTGCTACCACCTGTTTTGTGGGGAAAACTCCCAAAAATTCTGAAATTCTATTTAACTTGAAAACCGCTTGGGCTAGAGACATAGTTTTAGTGTCAAATGATGCGAAAAAATAATTTTTAGCTGCTCTAAAAGATTTTACATCTAAATTTTAATATAAAAGAGTTATTGCAGAAAAACATAAATTCAGTAAATTTCAACTACTGTAAAATTACTATTTAACGCATGCTAGTATATGAGAGCAAGCACTTTGATCATATCTTGCTAATAAGTTGAATACTTTTAGTTATTGCAAATGTTCTTTGTTGGGATTTTAACACATAATGAAATGGATAAAACCTATATAAAGAAGAGA
Source organism: Diplosoma virens (assembly GCA_963680785.1). Lineage (NCBI taxonomy): Eukaryota > Metazoa > Chordata > Ascidiacea > Aplousobranchia > Didemnidae > Diplosoma > Diplosoma virens. Next base: position 14,133,549 of record OY796894.1, on the reverse strand, counting down.
AAAGCGAGTCAGGTAATAAGTTTATAACACACTGGTGGCAGGCATTTGATATCAAGTTAAAAGCAAAAACTTTACTTGAAGTTCTTGTAAATTCTATTATAAAAACAATTTTTTCATACTTAGCTGTTCTGCTGTTGCTACTTTTTTAAATTTTAAAATAAAATCCAAAAATGTTAAAATTGATATCTTTTTTACCAAATAATTAAAACTTTGTCTTTATTTATTCACTACACTACAGATGCTGTATTTGAATTCGATTGAGAAGAGACTTTGCCAATTGCAGTTTTGCTAAATATTTATTTACTATGGAAAGTAGAAAAACAGTGAAAAAAGTGTTGCATGGCAATCATATTTTCATCTGCTAAGGAGAATTTTCAAATGTTTAACTTTCAACGGGAAAAGACGTCATTTAACAAATTCTGCATGAAGATAATTGGACAACAAAACCTACCAGAAAAAAATTGCTCAAGAGCTAATCAATCACTGGACATGGTGCAATGTCTTTAGTGCATGACATAGAATTGTGCTAGATAAGTTTTTACTGTTTATAAGAAATTTTTCCAAGCCTTTACGTTGTCCTAAAATTTCATGAAGATTTGAAATACTTTCAACTAATATTTAACCAGCTCTTTGATATTTTTTGTGATAACCCAGTTCAAATGGGCGATTAGAAGTCCATTATTATCTGAGGATGACTGATACAAATTATATGTTCTATGATAATCAAAAAGGCACAATAACTGCACGATGTTCAAAAGCTCTTGAGAAATATAACGAATCAGATAAATTATTTTTAAGAAGTTATGCTAGCATTTAAAAAAAAGTCAATTAACCTAGCTTGCAGTTCTTGGGCCAACATCTTTAGTAACTTCTGAAAGTGAAAGTGAAAGTGACCACAGCACATCTGATCCTGCACATATTAGTTGTAAAGTTAGCATCACCAACAAATACCAAAATCGGATATCGTACAGACATTTGGCTAGAGCATGTAATCACTTTTAAGTTTTGGATTAAGCGGGAGCAACAACAGCAAGCAGTACACTAAAAAATCATGGCTTGATTAGTGGTGATGATTCTTCTTGTGTAATTGATCGCAGCAAGTTAAAACGTCAAAGACAAAACCACCGTAAACTTATCGAGAAAGAAAAAAATTAACTTTAAGGGCTAGTCAACAGTACATACATAGACGGTAAAGAAGATGCTACTCAAGTAATTACAAATATCAATGGAAATTACTGTCAAAATGTTTAGCTTGAAGAACATTATGTTATTGTGGGTGAACTAAGTGGGTTTTATTTATCGCATTTTTCTCCAACGGATGGTACTGGCTTATCTATTGCAAAAAGTGCGCTGCAAGCAATTGCTGGGACCAAACTTAAAAGCAAGTTTTCACATATTGGAATAATGGAACTGCTGCAATGACTGAATCAAAAATGGAGCAATTCGTAAATTAGAAGAGTAGTTTGGAAGACCATTGCAGTGGGCAATATGTTTGTTACACTGCATTGAGTTTCCTCTAAGACACATAGTTACAAATCTAGATGGACAACAAAAAGCTCTTCGTTTTTTCTGGAATAATTGGAAAAGAATTAGGAAGCAGTGATTCTGCCTGGGAGGTGGTTAATTTTACGTCAATCTCCACTTCTCGATTGTCTAAGTTGCCCAACAATGTTCTTGATAATCTTAGATTTGACCAGTATTATGGGTATAAAATATGTTGAACTGTTATCCTTGGAAATGTTGATGAAAATTTGCAGTTTTTATCAGATAGCTGACACTGGCTTGCAGAATTTTTTGTAAATATGTCGCAGAGACTAATCTATCCAAAAAATCTACAGATCTAATAAGAGTATTGCATCAGAGTCTACTTCCCATAATGGTTTGAAATAAAACATCTTAATTCATTATGTGATGCTTCAAACACATTTTTCAACATGCTGCAAAGACATATGTCATTTTCAAACCAGAAAGTTAGAGATATTTCAAAAAGGTTTTGCATCACAATGCATTTTTGCCCATCCTGAAAATGTTGTTGTGAGTATGCTAGGTTTTTTATTTTTCTATTTTATTTTAATTTATTATTATGTCGCAAAAAAAGAAAATAAGTACACGTAGTCAGAAATAAATACCATTATAATAACTTAAAGATGCGACAAGGCGATTGCGAAGGGACCGTAAGGTCTTCGAGTCAAGCAATCACCTTGTAAAATACAGAAATATAGAAGCAAATTGACAATATTAAAATTGAAAAACAAAGATACACATGTAAGAAGAGCAGTAGACAAAAACAATTCATCTTTTACGTTTAAAAAGGGATAAGAAAACTTCGCTTTCAGCAATTACTCTATTTCTTCATGGTAGTACCAGGACATCGATAGCATGTCAAAAGAAAAATAAAAAATTTTGAATCGGTGGTTGCAGCATACTAGGCTTCTGTTTGTTATTTTGTTGTCAATCAATCAATCAACATACTTTTATTTGCGGGAAAAAAATAATACACATAACGAAAATGAAACACTAAAATAGAATAAAAAAAAAAAAATTAGCCGCAGGGAGACTGCGATCTTCCTATGGTGTTTGTTATGTAAAAGTTTTTGCAGCAGCGTTTCGATCGGTGATTTTGCAAGTTCACCATATATAGTTACGTTGGCTGTACCACTCAGTAGCCCCCCTAAAGTGAACACCTTATTTTTTTAGAGATCAATTTTTTTTGAGACACTAAAAAGTGGCTCTCCATCTCAAATGACAACTTTTTAAGGAAATTACAATGCTTTGAATCACTCAATAGTGACCCCCCTATTTGAAGAGCTTTTTTATATTTTATAGAGATCAATTTGTTTCATACACTAAAAATGGCTTCGGCTACCTTTATTTAGTACTGTAAATAGTGGCCCCCTTTTCGTAAGGCCATCACTTCTGCCTCCACTTTATCTTAAAGCAAAAAAACATATCATCTTGTAAAAGTGGATGTGGCTAAAGGTTTCAGAGCCACCTATAACAAGATCTCTACCAGTCAACAGTTTGACAATGGCATTGATGAGCCTCTGCTGATGAATTACCTTTGCCATAATCAAGTAGTTGAGCGCCATATTAAGCTAGCTGAAGCAAGCTCATCTGTAGTCGGTTTTGAAAAAAGAGATGGATGAATTCGACAAAAAATTCGATCTCGCCAACTTATGAAAGTATTTAGCAGCAAAAAACACTTTCCACTCGACTGAGAGCCGGCGAACATTGGCTGCATAAAGCTTTTTTTTTGTTATTTATTAAATTGTACATTTTAACATACAGGGTGTCCATAAAGTCCTGCCCACATTTAAAATTTTAATATCTCAAAAACCACATAAGGTAGAAACTTTAAATTTTCGACAGTGAATTATACCACCATAAAGTTTTTTTTTTATCTTTTACAGGTTATTTTATTGATAAAATAAGCAGGAATAAATCATTTTTAATAAAGGCGTAAGTTTGCAACAAAGTATGCAACATATTGACAATTCAACAAAAAGCAAAATGTGTTCTTTGGTACCATAAATTGAAATCACCAACTGCAGTACAACGTAAATTTAGAAATAAGTTTGGACAAGAACCTCTTCACACTAACAGCGTTAAGAGATGGTTTAAGAATTTTATGGAAACCGGCAGCATTTTGGATCTCAAAAGATCGGTTAGGCCAAGCATTGATGAAGAGACTGTTGATGCAGTTCGTATAGCATTTCATCGCAGCCCAAGAAAATCAATTCGTATTGCATCCTTTTTTGTTAACTGAATTTTTTTCTTGTTGAAATTTGTTAACTGAACTTGCTATTTCTTGTTGAAATTTGTTAACTGTGCTTTGAGGAATAGCAAGATCATTTGATGCAACACGAATCCCAATAAAAACACAGGGAATTTTCCATGGGAAAATTCCCTGTGTTTTTATTGGGATTGTTTGTATAGGTTTCTTTGTGCATTGCAAATTCAAGGTTTTTTAGAGAAAAAGTTTTAAAATTGAATAAAGTATCTAAAAAACAAACACTTTTTAGGGAAAAATTGAGAAATTGAACATAAATATAACAAAAATCAAGACAAAGTTTGCAATGCACAAAGAAACCTATACAAACAATCCCAATAAAAACACAGGGAATTTTCCATGGGAAAATTGTGTATTGAGCTGACGTGTCCAAACTTGCCCTTTGCAGAACATATTTTGACAGGTTCGCTTCGCTTGCACTTGAAAACAGGAAACTGGTTAAAAGACTTTTCTATTGTGTACCTTAAATCAGATAAAGGTTTGACAGGTTTTTTCTATTAAGTGTTTAAAAACAGAAAACTGGTTGACTTTATTGTTTTAAAATCTTGCAGAATGTCTTGAAATAATCTTATGTCATGTTTTGAATTCTTGTTTCTGTCTTGGGCAGGGAATCAAACTCAAAACCGCTGTTTTTCTTACGGTTAAGATTTATACTGTCTTGGGTGGGAGTCAAACTCAGGACCACTGACTTTCTTAGAGTTAGGGTTTATACTGTCTTGGAAAGAATTGAACTCAGGACCACCGTCTTTTTTAGAAATAGAAATAAGATTAGGATTAGGAATAGGATTAGGAATAGGATTAGGAATAGGATTAGGAATAGGATTAGGAATAGGATTAGGAATAGGATTAGGAATAGGATTAGGAATAGGATTAGGAATAGGATTAGGAATAGGATTAGGATTAGGATTAGGAATAGGATTAGGAATAGGATTAGGAATAAGGCTAGGTTTAGGATTAGGATAAGAAATAGAAATAGAAATAGGATTAGGAATAGGATTAGAAATAAGGTTAGGTTTAGGATTAGGATAAGAAATAGAAATATGAATAGGATTAGGAATAGGATTAAGATTAGGATTAGGAATAGGAATAGGATTAGGAATAGGATTAGGAATAGGATTAGGAATAGGATTAGGAATAGGATTAGGAATAGGATTAGGAATAGGATTAGGAATAGGATTATGAATAGGATTAGGAATAGGATTAGGAATAGGATTAGGAATAGGATTAGGAATAGGATTAGGAATAGGATTAGGAATAAGATTAGGAATAGGAATAGGATTAGGAATAGGATTAGGAATAGGATTAGGAATAGGATTAGGAATAGGATTAGGAATAGTATTAGGAATAGGATTAGGAATAGGGTTAGGTTTAGGATTAAGATAAGAAATAGAAATAGGATTACGATTAGAATTAGAATTAGAATTAGGAGTAGGATTAGGAATAGGATTAGGAATAGAAATAGAATTAGGCTTAGGATAAGAAATAGGATTAGGATTAGAATTAGAAATAGGATTAGGAATAGGAGTAGGATTAAGGTTAGGATTAGGATTAGGAATAGGATTCGTATCCACCTTCCACCACTGATAACATCAATGCGCCTGCGCCTGTGATGACGTCACAATACCACACAAATGCATTATTATATACTGCTGGTGATTTCAATTTATGGTACCAAAGAACACATTATGCTTTTTGTTGATATGTCAACATGTTGCATACTTTGTTGTAAACTTACGCCTTTATTAAAAATGACTTATTCTTGCTTATTTTAACAATAAAATAACCTGTAAAAAATAACAAAAAAATTTTATGGTGGTATAATTCACTGTGAAAAATTTAAAGTTTCTACCTTATGTGGTTTTCTAGATGTTGAAATTTTAAACGTGTGCAGGACTTTATGGACACCCTGTATTATTTACATGATCTATATAGTGTATATACTTCTTATTATCCAAAACAGTTTGTTGTTTTAAACAACCGTACATATAATTAGATGTAGCCCACAACGTGATAAAGCAGTCTGAAATGCGCTTATTTTGGTTTTACAAAAGGTGTGAATACTGTCCTACTGCAAATACTATTTGTTTATTAAACTGTTTCTTTTGATTGGAAACTGAAATCAGTTTTGCAAAACATTTCTGCCAAGTTTTTATCAAAAAATGAGTTTTCATAAACTAGCTTGTGTCTCTAATGTGTGGCGTTGCCTTTCAAAATTGGGTAAATTATATGTTTTTCTGCAATAATGTTTTCTCTTGTGAATTTTAAATGTAAAATTCTCTTTGAGCAGATGGGAAAATTATTCTTCTTCCACATTTAACACAAAAATTACGTCTCTAGCACAAGCATTCAATGCAATTTTCAAATTAAAAATTTGGAGAATTTTTCGCACAAAATGGGGAGTAACACTACCAATATGAAGTGAAATTTCCTAAATTTTGTTTTTTGGTTTTATGTTAATTTGTCAAGGATCTAGACCCCCTTTTTTAAATTTTAAAAGAAAGTTTTTTTCACTCTACCCTATCAAACATGCTATAATTTTTACTAGGTCTCCTCTCAATCAACTTAATCAGCATAAAAATACATTACATAATTCATGCAAAACTAAATTATCACATTGCGGTTGCTCATAAGAAACCACACAGGTCACCAATACATTAAGCTTGGCTATTACGCGCCCGCCGCTTACAATGCTGTACGTCTATTACAATATAGACCGTGTTTAAAGCCAAAAGAAATATATCTAGGTATTCAATATTTATATCTACTTAAATTACATATATACGTCGAGTAGAGGTCTACAAGAAATATACTACATATTTATATTTGATTATTTAAAATCTCATAGTGTACACATTGACTTAGATTCATCTACCATTCTAACTTACATGCGATGTTGATTAAAAATCTATATGCAAATATTTATAGAAGTATAGATCTCTTTAAATCTCCACTACGCGCGCATAAAATAATGTACAAACAAAAAACATCATTAATATATCATTAAAATCTGCCACACTAACAAAAAAACGGTTAATCCAACATATAATTCAACTAACAATGATCAGCGAAGCTACATTGCTACAGCGTCAGCCAAATGATTGAAAAATGAAGAAAGTTACTCCTAGTATATTGTTTAGAGTGTAAGAAAGGTTTTGTTTTGGGTTAACACCGCTCTTTCGCACGAATTTAGAAGAAAACGTGAGAACAAATTCAAAGTTCAGTTTGTTGCTTCAAGTTAACATTTGTCGTTTAAGGGTTAATTGTGCAAAAGTTACTCCTAGTATATTGTTTAGAGTGTAAGAAAGGTTTTGTTTTGGGTTAACACCGCTCTTTCGCACGAATTTAGAAGAAAACGTGAGAACAAATTCAAAGTTCAGTTTGTTGCTTCAAGTTAACATTTGTCGTTTAAGGGTTAATTGTGCAAAAGTTACTCCTAGTATATTGTTTAGAGTGTAAGAAAGGTTTTAAGAAAACTTGATACTCACTAACATTCGATTAAAGATTTTTGTCAATACGTAATGGCAGCAGCTTAATCTTTATTAAACTGTTTAAGCCCCTCCATGGAGAATATATGATCCATTTGTTTCATTTTATCTCCATTGTTATACTCCTGACTCGCAAAAAAACGACAGAGGCTTTATACATAGGAAAAACAAATACCCTGACTTGCTTGCAGAGATTCCAAGATATTGCTGTCCGGTTGAAACTTTTTATTTTTTATTTTTTTGTTTTATAAAGATATGACTGAAATTTAGAACTGCTTTCCAAGATTACCAAGCAGGGAGAGGGCCGTAAATGTTTTTCTCATAGACACATCAAAATGTATTGAAGAGATTTTCAACCGAGACCATGTTGATCACAATCACGTCGCTCTAACCACTCGACCATGCTGCTGACAAATGCTTAAGATAAAACGTGGTCGGTATTTGATAGATAGTTTTGAATCTGATTGGCAGCTAAAAATTTATTAGATATAAGCCTACTACTTTACTGTTTAAAGCGACTAATTTTTTTGGATTTCCTATTCCCGGACTTAGCTATAATTTTTAAAAATGTGCGTTACGACAATGCTTTTTTTAGCATTAGCATCTTTAATTGTTATTCAAATAAAAAAACTTTTTCAACAATTTTGAATTATTGACTAATTTTATTAGTTAAATAACAATGCTTATAGTTAAAAAAAGAAAAATAAAGGTTGCACCTACTACTTATAAAATGAATTTGAAGAGATTTAACTAAAAATGTTTTTTATAAACTACAACTTTACAGTTTTTCGAATAAGAAATTAGCTGGTTATTGATAAATGAATTGAATTTGTGAAAAAGTTTGGCCAGCGACAAGATAAAATTCTTTAAAAAAACAAGTGATGGAGTAAAATTTAAATAAATAAGTGAACCCTAACTTTATGATAGAAATTAAATGGTTTCTAAACTTTTAAGTTATGGTCTAGGCATTTATTTAAAAACAGCTTATGTGGTTTACGTGTTGCTCTTAATACAGTATTAAAAGAATCGCAATAGTGTTAGAAAAACAATTTTCGAGTAACGGATAAAAAATTATTTCCGTAATTATAACCAAAAATGTAGATTTTTAAAATAATACAAGCCAATAATAAATAAACTGAAGGCTATACTTTATGTCAAAAATGGAGAACGTTTTTTTGAATTGCTTAATTTGGAAACGTCTAAGTTGCGTAGAGTTTTGAAGTCACTGTCATAAGTTGACCATAAACTAATCTTTTGACCATAAAACAAGTTCAAAAATTTCCAATACGACACCATTTAGTGTCTAATTTTTCTACTGAAGTGCTTTCTACCACGTTTTCTACTATGTTTTCTATATAACTATGCTTTCTACTGGTTTGCATCAATCCAAAGTTTAAATAAAATATTTATTCCAAAATCTCCTTCTTACAGTAGCAACTTCAATTCTAGAAAGCTTCGCTTTTAAAAATTTAAGTCGTTTTTGTTATTTCAAATTTTTAACTAAACGGTCGTTTATCATGTATGCAATTCCAAATATTTTATATAAATAAAAAGTTTTTTTCCTTGAACTTGCAATCGAAACTAAAGTTTTTTTAAATAAATCGAAATAGATTTCATCAAATTTCAAACAAACTATAAAAATTAATATTTTTAGCAATCCTGACTTGGCAATCAGAAAAAAATAAAATAAACCTTAATAAAAGTCTGTGTCTGTGGATTCTGTGCCTGTCATGAGTCACATCTTATCCGACCGCAAATCTCTGCTTCACCAAAGAAGAAAATCAATGAATCTTCGCTGATTCTAAAGTAAAATGACTATGATTAACATACCTCTGGGATGCAAAAGGGCAGATTGATAATTTTCTTCAAATACTCGTATCCGTTGAGAGCGGCGGAAACATCTCTGTTTTTTTCTGAATCGGTAAAACAGTCGTTAGCGATTCTGGAGTCAATCGCGATCAAACAAATGAAAGGAGAATTTCTATCACTTAGTAGAATGTTGACAGCTTCCAATACTGATTTAGCCTTGAATGTAAAAAAATAAATACGGCTAACTGATATAAATAATTCATTTAATAATTTTACAGAATTCTGAATCAAGTTTAGCCATAATCTTTGCTTTGTTTGAAATTCGAAAAAAACAACAAAACTGATTAAATAAGGAAACACGTTAAAACAATTTCTTTATTTACCTTTGACAAAGGAATTCTATCCAAGTCATCGATTGTGATTATCACTTTGTACTCGATGTTATAACTCAGTTCTACGGTGTTGATCAAGTCTGTCATTGATTGAATCTTTCAAAACATAAACAGCAATCAATATTTTTTACTTGATTTAAATTTATTTGAATAAAATATTCGAGCTACATAAAAAATTTTGTTTAATTTCTACTTTTAAATTTTTTACCTCTTTTTTGATCTTATCCATGAGACCAAGTTCATTAGCTAAATCTTTTTTGATTCCTTGTAATGCCTTGATTACTTGTCTACTATAGGAGTTATACCAGGCATAAATAAGCTTTAAAATGGTCAAAAACAAAGTAATTGCTGCAGGAAGCAAAAGTGGAATATTTTTGACAATTATTGTCGATAGTGATCGGTTAGTGTCCTGAAAAACGATTAACAAATATGCTTTAAAAAAATAAACAACAGGTTAATTATTCAACAGAAGCTCTACGAAAACTAACCAAGACTTTAATGAATTTAAAAAATTAGACTAAACATTTACAATTTAAAGCTGTGGTTCTATACGTTTATATCCTGTTCTTTTCTTGAGAACCTTATTTTGTTATTTTTTCTCAGTTATCTTAAAAATTATATTTCAAAAAATTTCATTTTGTTTCAGGATGTTTTTTGAACTAAAAAATATCGAAATAAAACAATCGGGCGCCGTTGTTAAAGCACGGCTGTTGGGCGCCAGCTGACATTGAGCTTCACATGTAGGAAGGATTCCGAGTCAATTTTTCAAAAAAATTGCTTACGATGACCTATTGAAAAAATCAGTTCTTTGTTTAAAAGACTTCTAGAAGAGATCTGAAATAGGCTGACAGCCAAATCAGCTGGCACCAAAACGGCCGCGCCCAAACGGGTGTGGCAAAATGTATTCCATCCAAAAAATAGCTGAATATGCAATAACACAAATTATATAAGCTAGGCATTTCAGTACTTTATAAGAAACAACAATGCTTTTTATAAACCGTAGATTGTACTTCATTCGTCTCAGCTAGCTGAAGGCAAGTTATTATTTCGACAACCTACTTTCAAGTATAACTGTCATTGTAATGGAAAAAATACCAATTTTTTTCATTTAGAGCTACTTTTATAAAATAATGAAATAATGAGTTATACGAAAACCTTTTAGCTAGACGTGACCTTTTGAAAAAATTTGCTTATTTTTCCTTTAATTACAAAGATTATTTACAAATAAGTATCTCTATTACTTGAGCAGGTTGGAGCGATTAATTTTTCTTTTGGGACAACTGGGTGCCCGCAACCACGAGGCTGGTGATCATTGCTATTATGGGTAGTAAAAGAGTAGACCATGGTCTGGAAACATTTTGAAATCGCAAACAAATGAGGTTTAATGTTGATAAATAATTTTAAACATATTTCCATTTTATTCAAATTCCTTCTCAATACCTCCTTCAATGAATATTTTTTCTTCAAGATTATTACTTTTTCTTGAGAGAGCCAAATAGCTCTTTGAGAAACATTTATTTTAAGCGTGCTTGGTCAGTTCCTAACTGAGGTTTTTTTAACATGTAGAAACTTTAATTGTTTGAATTAACCGTATATGTTTCTTACACTTACCAACTTTGTGGAGTTATTTTTAAAATCTCGATATAGGTCGTAGGTAAATAATGATACCGACGTAAGAAAAACAACGGCTATTCCAAGCACTAATAAAACATAGCCAGCTTTCCAGAACTTTCTAAAATGGCCACAAAACCCGCGTTTGTTTTCACAATTTTCCTCTTTTTCAAACAAACAATCCGAGGTTTTAAGGATAAAAACCTTTATGTTCTCGCGATTTTGCCATATTTTGTATTTTTCTTTGACTTCTTTCTCGGTGTCAAAGTTTGCAACCCAGCAGTTTTTTTTATTATCAATACCATCAATCTTATTGCAATAATTTTCAGGAAGAAACGTTGTCAGTTTTTTAGCTGTAGGAAATTCTTTTTTCATGTCCACTGTTGAGTTGTTTTCGTTAATCTCAATAAGCAAATATTGGACGCTTTTGAAAACCGATCTTTCAATTACATCCAACGACAACGATCGAAACACTCGCGTAGTAAAAACACCAAACTCTTGCTCGATTTTTTCAGCTAAAGCTGTGACAATTCCCGCCCACAAGGTATCGCACCCCGCGTACTGCCAAGCATTGTAGTTGACGTAAATAAACCTGAAAAACATGTCTGATTAGTTTTTCTACAAATAAAGGAATTAAACTAAACAATTTTATAAGTGATAAATCTATATACAGAACGTATTTCTGTAAAAGTTTTCGAAGTTTTATTAACCAATTTCTTTGGTAGCAAGATTAAAATTGTGTAAAAGTGCAAGACTGTGCGCTTCATCTTGATTGTATGTAGAAAATCAAGAGCCTGCTTAGTTGTAGCCATGCTTGATTACTGTAGATGTGGTGTTAAAAAGCTATTCCGACCTTTATTTTAAATGAAAAAGGGTTTGTTTAGTGTTGCTGCATCTAAAAAAAGTTTAAATATAAAGACATAAAAAATTAGATTTTTTTTGGCATTATTATTGTAATAAATGCAAATTGTATGTAGTCTCAAGTAGTAAAAAAACAATTTTATTTACAAAAATACAATTTGCAACAAATTCATAAATTCATGTGCAATAATTTAAACAAAGTTTTTTTTCAATAACCGTACGGCTTAGAAATAGAATACATACAAAATCTTATTCAGTACAGGAAAAACTGTCAGCAATCACAAGTTTAACTATTTCCTCAATGACTGTCACAAAATTACTTTTCTAGCAGCTTTTTGCTACGCGTAGCAAGTCCTATCTGGTGCTCAATCTATATGAAAACTGCATCCGGTTATTGGAAGGATCCTTCTCTACATGTCTCGCTTTTATTGAAAAGTATCAATCTCACATGAAATTGATCAAGTAAGATGGAACTCCACTTTGAAGAAATAAAAAGCTTTTCTTGTCGGCAAATAATAATATCTTTAAAAAAATAATAGAACAAGACATTCCAATAAAGCTTCAATTCAGTCTCACAAATGACACTAGAAGTGTTAAAAAAGTAAGAGCCAATGATGACTTTTTCTTACTGAAAACCGGACCGCAGGCCCACTAATTAATGGTTTTCTTGCTTTTTTCGACTTTTAAATTTTTGACTGATGCGCTTTGTGCCAGTTCACTTATGATGAAAAATTGCTTCAATATCAAAAAGTAAAAAATTCAATTTGATGACGCATTGATTTAGACTTTATTTGCCCACCCGTTTCATAACAATGTTAACTTTGCAGCTATTCATCTCATAATTACGCTTTTGAATTTTCATGAAAATGTAAATCAAATTACTAAGAAAGCATAAAAAAATTTACTAATCATTTAATCATTTAATGATTTTTTATTTATTTTTGGAGATTAAGTATTAAGATGTAAGGTATAAGCTTTAATTAATTTTCAAAATTTACATCAATTGTCTGAGCTCTCGAAGCACTCATGATTTGTCTCGTGTAAAAAAACATTGATTCACAAAGACAAGTATCAATCGACCAGCATGTCACCGAAGGCGGTTATAGTCTACTGCGGTTGGCATTCCACAATTTTCTGGAATCTTTATTATTATACAATTGCGATTTTATTTTCAAATAACTCTTTAAGTTTAATTTCAAATTCTTCTGGTGGTTCAGAAAAGTCCACGCTTGTGATCTGGGAAACTAGCTTTTCAAATCTTTGAGTCGTTCATCATATTCCTTGACCAGGATTTAAAAAAACTGTTTGGCATCCTTCAAAGATTCAATATCTTTTTATTTTCAATGATTACCTTTGTCAATATGGAAAAATGATTTTCTCAAAGCTTTGACTTTTCAACTACCCACTGAACAAAACACCTTCTTCCTGAATCCAGAAATATTTTGCTTCATATCATAATAATTTTCTTTTTGCCAGGCAGCAAAACATTTAACTCATTCTAAACTTTCTAATTTGCGAAATATATTTTTTAAAGATCTTTGGTTTTATGGCAAGCAAGAAATTTACTATAAAAAGATGAGTGTAAGGAATCACTCCTAACTCTGCCACTGCTTTAATGAATATAACCAAAATCACTTTTGGCCTGCAATATATTCAATAGATCGAGAAAATGCACACACAGGGGTAATTTGACCTCTTACCATCGAGGCAAATGACACATTACTGTGCAAAAGTACAAAGACTCATTCGATTTCGACCAATATCACATTGGTACTTCGCTGTTTACGACCGCATTGCGCTAATTTTTAACAGCCAAAACAATTACTGGTGAAAATTGACTTGGTAAAGTGCAAACAATAATCAAGCTAGCTAATTTGAGAAAAAAAAAAAAAATTTTTTTTTATCTAGACACAAATATTAGAAGATTGAAAGCATAGTTTGGGGGCCTCAATTTGTAAAAAAGAAAAGGTAATTTTGTCATAAAACAATAGAAAAAAAAAATTTTTTTAAAGGTATAGCTTAGCTTAGTGCATATAGCCTAATTAAGAACAGAAAATACTATTGGGTAGCAAAATCTTATTATTTTAATTTATGCAATTTTTTTAATTTATGCAATTTTTAAGGTAACATATTTTTTAAATTTATTCAATTTTTTAAATGTTTAAATAGTTTTTTCAACAGGCGAATAAAAGCCATAGGTTTCTTACCTATATCATAGACTGTCACAACTTTACTCGGGAATCCAAAAGGACCAGTTGAATTAAGTAACCCAAATACCTTTTAAAAGCAAATGATTCATACAAAGCTCTTTTGTTTTTAAAAGCTATTTTAAAGTTTTGTACCAACAAAAAACTTTTTAACCCAAATACCTGCGCTAAAGTAAAGCTGTGTTGATTTTTATTCATGGCAGCTCTAGAAAGATTTTGCTGCGAGACTGAAATTCTTTATACAGTAAGTTCTGGCTAAGTACGATGAATTCTGTATAAAATTTCTCTTATAACAGATAAAAAAACCACAGACTTTAACTATAAAAAACCTATTATTTATAAAATCAAACAAACTTGATCAAATTAACTCTTAAGCTTCACATAACTTCAAAGCACTTTATAGCGCCCACAACTGCAAATAATCACTCAACAACTTTGTACTGACTAACTTTAAAAATAAATCAGCACCTATATGGCTAATAAGAAACTTTTTATTTCTCCAAACAATTCTATGTCACCATGGAATTCTGTACTATAGAACTTTCAAAGCAGCAACACTGACTCTTAAAGAATTTAGCTACGGTCACAAAGCACAGTAACACCAAACTACTTTAACCACTTGAACTAGAATTACTGAGCTAGAAAGAATGAATGAATAACAAACTGCAAAATTCAATATGTAATGATAATGTAGTTAAGACTAAGGTATCCGATTCGGGCCTAGATTTTTAAACCCGAATTTCGGGTTTAACAGGTTTCGCATTTTGAATTTTGAAATCCCGGGTTTTCCCGGGATTTCAAAATTCAAATGCATTTCGAGTTGCTTTTGTTGTTGATTTTTTGTGTTTTTTTTTTTGCACCAAAATATCTGCAAAAAATATTCTTTTAAATTTCCAAATAGTTGATTATAAATTTATGAAGCTAATAATTCGAAGGAAATATAAAGATAGCTTTTAACAGCAAATGCTTCATCTAAAGCTCTTTTGTTAAATAAGTAGCCTTAAAAAAGGCTGTTTTGAAAACTCGAACGTTTTCGTCCAGCTCTCTTCAGGAGGTTACGCTAGAATGAATTGCAGAACTAAACGTTGTATTTCAAAAGTTTTAAGACTGATCCTGATTGGCTAAAAATTAAGGTTAGTAGCAGTTATCATAATAATTAAAAGTATTTAATAAATAAAACCACGTTTCGTCAGCGTAAGAAATTTTTTGGCAAAAAAAGGAACAAAATTATGCAAGTTTTGTGCTAAAATTTCGAACTAAAAAGACAATTTTTTTTTACAATTATACTAACAATTTGTGTTTGTAAACAAATTCTTTCTGTCTACACAAATTAGGTTTTCGAAGAGTGATGAAAATTGATTCCAAGACTGATAAGTGGAAATCGGATCGTGCTTTAGAGAGAATAAAAAATTGATTGTCCTTATAGTGAGATGCACATTTTTGGTTATGTACTGTAATAGATGGTTTCCAATCGCTGAATCACAGTGCGGTATTGAGTTCGCTAGTTTTCCTGGGCGTTTGGTTGTTTACGTTCTTGACTGGTCCTATTCCGAATAGACTTCGGTACATGCTGGCGGATTCTGTCCTGCAAACGTTGAGACGTTCGACCCACGTACCGACTATCGCAGTGGCACACGTATTCGTATACGACGTTACTTTGTTGAAAAGTGGGAAGAACGTCTTTATGTATAGCAGGTAAAATTCGTCTGGTGGAAAAGATCACTCGTGGTTGAACCGCTCCAAAACAATTATTAATAGATAATTTTATTTTTCTTTCAAATTTCAGGGAATTTTCGCCAATCCAAGGCAATTTTAAATAGACAGGGCATTTTTTTGGGGTTTCTTTAGTGCTTTGTTGGAAACGTAAAAGTTTTTTAGAAATTCTCGATTCAATAAGGAATTCTGGATAACCATTTTTTACAAGAATAGAGCGAATATTGTCTAGTTCATCTTTTAATGTAGATTTAGAGCAGATTTTTAAGGTTCGATGTGTTAAAGTATCAATGAAATTTGTTTTACGGTTGTTTTACGGTTCAACCACGAGTGATCTTTTCCACCAGACGAATTTTACCTGCTATACATAAAGACGTTCTTCCCACTTTTCAACAAAGTAACGTCGTATACGAATACGTGTGCCACTGCGATAGTCGGTACGTGGGTCGAACGTCTCAACGTTTGCAGGACAGAATTTCTTACGCTGACGAAACGTGGTTTTATTTATTAAATACTTTTAATTATTATGATAACTGCTACTAACCTTAATTTTTAGCCAATCAGGATCAGTCTTAAAACTTTTGAAATACAACGTTCAGTTCTGCAATTCATTCTAGCGAAACCTCCTGAAGAGAGCTAGACGAAAACGTTCGAGTTTTCAAAACAGCCTTTTTTAAGGCTACTTATTTAACAAAAGAGCTTTAGATGAAGCATTTGCTGTTAAAAGCTATTTTAAAGTTTTGTACCAATAAAAAACTTTTGAAATATAAAGAATATAGCTTTGGAAGAGAGTTTCCTCTCTTATACTATAAAATGTTTATTTAAAGAAGCCATATTGAATTTAGCATTTCTGAATTCATTTAACTACATCATACAAGATTCTCGTTTAACTACATCATACAAGATACATAAGGATGTACTCGTAAAAACAACAAAACACAGTAACGGAATAAAAAGTTTTCGGCTAACTTAAGCCCTCATCAGGTTTCATAATGAATACTCTTTCATGACTTTAGCTTTATTTAAACAGAGATAGAAATATTATAAATGCTAATTAAATAATTTTATACGGGTTAACCAATGCTATTTACAAAGCTTAAAAAGGCCTAAGTGAGTAAAAATAACAAATTATATTATACTGTTGTAGCCACTGGTTGTTAATCTTTTTTTATGTATAAGTGCTCAGCTCTAAACATCATTTTTCACGGGGGCTTTTTGAGTTCAAACCTCCACCGCGCGTACATCTATAGTAATTATAATAAGATGTCGGAACCGTTCACATAGAAAAAATTTAATTAAAAAAAACGATGCAAAGATATGAAACAATTGAGCATGTACAAAATGTGAATGAGATAATTACATTTAGACCTATGCGCTATTAGAAATTCAAGCAAATGACAGTAATACGCACCAATTAAAAAGTATTTGAAAATGTCACTAAGTTTTATTGGTATTTAAAAAAATTAGGCTGCGGGTCCTATAAATCCTCTCTGTACTGTGGTGATCATTAGTCTATCTTTGAACTATCGGGGCAAAACAAATTTTATTCTTTATTTTAACATGGTTGGTGCAAACAAGTCACAAATCAAAGTTTGTCAATCCAACAAAGAAGTCACCAACAAGGTTGGCGCCCATGGCCATCAGGTTTTCTAAAGAACAACAGATGTCCCCTGCCGAATGTTCTTTAAATAAAGAAACAAACAAACTGTACTTTTAACTTGTTTGAGAAAAAACGATTTTCCAGTTCCCCATCTGGCAAACACTCCAATAGTAACAGGAGTTTTGATTCTTTCTATTTGTTGAGCGAGCGCTTTAGCATAAACCACACGACCAAGATAATCCACATTTACTCCGTTATCATTTAGAACATCTCCTGCATTAAATGAAATTACTTTTTCGCTTTGTGTACGTTACTTTTGAATTTCCTTATTTATACTTTTGTAAAAATTTTGTTAACGGTGCCGCGTGCTCATTTAGGTATAGGAAAGCTCATACAGTCACTCTGTTAAATTATAAAAAAAGCTTTGCAGCAACATTAAAAATTAGCAAACAAGTAATTTTTATGACTTGTCGAGAAGTTGTTTGATAAACAGAAAATTTATACAGAAGCCAAACTTTTACCTTTAGGATCAATTATTTTAACTGCATTGTTTCCTGCCGGGTTCTGCTGCTCTGTCATCTCAATGCTGATTTCCGCCATTGCAAATCGAAATATTTCTTGCCAACCAGCGTAGACAGTGTGTACAATAAGAATGAATACAAACTTTTATAGTTAACAAAGTAATTAAACTATTTTATCAGATATCTGAAGATTTTAAAAGATACTTTTAATGGTAGCTTTAAAATTTATTTTTAAATGTTGTTGATATTTTACGTAATTTATAAGCGCTGAATTAATGTTAAACGGTAAAAATATTTTTTTTACTATTTTTTATTTAAAAATTATCATACTGTGACAAAGAGCCTAAACTTAAAAATATTATATATTACATAAAAAAAATTTTCTAAGAAAACGAATTTGTCCTCTCAGTCCTACTAGCTGAAAATTTGCCATAATGAAAATGAGGACGATCTTTAAAAAACATATTTTCATATGAAAATACATTTGCATATGCATAAGTACACAAGAAGTAGGCCTAATACAATTTACAGCATTTTTTTAAAACAACTTATTGGGTATGTACGTAGGCAGATGAGTTGTGGGGTCAGAGGAAAATTGTTCCCCCCCCGATCTCAAAATTTGGAAAAATCAGGATTGTTCAGCCAGTAACCAAGCAATATTTAAGCAAAATCAGAATTTTTCGGGAAGAGCAGAAAATATTTGGCCAAAACCAGAATTTTTAGGCACTCACAAAGAACATATTTGGGAAAACAAAGTTTTTTGTCCACCAAAAACAATCAAGATTTGAGAAGACCTTTTTTTAGAGATCACCATTGTTTTAAGATGAAAATTAAAAAATCAGAGACAGATCCACACATAAAGACTTTTTTTCTTTTTTAATCTTCATCTAAATTTGGTGACAACAGTGGAGGAATTAGGCGAGGTTTTAAACTGAGGGCCTTTTTTAGTCTTCACCTAAATTTTATACAAAATTTTGTGTCATATCGATAAAGTGATTGAAAATCATGATTCGGGCAAACGTCAATAATATTTAAGAAAAACAGTAACATTTTTTTGAATGGTTCGGCTATAGATATTAAAGATTAAAAACAAATTTTTTGTTTTGCCAAACATTTATTGAAACATTTGCTGTTTTTGTCATTGTTTGGAAGGACATCCACTCCAAGTCAGGCACAAACAAGAATGGGGCCGAGTGTTTATGTATTTACTACCCCAGGAGGCTGTAGTACCCGTATCAGAAACTGGCAGCGATGGTTTTGAGCCAGCATCTGGTTTCGCCATCCAAACTTGTCAGACTTCATGCTGCAGGTAGTGCCCAATATATGGAGCAAGTTGATACAACTTGTCTGCGGTTTTGTTCAAGGGCATCGCGTTTGCTATTCGGTGAAGAAGCAAGATCACATTTGTGCATGGAAAAATGAAATCACCCAAAACCAGTCTGCAGGCGATTGAGCTTAACCCAACCTGTTTCAAGAAAACTCTATCCAACAGGCCTGGCTATGGTTATGCGTGCAAAAGCACGAAGCCTGGATGTATCCTCACAATACTTCGTGTCCCCTCTATTTTTTTTTTACTGGTCTGTGCGGATGCTTAGTTTGCAAGGTTGTTTGGTGTTTTTATGCAGCTGTCAGAAATCATCATCTAAATCTTAGTCTCAATAGGCAGCCATCTGAGGACCCACTTAAAAACCATGCAGTATATGGTCATGATCCAAAGTGCCATGATTAGGCAAGGCAAATTTCGCTCTTAATCGGCGAAGCTTAGCTGGCTTGATGCCTGAAAGTATGGGTAAATGGTCCAATGCAATGGGACACAGGAATTCAGTGACAATGCGCAAGTTGTCAATTTGCAATGGTTATAAACACGTGATGCAAAGATAATTTACTTTACCTTTGCAACTGGGCAATTCATACCTTTAAAATTTATATGACTTCTTCCAAAAATAGGCTTTTTATTTATTTCTATTGAGTAGATTGTAGTATTTTTTTGCAATGAAAATCAATTTGCTTAATAATTTTAATAAAACATATTTATTTATATTTTTGATTTTAATATTTGGAAACATAATTTTATTAATTTATTAATTAAAATAACACATTTAGTATTCTTACAACTCTTTATAACTTTTTTCCATATAAAAACCAAAAATTTTGAAAGATTACTCATAAATATTCTACCATAAATTTAAAAAAGAAGTCGTTTTTTGATGCTATGGGCCCAGGTAGACAAATTGGTCTCCTAAGGTAAATTACGTTTTACATTATTTTTATTTGAAAATTAATAAAGTAATTGGTTTTCCATGCGCATTGAAAATTTTCTTTTTGCCATCATGCCTAGGGCCTATTTCCCACAGCCCATTTCTTTTTCCCATCATCATAGACAAGCTGATGGAGGACATCAGTAAGGACGCACCATGGGATATCCCGTTTGCAGATTATATAGTCCTGTCTCGAAAAAATTATAGGGAGCTAGAGGAGAATCTGGAGATTTGGAGAAATGCATTGGAGAGAAGAGACCTGAAAGTAAGCCGGAGCAAGACCGAATATTTGAGGGTTGGGGGTGCGGATGATGGAGAAGAGTTGAACCTGCAAAGAGAAAAGGTAAAGAGAGCAAAAAACTTCAAATACCTGGGTTCAACAGTTAGTTGCAATGAAAGATGGGAAGAAAAAGTAAGGAAAAGGATCCAAGCAGGATGAATGAGCCGGAGGAAGGTGTCTGGAGTTCTGTGCGACAGGAAGTTATCAGCAAAGATTAAGGGTAA
This sequence comes from Diplosoma virens, assembly GCA_963680785.1. Classification (NCBI taxonomy): domain Eukaryota; kingdom Metazoa; phylum Chordata; class Ascidiacea; order Aplousobranchia; family Didemnidae; genus Diplosoma; species Diplosoma virens. The sequence goes on along the minus strand of OY796894.1, from coordinate 14,112,798 downwards.
AATGTACAAGAGCGTTGTTAGACCAACCATGCTTTATGGAATGGAAACGGTGGCAGTGCCGGAAAGACGAATGGAAAAAATGGGAGTTGCAAAGTTGAAAATGATGATATGGTCACTGGGAGTGACAAGAAAGGACAAGATAAGAAACGAATGCGTGAGAGGGACCGCGAAAATTGCAAAGTTGGGAGACAAACTTCGGAATACAAGGCTACGTTGGTATGAACACGTAAAAGGGAGAGAAGACTACGTGGGGAAAAGGATGATGGAGATGCCGGTGCCAGGCAGAAAAAAAAGAGGAAGCCAAGGAGAAGATGGATGGATTTGGTGAGAGAAGACATGAAAAGGATTGGAGCTAGGGAAGAAGACGAAGTAGATCAAGCGAAATGGAGAAGACTGTCGCGCTGTGGCGACTCCGAGTAGGGAGAAGCCGAAAGAAGAAGAAGAAGGTTTTCCATGCAAGAAAATGCAATAATCCACTTAATAAAAACAAATAAAATGCTTACCTTTTCAAGAAATCGTTTAAATTTTAGCTTAAATATGACCTTCTCATTAATTGCGTGAAAGTGTAAAATGAGCCACATTGTTAACAAAAAATTAACCAATCTTTCATCAGAGTTGCGAAACAAATTTTTTTCTAAACTTTGCAATAAATAGGGATTGTCCTATTTGGCTTCGAAATGGAAATTTTGTCATATTAGACACGTAATAACATGTTTTTTCTAACAGGACATATTTGTCTCCTCAGGCCTTAAAGGATAAAAAATTTATAAGAATAGATCAATTTAATTTAATAATTCTTTGTTAAAAATAAAACAAACTGTCAAATGCCAATACCTCTGCTTTGACTGTTACTGTAAAGTTGACTATTTTAAAACTACGTTTGAAAACGTATTGCTTAAAAAAGTAACGTAATCTTTTCTTGGTAAAAAAGAAAAAAAATGAGAGAAAAAGCTGGCATAACAATATTTGTGTGAAAATTTCTACTTAGTGTACATCGATTCAAAACTGACTTTTTATGGTCTTACAGGCCACAAATAGGAAGGTCTACTAGGTGGTCAAATATTTTATTTGAATAAAAGATCAACATCAAGATATGGCAGCCACATAAATTCAAAACTTGATGGTTGAATAGCGCTTTCATCATTTAGATGAATACTTCTGCTGCCTTTCTAAGGAAATTTATATAAGTTCTTCAATCTTCAAACCATAATTGTGAATTCTGTATGACGTACGCGGTCTATAAACTCGGTACAAAAATTGCTTTTTTTTGACCTGACTTCTTCTCTGACGCACCCCAACTCATATTTGAAAAAAATCGTATCATTTCTAACCCAAATGAAAAGTTTTTCTCAATCTTTTTCAAATTTTTTATTCAAATTTTAACACATTTGTTTCCTTAATTTGAATCCCAACCATATACTTAAATTATCAACAACATTATACAGTATATTAAAAAAATTAACCAACAAATGGCTTTGGCTGACCCTCTTAAAACCGCCTACTTCTTCTTTTTCCAATTTTCAAAGAAAAGTAGCTTACAGGATATCCTATAAAAACTATGCTTGAGTTTGTTTCTTTTTCAAAAATCATATAAAATCAGGTAACCAAAATGACTCTGTAAACATCATTTCCTTTTTGATTGTACTCCAACTATGCAATTAACTTCATCCCTTAAACCTCTACTAACTAAAATTCTACAAACTTACAACTCTATTGAAAATTGCCTTATTTTTCAGTTATCATGACAAAAATCTCTTCTTTGATCGGTTTTACATCAAGCTATTTCCCATAAAATCTCCATTTATCATTCCCCTTAACCTAAACAACATATACTGTAAGATAAAAACAAAATCAAAAGTTTTTGCTAAACATTTTTTCTCGTATTTTAACACTTTCTTACATGCCAAATTACTTATTCTTCTTTGTTGTTTGATACTTTTTAATTGCATGTTAAAATATAGCTTATTAAATTAATATTATAATTATAGTATATTTATATATATACGATATATGCCTATATTTATTAACCCTTAAAGGACCAAATTTTTTCTTTTGATAAAAAAAATTTTTTGCTTATTTGCGCGAGACTGTAATCACACTATGAAGCACAAAATGTAGGAAAAATTGAATATTAATATTCATAAAAATTTTTTTAGGTTTGTTAACTCAAAGCAAAAACACAAATTTTTCTTCCAAAGTGATGGTTTATTTCACCTAAAAAACGTTCAACTATTGTGAAATTTGAAAAAGCAATTAATCTTTCTACATATGAAAAAAAATTGGAGTTGTACTTTCCACCGAGCTTTCAAGTTTTGCTTGTGAAAATCAAATTCTAGTCTAAAGCCGCATACTTATGACTACCGAACAAAAAACTTGATAAAATGTGATCAAAAATTAAAAATATACTAAAACTCTTTCAAGAAACATAACAAGTGCAGATGTTGTTTTGGGTTAACACCGCTCTTTCGCACGAATTTAGAAGAAAACGTGAGAACAAATTCAAAGTTCAGTTTGTTGCTTCAAGTTAACATTTGTCGTTTAAGGGTTAACTTTAAAAAAATTCACTTCGCTTTTTTTTTGACTTTGTTTACAATGGTGTATTGTGTTTGAATTTAATAAAAAATAATAATAATAATAAAGACAAAACAGGACTCTCGGTGCTTGTTTGTTGTGAAATCTTGATCAACCACTATAAACATCAAAAGAACATTTATGATTTTTTATTATTGAATCTTTAACTTTGGTAACATTAATTAAAGTGTTGTGTCAAGCTGCATTTGAGCTAAAATCAGCAACTTTATTTTCGCTGGGAAAAGGCGAATGGCTAAATCGCTGAAGGGCGCTTATCGACAGGAGAAAGTAATGTGATCCGTAAGGAAAATACTCAATTGGATGCTAAGCAATCACTTGACTAAAAAAATCGAGAATAACGTAACTTTGCTCACAATTGCTCAAGTTGTTTCAAAAAGTATAATTTATCATAATTAAGTGTCATTCCAGCTGCTAGCATTAAAGAAATACAGATGCGTCAAACAATTCCACGTTATACTATTTTCAACTTTAACACTCCTGTTCGTCTCGCCCATTGCCGCTACGATCTCCGAATCCTTTCTGCGTCTTTAGCAGTCTCTGTCTCCAGCCCTCTGTCTGGTCTCAAATGTGACTCTGTCTGTGTATCTACTGTATATATGCCACGAGTTGCAGCAAAATATACAGTATATACTTTCCCGGAGGGGACATGTTGATTACTTTCACCATTTACGCATTCTTCTATGTTTGCATGGAGCTGCAGAATATTTTTTTTATTTCTTGATCAGTTTCAGCAAACTCGATGTTATCTGCACATCAAAGCAATTGTCAATTAGTTTTTGGAACTTGGCGGTATGCTTAACGTAAATACGTTGGTTATAATTGCTTTCATTGAAATTTGTCTTCATATTTGATTGATTGTAAACGTTTCTTTACCTATTTAAAGCAACTACCATTATCTTTGGCTAGCTATAACTTCATATTGGACCATCTCTAAAGTGTATCTCTTTATCTCCAAAGAAGTATCAACGGCTATCTATAATTATCTATGACGCTCTATGGGTCTTCATCTCCAATCATCTATGTTCGTATATAACATTTATATACGGCAATGTTATCTCCAATCGATGGTACAATCTCCAGCCAAAGATGATAAGATATAGAGTTAAAGAAAAACGATTAAAATTATTATATACAAATTTTCCAATCGAGTGACTTTAGCGTTATTAGATTTTAAAAAAGTACGGCTGTTGTTCTTAGAGTGCTTAAACCCTGCATGCATTGTCGACAACGTTTCGACAAGCCGACAGCACAACAGATGGCCCGCCTATCTTCCTTCCGAACGTCTACAACAACGCCTTACAAAGAAGAACACTTTTCAAGTTGTTTAAAAGAAATTTTTAAAAAGAAGAAGAAAAAGAAAGAAAAGAAAGAAATTTTTTAAAAGAAGAACACTTTTCATGAAGATGACGTTGTTCTTCTCGTGGACGATTCGATTTCTTGCTCGGAATGACTTTTAGACAAAGTTATAAAGGTGCTTCCCGACGAACTCGGCTTATTGGGCCAAGTTGTAGTAACAACGAATGGTTCTGAAGTACGGCAGCCCATTTATAAACTTTGCTTAGTAGTTTCACCAAATCTTATTTTTGTGCCACGAAAAGACAATGATGATCCCTCAACTGCTGTAGAGTGAAGTGAATATGCTCCCTGTTTGTGCAGTTAATATGTTTGTGCAACGTTGGTAATCTTTATTTTTTCTTTGTGTTTTAGTTTTTCGGACATTTGGAGTGTAGAAGATTACCAACGCTCATCTTTACATTATTATTTTTTTTTTTGAATCATAATTTACGTGTGCACTTGCTGCTGGCGTCTTTTGCTTTATACTTTAATCATTATTTAAGTCGTTCCCCGAGCATAGTTTTTTTCTACAGGTTATTCATTTAGTGCTAGCTCTTTTGTGTTTCTTCTCACTATTCAATTTGGGAGGCAACTAACAGCAATAAATGTGGCTGCTAATAAAAATCTGAGAAACTCAAAGCTATGTTCTGCTACCCTGAATGGATATTGCGCTTTTTAATTCTTTGTGTGTTTCCAGTTTCCGTTTCCCGTGAGTCAGCAACATCGTGAACTGCTTGGTAAGGCAACTAGATGTTTTTCTTTATGTTTGATCTTTAGTTCGTTTAAATACTTTACGGAATACTGCTTTGCATCATTTTTTACTGTTTTTCATTTATATTAAACATACTTGGTTATTTTTAAGTTTTCTTTTAAAAAACCCAGAAACGCGTTAATCGACTATTCACTTTGTGGCAATCGGATAACTTTAGCGCCGTTTACCATTACAATATATGAACCAGTATGTATGTATGCAAACAATAGTACTTAGGTCTACGTAATATTTTAAAAATAATTCACTTTTATGACTGTATCATCGCATCTAAAAACTACTAAACTCGTAAATATAAAGTGTTAATAAATCAAATGCTAATATACTATCACTCTCTGACATTAGGAATAAGTGCAAAAAAACTTTTTTTGGAAATTTAAAAAAAGGGGGTCTAGATCCCTGAAAAATTAACAAAAAACAATAAAAACTTAACTTTAGGTTGTCAAACTCTATGTTTGTAGTGCTACCACCTGTTTTGTGGGGAAAACTCCCAAAAATTCTGAAATTCTATTTAACTTGAAAACCGCTTGGGCTAGAGACATAGTTTTAGTGTCAAATGATGCGAAAAAATAATTTTTAGCTGCTCTAAAAGATTTTACATCTAAATTTTAATATAAAAGAGTTATTGCAGAAAAACATAAATTCAGTAAATTTCAACTACTGTAAAATTAATATTTAACGCATGCTAGTATATGAGAGCAAGCACTTTGATCATATCTTGCTAATAAGTTGAATACTTTTAGTTATTGCAAATGTTCTTTGTTGGGATTTTAACACATAATGAAATGGATAAAACCTATATAAAGAAGAGAAAAGCGAGTCAGGTAATAAGTTTATAACACACTGGTGGCAGGCATTTGATATCAAGTTAAAAGCAAAAACTTTACTTGAAGTTCTTGTAAATTCTATTATAAAAACAATTTTTTCATACTTAGCTGTTCTGCTGTTGCTACTTTTTTAAATTTTAAAATAAAATCCAAAAATGTTAAAATTGATATCTTTTTTACCAAATAATTAAAACTTTGTCTTTATTTATTCACTACACTACAGATGCTGTATTTGAATTCGATTGAGAAGAGACTTTGCCAATTGCAGTTTTGCTAAATATTTATTTACTATGGAAAGTAGAAAAACAGTGAAAAAAGTGTTGCATGGCAATCATATTTTCATCTGCTAAGGAGAATTTTCAAATGTTTAACTTTCAACGGGAAAAGACGTCATTTAACAAATTCTGCATGAAGATAATTGGACAACAAAACCTACCAGAAAAAAATTGCTCAAGAGCTAATCAATCACTGGACATGGTGCAATGTCTTTAGTGCATGACATAGAATTGTGCTAGATAAGTTTTTACTGTTTATAAGAAATTTTTCCAAGCCTTTACGTTGTCCTAAAATTTCATGAAGATTTGAAATACTTTCAACTAATATTTAACCAGCTCTTTGATATTTTTTGTGATAACCCAGTTCAAATGGGCGATTAGAAGTCCATTATTATCTGAGGATGACTGATACAAATTATATGTTCTATGATAATCAAAAAGGCACAATAACTGCACGATGTTCAAAAGCTCTTGAGAAATATAACGAATCAGATAAATTATTTTTAAGAAGTTATGCTAGCATTTAAAAAAAGTCAATTAACCTAGCTTGCAGTTCTTGGGCCAACATCTTTAGTAACTTCTGAAAGTGAAAGTGAAAGTGACCACAGCACATCTGATCCTGCACATATTAGTTGTAAAGTTAGCATCACCAACAAATACCAAAATCGGATATCGTACAGACATTTGGCTAGAGCATGTAATCACTTTTAAGTTTTGGATTAAGCGGGAGCAACAACAGCAAGCAGTACACTAAAAAATCATGGCTTGATTAGTGGTGATGATTCTTCTTGTGTAATTGATCGCAGCAAGTTAAAACGTCAAAGACAAAACCACCGTAAACTTATCGAGAAAGAAAAAAATTAACTTTAAGGGCTAGTCAACAGTACATACATAGACGGTAAAGAAGATGCTACTCAAGTAATTACAAATATCAATGGAAATTACTGTCAAAATGTTTAGCTTGAAGAACATTATGTTATTGTGGGTGAACTAAGTGGGTTTTATTTATTGCATTTTTCTCCAACTGATGGTATTGGCTTATCTATTGCAAAAAGTGCGCTGCAAGCAATTGCTGGGACCAAACTTAAAAGCAAGTTTTCACATATTGGAATAATGGAACTGCTGCAATGACTGAATCAAAAATGGAGCAATTCGTAAATTAGAAGAGTAGTTTGGAAGACCATTGCAGTGGGCAATATGTTTGTTACACTGCATTGAGTTTCCTCTAAGACACATAGTTACAAATCTAGATGGACAACAAAAAGCTCTTCGTTTTTTCTGGAATAATTGGAAAAGAATTAGGAAGCAGTGATTCTGCCTGGGAGGTGGTTAATTTTACGTCAATCTCCACTTCTCGATTGTCTAAGTTGCCCAACAATGTTCTTGATAATCTTAGATTTGACCAGTATTATGGGTATAAAATATGTTGAACTGTTATCCTTGGAAATGTTGATGAAAATTTGCAGTTTTTATCAGATAGCTGACACTGGCTTGTAGAATTTTTTGTAAATATGTCGCAGAGACTAATCTATCCAAAAAATCTACAGATCTAATAAGAGTATTGCATCAGAGTCTACTTCCCATAATGGTTTGAAATAAAACATCTTAATTCATTATGTGATGCTTCAAACACATTTTTCAACATGCTGCAAAGACATATGTCATTTTCAAACCAGAAAGTTAGAGATATTTCAAAAAGGTTTTGCATCACAATGCATTTTTGCCCATCCTGAAAATGTTGTTGTGAGTATGCTAGGTTTTTTATTTTTCTATTTTATTTTAATTTATTATTATGTCGCAAAAAAAGAAAATAAGTACACGTAGTCAGAAATAAATACCATTATAATAACTTAAAGATGCGACAAGGCGATTGCGAAGGGACCGTAAGGTCTTCGAGTCAAGCAATCACCTTGTAAAATACAGAAATATAGAAGCAAATTGACAATATTAAAATTGAAAAACAAAGATACACATGTAAGAAGAGCAGTAGACAAAAACAATTCATCTTTTACGTTTAAAAAGGGATAAGAAAACTTCGCTTTCAGCAATTACTCTATTTCTTCATGGTAGTACCAGGACATCGATAGCATGTCAAAAGAAAAATAAAAAATTTTGAATCGGTGGTTGCAGCATACTAGGCTTCTGTTTGTTATTTTGTTGTCAATCAATCAATCAACATACTTTTATTTGCGGGAAAAAAATAATACACATAACGAAAATGAAACACTAAAATAGAATAAAAAAAAAAAAATTAGCCGCAGGGAGACTGCGATCTTCCTATGGTGTTTGTTATGTAAAAGTTTTTGCAGCAGCGTTTCGATCGGTGATTTTGCAAGTTCACCATATATAGTTACGTTGGCTGTACCACTCAGTAGCCCCCCTAAAGTGAACACCTTATTTTTTTAGAGATCAATTTTTTTTGAGACACTAAAAAGTGCTCTCCATCTCAAATGACAACTTTTTAAGGAAATTACAATGCTTTGAATCACTCAATAGTGACCCCCCTATTTGAAGAGCTTTTTTATATTTTATAGAGATCAATTTGTTTCATACACTAAAAATGGCTTCGGCTACCTTTATTTAGTACTGTAAATAGTGGCCCCCTTTTCGTAAGGCCATCACTTCTGCCTCCACTTTATCTTAAAGCAAAAAAACATATCATCTTGTAAAAGTGGATGTGGCTAAAGGTTTCAGAGCCACCTATAACAAGATCTCTACCAGTCAACAGTTTGACAATGGCATTGATGAGCCTCTGCTGATGAATTACCTTTGCCATAATCAAGTAGTTGAGCGCCATATTAAGCTAGCTGAAGCAAGCTCATCTGTAGTCGGTTTTGAAAGAAGAGATGGATGAATTCGACAAAAAATTCGATCTCGCCAACTTATGAAAGTATTTAGCAGCAAAAAACACTTTCCACTCGACTGAGAGCCGGCGAACATTGGCTGCATAAAGCTTTTTTTTTGTTATTTATTAAATTGTACATTTTAACATACAGGGTGTCCATAAAGTCCTGCCCACATTTAAAATTTTAATATCTCAAAAACCACATAAGGTAGAAACTTTAAATTTTCGACAGTGAATTATACCACCATAAAGTTTTTTTTTTTATCTTTTACAGGTTATTTTATTGATAAAATAAGCAGGAATAAATCATTTTTAATAAAGGCGTAAGTTTGCAACAAAGTATGCAACATATTGACAATTCAACAAAAAGCAAAATGTGTTCTTTGGTACCATAAATTGAAATCACCAACTGCAGTACAACGTAAATTTAGAAATAAGTTTGGACAAGAACCTCTTCACACTAACAGCGTTAAGAGATGGTTTAAGAATTTTATGGAAACCGGCAGCATTTTGGATCGCAAAAGATCGGTTAGGCCAAGCATTGATGAAGAGACTGTTGATGCAGTTCGTATAGCATTTCATCGCAGCCCAAGAAAATCAATTCGTATTGCATCCTTTTTTGTTAACTGAATTTTTTTCTTGTTGAAATTTGTTAACTGAACTTGCTATTTCTTGTTGAAATTTGTTAACTGTGCTTTGAGGAATAGCAAGATCATTTGATGCAACACGAATCCCAATAAAAACACAGGGAATTTTCCATGGGAAAATTCCCTGTGTTTTTATTGGGATTGTTTGTATAGGTTTCTTTGTGCATTGCAAATTCAAGGTTTTTTAGAGAAAAAGTTTTAAAATTGAATAAAGTATCTAAAAAACAAACACTTTTTAGGGAAAAATTGAGAAATTGAACATAAATATAACAAAAATCAAGACAAAGTTTGCAATGCACAAAGAAACCTATACAAACAATCCCAATAAAAACACAGGGAATTTTCCATGGGAAAATTGTGTATTGAGCTGACGTGTCCAAACTTGCCCTTTGCAGAACATATTTTGACAGGTTCGCTTCGCTTGCACTTGAAAACAGGAAACTGGTTAAAAGACTTTTCTATTGTGTACCTTAAATCAGAAAAAGGTTTGACAGGTTTTTTCTATTAAGTGTTTAAAAACAGAAAACTGGTTGACTTTATTGTTTTAAAATCTTGCAGAATGTCTTGAAATAATCTTATGTTATGTTTTGAATTCTTGTTTCTGTCTTGGGCAGGGAATCAAACTCAAAACCGCTGTTTTTCTTACGGTTAAGATTTATACTGTCTTGGGTGGGAGTCAAACTCAGGACCACTGACTTTCTTAGAGTTAGGGTTTATACTGTCTTGGAAAGAATTGAACTCAGGACCACCGTCTTTTTTAGAAATAGAAATAAGATTAGGATTAGGAATAGTATTAGGAATAGGATTAGGAATAGGATTAGAAATAGGATTAGGAATAGGATTAGGATTAGGAATAGGAATAGGATTAGGAATAGGATTAGGAATAAGGCTAGGTTTAGGATTAGGATAAGAAATAGAAATAGAAATAGGATTAGGAATAGGATTAGAAATAAGGTTAGGTTTAGGATTAGGATAAGAAATAGAAATATGAATAGGATTAGGAATAGGATTAAGATTAGGATTAGGATTAGGAATAGGGTTAGGATTAGGATTAGGATTAGGAATAGGATTAGGAATAGGATTAGGAATAGGATTAGTAATAGGATTAGGAATAGGGTTAGGTTTAGGATTAAGATAAGAAATAGAAATAGGATTACGATTAGAATTAGAATTAGAATTAGGAGTAGGATTAGGAATAGGATTAGGAATAGAAATAGAATTAGGCTTAGGATAAGAAATAGGATTAGGATTAGAATTAGAAATAGGATTAGGAATAGGAGTAGGATTAAGGTTAGGATTAGGATTAGGAATAGGATTCGTATCCACCTTCCACCACTGATAACATCAATGCGCCTGCGCCTGTGATGACGTCACAATACCACACAAATGGATCATTATATACTGCTGGTGATTTCAATTTATGGTACCAAAGAACACATTATGCTTTTTGTTGATATGTCAACATGTTGCATACTTTGTTGTAAACTTACGCCTTTATTAAAAATGACTTATTCTTGCTTATTTTAACAATAAAATAACCTGTAAAAAATAACAAAAAAATTTTATGGTGGTATAATTCACTGTGAAAAATTTAAAGTTTCTACCTTATGTGGTTTTCTAGATGTTGAAATTTTAAACGTGTGCAGGACTTTATGGACACCCTGTATTATTTACATGATCTATATAGTGTATATACTTCTTATTATCCAAAACAGTTTGTTGTTTTAAACAACCGTACATATAATTAGATGTAGCCCACAACGTGATAAAGCAGTCTGAAATGCGCTTATTTTGGTTTTACAAAAGGTGTGAATACTGTCCTACTGCAAATACTATTTGTTTATTAAACTGTTTCTTTTGATTGGAAACTGAAATCAGTTTTGCAAAACATTTCTGCCAAGTTTTTATCAAAAAATGAGTTTTCATAAACTAGCTTGTGTCTCTAATGTGTGGCGTTGCCTTTCAAAATTGGGTAAATTATATGTTTTTCTGCAATAATGTTTTCTCTTGTGAATTTTAAATGTAAAATTCTCTTTGAGCAGATGGGAAAATTATTCTTCTTCCACATTTAACACAAAAATTACGTCTCTAGCACAAGCATTCAATGCAATTTTCAAATTAAAAATTTGGAGAATTTTTCGCACAAAATGGGGAGTAACACTACCAATATGAAGTGAAATTGCCTAAATTTTGTTTTTTGGTTTTATGTTAATTTGTCAAGGATCTAGACCCCCTTTTTTAAATTTTAAAAGAAAGTTTTTTTCACTCTACCCTATCAAACATGCTATAATTTTTACTAGGTCTCCTCTCAATCAACTTAATCAGCATAAAAATACATTACATAATTCATGCAAAACTAAATTATCACATTGCGGTTGCTCATAAGAAACCACACAGGTCACCAATACATTAAGCTTGGCTATTACGCGCCAGCCGCTTACAATGCTGTACGTCTATTACAATATAGACCGTGTTTAAAGCCAAAAGAAATATATCTAGGTATTCAATATTTATATCTACTTAAATTACATATATACGTCGAGTAGAGGTCTACAAGAAATATACTACATATTTATATTTGATTATTTAAAATCTCATAGTGTACACATTGACTTAGATTCATCTACCATTCTAACTTACATGCGATGTTGATTAAAAATCTATATGCAAATATTTATAGAAGTATAGATCTCTTTAAATCTCCACTACGCGCGCATAAAATAATGTACAAACAAAAAACATCATTAATATATCATTAAAATCTGCCACACTAACAAAAAAACGGTTAATCCAACATATAATTCAACTAACAATGATCAGCGAAGCTACATTGCTACAGCGTCAGCCAAATGATTGAAAATGATACGAGTAGAACCTGTGGCACCTGCTAAGTAAAAAACGAAGAAATGTTGCAATCAGAAGCGCAAAACAATTTTAAAACATACAATTTTAAAACGTAAATGGACCACAAATAGGAAGCTTTGTAAGCTTGTTTTATAGCAGGGATAAGTAAACTTTTAAGCTCGAGGGCAGCATTCAGAAGTTGATTTTGTTCAAGGGCCATACCAAAAGCGTACCAGCCAAAGAAAAAATTGAAGAAGAGGGGTCAATACACTTTTTCCCAAATTTTCTACCTTTTGCTTAAATCATAATTTTGTAGTGCTTTGCGGACACGTAAAAAAATTTTGTTTAAATTTAGAATAAAAAGCAACAAATGTTTTCATTTTTGAGCCTGTCACAGATTTCTTGATTTTCATCTCTAAAATGTAATGAACTTTAAAAGAAAAGGTCAAAAAAAAGTCTTTACTTTGAATCTGTTTTGAATTTCATAATTTTTGTCTCTAAAACGTAATGATCTCTAAAAATTTTTTTTAAATCATCACTTTTCAAATTTTAGACATTTACATCCTAATTTTGGACATTAATTGAAAGTGATGATCTTTTTTTAAAAGATTACCACGATTAAATGTGAAGAAAGAGTAAAGTTATTTGTTTGAGGCTTTCGCGGGCCGCACAGAAATTGGTTGCGGGCCGTAGTTTGCCCAGATCTGTTTCATTGTATTTTACGTGTCTAGTTTTGAGATTAACATCAAGTTGAGGCATTTTGATAAGTTCTAATGAGGACAAAACGGGCCTATAGGTGCTGACTTGTTGATAGACCTTGACCGATCACTCTTAATTACTAAAACAGATATTGTCGTTTAATGTTTGAGCAAATAATGCGCGTGCTTTATTTTTATCGCAATGTTTTCGATAAGAACAATACTGAATCTAACACTATACGATTGAATCATGTAACAACAGCAAACAGCAGCCAAAACGTACGTAACAAATCCGGTTTGGCTGCTGTTTGCAATAGTTAGAAAATAGATGTTGCAGCCATGCTTTTTACCGTTTTGTACCGGAACTTTTTAATCATCCTATGCATGTTTTAAAGTCTGACGTTGTGCTGCTTTTTCCTTTTCTCGATCTTTTTTAATATTTATGATCTTTTGTGCAAACTATTAAAGCGATCGAGAGTAAAAAAAAGAAATGAAATGAATAAATGAAAAGCCAATTCAAAATCGAAGCTTTAGAATTCGATTTAAGTTAATCAGCTTGCAAGAGATTTTACCAGTGTTGCAGAAAAACACTTGCACAAGTTCAAATCGGTTTAAAGATGGCGCCGTTTTGTTTTGATTGTAGATTTCTATGGCAAAATTCTAAGCGGTCTAAAAATATTAAAATCAAATAATATCGTACAAGTATACATATTATAGTGTATCACCCAAGTCATTTTCACCAGAAATCCCAAAAGAAAAGACTTTTATTTATTTTTTACATTTATGGCTTTCAGTGATTTTTACCTTTGTATCTTGAGTCGCACGCGTTGCAAGAAAAACAATTAAGTAAAAGTTTTAAAAACCGCTTTGTGTTTCCTGGTTTACTCAAAGTGAATACTCGCAGTTGAGCGACATTGCTTCGCCTTCATGTTTGTCGCTGACAGTTTTATTGCTATTTATTTTCTAGTTCAAATGTCATTACAATATTGAAAAGCGCCTGGGCAGACTAGGAAAATTTCCATCCAAATTTCAAAAACCAAAAAAGGCGCAACTCAATCATTGCTGCCACAGATAAATTAAAAAAATTTGCTAAAAGCGAATTTCAAGAAGTCGTATTCCACGCAAAGTTGCGGCTTGCGAAGTCTTAGTTTTGTGGGAAGACTACAGTAACTTATAAAATCAAATTTTGCAAAAACTTGTATTTAGCCTTCAGGAAAAAATAAATTTTGAAAAGTTTGAATAATTTTGAAAATTTTAAAAATATCTTGAAATTGAGACTCATTAATTATATAATTTTTTAAGTTTTAGAAGTAAATAAAGAAGTTTTATTAGTGTTCATTTTGCTTTTAAAGGGATAAAAAAATCTGTTTAGTGAGAATTTTATTGCCAATTGAATATGTAAAGATAACAATCTGAATAAATAAAATGAACAAAATAAATTTTTGCTTTATTTAATTATCAGTAAACTTAATTTAAGAAATTGAGTTTTTACTTCGAAATTCAAATTTTAAGAAATTGAGTATTTTTTAAGAAATTCCAACATTAACAAATTGCCTTTAAGAAATTGAAACGAAAACTTGTTTTGTTCATTTTAATTGCTCAGATGACTGGAATACAACTTATTGAAATTCGCTTTTAGCAAAGTTTTTTAGTTTAACTGTGGCAGCAATGTCTTAGTTGCGCCTTTTCTTTTTGTTATTTGGATGGAACTTTTCCTAGTCCGCCCAGATACTTTTCAATATTGTAATGACATTTGAACTAGAAAAGTAATAGCAATAAAATTGTCACCGACAAAGATGAAGCCAAACTAATGTCGCTCAACTGCGAGTTTTCACTTTGAGTAAACCAGGGAACACAAAACGACTTGTTAAAACTTTTTTCTTAATAGTTTGCACAAAAGATCATAAATATTAAAAAAGATCGAGAAAAGGAAAAAGCAGCACAACGTCAGACTTTAAAACATGCATAGGATGATTAAAAAGTTCCGGTACAAAACGGTAAAAAGCATGGCTGCAACATCTATTTTCTAACTATTGCAAACAGCAGCCAAACCGAATTTGTTACGTACGTTTTGGCTGCTGTTTGCTGTTGTTACATGATTCAATCGTATAGTGTTAGATTCAGTATTGTTCTTATCGAAAACATTGCGATAAAAATAAAGCACGCGCATTATTTGCTCAAACATTAAACGACAATATCTGTTTTAGTAATTAAGAGTGATCGGTCAAGGTCTATCAACAAGTCAGCACCTATAGGCCCGTTTTATCCTCATTAGAACTTATCAAAATGCCTCAACTTGATGTTAATCTCAAAACTAGACACGTAAAATACAATGAAACAGATCTGGGCAAACTACGGCCCGCAACCAATTTCTGTGCGGCTCGCGAAAGCCTCAAACAAATAACTTTACTCTTTCTTCACATTTAATCGTGGTAATCTTTTAAAAAAAAGATCATCACTTTCAATCAATGTCCAAAATTAGGATGTAAATGTCTAAAATTTGAAAAGTGATGATTTAAAAAAAATTTTTTTAGAGATCATTACGTTTTATGCTTGAGAACCTTTGATCTACAGTTATGAACAAAAGTTTAAGACCACTTGAAATTATTACGAGTTTCTAAGCACAAGGTAGTATAACACTTTATTTACATTTAGAAAATTGTTTTATTTCGCACCTAATCAATCATAAACACATGGAAGACAGTACGATACGGTCTAAACAATCGTATACAAAAAATTATTCAGATTCTCAATATTTTGTGTGGCCTTCTCTGTTTTTGATCACAGCTTTGATTCTTCTTGGCATACTTTCGATCAAACTTTGGCAGTACTCCTTGGATATTTCTTTTACCCAGACTTCCTTTATCGCTTTTACCAACTCTGCGCCACTTAATGGTTGCTTTTCCGACACTATATTTTTCATGTTGGTCCACAAATTCTCGATGGGATTTAAATCCGGACTGTTTCCTGGCCACTTACAGCCAATTATCTTTGTGGATACCTGGATAGCAGCGTTTACCATCAGCAAACTCCTTGATATTAGGTTTAAATAAATCAATGGAAATCAACCTCAGTTTTTCTTGGAAATGTTCATCAATGACACGTGACCTTAGAAGAGACTTGTTATCCCTCATACAGTAGATCCAAAAAAGTTTTTACTTACGTTTGTGTTTCAAGAGGTTGCAATAATTCTTGCAGTAGCAAAGAGCAACTTTTGAAACCTTTCTCGTTAAAAAAACGAATAAAATTTTGTAAATCCTTACACCTGCATATTTCTGTTTCAAAATGGTATCACGTTGAAGTTTTGCTAACGTCATTTGTAATTTCTATGCAAACGGTGTTAAAAACAGTTGAAAATGGGGTTGTAGCACCTCAAAATCTAAAAACCGCTCAGAAAACTACTAAAGCAAACTTGACAACACATCTGCGTATTTCTTCCAGCTGTATTGGATTTCAGAATTGAGAAATGACCAATTTGCCCTTATCCAACTGTTTTATCTATAAACCAAATTTTGCTTTGAACGATTTTACATGACCGTATCTGCATCAATGATTTTCATTTCTAATATTGCCTTCATACCAATCATATTTAGTTCAGTGCATTATTTTTGAGTGTCGCCGCATATAATACTCCTTTATAACAGCTATATTTTCCTGACAAATAAGATATTAACTTTTGTCGCCGACTGAAGTAAAAAAGTATAAATCTTCCCATCTTTCTTGAAAATCTTTTCTTTCATCTGCAATTTTTACTTTTCTGAAACTAAAAACATTTCGAAAAGAAAAGCTTTAGCTTTTAAAATAAAAATATTTACTCAAATTACCAATAGATTTTGCTTTGCAAAGAACAATAAAAAATTTGCTCTTAAAGCCTGTAGCGGGCCACACAAAAATGTTTTCAGGGGCCGTGTTTGAGACTCTTTTTTAAACCACGATGCTGCTACCTATTCAGCCACGCTCCGACCTTTTGAAGAAAAATCCGACACTTTAGGATTGTTTAGATAAAGTGGAAACAACTTTCAAACAATCTCAAATCATTATTTAGCCCTTAAAGGACCAAATTTTTTCTTTTGATAAAAAAGTTTTTTTGCTTATTTACGCGAGACTGTAATCACACTATGAAGCACAAAATGTAGGAAAAATTGAATATTAATATTCATAAAAATTATTTTAGGTTTGTTAACTCAAAGCAAAAACACAAATTTTTATTCCAAAGTGATGGTTTATTTCACCTAAAAAACGTTCAACTATTGTGAAATTTGAAAAAGCAATTAATCTTTGTACATATGAAAAAAAATTGGAGTTGTACTTTCCACCGAGCTTTCAAGTTTTGCTTGTGAAAATCAAATTCTAGTCTACAGCCGCATACCTATGACTACCGAACAAAAAACTTGATAAAATGTGATCAAAACTTAAAAATATACTAAAACTCTTTCAAGAAACATAGCAAGTGCAGATGTTGTTTTGGGTTAACACCGCTCTTTCGCACGAATTTAGAAGAAAACGTGAGAACAAATTCAAAGTTCAGTTTGTTGCTTCAAGTTAACATTTGTCGTTTAAGGGTTAATTGTGCAAAAGTTACTCCTAGTATATTGTTTAGAGTGTAAGAAAGGTTTTAAGAAAACTTGATACTCACTAACATTCGATTAAAGATTTTTGTCAATACGTAATGGCAGCAGCTTAATCTTTATTAAACTGTTTAAGCCCCTCCATGGAGAATATATGATCCATTTGTTTCATTTTATCTCCATTGTTATACTCCTGACTCGCAAAAAAACGACAGAGGCTTTATACATAGGAAAAACAAATACCCTGACTTGCTTGCAGAGATTCCAAGATATTGCTGTCCGGTTGAAACTTTTTATTTTTTATTTTTTTGTTTTATAAAGATATGACTGAAATTTAGAACTGCTTTCCAAGATTACCAAGCAGGGAGAGGGCCGTAAATGTTTTTCTCATAGACACATCAAAATGTATTGAAGAGATTTTCAACCGAGACCATGTTGATCACAATCACGTCGCTCTAACCACTCGACCATGCTGCTGACAAATGCTTAAGATAAAACGTGGTCGGTATTTGATAGATAGTTTTGAATCTGATTGGCAGCTAAAAATTTATTAGATATAAGCCTACTACTTTACTGTTTAAAGCGACTAATTTTTTTGGATTTCCTATTCCCGGACTTAGCTATAATTTTTAAAAATGTGCGTTACGACAATGCTTTTTTTAGCATTAGCATCTTTAATTGTTATTCAAATAAAAAAACTTTTTCAACAATTTTGAATTATTGACTAATTTTATTAGTTAAATAACAATGCTTATAGTTAAAAAAAGAAAAATAAAGGTTGCACCTACTACTTATAAAATGAATTTGAAGAGATTTAACTAAAAATGTTTTTTATAAACTACAACTTTACAGTTTTTCGAATAAGAAATTAGCTGGTTATTGATAAATGAATTGAATTTGTGAAAAAGTTTGGCCAGCGACAAGATAAAATTCCTTAAAAAAACAAGTGATGGAGTAAAATTTAAATAAATAAGTGAACCCTAACTTTATGATAGAAATTAAATGGTTTCTAAACTTTTAAGTTATGGTCTAGGCATTTATTTAAAAACAGCTTATGTGGTTTACGTGTTGCTCTTAATACAGTATTAAAAGAATCGCAATAGTGTTAGAAAAACAATTTTCGAGTAACGGATAAAAAATTATTTCCGTAATTATAACCAAAAATGTAGATTTTTAAAATAATACAAGCCAATAATAAATAAACTGAAGGCTATACTTTATGTCAAAAATGGAGAACGTTTTTTTGAATTGCTTAATTTGGAAACGTCTAAGTTGCGTAGAGTTTTGAAGTCACTGTCATAAGTTGACCATAAAACAAGTTCAAAAATTTCCAATACGACACCATTTAGTGTCTAATTTTTCTACTGAAGTGCTTTCTACCACGTTTTCTACTATGTTTTCTATATAACTATGCTTTCTACTGGTTTGCATCAATCCAAAGTTTAAATAAAATATTTATTCCAAAATCTCCTTCTTCTTACAGTAGCAACTTCAATTCTAGAAAGCTTCGCTTTTAAAAATTTAAGTCGTTTTTGTTATTTCAAATTTTTAACTAAACGGTCGTTTATCATGTATGCAATTCCAAATATTTTATATAAATAAAAAGTTTTTTTCCTTGAACTTGCAATCGAAACTAAAGTTTTTTAAAATAAATCGAAATAGATTTCATCAAATTTCAAACAAACTATAAAAATTAATATTTTTAGCAATCCTGACTTGGCAATCAGAAAAAAATAAAATAAACCTTAATAAAAGTCTGTGTCTGTGGATTCTGTGCCTGTCATGAGTCACATCTTATCCGACCGCAAATCTCTGCTTCACCAAAGAAGAAAATCAATGAATCTTCGCTGATTCTAAAGTAAAATGACTATGATTAACATACCTCTGGGATGCAAAAGGGCAGATTGATAATTTTCTTCAAATACTCGTATCCGTTGAGAGCGGCGGAAACATCTCTGTTTTTTTCTGAATCGGTAAAACAGTCGTTAGCGATTCTGGAGTCAATCGCGATCAAACAAATGAAAGGAGAATTTCTATCACTTAGTAAAATGTTGACAGCTTCCAATACTGATTTAGCCTTGAATGTAAAAAAATAAATACGGCTAACTGATATAAATAATTCATTTAATAATTTTACAGAATTCTGAATCAAGTTTAGCCATAATCTTTGCTTTGTTTGAAATTCGAAAAAAACAACAAAACTGATTAAATAAGGAAACACGTTAAAACAATTTCTTTATTTACTTTTGACAAAGGAATTCTATCCAAGTCATCGATTGTGATTATCACTTTGTACTCGATGTTATAACTCAGTTCTACGGTGTTGATCAAGTCTGTCATTGATTGAATCTTTCAAAACATAAACAGCAATCAATATTTTTTACTTGATTTAAATTTATTTGAATAAAATATTCGAGCTACATAAAAAATTTTGTTTAATTTCTACTTTTAAATTTTTTACCTCTTTTTTGATCTTATCCATGAGACCAAGTTCATTAGCTAAATCTTTTTTGATTCCTTGTAATGCCTTGATTACTTGTCTACTATAGGAGTTATACCAGGCATAAATAAGCTTTAAAATGGTCAAAAACAAAGTAATTGCTGCAGGAAGCAAAAGTGGAATATTTTTGACAATTATTGTCGATAGTGATCGGTTAGTTTCCTGAAAAACGATTAACAAATATGCTTTAAAAAAACATAAACAACAGGTTAATTATTCAACAGAAGCTCTACGAAAACTAACCAAGACTTTAATGAATTTAAAAAATTAGACTAAACATTTACAATTTAAAGTTGTGGTTCTATACGTTTATATCCTGTTCTTTTCTTGAGAACCTTATTTTGTTATTTTTTCTCAGTTATCTTAAAAATTATATTTCAAAAAATTTCATTTTGTTTCAGGATGTTTTTTGAACTAAAAAATATCGAAATAAAACAATCGGGCGCCGTTGTTAAAGCACGGCTGTTGGGCGCCAGCTGACAATTAGCTTCACATATAGGGAGGATTCCGAGTCAATTTCTCAAAAAAATTGCTTACGGTGACCTATTGAAAAAATCAGTTTTTTGTTTAAAAGACTTCTAGAAGAGATCTGAAATAGGCTGACAGCCAAATCAGCTGGCACCAAAACGGCCGCGCCCAAACGGGTGTGGCAAAATGTACTCCATCCAAAAATAGCTGAATATGCAATAACACAAATTATATAAGCTAGGCATTTCAGTACTTTATAAAAAACAACAATGCTTTTTATAAACCGTAGATTGTATTTCATTCGTCTCAGCTAGCTGAAGGCAAGTTATTATTTGGACAACCTACTTTCAAGTATAACTGTCATTGTAATGGAAAAAATACCAATTTTTTTCATTTAGAGCTACTTTTATAAAATAATGAAATAATGAGTTATACGAAAACCTTTTAGCTAGACGTGACCTTTTGAAAAAAATTGCTTATTTTTCCTTTAATTACAAAGATTATTTACAAAAAAGTATCGCTATTACTTGAGCAGGTTGGAGCGATTAATTTTTCTTTTGGAACAACTGGGTGCCCGCAACCACGAGGCTGGTGATCATTGCTATTATGGGTAGTAAAAGAGTAGACCGTGGTCTGGAAACGTATTTGAAATTGCAAACAAACTGAGGTTTAATGTTGATATACATTTTAAATATATTTCCATTTTATTTAAATTCCTTCTCAATACCTCCTTCAATGAATATTTTTTTTTCAAGATTATTACTTTTTCTTGAGAGAGCCAAATAGCTCTTTGAGAAACATTGATTTTAAGCGTGCTTGGTCAGTTCCTAACTGAGGTTTTTTTAACATGTAGAAACTTTAATTGTTTGAATCAACCGTATATGTTTCTTACACTTACCAACTTTGTGGAGTTATTTTTAGAATCTCGATACAGTTCGTAGGTAAATAATGATACCGACGTAAGAAAAACAACGGCTATTCCAAGCACTAATAAAACATAGCCAGCTTTCCAGAACTTTCTAAAATGGCCACAAAACCCGCGTTTGTTTTCACAATTTTCCTCTTTTTCAAACAAACAATCCGAGGTTTCAAGGATAAAAACCTTTATGTTCTCGCGATTTTGCCATGCTTTGTATTTTTCTTTGACTTCTTTCTCGGTGTCAAAGTTTGCAACCCAGCAGTTTTTTTTATTATCAATACCATCAATCTTATTGCAATAATTTTCAGGAAGATACGTTGTCAGTTTTTTAGCTGTAGGAAATTCTTTTTTCATGTCCACTGTTGAGTTGTTTTCGTTAATCTCAATAAGCAAATATTGGACGCTTTTCAAAACCGATCTTTCAATCACATCCAACGACAACGATCGAAACACTCGCGTAGTAAACACACCAAACTCTTGCTCGATTTTTTCAGCTAAAGCTGTGACAATTCCCGCCCACAAGGTGTCGCACCCCGCGTACTGCCAAGCATTGTAGTTGACGTAAATAAACCTGAAAAACATGTTTGATTAGTTTTTCTACAAATAAAGGAATTAAACTAAACTATTTTATAAGTGATAAATCTATATACAGAACGTATTTCTGTAAAAGTTTTCGAAGTTTATTTAGCAATTTCTTTGGTAGCAAGATTAAAATTGTGTAAAAGTGCAAGACTGTGCGCTTCATCTTGATTGTATGTAGAAAATCAAGAGCCTGCTTAGTTGTAGCCATGCTTGATTACTGTAGATGTGGTGTTAAAAAGCTATTCCGACCTTTATTTTAAATGAAAAAGGGTTTGTTTAGTGTTGCTGCATCTAAAAAAAGTTTAAACATAAAGACATAAAAAATTAGATTTTTTTCTTGGCATTATTATTGTACTAAAAGCAAATTGTACGTATGTAGTCTCAAGTAGTAAAAAAACAATTTTATTTACAAAAATACAATTTGCAACAAATTCATAAATTCATGTGCAATAATTTAAACAAAGTTTTTTTCAATAACCGTACGGCTTAGAAATGGAATACATACAAAATCTTATTCAGTACAAGAAAAACTGTCAGCAATCACAAGTTCAACTATTTCCTCAATGACTGTCACAAAAGCACTTTTCTAGCAGCTTTTTGCTACGCGTAGCAAGTCCTATCTGGTGCTCAATCTATATGAAAGCAGGATCCGGTTACTGGAAGGATCCTTCTCTGTATGTCTCGTTTTTATCGAAAAGTATCAATCCCACATAAAATTGATCAAGTAAGATGGAGCTTCACTTTGAAGAAATAAAAAGCTTTTCTTGTCGACAAATAATAATATCCTTAAAAAAATAATAAAACAAGACATTCTAATAAAGCTTCAATTCAGTCTCACAAATGACACTAGAAGTGTTAAAAAAGTAAGAGCCAATGATGACTTTTTCTTACTGAAAACCGGACCGCAGGCCCGCTAATTAATGGTTTTCTTGCTTTTTTCAACTCTTTTTAAATTTTTGACTGATGCGCTTTGTGCCAGTTTACTTAACTATGATAAAAAATTGCTTCAATATCAAAAAGTAAAAAATTCAATTTGATGACGCATTGATTTAGATTTTATTTGCCCACCCGTTTCATAACAATGTTAACTTTGCTAAAAGTGCTTTTTATAAGATGAATGTATGTGGATCATGTGATACGATGCATGAAAAATGTTCTAAATCTAAACTTAAGTCTTATGCTCCTGATTCTTTCAACAAAATTTTTTTACTGCTTAATTTTAAGAAACCTTTTCTCAGTCTATATTACAAAACGTGTCGCCTCCAATTTATAACGATTTTTAATTAATTTTGCAAATAATGTAGGCCTCGTTTACGCCATATGTATTTGCGACGAAAACAAGATTTTTCCGTTTACTCAAAGAAGAGAACGTTATAGTTGCGGAAACATAAGATTTTAAAAATTTTTAAAAAGCTTACTAAGATCCCGACGAATTAACTTTAAAAAAAATAATTTATCTTTAATCGCTCTGTAAAAAAAAATGCAGTTCTAATCCCTTCTAGACCAGAGGTGTTAATGTAAGCACCACCTCTTCCACCAAAATGTCGGAAACAATAAATTTACAAGCTCCAATAAAATTATTATTTTGCAGCTATTCATCTCATAATTACGCTTTTGAATTTTCATGAAACTGTAAATCAAATTACTAAGAAAGCATAAAAAAATTTACTAATCATTTAATCATTTAATGATTTTTTATTTATTTTTGGAGATTAAGTATTAAGATGTAAGGTATAAGCTTTAATTAATTTTCAAAATTTACATCAATTGTCTGAGCTCTCGAAGCACTCATGATTTGTCTCGTGTAAAAAAACATTGATTCACAAAAACAAGCATCAATCGACCAGCATGTCCCCGAAGGCGGTTATAGTCTACTGCGGTTGGCATTCCACAATTTTCTGGAATCTTTATTATTATACAATTGCGATTTTATTTTCAAATAACTCTTTAAGTTTAATTTCAAATTCTTCTGGTGGTTCAGAAAAGTCCACGCTTGTGATCTGGGAAACTAGCTTTTCAAATCTTCGAGTCGTTCATCATATTCCTTGACCAGGATTTAAAAAAACTGTTTGGCATCCTTCAAAGATCCAATATCTTTTTATTTTCAATGATTACCTTTGTCAATATGGAAAAATGATTTTCTCAAAGCTTTGACTTTTCAACTACCCACTGAACAAAACACCTTCTTCCTGAATCCAGAAATATTTTGCTTCATATCATAATAATTTTCTTTTTGCCAGGCAGCAAAACATTTAACTCATTCTAAACTTTCTAATTTGCGAAATATATTTTTTAAAGATCTTTGGTTTTATGGCAAGCAAGAAATTTACTATAAAAAGATGAGTATAGGGAATCACTCCTAACTCTGCCACTGCTTTAATGAATATAACCAAAATCACTTTTGGCCTGCAATATATTCAATAGATCGAGAAAATGCACACACAGGGGTAATTTGACCTCTTACCATCGAGGCAAATGACACATTACAGTGCAAAAGTACAAAGACTCATTCGATTTCGACCAATATCACATTGGTACTTCGCTGTTTACGACCGCATTGCGCTAATTTTCAACAGCCAGGACAATTACTGGTGAAAATTGACTTGGTAAAGTGCAAACAATAATCAAGCTAGCTAATTTGAAAAAAAAAAAAAAAAAATTTTTTTTATCCAGACACAAATATTAGAAGATTGAAAGCATAGTTTGGGGGCCTCAATTTGTAAAAAAGAAAAGGTAATCTTGTCATAAAACAATAGAAAAAAAAATTTTTTTAAAGGTATAGCTTAGCTTAGTGCATATAGCCTAATTAAGAACAGAAAATACTATTGGGTAGCAAAATCTTATTATTTTAATTTATGCAATTTTTTTAATTTATGCAATTTTTAAGGTAACATATTTTTTAAATTTATTCAATTTTTTAAATGTTTAAATAGTTTTTTCAACAGGCGAATAAAAGCCATAGGTTTCTCACCTACTGTATGTTATAGACTGTCACAACTTTACTCGGGAATCCAAAAGGACCAGTTGAACTAACTAACCCAAATACCTTTTAAAAGCAAATGATTCATACAAAGCTCTTTTGTTTTTAAAAGCTATTTTAAAGTTTTGTACCAACAAAAAACTTTTTAACCCAAATACCTGCGCTAAAGTAAAGCTGTGTTGGTTTTTATTCATGGCAGCTCTAGAAAGATTTTGCGAGACTGAAATTCTTTATATAGTAAGTTCTGGCTAAGTACGATGAATTCTGTATAAAATTTCTCTTATAACAGATAAAAAAACCACAGACTTTAACTATAAAAAACCTATTATTTATAAAATCAAACAAACTTGATCAAATTAACTCTTAAGCTTCACATAACTTCAAAGCACTTTATAGCGCCCACAACTGCAAATAATCACTCAACAACTTTGTACTGACTAACTTTAAAAATAAATCAGCACCTATATGGCTAATAAGAAACTTTTTATTTCTCCAAACAATTCTATGTCACCATGGAATTCTGTACTATAGAACTTTCAAAGCAGCAACACTGACTCTTAAAGAATTTAGCTACGGTCACAAAGCACAGTAACACCAAACTACTTTAACCACTTGAACTAGAATTACTGAGCTAGAAAGAATGAATGAATAACAAACTGCAAAATTCAATATGTAATGATAATGTAGTTAAGACTAAGGTGTCCGATTCGGGCCTAGATTTTTAAACCCAAATTTCGGGTTTAACAGGTTTCGCATTTTGAAATCCCGGGTTTTCCCGGTTTTTTTGCCTTGTTTAAAAATGGTGCTCTTAGTTTCCAACTACAAAATAAAATAACCAAAAGTATTTATCATTTTACTTTACACAGCACATTTATTTCTTATAAAATTGGCTATAAGAACAATCATGGCGTTCAAAATGTCATCATTTAGTCTATTTCTGGTCTTTGTAGCAAAAAGACCCCGAGCAGAAAATGCTCGTTCTGGTTACAGAAGTCTGATGGTAAGGAGAGCATGGTAAAGTTTTTCTAAATTATCCGGTTTCTTTTTGGTTGTTTCTCTGTTTCTTTTTTTTCTTATATTTCGAGGAGATTTTTGCTATACTAACACGTGACACATTTTAAAAAGAAAACATAAGAAACACAATGGTTTGCGGTTAATGCTAGCGATGTGGAAGTTATTTGACTGTCAGAACAAATTTAAGCTTCCTGGTGTGAATTTCAGATACGAAAAAGTTGTTATACAGTAGTTTGCGGTTACCGCCAGCTGTGAGGATGTCTTTGACTGGTGTGGATTTTAAAGTCGAAAAAATTGTTTGCGTT
Source organism: Diplosoma virens (assembly GCA_963680785.1). NCBI lineage: Eukaryota > Metazoa > Chordata > Ascidiacea > Aplousobranchia > Didemnidae > Diplosoma > Diplosoma virens. Next base: position 14,086,630 of record OY796894.1, on the reverse strand, counting down.
TTACTAGAAAACCCGGGTTTTATTCCAAAAAATACCCAGGTTTTGGGTTTTAGGAATTAGCCAAAAACCCGGGTTTTCGGGTTCGGAAAAACCAGGGGTGGACACCCTCGCCAAGACCACAAACGTCGAGACCGAGATTCTATAATATATCCGAGACTAAGACCGGAAAGTTTTGAGACCTAAGGTACGAGACCGAGACCAGAACAATTGAGACCACGACCGAGACAAAAAATTTTTACAAAAATATACTATATTTTTCTAATATTTTCAAATATTTTAAAAACATTAAATTAAAAAAAGTTTTTTCACACCTCCTTTGCAATATATTTTTAACTTCATGAGTCTATAATTAATTTTCTGTTTCTTTTCAGTAACTTTTAATTCTAATATGACGTAGTTTTTTAATGCCAAGTAATTATTGCGTAGTCGGTAAAACCCCACTTTATATAATTTATGTGCAAGCTGTTTTATAATTTTTTCAATTGCTTGTTTTATATCAATTGTAATTATAAGTACGTGTCAAGAAGACTAAGATTGTTTGCCTTAAGTGTCTTCCTTACCTTAACTGTGCCTTAAGTGTCTTAAGCATTTTCTTTTTCTCTCCAGAATTATCGACAAATTGATGAATGGAATTTTTTTAGCTAACGAGACTTGGGCAACAAAAAACTCATTTCTAAACTTTTCGTCGGACACTTGCTAGAAGATAAACATTGAAATGAAGGAAAGAAAAATTTAAGTTTTTTTTATAATAAAGCTGAATGAAGTGATTGGATGTTTGAAAAAGGCGACAAAACGCGTGATTAGGGCAAAATTTTCAAGTTGTAAACAAACTGTTTTTGGCGACATAAATTTAGCTTGCATGACTTGATGTAAACGGCTTCCAAAGCACACAAATGCAAAGACAAACGGCCAAACGAAAAATTAGTAAATTTTTTATACCGAAATTTTTGGCGCACATAGGATTGTCTAAAAGGTGTTGACCAACCGCGGATTCACTAAACATAAGAGAGGTTGAAGATTCGACAAAACAAGTGGATATGTTGCAATAGTTTGAAATTTGCCAGTTACAATAAACTTTGGAACGTTTAGACGAATTCTGTTCAGTAATCGTTGAGGTGTGTGGCCTACGTACCAACTATTACGGGGCACAAAAAATTATAAACTGTAACATTGATTAAAAGCGAAGCAGGCAACACGTTCTTTTTAATTGCAGGAAGAAGTGGCCGAGATGTAAAAATAACACTATTGTTCTATTAATTACCTATTAATCACTATACGAGATGTTCTATTGCAAAGAAGCATTTTTCTAACTGGCTTTGATTTTAATTTCATGTACATTTTTGTTTCTTTCATTTCGACATTTATTTCCTGACAAATGTCGGACGAAAAGCTTAGAGATGAGTTTTTTTATTGGCTATTTTCAAATTCTGTACATTAACCACTTGTATAACGAGACTTCTGATTATTACATCTATTCGCCGTGGCAATTCTTTGATTAGCTGTTTTTGGTACACTCCCCTTTAATTCTTAATTTCCACTTTTTCGTAATTTCTACCGTAATTTGGGGTCACGTGACGTGATCTTATATAAGCGCACAGTTTATTTTCATTTTATTTTTTTTGATATTCCCGTCCAGTCAATCATTTTAGGCCGATTTGAGTGTTGCACTGCAGTTGAGTTGTTCGTGTTTTTGTGGCTGTGTGCCCGCAGTTGTTTTATAGAGAGATAAAATTGTTAAGCTTGTGTAGCGGTAAACTATTAAGATTAATATTAGCCATTAGGGTGCTAATCTATTCTTATAGCTTGCTACCACAAAGTTCTTGAAGTGATTATTTGCAGTTGTGGCGCTGAAATCGTTCTGAAGTTTGACGAAATTGGGAGCCAAGTTTTTGCAAATCGATCAAATTTTGTGAATTTTGTAAATATACATTTTCCATTGTATTCTATTGTATCTATTCTATTCATCCTATTGTATTTTTAATAAATAGAGACGGTAGTTTCTGTCTGTCTGCAGAGAGAAGTTTTCTAAGGAATCAATTTGAATTTAGCCAGAACTAACTGTACTAAGAATTTTAGTCTTGCAGCACACTCTTTTTTGAGCCGGAATAATTAAGAAAGTAAACCAGCTTTACTTCAGCGCTAGTATTCGGTTTACCTAGTTCAACTGGTCCTATTGGATTCCAAAATAAAGTTTGTGCTATAATCTAAGATTACATTTAAAAAAAAACGAACCCGTCCAACATGTTGGAAAGAGCTTTGCTCTGTGTGGTCGTATCGTACCCGCTCAACTACAGTAGAAGAAAGCCAAAACGCACAAGGCATGTTGGTTAACAAAGTTGAAAAAAGCCAGATCTTCATTAAATTTTTTTTAACTCAAAAATGCTGAGTATCAGAATGGTTAAAACTTTATCCAAGCTTGGTTATCTGTGTTGCTGTGTCGCAGTTGCTACAATTTTTGGCTAATTTTAGCTTACACAGAATAAAAACTGTTTGATTAATCACCCCGAAAAGATTTTAAATAATAACGAATTATGCAAACAAGAAAAAACTGTTACAATCGTTGTTTTTCTTTTGTTATTTTTCCTGCTTATTTTCTGCCAATTTTCGGGTAAATTGTTTGAAGTAATTTTTAAAGTTTGCTGACAATTGTTCGAAAACAGTTGTTGCAATTACAATTGTTCAAATTTACAATTGTTCAAAAAATAACGCTATGCCGTTGTCTTAAAATATTTCTTTTATAAACGCTCATTTTTCTTCTTTTAATGAATACCTAACCCTAACCCTATTGTTTCTAATTTGTTGATTTTTGTTGATTATCGAACAATTGTCCGGAAACGAGTTTTTAAAACATTAAGCTCCTTTGCTACGAAGACGTATTAACATTTTCTTAGTTTAAGTTTAAGGCAAATTCAGATTTTGTTTTAAGCAATTGATTCATAAAGTGGCGTATGCAGAAATTTGTTATGAAGTGGGGGGCAGTTGAGAGCTGAAAGCAATATCGCTATAATCCGTGATGTCTTTTACAAAAGAAGGGCTGGTGCGACAAAAAAGGTGTCACTTTTAAAGATTTACTCAAAGAAACAATTAAAATCATATACAAGGTGCGGCTACTAAATAACGAGAATGATGGCATAAAGTAATTTTATTGAGCAAAAAAATAATGTTGCATTTCGTTCCCCCTTTGATGTATTTCCCCTGAGCATTAACGCATTGTTGCATTCTGATTTTCTACTGATCAAAGCGATGTAAAAGAACTTTTTCTGTAAGGTGTTGTAGTAGCTCCGTCGTTTTTTTTCACTTGTGGTACAGAGTCGAATCATATTCCTTTTGGAACATCTTGGAGTTTTGGAAAGAGGAAAAAGTCACACGGCGCTACATCAGGCGAGTATGGGAGAATTACCAAGTATTTCAACTTGTTTAAATTACATTTGATCGGTTACATTAGAATCTCTTTTGAGAATACTTTGTACTTGTTGAGAATTGATTTTTCAAGCATTTTATCCGCTTCGGGCCTGAGTAACTTTTAAATGTTTTTTTACATTAGTTGTGTTGATTTAGTTATATTAGCGTTTCTTGATTCTCATTAAATTCGAAATTATTTTACGCTCTATTGCATCCGGTTCGCCTTGGATTCTTTATCATTATTTTTAATGTTTTGAGTTTACTAGTTACGTAATTTTGCATTTTATATATATAATTGCTTTTTTGTTCTCTCTATCTTTTAATGAATATTGATTTTAGAGAGAAATTTAAGAAGAAAAAAGAAATACCTTGGTGTACGAATATTGAAGTTATGAATTCTATGAATTTTGAAGTTTTTTAATTTTTTTGTTTAGTCAGAAGTTTATTTCTAACTGCTCTTCTCTGATTGATTCTTTTTCGATGTGCTTTTCGATGTTGTCTATGTTAGATATATTTGATGTAACTTATTTCATCTAATTCGACAAAGTCCAAAATTTAAATATTATTAAACTTTTTCAAAGCTATCTCAAGGTTCTTTTTGATGTAATTTATTCCACATGGTTCCATGAAGTCCAAAATTCAATTTTTCAACTCTTTTTCTGATTCGTGTTTTCAATGTTTACTGTTCATATGTAAGCTTAAAATTATAGATTCTTGGTTGGAATTCCTATTTCCAAAAGAGTTACATCTTTGATTTCTTATCTTCATTTTTCGTGCTACCACTCGCCTTGGAGGCTACGACAACTTATGCCTGATAAGGTTCATAAGACCGAAACAGGCCTGTAGCATAATAATCATCCTATTATTGTGATCTCTTTTGAGAATACTTTATATTTGTTAAAACTAAATTAAGTTGGAGTATGGTGTACCGATTACGCAATCACTACGTATGACGTCACAATCAAATGCTTAACAATTACTGCAAAAAAAACTGAAAATCACCTATAGGTTTATGAAATTAAAGTTATAATTGTTAATGAAATGTGACATGGACAATTTAATGCCCTACAAAAAATTTCCGCTTTCCACTGTTTGCAGCTGCGATTGTCTTTAATTATTCTTTTTTAAATAAGCAAAAAGATCATAAAATTAGCCAAAATCACGGTACAAATTTTTTAACTGTTCCGATTTTTTGTTGCTTACAAATGTTTAGTGAGCGACTGAGCCAGTTTTTTGGAAAAATGTCAAAACGCAAACAGTGAAATGATTCAGTAGTTATATTTGCGCCTTATGTGATCAATGTAACTGGTTGATTAAACTTATTGGCTTTATAGTGTATAACTGTATATAGTCAATCTCAGGTTTAACAACTCACCGGCGATCCTTTTTGCTTCCTTCGTCATTGTCTTGTTTCTTTTTATTAGAATTGCTTTTAGTGCAATTTTTCTGCTTAAGAGAATATTGAATGGGAGCACTCGACCTGATGTAGGTAGTTTCGTTTTCTCGAATAGGAAGTTGTGTGAAAAATGCATAGCTTATCACTTTTAAAAAGCGAGATTTTTTCCTGCTGCCATCCATTGCAATGCAAACATATAACAAAAAGAACAAAATAAGTAATATAACAATTCCCACAACTTTCCATAGGTTGAACACAAATGTCAATATTGCCACTATCAAAAACAAAATTGTGAAGATGGATGGAATTACGAAACTCGTGCAAAATTTTGAGTTGCTTTTGTTGTTGATTTTTTGTGTTTTTTTTTTTTGCACCAAAATATCTGCAAAAAATATTCTTTTAAATTTCCAAATAGTTGATCATAAATTTATGAAGCTAATAATTCGAAGGAAATATAAAGATAGCTTTTAACAGCAAATGCTTCATCTAAAGCTCTTTTGTTAAATAAGTAGCCTTAAAAAAGGCTGTTTTGAAAACTCGAACGTTTTCGTCTAGCTCTCTTCAGGAGGTTACGCTAGAATGAATTGCAGAACTAAACGTTGTATTTCAAAAGTTTTAAGACTGATCCTGATTGGCTAAAAATTAAGGTTAGTAGCAGTTATCATAATAATTAAAAGTATTTAATAAATAAAACCACGTTTCGTCAGCGTAAGAAATTTTTTGGCAAAAAAAGGAAAAAAATTATGCAAGTTTTGTGCTAAAATTTCGAACTAAAAAGACAATTTTTTTTTACAATTATACTAACAATTTGTGTTTGTAAACAAATTCTTTCTGTCTACACAAATTAGGTTTTCGAAGAGTGATGAAAATTGATTCCAAGACTGATAAGTGAAAATCGGATCGTGCTTTAGAGAGAATAAAAAATTGATTGTCCTTATAGTGAGATGCACATTTTTGGTTATGTACTGTAATAGATGGTTTCCAATCGCTGAATCACAGTGCGGTATTGAGTTCGCTAGTTTTCCTGGGCGTTTGGTTGTTTACGTTCTTGACTGGTCCTATTCCGAATAGACTTCGGTACATGCTGGCGGATTCTGTCCTGCAAACGTTGAGACGTTCGACCCACGTACCGACTATCGCAGTGGCACACGTATTCGTATACGACGTTACTTTGTTGAAAAGTGGGAAGAACGTCTTTATGTATAGCAGGTAAAATTCGTCTGGTGGAAAAGATCACTCGTGGTTGAACCGCTCCAAAACAATTATTAATAGATAATTTTATTTTTCTTTCAAATTTCAGGGAATTTTCGCCAATCCAAGGCAATTTTAAATAGACAGGGCATTTTTTTGGGGTTTCTTTAGTGCTTTGTTGGAAACGTAAAAGTTTTTTAGAAATTCTCGATTCAATAAGGAATTCTGGATAACCATTTTTTACAAGAATAGAGCGAATATTGTCTAGTTCATCTTTTAATGTAGATTTAGAGCAGATTTTTAAGGTTCGATGTGTTAAAGTATCAATGAAATTTGTTTTACGGTTGTTTTACGGTTCAACCACGAGTGATCTTTTCCACCAGACGAATTTTACCTGCTATACATAAAGACGTTCTTCCCACTTTTCAACAAAGTAACGTCGTATACGAATACGTGTGCCACTGCGATAGTCGGTACGTGGGTCGAACGTCTCAACGTTTGCAGGACAGAATTTCTTACGCTGACGAAACGTGGTTTTATTTATTAAATACTTTTAATTATTATGATAACTGCTACTAACCTTAATTTTTAGCCAATCAGGATCAGTCTTAAAACTTTTGAAATACAACGTTCAGTTCTGCAATTCATTCTAGCGAAACCTCCTGAGGAGAGCTAGACGAAAACGTTCGAGTTTTCAAAACAGCCTTTTTTAAGGCTACTTATTTAACAAAAGAGCTTTAGATGAAGCATTTGCTGTTAAAAGCTATTTTAAAGTTTTGTACCAATAAAAAACTTTTGAAATATAAAGAATATAGCTTTGGAAGAGAGTTTCCTCTCTTATACTATAAAATGTTTATTTAAAGAAGCCATATTGAATTTAGCATTTCTGAATTCATTTAACTACATCATACAAGATTCTCATTTAACTACATCATACAAGATACATAAGGATGTACTCGTAAAAACAACAAAACACAGTAACGGAATAAAAAGTTTTCGGCTAACTTAAGCCCTCATCAGGTTTCATAATGAATACTCTTTCATGACTTTAGCTTTATTTAAACAGAGATAGAAATATTATAAATGCTAATTAAATAATTTTATACGGGTTAACCAATGCTATTTACAAAGCTTAAAAAGGCCTAAGTGAGTAAAAATAACAAATTATATTATACTGTTGTAGCCACTGGTTGTTAATCTTTTTTTATGTATAAGTGCTCAGCTCTAAACATCATTTTTCACGGGGGCTTTTTGAGTTCAAACCTCCACCGTGCGTACATCTATAGTAATTATAATAAGATGTCGGAACCGTTCACATAGAAAAAATTTAATTAAAAAAAACGATGCAAAGATATGAAACAATTGAGCATGTACAAAATGTGAATGAGATAATTACATTTAGACTTATGCGCTATTAGAAATTCAAGCAAATGACAGTAATACGCACCAATTAAAAAGTATTTGAAAATGTCACTAAGTTTTATTGGTATTTAAAAAAATTAGGCTGCGGGTCCTATAAATCCTCTCTGTGCTGTGGTGATCATTAGTCTATCTTTGAACTATCGGGGCAAAACAAATTTTATTCTTTATTTTAACATGGTTGGTGCAAACAAGTCACAAATCAAAGTTTGTCAATCCAACAAAGAAGTCACCAACAAGGTTGGCGCCCATGGCCATCAGGTTTCCTAAAGAACAACAGATGTCCCCTGCAGAATGTTCTTTAAATAAAGAAACAAACAAACTGTACTTTTAACTTGTTTGAGAAGAAACGATTTTCCAGTTCCCCATCTGGCAAACACTCCAATAGTAACAGGAGTTTTGATTCTTTCTATTTGTTGAGCGAGCGCTTTAGCATAAACCACACGACCAAGATAATCCACATTTACTCCGTTATCATTTAGAACATCTCCTGCATTGAATGAAATTACTTTTTCGCTTTGTGTACGTTACTTTTGAATTTCCTTATTTATACTTTTGTAAAAATTTTGTTAACGGTGCCGCGTGCTCATTTAGGTATAGGAAAGCTCATACAGTCACTCTGTTAAATTATAAAAAAAGCTTTGCAGCAACATTAAAAATTAGCAAACAAGTAATTTTTATGACTTGTCGAGAAGTTGTTTGATAAACAGAAAATTTATACAGAAGCCAAACTTTTACCTTTAGGATCAATTATTTTAACAGCATTGTTTCCTGCCGGGTTCTGCTGCTCTGTCATCTCAATGCTGATTTCCGCCATTGCAAATCGAAATATTTCTTGCCAACCAGCGTAGACAGTGTGTACAATAAGAATGAATACAAACTTTTATAGTTAACAAAGTAATTAAACTATTTTATCAGATATCTGAAGATTTTAAAAGATACTTTTAATGGTAGCTTTAAAATTTATTTTTAAATGTTGTTGATATTTTACGTAATTTATAAGCGCTGAATTAATGTTAAACGGTAAAAATATTTTTTTTACTATTTTTTATTTAAAAATTATCATACTGTGACAAAGAGCCTAAACTTAAAAATATTATATATTACATAAAAAAAATTTTCTAAGAAAACGAATTTGTCCTCTCAGTCCTACTAGCTGAAAATTTGCCATAATGAAAATGAGGACGATCTTTAAAAAACATATTTTCATATGAAAATACATTTGCATATGCATAAGTACACAAGAAGTAGGCCTAATACAATTTACAGCATTTTTTTAAAACAACTTATTGGGTATGTACGTAGGCAGATGAGTTGTGGGGTCAGAGGAAAATTGTTCCCCCCCGATCTCAAAATTTGGAAAAATCAGGATTGTTCAGCCAGTAACCAAGCAATATTTAAGCAAAATCAGAATTTTTCGGGAAGAGCAGAAAATATTTGGCCAAAACCAGAATTTTTAGGCACTCACAAAGAACATATTTGGGAAAACAAAGTTTTTTGTCCACCAAAAACAATCAAGATTTGAGAAGACCTTTTTTTAGAGATCACCATTGTTTTAAGATGAAAATTAAAAAATCAGAGACAGATCCACACATAAAGACTTTTTTTCTTTTTTGATCTTCATCTAAATTTGGTGACAACAGTGGAGGAATTAGGCGAGGTTTTAAACTGAGGGCCTTTTTTAGTCTTCACCTAAATTTTATACAAAATTTTGTGTCATATCGATAAAGTGATTGAAAATCATGATTCGGGCAAACGTCAATAATATTTAAGAAAAACTGTAACATTTTTTTGAATGGTTCGGCTATAGGTATTAAAGATTAAAAACAAATTTTTTGTTTTGCCAAACATTTATTAAAACATTTGCTGTTTTTGTCATTGTTTGGAAGGACATCCACTCCAAGTCTGGCACAAACAAGAATGGGGCCGAGTGTTTATGTATTTACTACCCCAGGAGGCTGTAGTACCCGTATCAGAAACTGGCAGCGATGGTTTTGAGCCAGCATCTGGTTTCGCCATCCAAACTTGTCAGACTTCATGCTGCAGGTAGTGCCCAATATATGGAGCAAGTCGATACAACTTGTCTGCGGTTTTGTTCAAGGGCATCGCGTTTGCTATTCGGTGAAGAAGCAAGATCACATTTGTGCATGGAAAAATGAAATCACCCAAAACCAGTCTGCAGGCGATTGAGCTTAACCCAGCCTGTTTCAAGAAAACTCTATCCAACAGGCCTGGCTATGGTTATGCGTGCAAAAGCACGAAGCCTGGATGTATCCTCACAATACTTCGTGTCCCCTCTATTTTTTGTTTACTGGTCTGTGCGGATGCTTAGTTTGCAAGGTTGTTTGGTGTTTTTATGCAGCTGTCAGAAATCATCATCTAAATCTTAGTCTCAATAGGCAGCCATCTGAGGACCCACTTAAAAACCATGCAGTATATGGTCATGATCCAAAGTGCCATGATTAGGCAAGGCAAATTTCGCTCTTAATCGGCGAAGCTTAGCTGGCTTGATGCCTGAAAGTATGGGTAAATGGTCCAATGCAATGGGACACAGGAATTCAGTGACAATGCGCAAGTTGTCAATTTGCAATGGTTATAAACACGTGATGCAAAGATAATTTACTTTACCTTTGCAACTGGGCAATTCATACCTTTAAAATTTATATGACTTCTTCCAAAAATAGGCTTTTTATTTATTTCTATTGAGTAGATTGTAGTATTTTTTTGCAATGAAAATCAATTTGCTTAATAATTTTGATAAAACATATTTATTTATATTTTTGATTTTAATATTTGGAAACATAATTTTATTAATTTATTAATTAAAATAACACATTTAGTATTCTTACAACTCTTTATAACTTTTTTCCATATAAAAACCAAAAATTTTGAAAGATTACTCATAAATATTCTACCATAAATTTAAAAAAGAAGTCGTTTTTTGATGCTATGGGCCCAGGTAGACAAATTGGTCTCCTAAGGTAAATTACGTTTTACATTATTTTTATTTGAAAATTAATAAAGTAATTGGTTTTCCATGCGCATTGAAAATTTTCTTTTTGCCATCATGCCTAGGGCCTATTTCCCACAGCCCATTTCTTTTTCCCATCATCATAGACAAGCTGACGGAGGACATCAGTAAGGACGCACCATGGGATATCCCGTTTGCAGATTACATAGTCCTGTCTCGAAAAAATTATAGGGAGCTAGAGGAGAATCTGGAGATTTGGAGAAATGCACTGGAGAGAAGAGGCCTGAAAGTAAGCCGGAGCAAGACCGAATATTTGAGGGTTGGGGGTGCGGATGATGGAGAAGAATTGAACCTGCAAAGAGAAAAGGTAAAGAGAGCAAAAAACTTCAAATACCTGGGTTCAACAGTTAGTTGCAATGAAAGATGGGAAGAAAAAGTAAGGAAAAGGATCCAAGCAGGATGAATGAGCTGGAGGAAGGTGTCTGGAGTTCTGTGCGACAGGAAGTTATCAGCAAAGATTAAGGGTAAAATGTACAAGAGCGTTGTTAGACCAACCATGCTTTATGGAATGGAAACGGTGGCAGTGCCGGAAAGACGAATGGAAAAAATGGGAGTTGCAAAGTTGAAAATGGTGATATGGTCACTGGGAGTGACAAGAAAGGACAAGATAAGAAACGAATGCATGAGAGGGACCGCGAAAATTGCAAAGTTGGGAGACAAACTTCGGAATACAAGGCTACGTTGGTATGAACACGTAAAAGGGAGAGAAGACTACGTGGGGAAAAGGATGATGGAGATGCCGGTGCCAGGCAGAAAAAAAAGAGGAAGCCAAGGAGAAGATGGATGGATTTGGTGAGAGAAGACATGAAAAGGGTTGGAGCTAGGGAAGAAGACGAAGTAGATCAAGCGAAATGGAGAAGACTGTCGCGCTGTGGCGACTCCGAGTAGGGAGAAGCCGAAAGAAGAAGAAGAAGGTTTTCCATGCAAGAAAATGCAATAATCCACTTAATAAAAACAAATAAAATGCTTACCTTTTCAAGAAATCGTTTAAATTTTAGCTTAAATATGACCTTCTCATTAATTGCGTGAAAGTGTAAAATGAGCCACATTGTTAACAAAAAATTAACCAATCTTTCATCAGAGTTGCGAAACAAATTTTTTTCTAAACTTTGCAATAAATAGGGATTGTCCTATTTGGCTTCGAAATGGAAATTTCGTCATATTAGACACGTAATAACATGTTTTTTCTAACAGGACATATCTGTCTCCTCAGGCCTTAAAGGATAAAAAATTTATAAGAATAGATCAATTTAATTTAATAATTCTTTGTTAAAAATAAAACAAACTGTCAAAAGCCAATACCTCTGCTTTGACTGTTACTGTAAAGTTGACTATTTTAAAACTACGTTTGAAAACGTATTGCTTAAAAAAGTAACGTAATCTTTTCTTGGTAAAAAAGAAAAAAAATGAGAGAAAAAGCTGGCATAACAATATTTGTGTGAAAATTTCTACTTAGTGTACATCGATTCAAAACTGACTTTTTATGGTCTTACAGGCCACAAATAGGAAGGTCTACTAGATGGTCAAATATTTTATTTGAATAAAAGATCAACATCAAGATATGGCAGCCACATAAATTCAAAACTTGATGGTTGAATAGCGCTTTCATCATTTAGATGAAAGCTTCTGCTGCCTTTCTAAGGAAATTTATATAAGTTCTTCAATCTTCAAACCATAATTGTGAATTCTGTATGACGTACGCGGTCTATAAACTCGGTACAAAAATTGCTTTTTTTTGACCTGACTTCTTCTCTGACGCACCCCAACTCATATTTGAAAAAAATCGTATCATTTCTAACCCAAATGAAAAGTTTTTCTCAATCTTTTTCAAATCTTTTATTCAAATTTTAACACATTTGTTTCCTTAATTTGAATCCCAACCATATACTTAAATTATCAACAACATTATACAGTATATTAAAAAAATTAACCAACAAATGGCTTTGGCTGACCCTCTTAAAACCGCCTACTTCTTCTTTTTCCAATTTTCAAAGAAAAGTAGCTTACAGGATATCCTATAAAAACTATGCTTGAGTTTGTTTCTTTTTCAAAAATCATATAAAATCAGGTAACCAAAATGACTCTGTAAACATCATTTCCTTTTTGATTGTACTCCAACTATGCAATTAACTTCATCCCTTAAACCTCTACTAACTAAAATTCTACAAACTTACAACTCTATTGAAAATTGCCTTATTTTTCAGTTATCATGACAAAAATCTCTTCTTTGATCGGTTTTACATCAAGCTATTTCCCATAAAATCTCCATTTATCATTCCCCTTAACCTAAACAACATATACTGTAAGATAAAAACAAAATCAAAAGTTTTTGCTAAACATTTTTTCTCGTATTTTAACACTTTCTTACATGCCAAATTACTTATTCTTCTTTGTTGTTTGGTACTTTTTAATTGCATGTTAAAATATAGCTTATTAAATTAATATTATAATTGATATGGAGCTGCTTTTAAGTCCTGATTACGTGACTTCCTCTCTTCCTGTTTGCGCCGACTCAAAATTCCCAAGATCTGGAGAAGAGCGCTTGTGGTCGCGATCCCAAAACCAACAAAGCCCGTGGGGGACCCAAAGAGTTATCAACCGATATCTCTGCTATGTGTCCCCTACAAGATCCTCGAAAAGCTTATCTACGCCCGCGTTGAACCATTAATTGATCCACTGCTCCCTAAAGAGCAGCTGGGTTCCGACGCGGGAAGTCAACCCTAGATCAAGTTGTTCTGCTAACCCAGAACATTGAGGATTCTTTTGAGGCTAAAAAGAAGGCCGGTGCCGTATTTGTCAATCTGACAGCTGCTTATGACACTGTCTGGCACCGTGGCCTTACCTGCAAGCTGCTGAGACTACTTCCGAATAAGCACATGGTCAGAATGGTCATGGAGCTTGTCCGAAATCGAAGTTTCACCCTTACCACCAGTGACAGCAAACAAAGCAGGCTACGCCGTCTTAAAAACGGCGTTCCTCAGGGATCGGTCTTGGCTCCCCTCCTATTTAACATCTACACGTACGATCTTCCTTCCATGATTTCCAGAAAGTTTGCTTATGCTGATGATTTAGCATTGTTGCATTCTTCTGGAAACTGGAAGGACTTGGAGGAGACTTTAAGCCAAGACATGTCCACACTGTCAGCGTATCTCCAGACTTGGAGGTTGAAGCTCAGTCACACTAAGACGGTGACGGCAGCCTTTCACTTAAATAACCGAGAGGCCAAACGCGAGCTAAAGGTCTACAACAACGGTAGACTTTTACCGTTCTGTCCAACCCCTACTTACCTTGGGGTAAAACTAGACAGATCGCTCACGTTTCGTCACCAATTAGTGGCATTGCGCAAAAGACTATCCTCGCGCGTCACACTGCTGAGGCAACTCGTGGGCTCGGGATGGCGTGCTGGTGCTAAAACACTACTCATAGCCACCTTGTCTCTAGTCTACTCAGTAGCTGAGTACTGTGCACCAGTCTGGTGTCGCAGTGTTCACACTCGTTTCATCGACAGTGTCTTGAATGACGCCTTGCGCATAGTTACTGGATGCCTGTGTCCCACTTCAACGAACCACATACATGTACTCTCAAGCATCCAGCCAGCTGAGCTTCGCCGAATGGAAGCGTCACTCTCCTTGGCTCATCGTGGATCTCTGAACCCCGATCATATCTTGTATGGCCTTTTAAGTGGGTCCTCAGATACTCGCCAAATCAGTGGGTCCTCAGATACACCTAAATGTGATGCTTTAAATTAACTTTATGATAAAAATCAGTCAACTTTACAAATTTTAACTAGTTTAAGTTGAAACCGTTTGTGCCTCAAAAAATCAGAAACATTACGCTTCAGCATGATTTAATTTTGCCTTTTTACAAGCAAACTTTTCGAAACAAATCTACATTTTACTTTGTTCACGTTTCAATAGCTAAGTTTGTTGTTTGTAAAGTTGACTGATTTTTATCATAAAGTTAATTTAAAGCATCACATTTAGGTCACATGATGAATAAAAAGTTGCTAAAAACAGATATTGATTTGCAAACCGAACAATTTTTAACACGAAATTTGCTATTTTTCAATCAGGACGGTTTCAACTTGAGGGAATCTTGTGAAATTTTGTGATGCTAAACACCTTTTTACCGCAAAGTAGATTGAAAACATTAAAGTTACAAGGTGAAAAAACTCTTTAAGTCAAAAATTGGTACCTTTTAATGAAGAGATGAGTCTATTAAACTTGACTAGTCAACTCTTTGTAAGTTTACTTTGAAATGTTTGTATTGTTGCTTAGTATTTAAAACAAACGAATCGATATTTAGTTAAACTAAAACCTTTAATGCGACTCTTTTCACTTTGGGAAAGAAAAAAACAAAATAAAATGAGAACCGTGCAAAAGACGAATATTTGTCTCTGTGTAACAATCATACAAAGAGTTTGACAAAATTACAACATTTGCTCAATTAAGAAAGCAATTGTGACAAAAAATTTGAGATTAAATTGTTGCTATGCATTGAAAAAATAGCAAAAACCTAAAATAAAGTAGAATTTTTTTATGATTTGGTTCCTAAAACTAACAAACTTCTGCGACACTTGGAAAAAACGTACACTTTTTAGGATAAATTTTTTAGATTTTTTAAGCAAACTAGTGTTTTTCTTTTTATTAAAAGCTCTAAAATCTAAGACACTTGAAAGAAAGATCGGCCTTTCAAAAAAAGTTAAATTTTCTTACCCACTGTTTTCCATACTAAAACCTTTACAATGTGAGGCTCTTGAGGAAATTTTTAAATAGTGATAATTTTAAGAAACTGACCACAAAACCTCTGTGTGAAAACTGTATAAAATTATATTCATGGATCATGTTGTTAATATCGATTAATGAAGGTTTTGGTTAAAACGTTTATTTCGAGAAAGAAAACTAAAGTATTTTGGTTTAACTAATGTCAAGCGGTCTTTTTCTAAAACATTGATGTTTCAAAGATTTATTAAGCTAGTAAAAATAAAAAATTTGGTTTAACTTGAATCATTTTTACTCGGTTTGTCCTAATGATTATCGTTAAGTTTGGGATATGATGACTGATCGTAATTGCTTTTTAATCAACGCCCCGTGTCTAATTCAATGATTTTAAATTTTTTTCTTGGAATTAACCAATGAGTTTCTGCATAGCATTTCTTTTTTAAGAAATCGAACAATGTTATGTTGGAATAAATTAAATAAAAAGTTAAAGAACGAATTAAAAATATTTAAAAGCGAGTTGAATTTTGTTTAAAATGTAAAAACGTTGCTGTTACACCTGACTGAAATCGAGTTGAAATTAAGTCTGAAAGAAGTCTTACGCTTTAGTTTATTGGATATTTTACATTTTCGATTTTTAAGAGAATCGTTAAAAAGTTTTTCTACATTACATTAAAACGTTGGTGTAGAAAACGGAAAATGAAAGTAAAAAGTCTAATTTTTAACATCCATAGTTGGTTTCTTTTACAAGATCACTGTCCAAACCTTTTTCTCAGAGGTTAGCAACGCTCAAGATAAAAGAATAAATTTGTTGATTTGTTACTTTATTTGTGTTTGTTACCCCAAGCAAAACCGTATCCTGAAAGTAAAATTTTTAGTTATTTTTTAAAAAAATCCTGATTTTTCAAAGGTTTATTTTCAGATTTCGAGCTAGTCAATAAGTTTATTAAATAATTTCAGCTTGGTTTGTTTTCATTTAGACATAAGAACTATCTGTGATAGGACTTGATAGAATAAATCTTATTATATTTTCAAAAAACAACTGACTTTTCTTGGAATTGATCTTACTTACGTTGGCCTTATTTGACTTCATATTTTATGTTAATTTTAGAAAATTTAGTTGATAAAGTGTATTAAAATGTTCAGTTTTATGATGAATTTTCTTATTAAAAGTGAAAAAAATGTAAAACTTTCAACATAAACGGTTGTTGTACTTGACTGGGGGTCAAACTAAACTTAAGTCGGTGTTTTGAAGTCAAATTTTTTGGGTCAAGCTTGTAATAAAATTTCTTTTTTAGAAAATGTTTTTAAAAAACTATAAAAATCAAGGTGCATTATAAAAATTTTCGCTTACTCTATTTTTACATTGGAAATTAAGGTAATCAGATTTTCAAACTCCGATCATGAATATGTCACAGTTTTAACAGGAAACGCAATACGCTATGAGCAGGATACGTTCCAAGCTTTTGTATAAGAGAGAGAACTTGACACAATTGTCAAAAGCATATTGTCACGATTACAGAGATTACGGGTAGCTTTCTTATTATTAAAAATTTATAAAAATGACCAAAAGAATAAACATATTTAGAACTGAATTCATTTTTAAAACAATTAAAATTTTGACACTAGAAAGCGAATTCATACTGCATAAAAATAATAACTGTGTTTGAATTTGATTTACTAAATAATAAAAGTGGAAAAAAGACGAATTTTTTATTATAAAGCATCTGTTTATTGAACACAAATATCCTATCAATAAAATTTTCGTTTAGAACTTTTAACAAATACTTTAAAATTGACTATGAATAAAAAATCAAGGTTGCCAAGAAAAAGAATTGAGTTTAGGTATAACAAAAATCAAGGTTGCTTAGAGAAAAAGTTGAGGTTAAGTGCAACAAAAACCAAGGCTGTTTAGAGAAAAAAGCTTTAGAATTGAATGCAGGTATCTAAAAATCAAGGTTCACTAAGAAAAATTAAACATAAGTACAACAATAATCAAGGTTGTCAAGAAAAAACTTAAACAGAGGTATGACAAAAATCAAGATTACCAAGAAAAAATTAAACCTAGATATAACAAAACCAAGGTTACCAAGAAAAAAATTGAAGATAGTTATAAAAAAAATTAAGGTCTTCAAGAAAAAATTAAACAAAGTTATGACAAAAATCGAGGTTGTTAAGAAAAAATTGAAGATAGTTATGACAAAAATCAAGGTTGTTTAGAAAGAAATTGAGTTTAGGTATGACAAAAATCGAGGTTGCCAAGAAAAAATCAAACAAAGTTATGAGAAAAATCAAGGTTACCAAGTAAAAATTAAACGTAGATATAGCAAAATCAAGATTGCCGAGAAAAAAAATTGAAGATAGAAGTTAAAAAAAAAGGTATAACAAAATCGAGGTTGTTAAGAAAAAATTGAAGATAGCTATAAGAAAAACAAGGTTGTTTAGAAAAAAAAATTGAAGATGGGTGCAACAAAAATCAAGTTTGTCTAGAAGAAATTGAGGTTAGATATGACAAAAATCAAGGTTACTAAGAAAAATTGAAGGTAGATGTGACAAAAATCAAGGTTGCCTAGGAAAAATTAAGCAAAGGTATGACAAAAAACAAGGCTGTTTAGAAAAATTAAGTAAAGTTATAACAAAAATCAAGTTTCTCTAGAAGAAATTGAGGTTAGGAATGACAAAAATCAAGGTTACCAAGAAAACTTAAACAAAAATATGACAAAAACAAGGTTGCCAAGAAAAAATTGAAAATATTTATAAAAAATTAAGGTTGACTAAGAAAAAATTAAACAGAGGTGTGACAAAAATCAAGATTGTTTAGGAAAAAATAAACAAAGGTATAATAAAATCGAGATTTATTAGAAAAAAAAATTGAAGATAGTTATGACAAAAAACAAGGTTGCCAAGAAAAATTTAAAAAAAATTGAACATAAGTATAACAAAAATCAAGCTTGCCTAGAAAAAAATTGAAGATAGCTATAAAAAATTAAGATTGATTAAAAAAAATTAAATAAAGTTATAATAAAATTCAAGGTTTTTTAGAGAAAAAGTTTTAAAATTGAATAAAGTATCTAAAAAACAAACTTTTTTAGGGAAAAATTGAGAAATTGAACATAAATATAACAAAAATCAAGACAAAGTTTGCAATGCACAAAGAAACCTATACAAACAATCCCAATAAAAACACAGGGAATTTCCCATAGGAAAATTGTGTATTGACCTGACGTGTCCAAACTTGCCCTTTGCAGAATATATTTTGACAGGTTCGCTTCGCTTGCACTTGAAAACAAGAAACTGGTTAAAAGACTTTTCTATTGTGCACTTTAAATGAGAAAAAGGTTTGACAGGTTTTTTCTATGAAGTGTTTAAAAACAGAAAACTGGTTGACTTTTATTGTTTTAAAATCTTGCAGAATGTCTTGAAATAATCTTATGTTATGTTTTGAAGTCTTGGTTCTGTCTTGGGCAGGGAATCAAACTCAAAACCGCTGTTTTTCTTACGGTTAAGATTTATACTGTCTTGGGTGGGAGTCAAACTCAGGACCACTGACTTTCTTAGAGTTAGGGTTTATACTGTCTTGGAAAGAATTGAACTCAGGACCACCGTCGTTCTTAGAAATAGAAATAAGATTAGGATTAGGAATAGGATTAGGAATAGGATTAGGAATAGGATTAGGAATAGGATTAGGAATAGGATTAGGAATAGGATTAGGAATAGGATTAGGAATAGGATTAGGAATAGGATTAGGAATAGGAATAGGAATAGGAATAGGATTAGGAATAGGATTAGGAATAGGATTAGGAATAGGATTAGGAATAGGATTAGGAATAGGAATAGGATTAGGAATAGGATTAGGAATAGGATTAGGAATAGGATTAGGAATAGGATTAGGATTAGGATTAGGAATAGGAATAGGATTAGGATTAGGAATAGGATTAGGAATATGATTAGGAATATGATTAGGATTAGGATTAGGAATAGGATTAGGAATAGGATTAGGAATAGGATTAGGAATAAGAATATGAATAGGAATAGGATTAGGAATAGGATTAGGAATAGGATTAGGAATAGGATAAGGAATAGGATTAGGAATAGGATTAGGATTAGGATTAGGATTAGGATTAGGATTAGGAATAGGATTAGGATTAGGATTAGGATTAGGAATAGGATTAGGAATAAGGTTAGGTTTAGGATTAAGATAAGAAATAGAAATAGGATTACGATTAGAATTAGAAATAGGACTAGGATTAGGAATAGGATTAGGAATAGAAATATAATTAAGCTTAGGATAAGAAATAGTATTAGAATTAGAATTAGAAATAGGATTAGGATTAGGAATAGAAATAGGATTAAGCTTAGGATAAGAAATAGGATTAGGATTAAGATTAGGAGTAGGATTAAGGTTAGGATTAGGATTAGGAATAGGATTCGTATCCACCTTCCACCACTGATAACGTCAATGCGCCTGCGCCTGTGATGACGTCACAATACCACACAAATGGATCATTATATACTGCTGGTGATTTCAATTTATGGTACCAAAGAACACATTATGCTTTTTGTTGATATGTCAACATGTTGCGTACTTTGTTGTAAACTTACGCCTTTATTAAAAAATGACTTATTCTTGCTTATTTTAACAATAAAATAACCTGTAAAAAATAACAAAAAAATTTTATGGTGGTATAATTCACTGTGAAAAATTTAAAGTTTCTACCTTATGTGGTTTTCTAGATGTTGAAATTTTAAACGTGTGCAGGACTTTATGGACACCCTGTATTATTTACATGATCTATATAGTGTATATACTTCTTATTATCCAAAACAGTTTGTTGTTTTAAACAACTGTACATATAATTAGATGTAGCCCACAACGTGATAAAGCAGTCTGAAATGCGCTTATTTTGGTTTTACAAAAGGTGTGAATACTGTCCTACTGCAAATACTATTTGTTTATTAAACTGTTTCTTTTGATTGGAAACTGAAATCAGTTTTGCAAAACATTTCTGCCAAGTTTTTATCAAAAAATGAGTTTTCATAAACTAGCTTGTGTCTGTAATGTGTGGCGTTGCCTTTCAAAATTGGGTAAATTATATGTTTTTCTGCAATAATGTTTTCTCTTGTGAATTTTAAATGTAAAATTCTCTTTGAGCAGATGGGAAAATTATTCTTCTTCCACATTTAACACAAAAATTACGTCTCTAGCACAAGCATTCAATGCAATTTTCAAATTAAAAATTCGGAGAATTTTTCGCACAAAATGGGGAGTAACACTACCAATATGAAGTGAAATTTCCTAACTTTTGTTTTTTGGTTTTATGTTAATTTGTCAAGGATCTAGATCCCCTTTTTTAAATTTTAAAAGAAAGTTATTTTCACTCTACCCTATCAAACATGCTATAATTTTTACTAGGTCTCCTCTCAATCAACTTAATCAGCATAAAAATACATTACATAATTCATGCAAAACTAAATTATCACATTGCGGTTGCTCATAAGAAACCACACAGGTCACCAATACATTAAGCTTGGCTATTACGCGCCCGCCGCTTACAATGCTGTAGGTCTATTACAATATAGACCGTGTACAAAGCCAAAAGAAATATATCTAGGTATTCAATATTTATATCTACTTAAATTACATATATACGTCGAGTAGAGGTCTACAAGAAATATACTACATATTTATATTTGATTATTTAAAATCTCATAGTGTACACATTGACTTAGATTCATCTACCATTCTAACTTACATGCGATGTTGATTAAAAATCTATATGCAAATATTTATAGAAGTATAGATCTCTTTAAATCTCCACTACGCGCGCATAAAATAATGTACAAACAAAAAACATCATTAATACATCATTAAAATCTGCCACACTAACAAAAAAACGGTTAATCCAACATATAATTCAACAAACAATGATCAGCGAAGCTACATTGCTACAGCGTCAGCCAAATGATTGAAAATGATACGAGTAGAACCTGTGGCACCTGCTAAGTAAAAAACAAAGAAATGTTGCAATCAGAAGCGCAAAACAATTTTAAAATATAAATAGACCACAAATAGGAAGCTTTGTAAGCTTGTTTTATAGCAGGGATAAGTAAACTTTTAAGCTCGAGGGCAGCATTCAGAAGTTGATTTTGTTCAAGGGCCATACCATAAGCGTCAAAAGAAAAAATTGAAGAAGAGGGGTCAATACACTTTTTCCCAAATTTTCTAATTTTTGCTTAAATCATAATTTTGTAGTGCTTTGCGGACATGTAAAAAAATTTTGTTTAAATTTAGAATAAAAAGCAACAAATGTTTTCATTTTTGAGCCTGTCACAGATTTCTTGATTTTCATCTCTAAAATGTAATGAACTTTAAAAGAAAAGGTCAAAAAAAGTCTTTACTTTGAATCTGTTTTGAATTTCATAATTTTTGTCTCTAAAACGTAATGATCTCTAAAAAAATTTTTTTTAAATCATCACTTTTCAAATTTTAGACATTTACATCCTAATTTTGGACATTGATTGAAAGTGATGATCTTTTTTTTAAAAGTTTACCACGATTGAATGTGAAGAAAGAGTAAAGTTATTTGTTTGAGGCTTTCGCGGGCCGCACAGAAATTGGTTGCGGGCCGTAGTTTGCCCAGATCTGTTTCATTGTATTTTACGTGTCTAGTTTTGAGATTAACATCAAGTTGAGGCATTTTGATAAGTCCTAATGAGGACGAAACGAGCCTATAGGTGCTGACTTGTTGATAGACCTTGACCGATCGTTCTTAATTACTAAAACAGATATTGTCGTTTAATGTTTGAGCAAATAATGCGCGTGCTTTATTTTTATCGCAATGTTTTCGATAAGAACAATACTGAATCTAACACTATACGATTGAATCATGTAATAACAGCAAACAGCAGCCAAAACGTACGTAACAAATCCGGTTTGGCTGCTGTTTGCAATAGTTAGAAAATAGATGTTGCAGCCATGCTTTTTACCGTTTTGTACCGGAACTTTTTAATCATCCTATGCATGTTTTAAAGTCTGACGTTGTGCTGCTTTTTCCTTTTCTCGATCTTTTTTAATATTTATGATCTTTTGTGCAAACTATTAAAGCGATCGAGAGTAAAAAAAAGAAATGAAATGAATAAATGAAAAGCCAATTCAAAATCGAAGCTTTAGAATTCGATTTAAGTTAATCAGCTTGCAAGAGATTTTACCAGTGTTGCAGAAAAACACTTGCACAAGTTCAAATCGGTTTAAAGATGGCGCCGTTTTGTTTTGATTGTAGATTTCTATGGCAAAATTCTAAGCGGTCTAAAAATATTAAAATCAAATAATATCGTACAAGTATACATATTATAGTGTATCACCCAAGTCATTTTCACCAGAAACCCCCAAAAGAAAAGACTTTTATTTATTTTTTACATTTATGGCTTTCAGTGATTTTTACATTTGTATCTTGAGTCGCACGCGTTGCAAGAAAAACAATTAAGTAAAAGTTTTAAAAGCCGCTTTATGTTTCCTGGTTTACTCAAAGTGAATACTCGCAGTTGAGCGACATTGCTTCGCCTTCATGTTTGTCGCTGACAGTTTTATTGCTATTTATTTTCTAGTTCAAATGTCATTACAATATTGAAAAGCGCCTGGGCAGACTAGGAAAATTTCCATCCAAATTTCAAAAACCAAAAAAGGCGCAACTCAATCATTGCTGCCACAGATAAATTTAAAAAATTTGCTAAAAGCGAATTTCAAGAAATCGTATTCCACGCAAAGTTGCGGCTTGCGAAGTCTTAGTTTTGTGGGAAGACTACAGTAACTTGTAAAATCAAATTTTGCAAAAACTTGTATTTAGCCTTCAGGAAAAAATAAATTTTGAAAAGTTTGAATAATTTTGAAAATTTTGAAAATATCTTGAAATTGAGACTCATTAATTATATAATTTTTTAAGTTTTAGAAGTAAATAAAGAAGTTTTATTAGTGTTCATTTTGCTTTTAAAGGGATAAAAAAAATCTGTTTAGTGAGAATTTTATTGCCAATTGAATATGTAAAGATAACAGATCTGAATAAATAAAATGAACAAAATAAATTTTTGCTTTATTTAATTATCAGTAAACTTAATTTAAGAAATTGAGTTTTTACTTCGAAATTCAAATTTTAAGAAATTGAGTATTTTTTAAGAAATTCCAACATTAACAAATTGCCTTTAAGAAATTGAAACGAAAACTTGTTTTGTTCATTTTAATTGCTCAGATGACTGGAATACAACTTATTGAAATTCGCTTTTAGCAAAGTTTTTTAGTTTAACTGTGGCAGCAATGTCTTAGTTGCGCCTTTTCTTTTTGTTATTTGGATGGAACTTTTCCTAGTCCGCCCAGATACTTTTCAATATTGTAATGACATTTGAACTAGAAAAGTAATAGCAATAAAATTGTCACCGACAAAGATGAAGCCAAACTAATGTCGCTCAACTGCGAGTTTTCACTTTGAGTAAACCAGGGAACACAAAACGGCTTGTTAAAACTTTTTTCTTAATAGTTTGCACAAAAGATCATAAATATTAAAAAAGATCGAGAAAAGGAAAAAGCAGCACAACGTCAGACTTTAAAACATGCATAGGATGATTAAAAAGTTTCGGTACAAAACGGTAAAAAGCATGGCTGCAACATCTATTTTCTAACTATTGCAAACAGCAGCCAAACCGAATTTGTTACGTACGTTTTGGCTGCTGTTTGCTGTTATTACATGATTCAATCGTATAGTGTTAGATTCAGTATTGTTCTTATCGAAAACATTGCGATAAAAATAAAGCACGCACATTATTTGCTCAAACATTAAACGACAATATCTGTTTTAGTAATTAAGAACGATCGGTCAAGGTCTATCAACAAGTCAGCACCTATAGGCTCGTTTCGTCCTCATTAGGACTTATCAAAATGCCTCAACTTGATGTTAATCTCAAAACTAGACACGTAAAATACAATGAAACAGATCTGGGCAACTACGGCCCGCAACCAATTTCTGTGCGGCCCGCGAAAGCCTCAAACAAATAACTTTACTTCATATTTAATCGTGGTAAACTTTAAAAAAAAAGATCATCACTTTCAATCAATGTCCAAAATTAGGATGTAAATGTCTAAAATTTGAAAAGTGATGATTTAAAAAAAATTTTTTTAGAGGTCATTACGTTTTATGCTTGAGAACCTTTGATCTACAGTCATGAACAAAAGTTTAAGACCACTTGAAATTATTACGAGTTTCTAAGCACAAGGTAGTATAACACTTTATTTACATTTGGAAAATTGTTTTATTTCGCACCTAATCAATCATAAACACATGGAAGACAGTACGATACGGTCTAAACAATCGTATACAAAAAATTATTCCGATTCTCAATATTTTGTGTGGCCTTCTCTGTTTTTGATCACAGCTTTGATTCTTCTTGGCATACTTTCGATCAAACTTTGGCAGTACTCCCTGGATATTTCTTTTACCCAGACTTCCTTTATCGCTTTTACCAACTCTGCGCCACTTAATGGTTGCTTTTCCGACACTATATTTTTCATGTTGGTCCACAAATTCTCGATGGGATTTAAATCCGGACTGTTTCCTGGCCACTCGAGAAGGCTGATGTTGTTGCTATCCAGAAAATGTTATGCAACTTTGGAACTTGGAACGGCGCCATCCTGCATAAATATTTGACAATTGTGAACTTGCAGGTGAAGTTTTAGCTTCTCTGAGAGCATTTGCACGTATTTTGGCCCATTCATAGTGGTTCCTGGAGGCAGGAAACTGAGAGCAGCAACACCATTTCTGGACATAGCCCCCCAAACCATCTGACTAGGAGGGTGTTTCACTGTTGGTATGGTGTATCTCTCATCAAAACGTTTTCCAGTTGGTCTACGGACATGCCTCTTTCGAACCACAAACTGTTGGAAGGTTGATTCGTCGGAAAAAAGCACTTTTCCCCATTGCTCGGCGGTCCAATGTTGATGATTATTAGCAAACTGTAGACGCTTGGCTTTCATAGCCGCAGTAAGCTTTGGTTTTTTGTCCGGTTTGTATGACTTGAGATTAAACTCTTTGGATAAACGCCTGGAAACGGTCATATGAATAATTCGACGACCTCTGCGCAACAATTCGGCCCTAATTTTCTTCATTGAACTCGTGGGTGACCTCACAACTATTCTCTTTATCACGTTGTCTTCTCGTGCAGTGGTGACACGCGGTCTTCCAGTCCTTTTCTTATCGGTGTAGGAGCCATCCTGTTGATACTTCGCAATCGCTTGATGCACTGCTGTCTTGTTGCACCCCATTTGAGCAGGTATTTGCCTTTCATATAGATTTTGGCCGTGTAAGGCAACTATCTGAGTCCTCTGAACCTTGCTTAGAGACTTTTTCTTGACCATTTTAGGCACCTAAAAAAATCTGTAAATAGCAAAAAAATCAACCAGGAAATGTGGACAGAAGTAAGAATTGGCGTGAAATGAAACACAACGAAGAAAACAAACTTATGATGTAACAATAAAATATGGCTAATGCAATCACATGCTAAATGTTGAAAATCGTCACTTTTGCATAGTGGTCTTAAACTTTTGTTCATGACTGTAAGTTGAAAAAGTAATTAAATTATTTTGCTAATTAGCTTTTGTAACCATAAGGTTAAGCTTTATGCATCTTTTTTTGTTAAGTCATTGCAACATTCGCAGGTTTCGATATTAACACAACTCAGATGAAACTGTTCTGGCAAACGTTAAAACTTTATTCTCGACGTGTCATTTGAAAACCCAATAGAACAACAACAAATTGCATGCAGCAACTTCTATTCACAACACTCAACGTTAACTATTTGAGCAATGTGCATGTTACCCTTCCACATTCTAGTCTGAGGACTTTTCGAATTTTACCCGAAAAATCTTTCAAACAAAAATTGACCCGCTACAATACAATACAAAGTACAACAGCCAGAAAACAAATAAGAAATATTTAGAAAGCTAATGAAAGCATTTCACCCCTTTGAAAATTAACACCAGCGCAATCTTTGCTTTATTCAAACTGTTTCTTCAGTTACACCTGCAACTATAATACAATGAGCACAACCATCAAACTCTTTTATCTCTAAAGTAATTTTCGAAACTTAGAGCAATTTATAATAATAGCAACTATCGAAACTATGACATCATAAGCAAACAACGCTCAAATTGAATCCTGGAACTTATTCATATGCTAAAAAAAAGTAAAAAATAATAATTTCTTGCGTTTCATATTCAAGCATTCAACAAAATGTTCCAATGGATTGAATGGCAATTTTTATTAAGCCATGGCTGCCCAACCCACAACGCCGAGAGGTCCTAATCCGATCTTAATCCGATGCTCAATCAATTTCAGTCATTGCACTGCCGCTAAACAAAACTCAGTATAAAAAAATTTTAGGTGCATAAAGACGTTTTTGCGCTTTATCTTGTAAAGAGACTCGGTATTTCTTTTTCGGTAATCAAAATGAAAACCTTTTTTTTGGTCTTCTCTGCAATTTGAGCAATAAATTTGTTCAATTAAAATTCCTGAAAACGAGGATTCGAAATTCAGTTGCTGATCAAAAAAAAAAAAATACACAATACACAATGTATTTTTGACTGCAGTTCAAGTTAATGACTTTCTTCGTCAAAATTAAAATTTGAAATCCTATGCTTAGTTTTTAGACACTTTAATTCAAAAATATCTTGTTCAAATCAAAGTGAAGACCAACAAAAAAGGTTTCCACTTTGATTAATGAGCAATTTTTTGGCCCGCAATAAATTTATAGGCAAAAATTTGGCCCACTATGGGCAAAAAGTTGAGCACCCAGGTAAAAAAAATAACACATACTTATGTAGAACTGCATTAAATATGGGAATTTTGATTTGATGCTATTTACGATCGCATTGGGCTGATTATGTAAACAGGGAATAGCAGAAATTAACTTAAAAGACAACCAACACAATTTGAGTAAAACCAGTGATCATCTGACAAACAGTTTGACGACGTGGCTGGAAAACAGGTCGAAGTTGCCCGTTAAATTATCAACAATGTCCGTTGAACTCAAGTCTTTGTAGTTTCAATTGTATTTTTGAAAATGCATTTTACAGCAGTTTACTCTTCTTGATAGTTGCATAAACAAGCAGTTTCAAATTACAGCCATATCTCTTATGCTTTGAATATGGTACATTTTATTATCGACTTTGATGTTTTGGGATGATTGGTCTGCTAAATAGTGTCATTTACGGTTCCTTTAAACATTACGTCTTAATCAATACTCTGCAAGCTGGAAGATATACATAGATACAGTAGCCTAAAACATGATACAGTGATAAAGGGTAAAATGACAAAAAAAATTGTATTTTTAATTTTAGATGTAGGTTGGAATTCTCATCAACTTATATTCAAAAAATAAAAATTTGCATTAGTTTGAAAAAAAACAAAAATTTATTTGGAATGTGTACAAAATGATTTAAATTCAAGCGATATCTTTCAGTACAGCAGTTATATTGTAAACTATTGTAAAGCTTAAATTTTGTACGCTTTGTTTGTTTCAAAAACTAAAAAAACTGTCAAGCTTGCTGAAAGCATTATTTTCACTATATTTTTAAGATTAAACTTTCGTGACAAACATTTTTCTTGTGAGGAATAGGTCTATTTAAAAAAAATTTTTAGCAAGAAATGTTTCAAAAAAATTTCTTCAGGTGTGTGTAAAAGTATGTCCTTATATGTTGTAAAGCGATCTGGAAATAGCGCCATTGCATGATCTTATGCAGGGGTTTTTAAAAGTACATTCGAAAGTCAAAATAAACTTTTGTAAAATCAATACGCTTCTTTTTTATTACTAAAATAGCTTATTTTATCTCAAACTGATCTTGTTTGATTTGCAAGCAACTGTCTTTGGTTCGTTAAGCAATTTGGAAATCTTTTTTTCAATGTTGATTATTATTGAATTGCGAAACAAAAAAGAATATTGCTGGATAAAAAGTAATAAGCTTATATTTTTGTTGATTGCCACAGTTTGTTGTCATCATCATCATCATGCCTATTTATCCTCCTAATTCCCAGGACAACGTTTGAAGTGCTCACTTGGAGCTATCGCCAATTAATTATTTCACTGTTTTTTGGCAATGCAAGATGATGCTCGTCGTCGTTGTTTGAAGGGCATCCACTATAGGTCAGACATAAACAGAACTGGAGCCGAGGGTTTATCGTTATACTACCCCAGACTGTTGCACTGCCTGAATCAGATGCTGGCAGTGATGTTATTAAGCCAGCATCGAGTTTCGTCATTCAAAACCGTCAGACCTCGTGCTCCATGTGGTGCCCGATGTATAGGGCACGCTATTAGTACATGGTCTGCCGTTTGCTCAGAGGGGCCACAATCTCAATTCGGTGAAGGAGCGAGACCCCATTTGTGCATGGACGAATGGAATCGCCCAACACCAGTCCGCAGGCGGTTGAGCCTAACCCAAGCTACTCGGGGTAAGCCCATCCCAACAGGCCTGGCACCGGTCTCGGGCACAAAAACACGGAGCCTGGAAACATTTTCACAGTACTCCGTTTTGCATTTGTGATTTATCCATTCAGAAGGGCGGAAGCCAAGTCGGGCAAGGTTGTTCAAAAGATTCCGCGCAGCTGGCACAAACGGGCGTCTGGATCATAGTCTCAATTTGCGAGTATCTGAGGACCCACTTAAAAGGCCATACAAGATATGATCGGGGTTCAGAGATCCACGATGAGCCAAGGAGAGTGACGCTTCCATTCGGCGAAGCTCAGCTGGCTGGATGCTTGAGAGTACATGTATGTGGTTCGTTGAAGTGGGACACAGGCATCCAGTAACTATGCGCAAGGCGTCATTCAAGACACTGTCGATGAGACGAGTGTGAACACTGCGACACCAGACTGGTGCACAGTACTCAGCTACTGAGTAGACTAGAGACAAGGTGGCTATGAGTAGTGTTTTAGCACCAGCACGCCATCCCGAGCCCACGAGTTGCCTCAGCAGTGTGACGCGCGAGGATAGTCTTTTGCACAATGCCACTAATTGGTGACGAAACGTGAGCGATCTGTCCAGTTTTACCCCAAGGTAAGTAGGGGTTGGACAGAACGGTAAATGTCTACCGTTGTTGTAGACCTTTAGCTCGCGTTTGGCCTCTCGGTTATTTAAGTGAAAGGCTGCCGTCACCGTCTTAGTGTGACTGAGCTTCAACCTCCAAGTCTGGAGATACGCTGACAGTGTGGACATGTCTTGGCTTAAAGTCTCCTCCAAGTCCTTCCAGTTTCCAGAAGAATGCAACAATGCTAAATCATCAGCATAAGCAAACTTTCTGGAAATCATGGAAGGAAGATCGTACGTATAGATGTTAAATAGGAGGGGAGCCAAGACCGATCCCTGAGGAACGCCGTTTTTAAGACGGCGTAGCCTGCTTTGTTTGCTGTCACTGGTGGTAAGGGTGAAACTTCGATTTCGGACAAGCTCCATGACCATTCTGACCATGTGCTTATTCGGAAGTAGTCTCAGCAGCTTGCAGGTAAGGCCACGGTGCCAGACAGTGTCATAAGCAGCTGTCAGATCGATAAATACGGCACCGGCCTTCTTTTTAGCCTCGAAAGAATCCTCAATCTTCTGGGTTAGCAGAACAACTTGATCTAGGGTTGACTTCCCGCGTCGGAACCCAGCTGCTCTTTAGGGAGCAGTGGATCAATTAATGGTTCAACGCGGGCGTAGATAAGCTTTTCGAGGATCTTGTAGGGGACACATAGCAGAGATATCGGTTGATAACTCTTTGGGTCCCCCACGGGCTTTGTTGGTTTTGGGATCGCGACCACAAGCGCTCTTCTCCAGATCTTGGGAATTTTGAGTCGGCGCAAACAGGAAGAGAGGAAGTCACGTAATCAGGACTTAAAAGCAGCTCCAGCATGGAGTATAAGCTCGGAGCAGATGAAATCAGGTCACGGAGCTTTACTTGGTTTTAAATGTTGGAGGGCAACAGTAAATTCTCTCCGTGAAAAATTGTCAGAGATATTTACTGCGTCTGGTGTTGTGGCCCTCCAAAGGTCAGACACTTCTTGAGAGACAAGTCGAGATGACTTGCGGTTAACAGCCTCGTATTTCCCATTTCTAACCGGCTGAGATGCAATAGCATCGGCTGAAACGGGACAGTGACGAGGAGAGTGTTGTGACCTACCAGTAAGGTTGTTCAAAATACTCCATGCTTTTCGACTAGAGCAGGGTGGTCCAACTTTTGCACTCTTGTGGGCCACTTTTCAAAATTATTCGAGTTTGCGGGCCACAACCGGCTAAAAACACTTATTTTTGTCCCAAACTCAGGGTGTTCTCTAAAAAAAAAAGGTCTTCAATTGGAATCGATCTCCGAAATTCCTATTTTCGTCCCAAAATCATTGCGTTCTCCAAAAAAAACGGTTGCCGCTGCTTGTAATCGACAATACTTGTGCAAAAGCCGCATGCGGCCCGCGGGCCCGTAGTTGGACCACGCTGGACTAGAGTGTGAGAAGTTAATGCTCCGAACTGCTTCGGACCATCGATCCCTCCGCTTTCTGTCAAGCTTGGCAAGCAGAGCTGTCGCAGCCAAACTTGATTCGTCTCCCTGAGGAGACTGCAGAAAGGTTTTATAGAGGGATTCACACTCTGCATCCCAACACGGAATATAGTTATTTCGATACCCGCGTGGGATAGTCTTTTTGGATGCTTGCTTAATGGCGTTACAGAAGTTCTGGTAAGCCGCATCCACATCAAGTGAATCAGGCGGTAACAAAGTCTTTGCGAATTTATTAGTCAAAGCAATGTAGTGACTCCATTTGGCCTTGCGGAAGTTCCATCGCCTAACAGGCATGCTTGGCACTGCCATAGCAAACCTTGGTGGTGTAATAAGCGAAGGTCGATGTTGTGACCTGGGGAACTTGTCACTGTTTGGACCTACGCTAGCGAAAGCTAGATTTGGATTGGTGCCAGTGTTCCAGCGGCCGGAATAAAAACTGGCAGCGTCCTTGGCATTATATAGAAGGGCAAGACAATTAATACTTGCCCAGCCAGCCAAGCACTCACCATCCGGACTGTTGTCATCGTAACCCCAGTCAGCATGACGACAATTAAAATCGCCAGCGTAAAGACAGGAGTGAGGAAACACTGGGAGATCCAGGGTTCGCAATCGCGTTGGCGGTGGTTTGTAGACGTTGACTATTTTATAGCCATCAACGTCCACACACAGCCACTCGATCTCCGATGTCGGTGGGGATTGGTCCAAAAGCGTGTATCTCTGTCGCTCGTGGACAAACGTGGCAAGGCCATGCTTCCTGCTTAAAGAAGACCCAGGTAGTTGGTAGTTTGGAAGTACCAACTTCTCTGCATCATGCAGTGGGTCTCCTGCAGTAGGATGACAAGTGCCTCAGACTGCATAGCGAGGTAATGAAGAACGTTCATTTTGCTTGCAGTGAAGTCTTCGATGTTCAGCTGAAGAATAGTGGGTCCTCGGAACTTGTTGGCAATGTGCCCTGAAAAGAGCAGTTTTATCCTGACATTGCCCCGTCCTGAAAAGGACGTTTGCCGATTAGCAGACCCACACTGAACATCGGAATGGGTGGATGCCCTTTCGTTTTGGTAGGTTCGGTTTCCGTCTGTCATCTTTGAAATCATTGAACAGACTTACTCACGGTCCAGGCTGCGAGAAAGCACCTACCATCTGGGCCAAGATGATGCTGAATTGTTTAATTAAAATTTATTTTTTTAACATTAGGTTTTCTACATTCTGTTATGACCATGCATAAGACACTTTACGGCACTTTCTTTTGCTTGACGGTCTAAGAAACTAACTCTAATTTTCAGTCATTTCACTTTTTATATATTTCCAAAAAAAGATTTTGCCTTTCTCAAGAGCACCACACAATATATAAGTATTAAAAAGCGGGAATTGGGAAGCAATATTATGGAATCTTCGATAACTAATTACGATAATGGCTTGACTCATGTTTGACGTCGCCGATCCTACCTTGCAAATCAAGAGAATAAATAAGGATGATGAGATACTGCTTTGTGATTAAAAAAAACATCAATGTAAAAATGACAAGATGAAACGATTCTACCTTGGTCGCATTTGTCATAGATACGGCCCTTCAGTTTCTCTGTGTTGTCAAAAAAATTGCCAATGAAGTAATATCTTCTTGCTTACGACGCAATAACGCGCTACCAACCAATCGCGCGCTATCTATCTGTTAACCAATCAGAAACGTCGTCACTTTCGATATTTGCTATCTCTATACAAACCACGTATTCCTTGCGGTTCGTCATTGCTGATGAGTTTTTGTGATGAGATTTAGCAAAAAAATTTTTTAATTGACAATCTTTTTGAAGAATGCCAAAAAACCAAAACAGTTATATAAAATGGCTCCATCAGCAACATCATCCTAAAGTTCTGTACGACAAAAATTTCATTTAAAGTTTAATTTTATACAGACTGATTAGACATCTTCAAGTACACTAGAAGTAAAAAGAAAAATTCTCAAAAACAGCCTTCGTTTTTAGAGGATTATTTTGTTTCGATTTTTATATTTTAATCCAAAAACATATATACTGCCAACAAGCAAACAAAGATATTTTTTTTGGAAATATGTGGACAAAAATATTTTTGAGAAAAATATTTTTGGTTCTAAAATTAAATTCTCTACCTTTAGGAAATGACATTAAAGCTTTATAGATATTTTTGAAAGATTTTTTCGACCTTTCTCAACCCACTATATTTAGCATCGTATTATCTCGAAGTTTTTCCCTTACACAAATATGGATCTTTGATTGATTATTTGTAAAATTTCAATTCAAAGCCCTTCGGAACAAGAAAAAAATAATTAGAAACTAAAAATAATAAAATGAAAGTGTAAATTGAAAACTTTTTTGTTTTTTACTTTACATTTAAATGATTTTTCCAAAATGAGCGAAGACATACTGCTGAGTTGCCACAGTTGTTTCCCAACTTTTCAATTCGCAATGCTAAAAAGGTTAAAAACCGATCCTACAGTTAAACTGTTTGCTGGCTTATAATTTTTTTGAAGCTATTTTTAATTGTAAATAAATGATAAAAAAATGACAGCAGAGTATGTTAAATTTTAAATATTTTTATTTTCTCTTACAGCAATATTTAATATTGGATCTTCAATTTTTTATTATATTAACGTGGTGTTAACAACTAAAGTTTGACTTAACAAATTTGCAATCTAAAATGTCTATTAACGTACATACGTGTTAGGGATGCAGTAGGCTATTTTACAGGTGTGGATTTACAAGTTTTTTTGTGTTGGAGAGCTAGAAGTTTAATATTAATAGAACAAAAACACGAAGAAAGGAAGAAAATTTAAAACTTCATCAGAAACATATTTCTTATTTTATTCATTAGTTATAAATTTATTACCTGTTAAGTTTAAGTTAACTCATTAATTCCCAAGCTTAGACCAAAAAATATTTTCGTAATTTTTTAGCTTATTTTGTTTCTTTCCCGCAACTGATCACTTTTGACCAAAAAAGTTTTGAATTTTTTGTTTGCATTTTGTAAAATTACTTGTTCCATTTTAGGAAAATGGGAAGTTCTGACTAAAATATTTACTGTGTTTTACTTGGTAACCCAATATTTATTTATTGTGATATTTCTTGCTTCGGAATATATTGAAACCAATCTAACGTTATCTTTTACTCCGGAATTATCAAAATACCCATTTTATGAAATTTATGTAATCTTCAACAGATAAGAGAAGCGTAGAAACAAATAATGCAGTACAGAGATAGTTTGAAAAGTACATAAAAACAAATGTTTGTAGCTTCGCAAACTGCAGACATGTCTGTCATGGAAAATCACGGAGCACTTTTTGTGAAGCTGAACCTCACACTGGTTGCACATGGCCGTTGTGTTTTTTCACATAGCTTGCAACATCCCTGTCTGCCAGCAAATATGCACAGATCCTGAGAATCTAACACTGTCTACCGGCATTCGGCTGGGTTCGGGTCTATTTGATTTGTCTGGTACTCTCCCAAATAAAGTTCGCATTATTTCCCTTCTAAACTGAAGGTGATTCATGATCCCACCAATCTCTTTGTGTAGCCTCCGAGCAGCAACAACGGACATGTTTAGAAAGTTTGTAAATAAACACCACCGCTACTTTTTGCTACGCAGTCGGGGTCGGTACTCACTAAGAAAGCGATCAAGGAGATCGACTCCACCCATGTATTTGTTGTAGCTTCCATTATTCGAGGTTGCGTTATATTTATTTTGCTTTTCTTGGCGGCACTCCACCTTCAAACCGTGTTTGTGGGCTCTGTACCTTCAAAATTGCTTACAATGCAGACTGGCCTGTTGTCATTCCATTGACACAAGACCATCTCTCCATTGTTGTAGGTTTCAAATACTTCGCGCTTGTTCTTCTTTATTACCGCTGGAAGAGAGAGGGCAGTTTTGCGTTCTGTTTTGGTGAATAGTTGCGGTACATCGTATGCCCTTTCTTACCAAATCTCTACAAAGGGCTGTTAAACTAAAAAAATGGTGAAAAAAGATTGTATGCTTTGAATAACTTTTGAGTACTTCAGTTACTTTAGTTACAACTCACTCTCTAAAGGCTCACTTCAAGAAATATCTTTGCCATTGTACACTTCAAAACTGAACGGATTGCCTTGGGAAGATGCAAGAAACCATATCTTCATCCCAAATTTCACTGGCTTATTTCGCATATAGATTTTGGTAGAAAAATGCCCAGAGTAAGAAACATTTGTTCATCAATGGACAAGTGTTCTGAAAAAACTCCAAACCGAAAAAACTTCTTTGCATTAGATTTTGATACGTTCTGATCTTTGCAAGTTTGTCACCCTGCTGTAGGTTATTGTTATCAGCAAGATGAAAATATCGTTTTATTTTTTGCAATCTGTTTTGTGATATTTTTTTCTTCACAAGGTTTACGCCAACATTTTCATTATTGCACCAGTATAGATGCTCCTGAGGAAGGGTGTGATAACCAATTAATAAAACAATGCCAACAGAAGCATCCAAATCAGATTGTAACAAATAAAAAGTGTGATTTAGCTTTTTTTTGCGTATCTTTTGGACTCTGTTTTTCCTAGGATATTTACATCTTCATCAAAATATAGCCGAAACAACTAAAAAGTAGAGAGTTCGAGTAATTCTGGGTTGATTTCTTCCAAGCTAATTGGTGTAGGTTGAGGCAGCGATTTAAAGATTTTTGATTTCTTTTTCCTAACAATTTTTTCTTTCTTTTTACGTTTTGCTTTTAATGATGTTCACGTAGCTCTTCTGTGTGAGTATCTTCTAGAGTCTAGAGTCTAGACTAAGATGAAACACTTCTATATTGCCTGCTATTTCTTTTAATCCCCAACATTCATTCAAATCTTTGTTGTCCTCCTCCTCCTCGTCAGTGACTTTGCCCCTGTTGTCTTGTGGTAAAATTGTTAAGGCAATTTCATCTTCGTCGTCACTGATTTCTTGAATTAGATCAACTGTTTCCTCAAGCGTTATGAAACTTTTAGACATATTGCTTTTTAAGGTTTTTTTAATCAATGTTTTAATCCTGTGAAAAATATAGCATTAAATATTATTTGCTTGCTGGCAGTAAAGCAAATTCTAACTATTTTCTGTTTTATCAAGCAACGAAACGCCAGCATATGCTGCTAATTTATTAGAATATAACGGTGTTACCACGAGTTACTTAGTAGTGAAGTTTTTGCCTTCACGTCATCTAAACTGCAGACTGGAAAATATATTTCTTGTACTTACTATTTATTATTGTTTTGTGCCTCTCTCAGGCTTTATGACTTCTTTTTAATCCAAGACTTCTATCAGTTCTTAATGTTTCCAGTCTCATACAAAGGCTTTTGTGACACTTCATTACAATAGAAAGTTTTGTCTATTGTGCATTGCTAGTCATTTAGCAGTTTCGTTTACTGTGCATTGATTGTATGCTTCTTCTTTGTCGGAAGAACTCTGCTATGCATTTTATGTCAATTGTATAGTCGCCATTTTCCAATGTTCCAAAAATGGAATATCACAATACATTATAAAAAAAACAGCACTTTGTTTTCATTTGCCTGGCGTCAAAACATTCTTGTTTATTCAGTGACACATACTGA
Organism: Diplosoma virens; assembly: GCA_963680785.1. Taxonomy (NCBI): domain Eukaryota; kingdom Metazoa; phylum Chordata; class Ascidiacea; order Aplousobranchia; family Didemnidae; genus Diplosoma; species Diplosoma virens. The sequence continues at coordinate 14,050,329 of OY796894.1, read as the reverse complement.
ACTAGAAAATGTCTTTGAAATGCATTTTGAATTTGCGTGTGCTTTACGAGACGAAATAAAGTAACACAAGCTAATTAGGTCAATAATACGGCAAACTTTGACCTCTTAATCAACTTACACCTATTATTTCCAAAGAAGCTAAAATGCTTATTATGTTGTACCACTCTTTTAACAAAGACAACTTAAAACTTTAGCTTAAACACGTCAAAATAGCGGTAAAAAAATGTTTCACTTTTGGAACATTGGGAAGTAATGAGTTAAAAGGCTAGAGAGAAATTTTTCCGTTGCATTAGGTTATCCATATCAAAGTGATAACAAATGCAGTATTTCAAAAACACTAGACAAAGAAGAACAAGTAAAGCGTGCAACAAAAGCTATTGTAATAAAATAAATTGGTTTATTTTTTTGTCGTATCTACTGGTTAGACGGGTTTTGTTTGCATGCATTTTTAACACAAGTACAATGAGTAAGATTACAAGCAAAAGCCAGTAAAGCCAGAGAACCGAGACATCTTTGTCCACACTATTTATTACCTTCATTTATCTTCCTGGCTCACAAAAAAGTGTCAAATTTTTTTCTTCTTTAGTATCGTTTTTATTATTATTGTTTTGAGCATTGTTGTACTTATATTGAATCGTATGAAATACATTTCTTTGTTCTGTTCTGTTCTGCATGTCGGCAACCGTCAAGCAATCACCCGACCTGCTTTTGGAGATATTGATGTCCGCTTAAAATTTGTTTCTTTACTTTTTTTCTAGCTTTATTAGATTGATAATTGAAAATTTGAGCTTGTTGTTAAGATCGCCAAGCAGAAAAAGATGCAGCAGATTGACGCGATTAAATTTTCAACCACCATCGAATGGTGGTGGTGGTGGGTTTTACCCGACCATTCCTGGGGATGGGGGCGCGGATCAACTCCGCGAAGTCCCAGTAATCAAGCGACTTTCCATGGACGGGACCAGAGGTCCAGAATGGAGAGAAAATGGCCGAATATGGCCCGATGTATATGGTCCAGTACAGGGCAGTTTAGCACTAGATGAGAAAGATCCGGTGATTAAGAACCACAGTTGCTGCATGAAGGAGTCTCGGCTCGACCAACCCTGTGGAGATAAGTGCCCAAGAGAGTGCTGTGCCCGTTGCAGCGTAAACGAGAGAGAGCACAACGAGCGGATCGAGGGAGAGTAAGCTCCTCAGGAGATACTGGAGGGATTTGTTGTTGAAAGAGTCTAGATTGGACACTGCGTCTCCAACTGGTGTAAACGGATAGCCTTTGTGAAGAAATAAGGGGTGAGAGGGACACTGATATTGTGGAGGGGTCAAGAGAGGCTCCAACTTTAGCAAGAGAATCAGCTAAGTCATTACCAGGGAGGGAAAAGTGACCAGGTATCTATTGCAAGTGGACTACGTTAGATTTAGATAAAACATTGAGGAAAGATTGTGTATCAGATAGGGATTTGCGGTTTAACCCGTTCCTTGCGGAAGACGAGAATTCTCGTCTTCGGCAATCGCTATCTTCCTGCGCAAGACGAGAATTCTCGTCTTGCAGTCGCATTTTTTCATGGCGCAAGTTTTCTATTGTATTCTATTAAAAAAGCACTTTAACAGTTTAACAGACACAATTTGAAAGTTTCCTGTGTTTTTGTTTGTAAAGCTGTTAAGTAACTCGGAACGGATTAAGATTTGTGGTTCGAAACTTTTATAGTCAACGTTCTCTCGAGCATTTTGCCGAGTTTGAAACATGTTGTAAAAAAAATTAAATAGAAAGTTAATACTTTTTTACGTAGACTCATTGTTTGAAACTTGATTTTAATATTTTTTAGTTGAAAAAATCAAGCTCTAGTAACAAAATTCTTTGTTTAATAACAGAATTCCTTGTCTTCCTTAGTTTACTCGTATGAGAGTGCATTAGAAAAATTGATTTCAGGGTTTGAATGACGGTACCTCTTTTTTAAGTTCTATTACGCAATTTTGTATTATTAGGCTTTAGACATTTACTTTGTACAGTATTTTAATTTGCTTTGAATATGAAGTTTGTTTGAAAAATCTACAACTTTTTGAAAATAACGTGATGCGTTAAAATATAATACAATCGAATAAAGCGGCGGTTGACATAAAACAACAATATAAGTTAAATGTATTCACATACAGATCAGCATTTTGTCGTTTTTTTCGAAACTCTAATTTTTTTGAGGTACAATATTAGTTTTTTAATTTTTTGACACGAGAAAGGTGCATAATATACCTTCCACCTTTCTTTCACCATAATTGCTCATCCAGGCTATGTAAATAACGTGATGAGCAGTTAGATCTAAGTCATAAATAAACCGTATGTGTTTTTCAGTGCACATATTTTAGTTGCGTATTAACTATTGTTTGATAAAAGCGAGTTTATACTATATAATAATGCAAGCAAACAAGTGGCTTCGAATATCTGATGAAGACTTGGTATCACGAATCATCGATGCGAGTGATCATGCTTCGTCATTTGAAGATCTTGAAAGTTTTAATGATGAAGCTTGTTTACTGAATGCCACTGCTCTAGACAGTGATAATGATGCTGAAGTTCAAAACGATGATCAATGGAACTTGAATGGAAGAAGACGAATTAAATTTCCTTTCACCGGCAATAGTGGAATAAAAGTAGAAATAAAAAATCCTTTAGATCCTTTAGAATTTTTTGAAATTTTTTTTAACGACGATTTAATAAATATAATCGTTACTGAAACTAATCGTTACGCTAGTCAGTTTTTAGAAGAAAGTTTCAGTCAATTAAAAGCTCGGTCACGATCTAAAGAGTGGGTTGAAACTGACCCTGATGAAATAAGGGTTTTCCTTGCCCTCATTCTGCTGCAAGGAGTTTGTCACAAGCCAGAACTCCAGCAATATTTTAGCAAAAGGGCTTCTCTATTGAGTCCTTTTTTTGGAGAAGTTATTGAAAAAGACCCCTTCCTTCTACTGAGCAAATTTTTACATTTCGCAAATAATAAAGATTTTAGTCCCAACAGCAACATACCCAAAAAACTTTATAAACTGTGGCCTGTACTGACTCATATGAAAAAAAAGTTTTCTGAAGTCTACCAACCAGAGCGAGATATGGCGGTGGATAAATCGTTGTTATTGTGGAAAGGTCGTTTAGGCTGGAAGCAATACATCCCGACAAAAAGAGCAAGATTTGGGATAAAATCGTTTGAAATTTGCGAATCGGTTTCGGGTTATATTTGGAACTTTTTTATATACATTGGTAAAGATACGATATATGATGAAAGTATAAACGAAAGTATACCGATGGGAAGCAAAGTTGTTCAAACCCTTTTGAAACCACTGTATGGAAAAGGGTACTGCATTAACATGGACAACTTTATCAGCTCTCCAGAGTTATTTGAAACTCTTTGCGAAAATGCTGTGGGAACAATTAGAGCCAACAGAAAAGGTGTTCCGAAACAACTTATCCAGCACAAGCTGAAAAAAGGAGAGCTAAAAGCATTGTATAATGGAAGATTAATGCTTTTAAAATGGAAGGACAAAAAAGATGTGCATATCATGAGCACCTTTCATGATGCAAGTGTGAAGGAAGTCGGTAGGCAAGATACCCGTAAAATAAAGCCCATAGTTTGCTGTGACTATAACGACACTATGGGTGGTGTTGACCTCAGCGACTGCTTTTTGTCATCGTACCCAAGTGCTAGAAAACGTCTGAAAAAATATTATCAAAAGCAATTTAGGTACATTCTTGATATGGCCGTTTTAAATGCCCATATTTTGTTTAAAAAAAGTGGGGAAAAAGATTCCAGACTTGCTTTATCTTGAACTTAATAGATCGTTTGGTAGAAACCTACAACCGAAAAAAGCAAGAAAGTTTCAGAGGAAGAAGATCACTCACAGATACTCCTCTACGGCTCACTGCTCGTCACTTTCCAGCTTACCTGCCAGCGACACCAAACAAGAAGCGCGCTACGAGGAGATGCAAAGTTTGCATATCGCATGGCATAAGAAAAGAGACTAGTTATTTCTGCGTAAATTGCAATGTGCCTCTGTGTGAAGTACCATGTTTTGAAACATATCACACTGTGCTGCATTATTAAATATTAAATGTCTCTTTAGTTGTTTTATGTCAAATGCTTTGTACTTTTATTCGACTGTATTATGTTTTATCGCATTGCATTGTTTTTGACGTGTTATACGTTTTTTAAAATAAATTTTATTTTACCTGGCTACAAATTATTGTCCAATACTTTATTCAGTAAATATAGTAAAAAAGAACTGATAGACGTAATGATATATAATGATTAAAAACTGATTGTAGTGTCCTCCGAGGGCTGACTTTTATATTTTTTAAAACATACCCCAATAATCTCTGCTAAATAGGGAATTTTGCAACTAAAATAGAATTTTTTCAAAAAATTGCTTTTATCTTGTATTGCCTTTTTATAAGGGCAGATAAAACCGCGCTTATTGAACACATCTAGTAGACTTGTTGGATGTGCAGTTTTTATTTCGTTTTATAGCCTCAAAGTTTTAAAACTTTCTATTGCAAGATTTAAGCCATATTTTGATTTTTTTCGGGGTATATTTCGCAAGATTATAAGCCTCAGAATTAGTGTTTTGTTAATCTCTATATTTATTATCCCAATACACAGGAAAGCAACGGAGGGGCTAATATATATAGTAAGAAATTACCCCAACCTGTTTCTAGAGATGTAAAATATTGCTATCCGCTTGAAATTTAATAGAGATATGACTACAATTTAGAAATGATTGCCAAGACCACAAAAGCAGGGAAATTTGCGGTAAGTGTCTTTCCCAAGGACACAACAGAATGGCGCGAATAGGTTTTGAAGCGTGACCATGTCGATCACAATCCCGGCACCATTTGACCACACTGCTGATTATACGAAGGTTAACGTTTTGTGGCTACTGTTCTTACTGTTTTCAAAACTTTAATTTTTTTGAGGTACAATATTAGTTTTTCTAAAAGTTTTGAAATATTTTATTGCAAGATTGAAAATATATTTTAATTTTTCTAAATTCTAATCATCAATTATAGTTAAAAATGCAAGTAATTTTTTTGTATAACTTCTTCATAGGATAACTAAATAAAATGCATCGAAACATCCAGAAATAGTAAATTTGTACGTTAATAAATTTTAAAGTTTTTCTAATGTATCGTATTTATTGCATTAATTATAATCGGCTTTTATTTCAAGAAGGATTAATTTTCCTCTGTGTGACTTTACGGCTTCTAAAACGGATTAATAGCGGAATCCCCACACAATTTGCGACAGCAAGAAAAGATTCATTTTAAACAGCGAGGCGCATTTTAATTACACACTGAGAAACGGTTTGTAAAAATTTAATTCCGCAGTTAACGGGTTAAATATGGTAAGGGAGCAGAAATGGTAGATAGGACAGATATACTGTAGAGTCAGAAAATAAGGTGATAGATTCAAAAGCACATGTCTTGAAGTGAGAGATACACCACTCAAGGGCATGCAGAATGGCGTAAGTCTCGGCACAGTAGCTGGTAGCTCAAATTCCAGTCGAGAAGGAGAGGGACTAGCAGTAACACACTTTATACACATAATGTGAATCCCTGCACCACCCTGCCATAGCTCGTAAGGTACCAAACCGTTGTCCAGGCAGTGATGTCGCTGTAAGATAGGGAGGATAAATGGGAGGTAGCTGTGTTATTGCGAAGGAAGGGAGGCTCATTACGAGATCATGGAGAGGAGATTTGGAGTGAGATAGTGTAAGTAGAAGGGGTAGACCAGGGATGTTTAGGAGGGCAGAGGATTAAAGGTTCACGAGCAAGGTGTATGTTCAGAGTAAGGTTATGTGATCGGGAGAAGAATCTTCATGAACCTTTCTTGAGACGTGTGCGAGGATTAGAATTTGCTAGAGAAGCTAGGGTAAAGGTTGAAGGTAGTCGGAGGTGGGTTAGAAGAGGGCAGGTCTTCGATCAGGGCCTGATAAGGTTGAGGTTGAGAGTTAAGAGAAAACTGTGGAGAGTTCAAGAGAGGAGAAAGATGAGCAGAATGTGGAGTGCAGGGTGTTGCAGTGTGCAGTTCTGATAGTATTTATGTGAATTTTCTTGGTGCTTCGAAAGGGTTTTGGGGTTTGAGTAGAGAAATAGGACTGTAGATGTGAATAGAGTTGGTTAGCACAGTCTACCGGGGTATGACAACTTGATGATGATAAGAGGAAGGGTGAAGGATTTAGGGCGAGAGTCAGAGGAAGAACAGCGATAGGGGGGACATAGACATTGAAAAAGTGTATAGGTGAGACTACTATTATTTTAACTGTGATAGCTAAGTAGTCGGAGCTGGGATCGATGGAGGAGATGAGTTGTGTGGAGAGGGGGGTGCAGATTAGACCATTTTTGACGAGCATGAGTACACCACCTTCTAGGTTTGCCGCAAAGACGGTGGTTCCTCTCCTCGTCATAGAACGGTTCTTTTGGAGAGTTTTGTAGGGGATGTGAAAAGTGGAGTCAGAAGAGAGGTGCAACTCTTGCACGAAGATAAGATCATACTGATTTAGAGAAAGAAATTGTATAAGTTCAGTAAGACGGGGGCGAATACCATTAGCATTCCACTGTAGGATTCGAAGGTTGTTTCGAGAGGGAAAGGAAAGATGGAAAGAAGATTGTGTGAGAGGAGAGATGGTTTGTTGGGTTTGAGGAGAAGGTAGAGATGACGCTGAGGGAGGGTAAGTAAAAATTATTTGGGAGTGACTAGGAGAGTCGGTGGGGTTATTAATGGTGGAGAGTTGTTTTGGGGGAGATTTCATTTTTGAAGATGTGGGTTTGTGGATATTTGTAGATGAAGATGGGGGTTTGGGAGTGTTTGTGGATGAAGATAAAGAATTAGGATGTCAGGGGGAGGAGAAGTTTGGGAAGAGGATTGGCACATTGGACAAGTCCAAGAGTGTTCCGGGGAGATTTTGCAAAAGTCTTGGGGGAGAGACCGGAACAGGAGAGATGTACCCAAAGAGAACAGTTGGTACATTGTACCAATCTGTTTCCCCAGGTGACTCTACGGGAGCAGACGGAGTAGGGGTCTATAGTGCCTGGGTTGGGATGAATTTCATCGCTGATGAGAAGAAGCATAAGGATAAGAAGCAGCGGTGAGTAGGATAGGTAAAGAGGAAGTTTGGGGTGGAAGAAGAGACTAAGGAGAGTTGTCGGACAGATAGTAGAAGAAATGGGGGTTGGTCATTTGGGTTTAATAATGCTATCCATATGTGACCGCGCATTGGACAGCAGGAACAAAAAACGAAGAGAAGAGTTGTCCACGAGAGAATCGCCCAAGGATGAGACCCTTGGGAATTGAAAATCCATTTCAACCCTCCCCAATGCAGGGAAGTGGACTGCACTACCACGTTGAGGTGACTTGTTGTTGGTGCAGACTACCATCGTATCGCATTATTTGCCAGCAATACGACACTTCTACCCACTCGGCCGCGCTGCTGACACGTGGATTTAAGTACGTTTTAAATTGTTAGTGGCACAATAAAGAAAAATTTCTTATGCTTTAGTCGTTTAATTAATGAAAGTGGAATAGGCCTGGTGCTGCTTTGGACAAAGTAAGAAAGTGTGTCTTATTATGAAATGCAGAGACCGTGTTTATGATGGTACAGCTGCCATGAAAATTAAAAAGAAAGGGTGTACAAACATTACCTTAAATGAAAATCCTTTTGTATGTTATGTGCATTGCTTTAGCTTCAAATTGAAGATAGTTTTGTCAAAATCATGCCAGCTTGCACAGATTTGCAAAATATTTTCAATTTTAACCAAAGCTTGTGACTATATCAAATCATCTTCCATCAAAACTTAAAACTGGAAGAAATTTTAAATCATTCGGTTCGGGCAAAATGACAAGTTCGATTATGTTCTACAAGACTGCAGGACTACAAGACGGACACAACGACATAAATTTGTTAAACTGTTCATATCCCATCTGCTTTATTTTTTTTATATTAGATACAATATCTGACTTATTCCGATCTACTCAGTTTGTCAAAATCTGCGATGCTGTATTGGTTATTGTATATAACTTAGTGTACTTTAGTGAAGTATTGCAAAACTATCAAACAACATTTAAAGGATTCTCACGCAAAGTTTAGCCTTTTTGCATTCTTAAGTTCACTCTGCAAACCCTGCAAGCAGTAGCTGATAAAATGTTTTACAATACTTTGTTTGAGCTTAAGAATTAGCCTAATACAGCAAATAGAGGGAAATGAGTTTTTTATGCCTTAGTTCTATGATCTTGCAGAACAGAGGAAATGTTCAAATAACGATACTGACAAATTTTATGGCATAAATGGTTTTATTTCGTTTTTGAATGGTGCTATAACTCTTGAACCACTGAACCCCTTGAACAATAGTTGACAAATAGTCTGAAGAATGGTATCTTAACCACGTGAAAAATAGTTTGGCTCTGACAATATCACCCCACCATAGTGTTTATAGAGCTGTTGCCATGTTATTAATGTAAACAGGAATGTACAATCTTTCCCGATGCCAGGTCAAGAGCCAATAACAAAATTAAACCGGGGGAAAAACTTGCATTACTCATCGACTAACTGTTTGTTACTATAAAAATAATTTAGTTTTGTTGCAAATCATAAAAAAGTTTTTGGTGTTCGCTTTAACGAGAGGCTAGAAGTTGGTTTGTTTTAGAAATCAAAGAGATAAGTTAAGTTGTAAGGCCAAACAGCTACTCAACAAGATCAAAGTGGCGTGAGCCATCACTCTTTTTCAAAACCACAGCTTTCCGTTGATTAAGCATAACTAATTAAATAATAATTTAATATTACCAAAAAATTTATCAAACTTGCACTCAGATTTGTCCCACCAAATTGCATTGAACATATATTTATAATTCTCACTATATATTGAGAAACAAGCATGGTGCACACCAGTTTTTTTTACTTCAAACTAAGAATGATTATAATCAAAGAGTATAGTTAGCTTAATGCCTTTGGATGAGCGTTAAGTTAGGGGAGCAAAGCAGACACACTGGAGTTACGCGAGAGCATCTAAACCAGCAATGTACAACATTGCCCATTGCAGTATAGCACCATACACTACAAGCATTGAATGTTTGTTTACTGCATGTGTCTGCGGAGCAAGCCAGAGATACCTTGATCACTACTGACTAGGCATACTTTATTTAGTGATTCATATTTCCATTTAGTGGCAGGAATAAAAAAACTGCTAAGTTGTTTTTTTTTTAAAAAAAAACCAAAATTTTGCCAACCCTGGTGACAAGGCACAGAAACTTGTTAAAATATATAGACAGTGTAGCGTGAGCGGTTTGGCACACAAATAAACTTTAACACCTTTTATTAAAAAGGAGCACAATTTGAAACGAACAGACAAAATAACATTAAAACTTCGGAATTAGAAATTAAGCTGAATCTTCGCTTGATGACGTTGTAAGGATGAGTCTCGAGTTAAGTTGCACAGACGCTCATATCAGTCTGGTTGTCTCTCTCTTTGCTCTTTGTCAGTCTGTTTCGCGATTCGGTCCCGCCCGTATATATCGTGGAAGTAATTTTATAGATTTTCTATTATGACTCCTGACCTTTTTTTTTACTTGTAAAATCACGAGGCGGTAGATGACGTGATCAGGCTACATCCTATTTGCAGTGTGTCGATAATAATTACACAAAAAGCGGTTAGCCGTTGATGGCGCGATCAGCCAACGATCAGTTGGGAGGATAGCGGAAAGGCGGTACATAAACAAAATACTAAGAAATGCAAAATTATTGCATAATAGTTGTCATGGAAGTAGATGAACGTTGTGCAGCGAGAGGAAGAGCGTTTTTTCATAATTGGAAATTTCTCTTATATTTTTTATAGTTGGTTGAATAGGAACATTTGTTATAGCCTACTCATCTAACTATAGTGAAAAATGCAGTAAAAAGCTTGTATAATGATTTTTGTGTAAAATGAAAATAAATTGAAGAATTAAATTGAGGCTGTAATTTTATTTCCATTCTCATGATTATTTATGAAGGTGATTTTATCAATTGGTAGCATATCAATTGGCAACATTGACCAATTATAAAGGTATTCATAGAAAATGTTAGTATATACAAATATTTTTCTACTATTACAAGGTAATATGTTCAGTAATACTATTACTATTAATATAATTAATAAAAATGCTTTTAAATACCTTAAAAAATAAAAATTTAAAACCCCCCAAAAAAACACTTAAAGCCAAGTTTTATTTTTTCTTTGGGTGGGTTTTTCTTTGGATTTTATTGGGAGGGTTTTTTAACCCTAATTTACCTAAGGGGGGGTCCTCAAAGGACCTCCCTTTTTTAAAAACATTATAACTTGAAAAGTTCTGATGAAAAAAACCTAAAATTTTATGACTTTTCCTAAAATTTATTCTTGAATATTTTGATATTTTGCTTGAGCAAATCCGATGTGTAGTTTTAGTGTAGCAGGCTATTTTTTTCACTTACCTCATGATTTTTGTATATTTTTTGCTGTGGCATAAGATAATCCTATTTACACAGAGTCACGTGAGCGGCAACGTGAAGATTTACTGCGGCGACGTCGGTGACGCAGATTAACTTTTGTTTGAACAACTTTAGCAAACAACGGTTTTGCACAAAACTAATTTGTTGCTGTTCAATAGTTTCTTCACTCCGAGTTTAGTCGAGTTCTTTGACTTTCAAAAAATTACATATTTATTTCAGACCGATTTGATAAAATCTTTTTTTTTCCTTCCATTGATTTCGTCTCACACTAAAACTTAATGAAATTACCCATACAACAAGATTGATTTACCAAATTTTCGTAACAAGCCAGTTTACTGTTAGCTTATTTATTATTTATTTTTTCTTGTCAACTTACTCTGGATGTTTGCATTAGATTTATCTCATGCAGGTACATCAAACACCTAATATGAATACTCACACAAAAAGATTTGATTTGTTCAGTCACTTTGTTTTTTAATTATTTATTTTGTTTTTATTCAACTTTCTTAGGATGTTTGCTTGAGCGTTATCTCATGTAGCTACGCAGAGCACATGAAATAAATAGGCACAAAAAAAGATTTGATTTGTTCAGTCACTTCGTTTTTTGGTTATTTATTTTGTTTTCATTCAACTTCCTTACGATGTTTGCGTCAGCGTTATCCCATGCAGCTACACAGAACACCTAATAAAAATATCCACACAAAAAAAATTGATTGATTGATTGATTTGCTCAGTCACTTCATTTTTTGGTTATTATTATTTTTTTTCATTCAATTTTCCTAGGATGTTTGCTTGAGCGTTATCTCATGCAGCTACGCAGAGCACATGATATAAATAGGCACAGAAAAAGATTTGATTTGTTCAGTCACTTTCTTTGCCGGTTATTTTTTTTGTTTCATTCAAATTCCTTATGACGTTCACATCAGCGTTACATGCAACTATTATTATTTTGGTATAAATAGGTTCGTAGAGCTGATTGAAAATTTGTATAGAGCCGTAAAAATTGGCTAAGGAAGTTCGAGTCAAAGAGTGTGTTGGTTCAGTTGAGCAGAAGAAGGTGTGGTATGTGTTTCGTACCTATTTCGATAGAAAATTTGCTATTATATCTTTGACATCGCCTTATGTCATGATTCAAACATAATGCCTACATCTAGTTTTTATATTTTTATACGGTATTACCAAAATATCAGAGCAGTTTTGTAATTGTGAATAAATTTATAATATAGAATAAAAAAAATTATACTTTTGAGACTAACATAAATTGTTCTTGTGACAGATTTAATAATTAATTCAAAAAAATTACTGTAACTAATAAAAGCATGTCTAGGCAATTTTATACAGCTGATGAAACGGTGGATATTATTCTGTCTGACATCGAAGCCAGGTTAGATCAGATTTCTGAGATAATTTCCGACACGGAAAGCTCATCAGAGGAAGAAGATTATCCAACATCTATTGCCCAAAATGAAGATATTGAAGCAGCAGATACATCGTTTTACCCACAAAGACGAAACACACCTAACTCGTCCAGGTTAGTAGCGACATCCGAAGTTTTGTAAATAAATTTACGCTGCTAAAAGTGTTGACAAAACAAAATTTCTTTTATATTCAAAATATATATGATTGAAATTTTATCATAAGCTCCAAAAATTTGGCATATGAAACAACCATTGAATAGATTAAGTATCAGATTACAAAACACTAAAATTTTAACCAAGTTGTGTCAAATGTGTGGCAGTTTTTATGATAAAACTGCGCAGAAGAGGCATTAAATTAAGAATAAATAAATCTTGACCAAAATTTTTAAAAATTTGCAAGTTTAAATTGTACAACTAAGAAGCACGTCTCCATTTTGTTAAGGGAGACCCCTTTATAGATGGCCGAGGAATCCGTTTCATTTGTCTTGAATAAAATACAAAAGTGTTGACAAAATAACTCTTTTTTTAGCTCTAATCCTACTTTTTTGAGTGTCATGTGCTTCAATGACTCTCTGGTTTTTCGAGGTTATTATGAAGTCGGGACGAAAAGTGGGAAATGCGAGATCGATTTGAGGTGAAGACCTTTTTTTTTAGAGAATACCTTGATTTTGGGAGCAAAATAGGGAATTCAGAGGTCAAATTAAAGCGAAAACCTTTTTTTTTCTTTTTGTTTTTAGAGAACACCTTGATTTTGGGAGCAAAATAGAAAAATCAGAGATGAAACCGAAGTGAACACTTTTTTTTTTTTTTTATCTTGATCATCATGATTTTGGGAGAAAAAAGTGAAAGACGAGATCAAAGCTCTTTTTCTTTTTTAGAGAAGATCAATTTTTGAAAATTTTTGCCTCGGGCCCTGAATTTGAGTATCCACCACTGCGGGTGGCATAGCCAGGATATTGTTCGTTGAAGTGAATATTTTTTTGGTTTTGTGTTGATAGTTTGGAGTAAATTTTGAATTCGTGGTAGGTGACTTAGTTATGTGATGTATCGGAATGATAGTACATTATGTGGTTGCCATTAGGACGAATTGAGATAGGTAATATCTTAAGGCAATGTTGTGATCTTTGTAAATACTATTTTAATTAAAATCAATATAGAAGTTCAGTTCTGAAGCTAATTAAGTAAGTTCAAGGAAAAGGAAGGTGATCATTTTCTTTCCCAGTAACTTATAAACTCTGCATTTTTGTAAGGTGTAATATTCGTTTATATATAGATTTATTCTTTACATCAAAGCATTTTAAAAAACTAAAAAAAATATTGGCTGCAGGTTGGTCTGCGACTTGGAATCGGCCTTGAACCCTCAAAACTATGACGACGTGTTGCTTCCTCAATCGAAACCGAAAATGTATACAGCAATTATAGAGAAAGCACCTAACAAAAAATTTCGGATGAATACATTTCATGGACAAATCAGAAACCTCAATCTGCTGGACGGCAACCTAGATCGGCTGTGATTATTGGACAACCCGGTCCAACTGGAGTTGCAAAACACGCAACTGATGCTAAATCATCATGGGAGTTGTTCTTCTCGCAAAAAATTCTGGAAATTGTGGTAAAATGTACAAACCAACGCATCGAAAAGGCAAAACAAAATTTAAATTTAAGCAGCAAAACTTGGTATAATTTTATGGACGTTGTTGATGAAACTGAAATTTTAGCATTTATTGGGCTGATGTACTTACGTGGTCTAGCAGGGATGTGTAATCACAATGTAAAATATTTATACAGTGCTCTCATGGGTCCTCAACCGTTTGGAGCTACCATGAGCAAAAATCGATTTCAGTTTTTGTACGCTTGCATTTCCTTTGATGATCTTTCTACTCGCCAAGCACGATGGAAGCACGACAGGTTTGCCGCAATAAGAAAGCTTTTTGAAATCTTTGGAGAAAATTGTTGCAAGCACGTTATTCCCGATGAATACCTTTCACTGGACGAGACTTTGTACCCAATGAGAACAAGCATCGGATTCAAGCAATTTAACCCAAGCAAGCCCGCCAAGTATGGTCTGCTTTTTAAATCTATAAATGCAGTGAGATACAGTTATACTTTTTCAACAACCCCATACTGCGGAAAACCTCGTGATCAACCCACAGCCTACTACACACAAGGAAGGGAAAATGTTGCAAAGTATTTGGTTATGCAATTGCAAAAACATGTTGACATACAGGGTAGGAACATATCTTTTGACCGACTTTATACAAGTATTTCGTTAGCCAAGTGGCTACTTTTAAACAATATAACTTGTGTGGGCACATTGCAAGCAAACCGAAAGGGAATACCGATGGAGTTGAAGAGTACGAGCGGTAGCCAACCACTGTCTTACGAATGCTTCTGGGAAAACGAAAATAAAAAACTTGTTCTTCACTCTTATATTGTAAAAACTAAGAGCACAGGCTTACGAAACGTTCTTCTCCTTTCTTCTATGCAGCCGCTTCTGGGAACGACGAAAGACGATGGAAAGAAAAAACCTGCCATTTACAAATTATACGACTTCACTAAAGGTGGTACGGATGTTATGGACCAACGAATGGCCACTTTTAGTTGCAAAACAAAGTCAAATCGATGGACAATAGCAGCATTTGCTTATATTCTTGATATATGCCGTGTAAATGCTGCTACAGTTTTAGCTATGAACCGTGGTTCCAACCCCCGCAAGGTAAATTCCTATGATTTTGGAATGGACTTGGCTCTAAGGCTTATCCGGCCACATGTCCAACAACGTTCCCTCACTGGGCTTCAAATCTCGATACGTTATAAAATTGATTCGCTTCTAAATGATGGCGTTTTCAGCTCACGACAACAAGATGCTTCATCTTCAAATAACACACAATATCCGCAAAAGTCCGAAAACAGAAAACGGTGCCGTGCCTGTGTTTTAGAAATATCTGGTCCTGGTTAGAAGAAAAGAAAAAACGACACGACAAAAACAAAAAACCAGTGTCAAATTTGTGGCAAGCCTGCCTGTTGCCAACATTCTATACAAATGTGCGTTGAGTCTCGTTGAACAACAACTAGCTTTAGCTCTGCTGTATCCCTTCAAATATATCAAACATGTTTATTTTTACTGTGTGATTTCAATGATTTTTTTTGGGTTATATTCGCAATATTCTTGCTGTACATTCATGCAGCTTAATTGTAATTATTGTTATCGCGCAATAACTGAAAAAACAGAATGTTGTTTGCCTGAGAGAAAAAGTTTTTATGCAATGCTAGTTTTTTATTTTATACTAAAATAATTTATAAAAAAATCACACTAAGAGATAATTTTGAATAAGATTTCCCGGAAATGTAAACACAACGAATTAGAAGCATAGCAGTAATAAAATTAATATCACAAGTACATTCCAAGTTATTCCGAAAACTGCCCTCTGAAAATTGCTAGATTTACTAAATAAAATATACGCGATACTCGTAAACGGTTTTGACGTTGACAGCAATTCAAACTTTATTTACCAACATGCGTCTGTCTTGCTGTGTTTGTCAAGATTACTGCGTCACGTAGTAGTTATTTGTTTTTGCAGCAGCCGTGACAAATCCGATTATGTCGGCAAAACAAAGCAATCAACGAAAATTTGAGGACCATCAATTTTATGCAAAATAAGAAGAGACTAGTTGCAAATATATTAAAAGTAAAGACATTTGACTAAACTAGAATAAATTTTCTCCAACATATCAAAAAATCAACTGCGTAGCTACTGTCTGTTAAGAGTATTGGACATGTAAACTTAGGGTCCTCCGAGGACCCCCCTTAGGTAGTCAACAGAAAAAAACATCCTAGGTAGATAAGGGTTAATGCCAACCCTCGCTTTAAAGCATGAATTAAAACTAGAGTGTACAGTTTTTGTTTAGTATTGTTGCAAGAAAGGTAAAAAGAACCAGTAATTGCTCGAATAGACCCCAACAGCTTTTTGTCGACCCCTCGGGCATATTTTGTCTCTCTTTCGACAGCTTGACTATTTAACGACACCTTGAGTGGTGCAATTAACCCCTAAGGGTCGACGCCGACCACTTTAAAAACTACTGGTTAGAATAATTAGAATAACCTTGATTTGAACTGCTTGGGACTTTATCGCAGTAATATGAGTTGATAAAAGTTTCTTTCATATGTAGCGGCTTAATTTTAAACTGTTACTTCCGCGATTACTTCCGCGAAAGGGGTTGAACAAAAAATAAAAGAGAATTACAGTAGAAAGCTGATTTCTGGTAAAAAATTTTACAATTGTATGGATAAGAACTTTTAAAAAAATAAAAAAAATTGTTGATGGCTCCGAGAAGAAAAATCAGTTAGACTATAACTACTGACATAAAAGTAAGGCTTTTGTTTGTCAAATTTGAAAGTCAAATGGTGTTCAACTATCAAAATGTTTTACTTTGCATAAAAATTTCTTCACTCTAATTTTTAGTTTTAAAAAAATTGACCTTTAATATACATAAGCAGAAGAAAACATCACTGTAGCATTGGATACCTGGCCAGCAGCATAGTAGGACACTTTGGCATTTACACATTCGACGCGTTTTTTCGGATCATAACGACTTGCGTCATTCCGTGCGAAACAATAACGAAACAAAGTCGTAATATTATTTTTCTTTACGAGTTGAAGCACGTCATGGCCTTCTCAAAAGCAGTTTAATGTTTATTAAGAAAGCAAAAGAATTTTGTAATGCCGTCTTCTCTTAAGTTAAGGTTTACAAAGTTACAAAATAATAATTTAAATATTATTTTTGAAATTTCTGTCCTCCTTTGGAAATAGCATTGAAATACATTGCACAAAGATTGTGATCTGCCAGTGTCGCATCTCAACTGCTAAACAATATTTTTAAGTAAGATGGTTGCCAAGATAAAAAGCACAAATTCAACAACATTGGTTTAACTCTCTTACTCTCTTTAGATTAAATGTCTTAGATTTGATCGTTGATTTTATGATACATGTAGCCAACCACTATTGTTCTATGACGTCGCAAAATACTATCAAAGTCTGTTTTATTTCTAGTTAAATAAAGTTTGTTACAAAACTGTTAAACATTTGTAATGTTGTCTTAAAATTAAATTATCAAGTCTCTCATAAAAAGTTTGTCTTGGATCTTTTTCAAAAACCATTTTCGGCATGAGTCATCTAAACACATTTGTTTTTTTTATGTAAAGTAATTTTTAGTGCTTATTCGGAAAAAAGAAAATAATAAATTCGGTCTGGCTGCCGTTTGTTATTGTTGCATGGTTAAAAGAGTAATTCTTTTGCGAAACTGAAAAATCTTAAAGGTTCTTATCAACAAAAGTTGCGAAACATTTTTAGCCAAACAGAAGTTAACCTTTTTTGATAATGATGAGAAAGCTTTAGTTTGTTATTAAATAAAATTACTACAAACATTACTCTAAATAGCAGTGATTTTCTAGCAAAAGTTCCGCTGTCAGAGTAATGCTATTTTGCTAAAACTTTTATTTGTTTTTTTAGTTTATATGTGAGATAATACGACTTTAATTTGGAACTGTTTGACAAAGCAGACAAGCAGAGTTAACTGACTTAAAAGTTCAACATTTTTTAAATGCATAACACGCTAGAACAGAAGTTAAATTGATTACCCCGATCAGGCTTATGTTAAAAAAATTTCTTCATACAGTTTGACAATGCTTTTGCTATAGCGACTAATTCAATAAAAAAAGTTCCCAAAGTTAGCAATTCAGTTTTTGTCTTTTTTATAAAAAATGGGACCAATAACTGGTTATTAGTTTATTTACAATTACAAATTCAAACTTTAAAGTATCGCATTGTGAAAAAAAACAATAAAGTTTATAATTTAAGTTCAATATCAACTTCATCGCTTAATTATTTGTATTTATTGAATTTGGATATATTGGCTATACGTATATAATATAATATATAATATTAATAGTTGATATGATCATAGTGCTATTTAACAATATTTATTTATTTAATCTTTTGATGCCCCTCTGAAAATAAAACAATTTTGTAAAACTTTTTTGTTAATGGACTCAAAAAAAAATTACATAACTTTTTAAAGATGATTTTATGAATGCTGCGCTAATCATTAAATGAGAAAGATTTAAAAATATAAAATAAGCGGAGAGTAATCTAATATCAACAGTAAAAGATAACATAGTCGTGTAATAATGATGAGAATAAAAATAAAAATTACAAAACACTCAATGCAATAAACGATGCAAGATTCCGAACGGCAGGGTTATATACTGTACTTAATACAAACAGGTGTGCGCCGCAAACTCTATGATTTTCAGTAAAAATGTGAAAAATGCTCTCTGAATTTTAAATCAATTTTAATAGATTTTTATTAGCACGAAGAATTAAGTGCTTTTTATTTCATTTTAAACTTCACTTCTCTTTTCATCACAAATCAAATTTTGTGTAATCAAGGTGTTTTTAGTAGATAAACCTACGATACTTTTAGTAGATAAACCTATAATACAATACTTACAAATACTTTAAAATTACCATAATAGTTTAGTGGATAAACCTACAATAAAGTATTGTTGGTTTTTGTCGATATCAACTCGATTAAAGCGTGGTGGAATGTTCTGGAATATGAATATTTTTTTGGAATAAAATAGTTCTTCAACTCGATATAGTAGGTTGATAGTACGTTCAATCATTAATTTTTTATTGCTTTTTATACAGCAGTAAGTCATTCTAACGTTGATAAAAAAAAGTTACGTCAAAAGTTAAAAGAATATTAAATTTGATTCATTGACAGCAAAAAGTGGACAGAAAATAAAAAGTAAAAAGTTTTAGTTTTATTATTGTGACAGTTGGCTCTAGGGTGCTTTGAATTTAAGTTTAGTATTATATTTAGTATAGGATGTCAGTGGAAATCAATTTCGTCTCTCGTCAACGAAATCGACTTCATCAAGTTACTGTCGAGATTGATCGTGTACTTGCGGAGCTCTTTTGCTTCTCCTTTTGTCAGGAACTTTTTGCATTTTGAAAGCAAATTGCGGAAGCAATTGGCATTGTAATCAAGGCGCAGCAAGCGCTCATGAGATTTCAGTACATTTTGTTCTTTCTTGAAATAACTATAAAAAATAGGATATAGATAACCTTTAAAACTAGTAAATTTCAACAATTTGCTTTTAAATTTAACATTTTAATGAAATTTTGCCTAATCTTTTTGATCAACTTATAAAAAAAATTTACCAAAGTGATATCAACTCCAGCTCTAATTATTGTATTTAGATTTTAGATTCGAAAGAATTCGACTGTGTTATAATAAAAAGTTTATCATTTGTTGCAAGTCATTGAAAAATTTAATAACTTTTCCAAGATTTTTATGTTATGGTCACAAAAACTTTATGAGCTTACGATATTATACTGTACAGCTGTAACAAGTACTTGTTTTAAAATTAAATCATCGCATTTGCCGAAAAAAAAGTAACTGAGAAAAAAAGACAGCTTGCATTTATTACAATCAAATAGAAAAGTTATTAATATGATAATTTTAACGGGTGCTGTATATGAGTCGAATTATATCGAATTTAAAATCATTTAGGCGTTATTGTTCACAAAGTGCTCGAATCTCGCTCAAACCAGAAAAAATTCACGAATCGTAAGAAAATTTAATGTTTGAGATTATTTTTTATTTTATATGAAGATTTGATTTTTAATTTTCCAATACTTACTGTTTGCAAATTTTATACAAAGACGTCGAGTCATCGAAAGGTTTTTCGCGTTTTTCATCCGACCATTGATCTATATCTTGAATCACAACTAGAATATAACTCATACGGAAGGGCCACTGGTCAGTGAGGACAATCCAATATACAATCTTCTTCGCCAACTCCTCAATTTCTAAAATTTTGAAAGATATATTTTTCTAAGGTAAAAACATTATACGCTCTTTCGATAACGTAAAAATACAAATACAGATATGCCAAAGAGCAAAGTTTTTTGTTGTAGATAAAAAAAAGTTGAATCACACTGGTCAAAAGCAAATTTGAACGGATATTCTGGTGAGCGTTTTCAGAAATATTTTTCACGCTGATGCCAAAAAAATTTTTATTTCTCTTGCCATCACGTCTTTGAAATAATTTTGTTTTTATAATTTTAAATTAATTTTTGTCAATAACGATTTTTTAGTCTAAATGCAACGGAATATTGCATTGTGACGTCATAGCATAACATTCTTATGTGCTAAAACAACGTAATGAAAGCGCTGAGTGGCATTGAGAGAATGGAAGTAGATAGTTTTGAAAATTATTATTTATGTAGAGAATATAAAAAATGTTTGAGCATAAGTCGGCGCAAAGAAGGCAATAATATTTAAAAATTCATGACAACATGTTATATTTATTTAGTTCTACCGGTGTAAAATAGTTAGGCCTACGCTAATAGTATTTTCAAAATTTCCAAATATATTCATAATGCCTGGAAAAGTGTCTAACCTTTTTTTATTTAAGTACATTCAACGGGCCGCAAAATTACATATACGCTCTTATATAAAAATTTTTCTTTTTAGTATTTGATGCCATGAACAAATGAGAAATATTAGAATATAAATTTAAATTGATTAACTAATTAAGAATCTAAATGAAATGTGAAACTATTAAAATCTTTACTTATTAGTATTAAAAATGACTACACTGGAGCTGCTTTGAATTCACAATTACGTGAGTTCTTTTCTTCTTTCTTGCATCAACTCAAAATTTTCAAGCTCTGGAGAAGGTTTGTAGTCGCGATTCCAAAGCCGATGAAGCCTAAGGGGGACCCAAACAGTTATCAACCAATATCTCTGCTCTATGTCGAGAGGCTTATCTACGCACGCCTCGAACCAATTATTGATCCATTGGTTTTTAGAGAGCATGCTGAGCCTCCGTATTTCAAATCATTCCACTAACAAAAAGGATTGAGAATTTTTTGTCTATTTATCGATCTGAGGGCGGCATTTGATTAGTGTCTAGCATTGTGGCCTTACATGCAAACTGCTTGAGACTTGTGTCAGATATGCACATGGCCAAAATGATCACGAAGCTTGTCCAAAATTGAAGTTCTACCCTTACTACCGTTGACGGAGCAGGCTCTACGCCGTCTGAAAAACGGCGTTCCTCAGGGATTGGTAGTGGCTTCCCTCTTTTTCAACATTTATTGTATATCTACATTGGCCCTTCTTAATTTCTAGAAAGTTTACCTACGCAGACGATCTATCATTGTTCACTCTTTTGCAAACTGGAAGACCTTTATAAGGATTTTAATTCAAGACATGACTAAACATTTAGTGCATCTTTAGACTTTGAAGCTTATGCTTAGTTGCGCCAATACGGTGATGGCAGCCTTTCATTTTGATAACCAAGAGACAAGGATGGTTTTAGTACGGTGCGAATAGAGCAGCCGCAGTGTCGCCCTTAAAAAATGTCAAAAAGTTGCCCATCTAAGTAGATATTGTTCTATTTCTTCATACTAACACCATGAATGTGACACCCCTAAAATATTGACTATATTTTTAGAGATCATTTTGTTTCGGAACACTAAAAGATGGCCCTCCGATTTTTCTTGCACCAGCGCCCTTTTTTGTAAGGCCATCACTGCCAAGAAGCTCAACCTGATCTAAATGTTTACGACAGCGTTAGACTTAAACCAATGTGTCCAATTTTACTTATTTTGTGGTAAAACTGGACAGATCGCTCATGTTTTGTCACCATCTCTTTGTATTGCGAAAAAAACTATCTTCGCGTGTCACATTGCTGAGGCAACTTGCATGCTCAAAATGTGGTGGCAGTGCCGAAACACTGCGTACGGCTGCACTATTTTTAGTCTACTTAACAGCTGAGTACTGCGCACCATTCTGGTGTTGCAGCGCTCACACTCGCCTTATCGACAGTGTCCTGAATGACGCCTTGCACATAGTCACTGGTTGCCTGCGTCCTACTTCAACGAATCACCTACCCATACTCGCAGGCATCCAGCCAGCTGAGCTTTGCCAACTAAAAGCAACACTCTCCTTGGCTAACAGTGCAACCCTGGACCCTGACCACATGTGTAATTTCTAGATTAAACATATAATCTCAAAAAAGGTCTGGTCATCTTTCCACCCTTCTAATAAATTCCTTTTTCATCACTAGCAGCATCACTCCTTTGACTGAAATCTATTTCTAAGTCACTCCTCATTGGATCAAGGCAATATCTTTACTACCACTAAAGTTACTAACTGTCTATCACTTGATATAGTAAAAAAGGTTTAAAAATAACACAATCAATATTAATTCAATTGCAAAACAATGTGAATACTAAAGATGATGCTTGGGACAAACATTTTATGACAAGCGTCACCGACAAAATTTTTCATAAATCAGTTTATTGTACGTTACTCGATGCAACAATTAACTGACGTATTCACTTTATTGTCCTATACGTTACTATGACAGCAACAATTACAAATTCTAAGCACCTATAAAAATATAACTAAAAAATTGGAGTAAGCATTGGGCCGCAGGTCGGACATTCGTGGATTAAACCATCCAGATCGGTTTGGCTGTGTCTGTGGAAAGTTTACAAGCAAAAAACAACAAAGGAATATTTCTCATGGTATCAAAAAGATTTATATGATATATTTTGTTTGTCCATTAGATGATTAAGATAAGACCGGGGCACCTCACAGAATATGCAAGAAATGCTGTTTAGACTTGCACAACTGGCTAAATAAACGGTCTTTTTCTATGCCATTTGTCGTCTCAATGATTTGGCGTAAGCCCAAAGATCACTGTCAGGATTGCTATTTTTGCCTCACCAAAACAAAGGGCATTTTTTTTAAACAGAGAGATAAAATAGCATATCCCAATTTAAATTTAAGAAGAATACCTGTTTCTCATCATGCGTCAATGCCACCACTAGTGCCTCCTCAATATGGCTTTGATGCTATTGATTGCAGTGCCAATGAAAACGATTCTACGGATTCTTGAATATGATACCAGGATAGATGTTATCTTATTTTCACAGAAACATCTTAATGACTAATAAGAGATTTATGTTTTTCTGAGGAAAAGGCAGAGCTTTTTGCATGAAGGTTGAAAGAAAAACATATGATTGATAATGATGTTGAAGTCAGTTTCTACAGTAAACGCAATAGAGAATTTTCTTCAGCGTTGAAAGTTGAGGGACCTCTTTGTTACTGCCATGATATTGAAAAGCTATTTTGAACTCTAGATATAATTCATATTGTGGGTGAATGGAAGTTTTTATTGATTACTCAAAAAAAACTTGAAAGCAGTTATTCAACTCTTATTTATCTAAGATGCTTTTTTCTGTTGACTACCTAAGGGGGTCCTCGAGAACCCTAGGTTTACATGTCCAATAGTCTTAACAGACAATAGCTGCGCAGTTGATTTTTTGATATGTTGAAAAAAATTTATTCTAGTTTAGTCAAATGTCTTTACTTTTAATATATTTAATTTTGGCAAGGAATAAATTTTCTTCAACCATATTGTAGCGACACTCAGCAGCACAATTAATTTTATAAAACTTTTGTTTTCAAACGTTTTCGGCTTCTTAAGCCCTTTTCAAGAAAAACTTAAACTTAAATGAAATTAACAATAATGCATCAAAACAAAGAAAATTAATTATTTATGCATGAATGATTTACATTATGATGAATAAGTTAAAGCAAATAGAAATACTTTGATAAGCGATTTAAAAAAACGTCTCGAATCAAATACCAAAGTACGGAATTGTAAGATAATAAGTACGGCAATCAGTAGAACGATCAACGGTTATGTTGGACACAAATTTGTTTAAAACTTTATTTTATGTTGGACACAAATTTGTTAAAAAATTTTTAAATCGCTTATCAAAAATTTTCAAATCGAAATTTAATGTGAAAGTTTATCCTGTCTATACAACATTTAAAATTGGAAACTACTTTCAGTTGAAGTTCACAACTCCTTTGGGTCTTTGCTTAAATGTCATTTATGAATTTACATGTTCGTGTGACGCGAACTTGACATACATCGGTATGTCAACCCGACATTTGAGCACTAGAGCTAAGGAGCATTTCGACTTCAACTCTCAAGTATCAAGTGCAATAAAAAATTATATAATGTGTTGTAATGTTTGTTCCTCTGTCAAATTAAATTTAAACTCCTTTACTAAGGAGCATTTGGACTTCAACTCTCAAGTATCAAGTGCAATAAAAAATTATATAATGTGTTGTAATGTTTGTTCCTCTGTCAAATTAAATTTAAACTCCTTTAAAATAATTAAAAAGTGTAAGTCGGAATTTCACACAAAAATACATGAAGCATTATTTATTAAAAAACGTAATCCTGGTTTAAATCGACAACTTTATGCAAAAGGTTTTTCATTTTTATTAAATGTTTTTTAATTTTTATTTAAAATTATTTTTTTGATTTCTTTTCTAATATATTTTAAATTTACTTTCACTTTTAAATAATTTGATGAAACTAAAAATTGGCTTTATAATTCTACTTGCTTTAACTTATTCATCATAATGTAAATCATTCATGTATAAATAATTAATTTTCTTTGTTTTGACGCATTATTGTTAATTTCATTTAAGTTTAAGTTTTTCTTGAAAAGGGCTTAAGAAGCCGAAAACGTTTGAAAATAAAAGTTTTATGAATTTAATATATTTGCTATTAGTTTTTTCTTATTTTGCATAAAGTTGAAGATCTCAAATTTTTGTTGATTGTTTTGTTTTGCAACATAATCAGATTATTCACGGTGTGCTGCAAAAACAAACAACTACTACTTAACGCAGTAATCTTGACATATACAGCAAGACGTTCAAAACGTTTTTTGACTTACCTCATGATTTTTGTACACAAAAAGTGTACGAAAATCATGAGGTAAGTCAAAAAAATAGCCTGTTACTCTAAAGCTATCCATCAGATTTGGTCAAGTAAAATACCAAAATATTCAAGATTAAATTTTAGGAAAAGTCATAAAACTTTAGGTTTTTATCATCCAAACTTTACGAGTTACAACCTTAGGTAAATTACGGTTAAGATGTTGGTAATAAAAAACCCTTCATCTATGTTGTACACTCTGCCTAGTTAAAAGAACTGTACGAAAATATTGAAATTTTGTTGATTGCGATCCACTATTCTGATTACCACTGGAGCTTATGTTGTACACTCTGCCAAGTTATCCACTATTCTGATTACCACTGGAGCTTATGTGGTACATCTATGTTGTACATTCTGCCTAGTTAAAAGAACTGTACGAAAATATTGAAATTTTGTTGATTGCGATCCACTACTCTGATTACTACTGGAGCTTATGTACTTTGAGATCATTGGGATCATTGGAATGTTAATAGGATTGATCATTGAGATCATTGGAATGTTAATGAGATTGCAAAGGAGTTTACTAAACACAGTTTGTTTATGTTTTTGGGACAGTCGTGCCACTGCATAGCAATATGTAACAAAACAATGGCCGACAAAGAATTCATAGGTACCCAAAATGAAAAATATTCAAAACATTTCTTTTGAAAATCTTGATAAATTTTTAATGCCACCATTGTGTATCAAGCTAGTATTAACCCACAGCAGGTAAAGTGGGGTCTGTTGGACCCCAGCATAATTTAAAATCACTGTATTTTTTATGAACTTTTTAAAATTCTAAATTATCCTTGATCTATTTTTCTATTAATAATCACTAAAATTAGGCATGCTTTATAAACTTTCTAATTTTTTTCTATTTGAGAGTTATAGCAATTAGAGTCTCATAGACCCCAAGGTTCCAAATAGATGACAATTTCACAATGCAGTGTAACCCGTATTTGTATGTTTTAGAAGTCGCTCGTGTTATAGATCACTGATTTAACATATTTTTAGCATTTAGTAACAATAAGAAAAAAATTGTAATCATTGCAAACCTTTATTTATCATGTTTAAAAGAACAAAATTCGTTCTGAAGAAAGCATTAGAAATATTAGAGGAGTTTGATGGTTTCACTCTCAACTAATTTAAAAATTTAGCTTGCGAAAGCGAAACAAATGATGATTATTCTAAAGCTCATACTAATAATAATATTGAAAAAGATGCAGAAGGAGAAGGGGAAAGTATCTCTTTTTTTATAAATATAAAGGAAAAAATGGCTACATTTGGCAAGGTAACCCGCAAAGATCTGGAAAAACTCTTTTGCATAGGGTTGTTTCAGAGAAACCAGGACCAAAAAAGATGGATCTCTTGCACATTTTCCTTAGAGAGCATTTGACCTTTTCATCAATGACAGTCCAATAGCAATAATGATTATGTGTACAAATCAAAAGATCAGATATATGAGAAATCGCTTGAAGAGCAGGCAAGGATTTGCATATGGTACTGAAAGCATTGAGGTGAAAGCCGTTATAGAAATATTAGTCTTTTTAGGTTCAACAAAAATTTCGCATGAATCAACATCAATTATTAGGGCATGTGATGGAATTGGCAAACCGTTGTGCTTAGCTGCTATGAATCAGAAAAGGTTTATATTTCTTTTATACTTTTTAAGGTTTAATGATTATTCTACAAAAAATGACAAAAAATTATGCAATAAATTGGTTCCCGTAAAAAACTTTTTGACAAATTTATTACTGCCTGTGTAAAAAACTATAGTCCTTGTCCTAACTGCACCATTGTTAAGTCTCTCTTGGGATTTAGAGGTAGATGCAGTTTCAAGCAGTACATACCAATAAAACTAACTAAATATGAGATAAAATTTATTAGTCAATCATGATATTCTCTCAAATCAATTGTTTACACTTAAAAAAAAAGCACACTCTAGTCAAAAGAACTTAAATCTCTCCGTACCAACTAAAGTGGTTCTAGATGCAGGGTTAGGGTTAGTAGTATTTCTATCCAATATGCATTCTGCAAACAGTATGCGTGAAGCAACAAGAAGAAGAGACCAATGTTTACTACAATGAGACCAAAGGTGAAGTTGACAGCTATCACCAGAAAACGTTCCCTTTCTACTGCAACTATAAAACAAATTGCTGGCCAATGCAAGCTTTTTACAAAATTTTAAAGAGTTCTATCGTAAATCCTTATGCTATTTTCGTAAGAAATGATCCTAATTTTGATGGAAAGAGAAATGATAAAAAGTGTACTTTATAAAAGAAATTGCAAAATCACTTATTACTCCAAATGCACAACGCAGATTTGAATCAAAACAAACAGCGAAAATATTAAGTTACTTATAGAAAGTTTTGGAACAGTAAAATGCTCTTATGAAACTGTTAAAGAGCCAAGAGAAAGTACAACAAAATACATGTATGTAAAGATCTGTAAATGTAAAGATCTAGCTTATTTCCCAGATCAGCTGATTAAAAGACAAAAACAGTTTTAAAAAAATGTCAAATTCACATTTATGATCACCATTCTCTTAGTTATTATGTTACGTAACTGAATGGTATTAGAGATCATATGTATTTGGTTATGAAACAAAAGAACAAAAGGAAATAGTTATTTTTTAAAAATAAGTTTGTTTGTTACAAGTGTCTGTATTTTGTCATTTTTATTTCATAACAGACAATAAAGGTTGTTTTTATTTTTAAAACAAAGATTAGTTTGTTTTGAACAAAATTGCTGCTAGATGTATCTTTAATAAAGTAAAGGAATGCAAAATAGGTATTATTTTTTCAATCAAAGTTTATTAATAATTTGTTTTAACCAAAGTACCACTTGCTACTGACAAAAGGAAAAAATATGTAATATTTTGAAGATATTTGCTTCTCATTAACCTATTGGATGGATAAAAATACATTTATTAAAAAATATTCAACTTGGGGTTTTTTGGACCCTTGGTATCAAATGTATATCAGATTCAAAGGTACCTCCTGAGGGTTGAAGAAGAACTTTGTAAAAGCTATGACCAAATATCGTTTGAATGGCTTTGAATTTCTCTGCAAAAGTTTTCCAAACTAAACCAAACCAAATTAAAAGAATGAATCTTTGTTGGTCCGCAAATTCGGAAAGTTTTTGAAGACCCACAGTTTGTAGCAGCTTTGCATACAAGGAAACTACGAGTTTGGCGTGCATTTAAATGGATTTTCTTGAATTTTCTGGAAAACTTCAAGTAACCTTCATATCAAGAAGATGTCGCAAAGTTGCCTGCGGCATACAAAGAAATGGGGTGCCACATGTCTGAAACATTTTAAAATCTTCAATATTTGAACTGGTATTGATTGCGGTAATAAATAGTGCCCAGGCCGAAAGCAATCATTTTGCCATGTTATTCTAACAGAGCCTTTCTCAAGGCTAGCAGTTTTTTCAAGACCATTTAAAAACAGGTTGTTTCAAGGCTTTCAATAAAGTCTTTTTCAAGACTACAAAAGACAAAAATGAGTTGGGCCGCTGCATAATTTTCAGTCTATCAGTAAACACCGACACCGTTACGTTAAACTTGATTATTTAATCTTTCATTAACCATAACAGCGTGATAATTTGTTTAGTATGTCAAAATCTAAACAACTGCCAATGTAGCAAAGATTTTTCCATTTATAAGATAAAAAATTCCGCACCCTCTCGTATCTTTAAAACTGATGTGCTAGAAAAAACTGATGCTAGATTTGAAATCAGCGCCTCTCTATCACCCAAAAATAAGTTATCTTTTGTTGATCAGTGTGATTAGTAATAACTCACAAATTTTGTTCAGTGCGTATAGCCCGACAGATTTATCAAAAAATTTCATTATTAATTTTTGCAAAAAAAGTTTTTCTGTAGTTTAATTAAAAAAATTTTTAAAAATGAGTAAAATGCCAATTAAAAAAAACTGTCAAAAATTTTTTTCAACTTCTCTGTCTTGATCACCTTCGTCTCGAGCAGTTTCTTTGATAAAACAACAATTGTTCTGTAATTAAATATAAACAAATTTAAATACAAGCAAAAAATATAGTAATGAAACTCGAAACGGATACCTGAATACTTGCCAAAGACTGAAATAATGTTGGTTTTTTAAAACTCGCTAAATAAATCATATAAAATAAAATAAACTAAAAAATAACTACCCAAGGAAAAACTAAAATAAATAAGAAACAAACAGCATTATTGGTTGCAACAATTTCTAATGCGAAAACACGCTGCTGTAAAAACTTTTTCTTGGTTGTAGAATTTACGTAAATTATTTTAGCGCTTTCCAATTTTTTCATCTCGCATCCATGCAATCGACATTCAGGCATTCATCCCCAACCCATTAAAGCCAATATTTAAACCCTTTGTTTTGAATCGTAAAAGTTTTAAAAATGGTATCGTTGGACATAGTAAACAGGTATTTGGCCCCCTCTTCAACAGTTACTCGCCACGAAGCAGGGGTGGGCAACCTTAAATCGGAAAGCTCCGGCATTCGAGCATTAGCTGGTATATTTAGACTTATCTAAGTACCCGCTCTTGCATTAAACTGATGAGTGAAGCCGTGATGGAAATGACGTTAAAGATGCGCTTGAGATTGCGGGGATTTCCCGACAGGTGTTTAATCAACTCTTTGTCTTCGTTCATAAGATCTCTGAGAAAAGTAAGCCTTATACGATGGTTTTGTTTATATAGGAAATATTTGAGAAAAACACTTGAATACTTTTTTATAACGGCAAAATATGAATAAAGACTAAAATGGTCAAAATAAAAAAACGGCTTTTCCTGTTCAAGCGCAAAGGGATTCGACATAAATGTCACGTGGTAAGCATTTTTTTCAATATCAAAAAAATATCATATTCTGCTAAGCTTTGTCAAAATTTTGGAGTTAAATTAAAGATGCTAGTTGAACAATTTCTTTTTGCAGAAAAAAAAAGATAATTGTCCACTGATTAAAAACTAGGCTATAAACAAGTATTTGACTTACAGACCTATGTTTTGTATTCTAATTAGGCCTATAATAAAAATTGTGTTTCTTACCTGCATTTAAAAAGAAATGGTTTAAAGTGTATTGCTTTAGTTTCAGTCCCTCGTATTAGTTCTCCACAACTATCTGATTCTATAATTGATAACAAAATATTAATGCAGCTTATTTGTTTATAAATAAATTGTTAAATCAATCAAAATATAACTTAACGTAAGTTAAATCAACTGCATTTTAATGCAAGACATACTAAAATTGTTATTTAAACAGAACGAAAACTAATTAAGAAAATTCAAAAATAGTATAACTAATTTTTCACGACTAGATAAAATTATCAGGTGCATCCATGTTAATTGTAAAAAGTTATGTTTTATACAACAAAACAAACAAGAATTTCAGCAGCAAAAAATCACCCGGAGAATCTTCTCTGTTGCTCCTGTTTTTCCGATGAACTGGAAAAGTTACAATAGACTTACAGTTGGCATTGAAAAAATAAATAGGTTGTGACTGAATAAAAATTTAAACAAAGATTTTACACAATAAAATTAATTTTATTCAGTATCAAAATATTTCCGCTATTTCTATTGGAGCATTACGATAAACCTGTAGAATTAATACGAAAAGACTTAAGAAACAATTTTTTTGTTTGTTTCTTAGAGAATTGAATAAAACTGAAAAATATCAATCATCAGCCTAAAAAAATAATTAATAACAAAAAATATCCGCCAAATACTACTTAACACTATAAGCTTTCGTTTATTGAACTTCTTCAGCTAAGTATAAATAGGCATACCATATTTTCGAAGGGGCAAACCGGGACGTTTGCTAACACAAAAAATTCGTCCATAAAAAGTACCGTTCTCTAAAGAAAAGGTCTCTACTTCTTCGAACGACTTTCGGATTTCATGGTTTTTGTCCCAAAAAGAGGTGTTTTCTAAAAAAAAGGTCTTGACTTTAAAGCAATGTCTGATTTCTTCCTTTTTGTCCCAAAAGAGAAGGGTTTTCTAAAAAAAGAGTCTTCACTTTGAATCTATCTCGGAATTTATGATTTTTGGTCTGAAAACTAGTGATTTCAGAAAAAAAGAGACTGCACATGGAATTTGTTTTTGATTTCTGGTGGAATCTCTGCTGAAATGAGCGGAACAGAACTCTAAAAATTGGGAAGTATAGTAAGCCTAACTACATGTATAAATAAAAAATTATGATTGAAAAAATTTTTGTTATTGAAAGATAATAAGAAGAATAAAACCTGTGACTTCAGCTGTTTAATCAGCTGATAAAATTGTATAGTAACTATCAAACATATAGATTTATGACGTCTTATAATTCACTATAATAATGGAGGGTAATTGTGAATTATTGTGAATCATAAAGCGTTATAAATTTAGTATGTTGGATAGTTACTATATAACTTTATCAGCTGATTAAACAGCTGATAAGTGACAGATTTTATTTTTCTTCTTATCTTTTAATAATAAAAATTTTTTACGTTAGATCGTCATCTGTTTTTTTTTTATTTATAGTTATCTGAAAAAGTTGAATAAATGAAAGCTTATAGAGTTGAGTGCTATTTAGCTGAGATTTTTTACTAAGAATAATTTTTTTTAAATAATTTTTTCAGTCTATGTATCCCACAAGAGATCTACCACTCATTGCAAGTTTGGACCTGGTTTAGTTTTCGACAGTTTTAAATCATTTTTTTACAAAGATAAACTTTAATTTTTTGACTACTCAATAACTGCGCATACAAGGCACCATGCTGGTGACGTAACACACATATTAGCCTCATAGTCATTGTTTCAAATGACGCCTTGCATTGTTACCAAATGCCTTGGTTTCATTCCAAGGCGTACTTATCAATTTTTTTAACTCATTAAAGCCCAAATTTTTTTTCTTTTTCTTTTACTTTCTACTTTTAGAAGAATTTTTCTTGTAAAAGCTCCTATCATTCGGTAATTTTTCTTTTTCTGGTGCAAATAAAAAAACACCACTAACATAGTACACATAGCTGTTGCATATACAGACCTTCTACTTTTGAAGTAAGGGGAATATGGGGTAACATGCGCCTGATTCCAAAATGGGGATCATGGGCGTTAATGGGATAATCGGCATTCGCCTTGGCTATTGTTAGCACTCTCGACTTTGACTCCATACCATACGTGTATTGTACATTAGCACGAATGTTCTATTAAATATTTTAAAATACCTGCCAGGGTAACTGACATTTGGACGTCGGTTTTAGCTCTAACTTCAAACCAACTCATCGAACTAGGCATTCGAGCTGCTTAGGACAAAGTTATAGAGTACAGTAAAAATATGTTAAATCCGGGCTCTTTACTTTTTTTCGTATAACTCCAACTAAGCTCATTGTAATAAAGATGCCTAGAACAGCTTATGTCAAGCTCAACAGCCTACAAACTAGTGTTAGGCGCTTTTGTTCTTCGATGGGGTCTAGCTTTTTCATTAAAATGTGTATGTGGCGCCACCAAATAAACCACAAACCACGTCATATAAGCATGCTACATATATCCGGCACAACATGGAGCACAAGGTCTTGATGATGAAACTGAATGATATTGGATGATGAAACACAGATGTTGGTTCAAGACCATTGTTGCCAGCATTTGATATTCGCAGTACAGCAAAATGAGGTAGTTAAAGGAAAAGCTCTAGGTGCCAGTTCATCAGTGTCTGTTCCGGAAGAATGTTTTTCTATATAACAAGAACGAATGGTACTGCTCGTAAAAAAGCATCAAATACTTCATCCATAAAAACCTGATATTTCCTCTTAACATTTGGGAGCATACATTAGAAGTAAGCATATTACTCTGTATTTATGGTCATCAACATTTTCTGGAAACGGTGGAGTACAAACTTTGTCTTTAACATCCCCTACAAGAAAAAGTCACGCACAGTGAGGTTCGGGGATCTGGCAGGCTGAAAAAAATGCAGATCGAATAACAGCTGCAATCAACACGGTGAACGGCAACATGCTGAGACCCGATCGGAATAAATTCTCATATCGGCTTGATGTCGTCCATGGTACCGCTGGTAGATCCATTGAAAACTTGTAAAACATAATTAGAACTTGAAGGCATGTACAACATAAATGTCCGATTTTTTTTATTGTTTTATATTTTTGACATATTATTGGATAATTTTAGCATATTTTTTTAACCACCCTGTATTAACATTAAATGTTAAATTAACTTTAATTTATTGGTTTGTAAAATGAATTGAGATACAAGCATGGCTACGTTTTTTCAACATCATGGTTAATAAAGAAATACAAGCACGATATGATGAAAAGATACAAGTTTGGTAAATAAGAAAATGCAATTGAAAAATTAAAAATGTATATTGACGCTCGCAAATGCGAACTGACGTAACAAATTTCTCTTTTTTTCAGCATTTTCTTTTGTAAATATTTTTTATTACAAATTATTTTGTCACTCGACTATTTTCACTTGTATTGTATTGTTTGCCCTATTTGTTTCACTATTTATAATGCTATGTATAAGTCTAATTTACCTAATAGCTCTTCAAACGGTGTATCAATTATTGTCAACAGTTGTTTTAATCAGCAGTCTTTCATTAAAAAATTTGTTATTATAAATAGTAATTTGTAAAAATCTTTGACCGACAACTTTTAACCTTATAATTTAACGCTGAAGATTGAACAATAACAACTCTTCATTTTCTATGTTAATATTAGATTTTTGCATAAAAATTTAAAAAATCTAATTTTCGATCTTTTACATAACTCACGTATTCTCCAGACATTATTTGTGTAACTAAAATTAACTTTTAAAAGCTTTGATTAATTAATGTTTTTTTTCCAAATTATGAACCAATATAGCATGCAAACGTTTCTACAAATGGTTTGACCTTATTACAACCCGTATTAAAACTTTGCTCAACTAATAGCATTAATGATTTCTTTTCTTTTGCTAAAATGATAAAAAAACTCAAAGTAAATTCTAATGATTCAATTCTCTGTTCACTTGATATTTGTAGCTTTACTAACTTACCTTTAGCGGAAACCATTGAAATTTGTACTAAAACATTTTACGACGGTCACCTCCCTACTTATTTCTAAACATGTTTTATTGAAATGATGAAAACTGCAACTACTTCAGTTGAATTTAGCTTTAATAATATTATCTACAGGCAAATTGATGGAGTCGCTATGGGTAGTCCCCTTGGTCTCGCTCTGGCAAATATATTAGTTGGCTATTATGAATCAAAGCTTTTTAATGAAATTTCAAAACATATCGTATACTGTCTTTACGTTGATGACACCTTTTCTCTTTTTCACAAAAAAACTGACTTCCAAAAAATTTTAATTTGTCTTTACTCACTTCACCTTTTCCTAAAATTCACCAATGTAATTGAAGCTAATAATTCTGTGCCTTTTTTGGATGTACTTGTTACCAAATCTAATAATAAATTCATCACTTCAGTTTATCGAAAGTCCATTTTCACAGGTCAACATATTCATTGAAATTCGTTTGAACCAAAAATAGTCCATAGTCACAGCGGTATATAGAAAGGCATTTTTAAATAAACATTTGGTGGTACAGAATTTGAAGATTGCGTGAAGTAAAAGATTTTTCTTCCCAAAGCTTTTCATCTGACACTCTTCAGAAGAAATTGTCAGAATGAAGCAGAATTGAAACCGAACTAAGTTATAAAGGGGGAAAGCAGAGTTCTCATTGGCTGAAAGAAGTTAGCCAATGAGAGAAAAGATTAAGAAATTTTCAATAAGTAGACGAATTCTTTTTGCTTACACAGAAGGGGATTGAGAGATTTAATGAAAGTCACTCCAAGAGCAGAAAGGTGAAAGAAAGAGCGACCTCGAGCGAGAATAGAAAATTTTTCGTTGCTGTAATGAAGGGCGCATTGGGCGTTGTCAAGAAAATGTTGACCAATGGCGGATTCGTGAAATTGTTGTGGGCATGTGTTGTTCTTGCAAGAGCGGGAAAGGCTTTGGCGGTTGGCCGAGGCACGAGAATTGGTGATGGATGTAGGAACGTGTTGTTTAATTCGGTCTTCTAGCCGTTGAGACGTGCGACCAACGTACCGACTATCGCAGTGGCACAAAAACTGGTAAATAACATTGCTGTGATGATGGGAAGGCAACATGTCTTTCTTAATCGCTGGAAGGAGCTGTCGGGTGTTGAAAATAACACGTTGTTCGACGGAGAAAAAGCAGCGTTTCACAGCAGACGTAATCTGTTTTTCAAACTTCATCGAGACGTTTCCAATCCATGGGATGTGTAGGTAGACAAGGCACTTTTTTTACTGTGTGGACCGGGTTAGAATTTAGTTGTTGAAGTTTTCGCTTGAAAGCCGAATTGATTACACGTTCCGGATCGCCATTTTCCAAAAGAATTGAACGAATTTTGTCAAGCTCTTGGTCCAGTTTGCTTTTAGAACAAATCATAAAAGCTCTGTGAACGAGATTACCAATTAGATTGATTTTCCGTTTCTGGGGACTAAAAGAGTTCCAACGTAGATATTGGCCGGTGAAGGTGGGTTTCCTGCATACTGAAGTTAGAAATTCTGAATCATGCCTTTCTAACAACCCGTCAAGGAAAGGGAGAGAGTGATTAGATTCCTTTTTATAGGTGAAGCGAAGTGAGGGATGAAGGGAGTTGAGCTGGATGAAAAAAGTGTTGCAGTCTTCTTCATTGTTGAATATGGCGAAAGTATCATCAACGTACCGGAAGCACACTAACGGTCTTTTTGGCGATGTTGAAAAGTTTTGCTTCTTCGTAGCCAACAAAAATGTTTGCTAAAGCTGGACCAAGCGGTGAGCCTATAGCGACGCCGTCGATTTTTCGATGCATGTTGTTATTGAAGCTAAATTCCACACAGGAGGTGGCTAGCTGCATTAATTCGACAAAGATATTGCGTGGAAAAGATGGCGCCATTGAGTCGTCATTGTAAAGGGCATCAGCGCAGATTTCTGTGGTTTCAGCAAGCGGAACATTGGTGAAGAGACTGGAAATATCAAAAGAACAAAGAAAGACAGAGGAAGGAGAAAAGGTAAATTTTCTGACTTCTTTTACAAAGGTGAAAGAATCAGACACACAATTAGAAGAAAGGTTTTGGAGAACAGGTTGAAAAAGAGAAGTAAGCCATTTAGCTAGCTGATGTTGGGCCGATCCGCTCATAGACAAAATTGGACGTAAGGGTACGTCTTTTTTGTGTATATTTTGTAGACCATACATGCGCGGTCGCTGAGAGCCAGTGGGTCGGATTGCTTCGTAAACTTGCTTAGAAATTAGGTACTCTTTCCTCAGCTGTAGAATTCGTCTACTCTTTGAAAATTTCTTAATCTTTTCTCTCATTGGCTAACTTCTTTCAGCCAATGAGAACTCTACTTTCCCCCTTTATAACTTAGTTCGGTTTCAATTCTGCTTCATTCTGACAATTTCCCCTGAAGAGTGTCAGATGAAAAGCTTTGGGAAGAAAAATCTTTTACTTCACGCAAAGGCATGTTTACTCAGTCATGTTACGTAGAACTGATGCGTCTTATATACGGGTCACCATTGAAAGGGAGGTTTTAAACATCTAAAAGAAGGTGCGGCTTATACACGGGTCTATACGGTACGTGGATAGCAAACCGAGTGAACAAAGTCTTCTAATATTGATTTATTGAAGTGAGCAGTAACATTGCATTGTGCATTATGCTGAACTTTTACATGTGCAATTATTGACGTAATCAATAGTAATTAATTATAAATTATCAACTTTACTCTTTGGTGATATCAAGTGTAAGGTTACTTATGGGTACCCCTGTATTTAGATATAACTGCAAATTGGTGTTGGTGTTTAGAAAAGGAATCAGCAACTTCAATAGTCAGAGCGATAATAATTCATACTTATCAAAACATAGATTTAAAAAAATATATTAGATATATTAAAATTTTGTGTCACACTACTGAACATTCATAGCTTTAATCTTAACCTCATAGCTTTGTAGTTGATTTTCAGTTTTTTACAGTAATATTTAAGCTTTTGATTTTGGCGTAATTTTTATCATTGTTACATAACTATTGCATCATGCGCACATTCTTGAGTTAATTCATTTTGTCTGCAAGTTGTTTGTGTAAGAGTACGTGCTAGAAAGATTTGTTTTACCGTTTCAATGCATAGAGGATCAATCTTAGTTTTAAGACATTGTGACGTTTTGTTACAATTTCAGGTAATTTTTTCTGGAACGTTTAAGAAATGATTGACTGGAATTTTTTACAACTATTACGAATTGATCTGACATTTGAGTTACGAAACTTGTTTACTACGGTGTCTTCTGGCTGTATTGTGATGTCATAGACTCCTTTCTCCCATTGCTAAACGTACTATAATACAGGGTGACCAAAAAAAAAACAGAGCCCATACAAATTTTACTAAATCTTATCAACATGCCTTCAGTTCATCAATGTTTAAACTAATGGCACTAAATACAGCAAAAAAATTGAGAAATCTTAAAAGAGAGATCAGTTTGAGTAAGTGACAATTTTGAGTAACGTCTGCAAGTTTGCCTCCTGTACTGTTGCACCCATTTGGAGCATATTTTAAACAATACATAACTTTAACACAAAGCAACCGAAATAACTGAAATTTTGATGAATAATGGTACAAAGATTGATATTTAAGTCGACCAAGTTTCTTGCAATTCTATTGATATTGATAAGATTTAATAAAATTTGTATGGCTTCTGTTTTTTTTTTGGTTCACACTGTAATTAATTTAAGAAATCTGACCCCATCCAGTAACTATGTTTGTTATCTCCTAACATTGGAAGATTTATATAACTACGATCTTAAATTTTTATTTCCTTTAGTTAAAGCCATGGGTCGCCAAGACTATGCGGATGGTCGCGAAGGCTTGTAAATTACCACACGTAAAAGAAAAAGATCTGCGCACACAAGATTTCAGAAAAAGGACCTTCTTAAGAGATCATTACAATTTTAAGACAAAAATCAAGAAATCAGAGTCTGATTCAAGGTGAAAACCTTTTTTTTTTAGAGATCCCTACGTTTTTGAGCCGAAAATCAAGAAATCGAAATAAGTTTGCTCACGAGCAAATTTCTGCTCACACATTTACAACTAAAAATTAGACAACCATTGTTGGCTTACATAACAATTTCGTTTTAATCAAAATAAGCGCTTACTCAAATTTATTTGGGTCGCAGTCATATTTGTAAATCGTTGTTTTTAGCGATTTTGGGTCGCAGAAAAAAAGGTTTGAGAAACGCTGAGTTAAAGTGTTGTCCATGTGGCTGTGTTTAAGTTATCTAAGGGTCAGTGTTGACGCCTTGCAAATCAATTTTATAATAAGATAGATTGTTTTAACCTTAGTGGAAGATAAACTATTAAGTTCAGTATTAACCATCAGGGTGCTAATTTATTTTTGTAGTTAGTCAGAATAAAGTTGTTGAATGATTATTCACAGTTGTTGGCGATGTGAATTGCTTTGAAGTTTGCCGAAACTTGAAAGTCAAGTTTTACCAGAATTGATCAAATTCTTTTCATTCTGTGAATATATTGTTTATTGTCAGAAACCGTGGTTTGCTTGAAGTAAAAGATTTTTCTTCCCAAAGCTTTTCATCTGAAACTCTTCAGGGGAAATCGTCAGAATGAAGTAGAATTGAAACCGAACTAATTTATAAAGGAAGAAAGTAGAGTTCTCATTGGCTGAAAGAGTCAACCAATGAGAGAAAAGTTTAAGAAATTTTCTCTCATTGGTTGACTCTTTCAGCCAATGAGAACTCTACTTTCTTCCTTTATAAATTAGTTCGGTTTCAATTCTACTTCATTCTGACGATTTCCCCTGAAGAGTGTCAGATGAAAAGCTTTGGGAAGAAAAATCTTTTACTTCAAGCAATCTTCAAATTCTGTACCACCAAATGTTTATTCAAACCGTGGTTTCTTTCAATTTGAAGAGATAAGTTTTTTTAGGAAATCCACTTGTACTTAGCTAATTGTTTTAAGAAGTTCAGTCTCGCAGCAAACTATTTTATATAAAATTAATATAAAGCCTATGTAAATAAACACAGCTTTACTTCAGCGGAGGTATTTGAGTTACTTAGTTCAACCGGTCTTTCTGATTCCTGAGTAAAGTTTTGGCTTTGCTCTAAGGCCTGTGGGCTCTTCAAGGGACACAACATCTTATTCAAAAGTCTCAGGGTTAACAGAAAAAATAGTGATGCCAAATGCAATGTTTGAAACTGGTCTTTCTCCGAGAAACTGAACTTGTTGTCAGTAATTTTGGTTTATCTGAGGTTTCTTAGGTCTGGCCACGACGCTACGTTTATTTCTTTAATTATTATTTGCATTTAGTCGTAGATTTTTTTGTTTATTTAAATTAGCTTTTTCTTTGTGAATATGTACTTGGTAAATGCCATTTGTTATTGTTTTACTTTTTCATTTTCTTGTGTTTTTTGTTAAATGTCAAGGCAAGTACAGTCAAAGCGACTGTTTGGCAGAAATATTGTACTTACCAAAATTGATAAAATCATCCAACTATATCAGCAGAAAATAGATTGGACTTATTAAAGCTGCCACATAATTAAAGCCTATTGCAAGTAAACCGATTGTAACCTCAAAATATAAAACTTTTATGTTAAATGAAAAAGAATTAAGATTTAATTTAATGAAACAACCTTGATTATGTGGCATACAACCAATTTAAAACCAAAGAATTCCCAACAAAAGGCCAAAACAATTTGTATAGACGATTAATTGACAGTTGTTAAAACATGAAAGGCTTATTAGCGTATAAGTTATACTTGCAACATGGTGGCACCAAAGTTGGTTTAATATCGGAAGTCCCTGGGACTGGGGTCAAATCTCTAGTTACACAGGGGTATTGTAAAAGAACATTGTTGGATGCTTGAAGAACCGGTTGCATGCTAGCAAATTAGCAATAGTAACGATCTGCTCAATTCATTGTTTTTTTTATAGGCGTTTTGTTTCTTCGGCAATAAGAGTCTATTAGACAGAGGCAAAATTTTTTTTGAGGTTGCGCCGCAAGTTTTTCGACAGACTTGTGATTGCGCTTGCGGCACGAGTTTTTTAAGATTGCATTTGTGCCGCCATTGTTGCAAGTTGCGCTATCCATTCCTGCTATTTTTAATTATTTTTCTTGATTGATTAAATAAAAATGCATTCTCAACAATAGCATGTTCTAAAAAACTAAAACTACTAACAAACCTTGTGTAACAAAAGAAACCCTCTATTAATTCAGCATAAGCAAAAATATGTACTATTTCAGTTATCTAAAAGGTGCCAAGGCACAAAAACTTACTTTCAAACAATATGCCAATAAACTGACAAAAATAAAAAAAAGGTTAAAAAGACTGGAGCTGGTAAGCCGCCCTTTCATTTTTAGGGTTGCTTATCTTCGCCTGGACCTAACACGTTTATCTAACTTACAAGTATTGTTAAATTAACAACCCTAACCCCAATCCTATATATGTATTTTCAATTCGAAGATTAAATAATACTAATATTATTAATTTAGCTTAATAAAAATAAAATACAACTTGTGCACCACCACG
The DNA here is from genome assembly GCA_963680785.1 of Diplosoma virens. NCBI lineage: Eukaryota > Metazoa > Chordata > Ascidiacea > Aplousobranchia > Didemnidae > Diplosoma > Diplosoma virens. The sequence goes on along the minus strand of OY796894.1, from coordinate 14,009,991 downwards.
CTACGTGGCACTTGCACAGAATTTTTAAAAACTGGAATGGCCTTATAGTTGTTGAGGATCAGAACGCGTTATCCACCACAAATCGCAAGTCACTAAAAAATTTATTTGACAAATTTTCCAATACGACATCGAGCAGTTGATGAATAACGGTTTTCAACTTTTTGCGGCTAAATTACAAAACAAAACTTCAATATTTCAACAGACCAGTTTTTGCTTCTACTATTGATTCTTCGGAACCAATCTATTCAAGGCGCAGTTGACGAAGCGTTTTTCGTCACATGATTTTGCTCAAAGTGAAAATTTCAAAACAGTTAATCGATTTATCATCAGTTCCGCGCGAATAAGTGCGGACGACGACGTGGTCAAGCCACTTATCAAAACCAATGACGTCGCGCCCGACTTTATCTAAACAAACAAGGCGCGAAATTCGACACAACTTTTCAAGTCATTTAACTTTACTTAGCCAACAGAGTAGCTTATCTTTACCTGAGAAAGTTTGGGTTTACTTATATTTACCAGGAAGATTTTGGACTTGTTTATCTTTGCATGGATATTTTTGGGTTGCTTATCTATCCGAGCTCCAAAAGACTTTAATTAATACTGAATTTCAAAATTTAAAAAATAAATTGCTTAAATTTTTGTTTCTCATTCAACCTCCTAAACTAGGTTTATAATCTTAAATGAGAATAAAATACAAAATCATGTTAAAGTTGCTGATTGTTTCAATTAAAATTTTTGCAGTATTGCAAAACATTTGCTGACAAAGTTAATTTTTTTAAGTTTTAAATTAAAATCATTTTTAACAAAGAATTTACTAGCTATTAATTTTTAAAGTTAAAGCAAAAAAAGTTTGTTATAAAATGAAACAAGTAGTACGTACCTTTGATGCAATTGTAAGACTTCTTTGTAACGTCAGCTTCGTCTAATAGACCGGCAATGTAGCAAGGTTTTAAATCCTCATTCATCTATCATAAAAAATTGAATAATTATTACACTTGTTACGATCGGTGTTGTGGTATCGTAACGCGAGGAAATGGTCTTTTTAAAATGATTTTTATATGATATCAACATTCTTTGAATGCTTTTGCAATGTTATTGCAAACAAGTGCTGTGTAGCATAACCTTCTGATATAGGATAAGAAAAGGTGTTGCGAAACGGAACATTGCAATTATTTTATAAAGCTCTAACTTTTGTCCCTTGTTTTTATATATATTTTTGGAGGTTATCTCATGTTCTAACATTATACCGTATATTGGAGTTGATACCTAGTGAAATGATTCTAAAACCTTTTTCTTTTTATGAAAAAAATGCAATTCATTTAATATCTGAGAGATTTAAGGTAACCTTTTTACATTATTTTTGTTTATCTTCCTGACTTGCAGGAAAACGTCGGAGGCGATATACCTTGTATTTCGGGCAACCATGAAGCGATTGCCCCCACCTGCTTTTGGAGATGCCAAGAAACTGCTGTCCGGTCAAAACTTGTAATTTGCTTTTTGTTTCTTTTTAGAGATATGGCAGAAATTTGAAGTTGCTCTCTAAAACCGGTAAACAAAGGAAAGTCTTTCTCAAGGACACAACCGAATGACGAGAGTACGTTTTAAACCAAGAGTTTCAAACTTAAATAGGTCTATGGGACAAACTAAAAATTATGAACTATCTGCGGGCCGCAATACACAAACCAAAATCAATAATCCATAAACGAAAATGAGTAGTGACTAAAATAAATGATGTTGGCATTATAGCCAATTATCTTTCTGGATACCTAGCTGGCAGCGTTTACTATCAGCAAACTCCTTGATATTAGGTTTGAATTCATCAGTGGAAATCAACCTCAGTTTTTTTTAGGAATGTTCATCAGTGACACGTGACCTTAGAAGAGAATTGCTATCATTCATAGATACAAAAATTTTTCATTCACGTTTGTGCTTCAAAAGATTGCAATAATTCTTGCAGTAGCAGAGAGCAACTTTGGAAACCTTTTTTGTTAAAAAAACAAGTAAAATTTTGCAAATCTCTACGCCTGCATATTTCTGTTTCAAAATGGTAACACGTTAAAGTTTTGCTAACGCCATTATGTAATTTCTAAGCAAACGGTGTTAAAAGCAGTTGAAAATGGGGTTGTAGCACCTCAAAATCTAAAAACCGCTCAGCAAAATATTAAAGCAAACTTGACAACAAATCTGCGTATTTCTTCAAGCTGGATTGGATTCCAGAATTGAGAAATGACCACTTTGCCCTCATCCAACTGTTTTATCTATAAATCTAATTTTACTTTGAACAATTTATATGACCGTATCTACATCAGTGATTTTTATTTCTATATTGCCTTTGTACCAATCATATTTAGTTCAATGCATTATTCTTGAGTGTTGCCGCATATAATATTCCTTTATAGCAGCTATCTTTTCCTGACAAGTAAGATATTAACTTGTGTTGCCGACAGCAGTAAAAACTATAAATCTTTTCATCTTTTTAAAAAATTCTTCTTTCATCGGCAATTTTTTTTTTTTTTTTAAATGAAAACATTTTGTAAAGGAAAACTTTAGCTTTAAAAATAAAAATATTTACTCAAATTATCAGTAGGTTTTAACTTTGCGAAGAACAATAAAAATTTGCTCTTAAACTTTGAGAGTTAACTTAATTACTTCAACTGAGACTAACTTGCTCTTGACTGGTTACTCTTTCTCAGAAGGCTCAGAATGGAAAACAAAAAACAGAAAGAGCAAAAAAGAAAGTGAGCAGAGTTCCTGGGCTATTGATGTTGTAACAATTATCGTAGTCTGGGCAGGAACACAGCAACAAAAAAGGATGCAATTCAACATTACACAACTGGCGTAGGGTTTTAGCAAGATTTGCCTCAAAAAACCGGCGACAAGTGTTGCTGTACTGTTTTTGGACTCAACGAAAATGCTGCAAAAAGTTAAAAATTTGCTACTTGTCAAAGAATGCTGAAGAAAACAAGAGGCATTAATAGAGATTAATTTTTATTGAAAATTTGAGTTTTACAAATTTAAAATAAATTTAAAACTGAGTTTTACAAGTTGATAATAGAATGAGTTATAATTCCGAAACGTCCTTAATAAACTGTGTTTCAAAATATATTGGCTATACTTTTTATCCTGAAATTATTCCTAGTAATTCTTTGGAGTGTAAATGGTACCACGTACGCGTGTAATAGCAATGTACCAAGCCACAACCCTTTATTTTTTTATCCAAAACTGTCCGATCTAGTGCTCCTTGTAATGCACAATGCATTTGACACTCCGAATGCAACTTTATCTCCGGTTTGTGCAATGGCGCCGCATTTGCAATGAAAGAAAGGAACGAGACCCCATTTTCTATGCACAAATGCAAACGCTTAACTACAGTCCGCAGACAGAATGGGCCAACTGGGGGTAACCGAATGGGCCAACTGTGGGTAACCGACTGGGCGCAACTCAACAGGACGCAGCTGACTGGTTAGTCAGGCTGCAGCCAGTTGTCCTAAATCCTTTGCAGGCGTTTAAGCATAACTCAAACTGTTCTAGGCACACTATTTTCAACAATCCGGGTACAGGCAAGGCGTTGGTAATGAAAGCACGAGGTTGGAATGTATTCTCACAGTACACTGTGTTCGATCTATGCTTCATGTACTGGGCAGAACGGATGCCTAATTCAGCAAGATTGTTCAAGTTTTTGCGCAGCCGGCACAAACAAGCGTTTAGATCTCGTGTTTATTGGCAGCATTTGATAATCGATGAATTAGCATCGTCACGATCTAGAGCAGTGCTCTGCAACTCGTGCGCTGCGGAAAAACGAGAAACATATGCTTTCAAATACAGAAAAGTTTTGTTTCTCTAAAATAGCAACCAAAAAACTTAAAAAATTCATTATATAGAACATCTCATCGTGTAATGTCAAGACCTTTTTTCAGACTTTACTAAATTTTGAATGCTTTTCTTCATATGAAGCTTTATTTAATGAACATAAAAACTTTCTACAAATAAATTGATAACTTTTTTGGATCAATTTTCACCTGGGCTCGATTGTGCACGACATGCGCAAATTTATAACTTCCGATGAAAAAAAGTCATCATTTTATTTTTAAATTTTAGATTGAAATTTTTAGGTTTTTTATGACAGACAAATGAAACTTCAGGTAACGGAAAGGGTTCACAATTTAGCTCTTCCCTGGTCCAGCTGTTCTGCAAATTTTTGAAATCTTTCAAAGTGTGCCGCAGGATTGAAAAAGTAGCAGAGCAGAGGTTTAAAGTACCACCTTTACCCAAAAAGAGTGTCGTTCCTAATTTTCAAAGCTCAAATGGCTGGATGTTTGAAAAAACTGTTAAGTGGTCCGTTGGAGAGGGACGGAGGCATTGAGTGACTACGTGCAAAGCGTCATTCAAAACACTATTACATAAATCAAGTATGTGCGCTTCCAGAACCAGTAAAATTCCAGTACTCGGCTGTTGAATAGACTAAAAAAAGAAAGCTGTATCTGATATTTTGGCACCCTTGAGGCCGCAAGTTACCTCAGCAGCGGGTTGTTTGTGCAATGTCAAATGGTGGTGACAAAACTTTGGTGATTTGTCTAGCTTTACCTCAAGATAAATTGGAACTAAAAACCCCAAGATAAACATGGTAAATGTTGATCATTTAAACTTTTAGCTCACATTTTTTCTTTATCTGGAGATTGTGGAAAGCAGATTATAGATTTAGATGTTAAAAAAGTCGTTATGGATTTTGAAGGAACACTGTTTCTCTGACACCCGAGACTATTTTGCTTGCTGTCCTATGTTGCTTAGAGTGAAACTTTTGTTGCAAACTAGCTTTATAATCATTCAAACCATGCATTTATCCAGCAGAAACCTCAGCAACTTGTAGTTAATGTCAAGTTTGTATGAAATAACAGTGTTATATGCAGCTGTCAGCTTGACAATTAGACTTAGTCTTGAGAAAATGGTCAGTCATTTGTATAAACAGAGCAACTTGATCCACTGTTAACTTTTTGCATCAAACCATCAATTGGCTTGTTGCGGACGTAGGTAAGCGTCTCAAATTGAAGGCGCTATTTCTAAAGATACCTAAGTCACATTTTCGAAAAAATGAGATAAGCTGAAAAAATTGTTTGTTTACTTGCCAGAAATATTCTGACAAAATATCTTTTCAAGATAATGTACGAAAATCACTTTTTGAATAGTCAGAGGTTTGAAATCTTAGCGTATTTTTATTCTAGAAGTACCGAAGTCCAACTGATTTATGTTAAAATTCTTATACACACTTGATAGCTTATTAAACCTTTTGTTTGAAGGCTTGATCTGCAAAGCAGTCTTTCCTGAAAAAATTTTTTTTTACTTTTGTCAATGAAACTTGAAATAGGAGTTTTTGAAAGTTTGTCAAAGGTTAATAATATAAGAGTAATGAAAGCATTATAATGAAGTAACAACTTTCATTTTTATTGTAGGCAAGCTTATTGAAAATAACTTATTTTTGCATTAAATTTACTTGTATTATTATTTTAATCCTTATTTTTAAATTAATTGGAAATCCTAGCGTTTTATTTGTAGCTTTTGATTCCCGTTTGTAACCTAATAATTTAGTTACATAGCATTCTATTAGAGTCACGAAGCATCAACTCATCTATTGACATTTAAAAACATTTTTTTTTTATTTGTAATTAATAGCTTTATATTGATTTAGCTTTTAGTTAATAGATCATAAAAAAGTTTTTTTTTATGTTTTCTTGGTTTGCGTACGCAAATTTTTGGAAAATGAACTTCTCATCACTTGGTTTTTTGATTTCCCTTAGACCCTAATTTTTTTTCTGATACGTCACTCTATAAAAAATAGAATTTAAATTATTATTATTATTACATGTGGTTGACTTTTTCTGCCTAACTACACTGTCAATCTGCTAGAAAAGCGCTTGTAAAACAAAATTTCCAATAAAAGTACCAAAGTCCAATCTGCAAAACAAGCTTTAATTCCTTATGACGTCATAATAAAATTCTAAAAAGTTCTTGAAAAAGGAAGACATAGATAACCAATGTAATAAAAAACCATTTAGGTTTTTTCCATCATTACTTTGATTTTGCCAGGGTTTTTGAAAACTTTAAACCTCATTTTCTCAAAACTAACATTATTTGACTTAGGTACATTTAGAACTAAGCCCTTCAATTTTTTCCAGTAAAGTTGATAAATTTGTCGATAACGTTTTGGGTCTTCAACGGCCTTCTTAGTCTTTCGTATCGCGACTACAAGCGCTCTTCCGTAAATTTTCGAAGTTAAAGTTGACGCAATCAGGAAAAGAGAAAGTTATGCAATCAAGACTTTAAAGTAGCTCTAACATGGAATATAAGCTCTGCTCACAAACAATTAGGGCCCGGAGCTTTATCTGGTTTTACGTAGAAGAAATCTTGTAAACAGCCTAGGTCATCAGTAAATAAGAATCTAAGTTGATTTTATTTCGAGATTTCCAATTAGTGGGTCATTTTAAAACTACAAAGACGTCGGAATATAATAGGATAATCATATTAGACCAGGAGTCATAACAAAATTTTAAAGAATGACACTTTGTGTTCAAACACAAAGTTTATTGCGTAAGGCAAATAAAGATCAAAAATGGTCTTTACTTGGCGTTTATATAAAAAGTTCTTTCCGAATTTCTAGATTGGAGCTTTTTTGGTCTGTATTTAACTTTCAAAATAACTTTATAAAACAGTTTGCAATAAATAAGAACCGTTTTTTTAAACTTTGGATTGAAAATTTTTTTGTAGTAGAAAAGTAATTTTTGTACATCTCAGACTTTAGTGAGTAAAACAAGTAAACTTATATATTAAAAATACGCCGAATTTTTCATTGTAAGGAAAATTTTGACATAAAAATAGCCTGTTACTTTAAATGCAAACTGAAATTCAATTATAAAAAGTAAGTTGTTGTTCAATTTTCTGAAAGCATCAGCATAAGAGCTAACATGTGAACTAGTTAATTTAATTTTTTTACACGAATGAATAGTTATAAGAAAGTTTTATAAAAAATGCTTAGTGTAAAGATTGAATTTTTTCCGATAGATTGGTATTCAAGCAGTCCAACAGCAATTGTTTTATACAACAGAATTTATATGTGTAAAGTGTTTTCAAGCAATCGCCAAAAACTCAAAAAAAATGCGATTTACATAAAGTAAATTCTGCATCGCCTCAGGCATATTGACGTCTGGCAAACGACATAATTTGCTTCGTCACGCAAAGTCAATAAATTAATAAAATACATGTCACTTAATAAAGGCGTAAAATTGAAATTCCACGCTCTGCTTGCAAAAACAAGCAAAAATTCACAAATTTGCTAAAAAACGTTTATTTTACCCGTTAACCCTTGTTTAGGGGCACCTAAAAACAGTACCATATCATTCAGCAATTCAAATTAAAAAAAGTCAAGAAATTCTAGAATATTATCTAAAAAAATAAAGTAATTACAAACGTTTTCGCAAACGCCAGGCTTCAGAAGCCCGGCCATTAAGGAGAATAGGGTAAAATAAAATATTTGTTCCAAAATCTCCTTCTTCTTACAGTAGCAACTTTAATTTTAAAAAGTTTCGCTTTTAAAAATTCAAGTCGTTTTTGTTATTTTAAATTTTTAACTAAACGGTTATTTATCATGGTTGCAATTCAAAATATTTTAAATTACTGAAAAGTATTTTTCCTTGAACTCGCAATCGAAATTAAAGTTTTTTTTTAATAATTCGAAATCGATTTCATAAAATTCCAAACAAACTGTAAAAATCAATATTTTTTACAATCTTGACTTGGTTATCAGCATTCAACAAAGATGTATTAATCCTTAATAAAAGTCTATGTCTATGGATTCTGTGTTTGTCATGAGTCGCATATTATCGGACTGCAAATTTTTTGCCCAGATGGTAGGTGCTTTCACGCAGCCTGGGCCGTGAGTAAGTCTGTTCATTGATTTCAAAGATGACAGACGGAAACCGAACCTACCAAAACGAAAGGGTATCCACCCATTCCGATGTTCAGTGTGGGTCTGCTAATCGGCAAACGTCCTTTTCAGGACGGGGCAATGCTAGGATAAAACTGCCCTTTTCAGGGCACATTGCCAACAAGTTCCGAAGACCCACTATTCTTCAGCTGAACATCGAAGGCCTCACTGCAAGCAAGATGAATGTTCTTCATCACCTCGCTATGCAGTCTGAGGCACTCGTCATCCTAATGCAGGAGACCCAATGCACTGATGCAGAGAAGTTGGTGCTACCAAACTATTAACTAGCTGGGTCTTCTTTAAGCAGGAAGCATGGCTTTGCCACGTTTGTCCACGAGCGACTGAGATACACGCTTTTGGACCAATCCCCACCGACATCGGAGATCGAGTGGCTGTGTGTGGACGTTGATGGCTATAAAATAGTCAACGTATACAAATCACCACCAACGCGATTGCAAACCCTGGATCTCCCAGTGTTTCCTTACCCCTGTCTGTACGCTGGCGATTTTAACTGTCGTCATGCTGACTGGGCTTATGACGACAACAGTCCGGACGGTGAGTGCTTGGCTGGATGGGTACGTATTAATTGTCTTGCCCTGCTATATAATGCCAAGGACGCTGCCAGTTTTTATTCCGGCCGCTGGAACACTGGCACCAATCCAGATCTAGCTTTCGCTAGCGTAGGTCCAAACAGTCGCTTACCGGATAGACGTGTCCTTGAGAAGTTTCCCAGGTCACAACATCGACCCTCGCTTATTACACCACCAAGGTTTGCTATGGCAGTGCCAATCATAACTGTTAAGCGATGGAACTTCCGCAAGGCCAAATGGAGTCACTACATTGCTTTGACGAATAAATTTGCAAAGACTTTGTTGCCGCCTGATACACTTGATGTGGATGCGGCTTACCAGGATTTCTGTAACACCATTAAGAAAGCAGCCAAAAAGGCCATCCCACGCGGGTATCGAAATAACTATATTCCGTGTTGTGATGCAGAGTGTGAATCCCTCTATAAAACCTTTCTGCAGTCTCCTCAGGGAGACGACTCAAGTTTGGCTGCTACAGCTCTGCTTGCCAAGCTTGACAGAAAGCGGAGGGATCGATGGTCCGAAGCAGTTCGGAGCATTGACTTCTCACACTCTAGTCGAAAAGCGTGGAGTATCTTGAACAACCTTACTGGTAGGTCACGACACTCTCCTCGTCACTGTCCCGTTTCAGCCATTGCTATTGCATCTCAGCTGGTTAGAAATGGGAAATACGAGGCTGTTGATCGCAAGTCATCTCGACTTGTCTTTCAAGAAGTGTCTGACCTTTGGA